>CM053028.1:109967247-111419747 GCA_028564925.1 Lithobates sylvaticus
CTGTCCCTGATTTCGAAGGGACTGTCCCTGAATTGGAATAACGTCCCTCATTGCTTCTCATTTGTCCCTCATTTTGGTCTGATCTATATAGTTGTATATCAAATGCACTTTTTATCTATCACAAAGTGTTTCCCAGTGCTAAACATTTCATCTGATTTCTAAATTGCTTGAATTTTAAATTCCAAAAGCCAATATAAAGGAATAGTAGTGGTAAAAAAAAGTCCTTGTGGGTTTAACCAATCTTTTATTTTGGACAATTTTCCTTTTAAGGGGGCGTGGCAAGGGGCGTGTCCTATGCCTGCAGACTTTTGCTGGTAGGTGTCCCTCATTCCCATCTCAAAAAGTTGGGAGGTAGGTTATACATCTCACTTGGGGAGTGATCTCTCAGTTAAAGGGCTATTGTTTATGCTTTTGGTGCCGCAGGACATAGGTGAATGAAAAGTAAATGATTTCGCGCTAAAAGTGGCACGAATATAAATAATTATATATATATATATATAAAAATACAAGAGACAAATAGTAATAGTGATAATGAATTAATATATGTACAATGTTAGTGCACAATTGCTAATAAACAAAAAATAATGCATACATATTGAAAAAGGACATAGGTGGCCACACTTTAAAGGGTATTTGGCTGTACTGTGATATTATTGTGTTTATTCACTGTGTTTAATGGTTGATCTCTAAACTGGTGCATTGCCTTGCCATTCTATTTCTACCAAAACAACCGGGTTATCTTATCACAGCTGGTGTATATCCTTCTTGTGTGCCGGGAGACTCCCTGGCCAAGGTTTTCTCTTGGTGTCAGCTCAGCTTAGAGCCAAGGAAGAGCAGAGGACCCAAATCTATCAGTGGCTCCTTCGGGAGTAGCGCTACACACACAAGCAGCAAGAGGTAGACTATAAAAAAGAGCGTGGAAGCGCCCTCTTAGACAGCTGTTCTCTGAACCAGCGTGCCCAGTGGAAGCAGTGGAAGCTTTCTCTCCACTTCCTGTTCAGGAGACAACTGTCAAAATGCAGTTTTCCCATCACCTGCTGTCCTGGTCACCAGGACAAATGCAGAGAGTTAATATATCCAGACCAGCAGGGACACAGACAACAATAAAAACCTGACAGAGTTTCTAACCTCCCACCGCCCTACCCGAAACCACCAAAAAGTAACAAAAAGAATGGGCTTTATATAAAATTTAAATGAAACAAGGCCCTGCTGGCTGTTGGTAATAGACATGTGCAATTCGTTTTTCTTTCGTTATATTCGTTCATTCGTTATCGTACGAATGAACGAACGATTCGCTAAAAATTGGTGAATTGGTCATTTTCCGTGTCCCTTTACAATGGTGCTGCTTAACGTGCCTCGAATGGATTGAACGAAAAAATTCGTACATTCGTAACTTTTTTTTTTCGATTCGTAATATTCCGTGTCTCTTACAATGTAATAATAGCATACACATTACATAAAATTATGAATATGCTCCGATTACGAATCTACGAAAACAATGTTACGAAAGTACGAATAAATCAATCTAACGAAAGTACGGATGTAACTAAATCTACGAAAATACGAATGCGTCCGAATTTCGAATAAACGAAAATTAAACTAACAGAAAAACGAACCAACGAAAAAATAACTCTTACGAAAATACGAATCGTTACGAATACGAACACCGAGGACTTACGAATCGTTACGAATCAACGGAAACGAAAGAAACAAAACGAAAATAAACAAATTTTTCTGTTGTGCACATGTCTAGTTGGTAAGAGCTACTGGATATATTGGATAGATCAGATAGATTGTATATATAGATAGATAGATAGATAGATAGATAGATAGATAGATAGATAGATAGATAGAATAGATAGATAGATAGATAGATAATGTAAGTAGAGATGCAATTTACAGTTTGGCCATCGGGTGGCAGCAAAGACTACAGTAACTTTCATGGTCTAAAAACTTTGCAAGTAGACATTGTTAAGGCCCATACACACGATCGGACTTTTTGACAACCAACATGCAAATTAGCTGGTTTGGACCAACATCCGACCGTGTGTACGCTATGAAGTTCTGCAACCTTTACCATTTCTGGGGAGAAATGTAAATCATTCAGGAAGAATTCTTCCTCCCGTCCAACAAAACAGTATTGTTGATAGTGTTGCTTTGTCCTATGTTGCTATGCGCTTCCTAAGGCTAGCTATCGAGGTCAGACTGGGCACAACTCCATCCTACCCCCTTTCCCGTATCGCCCCCCCCCCATAGCCATCCAACAACACAGCTGGGAAGTAGCGAGACACTTTTCTTGGCTCTGAGCACTTTATGAAGACAAGCGGCGGCAGGAAAAATGCAGAAGGAGAAAGGGCATGTCAGTCCCCTGCCCATCTGTATTTCTCTTTTCTAAGCTATGTTTTGGGGCAGCTGCGGGGTAATGCCCCGTACACACGGTCGGATTTTCAGACGGAAAATGTCCTATCGGACAATGTTGTCGGAAATTCCGACCGTGTGTAGGCTCCATCGGACTTTTTCCGTAGGATTTTACGACGGACAAAGTTTTATCTCCTGCTCTCAAATTTTCCGACAACAAAGTCCGATCGGACTTTTTCCGATCGTGTGTAGCGAATTTGGAAGGAACAAAGTGCCACGCATGCTCATATCACATTAGAAGACCAAAGCTATTGGCTACTAGCCTCTACGTAGTCCCGTCGTACGCAACGAACGTCACCACGCTCAGAATGATCGGATTTTCCGACAACTTTGTCCGACCGTGTGTATGCAACACCATGTCGGACAAAATCCGTCGGAAAAAATCAGACGGATTTTGTGGTCGGAATGACCGTGTGTACGGGGCATAAGGTGTCGCCCAGTCCCATAGGTAGTTGCTAAAAAAAAAAAATGTATATATAGCAAAATTAGCAACACATAATTTCTCCTTTTTCCGGTCTTTATTAATTTAGTAAAAAAAAAAAAAAAAAAAGGTTTTGGCGGTGCCCGGATCTACCAGGTTTGCTTTGGGTATAGTTGTAAAGTTTATATAAATTAAATCTACAGAACGATTCTAGACTTGCAATGAGTCCAAATCTAGATCTCCCCCGTACCTGGAGCATATAGTGAAAAAACCCCCGTATGGGGTCCCCCTTTGAAAGAACCAGAAAGGTACCCCCCGAGACAAGATGGACGGCTGGAGATCTGCTGTTGAATTTTAATATAACACTTTATTGGTAAAACTGAAAAAATAAATTTAAGCAAACAATACCACTTCCCATTCCTATAGTAAAAATTTCATACAAGATCACAAAGGAATTCCCAGAATTAAAATTGACAACGTTGTCTTCCTAAAAACAAGGGGGTGTGAACCACAAACCACAGCAATTCAAAATTAAGCATATATCCATATCTATAATAATATCGGTTTTAACTGAATGCTTTAAACCAGATATTGTGGGTTAAACATCATGATTAGATTTAGAACCAGATATGGATACCCATGACGGATGTTTCCAAGTGGAAATAATGTCGATTCAAACTTAAGGCAGTTCAGAGTAGCAGCAAGTAGCAGCATATATTTTCAAGCAAGATTTTAAACCAGCAGGGGATCTTCTGTAATATCCATATATATGTTGACCAATCAGGGTAATTCAATGGAAAGAAGGAACCACATAAACAGTCCGTGTTTGGCTGGAAAAATCAATTGCATTGCATTTTTGAAGCAGAGCAGCGAAGCAGCACAAAGCATCACACAACAGGGAGCGCAGTTATACAGCTTAATTCAAGTAGCAGCATAGGGTGGAAAGTTTGCAGAGATAAGCAGGGGGACTATAGACTCACATGGAAAGTTCATCACTTCCTTAGGCAAGTTGTATTTATGCTTGTATATGCATCAGCCTTTGCAGGCTTCTTACCCACTCCTGCTTGCTGGTTCATCCATCCCTGGTGTGCTGGTAAGCTTTTTCCTCAAGAAAGTTCCTTGGTGTGGTGCCGCTCCTCCTGTGTGTATAGCTGTCCGCTTGTAGATTCAAATTTGCCGCTTCGTTTGGCTCCAAGCGCTGCTAGGTAAAACTGCAGGAAGTTAAAAACTCATCACGGGCATGCTGTGGAAGGGCTGACTTCCCCCAAATGACGTGCTGACGTCACCACCGCTGACGCGTTTCGTTAGCCAATCCCCGCTAACTTCCTCAGAGCAAGGAGGAGCTACAGGTTGCCAGTTTTTATAGTGTGCTGGCCGTGTCATCAAACTGTTACAATTGACTGTAATATCACTTTTAACCACAAGATGGCAACCAAGTGCTCATTATCCCTAATGACTCTTCAGCAAATACTACAAGGTGCATTGAATGGCTCATAGACAAAGATGAACATGAGAACAAAACGGGATGAAGTTTATATTGCATAAAAACACTGAATAGGGTACATTTACCTATTTTTAATGTTTTTTAGAAGTTGTTTAAGATACTGAAATGACATTTAAGATTTCAAAACGCTACTAGCCTATAATTAAGTATAACTCAGTTCAGTGTGTTTATCTGATTCATTACATAGCAAGGGGGATAGTAAGTACCTACATCAAATTTCACTTCATTATTTTTTCAAAAATGGTTGCATTGTACATTCAGTGTTGAGGCCAAAGGGGATCATGGAATTTAAATAGTACGTCCACATTTTTTTCTTTTTGTAAAAGTATATTATCAAAATCACCCCGTCTAGGTGGTAAATTCAGTATATAGATTCCTTTAACCATTAGTCCCTTGGGGTTGTTATCGTGGAACTGCGCGAAGTGTAGTGAAATAGGTCTATCATCGTCTTTCTTTTTAATACTAGTTATATGTTCACTCACTCTGATGCGTAATTCACGCTTGGTCTTGCCCACGTACATTTTGTTACAGGGGCAGGTCAAAACGTAGATCACCCGAGTAGAGGAACAGTTGATGAAGTTTCTAATTTTAAAATCGCTACCACCTCTTGGGTTAGGGAAGGTCTTAGTCTTTTGTACATAGCTGCAGATGTTGCAGTGGCCGCACGGATACATACCCACTATTGGTTTTGAATCTAATAACCAATTTTTTGTGTTTTTAGTTCTTCTATATTCGGACTGGACTAGGATGTCATTAAGATTCCTTGCTCGTCTAGCTGTAACAAGGGGTTTTGGTCCTACTATCTCGGATATTAGGGGGGTGGATTCTAGGATGTGCCAATGTTCTTGTAAAATATCTTTTATCTGGGACCACTGAGAGCCAAACCTAGTAATTATTCTCGGGTGATCCTCAGTGGTACTCGGGGGGGCCTTCTTGTTATCCAGAAGTGAAGTTCGATTACTTTTCATAGCTCTTGATTTAGCTCGCCTAAGCGACTGATGGGAGTAACCCCTTTCCCTAAATCTGGTGTACAAGTCATCTGCTTCCTCAATAAAATGGTCATTTTCTGAGCAGTTTCTTTTTATTCTGAGAAATTGACCAATGGGTATACCATTAATTAGAGAACGTGGATGGTGGCTCTGAGCCTGAAGGAGGGTATTTGCCGCAGTGGCTTTTCTAAATGTCCTAGTAATTATTTTCTGATCCTCAATTATCAGCTGAAGATCTAAAAACGAAAGCATATTGGCACTGTAGACAAATGTCAATCTAATGTTTCTGTCATTGTGATTAAGTTCTGACATAAATTTCAGGAGTTCCTCCGTGGTTCCCCTCCATACCATCAATACATCATCTATGTACCTCAGCCACATGAGGCAGTGGCTGAGGTACATAGAGGATTTGTATATCAGGTCGTGTTCCCAGAACCCCAGGTGGAGGCATGCGTAGGATGGTGCCCACGGAGCCCCCATGCAGGTACCTCTTTGTTGTAGATAATATTTCCCTAGGAACTGAAAACAGTTGTTGTTTAACATGAACTCCAAGAGTTCAATTATAAATTCATTGTGTGCCCCCATACTGGGGTAGTTTAATTCAAGAAAAAACATCACAGCTTTCAATCCCCAGGGATGGGGTATGGATGTGTATAGGCTCTCAACGTCAATGCCCACCAGGAGGCAGCCCTCCGGGAAGCTGAAATCTACTAACTTCCGGAGGACATCTCCTGTATCCTTCACATACGAAGGGAGCGTATACATCATTTCTTTAATGAGGGCATCAACATATTTCCCCACTTTTTCCAGAGGACCATTGATGGCAGAAACAATGGGTCTCCCTGGTGGATTACTGAGAGATTTATGTAGCTTGGGGATAATATAGAATGTGGGAATGGTGGGGCTGTCTATTTTCAGAAAATCAAATTCCTTCCTCGAGAGAAGGCCTGTCTCTAGACCTAATTTGAGTTTTTTGTTTAGACTTTCTATGAGTTTGGGAAATGGGGAAGTAATGAGTCTCTTATAAGTACATTCATCATTTAGTAGTCTGAGTGCCTCATCTTCATAGAGTTTCTCGCTCATTAAGACCACATTCCCACCTTTGTCGCTTTTCTTTATGACAAGGTCCGGGGCCTCCTCCAGTTCTTTAAGAGCTCTTCTCTCCAAGCTAGACAGATTGTTAGAACCCAGCCAGTTCCAGTTGACCTTACCAAGGTCCCTGCGAACTAGGTCGAGAAAGACTTTCAGCCACTTATGCTTTGCCAGCACTGGCATTTTAGTAGAGCGTATAGTTAGATTTGCTGCTCGTCTTAGTGGCTGACTATAGTCCTCCTCCTGGTTACAATCATAGTTTTCATCAAGAAGGGAGAGAAGATTTTCCAGGGCTTCCCTTTCTTCTTTTTCTATGGTGGGATCAGAGGGTTCCTGAGTGTTTAGTTGTTTGGAACGATGCCAGGCTTTATACAATACTTTTCTCAGGAAGAGACTGATGTCCTTAAATACCTCAAATTCTGTCATAGAGGCCGTTGGGGAGAAAGAGAGGCCTTTTTGGAGGAGCTTAGTATGATGCTCATTTAATTCAAACGAAGATAGATTCACCACTGTAAAGTCAGCGGTGTCATTTAGAACTTTTTTATTATCTAGTATTTCCTCTGGCCTCTCTGTCTCCCTCTCCTCTGGTTTTTGGTCGCGATTTCCTTCTCTTTTCCTTTTGCGTCTATGACGTTTTTTCCTACCTCTCTTGTTTTCCTCCTGGTTATCATTTGTTTGGGATCTAACTCGGGGGTCTCCCCCTCTAGTTCCTCTAAAAAAGTGACCGATTTTGAAACACTGTCATTTTCTCGGTCACTCTCAGAGGAGGAGCCTGTTCTTCTATTGTTACTTCGTTGCCTATGGTTTTTACCTCTAGATTGGCTTCTATTCCTAGTTTGTTTGGTTACATCAAACATATCCCCTTTTTCCAAGTCAAAAAGGTTTTGTTTGAATTTTTCTTGTTTAGTATATTTGATGTTTTTCTGTATCCTCTCAATTTCTTTTTTAATATACTCATTATTTTTTTCAAAGTCTAATTCCTCTTTATGGGGTTCTAGCAATGTAGCACTTTGTTCAAGTTCCTCCTGGATCTCACGTAATTGGGCTTCCTCTTCTGCGACAATAAGTTGCAGAAGCGTTAGTCCGCGATTAAGGCATTCATCCTTCCATACCTCCAAAAATCTTGGGGTGTGGAGGTGCTCTGCTGGAATTACTTTTTCGCGGAGGCCTCTAGGAATTACTTTGTTTGCTATATGCGATTTTAATGAAGAGATGTCCCATTTTCTATTTAGGAACTTAATCATTAATTTTTTATGGTTCTTAAAGAGTTTCCTCAGAGGTTCAGTATCATTTGCTGCTATTTCTCCACCCCTGGAGAATGCAGTGTCAATTTCCCGATCGATCTCATCATTTATCATATAAGCCATTTCTGCACCTGGTCGTGTAGGGGAATTACCCTGGTGATCTTAATAATACTAATTTTCAATGTCTATATAGTTAAATAAGGGTGTGGTGGGATCCTCAGGGCACCAGAATGGATCACAAAGGATCCTGAGAACAACAATGAAAAAAGGTTTTGGCGGTGCCCGGATCTACCAGGTTTGCTTTGGGTATAGTTGTAAAGTTTATATAAATTAAATCTACAGAACGATTCTAGACTTGCAATGAGTCCAAATCTAGATCTCCCCCGTACCTGGAGCATATAGTGAAAAAACCCCCGTATGGGGTCCCCCTTTGAAAGAACCAGAAAGGTACCCCCCGAGACAAGATGGACGGCTGGAGATCTGCTATTAGATTTTTGTATAACACTTTATTGGTAAAACTGAAAAAATAAATTTAAGCAAACAATACCACTTCCCATTCCTATAGTAAAAATTTCATACAAGATCACAAAGGAATTCCCAGAATTAAAAATTGACAACGTTGTCTTCCTAAAAACAAGGGGGTAATGACATCCTAGTCCAGTCCGAATATAGAAGAACTAAAAACACAAAAAATTGGTTATTAGATTCAAAACCAATAGTGGGTATGTATCCGTGCGGCCACTGCAACATCTGCAGCTATGTACAAAAGACTAAGACCTTCCCTAACCCAAGAGGTGGTAGCGATTTTAAAATTAGAAACTTCATCAACTGTTCCTCTACTCGGGTGATCTACGTTTTGACCTGCCCCTGTAACAAAATGTACGTGGGCAAGACCAAGCGTGAATTACGCATCAGAGTGAGTGAACATATAACTAGTATTAAAAAGAAAGACGATGATAGACCTATTTCACTACACTTCGCGCAGTTCCACGATAACAACCCCAAGGGACTAATGGTTAAAGGAATCTATATACTGAATTTACCACCTAGACGGGGTGATTTTGATAATATACTTTTACAAAAAGAAAAAATGTGGACGTACTATTTAAATTCCATGATCCCCTTTGGCCTCAACACTGAATGTACAATGCAACCATTTTTGAAAAAATAATGAAGTGAAATTTGATGTAGGTACTTACTATCCCCCTTGCTATGTAATGAATCAGATAAACACACTGAACTGAGTTATACTTAATTATAGGCTAGTAGCGTTTTGAAATCTTAAATGTCATTTCAGTATCTTAAACAACTTCTAAAAAACATTAAAAATAGGTAAATGTACCCTATTCAGTGTTTTTATGCAATATAAACTTCATCCCGTTTTGTTCTCATGTTCATCTTTGTCTATGAGCCATTCAATGCACCTTGTAGTATTTGCTGAAGAGTCATTAGGGATAATGAGCACTTGGTTGCCATCTTGTGGTTAAAAGTGATATTACAGTCAATTGTAACAGTTTGATGACACGGCCAGCACACTATAAAAACTGGCAACCTGTAGCTCCTCCTTGCTCTGAGGAAGTTAGCGGGGATTGGCTAACGAAACGCGTCAGCGGTGGTGACGTCAGCACGTCATTTGGGGGAAGTCAGCCCTTCCACAGCATGCCCGTGATGAGTTTTTAACTTCCTGCAGTTTTACCTAGCAGCGCTTGGAGCCAAACGAAGCGGCAAATTTGAATCTACAAGCGGACAGCTATACACACAGGAGGAGCGGCACCACACCAAGGAACTTTCTTGAGGAAAAAGCTTACCAGCACACCAGGGATGGATGAACCAGCAAGCAGGAGTGGGTAAGAAGCCTGCAAAGGCTGATGCATATACAAGCATAAATACAACTTGCCTAAGGAAGTGATGAACTTTCCATGTGAGTCTATAGTCCCCCTGCTTATCTCTGCAAACTTTCCACCCTATGCTGCTACTTGAATTAAGCTGTATAACTGCGCTCCCTGTTGTGTGATGCTTTGTGCTGCTTCGCTGCTCTGCTTCAAAAATGCAATGCAATTGATTTTTCCAGCCAAACACGGACTGTTTATGTGGTTCCTTCTTTCCATTGAATTACCCTGATTGGTCAACATATATATGGATATTACAGAAGATCCCCTGCTGGTTTAAAATCTTGCTTGAAAACATATGCTGCTACTTGCTGCTACTCTGAACTGCCTTAAGTTTGAATCGACATTATTTCCACTTGGAAACATCCGTCATGGGTATCCATATCTGGTTCTAAATCTAATCATGATGTTTAACCCACAATATCTGGTTTAAAGCATTCAGTTAAAACCGATATTATTATAGATATGGATATATGCTTAATTTTGAATTGCTGTGGTTTGTGGTTCACACCCCCTTGTTTTTAGGAAGACAACGTTGTCAATTTTAATTCTGGGAATTCCTTTGTGATCTTGTATGAAATTTTTACTTTATTAATTTAGTGCAATTTGTTTTATTTAAAATGACTTTTACTTTGTTGAGCTGCTTAACCCCCCCAGAACAAAAAATGATCTACGGCCCTGATGACCACACATATATTTCCATGATTATTACTTTTTTTGCCTGGCTTCTCTCCAGTAACAGCGATCCCATAGACTTGCATAATATATCATTTTACTTATGGATCATTTACTTTGACTACTTTTCCCTCTAAGATGTAACACATTATTTAAATGAATGCATGCTGTTTTATAGGGTGTTCTCCTTTTTAAACCGAGCCGCCTAGTCTGAAGAGGAAGTACCTGGGCCTGGCAAAGCAATAGTTAAGAGGAATATTGAAGCTTGTACAAACACTAGAGACATTGTGAAAGAGCAGAGATCAGGACACACCTTGACATATGAAGTGTTCATAGCACATAATGATCAACCAGAACGTTCACTGTACTAAGGAGTCCTGACTGATGCTTCCATTACATCACAGGCATCACTCAAGTGAGCGATAAGCTTCCGTACTGTACCTGGACTACCGCACAGTCTGTTCAGATCAATGAAATGGAAAGGCGGCAACTTACTAATTATAGGGGCCTCAAGTGTGGCCAAAGCGGTGCACATAGCATTCAGGAAATGTAATGCTACTGCAACTGTAGACATGCTGAAGGAGGTGGCCAGAGACTACAAGCATGTCACATAAGACGTCTAGAGATTGCAGGCTGCAAGTAAAATCAGGGCCGTTTTTTCCACTGGGCATGCTGGGCAGTTGCCCGGGGGCCCCACTTGTCTGGAGGGCCCCATCCAGGGCTGATCCTCAGCGCTGCAATCTGCTGCTTAAATGTTGGCTAATAGGGTATTCAATAGTTTAGGTTAAAAGGGGCTCCGGCCCTCTCTTGTCAGTATTATTAATACCTCTCCTCCATGAACTTGTCTGTTAACATACATTTTAGCCTATGTCAAACCACTGTTTTCTATGATCTATACAATAAGCCATCATGTCAACACAGGCAAATGGCACTAGAGCTATCCATTTTTTCCTAGCTGTGCCTTGTAAGGCCTGACGGACTTGTCTATGTTTTTTTAACAGATATATATATATAAATATCTAATAAATGCACAATAAGGCTTCATACACACTGGGCTGCTGTTTTGGGCATCAGATGTTTTTTTTTAACCACTTAAGCCCTGGACCATTTGGCTGGCCAAAGACCAGAGCATTTCTTGCGATTCGGCACTGCGTCGCTTTAACTGACATTGCGGGGTCGTGCAACTTGGCTCCCAAACAAAATTTACGTCCTTCTTTTTCCCACAAATAGAGCTTTCTTTTGGTGGTATTTGATCACCTCTGCGTTTTTTTTTTTTTTTCACTATAAACAAAAAAAGAGCAACAATTTTGAAAAAAACGCAATATTTATTACTTTTTGCTATAATAAATATCCCAAAAAAAAATATATAAAAAAACATTTTTTTTCCTTAGTTTAGGCCGATACGTATTCTTCTACATATTTTTGGTAAAAGAAATTGCAATAAGCGTTTATTGATTGGTTTGCACAAAAGTTTTAGTGTCTTCAAAATAGGGGATAGTTTTATGGCATTTTTATTAATAATTTTTTTTATTAGTAATGGCGGCAATCTGCAATTTTTATTGTGACTGCGACATTATGGCAGACAGATCGGACACATTTGGCGCTATTTTGAAACAATTCACATTTATACAGCGATCAGTGCAATTAAAAATGCATTGATTACTGTGTAAATGTGACTGGCAGTGAAGGGGTTAACCAGGAGGGGGCACTGCAGGGGTTAAGTGTGTCCTAGGGAGTGATTCTAACTGTGGGGGGAGGGGCTACATGTGACACGACACTGATCACCGCTCCCGATCACAGGGAGCTGTGATCAGTGTCAGTGTCACTAGGCAGAACGGGGAAATGCTTGTTTACATCAGAATTTCCCTGTTCTTTCTCTCCGTGAGACGATCGCGGGTATCCCTGTGGACATCAAGTCAAAAACGTCTGAAAGCTCCTAAACTCTACTAAACTCTCCTAAATTCTGCTAAACGCAGGTGTCCAGTCTTTAGCAGAGTTTTTTTATTTTTTATGAAGCAGAGGCCACCAGCGTTCTTACCAACCAGTGATTAGCTGGTTGTTAAGGAGAGGGCCAGGAAGCCTGCCGCTGCATCCTTAACAATGAATGAGTCATCGGCTGTCAGTAGGCTTCCCCGCTGAGAGCTGAATGTAAAAAAAACATTGCTGGCAACAAAAAAATGTAAAAAGAAAACAGCGTAAAGGGGTCACCCCCAATCCATACCAGGCCCTTTTGGTCTGGTATGGATTTTAAGGGGAACTTCACGCCAACATTTTTAATAAAATGGCATGGGGTTCCCCCCGAGTCTATAACTGACCCTTATCAGAGCATGCAGCCTGGCAGACCAATAAATGGGGGGGGGGGGGGCACCATTTTTGTGACTGAAATTCAGCTTTTAATGTATATTCTTTTAAAGCAAGCAGTATAAGTACCTGCATGACATTTTACCAAGAGAAATGTTAAAGTGCATCTGCTTAAAACATGTTTCACACACTTCTTCAACAGTATATTTAAAATGTAAGAATGATATTTTATCTTTTAAAAGGACTTACCTTTGCTGGCATTATTCATTTTTTTATTTTTAATGCTTTTGCTTACCATAATGTATTTGTCTTGAAAAGAATTTTAGGTACTTAACATTTTGGCATATTTTTCTTTGTTTACAAACTTTTTTATTGGGTGCTAAAAATGGTACAAAAAGAGTACAAAAGTATGTTGAAACTTTAACAGTAATAAAACGTTTTGCATATGTAACATTGTATGATACAAATAATTAAGTATGAATATCTAGTTGTGGTACAAAAGTTTTGAATATGGTTTATAGTACAATATAAAGGGTAGACTGACGCTTTGTGCGTAGACATTCTCAGATTGGATTAAAAAATGATAAGGAGTGTTGAAACCAAGGATCCCATTTTTTATTATATACATGAATAGTGTTCTGAAGTGTGTGAAATATCTTTTCCATGAGATTGATGTTGTTAATTCTGGTTTTCAGATGTTCTAAAGGAATTGATTGGGATTTCCAATGATATGCAATTAACCAGTGAATTGCAACACAGATTGTATGTACTAATCTGGTGTTGTGTGTAGAGAGGCCTATGACAGGTGTAAATAAGAGACAGCAGTGTGGGGTTAGGACAATGTTGTTATTTGATATTATAGAGGCGAACCTTTCTAACTGTTTCCATATATGCGTGGTCTTATTACAGTCCCAGAATATATGGATGTATGAACCAGGGGAATCACAGCCTCTGAAGCATGTTGGTGGTGCTGTGGGGAATATGGAGTGTAGTTTGACTGGGGTATAGTACCATCTGGTGAAGAGTTTCAATGCTGTCTCCTTAACTGTAATAGATCTAGTGCATTTATGTAGGTTGTTAATACATGTATCCCAGTTTTGGACTGAGAAAGAGAAATTTAATTCTTGTTCCCATTTTAGCATGTATGGTAGTTTGTTTGTTTCTGTGTTATTGATTAAGTTCGAGTAAATCTCTGATAAAAGGCCAGATTTTCTAGGGGATTTTAGACATATATTTTCGAAGAATGATGGTGAGGAAGAGTTTGTTGTTTGAAAATATGTGTTAAAAAAATGTCTGATCTGCAGGAATTTATGAAACTCAGTGTTAGGAATTTGGTGTTTGCTTTTTAGAGAAGAGAATGAGGTGAAGTTATTATTATCTATGAAATTTGTGAGGGATGTCAAGTTATTGTTAGTCCACCATGAAAAGTTATCTATATCATTATTATAGGGAAATTTTGGGTCTCCAATGAACGAGGCGTGTGGGGGAGAATTAGATATAAGGTTGAATTTTTTACTATATAGTTTCCATAAATGGTATGATTGTGAGACTATTTGATTGAGGGCATCAATGGTGTGGTTCGCTATCTTGTTACCCCATAATATGCCTGAGATGGAAAAGGGTTTGATGGAATCTCTTTCAAATCTGACCCATGGAATTTTGGGATTGAGAATATGCCATTGTGCCATTTGAGACCACCTAGCTGATAGGTAGTATAGCCAAAAATCTGGGAGGCCAAGACCTCCGCATCTTTGTGGTTTGAAAAGTACAGTTTTTGGTAAGCGAGGGTGAGAGTCTAGCCATATGAATTTATTAATATCTGATTGGAATTTGGTAATCAATACTTTATTTAGTCTAATTGGGAGTGCCCTGAAGAGGTATAGTATTTTGGGTAAGATGGTCATTTTAACTGCTGTGATTCTGCCTAAGAATGATATTTTGAAGGATTTCCACATTTTTAGTGTTGATCTTAATTTTTGCATTAGGGGAATATAGTTTTTGGAAGAGAGATCATTGATATTGGGGGTAAGGAAGATACCTAGATATGAGAGTGATTCGAATGACCAGGAGAAACTAAAGGAGGAGCGAAGGGAATCTAATTGGGGGGGCGGAATGTTGATTGGTAAACCAATAGATTTGGAGATATTTATCGTAAGGCCTGATAATGAAGCAAAAGTATTAAGGGTTTGTAAGAGGTTTGGTAGGGAGATATTTGGTTGTGTAAGGAAGAGAATCATATCATCAGCGTACATACTAAGTTTATATGTGGCAGTGTTTGTTGAGTAGCCTTTAATATCTGGGTTTAGGAGGATTGCTGTTGCTAGGGGTTCTATTGCGAGGGCAAAAAGCAGTGGAGAAAGGGGGCAGCCTTGTCTTGTGCCTCTGCCAAGACTGAAGAAGTCAGAATTGCAACCTGGTAATCTTATTCTGGTGGAGGGGTTGTGATAAAGGGCGTGAAATGCATGTGTAAATTCTCCCTTAAAGCCATATTTATTTAGTATTGTGTCTAGGAAGTTCCAGGAGACGCTATCAAAGGCTTTGTTGATGTCTAAGCTTAATAATAGAACTGGTTTAGAGTTGATGTTTGCGTCTTGAATTATGTTGGTGACTAATCTTATATTATCCGTGATTTGTCTGCCTGGTATGAATCCTGATTGGTAGGGGGAAATCAGGGAAGGGATTATTGAGGCTAATCTGTTAGCTAAGAGTCTGCTGAAAATTTTGAGGTCATTGTTTATTACTGAAATTGGTCTATAATTTTGGGGTAACGTGTGATCTTTGTTTGGTTTTGGGATAAGGGACATATTTGCTAGCAACATTTCTTCTGGGAATTGGCCTCCTTTTAGAATACTGTTATATAGTTTTGCAAGGTTTGGTATTAAAAGTTGGTGGTATTGTTTGTAATAAAAGGAGGAGAAACCATCAGGGCCGGGAGCGGAGTTTTTCTTAAGAGATTTAATTATTAGGAGTAATTCATCTTCTGTGCAAGGGTCATTTAATTTGTCTAGTTGTGTTTGGGTTAGTTTGGGTAAAGGAATTTTATCTAGCCAGGAGAGTGTTGAGGGCGGGATCGGTGTGGAAGGTGCGGAGAGTAGGTTTGAATAAAAATTTTTGAAGATAGATAGAATGTCTTGGGGGTGAGTAACTAATTGATTGGAGTCATTCCTAAGTTTATAGACATGTGTGGGTTTTATGGATTGATTAAGCTTTCGTGCAAACATTGTGGAGTATGTATTACTGGATAAAAAGAATTTTGCTTTTGACCATCTGAGTGCTTTCTCTGCTTTGAATGTCAGTAATGAGTCTAACTCGGTACGCTTTTGGGAAATTGATTTAAAGACCGCGGGATCATGTGTGTTCGTATGGATTTTATATAGGTTATTAAGGTCTTTAGTAAGGGAATGGATTTTTTCCCATTTTAATTTGTTACTTTGTGCTGCACGTTTGATGAGGTGGCCTCTTAATACTGCCTTATGGGCTAGCCATAGCGAGGATGGGGAGATATCAGGGGTTGAGTTAAGGGAAAAATATTCTTTAATTTCTGATGCTATCTCTTGTTGGTGAATGGGATTTGTTAGGAGTGCTTCATTAATTCTCCATGAGTATGGAGTTGGGTTAAGACCAATAAATTGCGTGTTAAGGGAGACTATGTGGTGGTCTGACCAGGAGCAAGGATGTATAGCGGCATCTCGCGAGTTTGCTAAGATTATAGGGGTGCAGAATATATGATCAATGCGTGAATATGAGTCGTGTGGGTGTGAGTAGAATGTGTATTCCCGTGCGCCCACGTTCAGTGCTCTCCAGGAGTCAATCAGTTGTAAATCGTTTATGTGTGAAATAGTTGTTTTAGCGAAAGTTTTAGAATTCTGATTTTGTTTACTACGGTCTAAGTTGGGTTGGAGGACTGAATTAAAGTCCCCTCCTAAAATGATATGTGGAGAGTGGAATTGTTGAAGTTTGTTAAAAAATTGTATAAAGAAGGTGGATTGTGTCTCATTTGGTGCGTAAACATTGGCAATTGTAATGTCTCTACCAGAAAGGGTGCCCTTAATTATAATGTACCTGCTGTCAGGGTCTTTACAAACCTGCTGAACTTCTATAGGAAAAGTTTGATGGAAAAAGACTGCAACTCCTTTGGTCTTAGAGGAGGTAGTAGTGTAATATGATTGATTGAAAGCTTTGTGGAAAAAAGTGGGGTGACCATCTTTAATGAAATGAGTTTCTTGCAACATTATTACTTTTGCATTTAGTTTTTTATAATGTATAAAGGCTTTTTTCCTTTTGTTTGGGGAGTTGAATCCTTGGACATTGTGTGAAACTACGGTGATTGTCATGGTGTCATATTAAATATCTGTGTGACAACAGGAAGTGATGGCCATAAATGGGGGAAGTGAGGCCCATATACTGATGTTCTATGAATATATGAGGATAGGCAGGTGTGCAAGGATATAGTAAAACATAACATTTTTATAAACATATGCGGTTCAAGATATAGTAAGAGAATTGTACCATATTTGTGTGTGTTTGTAACAATTGAAAAGAAATCATGAAAACTTTGGATTGATATAACATTGTAATATAGAAAAAGGTTTGGAAATTTGGGGATGGGAAAAAAAAAGTTTCCCAACCGACAGTGAACTTTAATTAGACCGGCCGGTCTAAAACTCAGTTTTAATGCTTTATCATCTAGTTTATTGTGTTTAACAATAAATAGCCAAAAAAGGCTAGTAAGGAAAAAGATGAATTCACAATTCAGTGGGATGTGGGAAATCCCCCTGAAATGAGGAAGCATAGTATCTGAGTGGGAGAAGGTCATGGCGGCACAGGGGGGGGGGGGGCAGCAGTGCTGAATGGTTTACCTTGTAGGTCTGCGCAATAAATGTGTAAATTTCTGTGGAACGGTGGGTAGCCACAAATTGAGTAAAATATCCATATATGAAGGAAAAAACAGTTAAACAGAGATTAGACTACTAGGAGAAAAATGATCTACCATCTATGAAGTGCTGTAAATATCGTCAAGGGAGGGGGACATTGTCATTGTCAAGAGTTTTTGGAATATTCCGCTGGGATGTATAGTTTAGTAACCCGGGGGGTAACTTGATGTGAATTATTTGATAGTGATGCTATCTGAATAATCCAAATAATAAAATAAAAAAAATTATTAAAAACATACGTAAATACATAAATAAAAATAAATAAAAGAAAAAAATAAAATAAAATTAAATAAAAAGAAAACAGGAAGTAAAAAAAATAAAGATAAATAAATAAATACAAAAAAATATATAAAAAAAAGGGGGGATAAAGGAAAATTAAAGAAAAAATGATCACCATAGCTTTGTGTGGCATTAGAGAGAAGGTGTAAGTACTGTAAGACATGCTAAAAGTACCTGAGCCTGTATAGTAAACAAATGGAATGTAGTACCGATGAAAGACACAAGATGGCAGTGTTGGTTTGTTTAGGATTGTGAGAGCTTCCAGCAGTGTATAAAGTAACAAAAAAAAAAAAGAAAAAAAAAAGAGGGGAAATGTCTACATTTTCTCTTTTTCAATGCAGTCCAGAAACCTTGATTCAAACCACATTGGCCAAGGTTTCAGAATAAAAATTCAGAATGCAGTGCTGAAAATAGACCATTTTGCGGTATATGCGCATGGATCTACATAGGCATTGAATATGCTCAGTGTAATGAAAACTCTGTGTTTTCCAATAGTCGGGGAGCCTAAAGCTGGCTGCCACAAGTAGAATTCCATTTGAATACCTTTGTTTTGAGAATGACCGTTTCATTTTCTAATAAATAGTGGGGTCAAATTAACATTGGTTTTCAATCACAGTCACGATAAAATTAGTGGAATAGAATACAGTAAGTGTACTTACTGTAAATGGTTTCCATTCAGGAAAATACATTAATTTCAAAATGTTAAAGAGGTTGTAAACCACTGAAAAAAATTCCAAAGAAATTTAAAAACCTGCAAGACAAAGGCATAATGAGCTAGCATGCATTGCATACTAGCTCATTATGAAATACTTACCTTAGAACGATGACCTGCATTGCCAGCCGCACTCCGCTCACATGGCCGACATCTTTCCCAGAGTTACTCCTTTGGAAAGTCCTCTCTCGCGCATGTGCGTGGGTGCCGCATGTCACATCACTGGTCCTGAATAAACGGCACGAGCGGGTCGTTCCTTCAGTGCGCATGCACCGCTGACGTCGGCGGCAGCGTATATAGTAAATATTTTCTTACTATAGGCTTAACTGTAGGTACAATTAAAGAGGAAGACTTTACTTCTTCTTTAAAAAAACAAATGAAAATTTGCAGTACTTTTGAATGACATCCATCCAGACATTGAATCATCCAGTCATTGAATGTACAAATAATTAACATACAAATTAATATTCATAAGAACAGAAGAGACCCTTGTCCCCATCAACATGGGGGCAAGGCGCATTGGGGTGTTGAGGACATGCAGTCTGGTATGGTTCGGGGGGGGGGGGGGTCGCTCGCTTGTCCCCTCCCTTACCGGACCTGCTGGGCTGCATGCTTAGATAAGGGTCTGGTATGGATTTTGTGGGGGGACCCCATGCCATTTAAAAAGAAAATTTGGCGTGGGGGGTATGGACTGGGGGGCTGTCAGCTGGAAAGCCCGCTGACAGCTGACCACTCATCTATTGCTTATATAGCTGGTTGCTAAGGAGCGGGCTGGGAAGCCATGTTCTTAGCAATGGACGAGTTGTCAGCTGTCAGCAGGCTTCCTCGCTGACAGCTGATGACTCATCCATTGCTAAGAACGTGGCTTCCTGATCCACTCCTTAGCAACCAGCTATATACAGTGAATGTAAAAAAAAGACACAAATTGCAGAACGCAAATCGTGGAAAAATCGCAGTAAAATCGCAGTAAAACCGCCGTAAAACTGCAGTACTTGCATTTTGCATGAGGGTCCATTGAAGTCTATTACATGCAAAATGCTGTATTTTGCGGGAAAAAAAGTCCCAGACCCTTTCCAAAAACGCAGAGGCACAAAAATGCATTGATGTGAACATGTTTTATAGGAACCCATGTTAAAAAAATTCCCTGCATTTCTACAAAATACCAAAAGCATCAGAGAACGCATTAGTGTGAAGCAAGCCTGAGGATACAAGCCAGGATCAGTACACAGTCAGACAGCAAGGTATATGAGCACAAGACAGGAACAGAGTCAGAATACAAGCTAAGGTCACAGCAGGCGGGCAGAAATCCTAAGACAGGTAGGGAGCAACCTGAGTCATACAAGGGTAGGCAGATATGGCAGGTCAAGGCTCAAAGTCAAGCAGGAACTAGCTGAAGACCATGCAGCAATCCATTCATGTCAAAGCTGTTTGATGCCAGTGCCCATACAGTGAGTCCCCAAATGCACACTGTCTGTATTTGGGGACCCAAACACACCTGCGTCCTCCTCACCCACGCAGCTGTGGATCCCCATGTGGGCAAGCATGGTCTTCACACGGGCTTACACCTGTGTGAACGAGGACTTACATTTTCACTATAACAATTAAACAAATACTCTGAGGCTTTACCATAGAGAGAAGTATTTTATGCTTTCTGAAGTTCTTATAATTACAAAAAAGACAAGAAATGAATGAAATATAATGTAATAAGCACATTGCTCCCTAATCAGAATCCATACGACCCCATTAATTGAGGTAGCGACTTGATTTGTATTTTGTTTCAAGGGAGTTCATTAAAACACTAAACAAAAGTCATCCATAAACTGAGTTCATGGTGCGCTCCCTTTCCTTTTGTTATTTTAATGCTGTTAACTGCTCAACCACACAGATATAAAAATTTCATGAAGCTTAAAATATAACTCATTAGTCTCCTAATAACATTCCACAAAAACTGTATGCAGCTCACTGGTTTGTGAGGTGGTACCATCTACCAATCATTCTTTGGGGAATGAGTTAATTAGAATAGTTTTTTTCTCAGGGTTTTAAACATCAAATTTTACCACCTTGGCAATACTTCAAGTAACAATTTTGCCACCTTAAAGCAACCAATGGTTGTTCAGCTGTAAAAATGTATCGTGAAGTGTGTTTTTCTGTGAAATCAATACCGTGATCAAAGCTCTTAAAGCGGTTCGGCACCCATTTCATTTAGTAAATCTCTGTGCCTTCCAAATCAGGCAAAGAGTACTAAATGAAATGTTTTTTTTTTTTTTTTTTTTACTTACCTTGTAATTGAAGACTTCCGGTCTTCTCTCTCTGCGGCGGCGGGCGGGGTCTCTGCGTCGATCGTCGTCACGCCGCACTGTCTCCTGGGATCTGGTGTCATTGATCCCAGGAGTCAGTGCGGGCATCTTCCGAAATCTCGCGAGATTTCGGCCACATCTTCCGAAATCTCCCGAGATTTCGGCCACATCTGCCGAAATCTCGTGAGATGTCGGCAGATGTGCCGTTACTGCGCACGCGCGAGTAACGGCGGTGCATGCTGGGCCATCAACAGTGCCTGTGGGGTTTCACATGCCCACAGGCAAGATGGACCCCAGCAGACAAGAAGAAGACAAGAAGAAGATGAAGACGAAAACCGGCGGCGATCAAGATGGAACATGGAACAGGTAAGTCCCCCAATTGAGCTATATGCCCTAGGCATATAGCCCAAAAAAAAAAAAAAAGTGTGCAGAGTGCAGAACCGCTTTAAATAGCAGCCAGGACAGAGTGGTATTTATAAACCATAATGCAACAACAGCAAAGCACAGTATAATGAAGTGCCAGTAAATTAGTTCTTTAACTGAAGCAGCCCCAGAAGGTTTCACCCCCTTCCTGACCAAAGCATTTTTTTGCAATTTGGAACTGCGCTATTTTAACTGGTAATTGGGCATTCATGCAACACTGTACCCAAACAAAATTTTTATCATTTTTTTTCCCCACAAATAGAGCTTTCTTTTGGTTGAATTTGATCACCTCTGCGGGTTTTATTTCTTGTGCTATAAACAAAAGAAGAGTGACAAGTTTGAAAAAAAACACAATATTTTTAGCTTTTTGCTATAATAAATATCCCATTTTTAAAAAAAATAACAATGTTTTCCTCAGTTTAGGCCGATATGTATTCTTCTACATACTTTTGGTAAAAAAATCGCAATATTGATTGGTTTGCGCAAAAGTTATAGCATCTACTAAATAGGGGATAGATTTATGTCATTTTTATTATTATTATTTACTAGTAATGGTGGCAGTCGTGACTGTGACATTGCGGCAGACACATCGGACACTTTTGACACTATTTTGGGACCATTCACCATTTATACAGCGATCTGTGTTATAAAAATGCACTGATTGCGGTATAAATGTCACTGTTAATGTAGTATATTATATCTAATATATATATATATGTATACATATATATATATATTATATATATACATATTTATATATATTTATTATATGTAGTGTTTTTATTTAGGCATTCTAAAGACAAGGTTATTCTAGGCAGACCGCTTTAGTAGCCGTTATCTAATTGCGCATATTAAAAGAGGGTTTGTTGGTCAAAGGACAAATGGCCAGACCAGAATTACTCCACATATGAAAGGGAACAGATAATGATTATCTTAATCTAATCAGTATTCACACATATCAAAGGGGGAATATGCAAGAATGTAAATTGGGGCAGCTTTATAATTACAACTATTCACAGCGTGGGGTTGTCTCCGCTCACGCTCACTCAGATCAAAGCATTTAATGGAAACGCCTAATCAAATTGCTCAGACATTCAGTGTGTGTGGGGGGGATATAACAGGACGTTCAATCTGTTTAGAAGTGTGTGTTCTTACGAAGGCACCCAAGAGTCACATGGTTCCATGGGGCTCCAAATATTACTAGCACTGTCGTGATATGGACTCTGTTGGATTTTTTGTCATCTGTAAGACTGTTCGGTTTGGAAGTCAATAAAATTGTCTCTCTCTGGGAGAATCGGGTTTTGCTGCGGAGACAATACTTTTAATAACTATATTCCATCTACGAGGAAGGGACGATTATTATAGATTAGATCACTACATTGGTGCCGTTCAAGCGACCAGAAGAGCATTTTCAGGACTTAACAGAAGTCGGTGGTGAAAACAATGAAAACAATCCTGTGAGTTGGACAGAAGTCTGATGGAGACCCAAGACCTGTGCTGTGACTCTAACGTCTGGTTGTGACATAAGAGAGTCTGATCTACAAAATCAAACAAGTTTGGAACCCCAGAATTATTCTCTGGAGACTGGAAACGAAGAAAAAGGACTACATCGTGTACCAGAAGACGTGAGCTGGAAGCTGAAGAAGTAATTAATGCGGTGAGTAAAATATTTCTCTTTTTAAATTATTAATAATATAGTAAAAATGCTTACTCAGTGTAAAGCTAGTGTCAGTTCTGATAAAGTTAACAGATGGGTGTTAAAATGTATTAAGCGTCATGGTGGTCCTTATGAAGTGCCAGAAAAATATAAGCAGACATGGACTATGATGAATGAATTTTTAGAAAAAACTGTTTTTGATAGCAAAATTTCAGAAAGTAAAAGAAAAGGTTGTATTGTACAGGGCTTGTTATCTTGCTGTTTAACAATGGAAAGTTCGTTGAAGGATAAGGTTGAGGAAATTACCCAGTTACAGAGTGCAGTTGATAATAGCAACAAAGTTTGTCAGAGGTTACAAAACCAATCAGAATCTGAGGCTGTAAATTTAAAATTGCATGCAGTCACCATTGGGGAAGCTCTGCTTGAGAAGTCTAAACGTTGTAATGAATTATCAGAGGAAAATGAGAGATTGAAATTAAGAATTATGGAATTAGAGAAGAGATCTCAGGAATGCAGATATGCATCGAATCGTGGATTCAGCAATCTGCAGCAAAATGCAAATACAAACATTCTATCAAATGAAACAGAACCTCATATTAAATCTGATAATTCATTGCCAGCCGCACCCACTGTGACCACCACAGTTTATAACAATAATAATAATGCAGGTGAAGTTCAGCTTGTAATGAAGCCTTTGAAACCAAAAGAATTAGATGCAATTCTTAAAGAAATAGGAATGATTCCCTGCCATGATTTAAACAGATTTTTAAAATGGTTTTGTGACTTGCAGAATGTCAGAGATATGTACAATCTCAACCCATCTGATTTAGACAGAGTTATGCAACATTCTATAGGAAATAGTCTTTGGGTGAGAATTAAGCAGATCTGTACTCAACCAATGAGGACAAGGGACATATTGATGGAATTGTTATGTGTTTTGTATGGTGTACGTTCTGATGTTACTGTTCATGGGAAGATCAAACAAATGAAAAATGAATCTCCCTACGAGTTGTCAGGAAGGATAAAATCTATTATGGAAATATTGGTCAGTAATAATCTTGCATTTGAGCATGGTGGCTTGTTACATATGAGTATATTTCTACATGCTTTGAACGAAGAGATCAGACAAAATATTTTACTAGTTACCCCAAATCCTCATGATTTAAAAGACGTATTGTTGAAAGCAGACAATTTATGGAGAAAGTCAAATGAACAAGCTGTCAAGATTGATTTAGCCACATTGTTTAGGACAAATACTGAACATAAAGATCAAAAGATAATGTCTTATGATAACAATCAAAGAGGAGACACCAGGTCAAATATAGGTGATATTAATATGAAAAGCAGAGCTGACCAAAATCATAATAAAAAGGTATCGAAGGCTTGGATACCATTTTCTCAGTTAAAACAGAAATATGACCACTTGAAGATTGAGTATGATAAAATGAAAATGGAACATTACACATTGCTGGGACAGCTAAACAGATTACATTATCCAGATCTGTTTTTGAATACAAGTGACATTTCTCTAGCAGTGGGGGTGGATTAGTTTCAACCTGTGGATGTGTAAATAGTCCTTTGTTTTAACTTCAAAGAATGTTTAAGGATCTTGCTAATTAGTTTTGTTGGAGAGTTTTTTTGTCTTTCAGATATTGAAGATACTGCATCCGCATAGCATGTGAACTGCAAGCTGAAATTTCTGGCTAGTGGGGGAGAAACACTGAATAAACAATATCATGGACTCTCTCAATATTCATCAAGCAATTGACCTTTTTTTTTTTACTTTTTTACTTGGACAATGGACTTTTCCCTATATTTTTATTTTATTTTTTTTTATTTTTCACCCTTTCCCATTTTTATTCATCAAGCCCTATTTTTTATTTTTATTTTTCACCCTTTTCCATTTTTATTTTTATTTTTATTCTTTTTTTATTTTATTATGTTTTATTTCTTGAACTTTATCTTAAAACCAGAGCGAAACATTTAAACCGAAAATAATTTTCATGTTACATTACATGTTGCATATTACATATTGCATATTGGTCTATATATTTGACATCTAAGGTGAGATGCTGCACAATGGCTTGGCATAGCATAAATTATAGTATGTTGGGTGGTTTTCCTAAATTTATAAGAGGGGTGAGTGAAATTCATCACTCCAGTCACGATTTGAAACTTTGTTGAATCAGTCATTAATATTATTGACATATGGATGAAAAAAAGACCTAACTTTACTGGCAAGATTTTCCACTGCTGCTTTGTCTGGATAGAAGATCTGATAAACGCTGATGTCAAGCTGATTCTATCTGAAAGTGGGGGATTATATATGGATTATATGGATATATGAATTATAGATTGGTATATAGATTGGTATACCATTCAGGTGGAATTATGGACTGAATGATTCAAGCAACTGCTCTATTAAGGATGGAAATGAGGAGTCGGCCTACAGCAAATTACAAAGTGCAGCAATAGCAGTTTTTTTCAGCCTTTTGAACTTGAAAGTGAATGCTGGTACATGGATGGTTCTTCTTACTATAAAGATGGAAGTAGAATTTCGGGATTTGCTGGTGTTTGTGCAAAAGCATCTTTAAGAAAATGAAAACCTTGAGCCTGGAGAGGAATCCTGGAGTTATGTGGATCGGAGCTCCCAGCACACCAAGTCTACTTTCAATGAGAGTTATGATGAAGTTGAAAATTGAAGAATGAACTGCGACATCCGCTCGTTTTTGTGCAATATTCAAGATCTTGATGTGATATAATAAGGATGTTTACCGAATCCTTTTCCAGTCATGGTCTAAAGCTATATTATCTAATGACTGTTTCATGGGGATATTTTAGAGGCTGGTGAAGAGAGATGTAACCAGTTTCAACTTTATATTTCATATGAGCCATTGTGAAGCATCCAATACCTCAAGTCGGTAATGCTATGTTTGTTGCTCGATTTATGGGTCAGTTCTAGTAGTTAGAACGACCCAAGTGGGGGTATATGTAGTATATTATATCTAATATATATATATATGTATACATATATATATATATTATATATATACATATTTATATATATTTATTATATGTAGTGTTTTTATTTAGGCATTCTAAAGACAAGGTTATTCTAGGCAGACCGCTTTAGTAGCCGTTATCTAATTGCGCATATTAAAAGAGGGTTTGTTGGTCAAAGGACAAATGGCCAGACCAGAATTACTCCACATATGAAAGGGAACAGATAATGATTATCTTAATCTAATCAGTATTCACACATATCAAAGGGGGAATATGCAAGAATGTAAATTGGGGCAGCTTTATAATTACAACTATTCACAGCGTGGGGTTGTCTCCGCTCACGCTCACTCAGATCAAAGCATTTAATGGAAACGCCTAATCAAATTGCTCAGACATTCAGTGTGTGTGGGGGGATATAACAGGACGTTCAATCTGTTTAGAAGTGTGTGTTCTTACGAAGGCACCCAAGAGTCACATGGTTCCATGGGGCTCCAAATATTACTAGCACTGTCGTGATATGGACTCTGTTGGATTTTTTGTCATCTGTAAGACTGTTCGGTTTGGAAGTCAATAAAATTGTCTCTCTCTGGGAGAATCGGGTTTTGCTGCGGAGACAATACTTTTAATAACTATATTCCATCTACGAGGAAGGGACGATTATTATAGATTAGATCACTACAGTTAACAGTAAATGTTAACACTAGGGGGCGATCAAGGGGTTAAATGTGTTACCTAGGGAGTGATTCTAACTGTAGGGGGAGGGGACTCACAAGGGGAGGAGACCGATCAGTGTTCCTGTGTACTGGGAACACACAATTGGTCTCCTCTCTCTTGACAGGACATGGATCTGTGTGTTCACACACACAGATCCACATCCCAGGTCTGTTACTGGCGATCACAGGTGCCCGGTGGATATCGCGGCCGCTGGGCACGCACATCGGCTCCCGAGTGACGCGGCGCGTGAGCGCCCCCCCCCCCCCCCCACCCCCCCCCCCCCCCCCCCCTAGATGCCAGGAAGCCCAGGACGTCATATGACGCCCGCCCAGGATGGGAGATCCCACCTGCGGACGTCACTCTACTATTAAAAAGAAAATAATAAATATTTTCCTCTCCCACTGCTTGAACCCCTGAACGCTGCTGTAATGAACAGAAACCATTGTCCGAAGCTTCTTCAAAAACTGACACTTCATTGGGGCCTCAGTGGGGCTTTAAGCAAGCTTTGGCATTGACTTCTATGGAGGCTTTGAAGACTAAATAAAATGGTTAGCTTACAGTCCTGAATACACCTTGCTTTTTCTTTGTGCTTTGGTGGGGCTTCGATGGGGCTTTGGTGGAGCTTCGATGAGACTTTGGTGGGGCTTCGTGGGGCATCGATGCAGCTTTGGTTGGGCTTCAGTGTGTCAGGGCTGGACTCAGCCCTTCCTTCTCAAAGCTGGCCACTCAGCTGCCAGCTAATTGCCAGCTTCTTTCTCTCCACAGTGACTCACCTGTTGATGATATCCTGCTTGTCAGTCCTGCCTACTTAAGCCGTCCAGCCCAGATGATCTCTGCCTTCGCCTTGGTCACATCTCTAAAGATGCTCTCCTGTGTTCCTGTTAAAGACTTGCTTGGCTGACATTCCTTCTGGCTCCAGATCCTGCTTGCTGTTCTACTACGCTTATCTCTGGCTCGCTGACATTTTGGCTTGTCTGACTATCTGTTTCGATTCCTGAACTCTGGAGATGTTTTGACTACGTTTACTGTGATTACCTTTTTATTATTATTAAACAAGTGTGATTTAACTGTACTTCTGTCTCGACATGGGGTATAATTTTTGAAGCGAAGCCAAAGCAAAGAAAAGTAAAGGCAAGGTGCAAACAGGACTGTAAGCTAACCATTTTATTTAGTGACAGGGGCTTTGATTAGTGTTCAGAGAGCTTTAACAAAGCATGTCCGAAGCCTTGTTTTGAAGCAAGTGTATTCCTAACAATTACAGGCCTACAATATAAAATGCCAAATTTCCATGCAAAACATTGTACTGTTTTAAGCATCAAAAATCTGAAATAATCATACCGCCAGGGAGGTTAAAGTGGTTGTAAACCCTTACATATACCCAGTGAAGGGACTGGTCTCAGGTGATACACAGGGATAAAACAAATCCTCCAGTGCACAAAGCAAGGTCCATAAAGACATGGATTAACGAGTTTGGGGTGGAGGAACTATACTGGCCTGCCTCAACCCGATGGAACACCTTTGGGATGAATTAGAGTGGAGACTGCAAGCCAGGCCCTCTCATTCACATCAGTGCCTGACCTCACAAATGTGCTTCTGAAAGAATGGTCAAAGACATACTCCTAAACCTTGTGTACAGCCTTCCCAGAAGAGTTGAAGCTGTTATAGCTGCAAAGGGTGGGGGGGCCAACACAATCTTGAACCCTACAGACTAATGCCACGTACAGACGAATGGAATTTCCGACAACCAAACCGTGGATTTATTTCCAATGGATGTTGGCTGAAACTTGTCTTGCATACACACGGTCACACAAATGTTTTCGGATATTCCGACAAGAACGCTGTGACATACAACATGTACGACGGGACTAGAAAAAGGAAGTTCAATAGCTAGTGCGGCTCTTCTGCTTGATTCCGAGCATGCATGGAATTTTGTGCATCGGAATTGTGTACACACGATCAGGACGGATTTTGTTGTCGGAAAATTTGAGATCCAGCTCTCAAATTTTTGTTATTGAAAATTCCGACAGAAAATGCCCGATGGAGCCTACACACGGTCGGAATTTCCGACAACAAGCTCACATCGAACATTTGTTGTCGGAAATTCCGATCGTCTGTACGCGGCATAAGACTGAGATGCCATTAAAGTTCATGTGCGTGTAAATACTTTTAACAAAATAGAGTATTTTAGTTTAGATACTCTTTAATTTCTTCCTAGTGGAATTGTTCTTATTATGCAAATTCATAATCATGAATTGGTTAAAGGGTTAAAAGATATTTCTCTTTCTCACCATAATGCAAATTGGCTTTTGGGAAAATGAGGGTTGATTAGCTTCAGAAGGCACACTTGGGAACAAGTATGTGTATTTTTACATGCATTTTATGAGGTTTCCCTTCCTATTAGTACAGGTGATTATTTGAGAAAAAGCTGTAGATAAGCTAAGGAAAATGATCATTAGCCATGAAATAAAGCAAGTTCAAACCTGCTGCTGCTTGTCTGACTGGTGCTTTTTGTCTTAACCAATAAATGTGTAGCAATATTTTTTAATTAAGGGAACATTTCCATGGTGCTGCAATAAACACTCCATTACACAGTGAACAATTTAAATAGCTGTAATAACAAGGATATCAGTATATTTGGTAACAACAACAACAAAAAGGTCAGTCTTTTAAAACAAGTACGGAAACCTGTGATGGGAAATAATGTAATTCCCATCAGTACTTCACAAATGGGATATTTCCTTTAATAGTTCAAATATTTTAAGCATGTGAATACCTTCACTGGCTTTATTTGCAATGTCATTGACCGGACATCGTTGACTGCACTTCTGGAAATTACGGTTCAACCAAATCAATAGGATGTTGAAATGGAACCTTTTCAGAGTTAACGGCTTTACCTTGTGGCGGTATAAGTCTACTTAGATAAAATTCCACAATTATGTGTTGAACTAGCAATTTTCTATTATAGTTTCTTGAGCCTTGATTAGATTTTAGTTGGGTCAGCTGGAAACTAATAAAGGAGTCACAGACAATAAAATTGGATAGTGGAACATTGCAGATGAAATAATGTCGATTCAAACTTAAGGCAGTTCAGAGTAGCAGCAAGTAGCAGCATATGTTTTCAAGCAAGATTTTAAACCAGCAGGGGATCTTCTGTAATATCCATATATATGTTGACCAATCAGGGTAATTCAATGGAAAGAAGGAACCACATAAACAGTCCGTGTTTGGCTGGAAAAAATCAATTGCATTGCATTTTGAAGCAGAGCAGCGAAGCAGCACAAAGCATCACACAACAGGGAGCGCAGTTATACAGCTTAATTCAAGTAGCAGCATAGGGTGGAAAGTTTGCAGAGATAAGCAGGGGGACTATAGACTCACATGGAAAGTTCATCACTTCCTTAGGCAAGTTGTATTTATGCTTGTATATGCATCAGCCTTTGCAGGCTTCTTACCCACTCCTGCTTGCTGGTTCATCCATCCCTGGTGTGCTGGTAAGCTTTTTCCTCAAGAAAGTTCCTTGGTGTGGTGCCGCTCCTCCTGTGTGTATAGCTGTCCGCTTGTAGATTCAAATTTGCCGCTTCGTTTGGCTCCAAGCGCTGCTAGGTAAAACTGCAGGAAGTTAAAAACTCATCACGGGCATGCTGTGGAAGGGCTGACTTCCCCCAAATGACGTGCTTGTAGATTCAAATTTGCCGCTTCACGCACCGCTGACGCTGACTTTCGTTGAGCACAATCCCCGCTAACTTCCTCAGAGCAAGGAGGAGCTACAGGTTGCCAGTTTTTATAGTGTGCTGGCCGTGTCATCAAACTGTTACAATTGACTATAATATCACTTTTAACCACAAGATGGCAACCAAGTGCTCATTATCCCTAATGACTCTTCAGCAAATACTACAAGGTGCATTGAATGGCTCATAGACAAAGATGAACATGAGAACAAAACGGGATGAAGTTTATATTGCATAAAAACACTGAATAGGGTACATTTACCTATTTTTAATGTTTTTTAGAAGTTGTTTAAGATACTGAAATGACATTTAAGATTTCAAAACGCTACTAGCCTATAATTAAGTATAACTCAGTTCAGTGTGTTTATCTGATTCATTACATAGCAAGGGGGATAGTAAGTACCTACATCAAATTTCACTTCATTATTTTTTCAAAAATGGTTGCATTGTACATTCAGTGTTGAGGCCAAAGGGGATCATGGAATTTAAATAGTACGTCCACATTTTTTCTTTTTGTAAAAGTATATTATCAAAATCACCCCGTCTAGGTGGTAAATTCAGTATATAGATTCCTTTAACCATTAGTCCCTTGGGGTTGTTATCGTGGAACTGCGCGAAGTGTAGTGAAATAGGTCTATCATCGTCTTTCTTTTTAATACTAGTTATATGTTCACTCACTCTGATGCGTAATTCACGTAATTCTTCGCTGCTCTGCTTCAAAAATGCAATGCAATTGATTTTTCCAGCCAAACACGGACTGTTTATGTGGTTCCTTCTTTCCATTGAATTACCCTGATTGGTCAACATATATATGGATATTACAGAAGATCCCCTGCTGGTTTAAAATCTTGCTTGAAAACATATGCTGCTACTTGCTGCTACTCTGAACTGCCTTAAGTTTGAATCGACATTATTTCCACTTGGAAACATCCGTCATGGGTATCCATATCTGGTTCTAAATCTAATCATGATGTTTAACCCACAATATCTGGTTTAAAGCATTCAGTTAAAACCGATATTATTATAGATATGGATATATGCTTAATTTTGAATTGCTGTGGTTTGTGGTTCACACCCCCTTGTTTTTAGGAAGACAACGTTGTCAATTTTAATTCTGGGAATTCCTTTGTGATCTTGTATGAAATTTTTACTATAGGAATGGGAAGTGGTACTACTGAACCTGATTTTAGATCATCCTGTTTGTAATGTTAAATACATCCTGAAGTACATGTATATAATGTACATGGTACATAATGATCTTGTTTGCTACTTGTTCTTTGACATTCTTGTTTAGAGATATAACAAAGCTCACTAAGGGCTAGAACAAAGCAAAACAGTATTAAAAAAAAACACCACATCCCAATAAATGAGAAACACTTTTTGAAGGGACTTGAGGTAACAAACCTCGGGACTTTTAAGGTGTCAAAAATATGAGAATTGAAATCACTAATACAATATATAAAATAAGAAATAATTTTTTATTACAAAGGCTAAAAAACATGAGATAATTTATATTCATATCAAAGAATCACTTGTTGAAAGCATACTGAATAGGCACTACCCCTCTCAACATGTTTAGCTTGAAGCCGAGCTTCATCAGGAGATTCCGGTGTAGTGTTTACAGTGCTATACCGTATTTATCGGCGTATAACACGCACCCCAAGTTTAGGAGGGCATTTTAAGGTAAAAAAGTTTTAGGAGGGAAGTTTAGGGAAAACAAAAAACTTACATTTAAGCGTCATTTGCAGCTTGCCCAGCGTCATTTGCAGCCTTGCCCAGTGTCATTTGCAGCCTTGCCCAGCGTCATTTGCAGCTTTCCCAGCGTCATTTGCAGCTTTCCCAGCGTCATTTGCAGCTTGCCCAGCGTCATTTGCAGCTTGCCCAGTGTCATTGTAGCTTGCCCAGTGTCATTGTAGCTTGCCCAGTGTCATTGTAGCTTGCCCAGTGTCATTGCAGCCTTGCCCAGCGTCATTTGCAGCCTTGCCCAGTGTCATTGTAGCTTGCCCAGTGTCATTGTAGCTTGCCCAGTGTCATTGTAGCTTGCCAGCGTCATTTGCAGTCATGTTCGGGTTTAAATTTCCCGCCGCCGAGACGCTCTGTCGCGTGCGCCGCCGAAAAAGACTGAATCGCCGACGAAAAAGACCGAAGCGCCCCCGGAAAAGACCGAGCCGACTGTTCGGCTCCCCTCGCGGTCCCGCATCCCTGCTGTTTCCGAAGCGAGCGCAGGGAGGCGGGACTACGAGCGGAGCCGAACAGTCGGCTCGGTCTTTTCCGGCGCCGCTTCGGTTTTTTTTGGCAGTGCTCGCTATTTTTTGGCGGCGCTTGCCATTTTTGTCACTTTTTTTGGGTGGTATCGGCGTATAACACGCACCCACGACTTTCCCCCGATTTTAAGGGGGAAAAAGTGCGTGTTATACGCCGATAAATACAGTAAATAACAAAAAATTAAGTAAATGCTCATGTTAAAATATTGTTGTGCATATAGAAAAGCATACAGATTGGCACATATGCAAACATATTGTGCAAGAACATATTGGGACAAAATAAATAAGATATAGTACATAGGGCATAGAGAATATTGTTGATACATGGATATAGCCAAAAGATGAACCTTACCAGAGCTGCTCAGTATCAATGTATTACTAGTGATTCGGATGGATAAATACAGGTGTTCACATGTGCGCAGAAAACATTCCTCCCTCTTGCAAAAAATTCCCCAGAGTTTGCAGAGAAGGATGAAAATTCTATTGAGAGATTTTTCAAAGAAAATAATGATAATAAGTAGGCATAGTAAAAATCACATATGAGAGAAACCAGGAGTTAACAAGAAAGATAGTTACCTTCAATCATTCAGTGAAGTTGAATCAATATTTGGACTCATGGGTCTTAACCAGCAAAATCAAAGGTTATAGCCAAAAAGTTTGTTATTTTAAGCAGTGACCGTCAGTATAGGTGACCCCAAGATGGAAAAAGAAAAAGAAAAAAAGGAGGGGGCCAAGGCTATCTACAAACTGGATACACCATAAAGCAATCACCTGCAGAAAAAAATATATAGCAGAGAGTCAGGATTTTAAACCGACATGCATATTGGGAATCAAGGATCTTGGCTGACAAAGTCAGATATAGTAAAGCAGTAATCTTACCAATCAGGAAGAAAGCAGGGAAATGAGAGGGAAAACTGACGAGATATAAACTCGCCCCTCTACGTCGATGTTTCAGACAGAGGGTAGCGGGGAAAACCACCATTTAAATCCCACTCTGGCATGGAGGCGTCTGACGTCACCTCGATGTCGTGGACGTTACGAAGGAGAAGCCACTGCGCCAATGTTCAATGACGGCACGTAGGTGACGCTAAACTCGCATACACCCAGTGGCGGCCATTTTGGAAAATCTAAAGCCCACACATAGAAATTAACGCGGGACACAGCTAGCAGTACGTAGTAAAGAAATAGGCAGATGACTGCCCACGACCCTCCGGCACATACGGCTGAATAACGGACAATTAAAACAGAAGAACTAAGGAAGGCAGGAGTGGGCATCACCAATAATGGTATGAATGTGTCAGAGCATTGATTAAACAGCTGACCAATGACATTTCCAGGAGTCCGTACAAACCAAGGGGAATGAACAAAAAGCAAAACGATTTCAGCGTCGCTTACGTGCCATCATTGAACTTTGGCGCATGTGCAGTGGATTCTCCTTCGTAACGTCCATGACATTGAGGTGACGTCAGACCCACAAGTCTAAATATTGATTCAACTTCGCTGAATGATTGAAGGTAACTATCCTTCTCATTAACTTCTGGTTTCTCTCATACGTGATTTTTACTATGCCTACTTATTATCATTATTTTCTTTGAAAAATCTCTCAATAGAATTTTCATCCTTCTCTGCAAACTCTGGGGAATTTTTTGCAAGAGGGTGGAATGTTTTCTGTGCACATGTGAACACCTGTATTTATTCATCTGAATTACTAGTAATACATTGATTTTGAGCAGCTCTGGTAAGGTTCATCATTTGGCTATATCCATGTATCAACAATATTCTCCATGCCCTATGTACTATATCTTAGTTATTTTGTCCCAATATGTTCTTGCACAATATGTTCGCATATGTGCCAATCTGTATGCTTTTCTATATGCACAACAATATTTTAACATGAGCATTTGCTTAATTTTTTGTTATTTATAGAACTGTAAAGACTACACCGGAATCTCCCAATGAAGCTTGGTTCGAGCGAAACATGTTGAGAGGGGTAGTGCCTATTCAGTATGCTTTCACGTAACAAGTGATTCTTTGATATGAATATAAATTGTCTCATGTTTTTTAGCCTTTGTAATAAAAAATTCTTTGTTATTTTATATATTGTATTAGTGATTTCAATTCTCATATTTTTGACACCTTAAAAGTCCCGAGGTTGGTTACCTCAAGTCCCTTCAGGGCTAGTTTACACTTGCTTCAAAACAAGACTAGTAGGGTATTTAGGTTTTGTGCTGCCCTAGGCCTGACTAAACTCATGCCCCCTCTAATTTAAATGCGACCCACCCCTTCCTATCAAGGCCACACCCTTTATGTTTAAGACATGCCCTATCATCTGGAAACCCCACCCCTTCCTCTTTTGGCTCCACCTTTTCCTCCAGCTCATCAGTGCCGCCTACCAGTGCTCATCAGTGCAGCCTATCAGTGCTCATCAGTGCAGCCTACCAGTGTTCATCAGTGCAGCCTCATCAGTGCTCCCCAGTGCAGCCTACCAGTGCTCGCCAGTGCAGCCTATCAGTGCTCACTAGTTCAGCCTCATCAGTGCTCATTGGTGCAGCCTACATCTGCTCAACAGTGCCGCCTACCACTGCTCACCAGTGCAGCCTACCAGTGCTCATCAGTGCAGCCTACCAGTGCTCATCAGTGCAGCCTACCAGTGCTCATCGGTGCAGCCTCCCAGTGCTCACCAGTGCAGCCGACCAGCGCTCATCAGTGCCGCCTTATCAGTGCAGCTTAAGAGTGCTGCCTCATCAGTAGCAATCAGTGCAGCCTCGTCAGTTTCAAAATATCACAGCTTACTAGTGTATATTAATTATGTTTTGATTACAGCATTGAGTACTTTGCAGTACATGAATTTTCACTGAATGTGGACTGTTTAATGAGTTTGCATTGATTTCAACATGGAGCACTTTGCACATGCTGGAATCAATGCAAACTCATTAAACAGTCCACATTCTTTGAAAGTTCAAGACTGCAAAGTTCTCCGTGCATGCTGGAATCAGTGCAAACTTATTAAACAGTCCACATTCAGTAAAAATTTATATACTGCAAAGTTTGCCGTACATGAACTTTCAATAAATGTTTCACTAATGTAGACTGTTTAATAAGTTTGTAGCACGCAATGGAGCACTTTATATGGACATCAGGACATGATGACTGTAATAATCGTAATTAACTGTACCTGCTGTCCTTGCCACCACCTGAGGGGGTTCCTGTAATCCTCTTCTCTCTCTCCTCCTCCTATAGTCGCAGAGAGACTCCGCCCCAGGCCGGGGAGAAGATGAATTGAAAGGATATCTTGCGGAGGATGATAGGTGGAGCATTAGGCTCCACCTCCACCACTGAAATGACGTGCACCGATCTGGCCAGTCGCCAGCCATTTTATGGGGGTATCAGTCGCTCCCTCCCCCTGGCCAAGTACACCCCATATACATCTGCTAATATTATTAGCAAGTGCCGCGCTACAGTAAGCAGGCCGCTGCACCGGGGGCTATAGTTGTGCTGGAGGTAGCTGCGGGAGGTGGGCGCAGGAGCCGGGACTCGGGAGGATGGGTGGGGGGCTTCTTTGCCACCCCCCCACAAAGTGCCGCCCTTGGCCTAGGCAAAGATACAACACTGCTTCGGACACGCTTTGTTAAAGCTCTGAATGCCAGTAAAAAGCTCCTGTAAAATGGTTAGCTTACAGTCCTGTATACACCTTGCCTTTGCTTGGTGCTTCGGTGGGGCTTCAATGAGGCTTCGATGGGGATTTGATGAGGCTTTGATGGAGCTTGGATGAGCCTTTGGTGGGGCTTCGATGAGGCTTTGGTGGGGATTTGTGAGGCTTCTTTGGGGCTTCAGTGGGGCTTTAATCAAGCTTTGCCATTGACTTCTATGGGGGCTTTGACGACTAAATAAAATGGTTAGCTTATAGTCCTGTATACACCTTGCTTTTGCTTGGTGCTTTGGTGGGGCTTTGATGAGGTTTTGGTGGGGCTTCGATGGGGCTTTGGTCGAGCTTCAATGAGCCTTTGGTGGGGCTTCGATGAGGCTTTGGCGAGGCTTCGTGGGGCTTCGATGCGGCTTTGGTCGGGCTTCAGTGGGGCTTCAAGCGAGCTTTGTCATAGACTTCTATGTGTCAGGGCTAGGCTCAGCCCTTCCTTCTCAAAGCTGGCCACTCAGCTGTCGGCTAATTGTCAGCTCCTTTCTCTCTACAGTGAATCACCTGTTGTACGAGAAGTCCGGCTAACAGACGCACCAGTGTGAAGAAGGACTTGTATTGCCGCGGACGCGCACAGGCGCACGCCAAAGCGCGGGCAAATGTGTATGCTAATATGCGCGCTAATATGCGCGCTAATGTGCGTGCTAATGCGCACACTAATATGCGTGCTAATGTGCGCGATAATATGCCTGCAAATAGGTGCGCTAATATGCGCACACATGGGGGAAAGTGCACACACGCTAATGCACGCACGTGCACGTATGGGCGCCAAATAGCTAATTTAAACTGAGCACTGACACATGAACTTTGCTGAGTGGTCTTTCAGCTAGTGCTTGTTATCCTGATCTGTTCCAGTTTCCAGTATCTTGACCCGGCTTCATCTGAACCTTCTTCTTGACCTCCGCCTGCCTACCTGATCCCGGCTTGTGTTTGACTCTGCTCCTGCCTGATGCTTTTGTACCTTGCTGCCCGTCTGTGTACCGAACCCGGCCTGTGTCCCGTCTCTGCCTCTGCCTTCCGTCTCGGTACCTGCTCTGTCCGGCTGTTGATGACCTCCTGGCTTACGTCCCGGCTACGCCTCTATCTGCTGACCCAGCGATACAGAGCTCCGGTCCTCAGAGCCTGCCCAGCGCTCTACAGCCATCTGGTCCCTGTCAAGGTCCGGCCAGCACCGTCCACTACATCGGCCCTCGTGCCGCTCTGTGTCCTTCACTCCCTGTCACCACTATCAGGGGTGTCGGACAGGAGGTGCAAGTGAAGCCCTCTCTCCAGCTCGATCTCCACCAGGTACGTGACACCTGTTGATGATATCCTGCTCGTCAGTCCTGCCTACTTAAGCCGTCCAGCCCAGATGATCCCTGCCTTCACCTTGGTCACATCTCTAGAGACGCTCTTCTGTGTTCCTGTTAAAGACTTGCTTGGCTGACATTCCTTCTGGCTCCAGATCCTGCTTGCTGTTCTACTACACTCATCTCTGGCTCCCTGAAGTTTTGGCTTGTCTGACTATCTTTTCCGGTTCCTGAACTCTGGCCATGTTTTGACTATGTTTTCCTTTTTATTATTATTAAACAAGTGTGATTTAAATGTACTTCTGTCTCAGTCTGATTTATGGTTTCTGACACTATGGAGGCTTTGAAGACACTTTGAAGCACAACTAAAGCAACATGGGGTATAATTTTTGAAGCGAAGCCGAAGAAAAGCAAAGGCAAGGTGCAAACAGGACTGTAAGCTAACCATTTTATTTAGTGATATAGGCTTTAACAAAGCATGTCCGAAGCCTTGTTTTGAAGCAAGTGTAAGCTAGCCGTTAATGTGTATTGAAGCCGAAGCAAGTGTAAATGAGCCCTAAAGGTAAACACACACTTTTGCTATGAGGTGCTTTGCGGTGATACGTACATTAGAGCACTGCATGTTTAAAGTACAAGTATAAGGCGCAAACACTCAAAGTTCTGCTGCAACCCAAATGAGAATGCCCATAAAAATTCCATAAACATGAATAAAATATGATATATTAGTCCATACACAGAGGGATGCCACCACGTGGGAATAGAAGCCAGATTCCAGCCAGGCTGAGGATAAACAAAGGGGAGAGGTGTGCCTCTAAATGCAGGAGTAAAAGCCGTTTTAATCAAACATACAATTGGTAACTCACATGTTCAACGAATTTGATAGGCACATCTGTAGATAATATCCTGAAGGTAAATATCAGTGGGGGGTCAAGTCTCTCTGCTCCTGTCTCCGCAAGAGCTTGGGTAATAACCAATATGATGGAAAGCCGGCCCTACGGTGAGGGAGCGTGGCTTGACATTTCAGATCTCTCCTCGGGATAATAGCCACAGTGGCTATTATTCCGAGGAGAGATCTGAAATCACAGATGAACCACCTTTACATGCCTGTGACCCAGCTTTGTCTGGTAAGAATTAAATCTATAGGGGGATCTATCTCCAGTTTTCAGGATTGTACGGGTGGAAGGAACAGAAAATATTTAATGTGACTGTGCCGCTCCCAGGGATTTAACCATGGCTATATCTGCATAGTGGACTGAATACCAATACAACATAATATTTTGCACATAAAAAGTGAACTTTGAAACACACTTTTCTTTTTCTCTGATGGTTAAGTCATCTTATTGTTGCAATTAATTACGGTATATTTTTAATGCGGTTTATGTCAGCACATCGTTGGTTAGTGGTGATTTATGTAGTGCTGCCTACACAGATTATTGCTCTGTGTGTTTTTTATGACCTTTAGTGTGCTTACCTTGAGTAGGCTATATGGTAGCAGCTCTTTGTGCCTTAAATTGACCAATTTAATACATATTTTATTTTATTTTGTTGCATTTTTAGATTGATTTTACTGACTCCATAAGCACTTAAAATTTGTAGAAGGAGGTTTAGGGTATCTACAATTTTGTTTATTAATTAGCATACATTGATTGGTTTGCACAAAAGTTATCGCATCTACCAACTATAAAATATTTTTAGGGCATTTTAGTTTTATTAGTAATGGCGGCGATCAGCGATTTTTAGCAGGACTGTGACATTGCGGCAGACAAATCGTACACTTATGCCGCGTACACACGTGCGGACTTTTGCCGGACTTAGTCCAGCGCCGGACAATCCGCCGGACTTTCCAGCTGGGTCCGCCGGACTTTCCGAGCGTGTGGACTTGCCCACACACGTGCGGACATGCCCACACACGCACGGACTTCTCCGGCGGATAATCCGCCGGCCAAAGTCCGCGGGACTTTTGAAAATGAACGGACTTGCCCACACACGGAGTAGTCCGTTCATTTCGAACGTAACTTCAGGTACGTCAGGTACGTAGCTAGCGTAGGCAGTAAATGCCGCCGCTAGCTCCGTCACCTGGCATGAATTTAAAGGGACTCCCCACGCCGAAAAACGGCGTGGGGGTTCCCCCCAAATCCATGTCTGACCCTTATCCGAGCACGCAGCCTGGCAGGCCAGGAAAGGGGTGGGGACGAACGAGCGCCCCCCCTCCTGAGCCGTACCAGGCCGCGTGCCCTCAACATGGGGGGTGCCCTGGGGAAAGGGGGGCCGTGCGGCCCCCCCACCCCAAAGCACCTTGTCCCCATGTTGATGAGGACAAGGGCCTCTTCCCGACAACCCTGGCCGTTGGTTGTCGGGGTCTGCGGGCGGGGGCTTATCGGAATCTGAGAGCCCCCTTTTATAAGGGGGCACTCAGATCCCGGCCCCCCACCCTATGTGAATGAGTATGGGGTACGATGTACCCCTACCCATTCACCTAAGGTGTAAAATGTAAAGTAAAAAAACACCCACACTTTTGAAAAAATAGTTTATTGCACTGCTCCGGGGGTCTTCTTCCGTCTTGGGGGTCTTCTCGCCGGACTCCCCCGCCATTTACCAAGCTCTTTTACCGAGCGGGGAAGTCCGGCTACCTTCTTCGTCGTTGCCGCCGTCGTCTGGGGGGGTCTCGATCCGCCTTCGGGGGTCTTCCGGGGTCTTCCGGGGGTCTTTTCTGTTCTTGCGGCGGTCGTCGTCTTCCGCGCCGCCGGCGCCTTCTTCTTCTTCTTGTCCTTCTTCTTGTTCTTCTTCCGATGTTGACCCGATGCTCTCTCTGCCCGGAATGGCAGAGGCGCGCTGCGCTAGGACTTATATAGGGACATGGGGACAGGGTCACATGCTCATGTCACATGGTGACCCCGCCCCCTTGTGATGTCACAGTCCCGGAGCATCCTGGGACTGTGACATCACAGGGGGCGGGGTCACCATGTGACATGAGCATGTGACCCTGTCCCCATGTCCCTATATAAGTCCCAGCGCAGCGCGCCTCTGCCATTCCGGGCAGAGAGAGCATCGGGTCAACATCGGAAGAAGAAGAACAAGAAGAAGGACAAGAAGAAGAAGAAGGCGCCGGCGGCGCGGAAGACGACGACCGCCGCAAGAACAGAAAAGACCCCCGGAAGACCCCGGAAGACCCCCGAAGGCGGATCGAGACCCCCCCAGACGACGGCGGCGACGACGAAGAAGGTAGCCGGACTTCCCCGCTCGGTAAAAGAGCTTGGTAAATGGCGGGGGAGTCCGGCGAGAAGACCCCCAAGACGGAAGAAGACCCCCGGAGCAGTGCAATAAACTATTTTTTCAAAAGTGTGGGTGTTTTTTTACTTTACATTTTACACCTTAGGTGAATGGGTAGGGGTACATCGTACCCCATACTCATTCACATAGGGTGGGGGGCCGGGATCTAAGTGCCCCCTTATAAAAGGGGGCTCTTAGATTCCGATAAGCCCCCGCCCGCAGACCCCGACAACCAACGGCCAGGGTTGTCGGGAAGAGGCCCTTGTCCTCATCAACATGGGGACAAGGTGCTTTGGGGTGGGGGGGCCGCACGGCCCACCTTTCCCCAGGGCACCCCCCATGTTGAGGGCACGTGGCCTGGTACGGCTCAGGGGGGGGGGGGGGGGGCGCTCGTTCGTCCCCACCCCTTTCCTGGCCTGCCAGGCTGCGTGCTCGGATAAGGGTCTGACATGGATTTGGGGGGAACCCCCACGCCGTTTTTCGGCGTGGGGAGTCCCTTTAAATCCATGCCAGCTTACGGAGCTAGCGCGGCGGCATTTACTGCCTACGCTAGCTACGTAACCTGAAGTCACGTGCTAAATGAACGGACTTGCCGATGAGCGGCAAGTCCGTTCATTTTCAAAAGTCCAGCGGACTTGCCTACTAACGGCAGGATTGTCCGCCGGACTGCCAAGTCCAGCGGATAATTTTAAAACCAAACTTAAAACTTTGGTCCGCCGGACTTTGGCGCCAAAAAGTCCGCCGGCGCCCACACACGAGGGGATTATCCGCTGGACTTCAGTCCAGAGGATAATCCCGCGGGATTGTCCCTTCGTGTGTACGCGGCCTAAGTGACACTTTTTGGGTTCCAGTGACACCAATACAGTGATCAGTGCTAAAAAAATTCAATATGTCGCCAACTTGTTCATTCCATGCTTAGAAGACTTGGTGCTGTCCTTACAAATCATGGAGGTCATACAAAATACTAGATGTAGTAGTTTTTGTTGTAGGGTGTATTCATTTTTGCATTAACTAATTTAATAAAACTGAAGATTTTGTATACGTTAGTTATATTATTAATGCAGAGTTCCACCCCCCTAACCCCCCGAGCAAAAAAGTTAAAGTCATCAGCTACACATACTGTAGCTACTGACTTTTACTATTAAGACACTTACCTGTCCTTGAATCCAGCGATGTCGGCACCCCAGCCGATGTTTCCATCAGCTCTCAGGTGCTGCCGCTGCCATTCGTAGTAAGGAAACCCAGCAGTGAAGCCTTGCGGCTTCACAGCTGGTTTCCTACTGTGCGTGCATGAAGTGCGCTGCACTTTCTGAATTCCCCCCCAAGTGGCACCGGAGGTGGGGAGGAGGCAAACTCCACTTTAACCGTACCTTCATGTAATAAGCTAAACAAATATTCTATAAATCTCAGTTTTGTCAAAATTTTGGAAATTGTTTTTGTGCTCATTGATAAATTGATTCAAATCTTACATTTCACAAGGGGTGTACTCATTTATTCTGAGCACTGTATATACAGTGGTGTGAAAAAGTGTTTGCCCCCTTCCTCATTTCCTGTTCCTTTGCATGTTTGTCACACTTAAGTGTTTCGGAACATCAAACCAATTTAAACAATAGTCAAGGACAACACAAGTAAACACAAAATGCAATTTGTAAATGAAGGTGTTTATTATTAAAGGTGAAAAAAAATCCAAACCATCATGGCCCTGTGTGAAAAAGTGATTGCCCCCCTTGTTAAAACATACTATAACTGTGGTTGTCCACACCTGAGTTCAATTTCTCTAGCCACACCCAGGCCTGATTATTGCCACACCTGTTCACAATCAAGGCATCACTTAAATAGGAGCTGCTTGACACAGTAAGGTCCACCAGAAGATCCTTAAAAGCTACACATCATGCCGAGACCCAAAGAAATTCAGGAACAATTGAGAAAGAAAGTAATTGAGATCTATCAGTCTGGAAAGGGTTATAAAGCCATTTCCAAAGCTTTGGGAATCCAGCGAACCACAGTGAGAGCCATTATCCACAAATGGCGAAGACATGGAACAGTGGTGAACCTTCCCAGGAGTGGCCGGCTGCCCAAAATTACCCCAAGAGCGCAGCGACGACTCATCCAAGAGGTCACAAAAGACCCCACAACAACGTCCAAGGAACTGCAGGCCTCACTTGCCTCAGTTAAGGTCAGCGTTCATGCCTCCACCATCAGGAAAAGACTGGGCAAAAATGGCCTGCATGGCAGAGTTCCAAGGAGAAAACCACTGCTGAGCAAAAAGAACATCAAAGCTCGTCTCAATTTCTCCAAAACACATCTGGATGATCCCCAAGACTTTTGGGACAACATTCTGTGGACCGATGAGACAAAAGTTGAACTCTTTGGAAGGTGTGTGTCCAAGTATATCTGGCGTAGAAGGAACACTGCATTTCAGAAAAAGAACATTATACCAACAGTAAAATATGGTGGTGGTAGTGTGATGGTCTGGGGCTGTTTTGCTGCTTCAGGACCTGGAAGACTTGCCGTGATAAAAGGAACTATGAATTCTGCTGTCTACCAAGAGATCCTGAAGGAGAATGTCCGACCATCTGTTCGTGTACTCAAGCTGAAACGAACTTGGGTTCTGCAGCAGGACAATGATCCTAAACACACCAGCAAGTCCACCACCGAATGGCTGAAGAAAAACAAAATGAAGACTTTGGAGTGGCCTAGCCAAAGTCCTGACCTGAATCCTATTGAGTCGTTGTGGTATGACCTTAAAAAGGCTGTTCATGCTCGAAAACCCTCTAATGTAACTGAATTAGGACAATTCTGCAAAGATGAGTGGGCCAAAATTCCTCCAGGACGCTGTAAAAGCCTCATTGCACGTTATCGCAAACGCTTGGTTGCAGTTGTTGCTGCTAAGGGTGGCCCAACCAGTTATTAGGTTTAGGGGGCAATCACTTTTTCACACAGGGCCATGATGGTTTGGATTTTTTTCACCTTTAATAATAAACACCTTCATTTACAAATTGCATTTTGTGTTTACTTGTGTTGTCCTTGACTATTGTTTAAATTGGTTTGATGTTCCGAAACACTTAAGTGTGACAAACATGCAAAGGAACAGGAAATGAGGAAGGGGGCAAACACTTTTTCACACCACTGTATATATATATATATATATATATATATATATATATATATATATATATATATATATATATATATATATGGGGGGGGGGGAAATGGCCACAGGCTGCCAAAATACCTGAAGAAGAGATTGGATGCAGCAACTGTTTGGCCAACAATTCCCAAGCAATCTCCTTATGCCCTGTACACATGACCGGTTTTCTCCTCAGAATAAACTCTGAAGGTTTTTCCGATGGAGTTCCGACAGAATTACGCTGAAACTGTCTTGCATACATGCGATCACACCAAAGTCTGACTGTCAAGAACGCGGTGATGTACAACACATACGATGGGACTAGAAAAAGGAAATCCAATAGCCAGTAGCCAATAGCTTCTGTCTCGTACTTGCTTCAGAGCATGCGTCGTTTTTGGTCTGTAGGAACAGCATACAGACCAGCGGTTTTCCCGATGGGAATTTGTTCCATCGGAAATATTTAAAACATGTTCCATTTCTAGGTCCGTCAGAATTAAAAAAAAAAAAAAAAAGTCAGATGAGGCATACACACGATTGGAATATACGATGAAAAGCTTCCGTCTGACTTTTTCTGTCTGAAATTCCGCTCGTATGTACACGGCAGTAGAGACAAGTCAGTTGGATGATCTTTTGTCAAATGGAGCAGGCCAATGGGCTCTAAAGCTTGGTGACCTGACTACTCTTTAATGCAGTTAGGTCACAACTGCCCCCAGCCTGTGATTGGACAGTGAAGAAGCAGAAACAGACTGATGAGCTCATCTGTCTGCTGTTTCCCCCTCTCAATATGTTCCTTGTTAGAACACTTGGTTGACTCCTAGTGCTGCCCCTATCTCCCTTAGGCTCACCATACACTATTCAATTGTCTTGTAAAACTTTCCTTTAGATTTACCAAAACCATATAATATGAGCTCAAACCTAAACACTTTTTGTATTTGTATGCAATCAGGCAGGACCTACATAGTTGAAGGTAAATCTAAAGGCATATGAATAAGAAAGTTGTATAATGTATGGCCAGCCTTAGTCTAGGTGCTTCTGTACATGGGATTACAAGAGTCTGAAATCAAATCAAATTCACATATTTATAGCAATTGCATTATTTTTATTAAAACTTTAAAGAATGTATAAAACTAGAAAGTTTTTAATTTTGGATAGAATCGTTGTATTGTCAGAAAAGAGAGATGTTTATTTTGTGAGACAATCTCTTCTCTTATATACACATTTAATTAATGAAAACTGTTGTGTCAAGAACAGCATCTTTGTGATCACTGAAGACAAATATGTGGGGCAATCAGTGTAATTATGCATTATGTTCATCAGACATTGGGTCATGTTTGTCCCCTATTATTATGCAATTCTACTATTTGTAGAGGTTGGCAGAGTTACTAAGGTGGCAAAATGCTGAATATTTTGAAGTCTGTTTTGTATTATACAGAATAAAAATAAAAACCTCCAAGAATTACAGAAATAATTATTCTTATAATCACTAGAATGCAGACGAGAGATGAGTTCTTATGCAGCTGCAGATTGTTCTTTCTTATTTATAATACTAATGTGGCAGATGGCACTTAATAAATGATGCCTTTTCAAAGAGTCATTGTCTGTAAGGGGCTTTGAGAGCCTAAACATTAAGAAAGCATTAGAGGAAAGCAAGCAACTTTTATGTTTCCCATTAACGGCAAGTAGTGCAAAAAACATCTTCAGTTCACATACTGAAGAGAGACAATACTTTACAATTAGGTGTGGGCTGCACATACCCCTCACTTAATCAACATGCAGTGTTTTAGAATAACCAGATATATTTTACTTCCCACCTTTTGAACTTGAGAAAGAAGGACACATTGGGATGGAGAAGAGATGTGTTATGCTCTGCTGAAAATGACCTTGCTTAACTAAATATTGGACGTGGCTTAAAGGAGCATGGTGAAATAGATTCTGAGCCTAGGTTGAACGACAGAAAGGAAAAGGAATGGGACTTTGTGTGAGGCATGTCACTGAATGGATACATGATTCATATTATTCATTGAATTATTTATTATTTACAAATCACGTTATAAAAAGTGTCAATCTGTGATAAAGGACACACTATACTATGATACACTTGTAGACAAAAAGGAATGGAGATCCAAGGGCTACTCAAAGTAGTGCCCTCCATCATCAATGGTGGCAAGGACTATGAGAGGAGAGGAGAATGATAAAGAGAGATAAAAACAACAGAGAAAAGGGGAAAGAGTTTTTATTATCTCTCTTTATCATTCTCCTCTCTATGCTCTTTTTTATCTTCACTACAACTTTCTCCTAACAAAACTTTATTTTTCCACTTTCATTGTGCACTGGGCTGATGTTATTGCCCTCAAACTATTACTACTACCCTTACTACTGTGTCTCCACATATCTGTGGGGGCCTTCAATGTATTGGCTTAAATTACTGTTCTGTAAACCTTATGTTTCAATGATTATGTAATCGTTGTTATTATTATTTGTAGCGTGTTTTTATAATTTTTGTAATAAATGTTATACTTTTTTATCAACCCCTGTTGTATATTTGGGTACCGTAATAGTCCTTGCCAGCATTGATGATCGAGGGCACTACTTGGAGTTGCCCTTGGATCACCATTCCTTTTTGTCTACTATACAATTATAGGATGATGGTACCTAACCCTATTGTTTTTGTATTTATTGAGGCAACCCTTTTTCAATACACTTGTATGAATATACACTTATTATACAAAATAAAATACAACTTGATTGGCAATATAGTTACATAAAAACACTCATCCATTCATAATGGTTCAATAAACATAAACAATTGCTCATGGTGAGCCAAACTTGCCTGGGCATCAGTTCGATGTAACTCAACATACATTTCATGGCTCATGCCAATCATCAGGAGTAAAATGCTCTGAAATTAAATCAGTGATATCTATATAGGATACCCTTTAAACTGAGAACCATCTCTCAAAAATGGTCTATAAATTACAATGCGGCCCAGTAGTGATCTCATGAAGTTGGTGGGGACCCGCCCCTTACTGGGATATAAGCTGCCCCGCTGACCATTTCACATGGGCCATTCACAGAAGCAGGATTCCAGGCATGCATAAGGCCATAGAATCATACACAAGGTAATTGAGATTCACACACACCTACACACAAAATTTGTTGGGTTCATTTGGGTTCATAAATATAGGATACTCTATAATAATAACGGAGAACCATCTCTCAAAAAAAGGTTTATAACTTACAATGTGGCCCAATAGTTACACCCATATATATCTATAGTCATACACCCTGGCTTTTATTGCTGGAATGTAGGGATATTAGACACAGTATATAGGATGCATTATAGTGTACTTCCTTCTGCCCTGGGTGAGCCCCCTTGTCAGAGAGATGGGGTTGATGGGGCGTTTTTTTGACCCCAGGGCTGCGATGCATAGCAGTCTATCCCCTTCCCCCACTATCCCTTTAATCAGGCTTGGGGGTGGGGCCTTGCCTCCTATTCATCGGCGTCATTATTGGACACCCTGCTTAGTGTGTTAACACGCCCGAGCATGGAGCAGATTCCCTCTTTCCATCTAGTTGGGGCTGGGACTTGCTGGGTTCCGCAGCAGATTTGCATGCCTTTGCCAAAGCTTGTTGCCATTTCCCGCCTCATTGGCGGGATCTCATGACGTTGGTAGGGACCCGCCCCTTTCTGGGGATATAAGCTGCTCGGGCTGGCCAGCTGACCATTTTACATGGGCCATTCACACAAGTGGTATTCCAGGCATGCATACGTCCATAGTAAGGTAATTGAGTTTCACTCACACCTACGCACTGTCAGAAACCATAAAATCAGACCGAGACAGAAGTACAGTTAAATCACACTTGTTTAATAATAAAAGTAAATAGAACAAATGTAGTCAAAACAGCCAGAGTTCAGGAACCGGAATGGAGATGAGTGTAGTAAAACAGCAAGCAGGATCTGGAGCCAAAAGGGATGTCAGCCAAGCAAATCTTTTAACAGGAATGCAGGAGAGTGTGTAACGTACCTGGTATCAGAGCCCAACTGTAGAAGGAGACCTCTCTTACAGCCCTGGCTCGAGGACCACTGGGGTTGCAACAGTGGTACAGGAGCGCAGCGAGGTAGGAGTGCCTGTATGATCCGTGGTAGCTGATGCAGATGAGTAGAGAGGATCCACCTGATGAACTGGACTGGTGAGGCAGTAGCAGCAGTGGTAACAGGTGTAGGTCAGCGATCCCTGGATCTAGGCAGAGACTGGATCAGGACTAGACTGAAGCAGGTGAGACAAGCCGGGTCAAACACAGGTAATCAGGTAGTAACAGCAGGCAGAGATGGTCAGTAGGCAGGCAGAGATTTGGCAACAGAAGGTCAGCGGGTTCAGAAATAGCAGGGTCAAGGCGGGCCGGGTCAGGAGAGGAGAAGGCAGCAGTAGTCAAACGTAGCAGGATCAGATAACAACAGCAGGTACAGGATCAGACTCAGGTAGAGCTGCAGATCAGACAGCACTGCACTGGAGCAGCTGCTGTCCTTTTAAAGGGGAACTGGCACCAAGTTGAGTTAGCGCGCGTGCACATGCACCTGTTGTGCATTCCTGTCGTGTGTCACTGCGCACGTTCATGCGCCGCTGTCCAGTGCGGCCTGTTCTCGTGGGAACATGTGTGCGCACGCGCGCACGTCCGTGTGCCTGTCCTGCCACAGGGTATCCCTGACAGAGTGTCTCTGTGATGTTGACTAAGGCAAAGGCAGAGATCTTCTGGGCTGGACGGCTTAAGTAGGCAGGACTGATGAGCAGGATATCATCAACAGCTGAGTACCTGTGGAGAGATAGGAGCTGGCAATCAGCCTACAGCTGAGCGGCCAGCTCAGAGAAGGAAGGGCTGAGCCCAGCCCTGACATGCACAACACTTTTTGGGTTCATTTCAGTTTCACATTTCACAATTCACCACCATATGGTGGGTTTGGTTTTGAATTTATCTGTTGTGGGCATATGTATACACATTTTCCCTGGCTGTAGTCCCCTTGGCTAGTACACTCCATATCACTGCAGTAATTACACACCATCCATCACTTCCACTCATTCACAGGCATAGGTTCATCCTATTAATAGTAAATTATTTTCACATGGTTTCATCTCCATATCCTTGCAGAGCAGTGTGGACTGTTAAGCATACACCAGATTCACATGGTCGTGACATGGTCACCTGGTCTTCACTAGGGATGGGCGAACTGTTCGGCATAAGTTCGGGCCAAACTTTGGTTGTTCGGGTGTTCTGCAGAACACTGAACAATATGCAGTGTTCGGGGCAAATTCAGAAGCACCGCAACACCGTTAAACTCTATGGGACATTAACATGAATGCTAATTTTAAAGGTTAATATGCAAGTTATTGTCATAAAAAGTGTTTGGGGACCTGGGTCCTGCCCCAAGAGACATGTATCAATGCAAAAAAAGTTTTAAAAACACCCGTTTTTTTCGGGAGCAGTGATTTTAATAATGTTTAAAGTGAAACAATAAAAGTGAAATATTCCTTTAAATTTTGTACCTGGGAGGTGTCTATAGTATGCCCGTAAAGTGGCGCATTTTTCCCGTGTTTAGAGCAGTCCCTGCACAAAATGACATTTATAAAGGAAAAAAAGTACGGCTATAATGAATTGTCTATGGAAGAAATCAAAAGTGCTCATTTTAAAAGCTTATATGCATAGTATTGTCAGAAAAAGTGTTTTGGGACCTGGGTCCTGCCCCAGGGGACATGTATTAATGGAAAAAAGTTTTAAAAATGTCAGTTTTTTCGGGAGCAGTGATTTTAATACATTTTTGTACCTGGGGGGTGTCTATAGTATGCCTGTAAAGTGGCGCATTTTTCCAGTGTTTAGAACAGTCCATGAATTAATGAATGATTTGTATAGCGCTGCAATTGCGAACTGAATCGCCTCAGGGCGCTTGATGAGCCTGTGTTGTCTAGCTTCTTAGAAGAGGTAGATCTTGAGTTTTTTCCTGAAGGGCTGATGGTTTTCTTCCATGCGGATGTAAGTCAGTAGAGCGTTCCATAGCCATGGTCCTTGGACTACGAATCTTCGTTGTCCCTTTGATTTGGAGCAGGATTTGGGAATGAGGAGGAGGTTTTGGTTAGATGATCAAAGACTGCGGTTGGGAGTGTAGTGTTATCTTCTCGCCTAGGTATTTAGGAGCGTTTCCTTGTATGCATTTGTGGGTGAGGCAGAGGGTCTTGAATGTAATCTGATTCTTTACAGTTAGCCAATGTAGGCTCCTCCGGGCGGGGAGATGGATTCCCAGTTTTTTTTCCTGTTATCAGTCTTGCTGCCGTATTTTGGATGAGTTGTAAGCGCGCAAGTTGATATTGGGGTAGTCCTATGTAGAGGGAGTTTGTGTAGTCGAGTCAGGAATTAAAGATTGTTCCAACTACTGCTGCTTTGTCCTCTGTTGGAATGAAGGGGATGAGTCTACGTAGCAGGCGGAGGAGATGGTGAGATCCGCTGACTACTGATCCTATTTGTGCATCCATTGACATTTCTGAGTCAAAGATGACTCTGAGACTCTTGGCTTTGGTGCTTGGCGAGATGGTCTGTCCAAAGATGGTGGGAGGTGTCCATGGGTTCTTAGTTTTGGAATTTTGGTTTACGTGTAGGAGAAGAAGCTCTGTTTTTGATTCGTTGAGTTTGAGGGAGCTAGTGGTCATCCCATTGTCTATCAAAGTGAAACATTTTTCTAGTTGCTGATGATGGTCTTTTTGTCCGGTGATGCGAAAGTAAAGTTGAGTGTCATCAGCATATGAGTGGAAGCAGAGGTCTGATATGCTGATGATTTTGAGAAGTGGGCGGATGTAGATGTTGAAGAGCACTGGTGACAGGGGTGAACCTTGAGGGACTCCACAAGAGATTGCCCGGGTTTCAGAGGTGAAGGCTCCTAGATTCACTGTCTGAGAACGATTTCCTAAGAATGATGCAAACCATTGTATATCTGAATCTGAGACTCCTGCTACTTCTGCGAGGCGGATGAGTAGAGTATTGTGGTCCACTGTATCAAAAGTTGCACTGAGGTCCAACAGTACTAGGAGACATGATTCTCCGTCATCTGCTGCTTCGAGGGCGTCATCCTATATTTTGAGAAGTGCTGTTTCTGTGCCATGGCCTGGGCGGAAGCCGGATTGCAGAGGGTCCAAGAGTTTGTGTGTGTCCAGGTGGTGTTGTAGCTGTTGCACTACCGCTTTCTCCATAATCTTGGTGTTGAGGCTTGTTGCGGTAGTTAGGGTCTTGAGGGTCGAGGTTGGGTTTCTTTAGCAGGGGTTTGATAAATCCTTGCTTGAGGGTGGTTGGAACAGTCCGTTCTTCGACTGACTGATTTATGAGGTGTGTTATGGTAGGCGCCAAGATGTCGGAACATTCTTTCAGGAGTTTTGTGGGAATGGTGCCAATAGGTGATGTGCTGTCTCGGAGGCTTTTGATGATGTTTTTAGTGGTGTCGGTGGTGATTGGGGTCAGAGAAAAATTCTGTGATTTTGTGATGTTCGTGTCGATATCTTCGTTTTGCTTTGGTTGAATGAGGTTGGTTGTTTTTTTCTGGTGAATTGTCTTCCTGATGTTTCTGATAACTCATTGCAGAATTCTTGAGTTTCGTTTGCTGGGGGCTCTAAGCAGGTAGGGTTCATTGACAGAGCGACTATTTTGAAAAGTTCCCGAGGGCGGTTTAAGGCAGATGAGATGGTGTTCGAGAAATGTTCTTTATTAGCTTTGAAGATTGCTTTGTGGTATTTCTCCGTGAGCGCTTTGTAGTTTGTGTGGTTTTCCTTGGTAGGGTTTCTTCTCCATAATCTTTCAGCTCTTCTGCGTTCTTGCTTGAGTAGAGTGAGTGTGACATTAAACCATCCCAAGTTTTTTTTTTCGGATAAGTGTTCTGCATTTTGGAGACAATGAGTCAGCTGTTTGTAGTTTTGACTTGTTTAGGGAGTTGAGTGTTTGTTCGGTTTAAATTTAGCATTGCTATTTTGTTTGATAGTGTGGTTTTGAAGAGTTTGGAGTGAAGTTTCTTCTGAGATCTTGTCCAGTGTGTTGATGTTGCGTGTTTCCGTTTTTGGAGGGTGGTGTTAGAACACTGTTCTAAAGTTACGTCATTTTTATTTTGTATATTTAAGGTTAAAATCAAACATTTTTATGAAAGACAAACATGACAAATTCATACAGTCTTCATATATGTACAAAGGTTTTCACTCAACGTGTTTCACCAGAAATATGGCTTCTTCAGGCGACTCATAAAGCCTTGTAAACAGTGTCACTATAAATAAAAAAACATTATAAGTTCCTAATAGATACAAATAGAGAGATAGATAATCTGCAAATTCAAGAAAAATTCAATCTCAAATACATTTTTTATACAAACAAAAATGATAACATCCTAAATTAGACAGGTCATCTGACAAAATTTCTCACCCTGGATGTGAATATGATTTAAAAAAATTATTTAGAATTTATGATATTATGATTTTGTTTAAAAATGTATTTGATTTCTTGGATTTGCAGCAGACTATCTATGTCTCTATTTGTATCTTTAATGAATTTATAATGTTTTCTATTCACTTATAGTGACACTGTGTACAAAGCTTTATAAGTCTCCTGAAGAAGCCATATTTCTGATGAAACATGTTGAGCGGAAACCTTTGTACATATATGACGACCGTATGAATTTTCCACGTTGGTCTTTTATAAAAATGTTTGATTTAAACCTTAAATATACAAAATAAAATTATGTGATTTTAGGAAAGTGTTCTATTTTGTCTTTAGCGCCTTTAAAATCCCGTCATGTGCCTTTCCAAAGAATGATTTACAAAATTGTGGTGCTTTTATCCTCGCATCTCTTACGAATCTATCCAAAACCTTATATATTTAAAGTCAACAATGGTAGCCCCATAATTCTTTTTATTAGAGATTCAGTCACTAGAGGTAATAGAGAAAAACTGCTGTAGGTATTAAATGCAGGCACCTGTCACAGCTAAATCCTGAATCACTCTGACAGGCAAAGCCCTGATACTTCCAGTTGTCCACAGCTTTCTGTTAGGACCCACCCCAACAATTTCCTATTGACTCATAACTATGAAGAGCTGCCTCACTGGCTGATAGGGATGTGCAGGAAGCAACATGTGTTGTAAGTGAAAAATCTTTGTCTGTCAGAACAGTTTGTTTTGTTGGATATAGTATAAGTTCTTCCTGATCTTTTCCAGCATTCGCACATTCCTTTTGTCCAGTGAGACAGCTAATCATAGTGATGAGCCAATAGGAATGTATTGGAGTGAGAAGGAGTGATGAAACTCCCACACAACCCTGCCTCTGTGCCTATTTTGAAAAGTCCAATATTCAAGTGTTAGCTGGAACAAAAAAACCTTACTTAAACACATTAATAGCACATTGGAAACATTACAAAGCAAAGCCCATGGCAGCCTACGAATAAACTGTACATCCTCAAAATGCAGTAAGAAACTTGCCTTGTGTTGGGTGAAATGCGTTGGAGTGGAAAGATACAGTTGAGGTTTTGTTGGACTATCTGGAGCAATACATTTTTTTTTAACAATGCTGGCATAGTGTGCAGCTATTATTATACTGACCGCATTTATTATGTAGTCTGGACTAATTAACAGACACATTCTAGCTTTGCTTTAAAATGTGTTTAAGCTGTCAACTAATGTAATGTATAAAGAAAAAAGCTTATTTTATTAATAGTTTAAACTATTAGGAGGTTATTACAAGCTTCTAATTTCATAAACAGAAATATGTCATAAGGAAATTGCAGAATTAATTAATCACTAATCTGTTTGTGGTATTACACATTAAGGATTTAGCAAACACTTTCTTTAAAACTCTGACCCCATTGATCTTTTCTCTGGCTGATTTAATTAATACTGCATTTGCATTTGTTAATTAGGTACATGCTTTATCAGCGGCATTATGTTTTAGTGCACACTAGTTGTGATCTTGTGCTTGAAATCTAAGTAATATTAAGTTAAACTTAGCAAATTGTAAACAATTCTTAAATGTTATATGAACACAATGAAGATGATATATTTTTCAGCTGAGACAGTTTTAAAAACTGTACACCACAGTCGTAGCCAACCTTTGAGAGGCAGAGATCTACTTGAAAAACATGGAGGAAATTTTAAGAAATGAACTAGCAAATCCACAATAAAAAAAAATGATGGTTTGAAGAAAACTATCACTGTAAGAATGTAAACTTAGCCTACCTTAAAGTGATTCTAAATTCAGAAGGTTTTCTATCTTAATGCATTCTATGCATTAAAGTGGTTGTAAAGGCACAAGGTTTTTTTTTTTTATCTTAACCACATGCTGACCGGCTCACGCCGATATACGTCGGCAGAATGGCACGGCTGCGCAAAACAATGTATGGGTATATTGTTCCCTCTAAGAGCCACCTGAGGTGCGCGCCCACTGCATGGCGGGGAACCCGCGATTGCGGGGAGAGGAGACATATCATTTGTTCCTAGTAAGTAGGAACAGCGAAATGTCTCCTCCCCATTGGCGTAGCGTGGGGGGTGCGGAGGGGGCCGTGGCCCCGGGCGCAACATTTAGGGGGCGAAATTCCATACCAGTGGGTGTCACTACTGGCTGCCTCCTCCTAATTTCAATTTCCTGTGTCCCCCATACTCTGGCCGCCATGTTCAGTGTTCAGAGCCCTATGATTGGGCGTATGGGGTTATGTGCGGCGGAGGGGCTGGCCTATCCGCGATCGCAGTTGCTCATGGAGTCCTGCCTCTGCACATGACCCCATATGCCCAATCACAGCGGGGAACACTAGAAATGAAAATTGTGAGCCGCTGCTGTCTTCTTCTTCTTCTCCTCCTTCTTCTCCAGACCGTTGCAGGACAAAAAAAAAAAGGTGAGAGTAGACTACCTTGTGGGAGTAGAGTCATGTTGCTGGCCCCGGGGGGATGGACACGGTCTGGGGAGAGGGAACAGCCAGAGAGAGAGAAGAAGAGCAGCGCCGTATAGTGTCAGTATAAGAATACTGTAGATAGGATAGTGTAGTGTAGTGGACAGTGTAGTGTAGTGGACAGTGTAGTGGTCAGTATAGGAATCAGGTTGGACAGTGTAGTGTAGCGGTCATTGTAGGAATCAGGTTGGTCAGTGTAGTGGTCAGTGTAGGAATCAGGTTGGTCAGTGTAGTGTAGTGGACAGTATAGTGGTCAGTGTCGTGTATTGTAGTGGACAGTAAAGTGGTCAGTGTAGCGTAGTGTATTAGACAATTTAGTGGTCAGTGTAGTGTAGTGGTCAGTGGATAGTGTAATGGTCAGTATAGGAACAGGTTGGTCAGTGTAGTGTAATAGTCTGTGTAGGAATCAGGTAGGTTAGTGTAGTGGTCAGTGTAGGAATCAGGCAGGTTAGTGTAGTGGTCAGTGTAGGAATCAAGTAGGTTAGTGTAGTGGTCAGTGTAGGAATCAGGTAGGTTGGTGTAGTGGTTAGTGTAGGAATCAGGTAGGTAGTGTAGAGGTCAGTGTAGGAATCAGGTAGGTTAGTGGAGTGGTTAGTGTAGGAATCAGGTTGGTCAGGTAGGTTTGTGTAGGAATCAGGTAGGTTAATGTAGTGGTCAGTGTAGGAATCAGGCTGGTCAGTACTGTTATAGGAAGGGAAGGGACTCGGGAGTGCTAAAAGTCCACTGGTTAGTGGTCGCAAATTACTTGCCCTATACAGTTAGAACACATCTAGGGAACACGGTTAACCCCTCGATCGCCCCCTAGTGATAACTCCTTCCCTACGAGTGACATTTACACAGTTATCTGCGCCTTTTTATAGCACTGATCACTGTATATAAGTCAATGGTCCCAAAAATGTGTCAAAAGTGTACAATATGTTCGCAGTACTGCTAAAAATCACAGATCACCAACATTACTAGTAAATAAATAAAATGCCATAAAAATGCCATAAAAATTCCATACATTTTTCCCATAGTGTGTAGACGCGATAAGTTTTGCACAAACCAATCAATATACGCTTATTGCGTTTTTTTTTTTTTTTTTTTTTTACCAAAAATATGTAGAAGAATATATTTTGGCCTAAACTTATGAAGAAATTTGTTTTTAAAAAACATTTTTGGGGATATTTATTATAGCAAAAAGTAAAAAATATATATTTTCTTCAAAATTGTCTCTCTTTTTTTGTTTATAGTGCAAAAAATAAAAACCGCAAAGGTGATCGAATACCACCAAAAGAAAGCTCTATTTGTGGGAAAAAAAATACTTAAATTTAGTTTGGGTACAGCACTGCATAACTGCGCAATTGTCAGTTAAAGCAATGCAATGCCAAACTGTAAAAAGTGCTCTGGTCAGGAAGGGGGTACAATCTTCCAGGGCTGAAGTGGTTAATGCATTCTTTGCATTCAAATGAAAAGCCTTCTGTGCAGCAGCTCCCCCCCCCCCTCTCTGCACTCCCCAATACTTACCTGAGCCCCATCTCCATCCAGCGATGTCCACAAGTGCCTCGGCCATCCAGAACTCTCCCTTCTGATTGGCTGAAACATAGCAGCAGCGCCATTGGCTCCCGCTGCTGTCAATCAAAGTCAGTGAGCCAATGAGGAGAGAGAGGGGGGGGCGAACTGTGGCTCTGTGTCCTGAATGGATACACAGAGCTGTGGCTTGGCTTGGGTGCCCCCATAGCAAGCTGCTTGCTGTGAGGGCACTCAACAGGAGGGAGGGGCCAGGAGCGCCGAAGAGGGACCCAAAAAGAGGATGGTCTGGGCTGCCTTGTGCAAAACCACTGCTCAGAGCAGGTAAGTATAACATGTTAGTTATTTTTATAGGAAAAAACTGAGACTTTACAATCACTTTAAGATTAAAAACCTTCTGTGTGCAGCAGGCCCCCCTCAGCCCCCATAATACTTACCTAAGCCCCATCTCAAACCAGCGATTTTGCGCAAGAGACTTGGCTGTCTGGGACTCTCCCTCCAGATTGGCTGAGACAGCCTTTGGCTCCCACTGCTGTCAATCAAAGTCAGCGAGCCAATGGGGAGAGAGAGGGAGAGGGGCAAAAAACACTGCTCTGTGTCTGAATGGACACACAGAGCAGCAGCTCAGCTTGGGTGCCCCCATGGCAAGCTGCTTGCTGTGGGGGTACTCAGCAGGGGGAGTGGCCAGGAGCGCTGGCAAGGGACCCGAGAAGAGGAGGATCTGGGCTGCTCTGTGCAAAACCACGAAACCATTAAAACATTTTCTTACTTTAGTATCACTTTAAAAGTCATCTTCAGTGGGCAGGGGATAGCAGGACAGTGTATGGGGGAACAAGCAGGGCCATGTACAGAGGACAGTGGACAGTGGTCAGCAGGGCAGTGGATAGGGGTCAGCAGAGCAGAAGACAGGGTTCAGCAGGGCAGTGTACAGGGGTTAGTGGGGCAGAGGACAGAGGTCAAGCATCAACAGGGGTCAGCAAAGTGAAGGACAGGGGTCAACAGGGTGGAAGACAGGGATTAGCAGGGCAGAGTACAGGGTTCAGCAAAGTGGAGGACAGAGTGGAGGACAGGGGTCAGTAAGGAAAAGATTCAGTGACACATTGCTGTTTGTTCTTTTGGCAAGTGTTGCCTGTTATAACAGCCTGGTTTATGGAGGGTTTTAAAGGCTTATTTGGGTATTTGCCTCTATTTATACCTGCAGCAGTTTTGTTTTAAACCAGCTGCTAACCAGACCTGTGCTTGTAATCACAGTGGAAAAAATACCATTATAGGTCGAGTTCACTGCTAGTCCATTTATATTTTTTTCAGTCTTAAGACCTGATGAAGGTGATGGTTTAAGCATTGGATACTATTTATATTTTTCCCCTGACCTTTATTAGAATAAAGGAAAATGTGAGATCTGAAAAAGGGAGAGATCCCCCACCAGACCCCTATACATGGACTTTATGGGCACATCACAAGATCACCATAAATAAAATAAAATGTTTGAATGCAAATTTATTTTATTTATGGTGGTCTCGTGATGTGCCAATATAGTCTGTGTATAGGGGTCTGGTGGGGGATCTCTAATTTTCCTTTTTGTTTCAAAATATTTGGATATGACATTTTGAAAGTTTCTATTTCGTTTAATGGAATAAAGTTGTATATGGGCCTTTTAGAGGTGTGTTGCTACAGTTTTGTTTCAATTCTAAGTAAACCCCAGTGGCAGTGCCACAGTAGATAGACACTTTTGTAATTGAAATTTTAGCTTTTTGTAATAATTTTTTTTTCTAAAACTGACCACTAATGCAGTGGCTTACAATATTGCCAATCGCTTGGTTCCTAAAACATTTTAAAAGACAATTAAAACAACACAGTGCTTTGTAGACCCCCTGAGGTTTTGTAATTTTCCCTGGTGAAACTGTAATTGTGTTCTATAATTTCAAAGGATGACACTTCCCAGAATTGATAAGCTCTAAAAAAGAAGAGACATGTGACTTCACGTATGTGGTATTGAGTGTAGTTACCTATGTTTGCAAAACGATTGAATCAATAGGGTTCACAAACACAAAAATGGTATGAAAAATGTTGTCCTCGAGAAGCTGCATGATCCATCCATGTAATGCTACTTTGTGCAAGCGAGTTACAATGTGGCACAACTAAGGTAACAAGCCCTGGACCAGCTATCGATTTCCCTGTGGGGTGCTGATTGCTCCAAAGTGTTACTGCAGAGAGAGACTGTATGGATTAGACAGTTGGACACCACAGCTCCTACAAGGCTTGGAAGAATCTGTTAATATGAACTGTTTCTTGTAAACTCATACTGTGTCATTGTTCTCACAGGTCGAGTGTGTATTATTACTTCAAACAAATAGCACAGCAACAAAGTTACATATCTGTAGCTTACTTCTGGTTATACAGTATACCTTGTGTGAAACCATGGCCCTCGCAGTGTTAAGTAGTAGTAGTGCTGCAGATAAGTGTATATTTAGTTCATGTATTATGGCACCTGGTTTCATATCTTTAACTGCATTTGTATAATTTATATTATGTATTCGCAATGGATGGTAGGATTGTGGTGGGTGTATTTGTGTCAAGTAGGTTTTTCATATACACACAGTAAAGGGCCCTACTGTCTCACAGACGATGTTCTATTGAACAAAACGTACGTCAGGCAAGGAAAGGAATAGTGGTGACATCTTAGCACTCGGGGAGAGTGTTTGACTGATGTTTTTCCGATATGCCTGTGTAACTTATCTTTGCTGTAAGTAGATCTGCTATTAAACTCTTGTTCTTTTAACCGAACGCTGTGCAATGAGTTTGTTTCCTATTCTTTCTGGCATGATCGGGTCTGAGGCTCCTATGAAACCGTTATATGCATCGCTGGTGTCCCTTAACAGGCTGAACAGTTAAGCTGGCTTATACCTGAAGTGAGGGGCGAATACTCACCAACACACATACAGGACTTGAGAGGTCCTAATATCTGGTAAGAAGATATTTTTGTCTTATCTATCCCTTGGGGAGCACAAAGTGTTACACCTGTCGTTAATTGGAAGGACACCACCCTTTTTTCACCTAAGGATTTTCTGGTGTTTGGACACTCTTATCACATATATATAATGTCTTTTGGATTATGCGATGGACTTTAACCACTTTCAGACCTGACCAATTGGCAGCCAAAGGACCAGGCCCCTTTTTGTGATTCGGGCCTGCGTTGCTTTAACTGACCATTGCGCGGTCGTGTGGCGTGGCTCCCAAACAAAATTGACGTCCTTTTTTTCCCACAAATAGAGCTTTCCTTTGGTGGTATTTGATCGCTCCTGCGGTTTTTATTTTTTGCACTATAAACAAAAAAGCGACAATTTTGAAAAAACGCATTCTTTTTTTACATTTTGCTATAATAATAAATATCCCCCAAAATATATAAAAAAAATATTTTTTTTTCCTCAGTTTAGGCCGATACGTATTCCTCTACATATTTTTGGTAAAAAAATCGCAATAAGCGATTATTGATTGGTTTGCGCAGAAGTTATAGCGTTTACAAAATAGGGGATAGTTTTATAGCATTTTTAATAATAATTTTTTTTTTTACTAGTAATGGCGATCAGCGATTTTTATTGTGGCTGCGACATTATAGCGGACACATTGGACATTTTTGACACATTTTTGGGGCCATTGTCATTTATACAGCAATCAATGCTATTTAAATGCATTGATTCCTGTGTAAATGACACTGGCAGTGAATGGGTTAACCACTAGGTGGCAGTGTAGGGGTAACATGTTCCTAGAGGTGTGTTTCTAACTGTGGGGGGCCGTGGCTGTCAGCTTGTGAATGTTGATCTCTGCTCCAATCACAGGGAGCAGAGATCGGCGTCACTAGTTGCTAGGCAGAACGGGGAGATGCTGTTTATTTCTGCATCTCCCCATTCAGCCTTCCCGTGAGACGATCGCGGGTATCCCCGCAGCGATCGAGTCCGCGGGACCCTCGACCGGCCTCACGGGTGTCCCGACCGGTGAGCGTGCGCCGCCGGTGGCGTGCGCCTGATGGCACGGCAGCATCTTAACCACTTTAATACAGGGCACTTAAACACCTTCCTGCCCAGACCAATTTTGAGCTTTCAGCGCTGCTGCACTTTGAATGACAATTGCGCGGTCATGCTACACTGTACCCAAATTAAATTTTTATCATTTTTTTCCCACAAATAGAGCTTCCTTTTGGTGATATTTGATCACCTTTAATTTTTTGCTAAACAAATAAAAAAAGACCAAAAATTGTGAAAAAAAATATGTTTTTTTTTGTTTCAGTTTCAAAACTTTGTAAATAAGTAAGTTTTCTCCTTCACTAATGGGCACTGATAAGGCGGCACTGATGAGGTGGCACCAATGAAGTGGCACTGAGGTGGCATTGATGGGCACTGATATGTGGCACTGATAGGCGGCACTGATGGGCGGCACAAATTGGCACTGATAGCTGGCACGGATTGGCATGGATAGGTGGCACGGATGGGCATGGATAGGCGGCACAGATGGGCATGGATAGGCGGCACAGATGGGCATGGATGGGCACTGATAGGTGGCACAGATGGGCACTGATAGGTGGCACGGATAGGCACTGATAGGCAGCATTGTTTTGTACTGATGGATGCCAATCAGTGCCAAACAATAATTCATGCCAATCAGTGATGCCCATTGTGGGCACTGATTGGCATCCATTCTGGACACTGATTGTCATCCATTCTGGGCACTGTGTGTCATCCCTGGTGGTCTAGGGTGGCATACCTTGTGCTGGGCATCCCTGGTGGTCTGGTGGCGTCCCTGGTGGTCCAGTGTGGGCATCCTTGGGGGGGCTGCGCTGATAATCGATCAGCACAGACCCCCCCTGTCAGAGGAACGCTGACAGACACGAGTGAGGAAAAGACGATCACCGGCTCTTCCTATTTACACTGTGATCAGCCCTGATTGGACACAGCTGATCCCATGGTAAAGAGTCTCCGTCGGAGACTCTTTACCAAGATTGTAGTTGCGGGGTGTCAGACTGACACCCTGCAACAACGAGTCGCCGCGATGCGCGCCCCCGGGGGGCGCGCAGCGGCTCATAATCCTGAGGACGTCCTATGACGTCCGGTCAGGATTTGACAACCACTTTGCCGACGTCCTTTTACAATAGGGCGGGCGGCAAGTGGTTAAAGGGGACGTACCTGTACGCCCTTATGCCTGTCCGTGCCATTCTGTCAACGTACATTGTCGTGCGCCGGTCGGCAATCGGTTAATGGTTTATATCCTGTGATATCATTATATTGAGGAAAGATTTTACCACTATATCACAATTTTGACAGCGCACCATTTTCTTTACTTATCTGTTTACATAGTAAAGGGCACCATGGTTTATAGCTGATGTAGACAAAACAAACTTTGTTTCTGTTCTGAGTGCCTGGAGTCCAGAGACTTTGAAGAGCTTTGGGTGAAAAGGCCTCCATTCCTTGGTCCACATCTTACTTGGTAGCCAGACCACATTATCAATCTTAACATTTTACAGGCCTTTTATGTGTGAGCTCTCTGTTAATCAGGGCTCTCTCTCACTTTCTTTACTGTGAGAGCCTACTGCTTTGTGAAAAGGCTGACTGCTGACACAGCACTAAAAAATGACAAGCGCTGCTGGTATGTTTTGGGAAACCCGATTAGAGAACACCCTGTTAGTCAGTTAGCCACTATATCCAGTGAATGCTGAATGCACCCCTTGTGAAGAAGTATAAGAGAGTAATGAGCGAATTTTGCTGCTCTATATGTTAGACAACAATTGGTTACGGTGAGTTTGCACTCTGTATGTTTGGTGTAGGCAATTACACCAAGGTGGAGGTTCCCACACAGTCGATTATCTTTGTTTTTATATGAACTGTACTATCTGATTATGCTATAAAGCCGCGGTCCCCAACCTTTTTGGCACCAGGACTGGCTGCATGGAAAAAAATTATGCCGAGGTCCGGCCATGCAGGTTTTTGCGGGCAATTTGCCAGGGTAATGGCTTGTGTTGGCGCTTCAATCATCACAGCACCATGGTTGATATGGTGTCAGGATGATTGAAGCACATTATTTCTATTATTAAATTGGAATATAAAATGAAATAGTTCAACCCACAATAATGCAGAATCAGTGGGAGCCCTGAGTGGGTCACTTGCCACCGTCACCTACCACCAGATGTAGCTTGTCACTTCCCACATCACCTGCCACCAGATGCAGCTTGTCACTTGCCACGTCGCCTGCCACCAGATGCAGCTTTTCACTTACCACGTCACCTGTAGGCGCTTCAATCATCGCAGAACCATGGTTGAAATAGTTTAACTCACCATAATGCAGAATCAGTGGGAGCCCTGAGTGTGTCACTTACCACTATCACCTACCACCAGACGCAGCACCATTGCTGAAATAGTTCAACTCACCATAATGCAGAATCAACCCTGAGTGTGTCACTTACCACTATCACCTACCACCAGATGCAGCTTGTCACTTGCCACGTCACCTGCCACCATATGCATCTTGTCGCTTCCCATGTCACCATCCACCAGATGTACCTTGTCACTTGCCACATCACCTGCCACCAGATGCAGCTTGTCACGTGCCATGTCGCCTGTCACCAGATGCAGCTTGTCACTTACCAGGTCACCTGCCACCAGATGTAGCTTGTCACTTGCCACATCACCTGCCACCAGATGCAGCTTGTCACTTGCCACCAGATACAGTTTGTCACTTGCCACGTCGCCTGCCACCAGATGCAGCTTGTCACTTACCACGTCACCTGTTGGCTCTTCAATCATCGCAGCACCATGGCTGAAATAGTTCAACTCACCATAATGCAGAATCAGTGGCAGCCCTGAGTGTGTCACTTACCACTGTCACCTACCACCAGATGCAACTTGTCACTTGCCACGTCCCCTGCTACCAGATGCATCTTGTCGCTTCCCATGTCACTGTCCACCAGATATAGCTTGTCACTTGCCACGTCACCTGCCACCAGATGCAGCTTGTCACTTACCAGGTCACCTGTTGGTGCTTCAATCATCACAGAACCATGGTTGATATGGCATCAGGATGATTGAAGCACATTATTTATATTATTAAATTGTAATATAAAATGAAATAGTTCAACTCACCATAATGCAGAATCAGTGGGAGCCCTGAGTGTGTCACTGGCCACATCACCTGCAGCTTGTCACTTGTCACATCCCCTGCCACCAGATGCAGCTTGTCACTTCCCACGTCACCTGCCACCAGATGTAGCTTGTCACTTGCCACGTAACCTGCCACCAGATGCAGCTTGTCACTTGCCACCAGATGCAGCTTGTCATTTGCCACATTGCCTGCCACCAGATGCAGCTTGTCACTTGCCACGTCACCTGCCACCAGATGCAGCCTGTCACTCGCCATGTAACTTGCCACCAGATACAGCTTGTCACGTCACCTGCCACAAGATGCAGCTTGTCACTTGCCAGGTCACCTGCAACCAGATGCAGCCTGTCGCTTGCCATGTCACCTGCCACCAGATACACCTTGTCAATGTTGTAGCCTACCACCATGTGTGGATTGTCACTTTTCTGCCACCAGATGTGGATCGTCACTATTTTGCTACCAGATGTGTATTGTCACTACTGTGGCCTGCCACCACATGTGGATTGTCACTATCCTGCCACCAGATGTGGATTGTCACTACTGCAGCCTGCCACCAGATGTGGATTGTCACTGTTACCTGCCACCAAAAAATAGAAGCTTGTCACTAATTAATTTAAATGTAAAATCATGCTCCCCCCAGCATCCTTAGCAGAAGGAGCCCAAATGGTGTCGCTAAAGAGCTGAAGAACCACGTGGTACGTCACTACATTCGTGTTTGTTGGCCGACAATTTGTATGCAAGACAAGTTTGGGGCCAACGCCCTTCGGACAAAAGTCCACGGTTTTGTCTGCGGAAAATCCGATCGTGTGTACAAGGCTTTAGAATACAATAGATTTTATGCAAGATTTGTATCTGCCTGTGTTGTCTAGCCAGCTAGATTTGGGTGTGTCCCCAGTGTCTAGTGGTGGCTGGTAGTATTGCAGGCTGTGATCATTGATTTACATCCTTGTTTTACCTTCCCCAAACAAACTCTTTCTTTATTGCTCCTCCACCAAACAAGCATCTCACTTTGGCTAGCATTGTGCTGTGAACATGATCTTGAAAAAGGCAAGTATAATTTAGGATTGCATGAGTCATTAAAATACAGGTATATTAGAAACCTTTTAGGGATTACTCCACAACCACCACCACCTTACCTATTTTTGTGAAGTCAGACCACAGAAGCATCTTATTCCTGCTTTACACTGCCCAACCTTTCACTGCGACTAGCAGTGTTTATATTTAGCGCTGAAATTTATGAGATTTCTTAGCTGTTATATCTGATAGACTATAGCCTAAATAAACTCTGTTAAAAATTAAACTGGTTAAAAAGACCTGTCTGCAAAAAGAGGTCAATGCTTTTGAAGTTATCAGGTAAACTTGGAGTGTCTGTCTTCTATTTCCCCCATAGTGTTTAGAAGTAGTTATGTGCGGTTCGTTTAGTTTCCGAATTGAAATTCGGACGAATTTTCATTACAATAGTACCAAACAATACAGTTCAATAGTACCAAATTTAAACAAATCCGAAATAAAAAAAAATACTTTTCGAATTCGAATCGTTTTCAAATTCAAAAAGTTTTCAAATTCTAATAGTTTTCAAATTTGAATTCTAAATGTTTTCGAATTCGAATGGTTTTCCAATTTCCAAAGAGAATAAAATAAAATAGAATAGAAAGGAATAGAATAGAAAAAAAATAATAGACTAGAAAATAATATAACAGAAAATAAAATAATAGAACATAATAGAGTAAAACAAAAAATTGAATAGAAAATAAAAGACCAGAATAGACTAGAATATAATAGCAACAAATAGAATAGATTAACAAAGAAAGAATATAACCATCTTCTGAAATTAGAATTTCAAATAGAATAAATGTAGATTTGAATACATAAGAAGAATAGAATAAAATAGAATAGAATAAAAATAATAGAATAGACTATAATAGAATAGAAAAGAATAGAAAAAAAAAAAAACAATAGAATAGAATATAAATAATATAACCATTTCCCAACATTTAAATATAGTCAATTCAAATTTGAATGGAGAAAAGAATAGATTCGAATAAAATAGAAAATAACAGAATAGTATAGAAAAAAACTGAATAGAATATAATAGAAAGAATATAACCCTCTTTTGAAATTCGAATATTAAATAGAATAAATTAGAATGTGAATATAAAAGAATAGAATATTATAGAAAATAATAGAATAGAAAATAAAATAAAATAATAGAATAAACAAAACAAGAATATGATAAAAAAAATACATAATAGAATAGATTAGAATAGAATATAAACATTTCCCAAAATTCAAATATAATCAACTTGAATTTAAAAAGAATAGAAAATAATATATTGGAATAGGAAGATGGTTATAGTCATTCCATTCTGTTGTTTTTTTTCTGTACTATTACGTTATTTTCTATTCTACGCTATTCTTTTCTATTCTATTCAAATTCAAATTGAAAATTATTATATTATTTCTATTCTATTCTATTTTTTTTTAATTCTATTCTTTTCTGTTCTATTCGAATTTCAGAAGATGGTTATAATCTTTCTATTTTATTTTATTCTTTTTTTATTCTATTCTATTCCGTTCTATTCTATTCCATTCTATTCTTTCATTTTATATTCTATTTTGTTCTGTTTTACTCTATTATATTATTTTATTCTATGTTATATTATTTTCCATTCTATTCCTTTATTTTCTATTCTATTTTATCCTATTTGGAAATTGGAAAACTATTCAAATTCAAAAACATTTTTCAAATTCGAAAACTATTCTAAATTAATTCAAAAACTTTTTGAATCGATCCGAATTTGAATTCAAAAAATTTAAATGGATTTGAAAACGAATAAGCAAAACGAATTCCGAAAACAAATGAAACGAATTTAACTAAACTGATTTATGTAAATAACGAATCAAAACAAAACAAATGTTTTTGTTCTGCACATAACTATTTAGCAGTTGCTTTCACTGAGCCCTGCTTCACTAATGTGTTCCTGCCATGGCAGAGCAGCCACTGGGGGGACCCATAGCAGGTGGCAAGGGACACACAATCTGACACACCTGTGGGTGTCTGTTCTGAAAGGAAACAAAAATGTTACTCTTCACCTGGCAGATGTTAAATATGAAAGTGTATGTAAACCATAGCAATTAACTTTTTTTTTATTTGGTTCCTTTTAGTCTGTTTGAATATAGCATTGAAAGTATTTTGTTATGCCTATTTGATAAGTAAAAAAAAAAAAAAGTGTAGGTTTAAAAAAAAAAAAAAAAAAAATACTCTCCTAAGTGGCTTGCAGCATCAACATTATTGTCGGGATCCCTGCAGAGCTCTATGAGGTCAGGCGGCAGGCTCTCAAGCATTTAACATTTGCATCAAAGCAAATGTTTTAACTATCATTTGCTTTTAAATTGAAGTCACTAGAAGACAGATTTACAAATGTGCTTGAGCTCTACAAACTGTTATATTTTTTGTTAATAATTAAAGATTTGTTGACACAGTAAAATTAAGCTGTTGGCTTAATATTGTATTTTGTATTGTTCACTGTCCAAAGAATTTTCACTCTTTTCTAGCTTGGTAAAACAGAGATTAATATTTTTGATATCATTCTATTCCCAGCTTTTTTATTGCTACAATGCTTTTTATTTCCAAGCTTTCAGAGCAATAACAAAGCAAGCAAGATATTATACATAAAACCACATGTTTCACCATCTAAGATAAATATGAGGCTGTGTCTGTGATCTCTATCTACTTGCTTATTTCCATTTACTATTGTATCTTTTTTGCTACAGCATGGAGCCTTTTGGCTTCCCGGCATTACAATGGATTCATTCTAGAACTCAGAGGGAGGCATTTGTGTTCAGAGTGTATGTTCAGATTATGGAAAATAGTAACACTGGTAAATCCATTAGGAGATTGCTCATGTCTAGTGTGAAAATATCCTGTAGGTGCTCACATACTAACACATTATTCTGGAATCAAAATCCCTACTATCACAGAGGTCCACCCAAATGGACAATGGTAAGCTGAAAATAAACATTAAAGCATTCCCCCACAGACCTCTGGAGCTTCAGGTACTGTGGCAAAATGAATTCTCAAATGTGTCAAAAAGGGAATAATAATCATACCGTATGATACTCTGCCATCCCTCTTATACTGTATATCAAAGCCAAGTTCCCGCAACCCGTCAGGCATGCAGGTGGGGTGAGGTTGAGCAAAAAATGGGACTCTGCTTGTACCACATAGAGACAATACAAATTTGTAGTCAGTATCTTCACTTGGAAATGCGCTAACCCTAACTACCAAGACCTGAGGTGTGCCTTGGCCTAGCTGGTTAGTATGTCTAAAAGAGGACATACCCTGAATGAATATGTATGAAATTTGCAAGATGTAAATGAAATAATGAAAGTATGGGGGAACGGGTGGGTGGGAACCCGGAAATGAGCCGAAGGATGTGATGGAGGAGGAGGAGGGATATATAGCCCTCAGACTCCTCCTACAAATCCAGGCTAGCCTCTGGCCAGCTTTCTTTTTTTTTTTTTTTTTTTGCCACCTCAGCGAAATATTTTGGGAGACTTCAGATCAGCTGCAATAATCATGCGTATCCCGTCTCCATTCACATCATAGTAGCCATATTTCCCTTTTTTCTGCTTATGTCTTTTTTTTTTTTTTTTTTTTTATATTTATTATTTAGAGCAAATATAATTTAGGCACACATCAGGCCCTTGGCTCATTCGCTCTAGTCAGCCTCCGTTAACATATTTACCCCCTCCCCCCCCCCCCCCCCCCAATCCCTCCCATCCCCACCTTCCCCACCCTGACCTGACCAGAATTTTATGTTGGTTCTCATTAATATAAGAGAAAAAGAAATAGAGATCAGAACCAAAAAAAGAGAAAAAAGAAAAAATTTAAGAACAAGAAAGATGTTCCCTAAGGCTCCATGATTTTTTGAATGCCCTCCATCTTATCCATTTGTCTGATTTTTCCTCCGCCCTCCCCTTATCGTCTTGTCTCCTTTCCATAATGTATATCCTTTCTACTTCGTCTACCCATTCCCAAATTGTTGGGCCCTCTACTTCTTTCCATTTCTTGGGTATTGCTATTTTTGCTGCATTTAGGAGGTGTGGGACAAGTGAGCCTTGGTATTTTTTTAAACCTTCTTTTGTCCCATGAAATAATATTGTCCATGGTTCCATTGGGAGTGTTATGTTGGTTATTTCCTTTATGTGTTGTATTACTTTCTCCCAGAACCCCCTGATCCTGGGGCAACTCCACCAAATATGTGTCATGGTGCCTAGTTCCCTACATCCTCTCCAGCAATCCCCTTGATTATCTTGTTGGTATTTGCAAGCTTTATCTGGGGTGACATACCATCTTGATAATACTTTATAGTTGATTTCAGCCGATTTATTATCATGTGCAGACCTATGTGTAAGTTTCAGTATTTTCTTAATGGTGGTGCTATCACATTGTGTTCCCAGCTCATTTTCCCACTTTGAGATGAATGGAGGCATCCCCTTTTCTTCCCCTTCAAGCAGAAGCCCGCCCCACCTAGATATCGTGCCTCTGATGTTATTGTTTAGGCATATCCGTTCTAGTGTGGTTAGTTCTGTCTCTTCCCTTAAGGGGCTTGGAAGGCTCTGCGCAAAGCCAGCAAGTTGGTGATACCTCCATTCATCTATCTCCTCGAACCCGACTGTGTTTTTTAGTTCCTGCAGTGGAAGAATCTTTCCCTCTTTTACTATATCCTTAAGCTGTGCGTGCTCGTGCTTTATCCAATTCCCTCCGTTAATCTTCATCCCTGGTGCAAAAAAGTAATTTTCTTTTAAGCTAATAAGTGGTGAGTTATAATACTTATTGTGTTTTTTATATATCCCGTCCCATATCTTTAGTGTATTTTGTGTGAGTTTACATTTCTTTAAATCGGTTGTCCTGTATTTAGGGGGGTTCCATATAATATTCCCTAGTTTTGCCTTGTTCAGGGAGCACTCTAAGTTCACCCATCTTTTTTCTTTATTTTCTTTTATCCATTCTGTGATTCTTGAGAGTACAATAGCTTTATAATATAGGGATATATCTGGAATTGCTAGCCCTCCATTATTTTTTACCCGTTTTAAGGTAGAGAAAGCTATTCTAGATTTCTTCCCTTTCCATATGAACCCCATCAGTATGGATTTAAGTTTTACTAAGTAATATTTGGGGAGTGCAATTGGCATCATTTGTATTTTATATACGATTTTAGGGAGTATAAACATCTTAAGTGATTGGATTCTCCCGAACCATGAGAGGGATCTATATCCTAGTCTTTTTATGTCATTTTTAATGTCATCTAAGAGTGGGACGAAGTTGGACTTAAAAATTTTTTTTATGGTAGTTGCTAATTTTATGCCTAGGTATCTCAGTTCTTCTCGCCAGGGAAATTTAAATGCCTTTTGGAGAGTATGCTTTTCTGTGTTTCTGGTGTTAATGTTCAACACCTCAGACTTCCCCAGATTTATTTTAAAGTTTGAGATCTCCCCATATTTTTGGATTATCTCCATTAATCGGGGCAAGGTGTTACTGGGTTTATTGATGTAAAATAGTACATCATCCGCGTATGCCGATAGTTTGTGTTCCTCTTTCTCTATCCTGAATCCCGCTATCCCCGCATCACCTCGGATCGTGGACAGAAGGGGTTCAAGAGAGAGGACAAACAGGAGGGGGGATAATGGGCATCCCTGTCTGGTCCCGTTCCTCATTTCGAAGGGGGATGAGTCCGTGCCATTGATCTTAATTGTCGCTGTCGGATGGTGATATAGCGTCCTTATCCGTCTCAGCATGTTTGGGCCAAAGCCCATTTCCTCCATTTGTTTTCTCATTCCTAGATTACTCTGGCCAGCTTTCTAACATATAAAATCAATCACAGTTTATTACAAAAGCTAAAAATACATTTCACACTTAGTCTGACCATCAATGAATGTACAGTACACAAAATAACATAAATCACATCCTTTGTACACAGCTGTTTGCTTACTCAGGATTGGTGCCAAAACATTTGTAAATGATAGCCTGCTCTACAAAATAAATTGTAGCTTTATATATGACAATGTAGACCCTATAATCAGCATACATGGCAGAAAAAAAAACACACACGAAAAGGGGAGGAGGAAAAATAACCAACCCACCCAACTCCCTATAAACATGGGGTAAGTCCTGGTCTATGGGGGGGGGGGGGGAACAAAGCCCCGATCCAATACACATACCAATACATTTCCTCTCAATGTCTGGGAGTATGAATGTACCCTCAACAGAGACAAATTTCTGCAAAATCTGAATAACTTTTAAGGAGCAGTATAGCAGTCTCACGGTCTGTAGACACAATATGATGGCAGCAGCCATTCATTAGTATATTAATTTCATGGACAGCAACATTGCTGGAGGGTTATTGATGGCCAATGGTTAGTGTTTACACACAGTTCCAATATTTTCTCCTATATACGTATTACTGTTAGAAGCATGGAGGTTCCTTAACTACCATAGGTGCTTTCTCATCTTGACATTGGAATTATGTTATTGTAAATCACACAATGTTTGACCCTATACAGCAGAACACTTCCCTCTCCATTCTTAAGGTAGAAGCGAAAAGCATTTTTTTTTCCAATTTGGATAGATCAAGGGAGGGTTATCACCCTTTCAGGTTTGTCCCATTGGGTAGACTTACCTCCACTTCCTGGTCCATGGCCACAAGAGGAAGTGAGAGGAAATCCCTGGTTGTCACCAGGACTAGTGTCTCCCACGGATAATTTCACCTCTATTACTGTTTCTTGGACAACCCAAAATTGGAGCAGGGTAACTAGGGAGGGGTGGGTGACACTGGCAGTAGTAGCAAATTGACAGGTGTACCAATCCCTCTCATCTCCAAAACTAAAAAAATAATAATTTTGCCTTTACTAATACATTAAGGGAACCAATGAGGATAAAAAAATATAGAAGTTGCGTGCATATTTTCAACTACTTTTCCTGTTTGTGTGGACAAGTCGCTGTTAGTAATCTCGTGTGTGAGTAGTCAATTACCTACAGTTACCTGTATAGTTTCTGTTATAATAGGGAGTAATGACATACCCCAGCATTGTTTGCCAAACAGTCACATTAATCCAATCACTCCAAGATAAGGATATGAGATGCGAAACACTCTAAATATATAATCCAACCACCATGGTTCTACAAAGTCTGGGTCTGTTGTTAATTGTTCAAGTTACATGGCTGAATGTGTGAATTTTTGTCATAACGATGGGGTAGAGATGTTAAAATGGCATTATATGTAAGTGACAGATGGCGGAAGGCCCCCAACTCTGCTCAGGAATAGATAATAGACAATGAATATACATGTGTCTCTCGCGCTACTGTGAGTAGATAGATTGGTCAGAAAAAAGAAACTAAAGTGAACAGAGTTTGCAGCAAAGTGAATAGTGTTTCACAAAAGCACTTCAACGGATAGGTAAGTAAATCAGGAATCGTTGTTCCAATTTGATGTAGATGGCCTCTTTCACATCTCTTGTGAACCAGTTGTCTGCCCAAAATGTGCACCTGAAAGAATGTCTAATTTTCTTCTAAAGTGTCTTTCCACTGTTTCAGGTGCTTTTTTTGTGTGCCTGGAGTTGTTTTTTTACGTTGTAAATTAGCATATAGTTCGCCAGCGATTTTTAAATATGGTTTATTAAAAACTTCAGAAAACTGTAGAAAAACGATAATGTAAATCTTAACTTCACTGATTCAGAAAACTATGGAAAGAGTCAATCATATTTATGAAGCTTTTCAATGCTTTATTTGATCATCTATAAAATGTGTCTTCTTTAATAAAGTGGCCAGCAAGTCATTACAGTGATCACAGAATACAGTATTGATGAGATTGCAGTATGAATAAAATATATTTTTTTATCTATACGACAAACAATATAATGCATCTCTTTTACAACTGTCCATTTCGTTACTTTATTGTCATCAGAAAATATTAAATAGAAAATACAGTTAAAAATTCTGAGCATGGGTTTCTCCTGATTTTCCTCTAATATGCCATGTATACTTGGCTTGCTATGTGCTGAGATTACATTTTAAGTGTACTCCTTTCTAGAGGTTATGCTTCTGAGCATAGAGGTTCACACCTTAAATTATATATAAACCCCAATAATGAGATTCTCTACTTTGTTACCTTCTGGAAAATATTTGTTTGAGTGCAAAACATACCTGTTGATCTTGTTAGAAAATCATAGATGCCCCCCTAAATTCTGCATACCTCCTGTGTTATTTTAAGGAGTATAATTAGCCCTCCTACTGCTGGGAGCAATCAGTCTTTACGGTATAGAGCACCCTTTTTCAACCAGGGTGCCCAGGCACCCTGGGGTGCCTTGATGTTTCTTCAAGTGAGAGAAATGGTTAATTGGGGATCTCACTCTCCAGGAGGTAATGCCTTTGAAATGGGATGTTGTACATTTACTGAGAAAGTCATAAGAATGATCATAAAATGGCCAGTAGAAGGAGCTGTGAGCTCCGAGCGAGTAGCCTATTCCTCAGACAGTCCTGATCCCTTCCTCTCACCCCGTGCTGGTGACGTTTTTTTGCTGCCCACATCCGGGTTGTGACTCCATCCGCACCCGTGACCTATGGACGTAATTTACGTTTGGCTATCTGCCGCTCACTGCGGGGATGCCAGCCACGCCCACTGGCTAGGACGGCTTCAGAGCGTCGTGGGTTCCAAGCGCAGGACGTCGCCCCACACACTGCTCCCCCCCCTCTGTGGAGCAGCATGGGGTGACACTGTGCGTTCCTTTCCGGGGGGATCGACCAGAAAGGTGCCGTTTTGCACTGTGGACAGCTGGGGCTTGTTTTGGGATTAGGTTCCCTCGCCCTCCCTCATCAAGTGGAGGTCTTAGTCTACACCCAGGTATGTATCTCTTTCAGAAATGGATTTGGATTTAATTCCATTTGTTGGGAGTGAGGAGAGACAACCATTGTCCTCTCCTGTCCCTAACACTCCATCACTGTACTCTATTTACTCATTGTTCATTATACTTTTCATTTTATTTGAAGACACTTTGGTATTCAACTACCCTTCATCTGACATCTGCTACCACTCAGGACTGTGTCATTGAGAACAGCTTTTGAGTCGTGTCTGTCTGGGATATACATCCATGAGGGACCATTTGTTGCTGAGAACAGCCTTTAAGCTGTGTCTGTCTGGGATATACATCCACGAGGAACCTTTACAATACTAGCGGCCATTTCTATAGCTGAGGTCTTTTTTCAGCCTTTATGAGGTAACCCTTTTTATGATATGCGTTTTCATATAAAAAATATATATTTTACTTTTTTTTATACTTTCTATATATACAAACCTTCCCTTTCCCTTATGTCCATGCTAGGTGATCCCTGTACACACCCTATGGGCCACCCATGAGCCAAGGAGGTTTTCTGCACTTTCCCTCTCTTTTATCTTGATTGGATCTATCATACTATTGTTTTTATAATTGGTTGGCTGTGTGCTACGCTTCCACGCCCAGGCATTGTGAATATGTCCTGCCATGTTGCCCTCTCATTTCCCCTTTCTCTGCCTTGATTATGCTGTAAATAATTAGCGACAATGCTTTAATGTGTGTTTTGTCTTAAAGACTGTATTTATCAAGATTGTTTAAACCTTCCTTGGAGAAGGAGCATAAAGGACTTCGAAACGCGTCGGTGATTAGTTTTTGTATAATCTCCCCCATTGTCTTTGTGTGGTTCTTTTTCGCCTTCTGGCCACTGACCATTAATTTTCTATGTGCCATTGTTATATGTACAATTGTATTACTCCTTTTAACTTTTGATACTAATAAATACCTTATATCAATGCTATGTTAAGTCTATGTTTGTGCATTCCTTGAGCTCAAAAAGTCAAATATTTAAGGGGAGTTTCTCCTCTATATTGTACTAGGGATGTGGCCTTTATCAAACAGACTCCAAACCTCTCTCTTTCAAATGTGCTGGTGACGTAAATTCAGCTGCTGCGGGTTTAAGCTGATCATCATGGAGCTTCCTGCTTCCTGGTTCTTCTGAAGCACAGCCATCCATCCAGCAAAACAACATCCATCAGACTTTTTCCACCAGCAATTCGGAACATGTGTGGAGCCAGGGGGTCACATAAGAGCTGCCAGAACTGTATACCCCATTGATGAGCATGATCACTTATATCCTGTAAGTGCTCTTAATCTTGTGCAATAAATGTTTCCACTTTAATACTACACTCAGAGTGGCGCCTCCCCCTCCCTGTTTCTTTTGAGGTTTCTTCAGGGGTGCCTTGCCAAAATGCCTAAACATTGCCCAAAAATTGTATACAAGCCAACAGGTGTGTCAAGCCTGTCTTTTAGTTATAAAAACCCACAGGTTTTCATTGTGCACCATTACGACCTTCTAGCCGCTGGCATCCTAACTACCAAAGACATCATCAACTGATAAGGAGAATGTCAATCGTCCACACAGCATCCTTGTTTTAAATTCTCCGCCAGCATTGGGGTCACATTAGCTTAGTGTTGTAGAAAAACTGAGGAAGAAGAGAAACATTGGAATACTAATCTGTACCAGTGTGCAAAAGTATATTTAATTTGGAAACATAAAACACCTCTAACGTGGATGTCCTATGTGTGTGGATGTTGATTCATTATGTAAAACTATAGAATAACTTTTATATTTTAGAATAGGGTGCTTTGAGATTGTCCATAATTTAAAAGGGTTCCTTGACTGAAAAAAGGTTGAGAAACACTGGTATAGAGAATAGGATAGTGGGTGGGTTTGAGTTGTTTAGCCAAAGAAAACTGGGCAAAACTTATACTACTCAGTCCCAGTGGTGGTTGGTGAAGTTTTAGGATGGGGGGTCCCCGCCCTTCCTTTTTGACCCCCACTTCCAATAAACCACACCCCTTATAGAATCCACCCACTCTGTCCCCTGTATTCCACCCATAGTGTCAGGAGTGTTCAGCGCAGCCTCACAGGACATAGTATACAGCTCAGCCTCACAGGACAGAGTATACAGCGCAGCCTCACTGGACATATAGTATAGAGCACAGCCTCACAGGACATATAGTATACAGCACAGCCTCACAGGACATATAGTATACAGCACAGCCTCACAGGACATATAGTATACAGCTCAGCCTCACAGGACATATAGTATACAGGTCAGCCTCACAGAACATATAGTATACAGGTCAGCCTCACAGAACATATAGTATACAGCTCAGCCTCACAGATCATGGTAAGAGAGAGAGACTCCAATTCCTCAGCTCAGCTCACAGCACCAGAAGACATCCACTAAAGCCTGTCAGCCTTCCCTGTACTCTCAGTTGTGTGTGAGGGCAGAGAAGGGCTGTTGGTGCGGGAAGTAGACATGTGCGATTAGTTTCGTACGAATTCGAAATTCGTACAAATTTTTCAAAATTCGTACATTCGTACAAATCCGTAGTACGAATTTTTTCGAATACGAATTCTGTACGGAATACGAAATTCCGTTTATGAATTTCGGCTCCGAATTATTCGAATCCAACTACCAAATATCGAATTTCAACTAATACGAAAGAAATTATTATAGCGGATATAACGAATGAATTTGAATGAATTTGAATGATTCGAATGACAAAGTGTCATTTTTGCAGGAAAAATTCCGTTTACGAATTTCGGCTCCAAATTATTCGAATCCAACTACCAAATATAGAATTTCAACTAATACGAAAGAAATTATTATAGCGGATATAACGAATGATTCGAATGAATTCAAATGATTCGAATGACAAAATGTCATTTTTGCAGGAAAAAAAGCTATTTAAAATCAGTCACGGCTAATGAATTGTCGGCTCCCGTAACACAGAGAACAGTCATTAATTGAAAGTCATTGATAAAAAAAAAAAAAAAAGCGTGGGGGTCCCCCCAAATTCAATAACCAGGCCCTTCAGGTCTGCTATGGATATTAAGGGGAACCCCACTTCAAATTTAAAAAAAAATGACGTGGGGTCCCCCCTAAATATCCATACCAGACCCTTCAGGTCTGGGATGGATTTTAAGGGGAACCCCGGCCAAAAAAAAAAAATGGCGTGGGGTCCCCCTCAAAATCCATACCAGACCCTTTATCCGACCACGCAACCTGGCAGGCCGCAGGAAAAGAGGGGGGGACGAGAGCGCCCCCCCCTCCTGAACCGTACCAGGCCACATGCCCTCAACATTGGGAGGGTGCTTTTGGGGGTCTGAAAAGCACCTTGTCCCCATGTTGATGAGGACAAGGGCCTCATCCCCACAACCCTGGCCATTGGTTGTGGGGGTCTGCGGGCAGGGGCTTATCGCAATCTGGAAGCCCCCTTTAACAAGGGGACCCCCAGATCCCGGCCCCCCCCTGTGTGAAATGGTAAGGGGGTACAAAAGTACCCCTACCATTTCACCAAAAAAGTGACAAAAATGGTAAAAATGACAGGAGACGGTCTTTGACAATTCCTTTATTAAAATCTTCTTTCTTCTGATCTTCTTCCTTCTTCCTTTCTTCATCCTTCGGTTTCTTAATCTCCTCCTTCCGGCATCTTCTTCCATCTTCTTCTTCCATCTTCTTCTTCCTCCAAACCGCTTCTTCTAGCTCTGGTCGTCTCGTCCTTCTCGTCCGACATCTTCTTCCATGGCGTCGGTGTCTGTTCTTCTGTCGGGCCGCTCCTCGCAATGGGAGGCTCCCGCTGTGTGAGGCTTCGCTGCGTCTGACAGGTCTTTTATAACGGAGGGCACCTGGTGACCCCGCCCCCCTCTGACGCACGGGGACGTCATGGGGACTTTCCTATGGCTTTCCCCATGACGTCAGAGGGGGCGGGGTCACCAGGTGCCCTCCGTTATAAAAGACCTGTCAGATGCAGCGAAGCCTCACACAGCAGGAGCCTCCCATTGTGAGGAGCTGCCCGACAGAAGAACAGACGCCGACGCCATGGAAGAAGATGCCGGACGAGAAGACCAGAGCAAGAAGAAGCGGATCGGAGGAAGAAGAAGATGGAAGAAGATGCCGGAAGGAGAAGATGCCGGAAGGAGAAGATGAAGAAACCGAAGGATGAAGAAAGGAAGAAGGAAGAAGACCAGAAGAAAGAAGATTTTAATAAAGGAATTGTCAAAGACCGTCTCCTGTCATTTTTACCATTTTTGTCACTCTTTTGGTGAAATGGTAGGGGTACTTTTGTACCCCCTTACCATTTCACACAGGGGGGGGGGCGGGATCTGGGGGTCCCCTTGTTAAAGGGGGCTTCCAGATTGCGATAAGCCCCCCGCCCGCAGACCCCCACAGCCAATGGCCAGGGTTGTGGGGATGAGGCCCTTGTCCTCATCAACATGGGGACAAGGTGCTTTGGGGGGTCTCAGACCCACAAAGCACCCTCCCAATGTTGAGGGCATGTGGCCTGGTACGGTTCAGGAGGGAGGGGGGCCGCTCTCGTCCCCCTCTTTTCCTGCAGCCTGCCAGGTTGCGCGCTCGGATAAAGGGTCTGGTATGGATTTTGAGGGGGACCCCACGCCATTTTTTATTTTTTTTTGGCCGGGGTTCCCCTTAATATCCATAGCAGACCTGAAGGGCCTGGTTGTTGAATTTGGGGGGACCCCCACGCTTTTTTTTTTATCAATGACTTTCAATGAATGACTGTTCTCTGTGTTATGGAGCCGACAATTCATTAGCCGCGAGTGATTTTAAATAGCTTTTTTTCCTGCAAAAATTACACGTTGTCATTCGAATCATTCGAATTCATTCGAATCATTCGTTATATCCGCTATAATAATTTCTTTCGTATTAGTTAAAATTCGATATTTGGTAGTTGGATTCGAATTATTCTATGTGTTATGGGAACTGGCAATTCATTAGCCGCGAGTGATTATTAACGATTCGTAACGATTCAAATTTTTTTTTCCGATCGTACGAAATTCGTATTTCGTACGAATTAGAACGGAATTCGTACACGAATTACGATTTTTTTTTTTTACGAAACGAAACGGAACGAAACAAATTTTTTGACGGTTCCCATGTCTAGCGGGAAGGGGGGGGCAGCGTTATCACAGAGGATATTGCAGGTCTATCAGTGTACGATGTTTGGCTGCTTCCTCCAGCTGCTTGCTCTGCTCAGACTGCCTCCTCCTCCCCTTATATTTACATTATGTTCTCTCGTTCCTCCGGCACAGACAAAGTGAGTACACCCCTAAGTGAAATTGTCCAAATTGGGCCCAAAGTGTCAATATTTGAGTGGCCACCATTATTGTCCAGCACTGCCTTAACCCTCTTGGGCATGGAGTTCACCAGAGCTTCACAGGTTGCCACTGGAGTCCTCTTCCACTCCTCCATGACCACATCACAGAGCTGGTGGATGTTAGAGACCTTGCGCTCCTCCCCCTTCCATTTGAGGATGCCCCACAGTTGCTCAATAGGGTTTAGGTCTGTAGACCTGCTTGGCCAGTCCATCACCTTTACCCTCAGCTTCTTTAGTAAGGCAGTAGTCGTCTTGGAGGTGTGTTTGGGGTTGTTAGTATGTTGAAATACTGCCCTGCATTCCAGGGAGGGGATCATGCTCTGCTTCAGTATGTCACAGTTCATGTTGGCATTCATGGTTCCCTCAATGATCTGTAGCTCCCCAGTGCTAGCAGCACTCATGCAGCCCTAGACCATGACACTCCCACAACCATGTTTGACTGTAGGCAAGACACAATTGTCTTTGTACTCCTCACCTGGTTGCCTCCCCACACGCTTGACACCATCTGAACCAAATTTTTATCTTGGTCTCATTAGACCACAGGGTTGCAGTTATCCATGTCCTTAGTCTGCTTGTCTTCAGCAAACTGTCAGTTTGAGCTTGAATCATGGATGTGGAATTCCCTTTCACAGTTTGCGTTGTCAGCGGGGAGCGTAGATAAATTCAAAAAATGTTTAGATATGTTTCTTAGTGAGCACAATGTACAAGGATATGGAAATAGTAGACACACACACATACTGAGGTTGAACTGGATGATTTGGTGGCTTTATTTAACCACTTGCCGACTGCTGCACACCAATATACGTCGGCACAATGGCAGCGGTGAGCATATGGGCGTACCTGTACCTCCCCTTTAAGAGCCGGGGATAGCAGGCGCACGTGCACGCCCATTGCGTACAGCGTGACGTGCCCACTCCCCGCTGACACCGCAAACTGTGAAATGGAATTCCACATCCATGCAGCTCTGACTGTAAAGAACCCCTTACACAGTTTGAGCTTGAATCACTTCTCATCCAACTTCACTGTGTGAACTGTGTCTTTTTTAGAGATACTATTTTTTTTGTCATCTTGAAGAAAACCTATTTCCTGCACTATGTTTATGTCTCCCGGCAATCGTGTCACGGAGCCTCAGAAGGGGGAAGTGCCTATGTAAACAAGGCATTTCCCTGTTCTGGCTTGTGTCATGTCAAAGATCACCGCTCCCTGTCATCGGGAGCGGTGATCGCTCTCATGTGACTTGAAGCCCATCCCCCCCACAGTTAGAATCACTCCCTAGGACACACTTAACCCCTTCATCGCCCCCTTGTGGTTAACCCCTTCACTGCCAGTGTCTTTTACACAGTAATCAGTGCATTTTTGTAGCACTGATCGCTGTATAAATGACAATGGTCCCAAAATAGTGTCCAATGTGTCCGCCATAATGTCACAGTCCCGATAAAAATTGCAGATCGCCCCCATTACTAATAAAAAAAATGAAAATGCCATAAAACTATCCCCTTCTTTGTAGACCCTATAAATTTTGCGCAAACCAATGAAAATACGCTTATTGCGATTTTTTTTTTTTTTTACCAAGAATATGTAGAAAAATAGATATTGGCCTAAACTGAGGAAAACATTTTTTTTATATATTTTTGGGGGATATTTATTATAGCAAAAAGTAAAAAATAAATGCGTTTTTTCAAAATTATCACACTTTTTTGTTTATAGCGCAAGAAATAAAAACCGCAGAGGTGACCAAATACCATCAAAAGAAAGCTCTATTTGTGAGGAAAAAAAGACGTCAATTTTGTTTGGGTGCATCGTCGCACGACCGTGCAATTGTCAGTTAAAGCAATGCAGTGCCAAATCACAAAAAGTGCTCTGGTCAGGAAGGGGGTAAAATCTTCCAGGGCTGAAGCGGTTAACCTTACCAACTTTGTTAATATGTAACATTGGGGGGACCCTTATGTTACCCCTGCACTATGATGAAGCCAGTTTAATACAGACTGTGCTTGATTAACATCTGCTCTGCCTGGGGAAGAAGCTAAGCAGTCTGTGCTCAACTGGCTTCATCAGCGTGCAGGGGTAACATTCGGAGTCCCCTTGATGTTGCATAGTAACAAAGTAATTGACAACTCTGAACCTGGGAGTGCTCAGTGCTGAGCACTTCTGGGTTCATTCTTCACAAGGGAGATCAGTGAACAGATGCACAGAATCGCATGCGATTTTAACAGGATTGTGGTGCGATTCTTCATAGTTTCATAGTTTCATAGTTAGTAAGGTTGAATAAAGACATCAGTCCATCAAGTTCAACCTGAGTGAGTGTCTACAATTGTCCCCATACCTGTACATTGCACACTCACATCACATGTCCCTACCCTCAAGGAGCCCACAATCAAAGGTCCCCATTCATATACTAGGCCAATTTTTTTTTTTTTTTTGAACAGAAGCCAATTAACCTACCTGCATGTCTTTGGATTGTGGGAGGAAACCGGAGTACCCGGAGGAAACCCACGCAGACACAGGGAGAACATGCAAACAGGATTGTGGTGCGATTCTTGTCCGAATCTCAGGGGGTTACCACACCGCTTCTGTGTGAACCCAGGCTTGTCATAGTGACTTCAGCCTGGGTTCACACATGAGCAGTGCAGTGCAAAGTGAACTAACAGAAGAAAAATCTAAAAAAAAAACATCAATATTTGGTGTGACAACCCTTTGGCTTCAAACCAGCATCTATTCTTCTAGGAACACACAGTGCTTTTGTACACAGTTTTTGAAGGAACTGGGCAGGTAGGTTGTTCCAACATCTTGGAGAACTAACCACATATCTTCTATAGGCTGCCTCAAATGCTTCTGTCTCTTCATGTAATCCCAGACGCATTCGATGATGTTGAGATCAGGGCTCTGTGGGGACCAAACCATTACTTCCAGGACTCCTTGTTCTTCTTTACATAGAAGAGAGTTCTTATTTACATTGGCTGTATGTTTGGGGTCATTGTTCTGTTGCAGAATACAATTGGGGCCAATCACATGCCTCCCTGTCATGATGGATAAGTATCTGCCTGAATTTGCCAGCATTAAGGACACAACTGATCGAGTTAATAGGATTAAATAGGCAATAGTTGTCGACTGTAGCAACACAAAAAAAAGAAAATTCCATTAATTCCAAAATTGAATGTTAAAAGCAATTTTGAAGTACTTTTGAATGACATTCATTAAGTCTCTGAATGCATTATCAATTGTACTAATGAGATTTTTTTGTAGCAATGTTTATCCACTAAGTTTTAAAGTTTTTGTGTTTAATAGATTGTAAGCTCTAAGAAGCAGGGCCCTCTGATCCCTCCTGTATTGATTTGTATTGTAAGTGTAATGTCTACCCTCATGTTGTAAAGCGCTGTGCAAACTCTTGGCGCTATATAAATCCTGTATAATAATAATAGTATAGATTTGGGCAGCACAGTGACTTAGTTAGCACTTCTGTCTAGCAGTACTAGGGTCATTAGATTATATTCCAACCACAGCACTACAGTGGAGTTTGCATGTTCTCCCTTGCCTGCGTGGGCTTCCTCCTACACTCCAAAAACATGCTGGTAGGCTAATTAGCTACTGTCTAAATTGGCCCTAGTATGTGCATGTATGCATGTAAGCTAGGGATCTTTGATGTTAAGCTCCTTGAGGGCAGGGACTGATGTAAATGTACAATATATATGCAGGGGCCTTGCTAGGTCTGTAAAAGATCTTGGGCTAGAGCCCATAGCAGCGGCCACCAACCTTTTTGCAGGCAAAAGCTGTTGTTGACGTTTCAATCATCATGGCACCATCGCTGATATGGTGTCAGGGTGATCGAAGCACATTGTTTCTATTATTACATTCTAATATATAATGAAGTGGTTCAACTAACCATAATTCAGAATCAGTGGGAGCCCTGGGCGTTTCACTTGCCACATCTCCTGCCACCAGATGCATCATGTCACTTGCCACCGTCTCTTGTCACCAGATGCAGCTTTATAACTTGCCACCGTCTCCTGCCACTAGATGTGGATTGTCACTTGCCACGTCACCTGCCACCATTTGCAGATTGTCTCTTGCCACGTCACTTGTCAGGTCACCTGCCACCATTTGCAGATTGTCACTTGCCACCATTTGCAGATTGTCACTTGCCACATCACCTGCCACCATTTGCAGACTGTCACTTGCCACGTCACCTGCCACTAGATGTGGGTTGTCACTTGCCATGCCAGCCAGTGCCACCAAATGTGCATTGTCACTGCATTGGTGGCAGGCTGGCAGCACTGGTCCATTTAGTGAGGGAAGGAGAGCGGAGATGCAGGGCGGGCAGTGAGAGATGATGTAATCTCTCTGCTCCCCGCCTCACCTCCGTCATTTAAGAGCCCCGCGCTGTGAGGGCGGAAGAGCATGTGTGTTGCAGGCAGTGAGAGATTATGTCATCTCTATGCTCCCCGCTTCACATCGCTCCCACATTGAAGTGGCCCAGCTGTGAGGGCGGAAGAGTGGTGACGTGCGTCCACCCGCTCGTCTCTCTCCTCCACCTCTAATGCCGCCCGCCCACTGCAGCCGCGACACGCTGGTTAGGCAGGGACATAAGAGACTCGGAGCTATGGTCTCCAGATTCATGGCTCCAGCCTCCATAGCCACCCCCTGGCAACGCATATGTATATATGTAAAGCCTGAATAAATAATAAAATACATTTTGTTGTAGTGTGATACATGTTTTTTTCTTTTTCATTACAAGAAAATAATAAATATCAGAGGTGACTGGAAAACAACATGTGATTAGGGTTGAGGTTTGGGTTTGCTGCTACCTACTGGTTTCCAGTGGATCTAGCTATTTCAAAACAAGTAAATCCGGTGAAATAATATGGAAAGCAGACTGACTCATTTCTTTGTAACCATAATGCATTGCGCTGATCTTTCAACTGTGATCAGTGGGGGCTACAATGGCCAATAATGGTGGCTTTATGTGCCAGCCCACACACTAAAGCTGGGTACACATGGGTCGAATGTCGTGAGACAACGGCTGGTTCAAAAAAACGTCCGACATTCGGCCCATGTGTATGTCGGTCTGCATGCTGTAAAAACCAGCAGCTGACAGACTCACGATCAGCACTCTCAGTCAATGGCAGAGAGCTCCGATTTCAGTGTTCTGGCAGGGGCCGTCCCCCTGTCAGAACACAACAGCTCAGCGGAGGAGATCGCTAAACTAACCTTGCATGGTATTGTATGAAAACAAAAAGGAATAGCGTGTATCCGGCTTAAAAGGGGAGCATTTCCAGCAATCATTTTCAATATGCATTCGAGCAGTTTAGGCAGAGTTTAGAATATCTATAGGGAGAGTTGGTTGCTTCAGTATAAGGTGCTATACTATGTTATTACGCGCTAAATTACTGTGAATTGTAGTGTCGTGATCTACATATTCTTGTGTATTCCTTGTGTTCACAGTTCAGAAACACAACAGTCTTTTTTTCAGGACTACTTTGCTGCTAGTATGAGGAACAACTGTAGTTGCTGTTTGGCTGCTTGCTCTCACGTACTTGCAGTCATTTTTTTGTTTTTTTTTAGTTTATTATTTTATTTCATGTTTATTCATATTTTTTCTTTATTTGCTTTATTTGGTAAGTGTAAAAATGGTTTGGAGCTTGGTGTTTCAGGGTTTATTTTTTGGGGGAGGAACATTATATTTTGTTTTACATGAAAAAAGACACATCTAGTTCGACAAATTAAAAAGGAAAAAAAATATATACAATCCTATATACACAATCCTATACCCACAGTTGATGCAGAGGAAGGCAAAACAATCCAGCAAAACATGATTCAATTTGATTCCTGACCCCGCAGAGGCAATCATATATTCCCTAGATCAACTGTACCTATAAATGTTAGTATTCAGTTATATTATGTACTGTTAGGAAAGAATCCAGGCCTTTTTAAAGCAATTGACTGAGTTGGACAAAACCAGCTCTTGAGGGAGTCTATTCCACATTTTCACAGCTCCTACTGTGAAGAAACCTTTCCGTATTTGGGGATTAAATCTCTTTTCCTCCAGACCTAAAGTGTACCGCTTTGTCCTCTGTGATGACCTTAAAGTGAATAACTAGCAAGTTCACTATATGGACCACTTATGTATTTATTTATTTGTATCTTTTCAAAGGAGAATCAGTTCCTCTAATCTTTCCTCATATCTGAGCTCCTCCATGCCTCTTATCAGTTATCATTTTTTTGTAAACTGATGCCTAAAACTGAGTTCCATATTCTAAATGAGGTCTTACTAATGATTTGTAAAGGGGTAAAATGGTATCTCGCTCTCTGGAGTCCATACCTCTCCTAATACACAAAAGGCTTTTGCTCGCTTTGGAAACCGCAGCTTGACATTGCATGCTATTATTAAGCTTATGATCTACCAGAACACCCCTGATCCTTCTCCACCATTGATTCCCCCAGTTGTACCCCCCCCCCCAGTATATATAGTGCATGCATATTCTTAGCCCCCAAGAGCATAACTTTACATTTATCAACATTAAACCTCAATTGCCAGATAATTGCCCAACTAAACAGTGCATTGATGTCAGCTTGTAAATTGGAGACATCCTGTAAGGATGCTATTCCACTGCATAGCTTGGTGTCATCTGCAGTGACAGAAATTGTACTTTTATTCCCAGACCCTGTATCATTTATAAATATATTAAAAGGTAAGGGTCTCAACACTGAACCTTGGGGTGCACCACTAACAACCCCAGACCATTCAGAGTATGAGTCATTAACCACTACTCTCAAAATATGGTCTTTTAGCCAGTTTTCTATCCATTTACAAACAGATTTTTCCAGACACGTTTGCCGTGTGTGGATAACTGTCAAGCACTTTTGCAAAATCCAAGTATACTACGTCCACAGCCACCCCTCTGTCCAATGTTTTACTTACCTCCTCATAAAAATAAATCAGATTTGTCTGACAACTTCTGTCTTTCATGAATGCATGCTGTTGCTGACATAGGCAAAGCTGCCCTTTTGCAGCAAGTTACCACAAACTTGTGTGGTAAAGTAATGTGCACCAAAGCACTGCATGTTTATTCTCCCTATTGTCATAGCTGCTAATAAATGCCTTTATTGCAAACATTAGGCAGACCTAAAGTTAAAGGCAGAGGTTCTGTACTTGGAGGTAGTAGGGGGTAAGCTGGTTATGCAGGGCAAAGCAGTAGCTTGACTGCACCATCTAGAGGCAGGTCACATCTTTCTTTTTCTACCTCAGAGTGGCTTGCTATACTGCCACAGCACACACCAAAGCTTGCACAGTATGTGCTGGAGCTTCTGACTTGCCCTGCAGGCAACGTGATGTCTGATAGAGAATATATCTATAAGGGGGAAATGGGAGAGGCCTCACGCCTCAGGGATTTTTTGTTAATGGTATCTGGATCTTAGTAAGGTATACACTAGTCATAGAGATGTATATAAAACATTTAGTAAATTTTATTTTCCTAAAAGGGTAGAAATATAGAAAAGGACACAAAAAAAATACATCCATACATTACAGACATATATGTTAAATCAAACGAAGAATTGCGTGGAGCTTCGCCATACTCGACATGTTTCACTCAATGGAGTTTCTTCAGGAGATTGATAGGTTTAGCTCAAAGATATGCTGAAATAACAAGGTTACATGAAAATGCATCCTTATGAAGACTTTTGCACAGTATAAGTGTGCACGTTTATACATCATATTGCAGCTTGGCTCAAATATATACATCTGGGGATGCGAGCAATTTATACTTAATTAAAAGTTTCACAACATTTCAGAAAATACAGGGCATAGAAAGCAGACGGGGTCATGAAAACATGAAGTAGGACTGGACTTACCACATATGCTTGGAAGGTTATAGAAAGGAGAAAAAAGCATATATAGGAGTCGATTTCTTGTCTAAAAACAATATTCGAAGTGAGAGATGATTCACTCCCAGGATGCCAGCGCGAGCGCTGTGTCACTTGCAGAGACACTGCATAAATTTAAATGGATACAGCCATTAGAGGGATAATTAGTGGGTAGGGTTCAGAAAATATACAAAGTTGATTATCAGAAAATACCCCATTCGTGTGGTGAATAGTAGCGGCTTAAGCTCACTGGCGGAGGCGACTAGCGAGCCTCACTTCCCGGTGGGCATGGGCTCCTGACAGGGATTCGATGGCAGGGGGAACTGCCTAAAGCAGTGTGCTCTCCGACCCGGCGGCGTCTGACATCACCGCCGGGTCGCGGGCGTTTAAAAGGCAGTGCTTGGCGCCAAATGCTCTGAATTGCGTGTTGCGCATGCGTCGGCGGCAAACCACGTCGCCGACGTATGACGTCAGACGTCGCGCCGCTAAACAGCGGCCCGGCGGCGGCCATCTTTAGAGATCCTGATTTGCCCTCACCTCACTGTGAGGGAGAGTGGGGCAACGGATCTTCCAAAAAGGAAGGGGGAATGAGACAGCGGACATGAACCATCGCTGTCACCAATCACCCTGACTAAGGGGGAAAGAAAACCCGATCAGTGGGCCGAGAGTGAGTGGCGCCAAACATACCAAAGGGGGGGGGTGGCTGACGGGGAGCAACGAAAAGGGTTTGTTACGCCGCAACCCGTCAGAAACCCCGGGGCGCCCGTACAAGTGACTGCATAGGCCAGACTGGACATCCTGTGGGGAGCATCTCAAACCTAAGTAAAAATAGAGCATTAAAATGCTGAAGATAGACAGCAATACATATATGCCAAGTAAATTTATGTGGCAAGTCAGCCTCTCCAGTCATATCCCAATCTGCTTTTGGACAAAAACATACATTGTAAATATAATATGTAAATATAAATCATATAAAATGACATTAGTGCTGGTTCATTCTTTTATGGTTCGGCAAGGGAATAAAGAATCAAGGAAAATACACAGAGAAGAGAAAGAGGAGAAAAAAGTATTTACATTACTGTCATGATCTAAAAAATGCATTTGTTCAGAGAAATTATTTGAAACTGAGGGCATCATTTAAACCAGGGAAAACGGTGGCTTTGAGATCGAATATCCAACGAGCCTCACGTTGGAGTAAAATACGGTCGTAATTGCCACCCCTTTCTCCTGGAGGTACATGTTCAAGTGCGAAGAAGTGCATTTTTTTGTCATCGTGGGCATGATAGAGTCCCATGTGACGGCTAATCGGAGTTTCCATCTTTTTTCCTCGTACTAGGGTTACATGATCCCTTATACGATGGAAAAATGGTCGTTTGGTTTTGCCGATATAGAAAGCTGTACATTCACATAACATAATGTATACAATGCCAACTGATTGACAGTTCACTAAAAATTTAGGTTTAAAAATTCTTTGATTAGGTAACGTGATTTGTTTGGATGCATATATGTAACGGCAAAAGTTACATTTATGACAAGGTTTACTTCCCACATTTTTTTTCGGGTTGGAGCAACCCTCTTGAGTTGGGACATAATGACTCCGTACAAGAGTGTCTCGAAGAGACTGAGATCTCCTGTAGGTAATTTCAGGGTGGTCACCCACAGGTTTGGATATCAGGGGATCGGCCTTGAGCAAGTACCAATATTTGTCAAAAATTCTTCGCACCTGAACATGATGTCCAGAGAAGCGGGTGATAATTCTTATGCCCGGGTCAGTGGTGGATGCTTTGGTTCCATGAATGAGATTCAAACGATTTTGTTGCTTGGCTTTCAAATAAGACTTTTTTAGACATGTTGGACTATAGCCACGGTGTTGTAAACGCTGCTGCAGTTTTTTGGCTTCCACTTTAAAGTGGGAGTCTTGGCTGCAGTTTCGCTTAACACGAAGGTATTGCCCGTATGGTACACTGGCTACCAAAGGACTGGGATGAGAACTCGTTGCGTGTAGAAGTGTGTTGGCAGCTGATGACTTACGATACAGAGTGGTGCCAACATTGCCCTCTCCGTCAACGTAAATGGTGATGTCAAGGAAAGTTAATTGTGATTGACTTTTTTCCATTGTGAAGCTCAAATTATACGTATTAATCTTGAGCTTTTCATAGAAAAGCAGTAAGTCGGATTCTGTACCAGTCCAGATGAAGAACACATCGTCGATGTATCTTCTCCAGATTGGAATCTGATCCAAAAATATCTGTATGTCATCTCTATGGAATAGATGACACTCCCACCCCCCCAGATACAGATTGGCATACGATGGGGCACACTTGGTCCCCATTGCTACGCCCTGTATCTGGAGGTAGTGGGAGCGCCCAAATAAGAAAATATTGTTGTTGAGTATAAACTCTAACAACTTTAAAATAAATTCGTTGTATTTTGGAGATGACTCGGTGCTCTCGGAAATGAAGCCCTTCACAACTCTGACCCCTAGTTCATGGGGTATAGAGTTGTAAAGGGCCTCAACATCGAGAGCAGCGAGCCAAGAGTCTGGAGGTATCGAGATCCCATCGAGGGCCCGCAATAGATCTCGTGTGTCCTGTAAATAGGAAACAAGTCCCTCGACATGTGGACGAAGAAAGTCATCCACTAAGGCACTGGCGTTCTCTGTAAGACATCCGTTGCCAGAAACTATAGGCCGGCCCGGTGGATTGGTGGCGTTCTTATGGATTTTGGGTAAAGCATATAACGTAGGGGTTTTAGGAAACAAAATGTTTAGAAAGTCATAGGTTTTTTTGGTAATTAAGTCCTGACAAAAAGCAGAACCCAATAGATGTCTAAATTTACTGATCGTGTAATTTACATGACTCTCAGGTATTTTACGATACCATTCACGATTTTGTAATAAGTGGGAGACCATCAGCTCATACTGGCATTTGTCCATGATGACCAAGTTTCCCCCCTTGTCCGAGGGTTTAATAACTATGTTAGTTTCCAATTGTAGGGAGCGTAAGGCTTCCTTTTGTTGTAAAGTAAGATTGGATTTGGGTGGATCAAACCATTTGGTTTTGCGAATTTCATTAGTGACTTGTTGGGTAAATGCCCAGACATTGGGATTACCTTGGAAAGATGGAAAAGTAGTAGATTTAGATTTGTATTCCCGAGACGGTGGAGCTGGAGCTGCAGGGGGGGGGGGCAGAAAGACGGGGGGGAACAGGAAGAAGAGCCTCGGCCTCCGCCAGGTCCACCTCGTCGATGTGCCCCTCGTCCCACAGCTCCATGAGTTCCTCCATGGCTTTTATGTCATTTATGGATAGATGTTGAAAAGATGGACAAGGAGGGGTGCCAGTCAGGTTGCCGGTACGAGCTGAGGGAACGGATTTGTCAAACATTATGCGGAACATTAATTTCCGTGAAAAAAGATTCAGATCTTTCACTAATTCAAAAGCATCTACAGATTGAGTGGGGCAAAATGTGAGTCCCAATTTTAAAAGTGATATTTGTGTTTCAGTGAGTGTGTAGGTGGAAAGATTAATTAATTCAAGGACTCAAAAAATATGTATCTGATCTTCTTAAAACGAGGGAAAAAAAATTTATGAGAGACAAACTATCATATGATAATCATCAGGCCTATAATTGGGCTCCCCCACAAAATAGAAGATGTTTCACTTAACCTTCCCAAAAACCGTAAAGAACTTCAGAAATAACCGATTCAGACACTTCTTCTCTTTCATCTATTTCCTCCTCACAGGCACCGGGCCGCTCAACCTCAACCAAGAAGTCACAACTACACATACGCAAGGAGGGTAATGTAAAAACTAAGAGCTCCCCCACACGTAATCGCACTCAAATCAGCACTAGAGCGTCAGCCGCCAAAGCTGTGGGCGGCTCTAAAACACCCACAATAACTGACACTCCCACTTTCACCCCTAATCATCCCGTATCTGTGGCACCCTCACCGGTCGGGGGACAGGCTGAGGCTGCCACTGAATCGGGTTTTCGGACAGCACCAATCTTTACTCAACCTGTAATAGACCACAGGAAACACTTGGAACTGATCACCACACAGACCAAACAAATGAAAACCACCTTGAAATAATTAATCTTTCCACCTACACACTCACTGAAACACAAATATCACTTTTAAAATTGGGACTCACATTTTGCCTCACTCAATCTGTAGATGCTTTTGAATTAGTGAAAGATCTGAATCTTTTTTCACGGAAATTAATGTTCTGCATAATGTTTGACAAATCCGTTCCCTCAGCTCGTACCGGCAACCTGACTGGCACCCCTCCTTGTCCATCTTTTCAACATCTATCCATAAATGACATAAAAGCCATGGAGGAACTCATGGAGCTGTGGGACGAGGGGCACATCGACGAGGTGGACCTGGCGGAGGCCGAGGCTCTTCTTCCTGTTCCCCCCCGTCTTTCTGCCCCCCCCTGCAGCTCCAACTCCACCGTCTCGGGAATACAAATCTAAATCTACTACTTTTCCATCTTTCCAAGGTAATCCCAATGTCTGGGCATTTACCCAACAAGTCACTAATGAAATTCGCAAAACCAAATGGTTTGATCCACCCAAATCCAATCTTACTTTACAACAAAGGGAAGCCCTACGCTCCCTACAATTGGAAACCAACATAGTCATTAAACCCTCGGACAAGGGGGGAAATTTGGTCATCATGGACAAATGCCAGTATGAGCTGATGGTCTCCCACTTATTACAAAATCGTGAATGGTATCGTAAAATACCTGAGAGCCATGTAAATTACACGATCAGTAAATTTAGACATCTATTGGGTTCTGCTTTTTTTCAGGACTTAATTACCAAAAAAACCTATGACTTTCTAAACATTTTGTTTCCTAAAACCCCTACGTTATATGCTTTACCCAAAATCCATAAGAACGCCACCAATCCACCGGGCCGGCCTATAGTTTCTGGCAACGGATGTCTTACAGAGAACGCCAGTGCCTTAGTGGATGACTTTCTTCGTCCACATGTCGAGGGACTTGTTTCCTATTTACAGGACACACGAGATCTATTGAGGGCCCTCGATGGGATCTCGATACCTCCAGACTCTTGGCTCGTTGCTCTCGATGTTGAGGCCCTTTACAACTCTATACCCCATGAACTAGGGGTCAGAGTTGTGAAGGGCTTCATTTCCGAGAGCACCGAGTCATCTCCAAAATACAACGAATTTATTTTAAAGTTGTTAGAGTTTATACTCAACAACAATATTTTCTTATTTGAGCGCTCCCACTACCTCCAGATACAGGGCGTAGCAATGGGGACCAAGTGTGCCCCATCGTATGCCAATCTGTATCTGGGGGGGTGGGAGTGTCATCTATTCCATAGAGATGACATACAGATATTTTTGGATCAGATTCCAATCTGGAGAAGATACATCGACGATGTGTTCTTCATCTGGACTGGTACAGAATCCGACTTACTGCTTTTCTATGAAAAGCTCAAGATTAATACGTATAATTTGAGCTTCACAATGGAAAAAAGTCAATCACAATTAACTTTCCTCGACATTACCATTTACGTTGACGGAGAGGGCAATATTGGCACCACTCTGTATCGTAAGTCATCAGCTGCTAACACACTTCTACACGCAACGAGTTCTCATCCCAGTCCTTTGGTAGCCAGTGTACCATACGGGCAATACCTTCGTGTTAAGCGAAACTGCAGCCAAGACTCCCACTTTAAAGTGGAAGCCAAAAAACTGCAGCAGCGTTTACAACACCGTGGCTATAGTCCAACATGTCTAAAAAAGTCTTATTTGAAAGCCAAGCAACAAAATCGTTTGAATCTCATTCATGGAACCAAAGCATCCACCACTGACCCGGGCATAAGAATTATCACCCGCTTCTCTGGACATCATGTTCAGGTGCGAAGAATTTTTGACAAATATTGGTACTTGCTCAAGGCCGATCCCCTGATATCCAAACATGTGGGTGACCACCCTGAAATTACCTACAGGAGATTTCAGTCTCTTCGAGACACTCTTGTACGGAGTCATTATGTCCCAACTCAAGAGGGTTGCTCCAACCCGAAAAAAAACGTGGGAAGTAAACCTTGTCATAAATGTGACTTTTGCCGTTACATATATGCATCCAAACAAATCACGTTACCTAATCAAAGAATTTTTAAACCTAAATTTTTAGTGAACTGTCAATCAGTTGGCATTGTATACATTATGTTATGTGAATGTACAGCTTTCTATATCGGCAAAACCAAACGACCATTTTTCCATCGTATAAGGGATCATGTAACCCTAGTACGAGGAAAAAAGATGGAAACTCCGATTAGCCGTCACATGGGACTCTATCATGCCCACGATGACAAAAAAATGCACTTCTTCGCACTTGAACATGTACCTCCAGGAGAAAGGGGTGGCAATTACGACTGTATTTTACTCCAACGTGAGGCTCGTTGGATATTCGATCTCAAAGCCACCGTTTTCCCTGGTTTAAATGATGCCCTCAGTTTCAAATAATTTCTCTGAACAAATGCATTTTTTAGATCATGACAGTAATGTAAATACTTTTTTCTCCTCTTTCTCTTCTCTGTGTATTTTCCTTGATTCTTTATTCCCTTGCCGAACCATAAAAGAATGAACCAGCACTAATGTCATTTTATATGATTTATATTTACATATTATATTTACAATGTATGTTTTTGTCCAAAAGCAGATTGGGATATGACTGGAGAGGCTGACTTGCCACATAAATTTACTTGGCATATATGTATTGCTGTCTATCTTCAGCATTTTAATGCTCTATTTTTACTTAGGTTTGAGATGCTCCCCACAGGATGTCCAGTCTGGCCTATGCAGTCACTTGTACGGGCGCCCCGGGGTTTCTGACGGGTTGCGGCGTAACAAACCCTTTTCGTTGCTCCCCGTCAGCCACCCCCCCCTTTGGTATGTTTGGCGCCACTCACTCTCGGCCCACTGATCGGGTTTTCTTTCCCCCTTAGTCAGGGTGATTGGTGACAGCGATGGTTCATGTCCGCTGTCTCATTCCCCCTTCCTCTTTGGAAGATCCGTTGCCCCACTCTCCCTCACAGTGAGGTGAGGGCAAATCCGGATCTCTAAAGATGGCCGCCGCCGGGCCGCTGTTTAGCGGCGCGACGTCTGACGTCATACGTCGGCGACGTGGTTTGCCGCCGACGCATGCGCAACACGCAATTCAGAGCATTTGGCGCCAAGCACTGCCTTTTAAACGCCCGCGACCCGGCGGTGATGTCAGACGCCGCCGGGTCGGAGAGCACACTGCTTTAGGCAGTTCCCCCTGCCATCGAATCCCTGTCAGGAGCCCATGCCCACCGGGAAGTGAGGCTCGCTAGTCGCCTCCGCCAGTGAGCTTAAGCCGCTACTATTCACCACATGAATGGGGTAAGACCTTTTCATTTCCCTAATTCTTTATCACATCTACACAGTCCTCTTTTGGACTGGTACTGACACCCTAACTTTTTGCTGGATACTAATATACCTATCCCGCATATTTCCTAGATACAATTTCAAACGCCTTAAACAACCATTCTTGGATTGGGTACAGTATATATCTGCACCTTACTCTGAACAGGTTTCGCAAAGGGAAAGACACAGACCCGAAGGTCAAAAAAGAGTGCTGCTCACCCCTAAAGGGTAAAAACAAACAAAGGGACAGTCCCCCACGTTGGGGTTTTTAGGCAGCGTACAATGAAGGGAAGTCAGAGTTTGTGGGTAAAAAAGTATAAAGTTTTATTCATAAAAAATGATTGAAATCATTAAATTGAAACATGAGCTCCAATGGGAAAACAGAAGAATACTATACATTGAAGTACAGGGGGAACATGGATATACAGTATGCAGACTAGTATTCACAAAACAACAGTACACAATCTGTCGTAAACATGAAAAAATATCCCTGACGCGTTTCAACCCAAAAGGGTCTTCCTCAGAGGGAAAAAGAAGGTCTGCTAGACAAAAAGGAATAGAATGTCAGTGTTTAGTGGCAAATACAGTTTACAGGGTGAAACAGGCTCATAGAATATAAAGAGCTGAGTGTAACAGAACACATTGAAGTTTATATTTACCACACTGGTGTATATCCTGAGGTAAAAAGTAAGTGGTATTCCCACTGGGGGTTTGTTTTGGAGCGAGGAGGGTGCCGTCCACTCAAATGGGGTACGCCAGACAGGTTCCACCGAACACCGCCCAGGTCCTGGGGCGCCACACGTCTTGCGGGAGGCCACACGCTTGGGGTTCCACTCCTGCTGGTCCTGCTAATCAAGCAGGAATACCGGGGGAGGGGAGCAACCTGGGAAAGGCCTTTCCCAGGTTGCTCCCCTCCCCCGGTATTCCTGCTTGATTAGCAGGACCAGCAGGAGTGGAACCCCAAGCGTGTGGCCTCCCGCAAGACGTGTGGCGCCCCAGGACCTGGGCGGTGTTCGGTGGAACCTGTCTGGCGTACCCCATTTGAGTGGACGGTGTCAAGGACTTTCCAGGCATTTCCGGTCCTTCCGTGCGCACATAGGTGCGCGGCGGGCGCGCGCGCGTGCACGTTAGCGTGCGCGTTAGCGCGCGCGGCGGCGCGCGCGTGCATGTGCGCATGCGCGGGAACGCAATTGGCGCCAAAACGGGCTTTAAAAGCCCAGCAGTGACACTCAGCCAGTGCTGTGTTGTCTTTAAGCTTCCTGCTTGTCAGCCACCCGAAAACCTGATCCGAAACCTGAACCTGTGATCTCCCGTTACCGACCCGGCTCTGTTTGGACTACTCTACCTTCTCCTACCCGACCCGGCTTGCCTGACCTTGTTACATCTGTCTTTGGTTACCGACTCCAGCCTGCCTACCGACTCTGCTATTGCCTGCTCCTATCATCTGATTGATCTGCTGTTGCCAACTGGACTGTCTGACCTTGCCTCTGCTGATTCCCACTTGTTTGATCCACCTGTTGCCTGGGTCTGTTGTATCCTGCTTCAACCACCTACAGCTGCAGTCCTACATCCTGCCATCCGCATACGGACATTACTGGAGGACCTTCCTGTTGGTTCCAACACCTTCCTCTACAAACCAGGCACTCCTACCCCACTGTGCTCACGTCACCACTGTCCCCATCTCCAGTGGCACGTGAACCAGCGCTGTATGAGAGGTCTCCTCCTACAAGTCAGGCTCTACGTCCAGGTACGTAACAGTACAACACAGCCATGACTGAGCCTGCAGGAGAGACCCCTCCCATGACAGATATCTGTTCACACCTGTCAGCCCTCACTCAAGCCGTAAAATCCTTACAAGACGGTTACACCAGATTGGAGGGGCAAGTCCAGAACATCATCAACCCCATACACGTGGTTCCTGGATCCGTTTCCGCCCCTGCTCAGGCTGCTTCCCCTCCTTCTGTCGTTATGCTTCCACCTGAGCCAAGGGTCCCCATACCTGAGAAGTTTTCAGGGGACCGAACTAAATTCCGGGCCTTCCGCAGTGCTTGTCGACTCTACTTCGTCCTGCAACCCCGGACTTTTTCACTTGAAGCCACTAAAGTGGGGTTTGTGGTCTCCCTACTGTTAGGAGAACCACAGATCTGGGCACACCGACTTCTCGAAGAGGACTCTGTTTTGATTCAATCACTAACGGCCTTCTTTGAAGCTATGTCCCAACTTTATGAAGACCCTGAACGGGTCGCCACAGCAGAGGCATCCTTAACTACACTTCAGCAGGGTCGCCGGGCGGCCGAGGAGTACATTTCGGATTTTAGACGCTGGAGTGCGGACACTCAATGGAATGATGCAGCTCTACGGCATCAGTTCCGCATGGGCCTATCAGAGGGACTGAAAGATGAATTGGCCCGGGTGGGCATACCTGATACTCTTGAGGCCTTAATCACCCTAACCATCCAGATTGATCGCCGCCTTCGGGAACGTCGCACAGAACGGGCCTACCAACATAATCGCCCTACTTGGGTGACTGCTAAAGCTCCAATTCCGGCTGCCCGCTACTTACCACCACCCAACTTCCAGCCGATCCGCCCTGCACCGGACGTCTCCGAGCCAATGCAGCTGGGACTGATTCGACCCACCTTAACCCCGGAAGAGCGCACACGTCGCCATCAACTTAACCTCTGCCTGTACTGTGGAACAACAGGACACTACGTGCGCAACTGTCCGGTCAAGATGCGTAAGTGCTTTTCCTCTGTTCCTGCCAGTCTCTCAGCACTTTCTGCTAACACAACCCACATTGCTCTCCCTCTCTCATTGCAGCTCCAAGGAAGGACAATTCCAGTTAAAGCAATTATTGATTCCGGAGCATGCAGTTGCTTCATTGATTCTGCCTTCGCCAACCAACACAACATTCCCTTACGGAATAAGACCCACCGACTTTCAGTCTTCTTGGCCGACGGCTCCCGCATCAGCTCCGGACAGGTGACCCAAGAGACTTTTCCCGTACCTGCCATCACCTCCTTCCAGCATAAGGAGCTTCTGATCCTTGATGTGATCTCTTCCCCGTTGTTCCCAATCATCCTGGGCATTCCCTGGCTTCAGGCCCATAATCCCTCCATCAATTGGACTACCAGAGAAATCAGGTTCTCGTCCCCCTACTGCCAAGAACATTGTCAAAAGGAGTCTACTCAATCCTCTGTCACCCTATTTTGCATGGACATTGATCAGAACCTACGCCAATCAGTACCCGAACCGTATCATGGGTTCCTCGATGTTTTCAGTAAAAAGGGAGCAGACTCTCTTCCACCCCATCGGGCATATGACTGCCCAATTGAACTCTTACCTGGGGCCGAAATTCCCTTTGGGCGCATTTTCCCTCTGTCAGAAAAAGAACAGGAAGCACTAAAAATTTACATCAACGAAAACCTGGAAAAAGGATTCATCCGCCCATCTACATCTCCAGCTGGTGCTGGAATATTTTTTGTGACTAAGAAGGATCAGACTCTCCGCCCGTGTGTAGATTACCGGGAGTTGAATAAAATTACGGTTAAGAACCGTTACCCGTTGCCCTTAATACCCGAATTATTCCAAAAATTAAGGTCTGCTACTATTTTTACGAAACTCGATCTAAGAGGGGCATATAATCTGGTCCGCATCCGGGCTGGGCATGAATGGAAGACGGCATTCCGAACAAGGTTCAGGCATTATGAATATCTGGTCATGCCCTTTGGTCTATGTAATGCACCTGCCACTTTTCAACATCTGATTAACGATGTATTCAAGGACTTCTTAGATATTTTTGTAATTGTTTATTTGGATGATATTTTGTTTTTTTCTGAATCCCTCAGCCAACACCGGGAACACGTTTGCAGAGTCTTGGACCGTCTTCGCCTACATGGACTATACGCAAAAGCAGAGAAGTGCGAGTTCGAGCAACAAGAGATCCAGTTTTTGGGTTTGATAATATCCGCGACCGGTATCAAGATGGACCCCCAAAAAGTATCTGCTGTTCTGGAGTGGCCTGCACCCGTCGATAAAAAAGGTATTCAACGTTTCATTGGTTTCGCAAACTTTTACAGGAAATTTATCAAGGGATTCTCTGCCATCATAGCCCCTATTACACGGTTGACACAACAACATGTCAGGTTTCATTGGAGTACGGAGGCTCAAGAGGCATTTGAGAGACTTAAAAGACTTTTTACATCAGCTCCAATTCTCAGTCACCCTAACCCATCTTTACCTTTTTTGTTAGAAGTTGACGCATCCGAAGTGGCGGTGGGAGCGGTCATTTCGCAAAGACAGGGTAAGGAGGATTTAATACACCCTGTGGGATTCTTCTCCCGAAAGTTATCGCCAGCTGAAAGAAATTACGATGTAGGGGATCGGGAGCTTCTTGCCATCAAGACCGCCTTGGAGGAGTGGAGGTATCTATTAGAGGGTGCGGCTCACCCGGTATTAATATATACCGACCATAAAAATTTAGAATATCTAAGATCTGCCAAACGTTTGAGACCCCGACAAGCTCGTTGGGCCTTGTTTTTCACTCGCTTCTGTTTCCACATCACTTATCGGCCAGGATCAAAGAACGTCAAACCAGACGCATTGTCACGCATGCATGATAACCCTAAGGACTCACCTGCTCCTGACACGATTCTACCCACAAACAGTTTTTTGCTCTTACACACAGATCTCTTAACTTTAATCAAGGAAGCCTCTTCCCACTCTCCAAGACCTCCAGGAACCACCTTGACATCTCGAGATGGCTTGCTATGGAAGGGAAGTCAAATCTTTGTCCCTGAAGATATTCGAGTTAAGGTACTAACATTGTTTCATGATCATCCCTTAGCAGGACATTTCGGGGTACGGAAGACTCGTGAACTTGTACAGCGTACATTCTGGTGGCCCAATTTAAGGGAGTTTTGTGAAAAGTACGTCAATTCCTGCTCCATCTGCTCACGGAACAAGACTTCAAGGAACCGAGCCTGGGGACTGCTTAAACCTTTACCTATACCAGACAGACCTTGGAAAATGATTTCTATGGACTTTATAGTCGAACTACCCCGCTCTGAGGGGTGCACAGCCATTTTTGTGGTGGTAGATCGCCTATCTAAGATGGCCCATTTTGTGCCCCTGAAGGGAACCCCATCCGCTACAGAGACAGCCCGTGTATTCATTAAGGAGATCGTCAGACTACACGGAGTACCTACAAATATAGTCTCCGACAGAGGGGTACAATTCACCTCACGCTTCTGGAAGGCACTTTGTGAAATCTTGAAGATTGAGCTTTCTCTCTCCTCAGCCTATCACCCACAAACTAATGGGCAGACAGAGAGAACCAACCAAACCCTCGAGCAATATATCCGATGTTTTACTTCCTTTTCTCAGGACAATTGGGTTTCCCTGCTGCCTCTAGCGGAATTCGCATACAATAATGCCAGTCACTCAACCACTAACCAATCCCCCTTCTTTTCCAATTATGGTTTTCACTTGACTTTTTTACCAGATTTTGTTTCAGAATCCCCAGTTCCGGCAGTCCAGAAAACAGTGGAATTCCTCAAACACAACAATCAGGTCCTACAAGAAGCTATGTCCAAGGCCCAGGCAGATAGCAAGAGGAACTTCGACCAAAAGAGAAGGGGGGAGCTGGTTCTGCAACCTGGAGATCAGGTATGGCTGTCTACATCCAATATCAAATTGATGTGCCCTTCTAAAAAACTTGCACCTAAATTTATGGGACCTTTTCCTGTTAAGAAGAAAATTAATGAAGTGGCCTATGAACTGTCTTTACCTGATTCTCTTAAAGTTCACCCGGTATTTCACGTATCTTTGTTAAAACCTGCTGTGCCTAATCCCTTCCCTGACAGAGGAACTGACCCGCCTGAACCTGTTTTGGTGGATGGTAACCAGGAATATGAGGTGGAGGCTATTCTCAATTGTAGAAGAAGACATGGGCAAGTACAATTTTTGGTCAAATGGAAAGGGTACGGTCCAGAAAGTAATTCCTGGGAACCAGACAGTAATTTACATGCAAAACGGCTAGTTCGTACTTACCTGATTGCCCACCCTGAGAAGGCAAGCCGCCTGGGCATCCGGAGGCTGCCCCTTGTGGGGGGGCAATGTCAAGGACTTTCCAGGCATTTCCGGTCCTTCCGTGCGCACATAGGTGCGCGGCGGGCGCGCGCGCGCGTGCACGTTAGCGTGCGCGTGCGCGTTAGCGCGCGCGGCGGCGCGCGCGTGCATGTGCGCATGCGCGGGAACGCAATTGGCGCCAAAACGGGCTTTAAAAGCCAAGCAGTGACACTCAGCCAGTGCTGTGTTGTCTTTAAGCTTCCTGCTTGTCAGCCACCCGAAAACCTGATCCGAAACCTGAACCTGTGATCTCCCGTTACCGACCCGGCTCTGTTTGGACTACTCTACCTTCTCCTACCCGACCCGGCTTGCCTGACCTTGTTACATCTGTCTTTGGTTACCGACTCCAGCCTGCCTACCGACTCTGCTATTGCCTGCTCCTATCATCTGATTGATCTGCTGTTGCCAACTGGACTGTCTGACCTTGCCTCTGCTGATTCCCACTTGTTTGATCCACCTGTTGCCTGGGTCTGTTGTATCCTGCTTCAACCACCTACAGCTGCAGTCCTACATCCTGCCATCCGCATACGGACATTACTGGAGGACCTTCCTGTTGGTTCCAACACCTTCCTCTACAAACCAGGCACTCCTACCCCACTGTGCTCACGTCACCACTGTCCCCATCTCCAGTGGCACGTGAACCAGCGCTGTATGAGAGGTCTCCTCCTACAAGTCAGGCTCTACGTCCAGGTACGTAACAGACGGCACCCTCCTCGCTCCAAAACAAACCCCCAGTGGGAATACCACTTACTTTTTACCTCAGGATATACACCAGTGTGGTAAATATAAACTTCAATGTGTTCTGTTACACTCAGCTCTTTATATTCTATGAGCCTGTTTCACCCTGTAAACTGTATTTGCCACTAAACACTGACATTCTATTCCTTTTTGTCTAGCAGACCTTCTTTTTCCCTCTGAGGAAGACCCTTTTGGGTTGAAACGCGTCAGTGATATTTTTTCATGTTTACGACAGATTGTGTACTGTTGTTTTGTAAATACTAGTCTGCATACTGTATATCCATGTTCCCCCTGTACTTCAATGTATAGTATTCTTCTGTTTTCCCATTGGAGCTCATGTTTCAATTTAATGATTTCAATCATTTTTTATGAATAAAACTTTATACTTTTTTACCCACAAACTCTGACTTCCCTTCATTGTACGCTGCCTAAAAACCCCAACGTGGGGGACTGTCCCTTTGTTTGTTTTTACTCTGAACAGGTTTTACCTCAACTCAGTTACCTATATACTACAGGACCCCAAAGAGGTATAGTCCTTTATTATTTTCTGATAATCAACTTTGTATATTTTCTGAACCCTACCCACTAATTATCCCTCTAATGGCTGTATCCATTTAAATTTATGCAGTGTTGTCTCTCTGCAAGTGACACAGCGCTCGCGCTGGCATCCTGGGAGTGAATCATCTCTCACTTCGAATATTGTTTTTAGACAAGAAATCGACTCCTATATATGCTTTTTTCTCCTTTCTATAACCTTCCAAGCATATGTGGTAAGTCCAGTCCTACTTCATGTTTTCATGACCCCGTCTGCTTTCTATGCCCTGTATTTTCTGAAATGTTGTGAAACTTTTAATTTAGTATAAATTGCTCGCATCCCCAGATGTATATATTTGAGCCAAGCTGCAATATGATGTATAAACGTGCACACTTATACTGTGCAAAAGTCTTCATAAGGATGCATTTTCATGTAACCTTGTTATTTCAGCATATCTTTGAGCTAAACCTATCAATCTCCTGAAGAAACTCCATTGAGTGAAACATGTCGAGTATGGCGAAGCTCCACGCAATTCTTCGTTTGATTTAACATATATGTCTGTAATGTATGGATGTATTTTTTTTGTGTCCTTTTCTATATTTCTACCCTTTTAGGAAAAAAAAATTTACTAAATGTTTTATATACATCTCTATGACTAGTGTATACCTTACTAAGATCCAGATACCATTAACAAAAAATCCCTGAGGCGTGAGGCCTCTCCCATTTCCCCCTTATAGATATTTTCATATAGTTATTGGGATTTTGGTATCACTCTCTGTTCAACTACTTCATCTAGTTTACTATTTAATCTGATAGAGAATAGAGGTACTGGTGCACAGAGGTTATATATAGTCCAGCCAACAAAAAAGGTCTAAAATACCAGTCATCGGGGTAGAGAGTAATCCATAAAATGTAATACTCTGGGACTCTCCTTTACCTATGTGCAAGATCCAGACACAATTTCCTTCCTGGACTTTACAGTTCTCAAGTCTTTGCAAATAACTATGTCAAGCCTATGGCAATTCCTACATCCACTTCCAGAGCTGTCACCATCCAAGATGGATCCATATTATTCCTAGGAGCCAGTATTGCCATCTCTGCAATAGCTGTACTCGCGATGAGGATTACGTCACATATGGTAACCTCCTCACTAAAAAATATCTGGACAAGGGGTATCCTACTCCTCTTGTTCAAGATGCTTGAAGCTTTTAGTCTTACGTCCACAAGCCTCTTCGCAAATTCTAAGAACACTACCAAACCTGATTTGGTACAGCCTCTACGGTTCACTATGCAATTCCATGCCCAACACAAACAAAATGAAAGGGATCCTAGGGAAGCACTGATCCATACTACTCGAGGATCCTTTTTTATCACCTTCTCTCACCACATACCCAAAGGTATCCTATCGTAGGGCCAAGAATAATAAAAGTAAATTGACCTCAGTAAATTAAAAAAAGTCTCAAGACCATAATGCTCAACAGTCTCCCAACTGTCATTCCCCTCACTGGTATGTACCAGACAAAAAAGCACTTTGTCTTACAGGCAAATTTGTACAACATGGTCAGAAATCTTTTATAGTGAAAGAGAAAATGTACACCATTAGAGAATTCTACAACTGCTCTACTGAGTATGTTGTGTATTGTCTGACATGCCCATGTGGTTTGTTTTTTACGTAGGGAGAACTATTGGACCCTACGCAAACGTTTAGGGGAACACAGGCGTTTCATCAAAGGTGGTTGTGACCAACAGTGTCACCAGACATTATCTTTAGCAACACCAAAAATCAATTTTAGGACTCAAGGTGTGGGTCATTGAGGCCATCTCTGCTACATACCCTGAGGCTGTACATTTTAAACGCTTATGCCAACAAGAGACATACTGAATTTACTCTCTCAATACTCTCACCCCGGGAGGGCTAGACGAGCAAATTGAGGTTCATACATTGTTATGAATGTTTGAGGTTTCTCCATCATGCATCACATACCTGTTTGCCCAACTTTGTCCACATGTTAGCATACTACTATTTATTTAGAGATATATTCAGTGATCACTCTGACTCATCTCATCATTACTATTATTTTACAGTGAACCCTTTAGATCACTTCCTTCATTTATGGAATTCAGAACTATAAAGATATAAGGGGGGTCTATTTATGCATTCCCATCTTCATAGTAAGTACCCATTGGCTGTTCTCTTGTTTTTGTCTTTTTGCTTTTTTGCTTTTTTGCTATATGTGTATTTATACGTGCATGTATGCATTTGCATATGTGCATGCATATGTGTAGGTTTATACCCTTTGTGATGTAACATTGATGTGTCATCCCTCATTCTCCTATTGGCTTGAATGGGTTGTTTTTTAAAATATATATTTTTTTTAATACAAGTTTTCATATATTGTTTTATGTAATAATTTCATAACATCCTGTAACAAAATCTATTTCCTCCATATGCTTGTGCATGCATATGTTCCTGTATGTTTATATCTATCTACTAACAGGCATCATATTTCATCTGTGTTTTTGATAGAGTTAGTATCTGTTTCTTAAATGGATAGTCCCTCATTAATGTATCCATAGTAGTTTTTTTTTCATATTTTGTAATCTTTTATATTTTGTAACTTTTATATATGGTGGAGCTGCTGGTCCTTGTAGTCCTCTGGCCGTGGCTCCAGCCAATATAATACATAAAGCCACCTATTGTAATTCTCTGAGCGTGTAGCCTTGTTTCTCGTCTCATCTGGTACCTCCTATCCTTCCGGTGATGTCACTTCCGCTGTGAAATCCACGCTGGTCAGCATGGCTTCCTGGGTCTCCTCCAGGCTCCTGAGCCAGCCATCTCTCCTCCCAGCAGCCGGAACAGATGTCCAAAAAATAAAACTCACTGCTCAGGTGTGTGAAACGCATCTACCAGCTCTCTGTTTTTGAACAGATGCCAGAGGTCCTGCAGGACGGTTTTAAGAGGATCCACAGACTCTGATACCAGATGAGCACATTTATATTTTACCTCTTGTGAGCGTTTTTTAATTCTTTACCATTAAAACTTTTTAACTGGGATACTTCACGTAGCTGGCGCTTTCTTCCCCTTTGGTTTTCTTCCAACATGAATGTCTAAGTGGTCTTTAGCACAGCAGAAAGTTTTGTTATGAAGAGGTGGATCTGTCTGTCCTATGACAGCGTGGACTGGAATATTTTGGGATACAGTTGTGGATAGGGACTGTGAGTGGGTTAGGTGAAAGTGGGGCTGTGGTTTTGAAGTGTTTTTTTTTTTTTTGTGAACTGTTTTGACTTTTTTTAACCTTTAAAATTGCAGCGTAGCACTGCAAAAAAAAAAAAAAAAGCCACAAACTTTGCAACCAAACTCTTGTGCCACTGGCCAATTTGTATGCAATTGGGGGCTTTAGTATTATTTTGATTTGTTTTGGCTGCTAAGTCTACCCGTCCATTCAGGCCTCTTGCTGCTATTCCATAGCACTACAAATAGCCAAACAGGCATCTCCCAAGCACCTAAATTAAGGTATTGTCAAAAATACCTGGTGCCAAAGGCATGGTGGAGAGAACCCCTTAGAGTCTTTAATAGACAGACCAAAACATAAAGTATAAAAAGTATAAATGTATTACATTTTTAAAAAAAATATACATGTAGAAAAAATACACTGAATATAAGAACAATATCTTATACCCAAAATGATACAGTTGTATGAACTGGTCACTGTACTGGTGCAGAGTGGACTAGTGGCAGTCAATACAGTATATAACACCTTACATGTTACGGGCTACAAGTCCTTCTTCAGAGGTTTTGTTATAGATTCAGATGGGTATAGATTCTCTACAATAAAGTGTATGCAAATGATACAAAATTAGTATAAGGTAATGGAAAGCAATGTTGTATCAGCTTGATCACACTATACAGTAAGTTAACACAGCAGGTATTGTCAGTCATGGGGATGGATTACTTACATTGTGAACAGTTCAGACAAGGCACATCTGAAGAGAATAAGAAGATCAAATAACTCATGAGTAGCGGGGACATCTATCTCCAAAACATGGCAGAATTCAGGACCAGAGGAAGGGCAGATAAACTGCTTCACTGCGGGGACTCTAGCTAGTGGAGCCACATCGTTTCCACATTCCCTCCCTCAAATTAAATTAAGGTATTGGTGTTTTTTCCATGTCACCCTTAAAGTCACTCTCTATGCTGTATGGTATTTTTAAAAACTTTTTTTTTATGCTTTAAGTGTCCAGGTCCCCCTTACAATAGCTTGCCCATTAAATGTCAAAATTGACAGAATTTCATATCAATAATCACCCCTCATAAACTTCAATGGGTTTCTCTGTTATGGAATTGCATGCAGAACTTAATACTAATAAATAATCATGCATGGCCAAAAAAACTGTGGATTGAATAGGCTGTGGCCATTTATTATAGGTATTAAATAATTAATTTATTATATTACCACAGATAAATCATAAATCAAATAATACTCATAACATAACCATAAAATGTTATTCATAACCAAATAGCTTAGCTATTTAAGCTCAAGCTAACCATTTCACATAACTTCAACAATCCCCTTTTAGAGAAAGGGATAAAACCTCATAAAAAGAGCCACAGCAGGGGTGGGGGGATGTGCTTTCTTCTGAAAATCCTCACCGACTGCCAGCAAAGCTGCATCCTCTTTTCTTTTATAGGTGCCTGCTCGTGCAAGTGGACCGTTTGACAGTTGCCAACTTTTTCAACCAATCACAGGTAAGTATTTACATTTAAATTTTATTTACAGTTACTTAGCAACCTCCCTCATCTGCCACTCTCCCATAGGTGACGGGAGGGGGACATTGTATGTCCCATACACCACCTTTCATTCTTGTTTCACAAATTTCAACAGGAGTTGACAAACCTTCCACAAATTAAACCTGGGCAGCGTCGCCATTCCAAAAATGTGATTATTAGTTTTATATTATGTGATTCAACACATGTAGTATATTATACTGCAGTGCCCTTGTGGCCTATAGTATATAAGAAGAACTACAGGAACCCTTTAAAAATGTATATGAAGCCATACAGTACACTGTATATGGGTTTATACTGTATCTAGTTTTAAAATAGCTTATAAAGATTAAAATGTTTTATACTCACATTTTCATAAAAATCCTTTTCTGAGGTATAGAAAAGATAAAAACCATTGGAGGGGAAGTAGTGTATTTAGAGAAATATAAAAAAAATAAACTGTATATACTGGATATTTCAAGCTGAGACGTAATCTATTTAAGTGAATTAGAAATGGTTTTATTGTTGATTTCTAATTATATCTTGTGGTATTTGGACATGCCATTTAAATTTTTTTTTGTATTTTTACTATATATATATATATATATATATATATATATATATATATATATATATATATACTTAATTTACATACATTTGTATTCAGTGTTCATTACCTACATGACATTACAAGAGATTTATGTATTTGTAGAAGTGAGTGATTTTAAAATAGAGCTTATTAAGATTATATAAATGTTTTTAGAGTGAGGGTATAAGTAATCTGGATTAGTGCAGGGAGAGGATGAACAGGGAAGTATACGGCTGGGGTTGCTATGGCAACAAAAAAACATAAAAACGAATTCTTACACATAGCTGGCACGCATCTTCACAAAGTCACATTGACAAAACACGTCAAGGTACAATCAGCTACATCTTTCATCTCCAAGGGAGATGCTTGAATGGAGTGTAATAGTTTCAGACTACTCTGATTTGAGATTATAAATTGAGTATTGACTGTGCTGTGCTTTCCGTTAAACTGAGTGCATTGGTTTTATTATTTTTAAAACTGAACTTAGGGCAAACAATTTCCTAAAAAGTAGTTCACATTTGTTTTTAGATAAATAGATGTGCTAGCTCTGTACTTGCAGCGGTACAAGGCTAACACTATACATAGAGTGATTTACTTCAGATCCAGCTCATTCCTGCAGCAATAACAGGGAAGTTCTCTGCTTCCCCATAACCCTCCATAGAGCCACACGCACACCTGCTCACACAGCCAGTTCTGTAATGTGATCACTGATCTCTATTGCCATTACTGCCCAGAGTTTCTGGGCAACTGGACACTGTACAATGGAGTAGGGTAGAGATGGGTAAAGAGTTCCTTATGGAGTAAGTGGGACGGCATTTCTGCATATACAGGAAATTATGTAGGGTGCACTGCCACTCTTGCACAGGCAGCTGCTGTGAGAATGCTAAAAAGGACCCTCTGATAATGTTGAGGGAACTTTAAATTACAGTATCTTCACAAAGAAGCAAAGTAAGAAGAGATAATAAAAAAATAAGGGGCGCTGACTCCAAAAATGTATATATACTAGGATAATAATAATAAAAACATGCTAAAACTATAAAGTGACTCTTCAAGTGTAAACAATAATCAGTATGATATGCAAAAATGATCATGCATTTCAACATCTAATAAAGTTCAAACATATGAATAAAGTGCAAAAAGAGCATCCAAAAGTGCTAATAGCGCAATAAACGTCCAAAAAAGCAGGTAAAAACTCCTAGGTGACAGTTCATATATGAAAAAAAGTGCATGTGCAAAGCAACAGAATGAAATCCACTTCATCCAATTGTTATCACCATCCGCGGTGCGCCACTCATTTGCCCCAGCCTCTCACCTCATACAAAGACCCCCACAGGTCAAATCAAGCCTTGGTATGGGTAAACAATGGATCCTCAGCAATCAATTGACTTCCATGGATATCCTCAGCACTAATGGTAACAGGGTATATTCCAGGCTCATCAGATACAATAGGTCACTTTCTGGATCTGGAGATATGTAACACGGAACAAGGGATCGTAACAAAAACTTACTTCAAGGCGACCGATCACAATTCATATATTCCCACTACTAGCTGTCATTTCAGACCATGGTTGGATAACATCCCTCGTGGTCAATTCATGAGAAAAGAGAAAAAATTGCACGCAAGATTTTGACTTTGAGTTACAATCTAAAGAGTTGAGTAAAATGTTCATGAACAAAGGATATCAGGATGAGTTTTTGACAAAAGAATTGGCCAAGGTTAGGAACCAAAGTAGAGATGATCTGTTGAAAGATAAGATCGAAAATCAAGAAACTAGTAATAATATGGGCACGTGTATAGTACTGGACTACAACGTACAGAACAAAGAGGTTGAAAAAATCATACAGAAATATTGGAACATTTTAAAACAAGATGTTCTCCTCAAAGAATGTATAACGGAAAAAACAAAAATTGTTTATAAAAAAGCACCGAATTTACAAGACAAGTTAGTCCACAATGTGGTGGAACCCCCTCCCAAACCGCCAAACCGAAGATGTTTTGGGATATAAAAGGTTTCCATGGATGTATATAATATAAAAGAAAGTAAAAGAGTTTATTAATCCTCAGAATAATTGGATGTGATACGATAGGAGCTGTATATGTGGTCAAATGTCCTTGCAACCTTTTTTATGTAGGCCGCACTATTAGGGCGCTTAAAGATCGCATGGAAGAACATGTTAGGAATATTAATAAGGGATATGATAAACACTATCTATACATACATTTCAGGGATGTCCACCATTAGGGATGAGCCGAACACCCCCGGGTTCGGTTCGCACCAGAACCTTCGAACCGACCGAAAGTTTGCGCGAATTTTCGAACTCTATACGTTATAATGGACGCGAACGTTCGAAATCAAAAGTGCTAATTACAACGGCCAATATGCATGTTAATGTCATAAAACAGGTTTGGGGACCCGGGTCCTGCCCCAGGGGACATATATCAATGCAAAAAGAACTTTTAAAAACTAACGTTTTTTTCGGGAGCAGTCATTTTAATGATGCATAAAGTGAAAAAAAAAAAGTGAAATTTTCCTTTAAATATGGTACCTGGGGGGTGTCTAAAGTATGCCTGTGAAGTGGCATGTGTTTCCCGTGTTTAGAACTGTCCTTGCACAAAATGACATTTGTAAAGGAAAAAAAGAAGCCATTTAAAACCACTTGCGGCTTTAGGTTTGTTCTTAAGTAGAATCTGAACAGGTACATTATGAAGTGTAGCTCCATCCCAAAAAAATATATTTTTAAGCTTTTTGGAGAACATAGGGAGGGGTTATCACCCCTGTAACATTTGCTGTCTTTGCACATCTGTTCAGAACATGTCACCTAACTTTCCGTCCCAATGACAAATGTTTTTGGAAAAAGTGGGGTTTTAATTGAAACAAGGATTGGTGATAAAGTATCAGTAGAGAGGAGATACCTTTTTCCCAAATTAAATCTAACAGGATAGAATTTCCCTTCCTAGGGGTAGATTTCCTCTCACTTCCTGTTTTCTCTTTCCATTTGCAAGTAGGAGTCGTTTGTAAGTTGGATGTTTGAAAGTAGGGGCCTGGCGTATATACTCTGCAGAAATTTGCCCTATTAGATGTTGGTGTAGCCACAAGACTGGTGGGCACAGGAATGGGCCCTGCTGTGAGTTATTAGATCAAGATTTGTAATTGCATGCACCTGTTGAACAGGGCAGAAAAATTGGGGGTGGTGGTGGTGGTGGACGGTGTTGCCACAAGACTGTAAGCTCTCACAGTTACTCTTGGTGGGCGCAGGAATGGGCCCTGCTGTGAGTTATTAGATCAAGATTTGTAATTGCAAGCACCTGATGAACAGGGCAGAAAAATTGGGCCTTTGGCGGTGGTGGTGGACGGTGTTGCCACAAGACTGTAGGCCCTCATAGTTACTCTTGGTGGGCGCAGGAATGGGCCCTGCTGTGTGTTATTAGATCAAGATTTGTAATTGCAAGCACCTGATGAACAGGGCAGAAAAATTGGGCCTTTGGCGGTGGTGGTGGACGGTGTTGCCACAAGACTGTTTGTAAACAGGGGCTGAAAAATTGTGCCTTAGGCACTGGTGCTGGTGCCACAACACTGCAACCCCTCACAGATACTGTACTTGGAGCACAGCAGTCACACGTGTTGCGAAGCATTTTTTTAAAAAATTGTAATTACCCGCCCCTGTTAAACAGGGGCTGAAAAATTGTGCCTTAGGCACTGGTGCTGGTGCCACAACACTGCAACCCCTCACAGATACTGTACTTGGAGCACAGCAGTCACACGTGTTGCGAAGCATTTTTTTAAAAAATTGTAAGTACACGCCCCTGTTAAACAGGGGCTGAAAAATTTGCCTTAGGCACTGGTGCTGGTGCCACAACACTGCAACCCCTCACAGATACTGTACTTGGAGCACAGCAGTCACACGTGTTGCGAAGCATTTTTTAATAAAAATTGTATGTACACGCCCCTGTTAAACAGGGGCTGAAAAATTGTGCCTTAGGCACTGGTGTGGTGGCATGGATCATTGAGGAGGAGGAAGAGGATAGTCAGTGAACATAAGAGGACAGTCACTCAGCATCAGCATAGGCAGTCTTGAAGGGATGTGATATTAAAAATTATTCGGTTATATCCGCCTCAGGTGCCTGGTAGCTGGTGGTGATCCAAGACTGATTCATTTTGATGAAGGTCAGTCGATCAACCGAGGCGGTGGACAGGCGCACCCTATGATCGGTGACAAATCCTCCAGCAGCACTGAATGTGCGTTCGGAAAGAACGCTGGAGGCAGGACAGGCCAGTAGCTCAATTGCATACTGTGCAAGCTCTGGCCAGTGATCCATCCTCAGGACCCAGTAAGCCAGAGGATTTTCGGTGGGAAAGGTGTCCAAGTCTGACCTTGCCCCAAGGTATTCCTGCACCATGTATATCAGACGCTGGCGATGGTTGCTGGAACCGATCATACCTTGGGGCTGCGGACTAAAAAATTGTCTGAACGCATCGGTCAGACGTCAACCTTCCCCACCGCTCCTTCTGCTACTGACCGAAGCCTCAGCAACTCGTCGCCCAGGACCAGGAGTTTGTAGCCTCCCAGTTTCTGGGAACGCGTTGCACAGACCTTTCTGCAAGGCCTCCCTGAGATGTCTCATCCTCTGCTCCCTCTGCGACGGCAAGATAAGGTCCGCAACCTTACCCTTGTACCGCGGATCAAGGAGAGTGGCCAGCCAGTAATGGTCCCTCTCCTTGATCCGAAGAACACGAGGATCCTTCCGCAGGCTTTGCAGGATCAGGGAGGCCATGCAGCGTAGGTTAGCTGAGGCATTCGGTCCGGAGTCTTCTGGGTCACTGAGGATGACATGATCGCCAGCCACCTCCTCCCAGCCACGTACAAGTCCACTGGTTTGTTGGGACTGTACATCATCCCTAAAAGACTGCTGCTGCTGATGCTGAGTGCCAGGCTCCACCTCCATGCTCACACAATCCTCCTCCTCCTCCTCTCCTCATCCTCTTCCTGTGTGATGGGTGGGACAGAAGGAACACTGTCCGGATAAAGGGGGCCTTGAGAGGCAAGGAAGTCCTCCTCTTCCTGCCTCTGTTCTGCCTCAAGTGCCCTGTCCATTATCCCACGCAGCGTATGCTCCAACAGGTGGACAAGAGGGACAGTGTCACTGATGCATGCACTGTCACTGCTCACCATCCTCGTGGCCTCCTCAAATGGTGAGAGGACAGTGCATGCATCCCTGATCATGCTCCACTGACGTGGGGGAAAAAAACCAAGCTCCCCTGACCCTGTCCTGGTGCCATAGTCGCAAAGGTACTCATTGATGGCCCTCTGCTGCGTGTGCAGTCGCTGCAGCATGGCCAACGTTGAGTTCCACCTGGTGGGCATGTCACATATTAGGCGGTTCTTGGGCAGGTTCAGCTCCTTTTGCAGCTCAGTCAGCCGAGCACTGGCATTATAAGATCGGCGGAAATGCACACAGACTTTCCTGGCCTGCCTCAGGACATCCTGTAAGCCTGGGAACCTGCCCAAGAACCGCTGCACCACCAGGTTGAGGACGTGAGCCATGCAGGGCACATGGGTGAGCTGCCCCTGTCGCAGGGCGGAGAGGAGGTTGGTGCCATTGTCAGAAACGACCATTCCTGGCTTAAGCTGACATGGCGTCAACCACCTCTCGGCCTGCCCCTGCAGAGCTGCCAGAACCTCTGGCCCAGTGTGGCTCCTGTCCCCCAAACACACCAGCGCAAGCACGGCATGGCATCTTTTTGCCTGCGTACTTGCGTAGCCCCTTGTACGCCTACGGAGCACCGCTGGTTCCAAGGACAGAGCACTGGAGGAAGAAGAAGAGGAGGGGGTGGAGGAGAGAGGTGTGTCACAACCAGTAGCAGTAGTAGCGTTTTGGAGGCGTGGTGGCGGAACAACCTCCAACACTACTGCACCTTGTCCTGCATCCCTCCCAGCTGCCAATAGAGTGACCCAATGGGCCGTGAAAGAAAGGTACCGTCCCTGTCCATGCCTGCTGGACCATGAGTCAGCGGTAATATGCACCTTACCGCTGACCGCCCTGTCCAGCGAGGCATGGACATTGCCCTCCACATGCCGGTAGAGAGACGGAATCGCCTTCCGTGAGAAAAAGTGGCGTTTGGGAACCTGCCACTGAGGAACCGCACATTGAACAAACTCACGGAAGGGGGCCGAGTCTACCAACTGAAAAGGCAGCAGTTGAAGTGCTAGCAATTTAGCCAAGCTAGCATTCAACCGCTGGGCATGTGGATGGCTGGGAGTGTACTTCTTTCTACGGTCCAGCAGCTGGGGCAGGGAAATTTGCCTGCTGCAATCGGACGTTGGTGTACTGCAAGTACTTGGTTGTGACACACCTAATTCTACACCTTCAGTCCTCTCAGAGCAGCTTTCAGAGAGGACTGAAGGTGTAGTGGGGATGGAGATCCCAGCTGAGGAGGAGCAAGGAGAGGTCCGCTTAGTTCTTTGGTGTGGGTCTTTTATGTGTGCCTGCCAACGAGCTGCATGGCAGGTCGACATATGTCTGGTCATGCTTGTGGTGCCCAAGCGGCTGATGTTTTGGCCACGCGAGATACGCTTGAGACAAATATTGCAAATAGCAGTGGTGCGATCTGATGCACTCGTCTCAAAAAAGGCCCACACCAAAGAACTTTTCTGATAACGTGCAGAGGCAGCGCCCTGCACAGGCGGAGCTCTGCGGTGTTGTACAGTTGCTGTGCTGGCCTCTACCTGGCCTCCAGGGGGCATCCTGCCTCGTTGGACATGTGACGCCGCATCCTCCTCCTCCTCGTCCTCCTCCTCATCCTCTCTCCCTTCAGGCACCCACGTGGAGTCAGTGACCTCATCATCCCCTCCCTCTTCACCACTAGAGCAAACCTGGCAGTAAGCTGCAGCTGGTGGAACAGTACTGCCAGATTCCTCAAGCTGGGTATCATCATCCGAGCCTTCGAATCGTTGGGCATCCTCCTGGAGCATGTACCCAACACTGTGCTCAAAGAGTTCGGGGGACTCCTCAGGAGGACATGGTGGGTCTAGGGAAGGGGTGGCTGATGATGCTCTGCCAGTACCCTGAGCCTGGGTGAGAGAGGATGAGGAGGATGAGGAGGGCTTGGTCATCCATTCTACCAAGCCTTCAGCATGATGCGGCTCCACATGTCCAGCTGCCGAAAACAAAGACGCGCGTGTCCCATGGCCACGTGCTGATGACGATGCACGACCACGTCCACGGCCACGGCCACGTCCACTAGAAACAGAGCCTGCCTGCCCTGTGTTCTTGGCTCTGCACGCTCTGCCTCCCCTTGGCGGTCTTCCAGCCATTGTAGTCGGTAGTCCTGTGGGTGCTGCTGAGAAGAATATATAGGAGCTCTCTGTGTGATGCCACTAACACACTAGAAGTCCTATGGGTGCTTCTGCAAAGAAAATAGAGGAGCGCTGTGTGATGCCACTAACACACTAGAAGTCCTGTGGGTGCTGCTGAGAAGAAAATATAGGAGCTCTGTGTGATGCCACTAACACACTAGAAGTCCTATGGGTGCTTCTGCAAAGAAAATAGAGGAGCTCTGTGTGATGCCGCTAACACACTAGAAGTCCTGTGGGTGCTGCTGAGAAGAAAATATAGGAGCTCTGTGTGATGCCACTAACACACTAGAAGTCCTATGGGTGCTTCTGCAAAGAAAATAGAGGAGCTCTGTGTGATGCCACTAACACACCAGAAGTCCTGTGGGTGCTGCTGAGAAGAAAATATAGGAGCTCTGTGTGATGCCACTAACACACTAGAAGTCCTATGGGTGCTTCTGCAAAGAAAATAGAGGAGCTCTGTGTGATGCCACTAACACACTAGAAGTCCTGTGGGTGCTGCTGAGAAGAAAATAGAGGAGCTCTGTGTGATGCCACTAACACACTCGAAGTCCTGTGGGTGCTGCTGAGAAGAAAATATAGGAGCTCTGTGTGATGCCACTAACACACTAGAAGTCCTGTGGGTGCTGCTGAGAAGAAAATATAGGAGCTCTGTGTGATGCCACTAACACACTAGAAGTCCTATGGGTGCTTCTGCAAAGAAAATAGAGGAGCTCTGTGTGATGCCACTAACACACTAGAAGTCCTGTGGGTGCTTCTGCAAAGAAAATAGAGGAGCTCTGTGTGATGCCACTAACACACTAGAAGTCCTATAGGTGCTTCTGGGAAGAAAATATAGGTCTGTGTGATGGGACTAACACACTTCAAGTCCTATAGGTGCTTCTGGGAACAAAATATAGGATCTCTGTGTGATGGGACTAACACACTTCAAGTCCTATGGGTGCTTCTGGGAAGAAAATATAGGTCTGTGTGATGGGACTAACACACTTCAAGTCCTATAGGTGCTTCTGGGAACAAAATATAGGATCTCTGTGTGATGGGACTAACACACTTCAAGTCCTATGGGTGCTTCTGGGAAGAAAATATACGTCTGTGTGATGGGACTAACACACTTCAAGTCCTATAGGTGCTTCTGGGAACAAAATATATGATCTCTGTGTGATGGGACTAACACACTTCAAGTCCTATAGGTGCTTCTGGGAAGAAAATATAGGTCTGTGTGATGGGACTAACACACTTCAAGTCCTATAGGTGCTTCTGGGAACAAAATATATGATCTCTGTGTGATGGGACTAACACACTTCAAGTCCTATGGGTGCTTCTGGGAAGAAAATGTAGGTCTGTGTGATGGGACTAACACACTTCAAGTCCTATAGGTGCCTCTGGGAACAAAATATATGATCTCTGTGTGATGGGACTAACACACTTCAAGTCCTATAGGTGCTTCTGGGAAGAAAATATAGGTCTGTGTGATGGGACTAACACACTTCAAGTCCTTTAGGTGCTTCTGGGAACAAAATATATGATCTCTGTGTGATGGGACTAACACACTTTAAGTCCTATGGGTGCTTCTGTGAAGAAAATATAGGTCTGTGTGATGGGACTAACACACTTCAAGTCCTATAGGTACTTCTGGGAACAAAATATATGATCTCTGTGTGATGGGACTAACACACTTCAAGTCCTATGGGTGCTTCTGGGAAGAAAATGTAGGTCTGTGTGATGGGACTAACACACTTCAAGTCCTATAGGTGCCTCTGGGAACAAAATATATGATCTCTGTGTGATGGGACTAACACACTTCAAGTCCTATGGGTGCTTCTGGGAAGAAAATGTAGGTCTGTGTGATGGGACTAACACACTTCAAGTCCTATAGGTGCCTCTGGGAACAAAATATATGATCTCTGTGTGATGGGACTAACACACTTCAAGTCCTATAGGTGCTTCTGGGAAGAAAATATAGGTCTGTGTGATGGGACTAACACACTTCAAGTCCTTTAGGTGCTTCTGGGAACAAAATATATGATCTCTGTGTGATGGGACTAACACACTTCAAGTCCTATGGGTGCTTCTGGGAAGAAAATATAGGTCTGTGTGATGGGACTAACACACTTCAAGTCCTATAGGTGCTTCTGGGAACAAAATATATGATCTCTGTGTGATGGGACTAACACACTTCAAGTCCTATGGGTGCTTCTGGGAAGAAAATGTAGGTCTATGTGATGGGACTAACACACTTCAAGTCCTATAGGTGCCTCTGGGAACAAAATATATGATCTCTGTGTGATGGGACTAACACACTTCAAGTCCTATAGGTGCTTCTGGGAACAAAATATATGATCTCTGTGTGATGGGACTAACACACTTCAAGTCCTATAGGTGCTTCTGGGAAGAAAATATAGGTCTGTGTGATGGACTAACACACTTTAAGTCCTATAGGTGCTTCTGGGAACAAAATATATGATCTCTGTGTGATGGGACTAACACACTTCAAGTCCTATGGGTGCTTCTGGGAAGAAAATGTAGGTCTGTGTGATGGGACTAACACACTTCAAGTCCTATAGGTGCTTCTGGGAACAAAATATATGATCTCTGTGTGATGGGACTAACACACTTCAAGTCCTATGGGTGCTTCTGGGAAGAAAATGTAGGTCTGTGTGATGGGACTAACACACTTCAAGTCCTATAGGTGCCTCTGGGAACAAAATATATGATCTCTGTGTGATGGGACTAACACACTTCAAGTCCTATGGGTGCTTCTGGGAAGAAAATATAGGTCTGTGTGATGGGACTAACACACTTCAAGTCCTATAGGTGCTTCTGGGAACAAAATATATGATCTCTGTGTGATGGGACTAACACACTTCAAGTCCTATGGGTGCTTCTGGGAAGAAAACGTAGGTCTGTGTGATGGGACTAACACACTTCAAGTCCTATAGGTGCCTCTGGGAACAAAATATATGATCTCTGTGTGATGGGACTAACACACTTCAAGTCCTATGGGTGCTTCTGGGAAGAAAATGTAGGTCTGTGTGATGGGACTAACACACTTCAAGTCCTATAGGTGCTTCTGGGAAGAAAATGTAGGTCTGTGTGATGGGACTAACACACTTCAAGTCCTATAGGTGCCTCTGGGAACAAAATATATGATCTCTGTGTGATGGGACTAACACACTTCAAGTCCTATAGGTGCCTCTGGGAAGAAAATATAGGTCTGTGTGATGGGACTAACACACTTCAAGTCCTATAGGTGCCTCTGGGAAGAAAATATAGGTCTGTGTGATGGGACTAACACACTTCAAGTCCTATAGGTGCTTCTGGGAACAAAATATATGATCTCTGTGTGATGGGACTAACACACTTCAAGTCCTATAGGTGCTTCTGGGAACAAAATATAGGTCTGTGTGATGGGACTAACACACTTCAAGTCCTATAGGTGCTTCTGGGAACAAAATATATGATCTCTGTGTGATGGGACTAACACACTTCAAGTCCTATAGGTGCTTCTGGGAACAAAATATATGATCTCTGTGTGATGGGACTAACACACTTCAAGTCCTATAGGTGCTTCTGGGAAGAAAATATAGGTCTGTGTGATGGGACTAACACACTTCAAGTCCTATAGGTGCTTCTGGGAACAAAATATATGATCTCTGTGTGATGGGACTAACACACTTCAAGTCCTATGGGTGCTTCTGGGAAGAAAATGTAGGTCTGTGTGATGGGACTAACACACTTCAAGTCCTATAGGTGCTTCTGGGAACAAAATATATGATCTCTGTGTGATGGGACTAACACACTTCAAGTCCTATGGGTGCTTCTGGGAACAAAATGTAGGTCTGTGTGATGGGACTAACACACTTCAAGTCCTATAGGTGCCTCTGGGAACAAAATATATGATCTCTGTGTGATGGGACTAACACACTTCAAGTCCTATAGGTGCTTCTGGGAAGAAAATATAGCTCTGTGTGATGGGACTAACACACTTCAAGTCCTATAGGTGCTTCTGGGAACAAAATATAGGAGCTCTGCCTGCCTGCCACGAACACACTACAAGTCCTATAGGTGCTTCTGGGAACAAAATATAGGAGCTCTGCCTGCCTGCCACGAACACACTACAAGTCCTATAGGTGCTTCTGGGAACAAAATATAGGAGCTCTGCCTGCCTGCCACGAACACACTACAAGTCCTATAGGTGCTTCTGGGAACAAAATATAGGAGCTCTGCCTGCCTGCCACGAACACCTTACAAGTCCTATAGGTGCTTCTGGGAACAAAATATAGGAGCTCTGCCTGCCTGCCACGAACACACTACAAGCCCCTCTTTCTAAATCAATCTTTCTAAATGAATCTATCTAACTCAATCTCTCTAAGTAAATCTCTCTAACTAACTAAATCCAGCAGAGTGTCACAGAACTATCCTGCTCTATCTACGCCGGAACAGCATGTGACCGGCGCAGACGGCGCGGCGGCCTTTTATAGGGGGGGGCGTGTACTAAAGCCCCTGAGCTGTAATTGGCTACAGGCGTCCTGCCTGTAGCCAATTATGGCTCTTCGAGTTTCCGGCGCTGTGATTGGCCAAGCATGCGGGGTCACAGTGCATGCTTGGCCAATCATCAGCCAGCAATGCACTGCGCCGGCCGCGCCGGCCGCAATGCATTGCGGGGCCGCTCGCATCACACGAACGTGATGCGAGCGGCCAAAATAGTTCTGGGCTCGCCGAGCGAGCGAACACCCGGTGCTCGATGCGAACATGGGTTCGCATCGAGCACCAGGCCCATCCCTATCCACCATCAGAGTGCAATAGGAATGCAGTTCTGGGGTATTGAGGCCCCCAAACGCCACTGGAGGGGTTCCAACTACATAAGAGAAATCAGTAAACGCGAATCGTGGTGGATACATCAGCTGGGCTCTTTGGTTCTGGGGGGTTTGAACAAAGAGTTTGATTTGAGATGCTTTTTAAGTAATTATTAAATAGTCTGCTGGTAGGCCATCAAATAAATATATTTTAGTAATTTTAAACATATATATGTATGTATGTATATACATTCTTATATATTTTATCCTATTTTATTTTTATTCCTATTTTTTTAAACATACTAGTTTAAACATCCTTTTATACTATGAATCAGAACTGAATTAAGATAGATTTAATACAGTGATTCTTTTATAATTGCTACCATACATGATAAGATCCGATTGCATTATTGGTACCGTTTTGACGATATTGGACCCAATAGGGGTTTCTGCTCTATGTTGCATATTGGCTTTATTGGTATACGAGGGTATTATACTAGAAATTAAAAAAATGAGGGGGATTGGTATTGATTGTTAAAATTGCTACCATACATGATAAGATCCGATTAGATTATCGGTACCGCTTTGACGATATTGGACCCAATAGGGGTTTCTGCTCCATGTTGCATATTGGCTTATTGGTATAAGAGGGAATTATACTAGATTTTTTAAAAGATGAGGGGGATTGTTATTTATCGTTAAAATTGCTACCATACATGATAAGATCCGATTGGATTATCGGTACTGTTTTGACAATATTGGACTCAATAGGGGTTTCTGCTCTATGTTGCATATTGACCTATTGTTTTAAGAGGGTATTATATTAGAATTTTTAAAAATGAGGGGGATTGTTATTGATTGTTAAAATTGTCACCATACATGATAAGATCCGATTGCGTTATCGGTACCGTTTTGATGATATTGGACCCAATAGGGGTTGTGATCATCAGGTTGTTGATGAGTGGCACTATGTGTACATATATATGAATGCACTGCAGAGAGGTGGTTCGTTAGGCTTCTGTGAATAAATAGAGGATGTTATTATTAATATGTTTTGGTATGGCTTGTGGATCCTCTAAGCCCGTCCTGGGTAGCATATGTTTTGTTAATAACAGTAAATGAAATGCAGTTTCATCCAGTCTTTTTAAGGTGCGCTGATAGTGGGCTGCAATCATATAGATTGCTTAATACTGCAGGGCAGACCAAGGATGACTGTTAATATTTGAGGATTAGTCTGCAGCATGTGTCTCCTGACAATGCATTTATCATTGAGCGCTCCATAGAAAATATATAGTTTGACACTAGAGTGTCTGCGGTCTACACCAAAATGGCCGCAGACACTGTATATAATTGACAGATCGGCCGTCCAATCACAAACCCCCTGAGGAAGATACGCCACACCCTGAGTATCGACACGTGTAGGGGAGGGGCCAGGACGGAGCGAGAGACAGTACACCTGCCTGGAGGGGATACAAGCCATACCCATACTGTTTACAGTATTTTATTTAGTCTTATGAAGTATGGTGCACTGACGCACCTTACACATGTGAGTACCCCGGCGGGGGAATGTTTTTTAACTTGTCTATTAAATTTTGTAAAACGGTATTGCACTATTAGTCTTTTTCTTTTTTCATGTGCCTCTGAGATCATTGCACTGAGGATACTACTGATCCAGTGAAACAGCTGAGAACCTTATAGTGGTTCATATGCGTGCTTTGACTCAGTGTAAAAGCTGGTCACACGCTCTGAGGTGAGCTTATTACCATAAGGGGTTCCCGGATTTCACCTATGCATGATTCAGAGCCACGGTTGGATGTAACAAGCATGTCAATAGTATGATCACCGGAAATCACATCACCTGCATCTAGTCTCACATCAATCAACATTTTGTGGTTCTTATCACAGCCTAGGACAGGCTGCCACAAAGAACAGTTTTTTTAATAATATAGAGACACTTGTGTGGTTTATGCACTTGCATTTTTTTATAAATCTTTTATACATGTTTGCTATCACATATGTATGCATTTAGCACTTTTTTTCATCTAATATTATTATTATTGATATTTTATTTTATTTTTTGGTGTGTTATTGTGCATGGCACCTTGTAACTCTAAAGGGTCCATATAACCTCACAGAGTTTTTTTTGGCACTTGTGCACTTTATATTTATCTATACGTTTTAGTTGTGCGTTTTCAGATTTTGTGCACATTATTTGTTTTTTCTATATTTTGCACTTGCACTTTACACCAGTTGTATGTTTACTATTTTATGCATATTGTTATATTCTTGTGGATCTATAACTATAGATTAAGATACAGATTATTTAGTGCATAGCCATTCCAGCGCAGCGTATATTTAATTTTTGTGTTTAATGTGCACGAACGTATGAGACGTGTTTAACGTTTGCAGCTTCATAGTGGCAGGTTGGTAGGGGGTTCTTTAAGGCTCGCAGGATTTTGTTGTTTTGTAATAGGTCATGCAACACAGAGAAGAGGCTCCATAGTGTAATAGTTCAATTCCATTTATTAAAAAAACGTAGCAACTTTAAAAATCGTATGAACAGCTTCTGTAGAGTACTTCCTGTCTCGGCCATGATATGGGAAATGTGGGAATCAGACTGAGGGATCCATACTCACAGAGATGCAGGATGCTGCATGCCAAAGTCCAACCGGTAGCCATCGGAGGCATCTGACCCAGGAGCTGTGGGTAAAGGATCCAAAATGGGCTGGCAGCGCAAAATAAGGCAGATGGAAAAAGGAATTTCTCAGATGCTCATGGCAAATATAAACTCATATAAAAGTGTTTAAAGTCCTAAAAGGTGCATCCTGAGCAATAATGCAATGAAATCCAGTAAAGTGTATCACATAAAACTAAACTAAAAGTAAATTATTTTCCAGGAGTAATCAGCATCCAAAAAAATCAGGTGACTCAGAGAGATGATCAGTTCCAAAGTGAAAAATATAAATCAGAGTAGATAACCGAAGAGACGAGGGGGATAAAGACAGGTGAAAGAGTCCAAATTAAAGATGTAAGATGGTAAACATGTCTTTCTGCAATCCTCCCACAGGAGTGCTAGCCTCTCACCTTATTGATAGAACTCAAAGGATCTAATGGGGCAACAGTGAACGACCAGCCTGTTGAAGCTTTCCTTACAGCTTTCAAGGGATCACTGCAGCTTTTGTCCAGTCTCCGTGGTCTTTTCCTAGAAGAGTTTTCTCCCAATCCTAAAGGTGGGGCAACAGTTAATGACCAGCCTGTTAAAGCTTTCCTCACAAGGTCCAAGTGATCGCTGTAAAGCCCCATACACACGGTCGGATTTTTGCATGGATTCTGTCCGATCGGACAATGTTGTTGAAAAATCAGACCGTGTGTATGCACCATCGGACAGTGTACGTCGGATTGTCCGACGGACAAAGTCCTATCTCCTGCTGGATAGATTTGCCGACAACACGGTCCGATCACACCAAATCCGATCGTGTGTACAGTTGTCCGACGGACAAAGTGCTACGCATGCTCAGATCACATTACAAGACCAAAGCTATTGGCTACTAGCCTCTACGTAGTCCCGTCGTAGGCAACAAACGTCACCACGTTCAGAATGATCGGATTTTCCGACAACTTTGTCCGACCGTGTGTACGCAAAACCAACATCGGACAAAGTATGACGGACATGATCCGACGGACCTGGTCCTCGGATAATCCGAGCGTGTGTATGGGGCTTCACATTTTCTCCGGTCTCCACGGTCCTTTCCTAGAAAAAAAATTCTCCCAATCCCAAATAAAGAGCAACCACATGGTAATATTGGGAATAGTAAAGGCGACCTGCACAACTGAACTGAATGAGAGTCCACATGTGAAACTAAGTATATGTGTTGTAAATTATAAACTGCCATACCTTGTCCCCGACCTGGAAGCTATGTGGCATTTGAACTGGCACTGCCAACATCGTATCAGATTCATCCGGTGTTTCATGTCTCGCTGCTTAAACCAGCCATACTAAGCCCTTTTCCTGGGAGAGACGAAGTGCCACCTCCTCCAGTCTCTGTGGATGGTGAACTGGAATTGGAGGTAGAGGCTATCCTGGAATGTAAGAAGAGAGGTAGGCAAAACCAATTTCTTAATAAATGGAAAGGGTATTCAGAAGAGGAGAACTCTTGGGAACCAGCAGGTAACATACATGCCTCTAGACTACTACAGGAGTTCCGGGATAGGCATCCTGAAAAATGGGCTTGTTTAGGCATCCAGAGGCTGCCCCTTGTGGGGGGCACTGTCAGGGAAATTTCCGAAGAAGGACTGGCAATTCTGCCTAAGACAATCATGGCCGCCATGGTGCACAGTGTGATGGATGTGGGCTGTACTTCCTGGCCTATTTAAGCCTGCTGCTGTAGCCTTGATCCTGTGTTCCTGTGTTCCTGTGTATCCTGATTTAACTTCTGTTATTGACTCTGCTTGCTCTGACCTATGATCCTGATCTCCTGATTTAGCCTTGGCTTGTACATCTGACTTCTCTGCGGCTTGCTCCACCATGTCTGACCTTGGCTTTGCTTATCGACTCTGCTACAGATCCGTCTTCCTGTGTATGACCCCGGCTATCCAATCTCATTATCTGAACTGATCTTACTGTGTATGACCCCCGGCTTGGCTCTTATTTCTGTCTCCAGTTTGCTACTCTGTCAAGTTTACCTGGTGCTCCGCAAGTACACCAGCGTTACAGTTCATCCAGTCTGTTTCTACTACATCACGGTGACCAGCTCATCTCATCTCAGTACCTGGCAAACCATGGTTCTCTGGGCACTGCTCGCCCTGTACCACATTCAGGGAAGTGCTGCACTTAGCCGCAAGGGGAGCCCTCTCAGCATCTCGGTCTCACACCTGGTACATGACAGAGACTGAACTCACAAAACACGTTGGGTCACCATAGATGCTATGACACACTTACCATGGACTATTTGATTACTGTATGTAACCATGTAATGAATCTGTATATTTGGGCCAACTGTTCGCCATTATGACACATTTTTCCAGTGTTATTGCTGGCATATACTCAATAAACCTGTACTAAGTTTTTATTACTGGCACTTCATCTAAAGTCCCAATGAGCAAAACTCTGCATTTGTACTGTATGTACAATGGGAATGAAGGCATGAAGGCACCTCACAGGGTACTACCAACCATATTTAGTTTTAGTGCCTAGGTAAAGTCTTTCTTGGTCATTTTTTTATGAGTCCAGAAAAATTTTGGGGCCTAGGCGTATGTGCTTCTGACAATTTAAAAAATATATACTGTTTTTTTGGAACTGTTCTATCTATCCAAGCCAGCATTAAGAATAAGTACGGTGTGAAAAATAAAGGAAAACCTGACATTCACTGTAATAGGTATTTTCTATCAAAAGGATTTGTAATACTGCTCAGCCTCATTTATGTTTCACACGTCTCTACAAGACAGCACAACCTGTAAGGTGACAGCAGAGGAATGGCAGAGGCTAATATCAAAATTTAGATTTAAGGTTCATAAGATGTGGAGTGAGATTTAGGTATTGTCAATACTGTGTTGCTCACTGTTATCCTAGCTGGAGAGGAAGCTGTAACAATCAGAGGACTTACATTGCAAGGATCTCCCTATTTATGCTTTTTTCATTCTGTCTTTCATTCTGTGGATCTTTGGTTTGTTCACTTCTCTTTCTGATTTTTGATTATTACGCTACTAGTTTCAGATCAACAGTCATCAGAAGGGAAGCTCAAATATGAAGCAAAATCCTGCCTCTACCAAAATGACTACCTCAACACAGAGACTCAAAGCTTGGTAAACTAGTAATGGGAAAAAGCTCAGCTGCAGGAGCCCTACAGGCAAAACCGGGGGATTAGTCCTTCCTGCTCTGCTTGCCTTTTTGGGCACAGCATTCACAATACAGGTCCTCTTTGACTCTGGATTTAAAAAAAAAAAAAACTAAATTGGGTAATCATACACCACTTTATTTGTATTTACAGAAAAGAACATTACTAGTAACATGCTTTTTATTTGGTCTGTTTGCCCACCCAATTTAATATCTTTACATTCTATACATTTATACATACTGTAGATAGAGTACATCATTTTCTCCCTTGACTAGAAATCTTATGGATCTCTTTGTATCGATGAGCATTTTATGACGATTTCACCATCTCTGAAGATTAGGAGGGAAAGGTCAAGATTTTCATTTTGCTTAAAGTATTTCTCACTTATGAGACCTTTATGTTGGTCTTAATATAGAACAAAAGATTCCTGCCAGTTGAATAATGCGTAGAACTATAACATGCTTTTATCTTCTTTATATGCTTTCTCTCTAGGTCTTTGTGATGTAATTTAGAGGAAATATTTTAACCAATTATAGGGTATAAGTCACTCACATAGGCACCTTTCCTGCTTGAACATCTTTCATCTTATAATGAATTCCTACTTGATCTTATATGAAATTTATTGAACTATTCAAAGTGAACAATTCTAAAAAGCAAAGACCTTCAAGAATGAACACTATCCATTGCAAACGTTCCCATAAATAGTTCAGTATTATAGTTTATAATGGTCTATTCACTGTGAGATTTTAATATGGTCATCGATGGAGCCAGCAATCTATGCAAAAATAGTTATTTAAGTAATGATTATTGATGAGTGAAAAGTTTTTTCCATACACACCATAATGATAATGGTAATACATAGGCATAATCTTTGAGTTGGATATGAAACTGTATTCTTTTGAGAAAGCTGAATTTTATATGTGCGAGGCAAGTTTGGTGCATATTACTAAAGTTTGGGTGCTAAATCTGAAACCCATTAAGTCAATTGCACCCGAATCCTATAGAACAGTAATGCCCATTCCTAGGTTAATAGGAAAGGGACTGCTAAACAAGTTGCATGGGGAGTTGGGCACTGTCCTGGGGACATGTACCAAAAAAATTTAAATTCCACCAAATAACATGCCTTGGGGCTGCCTAAACCTGCCTTTAAAGTGGTGCATTTGTTTGATGTATGCAAACTACCACAGCAAAACTGACAATTTACAAAGAAAAAAAAAATCTTTTTAAATTGCCAGCAAATGACAGCTCCTGACCGCTTACTTGTGTTTGTAAACTAAGCGGCTCTGGATTCCCTTCATCTTTTTTAGATATTTATTCTAGGTTCAGACTGAACTGGCAGCTCAAGCTAAAGCTGTAAAAATGAGAGCCACAGCATTTTCGTTTTTTAATTATTTTTGTGGTTTCAAGTTCTTTGCATGCTGCACCTATTTCCACATAACAGACAATTAAATTAAAATACATTTTTCGGAATTTGAGCTTTATTACAAAAATCCAATGAGCATGGTTTTGTAACTACTGCTTTGTTACTAAAATTATTTATCAATCATAGTACATATATTTAAAGTGGAGCTCCAGCCCCCCCCCCCCCCCACCAAATATTAAAAGTCAGCAGCTACAAATACTGTAGCTGCTGACTTTTAATATTAGAACACTTATCTGTCCAGGGATCCTACGATGTCGGCACCCCAGCTGATTTTTCTATCTGCTCTCGGGTGCTACCGCTGCCATTCCTTGTGAGAAAACCAGCAGTGAAGGCTTGCGGCTTGACAGCGGGTTCCCTACTGCTCATGCACAAAGCACGCTGCGCGTTGAAGCGAATTGGGTTTCCTACACCCAGCCTTTAGGCCTCTTGCACATGGGACTGGTGTTTTTTTAAAGTATTTTTAAAGTGATGAAATCCTTCACACTCTCCCAAGAGAGCGATGTGACATAAAGTTCAAATATAAAGTGATAAACAGTGAAAATCCAGCCTCTGGTATGACACTTAGAAGGACAGGAGAATGACACCACCACCGCAGTTAAAGGAGGAGGCTTACCGGACAACAATGACCTGGCGGGGCTTACACCTCCCAAGTAAAACGGGCCTGTTGGTTACAATGAACCCAATGAAGATCAGATATTCCTTCTGAAGGAGTGGGGACTTCAAACTATCTGTTCGCTGGTTGTTGCCACAGGGTATCCAGTCACCAGACGGGAATGGGGAGCTCGTATATCATATGCCATGCAAATAAAAAGCTTGCATAGCGTGATACAGTTTAAAAATATTTATTAAAAAATGTAAGGATAAAAATGAACACTCACATTTGAATTGATCGTTTATAGCGTATAACAGTCAGTAGCGATGTCTGTAGAGGGGTCCACCCAACATGTTTTTCGACTTACACAGTCATCATCAGATGATGACTGTGTAAGTCGAAACAATCAAACTTTTGAAGGCCCTGGAGCACCAGGACAATGGGAACGCCCACAAAATGACCCCATTTTGGAAAGAAAACACCCCAACGTATATTCTATGAGGCATTATGAGTCTTTTGAATGGTTAATTTTTTTCCCACAAGTTTTCGGAAAATGTGAAAAGAAAATGAAAACGTATTTTTTTTTTTTACACAAAGTTTTACATTTTTAAGATATTTCTAACACATAGGTAGTGAAAAACTGCGCTACCCTTAAAAGACTAAAAAGGCTGCAGTTTGGGGGGCATAAACACAATAAGCAATATAGGAAGAAAAACTGCGCCAGCAATGAGTCCAACAAGGTCCACAGCAGACCAAAGGGTAAATGTCATCCAGGATAGGTACCAGACACAGTGAATCCACTCAATACAGTCTCTTGGTAAACCATATGTCCATATGTGTAATTAAGTAAACACCTCCACCTATGAGAGGCATCCTCTGAGTTTTCCATTTATGATGTTAAAGGCCGTGGCTGAGTTATAGCCGAAAGCTGATTTGGGCTTGCCCTCTGGTAAGCGGCTTTCCATGCAGTGGTGGTTTTTCACTTAATTTGTGGATCACAGAGGTGTTTACTCAATTACACATATGGACACATGGTTTACCAAGAGACTGTATTGAGTTTATTCACTGTGCCTGGTACCTATCCTGGATGACATTTACCCTTTGTTTTGCTGTGAACCTTGTTGGACTCATTTCTGGCGCAGTTTTTTCTTCCTATATTTCTAACACATAGCATGTACAAAGCAAAAATGATACCCCAAAATACATTCCGCTACTCCTCCAAAGTATAGCGATACCACATGTGTGAGCACACAGCCTGGCCATATACAGAGGCCCAACATTCAAGTAGCACCTCCAGGCATTCTAGGAGCATAAATTAAACATATCATTTTCTGACTACCAATCATATTTTTGAAGGCCCTTCATATTTCTAAAGCATAGAATGTACATACCAAATAACAAAAGATTACCTGTGGTTTTAGTAGTGGTCCAGAGAGGAGAGCATCGGTCCAGGCAACAGACAGAGATGTGATCAGCGACAGCAAAAGCAATCACCCATGCAGCAGGCAGGAATACTGTCCATATTTAGTACAGGCAGAGATACTGTCAGCACAGCCAAAGCATTGGTCCAGGTAGCAGGCAGAGATGTCCAGGCAGAAAAACTGCCTGGACAGTCAGTAGAGGCAGCAAACAGAAACATGGTCAATAAAGTCCAGGGTCATTACAGGCAGCTATATGATCAACACAGCCAAGGTATTGGTCCAGGCAGCAGGTAGGACCATCAAGCTTAGGGACAGGGGGACAGGGGTAGAGGCTTCTCCCACCAAAATCTCTTTGAGGACACCAGACCCTGTTCTTGGGACACAGAAAACCAAAAACTGTTTTTCTCTACTCCGAACTCTATTCTGAAGCTGCTCACATATGTACTGAAAGTAGAAGGGCAAAAGATCAGTCCAAGTGGCAGGCAAAAAACATGGTCAATTAACAGGCCGAGAATGGTGCACATGGAAGTCAGAAACGTGGTTTAAAATGGCAGGCAAAGGCATCGTCGATAAACAGGCCAGAGTCAGTTAACGTGGAAGGTAGAAACAGACAATTTCATTGGCTGTTTACCCTGATCGGGGATGCGCTGTGTCCGAGGGACAAGCGTCATCCCTGACTGCTAGGGTGCATCTTGCCCAACATCATATGACATCTGGTCAGGATAATTTAACCACTTTGCGCAGGACTACATAGCAACCAGCAACTGTTGAGACAATAAATACTCAAGTCAGGAGTATGTATCATAAAACAGATTGTACAGACCCACTTCTCCTCACTCTTTTCTACTCTAACCCTATTCAGACACCAGATCATCCTTTCCGCCCCAACCACTTCAGATCACTTCAAAACCGCCACCCGATCAAAAACAGAATGTAGGGATAGATTTCCCCACTGACCTGTACTTGCTTGGCACAGTACACCCCTGATTCTTGGCTCCCTCCTACCCGAGCCTCATATCAGCTTCATGGGCTTTTATGGCGGTAGTTTCCCCACTGTTAAAAAGTGAAGTGATCAACCCATACTTAGCCTTCATAGGCCTTCCCTTTTTTACTGCTAAAGCCAATGCAACCTTTGATGCAGTTCTTGTTTTACAATGGTTCACCCAATTCCCATAGGATGAATAGTTCTAACTTCACAGAGAGTCTCTGCAGTAACTAGTATTTTCCAAGCAAACAGACAAGCCCTGTCATCTCCACCTGTGGTGGAGGATAGCCTGGAGTCCCACTTAAGCAGCATAGATAGAAGGGACCTGTCACCCCCAAATGTTGGCCTGGTTTATAATATCACAACAATGGTTACTATAGAATGTCCATCCCCGGAAAGTTATCTTTAAATAAACAAATTCATTATCTGAGAGTTTTGCTGTTGTCAGGGGCTAGGGTCTAAGAAACTATACTAATAAATCTAGTCATTGTCTTTGATAAATATGCCAAGCTGTCAAACAGGTTTATTGATTATTGACTTCCTGCTGGCTCTAGTACTGCAAAATTCTCTGATTTATTTGACAAGCTCAAAGCTCTGCAGTTGTGTGACTTGATTCTTTTCACAATGTGAATTAATGACTCTATGGAGGCCAGAGCTCTGTGTCAGATAGCTGAATTGTTTGATGTAATAATATTTCACATATTTCTACAGTGCAAATGGAACACGGCACAAACTAATCATTCAGGACCCCATCCATGACTCCTAAACAGTGCAAGCAATAAACAAAAATGTATCAGTACATATTGCAGCCAAGTACATATCTTGGATAACAAAATATAAATCTTAATGAATGTGCATTCTTTGTAAATAAAAAACAAAAACAAAAAAACAACAGGTATTTCTTGAAGTCCCCCGGAGTGGGTGCTCGAAATATACAGGTTTTTCTTATCTGTTCAAAGGCTGCCAGCCCAGGTACCCACTCCAGAAGCACATCAACAAACTGAGTCTGGGGGTGTCTTTTGAAGTTTTATTCAGATCTTAAATATGAGCAGGAAGGAGGGATGACGGTTTAGGAGAAGCAAAAGCACATGCAGATCTTGGAGGATTCCTGGAAAATCTTGTTTCAGCAGTATTGGGGCCTTCAGTAGTAGCCTAAAAGCAATACTGGTAGTAGAGGAGACAGCCAGTTAATCAGTTAAACTGAGACTCTGTAAGAGCAGTCACAGTCCTTGCAGCAACCTGTGGTGTCTAACCCTCGAAGCACTTTCACACCTGGAACTTTAGTAATCAAGACTGCATGGGTTATCCTCATGACACGCCACAGGGAGCACCCTCATGGCTACAGAGGATAAAATTAAAAATATACTTTAAAAACTAAACACAAATAAGTCCCTGGGACCAGATGGCTTGCACCCGAGGGGCCAGTCAAGTGGTTGCCAGACCATTGTTCTTAATTTTTAGGAGCAGTTTACTGACATGAATGGTACCAGCTGATTTAAGAAAAGCCAATGTAACACCAATATTCAAAAAGTAGTAGCAGTAGCGGTTTAACCTAAAACTGCGTAGCGGGTTTTTTACTGTAAGAGCAGTAAGGATGTGGAATTCTCTTCCACAAGCAGTGGTTTCAGCGGGGAGCATCGGTAGTTTCAAAAAACTATTAGATAGGCACCTAAACTACCACAACATACAGGGATATACAATGTAATATTAACATAAATGCACACACACAGTCTGGACTTGATGGACTTGTGTCTAAAAAACCTTCTGTATGCAGCAGCCAACCCCCCAATACTTACCCAAGCCCCCTCTCAATCCAACGATGTCCACGAGAGTCAGGCTCTCCGGGGACTCACACTTCTGGTTGTCAATTACAGCCATTGGCCCAATCAGGAAACAGATGGGGCAAGGTCAAACCACAGCTCCGTGTGTGAATGGACACACAGAGCAGTGGCTCGGCTCGGGTGCCTCCATAGCAAGCTGCTTGCTATGGGACACCCAACCGGAGGGAGGAGCCCGGAGCGCTGGCGTGGGACCCAAAAACAGGAGAAGAGGAGGATCCGGGCCACTCTGTGCAAAACCATTGCACAGATCAGGTAAGGTATAAGATGTTTTAAGATTTTAATGAAAAAAATTAAACCTTAACAATCACTTTAAAGTAGAACTATAGCCAATTTTTTATTTTTTGTATTTTGGATAGAGCAAGTGAGGGTTAGAACCCATGTCAGAATTTTTATATTTTACCATCTGTGTCTCATTTCAGAGATTTCCCTTCACTTCCTGTCCCATATACAAACAGGAAGTGAGAGGCCGCCTCTCCCGGAGAGAGGAGGATGCTGGGACTGACATCACAAGGGGGCGGGGTCACCATGTGACATGAGCATGTGACCCTGTCCCCTTGTCCCTATATAAGTCCCAGCACAGCGCGGCTCTGGCATTCCGGCCAGAGAGAGCGACGGGTCAACATCGGAAGGAGAAGAAGAAGAGGAAGAAGAAGAGGAAGAAGAAGGCGGCGGCGGCGGCGCAGAAAACGACGACAGCGGCAAGAACAAAAGAGACCCCGGAAGACACCCGAAGGGGGATCGAGACCCCCAGACGACGGCGTCGACGACGAAGAAGGTAGCCGGACTCCTCTGCTCGGTAAAAGAGCTAGGTAAATAGCGGAGGAGTTCGGCGAGAAGACCCCCCAAGACAAAAGAAGACCCCCGGAGCAGTGCAATAAAATATTTTTTAAAAATTGTGTGTTTTTTTTTATTTACACTTTACACCTTAGGTGAATGGGTAGGGGTACATCGTACCCCATACTCATTCACATAGGGTGGGGGGCCGGGATCTGGGGGCCCCCTTATTAAAGGGGGCTCCCGGATTCCGATAAGCCCCCCGCCCGCAGACCCCGACAACCAACGGCCAGGGTTGTCGGGAAGAGGCCCTTGTCCTCATCAACATGGGGACAAGGTGCTTTGGGGTGGGGGGCCGCACGGCCCCTCTTTCCCCAGGGCACCCCCCATGTTGAGGGCACGCGGCCTGGTATGGCTCAGGAGGGGGGCGCTCGCTCATCCCCACCCCTTTCCTGGCCTGCCGGGCTGCGTGCTCGGATAAGGGTCTGAGATGGATTTGGGGGGGACCCCCACGCCGTTTTTTCGGCGTGGGGATTCCCTTTAAATCCATGCCAGGTGACGGGGCTAGCGCGGCAGAATTCACTGCCTTCGCTAGCTCCGTTTACCTGAAGTCACGTGCTAAATGAACGGACTTTCCGATGATCGGCAAGTCCGTTCATTTCCAAAAGTCCGGCGGACTAGCATACTGACGGCGGGATTGTCCGCCGGACTGCCAAGTCCAGCGGATAATTTTAAAACAAAACTTAAAACCTAGTCCACCGGACTTTTGGCGCCAAAAAGTCCGCCAGCGCCCACACACGGGGGATTGTCCGCCGGACTCGAGTCCAGCAGACAATCCCGCGGGAAAGTCCCTTCGTGTGTACGCTACATTGGGCTTACCGCGACTTATGCGTTGACTGCAAAGGCTGCAGATGGCAACACTATTGTCAGCAGCGGACACGTTAAAAAAAGCTCACACTGCGGAGCCATGTGCCGGCGTCCTGGGAGCGCCAGATGTGACCGTACATGGTTGATGCCTCGCTCCTGATACATTAGCAGTCTGGTTTGTCCCTCTTGTGCAATGTAAGTTCTGCCTGCTTCTCCTCCCTATCTGCTGGTCCATCTCTCCCTCTGAACTTCCCTCCTCTTCCTCTCTTGTGGGCACCCACGTGACGTCCCTAGACACGTCATCATCGACGTCACCTTCCCCACAACTATAATTTGAGATCTCGGAGTAGGCAGCAACAGCAGGGACCAACCTCCTTGGGCTGATCTGGGTACTGTCGTCAGACTGCTGAGTGGCGGTTGTTGCTACCTCCTCTTCCTGATCCAATGCCAAGAATGGCTGCGCATCGGAAATGTCTTGTGACGATGGATCGGAAAATAATTCCTGTGACTCAAGCGGAGGGTATGTGGTGGTGTTGGTGGTAGTGTCTTTGGGGGAGCACACAGCAGAGAGTGAAGAGGGTGCAGATAGAGAGGATGAGGAGGGTGCAGAAGAGTAAGGCTGAGTGAGCCACTCAACCAAGTCTGGTGCGTCCTTTGACGTAATCGAACGCACCTTCTGCAACTTCCCACTTTGGCTCAAGCCTGGTGCTCCTGCCCTACCCCTACCACCCCTGCGGAAGGGCCTGCCTCTTCCTCTGCATGTAATTTTTTTAATGACCCTGTGACAAAAGTCTCTAGAGAAGTGCAGTATATGTGGAAGAAGGTATATAACACCCCGCTTCAATCTGTCGTTTTGGGGGGCCACTGGTCTATCACACCATTTATAATACTTTTTTCTAATTGCGTTTGTCACTCTTTGTAGTATCGCTGCAGTACCGCTCAGCAGTCACAATGCTGCACAGTCGAAATGCACTATACTATGCTTTCTATATTTGAAAGTATATAAGTGTATTACACCCCTATATACTGTACACCTATACCAGTCCTTAAAAGGACTTTTGTGGACCTAATAGTAGCTAGCTAGTGAATTACAGACTGTCCCTGCTCCAAACAGCAAACTGTCCCTACACTGAGAAAAGACAGCTGCAGAATCGGTCAGCACTGCAGTGAACTATAATATGCTTTCTATATTTGAAAGTATATAAGTGTATTACAACCCCTATATACTGTACACCTATACCAGTCCTTATAAGGACTTTTGTGGACCTAATAGTAGCTAGACATGTGCATTCGTTTTCGTCCGAATGCATTTTCGTCCGAATTTCAGGTATTTTCGTTATCGTTTTAACAAACGATAACGAAAGTGCAGAATCCGAAAAACGAAAGATCCGACATAAACAAATGCTTTATTTTCGTTGTGACAACAGTTCGATATAGGTAGGAGATTCGACGCTGACAATAACAATCTGTGTCCATTGAACCTGTGGTCGAATGTGCCTACCCTTAACTCTATTAGTCCAAGATTATTCTACATAGAGAGAAAAGATTCGACGTAGAAAGGAAAGATTCGACGTAGAAAGGAAAGATTCGACGTAGAGAGGAAAGATTCGACGAAGAGAGGAAAGATTGCTGCTGGAATTGGGTGGAATTGCAGCTAAACTATACAGAGTCATACAGTTTAGCTGCTCCGTCGAATCTTCTTTGAACTTTCGACAGACACCATAAACCTTCAATAACAGATTCGACCTTAATTCATTTGGATTTTCGGACGAATGCAATTTTTAACGAAAAACGAAATAAATAAAAACGAATTTCGGGAGTAACTAAATAAATTTATTTTTCGGACGAAAACGAAATTCTGAAACGAAATATTTCAGTGTGCACATGTCTAATAGTAGCTAGCTAGTGAATTACAGACTGTCCCTGCTCCAAACAGCAAACTGTCCCTACACTGAGAAAAGACAGCTGCAGAATCGGTCAGCACTGCAGTGAACTATAATATGCTTTCTATATTTGAAAGTATATAAGTGTATTACAACCCCTATATACTGTACACCTATACCAGTCCTTATAAGGACTTTTGTGGACCTAATAGTAGCTAGCTAGTGAATTACAGACTGTCCCTGCTCCAGACAGCAAACTGTCCCTTTACTGAGAAAAGACAGCTGCAGAATCGGTCAGCACTGCAGTGAACTATAATATGCTTTCTATATTTGAAAGTATATAAGTGTATTACAACCCCTATATACTGTACACCTATATCAGTCCTTAAAAGGACTTTTGTGAACCTAATAGTAATAGCTAGTGATTACAGACTCACTGTCCCAGCTCCACACAGCGTCCTATCCCTACACGGATAAAAGACAGAATGTAAAATGGCAGCCAGATCAGGTCTATTTATAAGGTAGGGGTTATGTCCATGTGCTGAAATGTCTCAATTGGCTGTCCTGTACCCCATGATGGATGTGTCATGGGTCAAAGTTCTTCACAATGTAAAAGAATATGGCCGCAGCGAACATGGCGCCATATATCCGCCGGTTTGGCGAATCGCGAACAAGCAAAGTTTGCCGCAAACTGACCGCCGGGTGAACCGCAAGGCCATCTCTATTTGTTGCATTTGCTAAGTAATTTGTAAAACACAGATTACATTTTTTGTTTTTAAGAATATAGTTTTCCCTTTACTTTTTTTATGTTTTTTCTCTCCAATATTTGCATCCTGTAGACTCTTTGTATGATCATCCTGTGGATGCCTGTGTTAAAAAAAAAAAAGAGGAAATTTATGACAAAATTTACCAGCACTCTATGGGGATGATTTACTAAGGCTAATGCGCTGTGCCGGTTCACACCTTAATTAGTGCGCCTGATAAAGCATTAATTGAGCGTGTGAACCGGCGCATAGAGGTGCGAACCGGCGCATTGAACTGGTGCACGCATACCCGCGCATGCGCATCCGAACGTGTGGACTTGCCTCCACACGCCCGGACTTTTCCGGCGGACAACCCGCTGGAGTTTTTGCCAAAGTCCGCGGGACTTTTGAAATGAACGGACTTACCCACACACGGAGGAAAGTCTGTTCATTTGGAACGTGACTCCAGGTAGACGGGACTAGCAAAGGCAGTGAATGCCGCCGCACTAGCCCCGTCACCTGGTACGGATTAAAAGGGGAATCCATACGCCGAAAAACGGCGTGGCCCCCCCCCAAATCCATCTCAGACCCTTATCCGAGCACGCAGCCCGGCCGGTCAGGAAAGGGGGTAGGGACGAGCGAGCGCCCCCCCTCCTGAGCCTTACCAGGCCACGTGCACTCAGCATGGGGGGTGCCCTGGGGAAAGGGGGGCCCTGCGGCCCCCCCACCCCAAAGAACCTTGTCCCCATGTTGATGAGGACAAGGGCCTCTTCCCAACAACCCTGGCCGTTGGTTGTCGGGGTCTGCGGATGGGGGGGCTTATCGGAATCCGGGAGCCCCCTTTAATAAGGGGGCCCCAGATCCCGGCCCCCCACCCTATGTGAATGAGTATGGGGTACGATGTACCCCTACCCATTCACCTGAGGAAAAAAGTGTAAATAAAAAAACACAATTTTTTAAAATACTTTATTGCACAGAGCCGGGGGTCTTCTTCCGTCTTGGGGGGTCTTCTCGCCGGACTCCTCTGCTATCTTCTGCTCTTTTACCTAGCTCTTTCACTAGCGGAGGAGCCCGGCTTTCTTCTTCGCCGCCGCTGACTGGGGGTCTTGTTCTGACTTTGGGGGTCTTCGGGGTCTTCTTGCTGGGTCTCCACTTTCTTCTTCCAGCTCTTTTACGAGCGGTGGCCCGGGCTTGTGTTGCCGTCGATGTGGCTATCGCCTTCTGCTTCTCCTTCTCCTTGTTCTTCTTTCTTCTTCTGATGTTGACTCCGCGCTCTTGTAACGGCTCCGATGTGTTGCGCTGCCGGTTATATAGGGACAAGGGGCGGGTCACCTGCTCGTGTCACATGGTGACCCTGCCCCCTTATGATGTCACAGTCCCAGCATCCTCCGGTGACCCGCCCCTTGTCCCTATACAACCAGCAGCGCAACACGTCGGAGCCATTACAAGAGGAGACAGCGACGAGTCAACATCGGAAGAAGAACAAGAAGGAGAAGCAGAAGAAGCAGAAGGCAACGGCGACGGCAACACAAGCCCGGGCCACCGCTCGTAAAAGAGCTGGAAGAAGAAAGCAGAGGACCGGCAAGAAGACCCCCGAAGTCGGAACAAGACCCCCAGATGGTGGCGACGGCGAAGAAATCCGGGCTCCTCCGCTAGTGAAAGAGCTAGGTAAAAGAGCAAGATATCGGAGGAGTCCGGCGAGAAGACCCCCCAAGACGGAAGAAGACCCCCGGAGCTGTGCAATAAAGTATTTATAAAAAAATTGTGTGTTTTTTTTATTTACACTTTTTTCCTTAGGTGAGTGGGTAGGGGTACATCGTACCCCATACTCATTTACATAGGTTGGGGGGGCCGGGATCTGGGGGCCCCCTTATTAAACCCCGACCCCAGACCCCGACAACCAACGGCCAGGGTTGTCGGGAAGAGGCCCTTGTCCTCATCAACATGGGGACAAGGAGCTTTGGGGTGGGGGGCTGCAGGGCCCCCCTTCCCCAGGGCACCCCCCATGTTGAGGGCACGCGGCCTGGTACTGCTCAGGAGGGGGCGCTAGCTCGTCTCCACCCCCTTTCCTAACCGGCCGGGCTGCGTGCTCGGATAGGGTCTGAGATAGATTTGGGGGGACCCCCACGCCGTTTTCTCTGCGTAGGGATTCCCCTTTAAATCCATACCAGGTGACGGGGCTAGCGCGGCGGCATTCACTGCCTTCACTAGTCCCGTCTACTTGGAGTCACGTTCTAAATGAACGGACTTTCCTCTGTGTGCGAGGCAAGTCCGTTCATTTCAAAAGTCCCGCGGACTAGTACACAGACAGCAGGATTGTCCGCCGGACTTTTGGCAACAAAAAATCCACCAGAGCCCCACACACGGTCGGAATGTCCGGCGGACATTCCCGCGGGAAAGTCCGCTCGTGTGTACACGGCCTTAGTTTCTGTTCTCATTTAAGTATCCCCTTTTGTTACTAAGCTAATTCTTGTTCTTCTAATATATCTTTGAATGTTGGTTCTTTTTGTACCCAAATCTTTCAATACAATACAAAGAACAGAGAAGTGTTTCTAAACAACAGAAATTCATGTTTTCATATCTTTAACAATTTAAGGACCAAGCCTGCTTTTCAGATTCTGTGTTTTCATGTTTAAAACAGTTTTCATTCTGGGAGGCCGTCCTATGGCGGCCTCCCAGAAATTAAGGTCCACGCTGTGGCCGTAATTAGGATATAGCACAGACACCAAGTGGTTAATAGAAAAACAGATGTAGATTTCTAGGACTGGCCAAAAATAATGATTAGAGTCAAAGGCAACTGATGACTTTATATTAAAGGTTTAAATGGGCCATTAACATGCATCACAATTGATTTTAGAAATGTGTCTTTGCAAAGTTAAAGCGGAAGTAAACCCATCGATTTAACAGTTAAAAAAAAAAGGCATGCCGTGAATGCTAACTGCACATTGGCTGTGCTCTCAACCAAACAATCAAACCATCCAATGGCTGGTGTCATAACGGATCACATGTGCAGCACCGTGGCAGTTGAAGATTAAACAGAGGCAAAGATGGCAGCTTCCTTGGCTGAAAACGATAGGAGGGTTTACTTCCACTTTAAACTAAAGAAAATCCTTTCCGATTTTTGCTTGGGGATAGAGTGCAGAGGGATTTGAAGGTTTGGGGGATCTCTACACCCCTGATATGGTGAAGACAACTCCCAAATTTTGACAATTTGTCCTTCAAAATGATTCACTTCCTGTCACAAAGCCAAACAGGAAGTGAGGATAAAACACTACCAGTGTCTTTCTTTGGGGACACACAAGCCAATTTCAATAGTTTCCCCATTTGGGAAATTGCACTCTAGCATTTTGCTATGTACATTCCAAATTATTAGGTATCTTGAGGTTTCTTTACTAAAGGGAAATCGACTTTGCACTACAAGTGCACTTGCTGGAGATCCAAGGGCAACATGTAAGGGAAAGAAAACAGCATCTTTGCCTCTACATGATTGGATGATAAAATCACCAGTGCTTCCCCTCTGATTTTCAGCAACTACACTTGTATTGCATAAAGGATTTGCCTTTGCTAAACCCCAAAATACCTAATAATTTGGGGTGCACAAAACAAAGTGCTAGACTGCAATTTGCCTAATGGGGACACTAGTTAGTTAGATTAACCTGTGTTCCCAAGAACTAATAATAGTGTTATGGTTTTACTCTCACTTCCTGTTTGGCTATGTGACAGAAAGCAAAGCCAATTTTCAGAAAAGGGACACAAACCCCAAAAAATAAAATAAACACAAAAAAAATATATGTACACATATGTACAAAAAAAAAACAAAAAAAAAACAACAGGACTTGGAAAAGCAGCAAGGAAATTAACCACTTGCCGCCCGTCCATTGTCAAATGACGTCGGCAAAGTGGTTGTAAAATCCTGACAGGACGTCATGTGACGTCCTCAGGATTTTGAGCCGCTGCGCGCCCCCCGGGGCGCGCATCGCGGCGATCGTTGTTGCGGGGGTGTCAGTCTGACACCCCGCAACTACGATCTTGGTAAAGAGTCTCCGACGGAGACTCTTTACCACGTGATCAGCCGTGTCCAATCACGGCTGATCACAGTGTAAATAGGAAAAGCCGGTAATCGGCTTTTCCTCACTCGCGTCTGTCAGACGCCAGTAGAGGAGAGCCGATCGGCTGCTCCTCTGACAGGGGGGGTCTGTGCTGATCGATTATGAGCGCAGCCCCCCGAGGATGCCCACACTGGACCACCAGGGACGCCACCAGACCACCAGGGATGCCCATCAAAAGGTATGCCACCCTAGACCACCAGGGATGACACACAGTGCCCCCAATGGATGCCAATCAGTGCCCACAATGGATGCCAATCAGTGCCCACAATGGGCATCACTGATTGGCATGCATTATTGTTTGGCACTGATTGGCATCCATCAGTAAAAAACAATGCCGCCTATCAGTGCCTATCCGTGCCACCTATCAGTGTCCATCCATGCCGCCTATCAGTGCCCATCCGTGCCGCCTATCAGTGCCCATCCGTGCCGCCTATCAGTGCCCATCCGTGCCGCCTATCCGTGCCAATCCGTGCCGCCTATCTGTGCCAATCTGTGCCAGCCATCAGTGCCAATTTGTGCCAGCCATCAGTGCCCATCCATGTCGCCCATCAGTGCCCACCCGTGTCGCCCATCAGTGCCCACCCATGTCGCCCATCAGTGTCGCCCATCAGTGCCGCCTATCAGTGCCCATCAATGCCACCTCAGTGCCACTTCATCGGTGCCCATCGGTGCCGCCTTATCAGTGCCCATCAGTGCAGACCTATCAGTGCCCATCAGTGAAGGAGAAAACTTACTTATTTACAAAGTTTTGAAACTGAAACAAAAAGAAAACATTTTTTTTTTCAAAATTTTCGGTCTTTTTTTATTTGTTTAGCAAAAAATATAAATATATTTTAAGCTTTTTATCATGCCTCTGAGACAAATCATAACATGCTGTATATAAGTACTCTGCCACCATAACAGATTAATTGTCTGTGCCACCCCCTCTCCTTGTGTCAGGATGGCTGACAACAGCTCAGTGAAGCATAAAGGAGAACAAAGAAGCCTTTTGTTCAATTTTGCACCATACATGTTACATATAACACACAACACATCTGTTGTTTTTTTAAGGAAATTTGACTTGTCAAAGGTAAAAAACAGTCATTGCAGTAATTATTATTTTTTACTGAATAAACTAGTTAATTTAAGGGGGGATACAGTGTATATTATTTGAAAGATTTATAGCTCTTATATCTAAAGAGTGCTTGTGCTTCTGTACTTCAGAAAACAACAGGAGTCCTAATCTGTTATCAAACACACAGAGAAGCTGAAAACTGCAGAGGAGTCTCAAAAGTTCAAACCTGGGCATGAGAAAATTACAAAAAGTTCCTAGCAAGGGTTAAAACAAAAGCAAAAACCTGAGTGCCAAAAAGGGGAAGCGCACAGTGCTCAAACCCAGTTTGATGGATGTATAAATTATGTGCAAAAAGCTGGGTGACAAGTAAACAGGAAATACAAATATTAAAATATTAAACATAAATGAAAACACAATAAAAAAGTTATCCTTAAAATCCTCAAAAGTGGGTAGCCCAGAAACAAGACATATATGAAACAAAATAGTACTAAAGCCAGGTCTGCTGCTGTGTACTGCAGTTTTTCAGAAATTATTGTGGTGTTATATGGCCATTTAAGAAAAAAAAAAAGTTTCTTAGCTAATATCTTTAAACTGTTCTGCTAAAAAGCAAATTTCACATATGACTTATGCAACAATAGGTTTATTGTATTACTTACGTCACTAAAGTGTTGAAGTATTATATATAATTTGGCTTTGTATGGGGGATGGGGGGTAAAGCAAGACAAGGCTAAAGTCCACCATACTTGTTACAACCTCACTATACAAGCAACTCTATATTCACCAGCAATGTGTTTAGTGTAAGGGGCAGGGCCTGCCTGATATGATACAAATTGATTACACAGTTTAGATAGGTCCTCATGAGTCATACTACACAGTTATGGTAAATATAAAGTAGACAGTACAAATAGTGTACAGTCAGATTGTAGGATTAATTTAGGGGTTCAGTTGAAGGGATGTCCTTAGTAAGTTAATTTTTTTTTCTTAATTCATTTCAAAATAGCTGGATGGGAGATAGAACTTCCGACAGGTAGGTCGTTTTGATGATTGTGACGAAGTGAAGAGTACCTAGGCAAGTTCACATAGGTCTTTGGTTCCATGTAGAGTATGTCCAATCTGATAGAAGGTATGCTGAAGGGGTGGTGAAGTGATTTATTATGTAACCAGCAAGGTTGTACAATCAACATATTACTAAACAGAATGAAATTACAATTTGATACACATAAACTATAATATGGATCTTTTGAACAGTTTGCTTTGGGGGTCTATTGTATCTCATTAGCTTACTTGATATTTTGCCACATAGGCTCCGATGACCAGCAAGCTGATACATCACCAGTAATCTAATACATACATCAGGGTAATCAATTTTTAGGAATGGAACTTCCCCACAATAAAAATGATATGAATTTATGAAACTTAGCTCTGTGCAGTACATCAATTAGATTTTTCTGACAACTGCAGGCAGCTAGACTTGGACTGTGAATATGGCATGCATTCAGGGTCATTTATTTAGTTCATAACCAATACAAACTGAAACTTAATCTTTATTTATTTTTGGTATTAGTGAAAACAACATACCTACCCTATATTATCAAAAGTATTGGAATGCCTGCCTTTACATGTACGTGAACTTTAATGGCATCCCAGTCTTATGCCCCATACACACGCTCGGACATTGATCGGACATTCCGACAACAAAATCCATAGATTTTTTCCGACGATTGTTGGCTCAAACTTGTCTTGCATACACACGGTCGCACAAAGTTGGTCGGAAATTCTGAACGCCAAGAACGCGGTGACGTACAACACTTACGTTGAGCCGAGAAAAATTAAGTTCAATAGCCAGTGCGGCTCTTCTGCTTGATTCTAAGCATGTATGGCACTTTGTGCGTCGGAATTGTGTACACACATTTGGAATTTACGCAAACGGATTTTGTTGTCGGAAAATTTGAGAACCAGATCTCAAATTTTGTGTGACGGAAATTCCGATGGAAACTGTCCGATGGAGCCTACACACGGTCAGAATTTCTGACAACAAGCTCCGATTGCACATTTTACATCGGAAAGTCCGACCGTGTGTACGTGGCATAAGTCTGTAGGGTTTAATATTGAGTTGGCCTACCCTTTGCAGCTATAACAGCTTCAACTCTTCTGGGCTTAGGAGTGTGTCTATGGGAAAGTTTGACCAGTCTTCCAGAAGCGTATTTGTGAGGTCAGGCACTGATGTTGGATGAGAAGGCCTGGCTCGCAGTCTCCGCTCTAACTCATCCCAAAGGTGTTCTATCGGGTTGAGGTCAGGACTCAGTGCAGGCCAGTCAAGTTCCTCCACTCGAAACTCGCTCATCCATGTCTTTATGGACCTTGCTTGTGCACTGGTCCAAATAATTCGGCGGAGGGGGGAATTATGGTGTGGGGTTGTTTTTCAAGGGTTGCACTTGGCCCCTCAGTTCCAGTAAAGGGAACTCTAAAGGCATCAACATACCAAGACATGTTGGACAATTTCATGCTTCCAGCTTTGTAGCAACAGTTTGGGGATGGCCCCTTCCTATTCCAACATGACTGCGTGCCAGTGCACAAAGCAAGGTCCATAAAGAGTGAGTTTGAGATGAAGGAACTTGACTGGCCTGCACAGAGTCCTGACCTCAACATTATAAAACACCTTTGGGATGAATTAGAGTGGAGACCGCGAGCCAGGCCTTCTTGTCCAACATCAGTGCCTGTCCTCACAAATGTGCTTCTGGAAGATTGGTCAAACATTCCCATAGACACACTCCTAAGCCTTGTGGACAGCCTTCCCAGAAGAAGAATTGAAGCTGTTAGCTGCAAAAGATGGGCCAACTCAATAGTGAACCCTACGGACTAAAGCCCCATACACACGGTCGGACTTTTTCATGGATTCTGTCCGATCGGACAAGGTTGTTGAAAAATCAGACCGTGTGTATGCACCATCGGACAGTGTTCGTCGGTTTGTCCGACGGACAAAGTCTTATCTCCTGCTGGAAAGATTTGCCGTCAACACGGTCCGATCACACCAAATCCGAGCGTGTGTACGCTTGTCCGACGGACAAAGTGCTACGCATGCTCAGAAGAAATTCTGTGACGGAAGCGCTCGGTCAGGTAAAACTACCTTTCCTAATCGACACAGCACATTCGTCACGCTGCAATGTTAAAATGTCTTTAATGCAGCGCATTATCTTTTTCTTTACAATGCAACAAGAATGACATGTTTTAGCTGCTTCTATTCACCCGCACTTCTCACAAACTTAGTTCTTTATTACTTTGCAGCATTTATACACTACATGTTTATTTTTACTCAGATCGTAATACAATCTTTGTTATTTTTTTACCATGATTTTTTTTTTTTTTTTTTTTTTGGGGAATACATATTTGAAGGAGAATTTTTTTGTTTTTTGGAGGGGGTTTGTATGTCTCAACTTAGCAAAACCACATTATTAACATTTGTATTTCTTGCTTAAATTTACTAGGAGTTTGTTGGTTGTTGGTGCCCCTTGTTAATTATACTTTCGGATTAGTGAAATGTACCTGCCTACTCAAAGAAAAACTGTCATTGTAGAAAAGTAAAACACAATAGTCAATGATTATTTCAAATCCAAAAAACATTTATTTAGGTCTCAGCAACAAACCAAAGAGGAACGCAGCCATGGTGAAACTTGGGGAATTTGCAAAGCCTTGGACACCCATGGCAACCATCATTTTACAGGCTTAAACAATTGGGGGCATGAAGAGTACCTATCTAAATAATAAGGGAGCGCAATCTGGTCCTGAAGTCCAAAACATCCGGAACTGCAGCAGATGCCATCTAGGTCCCCAGGCTCTGGTCCTACGAGAGGCTCCATCTTCTCTCAGACCAGACTGAATCAAGGTCATCACTCTCTTGTCTTCCTTGTACGCTTCCTTCCACGCCGTGGTGCTGGTGCTGGTGGGGTGGCAGAAGGATGAGGAGGAGGCGGAGCAAGGTCACTCTCGCAAACATGTGTGAGGGGAGTCATCTCCCCAGCCATCCCCTCATTTAGTATTTTGAGGATGACCTCCTCACACATGCTGCGCTGCCCCGCCTCCATACCCGTAAATTTACTGCTAACCAAGGAGGCAAAGGCCTCCTCGTAGGTGGGTGTGGCATAGAGGGAGGCTGAGGCATTTCTGATCAGCTGGAGCGCTGACTCTCCCACCTCCCCCATGTTTTTCGCCCTTCTGTAGGGAAGGCGGAGGGGAGAGACTTGGGAGACAGTCAGGCTCCTACGCCTACCCCCCTCTTGGCTGCCACTACCCCCTGCCTCCTCCTGACTGCCACCTTCCACAGCCACCTCCTAGCTGAGGTCTTCCTGTGTATGAAAAAGGGACATAGTTTCAGTTATTTGTTCATCAAACACACACAATTCTCATCTAGTGACTGTTGCAAAATGTTTACAAATACAAAACCATACAATTCTCTGCCTTGCAGTTTAGATTCTTCCCAAAAATGTCTCCCACACCACTGTCTGTTGATATGTCAATCACGTTAGGAACTAAGCAATTGGGGATCCTGAATTAACTGAACATCATTCATTATTCCCCAAACTGGTTACAAAACTACTATACCTGGAACAAGCTGGGCACCTGCACATATTCCATACTGGAAGGCCCAGGTTGGTCCTCGGAAGCCTCATCAGGGGTGGCGTGCGTGGAAGGACGCGTGCAAGGAAGAGTCGAGAGTGACTTCCTGACAGTAGCCTGGTCTTTGAGAAAGTGGAGCCTCTCATAGTACCAGAGCGTGGGGACATGGACATCAGCTGCTGCAGCTCCAGATGCTAGGGACTTCCGGACCTTATTGCGCTCCCGGAAATAGGTACTCTTCATGTTGTTGATCTTCACTTTTAAGTTTGCCACGGTTGCCATGGGCAGGGTAGGCTTTACAAATGCCACAAGTTTCAGCAGGGCTGCGTACCTCTTTGGTCTGTTGCTATAATCCCTGTGTTTCGCCTGCCATAAGAGGGGGAATTGCCGGTATTTATCAATGAAGAGGGGTAGAAAGCTCACGTCGTAGAAGGCCTCCATCACCTCTGCAAGACACAACGCCACACAAAACAATATAAATAATGTCAGCCTAAACTCTCCTAATCTTATCCATAAAGAAGCCTCAAGTTCTAATCAGTCTAGGCTAGTTATGTACCAACGTCAAATTGTACCTTCGTTTGTAGCGATCGTCTCGTGAGCTTTCTCTCCCCTCGTCTCCCAGATCGTGGCTACGACACAGGCGTGTGACGTTTTATATACAGTGCGCATGCGTCAAACTCCGCCCGCCCCTGACGATCTTTCTCGTCTATTCCCCACCCCTTCTCTTTACGGCGCAGTGGGGAGAGCACATGGCGGGGACACAGCAGGTGCGCCCCAAATATCCCCCCAACGAGGAGGAGGACGAGGAAAGTCCGGAGGCACAAACGTCCCGATCCCGGAGCCTGAAATTCAAGGCCTCAAATATGTCATTTGGAGAAATGTTGGAGATGGTGGACATATTAAAGAGGAGCGACTATGATGGGAAGTATGGGCCTTACCTCAACCCCAATGTCCGCAAGGCCAAGATCATGTCTAAAGTTGTGAGAAGGCTGTACAATCATTTTGGGGTACAACGATCCAAGGAGCAACTGAGGAAACGCTGGTCAGACCTGAAACTGAGGGAGGCCGATCAGTACAGAAAGATCAAGCGAATTCTTCAAAAAAGTAAGTAGTTGTGTTTTGTGTTTGATTTCTTGCTTGCATACTGCTCCATGTGGTTTGATTTTTACAAAGTTGTACATTCCAAAATGGCCACTTTCATGTTCTTCTGTGCATTCGATCGTACTCAGCCTCGATCTTTCTGCCACTGTCATGGTCGTGTGTGTGTCCATTCGATCGTACGCAACCTCGAACGTTCGGCCACTTATAATACGTGGTTTGGTGTTTTTTTTGGGGAAAGGAAGTTTGTTCTCACTAGAAATGTCATCAAGAATGTAAAGCCAATTTATTCAATGTAAAGGAGAGGTCACCCAGTAGCTGTTTACCCATCTGGACTCTAGAGCACTAGTGCTGGGACACCCAAACCCACTTTTTATTAGGCTTTTCCACACATGTGCTCCAGTGGATACTAGAGGGGTGTCTCCATCACACAAACTTCTACCAAAAAGCTAGTCAGTTTAGCACCTTTACAAAGTGACTACATTCATGTTGTTGCCATTTGTAACTGGCCAAACTAAAATAGTGTCCGTCACTTTCAAGCAATGTTTGTCATTTCCTATTTCTGCCCTCAATAGATAGTCTTGCTAAATCTTCCTTTTGTACATTCTCATAGGGGAGAGAAAACTTGGGCCGTCTGCGGAAACCCCCAAACCAACACCTCCCAAAAAAGGGGAAAGAGCAGAAGCAGAGGAGGAGGAGGAGGAGGAGGAAGGAGAGATCATCGAACTTGGAGAAATTGTCACCACAACAGGTGAGTGTGTGAGAACACAGCTACTGGTAAGCTAATCCATGTATGGCTGCCTCATTTCCAACACCCCATTTTTGTTTGTTTGTGGTTTTTAGGTGACGTGGATGTTGTGGAAGAAAAATCGCACTTTACCACAGAGAGTGCCCACGTACTCATCGGAGAGATAATGGTCTGCAATAGAGATCTAGATTACATAAAGCAAAACATCAATGATGTTCAACAAAAATTGAAGAACATCATTGATGTTTTAGGAAAAATATGAAAACGCACCAAGTAATTAACACACATTTGTGCCAGCTTCTGAACACATTTGCAACTTAAAAACTGTGTGAAATTTGGAACATGCACACATTGTGTCCACATGTGCTAGCTCCCATCATGGTGGATGAATGCCAACGTTTTTTTGGGGGTGCAAACACTTTACGAACTACGAAAGTGGTTGTGGTGAAGGGGTTGCACCCCCAAAAAACGTCCATTCATCCCCATGATGGAAAATGGCACTTTTGAAGCTTCTAGGCATGTGTTTTACCATCTAATGACCATTTTCAGACCCAAATTGTGTGCATGTTCCAAATTTCCACTTTTCGGGGGTGACCCCCCCATGTGATGAAGGCAAGATCAAACACACTTTGAAAATATAGTCATGTCTGATCTTGTCTTCACTTTACAAAGTTGAACTTTCCTAGTTCATAGGTTCTGGTTAGCTCCATGCCTGGTTTTACCAATTGCGGAATGTTTGTAAACAATGTTGTAAATAACCAAGATGTTGTCAGTTTTGGCGTGAAGATTGTAAACGCACTTGTGAATGTTTTCCAAGTAAACTTTTTTATTTTTCTAAATGTGTGGCTTCCTTATTTAAAAAACACAATGCATTATGTATGTAAAATGTAAAGGATATGGGGGGTAATGGGTGTTATTTACTAAAGGCAAATCCACTTTGCACTGCAATTTCCTTTCCCAGGGAACTTTTTCAATGCACTTGTAGAGCATAGCGGATTTGACTTATGTAAATGACACCCACAGTGCTTTGTACGAAAACACGGAGCACAGCATTTTTCAGAATACACACATGTCAGACCTGGTGATGAAAAGGAGTATTTTGGCTGTCAGTTATGCAGGACAAACCTTCTCTAGACCAAAGATTAGGTAGCAAACACACAACATGAGAATAATCTTTTTGGGAAGAAGAGACTGTTACCTCCTTTTGCCCAGAAAGTGCATTCCCACTGTCGAAGGCAAAGGGAAAAAATGTCAAAGTAAAATAAGCTAAAAAGAAGACTGAAATGACAAGAAATCAGAGGTTGGTTAAAATATCAGATTTATTAAAAAATGCCTCTCACACATCGTCAGGCAGAGCAATGGCCCCCCTACCCACAAAGTACTCCATATATTGCTCGCGGACCGCACGGGCATTTAGAGGGGGCAAGCCTGGACGTGCCACTTGAAGGGCTGTGAGGTCCGCATTTGGAGGGCCCTCCACATCTGGGCCAACGGGCACCACATAGTTCCTGTTATGTCTTTTGAGGAAGTTGTGCAATATGCAACAGGCAAGAACTATGTGGTTCAGTTTGTATTCCGCCAAGTTAAATGCCGTCAGGAACAGGCGGAAGCGGCTGGCCAGGATGCCAAAAGTGTTCTCCACCACTCTTCTGGCTCTGGACAGCCTGTAGTTGAAGACCCTCTGGTCCGGGGTGAGGGTCCTCATCGGGAACGGCCTCATCACATGGGGAGTCAACGCAAACGCCAACGTCAACGCAAACGCTTCATCAACGTACCTCAACGTGGCAACAAGCCTCTGCTCCGGAGTAATGGCTTGTCTCATGCAGGTATCCTGCCGGCTGATAAAGGGGGTCAGCAAAGCCAAAAGACGGTGAAAATCGGGTTCCGTCATCCTGAGAAAGTTCCTGAAATCATCAGGATTATTCTCCCGGATCTCACGAAGCAAAGGCATGTGCGAGAATTGGTCACGCTGAAGCAACCAATTCTTGGTCCACATACTCCTCGTCACTCTGTTCATGGACGGGTCTTGGCTCAAAGCTAAAAGCCTGACACCAATTCCGCGTACAGCACGAACTCGGCGACGAGTACGCACGGGAAACATCGCTCACAAGGTCACAAAAGGTCGGCTGGTCAGAACGGACAAACAGAAAGCACCGATAAACAGCAAGGCCTGAAAGAACGAAATGAATACCAGCAACGAGCAGACAATAAGCAGTGCAAATCAAAGCGTCCTATATCAAGATATAGGCCGCAATGACCAACAAATGCGAACTGACTACACGCACTAATAAACAGATACGCACGACAAGCACAAACTGAAGAGCAGTAACGATCTGAGTCAGAAAACTGAGAAGCGCGAATCTTAAGTCACCAAACTTCCACTAACTCTCGATAAACACGGGATCAGCAGAAGGAGCCCAACGGGTGCCTGACGTGGTGCTGAACTTCCCTTTTGTAATCTCGTGGACGACGACTTACGTCACGACGTTCTTCCAGACCGGATATTCCGACAACGTAGTCCGACCGTCTGTACGCAACACCAACATCGGACAAAGTACGACGGACAAAATCCGACCGACCTGGTCCGCGGATTGTCCGACCGTGTGTATGGGGCTTTAGACTGGGATGCCATTAAAGTTCACGTGCATGTAAAGGCAGGCGTTCCAATACTTTTGATAATATAGGGTAGGTATGTTGTAATACCAAAAATAAATAAACATAAAGATTAAGTTTCAGTTTGTATTGGTTATTAAAGTTCATGTGCGTGTAAAGGCAGGAGTCCCAATACTTTTGGTAATATAGTGCATATAAACTACTGGGAATTCTAACCAAGCCCTTTGGAGTTATCATGTCTGAGATCCCATTATTGTTATGGTTGTAATAATAATTTCTGTATAGACCGATCATTTTCCCTGGAGCTGTACAATTAAGCCTTACAACCTAGCATAAACAATACAAATCAAAAAACTGAACCAAAAGAATTGATTTACTAAGGCCCCATTTACATCAATGCAGTGCATTAACACACTCACATTAACATGTTATGTTATGTTACGCATTAATGCGCATTGTGTTAGGGCAGCCCATTTATCCATTCACTGTCTATTTTTAATTACATTGAATTAGATTGGGCATTCAGCATGAACCCAGCCAGGCTCCCTCTATTTGCAAAGGCTAACTTTAAAAAATTAAGATATGGTTTGCACAGCATTTACTGCTTTAGTAAATCAAACCCAATGAGTACACACAACTGGATAGAAAACTGATTAAAAAAAAAAAGATACAACAAGAATAAGAACTCAGCAAATAGTAGCTTTTTCCCTAGATTCACTGATCCTATATGGAAACTTTTTGATCTACTAACTTTATTAATTATTGTAACTTTATTAATTATTGTTATGTCACATGCTTTATACTTTAGGATTTCCTGTTTGTGTATCACTAAAAAGAAAAAAAAAACATGACTGAACAGAATACACAGCAGAAATAGAGGGTAACAGAGAATTTGAATAAATATATCTGATGCTTTAGTCAGCTTCAAGCCTTTATAATAAAGCCAGCCTGTTTCCTCATGAGTTTATGTGAAATATCCATTAATAGCTGTAAAATATTGTAATTATGAATATATTTAATTTAGCGTGTATATATAGGAGGGCATGCAACATAGCTTCACAAAAATGTCTGTTAGACCAGACAATTCAGTGCCTAGGCTTGTGTATTTAAACAATGCCACACAAACCTCATTGTTCTACACATGCTCACTTCAAAGGATCCCATGTTTGGATATGCAATGAAGTGCGGCCAACCCCGCAATCAATACTTAACTTCCCAGGGAAATGTCAAGTTAATTTCCTGCTCAGAATAGTCACAAGGATTTGCATTAAAAGGGGCTGACTTATGCAAAGTATAGGGGTTGGAGATGTAGCCAGTCCTTAACCAGGAATAGGGAAGCCCACCAATCAGAGTCACACCATGCCAACCAATGAGGCATCAGTCAGTAATGATATACACAGACTAGATGGGAGGGAAACACACACTCTATGGCAGAGCAGTCACGTGAATGGAACCTCTATGGGAATGGAAAATATGGGAAATCTCCCTTGTACTTGTATCTAAATATGTTGGTCTTAAATCTTTTATGTCCTACTGTTTGTAGATTAATGTTTTAAGGAATATACTCTGTATTCCTTTATGTAATCTATGACTTTTACCCTTTTCTTGTACAATTAGATAGCTTGATGTGTATTAGTCCAGGTCTACTTTACTATATACCAATACATTTTTGTTATTGTGTTAAAGCTTTCACTCATGGTCAAAGAACTCTCATTTAACCCAAATCATATCTGATAGATATTAAATCTCAAATATAGTATACGGGTAACACAGCCCTTTAGAAAAGTAAGACAACTTTCCTCAATTCACCTCACTAAGGTTTTCATTAAACCAGCTATGTCATTTTCTATTTCAGATATCTCAATAATATGTATATATGTGATTTTATCATTTTTTCGAGCAGAAATGAAATATATTATGCAGGAAATATTTCAAATAATTTAGGCATTGTGCTAAAAAGCGGTGGGATTTATGACACAGAACTTCCCAAGTAACTGTGACAGCATGACTGATGACTAACGATGTGCAAATCACTCACAAAACGATGTGCCATAAGGCTTTATATATCAGTGCAAAAATAAATGTGCATATTGCAAAGCCGCTTACATACAGTGAAAAATAGCTATCATTGTTATTAAAATTTCAGAATTAGACCTGATCTGCCTGGGCATTCTTGTTTCTAAAACTACATAATTCCTTGTATTATCACTATCTTTGTTTAAAGTCCACTCGAGCAAAACATCTTTAAGTCTTCCAGCAGTGGTGGAAAACAAAACACCTCTGCTTGCCTCGTGTTTGGCACTGTCCTTCACAATAATTCAGTTTCACCACTAGATGTCCTCAGTGGTTTAGGATGCATGACACCAGGTACCAGGCTGTCATGGACCCGCCTCCTGAGAGGAAGTCACTATGGTGTCTGAAGTCGCAACATAATGATGCAAAAATCCAAAGAAGAGGCTGAAGGAAATAAGTAAAAAAAAAAAAAAAACTAGAGACGAGGGAAACCTTGGGGGATAGGAGATGTGAGCCAGAAGTTGGACTTTAAGTAGCTTCTTTTTTGATGAAGTTTTATATAGACTCTGTCAAGGGCTGCATTTACACAGCATGCTGCCAAGGCATACCTACATTTTGACATCCTATATTTAACTTGCTAAATTTGTCATTATGGCAAAAATTGCACTGAATGAATGAATGATTTGTATAGCGCTGCAAATGCAAACTGAATCGCCTCAAGGCGCTTGTCTGCTCTTGTTGTCCTGCTGTATTAGAAGAGGTGGGTCTTGAGTTTTTTCCTGAATGCCTGATGGTTTTCTTCCAAGCGGATGTCGTTTGGTAGAGCATTCCATAGCCGAGGTCCCTGTACTGCGAATCTTCGTTCTCCCTTCGATTTGTAGCGGGCTTTGTGGATGAGAAGGAGATTTTGGTCTGTCGATCGAAGTCTGCGATTCGGTATGTATTTTCCTATTTTCTCACAAAGGTATTGTGGAGCATTTCCTTGTGTACATTTGTGGGTGAGGCAGAGGGTCTTGAATGTGATCCTATCTTTTACCGTGAGCCAATGAAGGGACCTTAGGGATGGGGAGATGGATTCCCATGGTTTCTTTCCGGTGACTAATCTTGCTGCTGCGTTTTGGACGACTTGTAGGCGTGCAATCTGGTAATCCAGTAATCCTATGTAGAGGGGGTTTGCGTAGTCGAGACGCGAATTGTTGATGGTTCCTACTACTACTGCTTTCTCCTTTTCTGGGATGAAGGGGATGAGTCTGCGAAGCATGCGGAGGAGATGATGGGATCCGCTGATTACTGATCCTATTTGTGCATCCATGGTCATCTCTGAATTAAAGATGACTCCAAGGCTTTTGGCTTTGGTGCTTGGGAGGATGGTCTGTCCCAGGATGGTTGGTGGGATCCATGAGGTCTTCGTTTTTTTACTTCGGTTAGCGTTGAGGAGCAGTAGTTCTGTTTTCGACCCATTAAGTTTGAGGGAGCTAGTGGTCATCCAGTCATCTATCATTGTGAGACATTTTCCTAGTTCCTGGTATTGGTCTTTTTTTCCGGTGATACGGAAGTACAGTTGAGTGTCGTCCGCGTATGAGTGGAAACATAGATCTGATTTGCTGATAATTTTGAAGAGTGACCGGATGTAAATGTTGAAGAGTACTGGTGACAATGGTGATCCTTGAGGGACTCCATAAGAAATTGCCCGGGTTTCCGAAGTGAAGGCTCCTAGTTTCACTGTCTGCGACCGGTTTCCTAAGAAGGAAGCGAACCATGGCAGATCTCCATCTGACTCCACTGACTATATGAAAGTGTATGTGAACTTTAATAACTTCTCTTATTTGCTTGCTTTCTGTCTTTTTAAAGTGGAGGGCCACCCTGAAAAAAAAAACTTGATAAAAAGGTTAATAAAAATTTAAAATGAAAAAAAAAAAATATTATTATTTTTTACTTACCAGAAATGGCTGTTGCTAGGCAGATCGTCCTAATCTGCCTCTTCCTGTTCCGCGGCGCTGTTCTGTCTTCTGCTCCTACGCCGTCTTCTAGTGAATGGGACACGGTGTGTTATGGGAACTGTGTCCCACAAGACATCGCGTTCCCCATTCACAAAGCGCCGCGCGACGACTCGTGCATGCGCAGTAGGCCGCGCGACGACTCGCGCATGCGCAGTAGGAAACGGGCAGCGATCGCTGCCCGTTTCCCTTACTGAGGATGGCAGCGCTGGGACCGGAGCGCCGAGGGACATCTCGGCCTCCACGACCAACATAGTGGGCGCCCTGGGAGGGTAAGTGTACTTATTAAACGTCAGCAGCTACTTTTTTTTAGCTGCTGACTTTTAAAATGTTTTTTTTTTTTTTTTTGCTGAAACACCACTTTAAATATACCATTAAAAGTGTTCTGCTACATGTGTTCAATAAATGCAAAAAATACATGAAGAGTTTGCCAGAAATCTTATGATCTAATAATGTCTAATGCCACATACACACGAGCGGATTTTCTGATGGAAAAATCTTGAATGGCTTTTCTGACGGAATTCCGCTCAAGCTTGGCTTACATACACACGGTCACACAAAAGTTCACTGAACTTTCGACTGTCAAGAACGCGGTGACGTACGACACTACGATGAGCCGAGAAAATGAAGTTCAATGCTTCCGAGCATGCGTCAAATTGTTTCCAAGCAAGCGTCGAATTGTTTCCGAGCATGCGTAGGAAATTTGCTCTTCGGAATTAGTACAGACGATCGGAATTTCCGATCGAAACTTTTTTCGACCAAAATATTGAGAACCTGCTCTCAATCTTTTGCTGGCTGGAATTCCGCCAGCAAAATTCCGATCCGCAAAAAAAAATCTGCATTTTCTAACCAAAAGCTCTCATCAGACTTTTGCTGGCAGAATTTCCGATCGTGTGTACGCAAAATTAGGCTACTTTTACATTGGGACGCCCGGCTGTTAGTGCTAAAGTTAGTGCCACTCGTTTTAGCTGCTCTTTAGCTCTGTTTTAGTGGCGCTTTTGCTGCGCTTTTCGTCCGCTAGCGGTGCTTTTTTTTATAAAACAAAAAAAATGGTAACAAGTCCAGTTTTGGGGTCATTCATTGCAATGGGCAGGGCATTTTGGGAGCGCTAAATATACCCCAAAGATGCTGCTTGTAGGACTTTTCGTAATGTCCCGCAAACGCACTTCCCAGTGTGAAAAGACACACTGCAATGAATGAGAGGCGGTTTTCAGGCACTTTTCAGAGGCTATTTCTAGTGCTAAAGCGCCTGAAAAAACGCCTCAGTGTGAAAGTAGCCTTACGCTCTCTGTACACAAGGATTTACGGAGATGATGGGGTGAGGAGATGAGGGAAGGTCTGTTTTTTTTATACTGCATCAGATGTGAAGTAGACAGGGCTGACAATGCATGCTTTAGGATTCAGACCCAAAAATACAAGTGTTGTCATTTCAAAGAGATACAGTTATTTTTCTGTACTTGCTATGTATTTATAGTGAATTTATAGTAATAAAGCATAGGGAAATGTGCATGCTTTGTAGAGATGTATTTTGACATCTGCTTTAACTGTTACCTCACTGCCACTAAGCCCACATACTATGTCCAAATCAGTGCAATACCTATCCACCCTTAATGAGGGTGGCAAGCTCCTGCATGTAAATTACATATCTATTTTAACAAATATTTTTTAAATGCTGTTATGCATTGAAAGTACAAGAAAGAAATTAAAGGATAATAATAAAAGAAAAAACTGCGCTATTACCTAAAAATACCTAAGCTGCAACTCAAAATGTTATAATACGACATCAAAAAGAAATAAAAAAGGAGGTTGCTCTAAATTAATTGATCCATGAGGCAATATTCCATACACTCACAATGTAAACGGATAAGTGAAATAGTGATTGATGAAAAAAAAAAAAATTCTCTTAATATGGGTACACTGCCACAATAATTAGGCTCCAATGTACCAACAAACAACATGCAGTGAAAAAAGACAGCAATTTCTGAAAAATGTAGTAACAATATAAATTAAATAAATATTAACACCTGAAATTTTTGTGACAGTGAAAAAGTGCTAAACTATATCAAAGAATAAACAGCTAAATATTACTGAATAGCAAAATAAATGTGTGATAATAGTGTCCATAAAAAATCAAACATAAGTATATCAAAAATTGAATCCAAAAATGATATAATTATAGTCCATGCAGGATAACTGGTGACTCTTCTAAGGTGACACCCCCAGAAAACGTGAATAATGAAAGATGCCTCCACCACAGCAAACTTATTATAGGGGACCACACTGAGCAGATGGCTATAACCGCAGCCCAGGATCTCTGTGGCATACAATGAACTCCTCAGCCTCAGCAATGATGGTCCTCACACAGGTCAGGTCAGGAAGGTCAAGTCAGGCACAGTAATTGAATCCCCATAAAACAAAAAAGGCTCACACTATGTAAAACCTTCACATTTGTTTCAAATCTCATGAGACAAATGGGCACTTACAGTTAAGCAGATAGGTTAAAACATTAAAAAGAATTGAGCCGGCCAGCCTCAATAAGCCCGTTGCTTCCGTGACTAGGTGTATTACGGTGATGTCAGTGCGTCGCTCCTCCTCCCTACGCGTATCATCATACAACAGGATGTCGTCACGGTGCACCAAAGATAAAAAGATAGTTTCATCAGGACAAAAATTCAGTACTTTTTTTTTCATATCTGGTCAAAATTATTTTTATATTATAGGGATATTTACTCTCACACTTTACTTCTCGTTGTAGCTTTTTTTAACAAAGTAAGCATTTTTTAAAAATATGGACAGGGTGTTATATGTAAATTCACATTCTTTCATTTAAATTTTTTTTTCAATTAAAGTGGAACTTTAGTCAGAAAATTAAGTCCTTATTGATCACTTGAGCCTGGCTCCTTTTGCAGGTATACGTAGCTATGTAAAACATTAAAAATAAGTGTCTATAGTGTTTAAAATCCAGTAATACACTGTTTCACCCTGCTTAGCACATGCTCAGTTGCTCTCCATTTTTAGGCATTTTTTAGGCACTACTGAGTTTGTAGATGCTAAGCTGCTGACAGCCTTAAAGCAGAATTAAACCCTCCTATCCTTTACAGCCAAGGAAGCTGCTCCTGTTTGATCTGCAACTGCCATGGTGCTGCACATGTAATCAGTTATGACACCAGTCATTTGATGGTTTGACGGTTTGGTTGAAGACACAAGAAAATGGGACAGTTAGCAATCCCAGCATTCCAGAAATATAACTGTTTTTTGAAACCGTAAATTGATGGGTTTAGTTCAGCTTTATGATTTACTGCTATTCAGGGGCTCTGGCTTCAGAAAAATGGCAGCCTCCAGCAAGGAGAAACAGGAGCAAAGCTGGAGGCAATCTATTGCACACACTAATTTTGGTAGCATAATTATTATTGTGGAATGTATGTTCCTTCCCAAATAACATTGTTTTTTTATCAAGTTGTTATGTGTAAAGTTCCACTTTAATTAAGAAGAAAGAATTAAAAAAATCACCTGTAGTTTTACAAACACTACTTACTTAACATTATAATAGTGACAAAATTAAAAAATGTTAAGCAGCGCTATAGTGTTTCAAAGTTAATAAATGTCACACATAAATACTAAAGTGCATTAACTATCTAATCAATAAAAGAAATAAAAAAATCTCTACCTGAAATGAATCCATAAATGAACCACATTTAGTAGTGAATATACATACAGTGCCTTGAAAAAGTATTCATACCGCTTGACATTTTCCACATTTTGTCATGTTACTACCAAAAACGTAAATGTATTTTGTTGGGATTTTATGTGATAGACCAACACAAAGTGGCACATAATTGTGAAGTGGAAGAGAAATGATAAATGGTTTTCAAGAACCAGAACATGCGAACAGGAAAAAAATTAGTTTGAACACATGAACACCGTTAAAGTCTATGGGACTCGAACATGAATAATCAAAAGTGCTAATTTTAAAGGCTTATATGCATGGTATTGTCATAAAAAGTGTTGGGGACCTGGGTCCTGCCCCAGGGGACATGTATCAATGCAAAAAAAAGTTTTAAAAACTGCCGTTTTTTCGGGAGCAGTGATTTTAATAATGCTTAAAGTGAAACAATAAAAGTATAATATTCCTTTAAATTTCATACCTGGGGTGTCTATGGTATGCCTGTAAAGGGGCGCATGTTTCCCGTGTTTAGAACAGTCTGACAGCAAAATGAAATTTCTAAAGGAAAAAAACTCATTTAAAACTACTCGCAGCTACAAAGAATTGTCGGGTCCGACAAAACACATAACAGTTCATTGATAAAAACAGCATGGGGATTTCCCCACAGGGGAACCCCGAGCCAAAATTAAAAAAAATGTGTGGGGGGTCCCCCTAAATTTCATACCAGGCCCTTCAGGTCTGGTATGGATTTTAAGGGGAATCCAGCACCAATATAAAAAAAAATGGCGTGGGGTCCCCCCAAAAATCCATACCAGACCCTTATCCTAGCATGCAACCTGGCAGGCTGCAGGAAAAGAGGGGGGGATGAGAGAGCGCCCCCCCTCCTGAACCATACCAGGTCACTTGCCCTCAACATAGGGAGGGTGCTAATGTATATGGGGAGAAGGGCCTTATCCCCACAACCCTTGCCTGGTGGTTGTGGGGGTCTGCGGGTGGGGGGCTTATCAGAATCTGGAAGCCCCCTTTAACAAGCGGACCCCCAGATCCCACCCCCCCTGTGTGAATTGGTAATGGGGTAGGTACCCCTACCATTTCACAAAAAAAAAGTGACAAAAAGGTTAAAAAACTCAAGAACCGTTTTTTAACAAGTCCTTTTCTTAATTTCTTCTTCTTTCATCTTCTTTCTTCTGGTCTTCCATCGGTGTTGTTCTTGTTCCTCTATCTTCTTCTTCTCCATCTTCTTCTTCATCTTCTTCTTCCTCCGCTCCTTCTCATCCCCCATCTTGCTCCAGGCTTCTTCTCCGCTCCGTCCTCACGATCCGCCTCTGTGGGAGCCTTTAGCAGTGTGACGCTTCGATTCTTCTGAAACTTCTTAAATAACATAGGGCGTGGCCACCCGGTGACCCTGCCCTCCTCTGACGCATGGGGACTTACCTATGGCTTTCCCCATGAAGTCAGAGGGGGCGGGGTCACCCCCTCTTTTCCTGCGGCCTGCCAGGTTTCGTGCTCGGATAAGGGTCTGGTATGGATTTTTAGGGGGACCCCACGCCATTTTTTTAAAAAAAAATTATGCGGGGTTCCCCTTAAAATCCATACCAGACCTGAAGGGTCTGGTATGGATCTTGAGGGGGACCCCCACGCCAGTTTTTTTTTATTAAATTTTGGCGCAGGGTTCCCCTTAATATCCCTACCAGACCTAAAGGCCCTGGTATGAAATTTAGGGGGATCCCCACGCATTTTTTTTTTTAAATTTTGGTTTGGGGTTCCCCTGTGGGGAAATCCCCATGCCGTTTTTATCAATGAACTGTTGTGTATTGTCGGACCCGACAATTCATTGTCGCCGCGAGTAGTTTTAAATTAGTTTTTTTCCTTTAGAAATGTCATTTTGCTGTCAGACTGTTCTAAACACAGGAAACATGCACCCCTTTACAGGCATACTATAGACACCCCCCGGGTACGAAATTTAAAGGAATATTACACTTTTATTGTTTCACTGTAAGCATTAATAAAATCATTATGGGGAACGGTGTCAAATGCTTTTGCAAAATCCAGATACACCTCATCTACGGGCCTTCCTTTAGCTAGATGGCAACTCACCTCCTCATAGAAGGTTAACCGCTTCCCGACCGCCTCATGTAGATATACGTCTACAGAATGGCACGGGCAGGCAAAACCATGTACCTGTACGTGGCCCTTTAAATGCCTGCCCAGCGGCGTGCTCGCGACCCGGTTCAGGAGCTCCGTGACCCCGGCCGTGGGACCAGCGGACCCGATCGCCGCTGGTGTCCCGCGATCGGGTTACGGAGCTGAAGAACGGGGAGAGGTTTGTGTAAACAAACCTCTCCCCGCGCTTCCTACTCTGCCTGTCATTGATTGGCTGTTCCCGGTCATCGGGAAAGCCGATCAATGACGTCAGACGTCAGCCTTGCCCCCTAATGTAAAAAAACACACACACGTCAGAGCCCATAACCCCTCCCCTCCCCCTAGTGGTTAACTCTTTCATTACAACTGTCATTTATACAGGAATCAATGCATTTAAATAGCATTGATTGCTGTATAAATGACAATGGTCCCAAAAATGTGTCAAAAATGTCCGATGTGTCCGCCATAATGTCGCAGTCACAATAAAAATCGCTGATCGCCGCCATTACTAGTAAAAAAAAAAAATATTAATAAAAATGCTATACAACTATCCCCTATTTTGTAAACGCTATAACTTTTGCGCAAACCAATCAATAATCGCTAATTGCGATTTTTTTTACCAAAAATATGTAGAAGAATACGTATCGGCCTAAACTGAGGAAAAAAATGTTTTTTTATATATTTTTTGGGGATATTTATTATAGCAAAAAGCAAAAAATATTGCATTTTTTTCAAAATTGTCGCTCTATTTTTGTTTATAGCGCAAAAAATAAAAAACGCAGGGGCGATCAAATACCACCAAAATAAAGCTCTATTTGTGGGAAAAAAAGGACGCCAATTTTGTTTTGGAGTCACGTCGCACGACTGCGCAATTGTCAGTTAAAGCGACGCAGTGCCGAATCTCAAAAAGGGGCCTGGTCCTTTGGCTGCCAATTGGTCCGGGGCTGAAGTGGTTAATAGATTGGTTTGGCAAGAACGATTCTTCATGAATCCATGTTGATTACTGCTAATGATACTGTTCTTGTTACTAAAATCTTGTATATAGTCCCTTATCATGCCCTCCAAGAGCTTGCATACTATTGATGTTAGGCTAACTAGTCTGTAATTCCCAGGGATGTATTTTGGGCCCTTTTTAAATATTGGTGCTACATTGGCTTTTCTCCAATCACCTGGTACCATTCCAGTCAGTAGACTGTTAGTAAAAATTAGGAACAATGGTCTGGCAATTACTTGACTGGGTTCCCTAAGTACCCTCAGATGCAAGCCATCTGATCCATATGATTTATTAATGTTAAGTTTCCCAAGTCTAATGTTAATTCTGTCCTCTGTTAACCATAAAGGTGCTTTCTGTGATGTGTCATAAGGTTAAACACTGCAGTTTTGGTTACTGAAGCCCCCTGATTCCCTTGTGAAGACTGAGGAGAAGAATAAATTCAATACCTTTGCCATCTCCCCATCCTTTGCCACCAGATGTCCTTCCTCATTCTTTATGGGGCCAATATGGTCTGTCCTCCCTTTTTTTACTGTTTACATACTTAAAGAATTTCTTGGTATTTTTTTTGCTCTCCTCTGCTATGTTTTTCATGTTCTATCTTAGCTGCCCTAATTGCACCCTTACATTTCTTGTTGCATTCTTTATAAGGTCTGAATGCTGATGATGATCCCTCAACCTTGTATTTTTTGAAGGCATTCTCCTTTGCTTTTATATGCATTTTTACTTCCAGAACTTGTGTTTGCTCATTGGCTAATGCCCTTATTTAATATGCCCTTAAAGCAAACCCATCTCTCCTCCGTTTTTTTTTGTTCCTAAGATTTTATCCCAATTCATGCCTTCTAACAAGGTTCGTAGTTTAGGGAAGTTGGCTCTTTTGAAATTCAGTGTCTTTGTATTCCCCAATTGACCTGTGATCACTGTTTCCTAAATTGCCCTGTATTTCCACATCCATGATCAGGTCTGTATTGGTAATCAGTAGATCCAGTAACGCTTTATTTCTAGTTGGTGCATCTACTATCTGAACCATGAAATTGTCCTGCAAGACATTTAGGAACTGGCAAGCCTTAGACGAATGCGTGGTCCCCTCCGCACAGTCTACGTCTGGATAATTAAAATCCCCCATTATGAAAACACTTCCCATCCTTGCTGCTAATCCAAATTGTGATTGGAGATCAGTCTCCCCCTCCTCCCTCAGGTTAGAGGGCCTATAGCATACTCCTAGTAATATTTTCCCCTTAACTTCATCCCTTTAGAGCTCTACCCATAAAGCCCCGTACACACGGTCGGACTTTTTCATGGATTCTGTCCGATCGGACAAGGTTGTTGAAAAATCAGACCGTGTGTATGCCCCATCGGACAGTGTTCGTCGGTTTGTCCGACGGACAAAGTCTTATCTCCTGCTGGAAATCTTTGCCGTCAACACGGTCCGATCACACCAAATCCGATCGTGTGTACGGTTGTCCGACCGGACAAAGTGCCACGCATGCTCAGATCACATTACAAGACCAAAGCTATTGGCTACCAGCCTCTACGTAGTCCCGTCGTAGGCAACAAACGTCACCACGTTCAGAATGATCGGATTTTCCGACAACTTTGTCCGACCGTGTGTACGCAAAACCAACATCGGACAAAGTATGACGGACATGGTCCGACGGACCTGGTCCGCGGATTGTCCGACCGTGTGTATGGGGCTTTAGGATTCCACCTCCTCCCTAGCTCCCTTAGTGATGTCATCTCTCACATTCACTTGTACATTATTCTTGATATATAGGCATACCCCTCCCCCTTTTTTACCCTCTCTATCCCTGGGATAAAGGGTATACCCTTGAATGGTTGCCAGCCAATCATTAAAGCTGTTGAACCAGGTCTCTGAAATTCCCACAAAATCCAAATCCTCCTTGTACAACAGTATCTCTAGTTCACCCATTTCACCCATGCCAGGCTCTTGGCATTGGTGAACCTGCAACGTAATTTAAACCGGTCACATATTATACTCTTATTGGGTGTTCCAAGATTTCAACTAGGATTTGTTACTATACTTACCTTTGGTTTATGTGCTTTAGTCAACCTACCACTAATGCCCCCAATACTACCCTCTGGAATATGTTCCACGCTGACTAGCTCTACCTCTGGACCCTCACCCATCGCCTAGTTAAAAAAAAACCCTGACCACCACACTACACTGATCACTATACTACACTGACCACTATACTACACTGACCACTATACTACACTACACTGACTGCTATACTACACTACACTGACCACTATACTATACTACACTGACCACTATACTATACCACACTGACCACTATAATATACTATACCACACTGACCACTATACTATACCACATTGACCACTATATTATACTATACTGCACTGACCACTATACTATACCACACTGACCACTATACTATATCACACTGACCACTATACTATACCACACTGACCACTATACTATACCATACTATACTACACTGACCACTGTACTATACTACACTGACCACTATACTATACTACACTGACCACTATACTATACTATACCACATTGACCACTATATTATACTATACTGCACTGACCACTATACTATACCACACAGACCACTATACTATACTATACCACACTGACCACTATGCTATACTATACTACACTGACCACTATACTATACTACACTGACCACTATACTATACTGCACTGACCACTATACTATATTATACTGACCAATATACTATACCACACTGACCACTATACTATACCATACCACACTGACCACTGACCACTGAACTATACTATACTATACCCACTGACCACTAGACTATACTATACTACACTGACCACTGTACTATACTACACTGACCACTATACTCTACTATACTATACTACACTGACCACTATACTATACTATACTATACCACATTGACCACTATATTATACTATACTGCACTGACCACTATACTATACCACACTGACCACTCTACTATACTATTCCACACTGACCACTATACTATACTACACTGACCACTATACTATACTACACTGACCACTATACTATACCACACTGACCACTATACTATACCACACTGACCACTGTACTATACTACACTGACCACTGTACTATACTACACTGACCACTATACTATACTATACTATACTGACCACTATACTATACCACACTGACCACTATACTATACCATACCACACTGACCACTATACTATACTATACCCCACTGACCACTAGACTATACTATACTACACTGACCACTGTACTATACTACACTGACCACTATACTCTACTATACTATACTACACTGACCACTATACTATACTATACCACATTGACCACTATATTATACTATACTGCACTGACCACTGTACTTTACCACACTGACCACTATACTATACCACACTGACCACTATACTATACTATACTACACTGACCACTATACTATACTATACTACACTGACCACTATACTATACCACACTGACCACTATACTATACTACACTGACCACTGTACTATACTACACTGACCACTATACTATACTACACTGACCACTATACTATACTATACTGACCACTATACTATAGTACACTGACCACTATACTATACCATACCACACTGACCACTATACTATACTATACCCCACTGACCACTATACTATACTATACCACACTGACCACTATACTATACTACACTGACCACTATACTATACCACACTGACCACTATACTATACTATACTACACTGACCACTGTACTATACTACACTGATAAATTGGAAGGCCGGGTACCGGCCTGAAGTTATGGGAGGAGCCCGGAGGGTATTTAAGCAGCCCAAAGGCCGCCGGTCTTTGTCGGTTTCCTGTGCGTGATATCTGATACGTCAGACATCTAGGACCGACTCGTTCGAGACAAGCGCTGTTGGTGCCGGTTCGTGAGCTCCGTTTTCGTCTGTCCGTCTCCTCTTGTTGCAGTCCCGCGTCCGTGTTCGTAAGTCGTGTTGTCCCTTCGTGTCGCACTCGTGTCGCCGAGTCGCAGTTTCGTACAAAGAGTCTGGTTCGGCTGTCGCAGGTAGGGCTTCGGCTCCCATGTTTTACGTTCTCATGCACTGCTTATCATGTCACTAAACTGTGGTCTGCGTAGCTCACGAACCACGCGCTGCTTGTCTCGAAAACTAAACACTTACTCGCACGTTTTTGGTTGTACACGATCGGGAGCCATCTAGCGGCACGCACATTCAGGGCCGCCCGCCACTACATTCCGACCGATGCCGCATCCGGCACTCAAGGGTTCCCCTTTCGCGGTCGTGCTACGCAGTCTTCGAATCGTTCAAACGTGACTCATGCACGGGTGCCGTTCGCACTCACACGTATCGTTCATGTCCTGCCATTATTCGAATCGGTGGCGCCAGCGAGCGTGCCGAATCGCTATTTACATTCCGAAGCACTGTTGGCATACTAATTGTACAAATCACTTCGACCGTGTCGAAACATTTCACGTGTTAGCATGACAAACATTTCATCATTTCAAACGTGGCCAACGTATCAGGCCATTCGGTCATGCTAAATCATTTCGCATCAGTTAAAACAGGGTGTTCATGCCATCGCTTCCATCCTGGTCCGGTCGCATTCATGCATGCTCCGATCGGGGCGATCCAGATGCACGACTACCCAGCCTCATTTCGATACATGCGCCAAGGGCAGAATCACATCACTGGTTGCGTACGTTCTTGATTCTTGCCCCTGTCATGGTATATCATTTCTGTCACCTTACCACGCCCGGCTTGTATGCAGTCACTTCCCTGCACTGATTCGGGTCGGCGTGCCCCAGGCCGGCCTCATTTCAATACATGCGCCAAGGGCGGAATCGCATCACTGGTTGCGTACATTCCTGATTCTTGCCCCTGTCATGGTATCTCATTTCTGTCACTTTACCACGCCCGGCATGAATGCAGTCACTACCTCGCACTAATTCGTGTCGGCGTGCCCTAGGCCCGGCCTCATTTCAATACATGCGCCAAGGGCGGAATCGCATCACTGGTTTGCGCACATTCCTGATTCTTGCCCCTGTCATGGTATCTCATTTCTGTCACCTTACCACGCCCGGCATGAATGCAGTCACTACCTCGCACTAATTCGTGTCGGCGTGCCCTAGGCCCGGCCTCATTTCAATACATGCGCCAAGGGCGGAATCGCATCACTGGTTTGCGTACATTCCTGATTCTTGCCCCTGTCATGGTATCTCATTTCTGTCACCTTACCACGCCCGGCATGAATGCAGTCACTACCTCGCACTAATTCGTGTCGGCGTGCCCTAGGCCCGGCCTCATTTCAATACATGCGCCAAGGGCGGAATCGCATCACTGGTTTGCGTACATTCCTGATTCTTGCCCCTGTCATGGTATCGCATTTCTGTCACCTTACCACGCCCGGCATGAATGCAGTCACTACCTCGCACTAATTCGTGTCGGCGTGCCCTAGGCCCGGCCTCATTTCAATACATGCGCCAAGGGCGGAATCGCATCACTGGTTTGCGTACATTCCTGATTCTTGCCCCTGTCATGGTATCGCATTTCTGTCACCTTACCACGCCCGGCATGAATGCAGTCACTACCTCGCACTAATTCGTGTCGGCGTGCCCTAGGCCCGGCCTCATTTCAATACATGCGCCAGGGGCGGAGTCGCAAGAAAAAAAAAAAAAAAAGAGACTTTGACTCTTGTCCTTGTCATGTTATATCATTTCTGTGTCACCTTACCACGCCCCGGCGTTAATTGGTCACCTGCCTGTACGAATTCGCGCCGGCGTGCCCTAGGCCGGCCGCATTTCTACAAAAAAAAAAAAAAAGGGAGCTTGGAGTCGGACCCGGTGGCAGCTGGATGTCACAGTTCGGCCTCAGCAATACCCAGGCAGTTAGCCTCGTGTCACGGTTGCCTCATTCCTGTACGTGCTCCAGAGTCCGGCTCACAGGCACCCCCATACGGTACGAACAGGCCGGGCCCTGTCACGGGAAGTTCGTTCAGTTAAGGCAACATGTCAAGTCAGTCATTCGTGTTGTCATCTGTCATTTGATCCCACAGCGGTCTCGGCAGTCGACTTAAGTCACTATCGCCTGTTGTTATCATCTACGTTGGGTTCCGTCGCTCTGGACGGCAGCAGTTTAGGCTCTTAAATAGGTACTTTCTCTCACACTCTCTCAGGTCAGTCGGATTCAGTAGGTCCACCAGCTTGATCAGGGTTCCAGCAGGTAAAAAAAAAAAAAAAAAAACGCTGGGGCACGAGGGGCTCCTGCTTTCTCATGGCAGGTACGTAGATCATAGGTGACACATTCAAACTCATTGCTTGTCACCTCTTTATAGGCCCAGCCTGCAGACACGTGACCAGTCTACTAAGTAACGGGTCTTGGCAGCCGCCATGTCATCAGTCGGCAGCGATGACCTCACCACCCCGCTATCTCCGGCATCAGCCTCCGAGGCTGGCAGTGTCCAGTCCCTTAGGGCATGGACAATTCCCAGGCTGTCCGCCGAGCTGAGACGCAGAGGGATACCCTTCTCGGCCGCGGCCAGGAAGGCGGAGCTATTCAGGCTCCTCTTCCCACCACCGGCCGCAGCAAGCCCCAGCAGCCAGCAGGCGTCTCTGGAATCGATTTCAGCCGCCGTCGCTCAGCTACACACCCTCGTGTCTTCCCTGTCTTCCTCAATCGTTGAGGTCCAGGACAGGGTGTCTCGTCTAGAGACTAGCCCGGCTGCCACGGTTCCGGACCCTGCGGTGGTCCCAGCCATCAGTGCACCGGCCGCAGGTAGTGAGCTTGCCACGACTACCGTTCACCCTTCCCACCTGGTGCCACCCAGAGTAAGGAAGGACATTTTAGAGGGCAGAGACGTTAACCTGGCCTCACTCATGATCTCGGTCCATGACTTGGCCGAGAACAAGGCCTACACCTGGGGGGACGTCTCAGTGGTTTTGAAAGCGAAGGATCCGAGGCTCAACAGAAAGCTCACGGTGCCCGAGTTCACGCTCGCTTTCGGCATGTTTAGGGATGTGCTGTGCTCAGCCTCCCCCGGCAGACGGGAGGAACTGGACCTCTACCTCCATTTGATCGTAGACCTGGGCCACAAATACGGTGGCTCAGCGTTCTACGACTATCATCGGTCCTTCTCGGCCAAAGCCGCAGCCAGATTCTCACAGTTTCATTTGACAACGGACTGGAGCGTAGTGGACACGGAGTTGTTCTGCCGCCACTTCGCGGGTCTTCGCTCCCCGCTATGTGCTGTCTGTCAGTCAGCGTCCCACACCACGGTCTGGTGTGCCAACACAGCCTCTGTCCATCCGATAGCTAGCACGGCCTCTACCAGCACGAGCCAGGCTCAGCAGGCCCTGGCGCAAGGGCAAAAGGTGGACAAGTTGGGACGTCCGGTGCGGATGGTTGGGGGAGCCGCCATTTGCAACAATTTCAATTACGGCTCCTGCAATTTCAGCCAGTGCCGGCTCTTGCACGTTTGCACCCTATGCCAGAGGGCGCACCCCAGGATTCTATGTGAGGTCAAACAGAAGAACCACGACTAAGCCGGGTCAATGCCCTTTGGCTCGGTGTTTACTTGACCTCACACCCCACTCCGTCACTCGCCAGCTACCTCATCCGGGGTTTCACCGATGGGTTTCATACCGGGCTCATCACCCTGCCCCACTCCACCCACGAATGTCCGAACCTACGCTCAGCAGCAACAGATGAGCCAGCGATTGACGTCCTTCTGCAGACGGAGTTGGATCGGGACTTCTTGATAGGCCCGTTCAGTCAGTCTCCCTTTAACATCTGGAGGGTTAGCCCTATCGGGCTTGTACAGGGAATATTTTTTCAAATAAAAACGTCTGGTGTATGATCTGTCAGCGCCTCATTCTTCCGTCGCTCCCAGTCTGAACTCGCTCGTCCCCTCATCAAGTGGAGGGAGCGATATTGTTTCGCGACCAATTTGACCTTCGGGTCTAAGAGTAGCCCTTGGGCAGCCAGGGCAGATCTGGCCATGGGGGAACACTTTCTTGGTAATTGGAACGGTGTGTCCCTGTTCATCCCAGTCGTGTCCACGCAGTCACCTCAGGTGGTGACCGATGCGGCGACATCCACAGGATGCGCCGCCATTTTTGGCCATTTGTGGTTCGCCGCCCCTTGGCCTCCTCAATTACTAGCCACACCAGGCTTCACTACCACGTCAGCCCTCTTTGAGCTCTTCCCCATCGTAGCAGCCGCTCACCTATGGGGTCACCATTGGTCTGGACAGACTGTGGCTTTCACGACAGACAATCAAGCCACAGCCAAGATCAGCAGCAAGGGCAGGCCTAAATCCAGGCCCGTCATGTCCTTCCTCCGCAGACTGGTCCAGCTGTCACTACAGCATCAGTTCAATGTTTACTGCTCATTCATTCCAGGGAAGTTCAACTCAGCGCTTATTGTCATTCTCACCTAGCACTGTCACACAGCACGATACGCCAGTACGTGGCCGGGGTGCCGCACTACTTGTCGCTTCAAGACCCCGCGAGGCCTTCGGTGTTCTCCTGCCACGCAGTGAGGGCTCTACTACGGGGAGTGCAGAAACACCAGCCGCCAGTCAGCCCGAAGCGGCTGCCTACCACGGGGGAGATCTTCAAGGGAATGTCTGACATCCTGGATAGGTCCCCTTTCGGTCTCCTCCTCAGCACCGTCCTGCAGGCTGCGATACACATGGCGTTTTATGGGTTTCTACGGCCAGCGAGTTCACTCGCAGCCACCCAGCCGGTCCAGCCTTGCATAGAAGTAGTCTCTGCCGCCACCAGGATCACTACGTCCTTCACTTGGCGACATCCAAAACTCAGCAGCGAGGTTCCGGAGTAGATGTTCACCTGTACAGGACTCACAACAACTGGTGCCCAGTTGCCGTGTTAAACCGCTTGACGGCACTGCTATCCGACCGCCCAGGGTCCAGTCCGCTTCTACCCTTTCCGGTATAACCCCTCAACTCGTCGCAGTTCGTGGAACATGTCCGGGTCCTTCTCGGCGATCTCCAGTTGGACCCCAGCCAGTACTCCGGGCATTCATTCCGGATTGGGGCGGCCACGACGGCCTCAAGACAGGGGGTTCCGGACCATGTGATCAAGGAACTGGGTCGGCGGAAATCGGCCTGCTTCTCTCGCTACATTCCTAACCCACAGTTAGAGGTGGCTCAGGCCTTTGCTCGTCTTACTCAGTGACATTACCTTTAATAAATAATTATCCCCTACCTGAAGGTTTTTGCCCCCTTATTTTGGTGTACCATACGGTAGACCAAGGCACACTTTCAGGTCTATTTCATGTTGGTGAGTTTTGTGTTGTTCCTATATGTCATCTTTACTCATGTCGTCCGTAGGGCTCTAGACCATAAATTGGAAGGCCGGGTACCGGCCTGAAGTTATGGGAGGAGCCCGGAGGGTATTTAAGCAGCCCAAAGGCCGCCGGTCTTTGTCGGTTTCCTGTGCGTGATACCCACCCACCCTCCCCTTTTAAAAGCCTCTTCCAAGTATTCTTACCTCAGACTGAATACTCATTCCACATTATTCCATAACTACTTCTTATCATTCTTTATCTAGGGTATGCCCCCTTATTTTGGTGTAACATACGGTAGACCAAGGCACACTTTCAGGTCTATTTCATGTTGGTGAGTTTTGTGTTGTTCCTATATGTCATCTTTACTCATGTCGTCCGTATACTACACTGACCACTATACTATACCACACTGACCACTATACTATACTACACTGACCACTGTACTATACCACACTGACCACTATACTATACTGACCACTATACTATACTACACTGACCACTATATTATACTATACTGACCACTATATTATACTATACTGACCACTATACTATACCACACTGACCACTATACTATACTATACTATACTATACTATACTACACTGACCACTATACTATACTACACTGACCACTATACTACAGTATACTATATCACACTGACCACTATACTATACTACACTGACCACTGAACTATACTACAATATAGTTCTGATCAGATCAAAGATATCGTTCCGTTCAAATACTATATTACTAAGGGAAGTGTATGGTGCATGCGTGGGTGTTATAGCTACTGGCACTAATCTGATGCTGCCTGGGGTGACACAGATCCTAACTGATGCTAAAACTTGACTGATGTCACCAACCGGGTGATCAGGGGGTTAAACCTTTTATTAGGTAATATACGGTGGGTGCCCTGACGCTATAAAAAAATAACTAGCTAACCAGCGTCACCTGTGACACTAATACGATGATCACTGGTGACAGGGGGTGATCAAGGGGTTAAACTTTTATTAGGGGGGTTTAGGGGGGTCCCTAGACCTATCTGGGGCTACTATTAAGTACCCTAACACAAATTATTGTCACAAATGACACCAGTACAGTGATCAAAGAAAAATATGAACACTGCACTGGGTGACACAGTGACAGGGAGTGGAGGGGTTAACGGAGGGGGGGGGGGGGGGGCGATCGGGGGGTGATCGGTCCTTGAAATGTATGCCTTTGTGTACTGTGTCAGTGTAGTGTTGGTGCCACTTACTCTGAGATGTCTTCTCTCCTCTCTCTGGAACGAAAAGACTTCCACGAGGGGAGATTACATCACTTCCCCTGCCTGTGTTTACACTTACACAGGCAGGGGAAGGATTTAATTTGCCAGAACCGATCACCAGGTCCCGGACAGAAATGATTGGCCTGGGCCTGGAGACTGATCGGTTCTGAAGTGAATCCGATCGTCTTGGCCACCGTAAGGTAATGTTGCTTCGCCCTGGTTAACCTGGCTGGTCCGGAACTGATTAAAGTGACCATGCTATTTCATTAATTATGGTTTATGTATGTCTTATTGTCTTAGTGATTGATTCACATCACAACTTCATTGATACCTTTTTTTTTGTATGATTTATGGTTTTGCTCATCACTGACCCCACACTTGCAGCCATGCATTGCATGTGTGGGTCAGTGATGAACAAAACCATAATCATCCCAAAAAAAGGTATCAATGAAGTTGTGATGTGAATCAATCACTAAGACAATAAGACATACATAAACCATAATTAATTAAATGGCATACATTGTCGTTTGGAGGGGTGTTAAGTTTCTGTCCATCTCTTGTATCATGTCCTCAGTCTCTGACCATCTCTTGTATCATGTCTGCAGTCTCTGACCCTCTCTTGTATCATGTCTGCAGTCTCTGACCCTCTCTTGTATCATGTCCGCAGTCTCTGACCCTCTCTTGTATCATGTCTGCAGTCTCTGACCAACTCATGTATCATGTCCGCAGTCTCTGACCCTCTCTTGTATCATGTCTGCAGTCTCTGACATCTCCTGTAATAGGTATGCAATCTCTGACCATCTCCTGTATCATGTCTGCAGTCTCTGACCATCTCCTGTAGTAGGTCTGCAGTCTTTGACCCTCTCTTGTAGTATTTTGGGGGCAGTTTGGAGCTCCTCTTTAAGTTGACTGCTGTGTTTACACTTTGCTACATGCAGGGAGTGTTGTCTTTTTTTTTTTAAGAACAGATAAAATAAAATAAAATGTAGTTATTCTGACTGCTTAAATTTTTTGGATGAAAACTGTGTGCAGTAATCGGGATGCATCGTGATGCACAGTGGAATCGAATCGTGGACAGGATAATCCTAATCGAATCGTGAGTAGAGTTGAGCGGACACCTGGATGTTCGGGTTCGGCCGAACTTCGGAAAAAAGTCCGGGTTCGGGACCGAACTTGACCCCGAACTCCGAACCCCATTGAAGTCAATGGGACCCGGACTTTTGAACACTAAAATGGCTGTAAAAAAGTAATGGAAAGGGCTAGAGGGCTGAAAATGGCAACAAAATGTTGTTAAGAGCATGGCAAGTGATCTGCAAACAAATGTGGATAGGGAAATAACTTAAAATAACATAAAAAAAAAATGCTGGAGGCCCCCTTCTCAGCAGAAGAGGTACAGGAAGTCATTAAGAACCTCAGAAACTCAACGGCACGATGCCGCACATATGGTGGGAATACCCCAGAATACGCACTTTCTGGAAAAAAATATTCAATTTAATGGATAAGATAGTGGGAAAATAAAATACTTGGAAATTAAAAAAAATGAAAAAATTATAATCTTGGCCTAGGAGGACGAAATTCAAATGGAGTAGGAGGTTGAGGTGGCGGTGGATGTGGCGGTGTAGGTGGAAGTGGCGGTGGAGGAGGACGAGGTAGCCAACACTGTTTCAAAAATACAACAATGGCTGGGTAAGGCTAGTGGTGAATGATGTGTCGAATTCTGTCCCCCATCGCATAGTGTCCGCCCTGTACTGCGCTTGCTCAGTACGTAGGACAAGGGGATTTTGAAACTCTCCGAAGACGATGAGCGGTGACTCCAGGTTCAAGCCACATCATCCGAGGTTGAAGCCTAGCCAAGCGAGCCCGTGAGGGGCCCTGTTACTATGTGCTACCGTATGTCCACTTGGATGGTCGGGCTTGAACCTGCACTCACTGCGCAGACGACGTTCATCTTTGGAGATTTTGTGAATCTCCTTGTCCTCCGTACTGCGCAAGCACTGCACCTGCGCAGTAAGTGGCCGGACACTATCCGATAGCAAGACAGTTTTCGTCAGAACACCGGTATATGTGTCTATTCTGCACAAGGTACGGCCAAGTCCTGTGGGATCCATGCCTGGTTCATTTTAATGAACGTGAGCTTGTCCACATTGGCTCTGGACAGGCGGCTGCGCTTGTCTGTGATAACGCCCCCTGCCGTGCTAAATACACGTTCAGATAATACACTGGTGGCAGGGCAGGCCAGCACCTCCAAGGCGTAAAGGGCAAGCTCAGGCCATGTGCCCAATTTGGAGACCCAGAAGTTGAAGGGGGCAGACTCGTCATGCAGTAGGCGTGTGCACACATACTGCTCCACCATGTTGGTGAAATGCTGCCTCCTGCTAAGACGTTCCATCTCAGCTGGTGGTGCTGGTTGTTGTGACGTGCTGACAAAGCTTTTCCACATTCCGGCTATGCTAACCCTGCCTTCCGAGGTGCTGGCGGTGCCCCGGCTGCGTTGGCAACCTCTTTCTCCTCCTCTGCCTTCGCCTTGTGCTTCCACCATACCCCCGCTTCCAAGTGGGAATGCCCCCAGCAGCGCGTCTACCAGCGTGCGCTTGTACTCGTGCGCTTGTACTCGCGCATCTTACGATCACGCTCCAGTGAGGTAATTAAGGACGGCACGTTGTCCTTGTAACGGGGATCTAGCAGGGTGGCCACCCAATAATCAGCACCAGTTAAAATGTGGGCAACTCGGCGGTCGTTGCGGAGACACTGCAGCATGTAATCGCTCATGTGTGCCAGGCTGCCCAGAGGCAAGGAAAAGCTGTCCTCTGTGGGAGGTGTATCGTCTGTGTCCTCTGTATCCCCCCAGCCACGCACCAGTGATGGACATGAGCTGGTCTGGGTGCCACCCTGCTGTGAACATGGTTCCTCCTCCTCCATCTTCTCCTCATCCTCCACCTCGTCATCCTCCAGAACTGTGCCCTTGCTGCAGACAATTGTGTACCTGGCGCTTGTTGGTGCAGGAACCCACCCTCGTAGCCACTTGTAAATGACTGCCCTGAAAGCCTTGGAAATGAACCCTCTTCCTCCTCCTCCTCCTCCTCATCCTGTGCCACATCCTCTTCAATCATCGCCTGAAGAGTTTTTTCAAGGAGGCATAGAACTGGGATAGTAACACTGAGAACGGCGTCATCGGCACTGGCCATGTTGGTGGAGTACTCGAAACAGCGCAACAAGGCACACAGGTCTCGCATGGAGGCCCAGTTATTGGCGGTGAAGTGGTGCTGTTCCGCAGAGCGACTCACGCATGCGTGCTGCAGCTGAAACTCCACTGCTCGCACAGTCTGGCAAGCATGTGCAAGGTGGAGTTCCACCTTGTGGGCACGTCACATATGAGACGGTGAGCGGGAAGGCCGAAGTTACGCTGCAGCGCTGACAGGCGAGCAGCAGCAGGGTGAGAACGCCGAAAGTGCGCACAGACGGCCGGCACTTTCTGCAGCAGCTCTGGCATATCGGGGTAATTCTTAAGGATCTTCTGGACCACCAAGTTCAGCACATGCGCCAGGCAAGGGATGTGCGTCAAACCGGCAAGGCCCAGAGCTGCTACGAGATTTCGCCCATTATCGCACACCACCAGGCCGGGCTTGAGGCTCACTGCCACCAACCACTCATCGGTCTGTTGTTACATGTTCCTCCACAACTCCTGCGCGATGTGGGGTTTTTCCCCCAAACAGGAACGTTTTAAAACTGCCTGCTGTCATTTAGCCCTGGCTGTGCTGAAGTTGGTGGTGAAGGTGTTACGCTGACCGGATGAGGAGGCGGTAGAGGATGAGGAGGTGGAGTAGGAGGAGTTAGCAACAGGAGGCAAACTGAAGTGCCCTGCAATCCTCGGTGGTGGAAGGACATGCGCCAAACTGCTATCCGCCTCAGGCCCAGCCGCCACTACATTTACCCAGTGTGCTGTTAGGGAGATATAACGTCCCTGACCGTGCTTACTGGTCCACGCATCCGTAGTTAGGTGGACCTTGCCACAGATGGCGTTGCGCAGTGCACACCTGATTTTGTCCCCCACTTGGTTGTGCAGGGAAGGGATAGCTCATCTGGAAAAGTAGTGGCGGCTGGGCACGACGTACTGTGGGACAGCCAATGACATCAGCCTTTTAAAATTCTGCGTCTCCACCAGACGGAATGACAGCATTTCAAAGGCGAGGAATTTTGAAATGCTGGCATTCAGGGCCAGGGATCGCAGGTGGCTAGGGGGGTACTTCCTCTTCCGCTCCAAGTGTTTGGGAAATAGAGAGCTGAACGCTTCCATGGGACATTGTGGAGATGGTTGGTGACCCAGGTGGTAGTGTTGCTGGCAGATCCTCTGTTTGCGGGTTGGCAGGTGTCACTGTCACTACAGAGGTGGATGAAGAGGCCGAGACTGCAGCAGAAGAGGAAGCAGGAGGAGCAAGAGACCTTTCTTGGTTATTGAGGTGTCTACTCCACTGCATCTCGTGCTTTGCACTTAGATGCCTGGTCATGCAGGTTGTGCTCAGGTTGAGAACGTTTATGCCTCGCTTCAAGCTCTGATTGCACAGCGTGCAAACCACTCGTGTCTTGTCATCAGGACATTGTCTGAAGAACTGCCACGCTAGGGAACTCCTTGCACCTGGCTTTGGTGTGCTCGGTCCCTTGCTGCGTTGGGCAGTAGCAGACGTACTGTCTAGGGGACGGACGCTCCGCTTTTGCACCCTGCTCCCTCTTCTGCTGTGCTGGTGGCTCTGTGCGACCACCACCTCTTCCTCTGAACTACACTGGTCACCTGCATGACGTTGATTCCATGTGGGGTCAAGGACCTCATCGTTCTCCACATCATCTTCCACCCAAAATTCACCCCTGCCCTCCTTGTCGGTCTGCACAATGGCGAAAGCAGCAGCAGTTGGCACCTGTGTTTCGTCATCATCCGAGACGTGCTGCGATGGTCCTCCCATGTACTCATCATGAAACATAAGTGGTTGGGCATCGGTGCACACAATCTCTTCCACTTCTGGGGCAGGGCTAGGTGGATGGCCCTGGGAAACCCTGCTAACAGAGTCATCAAAAAGCAGAAGAGACTGCTGCATGATTTGGGGCTCAGACTGATTGGCTGATTTGCAAGGGGGTGAGGTGAAAGACTGATGGACATCGGCTGCAGGTGCCAACTTTGAACTTTCATCAGGAGACTGGGTGGGAGACAATGTGAAGGAACCGGAGGCACTGTCAGCAGCAACCCAATCTTCTATCGCCTGTACTTGTCCTGGCCTCAACATTCGTACAGCCTCATTAGGCGCGCCAAAATACCGCTGCAGGCCCTGTCGCCTACTCGCACCTGAGGAAGGTGTTTCACTAGTGCGTGTAGCTGGCACAGATCGTCCACGTCCTCTCTCTGCAACAGGAGCGCCACCAGCAGCACCACGACCCGGGCCACGTCCCCTTTTTGATGATCTCCTCATATTTTCAAAATGTATGATCTCGCCCTAAATGGGTGTTTTTGTATATAGCAGAATACACGTACAGTGTCTAAAGCGTTTATGAACACGCAGAAAATGCTATTGGGAAAAAAAAAAAACACTGCAAAATTAAATTTTTTTGCAATGTTTTTCCAATATCAGAATAAACGGATAGTGTCTAAAGCGTTTATGAAAACGCAGAAAATGCTATTGGGAAAAAAAAACACAGCAAAATTAAATTTTTTTGCAATGTTTTTCCAATATCAGAATACACGGACAGTATCTAAAGCGTTTATGAAAACGCAGAAAATGCTATTGGGAAAAAAAAACACAGCAAAATTTAATTTTTTTGCAATGTTTTTCCAATATCAGAATACACGGATAGTGTCTACAGCGTGTATGTATGAACACGCAGAAAATGCTATTGGGAAAAAAAAAAACACAGCAAAATTTCATTTTTTTGCAATGTTTTTCCAATATCAGAATACACGGACAGTATCTAAAGCGTTTATGAAAACGCAGAAAATGCTATTGGGAAAAAAAAAACACAGCAAAATAAAATTTTTTTGCAATGTTTTTCCAATATCAGAATACACGGACAGTATGTAAAGCGTGTATGAACACGCAGAAAATGCTATTGGGGAAAAAAAAACACAGCAAAATTAAATTTTTTTTTGCAATGTTTTTCCAATATCAGAATACACGGACAGTATGTAAAGCGTGTATGTATGAACACGCAGAAAATGCTATTGGGGGAAAAAAAAAAACACAGCAAAATTAAATTTTTTTGCAATGTGTTTCCAATAGCAGAATACACACAGACTATGGTGTATCTCTTACTATATGCAGTGTTGGTCCTAATGGTGCACTGAGCTTGCAGGTAAAACTTTTATATTTTGTCTGGCACTGGCCTCATGGCACTGCCAGCCAGGGTACAATTGATTTAGGAATCTCTTCAATAATTCTCTCTGCCTCTTTCTTTTGCTTATTAAAGAAACTCCCTATTCTAGCTATCTAGATCGCTCACTGATCTAACTAATTAGAAGAAAATTCAAGGAATGTGGACTGACTGACTGACTTTATCACACTAACTCCTAAAAATCCTCTCTCTCAGCAGCTCAGGAGCCTGTCTATAGCAGAATGACACTGTGTGCTGTGTGTGTGTACTATATATAGAGGCTGGGTCACATGCTGCACTGGCCAATCACAGCCATGCCATTAGTAGGCATGGCTGTGATGGCTTCTAAGGGCACACTAGTGAAACTAGCGTCGATTGGCTGCCCTGCAGCTGTTAAAAAGGCGCCAATACATCGCCGAACACCGGACCCGAACCCGAACTTACAGCCAATAGTTTGGGTTCAGGTCCGGGTCCCGGACACCCAAAAGTCCGGTACGGACCCGAACTTTACAATTCGGGTTCGCACAACCCTAATCGTGAGGCCAGTGAAGATGCGCACCCCTAATATATACAGTACACGTAAGACCTGTTGCACTTCCTCTTTAAATATATAAGAAGCAACAAAAGTGCAATAAACAACCAAAACATACCATAACTTAATATATAATGTCTCAATAAATAAATACTAGTTAACAAATCAGTAAATAAAAATGCATTTATATAAAAATAATATCCCACAATCGCAAACAAATATATTAATATAAATGAAAAAAACACAATGGAAACAAAGTCAATCCAAAGGTGAAGAAGTGCTGGTTGGAAATCATCCCTGTGATCCAACACCAAACACAGTCTCTTATCAGAGATATCAGACTTCTAACATAAAGGTCATAAATGCATATGGACTATCCAGGGTAACTGCCAGATGAACCCACTCAGGCAGGCAGTATTTTTTTTTTTACATACTGTCACCATAGTAGTGCAGTGTTACCAGAATAGTACACACTGCACTAGTCTGGGAAGGTGATCTGGATTTTTTTTTTACACTATGATTGCTTGTACGGTAATGATAACTTTAAAAGCAATTGTTTTAACTGTCGTGTATGGCTTTCATTCATGACTTATTGCTTAAAGTGGTGTTGCACACAAAAAAAAATGCATGAATTTTCCTAAAAAAAATAAAAAAAAACATTTGGAAATTTTTTTTTTCTTACCTCTAAATGCCTGTTGCTAGGGGGTCCCTCGTAGTCTGCCTCCTTCAGTGCCTGGGCTGGTGACATCACTCCCCCTCGGCACAGGAAGGGCTCAGCTCTGCCCCCTCCCTCTTGTCAATCATCTGGGACACGTGACAGGTCACGTGCGCCGCTCGCGCATGTGCAGTGGGTGCCCGGCAGTGAAGAAACAGCCGGGTGCCCACAGTTACAATGCCGGCGCCGCCGAGCAGAGGGGGGGGGGGGGGCGAGCGGGGCTTTCAACCCTCGCATCGCTGGACCTTGGGACAGGTAAGTGTCTGATTATTAAAAGTCAGCAGCTGCAGCATTTGTATTGTATTTTTTTTTTGAATGGTTACTCCTCTTTAACCACTTGCTTACTGGGCACTTAAACCCCCCTCCTAGCCAGACACATTTTCAGCTTTCAGCGGTGTCGCATTTTGAATGACAATTGTGCGGTCATACAACACTGTACCCAAATGAAATTTTTATCATTTTTTTTCCCAAAAAGAGCTTTCTTTTGGTGGCATTTGATCACCTCTGCGATTTTTATTTTTTGTTAAAAATTTTTTAAAAGACCGAATAAAAAAAAAAAAAAAATATATGTTTTTTTTAAATTTTGTTATAAAAATTTGAAATGGATCATTGATAGGTGGCATATGTGGGCTTTGACAGGTGGCACTTATGGGCATTAACAGGTGGCAGTTATGGGCATTGACTGGTGGCACTTGTGGGCATTACATGAGGCATAATTGCCTCTGACTTTTCGGGAGCGATGTCAATTTTAAAATGAGCAGGTGATCGGCTTTTTTTTTCTCCTCCGCTGTCAGCGTGAGGAGAAAAAAAAACCCGATCACCGAGGTTTTGTTTTCATCATGTGATCAGCTGTCATTGGCTGACAGCTGATCACATGGTAAGGGGCCGGGACCCGCCCCTTACTCGGATCAGTGATCACCCGAGTCTCAGAGACTCGGTGATCACAGCGCGCTCCGCGCGCGCCCTGCAGGGCGCGCGCAGGGAGCGTGCACAGGGGAGGCCGTCATATGACATCCGCGCTGTGGCCGCCATTCGGCTATAGCGCAGATGTAAAGTGGTTAATATTGTGGTTTCTGTATCATGTGCTCACTGTGACAAATCACAGAGGTTACAATATCAAACAAGCTATCTTGAATGAAAGCCATTCATGACAGTTGTGTTTACTTGTTATCATGTGATCGCTGTGATTGTTCACAGCAATCACATGGTACCTGGGCCAAACACAGTAACCAGGTACTAAGCACTGTGATCCAGATCACACTGCTAAGAACCTCAGGGGGCATGGACGAGGACCTGAAGGACATCAAGGGATGTCCTCCAGGAGCTGGAGAGCGCCCACCAAGCCGTACATATACGGGGAACGGTAAAGGCCTACGGTCGAGGATGTAGTGAACAGGCGTCTATGACCAGGTGTTTGATACAGTATGGCAAAGGGTTCCATCTACCAGCAGGTGGGTAGCTGTCCTATCTAAAAAGAAGTGGGTGGAGACTTGCACAGTTGGTGCCAACACACAGTCAATCAGAGTCTTCCTTACATGCATCACTTTGTGTTTTTCGCTGCTTCTTCCCTGACCTTGACTAAATCTGCAGTTTAGCCTCTCTTTAGCTACTATCAACACCTTCCCTAGTAGTTGCCCACATTACCTTCATCTTTGTTGGGTGTAAGGAGTAAATAGAATCCCTATAACTATCATTGTGAACATGATAAACTCTTTCTTTAACTGAAATATTTTATTTTCAACAGCACAGAAATCAGCTACTTACAACGTAAGAGCGGCAAGGATGTGGAATTCCCTTCCACAGGCTGTGATCTGAGCTGGGGGCATCGATAGTTTCAAGGAACTATTAGATAAGCACCTGAACGACTGCAACATACAGGGATATACAATGTAATACTGACCTATAATCACACAATCAATTGTGTTTTTTTCCGATCTCACCTACTATGTGACTATGTAACCTCTACGATCAGGTAACCGTTTTATATCATAAATAGTGTCAAAAAGAGGAACACTTTCTCTTCAGCCCACTCACTCTTTATGTAGGACGGTGAACTCCCCTACATGCTTATGTCTAGAGGATGCACATTTTAAACCTGATGAGTCAAGAATGGCAAATGATGCCACAATGTCTGGGATGGAGAAACCCAAATGCTAACTATAGTTCACCTCTCACTTGTAGAATATCTTAAGGGATCAAAATGATGACCTCTCTCCACTCAGGTCTCTATTAAACTGTGGCACACAGCTACGTATGTTGCACTCTCTTAATTGGGTAAATCCACCCATCAGAGAGGATAGCACAGGGGACTCCGTATAAAGATTGGCAACATTCCCTTAAGGTCCCACTTTTACATATACTGTGCACAGAATGCACAGCATACCTGTATGAGTTGTCAGAATTTTATCTGACATTTCTTATTATGTTTTGTTTATGCTGTTGTACAGAAACTGATGAAGGATTTAGTGTTAACAGCCGAAAATATCGGTCTTGTTTGTTTTGGAGGGTGAACTGCATGGAATATTATGCTACCTGGTCATTGTACTGTAACATTTCAATAACTTCACTAACGGATAAATTCTGTGAATTCTGTCCACACAATATATCTTGTTTCAAGACAACACAAATGTCATGTTCGGTTTAGAACTAATTTATTCAGTTCCCTGTCCAGCATGCATTAAGCTAAAGAAGTAAACACAATGTGCCTGTTACAATTTGTCAGGATAGCTCCTTCTTTCAATGTTATTCACTTCTTCTCTAAAGCACTTGACCCCAGAATGGCAGAAAACAAGTTGAACTTCAAATTTAAATTATAGTTGCTATTGGAACATTTTATGCATCTGTCTAGACAAGCAATAAATCACTTTCCTGGTGCAAAACCTATCATTTAATCTTATATATGATAATCCATTTTATGAAGGCTTCAAAGGTTGCTTCCCACCGACAAGTCTATACTGCTACAAAATAGGACACAGATTGCTTTTATTTTACAAATAATTTTTGTTATATGGACTGAAGTGTGTGCAAAATATTTTTTATTTTACTTTAAAAAGCATAAATGTATTCCTTAAATCACATTAGAAATGTAAACCTGCAAAATGTTTGCATTACTATCTATCAGAGAAGTCTGAGGAGGTTGTCTACATCAGAGACATGCTACTACACATTGTAAAAAGTTAGTACTTTATTTGTCTTGCCTTCAGAATACTCATGGTCAAATATATTAGTCTTTATCCAAACTGATGGTCACATCCCAGACAGCAAGCACTTGTGCTGCAAGTTTGTAAATGACTTGCTAAGCTATTGCTAGACTTGCCAGACTTCACAAGTTTGTTGCAGAATTGCAGCAAGTCTGCATTGCATTACTCAAGATCAACTTTCTTTGCAAACATTCTGCAGGTCTGCTGCAAGTTCTGGTTCAGTTATGTTGTGCAATAGTATTCCAACCACAGGGGTCACTGTGGCTGAATTTTCATGCTGTAGACGTGCAGAGCTCTTGCTCTAGACACACCACTGCATCTTTGCTCTTGCTAGAGATTTGCTACGAATAGGAAAAGTTCAACTAGAAGTGCTCTGCAAGTGTTGCCAGTGAAAATGTGCAGCAAGTTAACAGACTTAATATTCAACACTGCCACAAATTTGTGGCAAGTTATCCTTGCTATCTGGCATCATATTGTAGTGTTTATTTGCAGCTTAAGAATAAAAAAAAGTGCCTGAATGCCTTTCGGCAACCGGTCAAGTGAAAGCAATCTTTCCCACTGTTAAAGAGAATGTTAAACATTTAGTTTTTTCAAGATAGTGTAGGACCTGGGTCGGCAACACATTCATTGCGAGCTACCCATCGACCGCCAACAGGTGATGGATAGCTTGTGAATATATCCCAGTGTTGTTGACTCACTCTTTCACTGAGAGCTCCCAAACGGCGCAGGTGCATGATCACCCTATCCTAGCTAGCAGAGGCAGCCCCCGACCGTTGCATAAGTGCCTCCGGAATAGCTTGGGCGGGTTTGAGCTCTTCCTCCTCTGCACTCATCCCCATCTCCCCTCCTCCCTGATCCAAGGGGCTTGTGGGTGATGCTAGGTGGTAAGGCAACATAGGATCGCTGCCAGGGATCAGAGCCAGGACATGTGGGTTTGCCACTGCAACTTCCCTGCACCACTCCAGGCCCTCTTTAAATACCCAGAGCCATGCCCTCCTGAATCCCCAGCACCATGCCCTCCTGAACCCCCAGCGTCATGCTCTCCTGAATCCCCAGAACCATGCCCTCCTAAACCCCCACCGCCATACACTCCTGACCCCCAGTGCCATACCCTCCTGACCGCCAGCATCATACCCTCCTGACACCCTGCACAATGCCCTTCTGACACCCCAGTCCTCCTGATCCCCCAGTACCATGCCCTCCTAACCCCCAGTGTCATGCCCTTCTGAACCCCCAGCACCATTCCCTCCTGACCCCCCCAGCGCCATGCCCTTCTGACCCCCCAGCACCATGCCTTTCTAAACTCCCAGGGCAATGTCCTACTGACTCCCCAGCGTCATGCCCTCCTGACCTCCCCAGCGCCATGCCCTCCTGACCCCCCCCAGTGCCATGCCCTCCTTAATCCCCAGTGTCATGCCCTCCTGTCCCCCCACCACCATACAAAGAGACTGTGCACCTAGCTGTGTGAAATACTGTGTAACTGGCTGCAGGATAATCAGTAGAAAGTCAAGGGGACAAGTACTCTTGCAGTTCCTGCGGGAGCAGTGCTACACTTCCATTGACAACAAAAATAGGACACTATTCCTCCCACTGACACCAACTATTTCTCCCCCGAATACCAAAGCTCGTGCATTGTTTACCACCACTGGACTCAGTCCGGCCCCCCTAAAATCTGAAGGACAGTAAACTGGCCCTTTTTTTGGTTTGGAGACCCCTGATTTAAACTATTGTCATATTTCATTACTGTCCTCACTAGGTAGATTTACACTTTCTATTTTATCAATTATTTTATTTATTTTAGAGAGAGCAGTTTCGAGAATATACATACAAAAGCATAATAATCAACTTAGACATCAAATTTTACACTTAATTAACAAACATGATTTATATCTTTCATCTAGTAGGTTGGGTTATCTTCTGAGATGTAACCAGTCATCCCAGTCTCCTATCTACTTTTTCTCTGTATTCTCGGACTTGTCTCCCTCAATTTTATACCATTATCTAATAACTCAAAAATAAGACATCACTTAACAGAACCCGGCGAAACACACAAAAAAAAAAAAAAAAAAAAAAAAAAAAGGGGGGGGGGAAGGGGGGTAGAGCCAATCCAGGGTATAACCTCCCAATGCGTTCACTACTCACGAGAGGGTCCAAGCACAAAAAAAAAAAAAAAAAAAAAAAAAGGTATATTAGTTTTCCCCAGCAAGGAGATTAAGTCCTTCCTCCGAGGTCATAAAAGCATTCCAGGATGTCCAGATCCTGACATACTTTTCTTTTTGATATCGTGCAGAAAGGACCAGATCTTCCAACTTGCTGATCTCCCTTACTTTATGCAACCACATCTGTATCGTCGGTGGCACCTCCGATTTCCACATCAGTGGGATACATGCCTTAGCGGCATCTAGTAGATGACAGATAACGGATTCTTTATAGGTCTTTTCTGGTATATAGGAAGCATGAAGGAGAAAGAACGCCGGATCATCTGGGACTACAATATCTGTAAAAATCTGGAGGATACGTCTAACTTCTGTCCAGAAATTCTTTAAAAAAAAAAAGTTTTCCCTAGCTCTCGTTCCCATTCATGGACACACTTCAGAGAATCCGTTTCCCTTGCTACGTTTATCAATTCGTAGTTCGCTGATAAAGTATGTGACATTAATCCTGTCTCTGAGCAGTATTTCTCGAATAAAGTAAGGGGCCTGATAAACCCTTCCGGGTCAGGGAGAGTGTTCAAGAAATGAATTATCTGAAGGGCATTCCAAAATTTTAGTCTATACATTCCCTCTCTTTCCATCAGCTCCGAGATCGTCCGCCATTTCCTATCTCCTATGTAGCTAGACACTTGAGTATAGCTTGTATTACATAGGTGCTTAAACGCTCTATCTTCATTTCCCGGTGGAAAAAGTGGATTCCCTAATATTGGGTACAGAGGGGAGGTCTCTGGTGTTATACTCAGTATTGGAAGCAAATTTGCACAAGTTTTCACCGTGTTACCTATTAGGGGATGTTTAATAAGTTCTCTGGGGAGATGTGTAGCACACCAAGGTGCTCTTCCTAATACAACAGGGGATTGAGCATGCTCAATCTGAACCCAAAGTTTAAGGTCTGTATGCCTGTTCCAATCTATCACCCTACTCAGGTGTGCAGCCAAGTAATATTTACGTATATCTGGTACTGCTAATCCTCCATCTTTTTTAGGAAGTATTAATTGCCTACGCTGCAGCCTGGGTTGCTTGTATGCCCATATAAAGTCAAATATTAGCTTCTGGCATTGTTTAAAGTATAACGATGGGATATTTATTGGAAGGGCCTGTAGGAGATAAAGAAATTTAGGAAGGATACTCATCTTGATGATATTAACCCGTCCTAGCCATGAGTGTAGACCTGATTTCCACTTACCCAATAGGGTTTTCACATTCTGAAGCAGTGGGGGGAAGTTTAGTTCAAAAATCTTATTTATATCAGATGGGATTAGTGTACCAAGATATATGAGAGCTTTATCTGTCCATTTAAGTTTGAAGTTTTGTTTAAGTTGTTCAATTAATATCTGTGGGCAGTTAAGCCCCATTGCTTCTGATTTATTGAAGTTTATACGGAGGTTGGAAAGTATACTATATTTCTCGAATTCCTTCATTAGGTTCGGAATCGAGATCAGGGGATTCGTAAGCGAGAACAACATATCGTCTGCATAGGCCGAGATCTTGTATTGTATTTTTCCTACATATACTCCCATAATATCCTGATTTAAGCGGACCATGCAGAGGAATGGCTCCAGCGACAGGGCGAAAAGGAGTGGTGACAGTGGGCATCCCTGACGTGTCCCATTTGCGATCTGGAAGGTGTCCGACAGTACTCCGTTGACTCTTACCCGTGCCGTTGGGCAGGAGTAGATGGCATTTATCCAGTTCAGCATTTTATCTCCAAAGCCTCCATTTCGCAAGACTGCCACCATATATCTCCAGTTCACCCTGTCGAAGGCTTTCTCAGCGTCTGTGTTTATCAGTACTCCTTGTGTCTGAGTTTTATTCACCATATGTAGCAAGTTAAGTACCTTTATGGTATTATCTCTTGCCTCACGTTTGGGAACAAAACCTACCTGGTCTAGGTGTACTAAGTTTGGGATATATTGTTGGATCCTATTTGCTAGAATCTTAGAAAAAAGTTTTAGATCCAAATTGAGCAAGGAAATTGGGCGATAGCTCCCACAGGAAGAAGGATCCTTTCCTTCTTTCGGTATCACCGATATATGGGCTAACATGGTCTCTTTTGTAAATGTCGCAGCAGATCCTAGAGCATTAAAAAATTTAATCATATATTGAGCTAAAGATTGAAAGAGAACCTTATAATATTGGGCTGTAAGTCCGTCAGGACCCGGGGCTTTACCCAGTTTAGTGGCTCTTACGGCATCCTGTAATTCTTCCACTGTTATGGGTTTTTCAAGGTCTTCTCTATCTGCCTCAGATAATTGAGGCATTTCCGACCGTTCAAGATATGAGTCAATTTGGGCTTGGGTGGGAGATTTAGTCTGAAGGTTATATAAAGATTCATAAAATTCCTGAAACTCCCTAGCGATATCGTATGGTTTTGTCACTTTAGGCTTATTCGGTGGTATAATTTGTGGTATATAATTCATTGTTCTCTGTTCTCGCAAAGTTCTAGCTAGAAACTTCCCACATTTATCCCCTGATTCGTACGAGAACCTCCTACAGGTTTGTAGTGCTGCCTTTGCTTTGAAATATAAAAGATCTGCGATTTGTATTCGTTTAACTTGGAGTTCTTTCTCTAGGGATATAGATAGAGTCTGTTTATGGCGAGTTTCCAGCAGGGCTAGTTCTTTTAAGAGTATTTTTAATTGTTCTGTCCGCTTCCGTTTGATCCTGGCCCCATGCTTAATTAGTACTCCTCTAATGACCGCTTTGTGTGCCTCCCATATAATTCCAGGGTCACAGTCTAAGGTGTCATTAGCGGTAAAGTAGTAGTTTAGTTCCTTAATTACATCGTCTAAGACTTCCTTATCCTGTAGGAGGCTCTCGTTCAATCTCCACTGGCTTGGTCTTTTATATAGAGGGTCTTGTAACTCATATCTAATAAAAACCGGTGCATGGTCTGACCACGTAATAGAACCTATCGTGGCTTCTCGTATCGAGTGGAGTTGGGCATGTGGGATCAAGAAATAATCTATTCGGGAATAGGATTTATATTGTGGCGAGTAGTAAGTATAATCTTTTCCAGTTGGATGAGATATGCGCCATATATCAACCAGCTGATTTTTATGTAAATTCTGGATAATACGGTTACGCGACCTACAAGAAGTAGATGAAAGTCCAGAAGAGGTATCTTCAGCTGGATTTAATGGGACATTTAGATCGCCTCCAATGATCACATGGCCTTCTGCAAAGTCGTTAAGTCGTTTAAGTATTTTAGTCAGAAAGGGTTCTTGGTGATCATTGGGGGCGTATAGTGTCACCAGTGTGGTTACAATATCACCCACTTTACCTTTTACGAACAGATAACGCCCTTCAGGGTCCTTGGTCGATTCTATATACGTCCATGGTATCTTTCTCGAGATGAGAATGGATACTCCTCTTGTTTTTGCCTTTTGGTTTGTAGCATGGTAAACATTTGGGAATAGATGATTTTTTAAAATAGGTACTTTGTCTTCTCTGAAGTGTGTCTCCTGTATAAATGCTACATCTGACTTATAGCGTTGCAGGTCATGTAAAAGCAGTCTCCTTTTTTCTGGTGTGTTTAGGCCTCTTGCGTTCAGCGAGATCACATTGAGGGCTTCCATGGATTGGCTCTAAAAAAAAAAAAAAAAAAAAAGGGGGAAAAAAAGCAAACACAGATTCGGGGATTTGTGGGGTGGGATCCCCTCCTAAAGAACTTTTAGCTATATGTAGCTAAAGAAAAATAAACGCTCACCGTTATAACCCGGTATATGAGCGTTATCCTATGTGGGGTCGTGGTCCGAGGTGGTCGGGTTTAGAGCCCCGGGTCATCCGCTTATCTCCAACATTTACTGTTTTAGTATTTTTAGGTTAAGTAGGGGCGGGAGGAGGAGAGGGGGAAAGAAAAGAGTAAGATAAGGAATAGGGGATTTTTAAGAAGACAGTATAGGAGAGGGAGAGGGGGGGGGGGGGGGGGGGGGAGGGGAGACATCGGGGGAACAGGACAGGGAGGGGGTCGTCTTGTTGGGTTATGTCTGTTTGCCCATTTTACTATTCATATTATTACTCATAAATTATTCCTTACCTACTGGGTATATCCATCTACTTCCCACCCAGCATGTTTACTATTCAATAACACTTTAATATTCTCAAGTTCCGGTTCCCAAAAAAAAAAAAAAAAAAAAAAAAAAAGGCAGAAGGGGAGAGAAAAAGGAGGGAAACATAAATTACAGACTAAGTCCCTTGTATAGCCTGTCACTAAATCATATTCATATTAGTCATCTCGTCATCAATTTTGTTCGTGGTAAGGCCCTATCCTCTGTTATTTAATATTGGTTCAACAGTTTTAACCTTCCTCCCAGACTCTACAATAGCCCCTTTATTGTCTGGCCATATTCAGGAGAAAAGCAATTGGTATCTATGTATCTACGCATATAGATATACATACAAAAAGGGGAGAGGGAAAAAAAAAAAAAAAATAGTGCTCTAAGTGAAGAAACATTCCAAATATTTGTGATTTGTGTATAATTTCAAAAAGAAAAAAAAAAAGGGGGGAGGGGGGGAAGGGGGGGGAAGAAAAGTTAAGCCCCCCTTGTATTGTTATTGACTGTCAAAATCATTGGTGTATTATTATTGTGTTTTTTTGTCTAAAGTAAAAGTGACGTGGAAGATTCCTAAAAAAAAAAAAAAAAAAAAAAAAAAAAAAATATTGATGAGTGTGAAAAAAAAGAAAATTCATATTATTAGTGAGTGCTCTAAACCCTACGCCTTGAGTGCAGAAAAGAAGAAAGGAGGCGGAGGGAACCCCGTGTTTTACAAAAAAAAAAAAAAAAAAAAAAAAGGAAACCCAGATTTAATAGATAAGTGAGTGTCTTAAAAATCTCAATAAGTGAGTGGTGTACTCTGTGTAAAAAAAAAAAAAAAAGGAATTATATAGAAAATTTATATATTAAAAGAGGTGGGTGTATTAGGATATGATAAAAAAAAAAGAAAAAGGGGAGAGAAAAAAAGAAAATTTTTTTTTTATATATATATCTATATATAGGCATATACATAGAAAATAGTGGGAGGGAGGAATTATTAGGGATTATTGGGCCTGTAGATTTATTAACTGTATACATGTACAAAGTTGTTCACCGAAGCAACAGGCAAGTATTGATTGCTCAGGCAAAAAAGAAGAAAAAAACAAAAAAAACACATACTCCAAAAAAAAAAAAAAAATTAATTGTTCAGCAGGAGGTGCATACCCCATCTCAGCCTTTTAATCCTTATCTACAGGGTCCTCTCCCCTCTCTCCTCTCATTCCTCTAAAAAAAAGAAAACCCCACAAAAAATTAAAAATAAAGAGGAAACGGGAGGGAGGGGAAGAGAGAGGAGCCGGGCATCTCATCTCATCTCCTCCTTATATAGAGGGGCTGATATCGTGCTATTGACATATATTAAACCTCATATATTTAAGCATTTAAGCATTGCACCAGCTCAATAGTCCATAATAATAATCCAAAAAAAGATCTACAAACCAAAAAAAAAAAAAAAATGTGACAGGAATATGAAAAAGAAGGGAACATCTTTGACGTATATATCCAGCCTCCCCTTCATGTTCATATTTATCAAAGTTCCAGAGTATCCCTATGGTGACCCATTCCCCAAAAGGAACCCCCCCCCCCCACTCCTTCCCCCACCCCATAAAGAGTCATTGTCCACATTTATCTATTAATCCAAATCTTATTCTCCATGTAGATTTTGCATTTTTCTTCTTTGAGGTGATCGATAAATATGAAAGTCCCCCCCCCTTCCTTGTCTGTTTAATACCCCCAGGCGTCTCCCTGTATATGGAATATGTAGCAGCCAGTTGGTTATTTGAATAGGGGGTACCTCCAGAAAAATAAATAGTCCAGGGAGGTCTTCTGGGGTATAGACAGTATACGAGAGTGATTCCCTACGGAATCTAACAGTCAATGGGTATCCCCAACTATATGTGCATCCCTGTTTCTTAGCTAGCTCTAATATAGGGCGCAGGCAGGCTCTTCGTTGAAGAGTAGCGCGAGATATATCGGGTAGGATCTTAATGTTAGCCCCGTTAAAGTTCGTATCCCCTGCTTCCCAGGCTGCTTTAAGTATCAACTCCTCTGAGTATCGATAGAAACAGCAAATAACGTCCCTGGGCCTCTCAGGGTCCTTGGATTTTGGACCCGCACCTCTATGGGCCCTCTCCAGTTCTATTGACCTCTCAGGAGACTTCAAAATCATTTGAAAAAGAGCCATTAGGGTTACCTTAAGATCTTCATTCCCTGGTGACTCGGGAAGACCCCGGATTCGGAGATTACTCCTACGGCTTCTGTCTTCAAGTTGCTCAGTATAGAGCTGTAAGTCTGCTGCCATAGATACCTGGGAGGTCTGTGCTTTCTCCAGGGCGTCCGTCCTCCGCTCTACCTGAAGCATTTGTTCCTCGTTTGTCTTGACTCTCTCTACCAGGGCCGTCGTTTCTAGCCTTACCGCTTGGATATCCTGGCGATGTGTCTCCTCTAGTCGCCCGACTAGTGCTTCGATATCCCGGCGTGTAGGTAGCATGTCCAGCAGCATACGAATACTCCGAATGTCCCCCTCCAGCCCTCTCTCCTCCTCTGCCCGCCCTCGGTCAGCTGTTTCCGGCAGGTCAAACTGCGGCTGCGCCAGGTCCTGTGTCTCGCGGTCCCCCCCGGCATACAGACCGGGAGCCGGCGAGCGGCCAGGTCCGCCGCCCACACCGTGACCCGCGCGCCGGACGTCTGATCCCCGCGTCTCATGTCTCTCACCATCAGGTAATCCGAGAATATTTGTAGAGTTAAGTCCGCCGCCAGTGTGACCTGGGCTCCGAACGCCTGCTTCCTGCATCTTGTGGTTTTTTCCAGCAGATAGACCAGAAGCTGCCGTATTATCCGGTCTGCTATTAGCACCTTCCCTCAGGCTGCTCACTCTTTCTGGTGTACTACCGGAGGATTTTTGCGGAGGTAGTGAGAAATATTGTTGAATATCTCCTTGGCTAATGCGCGGATGTACCTTCTCTTTCGCAGATCTGGTGTGGTATCTATTACCTGTGTTCATACTGCGTTTATGCCGGGTTTTTAGCTGTTCCTTCACAGTCTTCTATTCAGGTCAAACCCGGAGCTCTATCGAGACGTGTCCTCACCCGACCATCTCAGAGGCCACTCCCCCCCTACACTTTCTATTTTCACTGGGGACTTTTGTTACTGAGGCATAAAAGTGCTGAGAATATCAAACATTTACAGTTGTTACCAAAACAGGAGGTGAGGGTAAATCTTACAATAGGAGCTGTAAAGTGTTACTAAATCCAGGACCCTGCATTCATTATATTTGGTCTCCCACAGTACATAGAACATGGAAATACAATTATTTTAGTAAATATAAACTGCTAAATACCTTTTCTCATTAGCAGTATATAGCAGTCTTGTGATTTCTATCATTGTCCAGCTGAGCACTGGTTAAAGCTTGTAGGAGGAGTTTTCATTCTCCTCTGACTGTCCTATGAGGCTGCATGACCATTGACTCTCTGCCTGGACAGTGCAAATTGGCCCTGTGCCCATCACATGCACACTCCCAAAAAAAACAACCTCTCTAGCAATAAACACCAAACTGAGCACGTGCAGAATGCCTCCTAGGGTCCTGTGCTATCAGCAGATGGATTGGGGACTGTGGAAGAAGGGAAGGATCAGAAAAGACAGGATCAAACAGCCTTTTTACACAATGGGTATTACAAGTATAACAAGCATGCTGTTCTCAATGGCGTATCATCCATGTGTGAAAGGTGTTCACTGCACACGGGCCTCCGAGGGGGGCCAACTGTGCCCTGACCCACCCTTCACACATGGACGATATGTTCGGGGATGCTTGGTACAGCAATAGGGGCCCATCTTTCATCCAGAGGCGCCGCATTGAAGGGGCGGGGCACTGCTGACAGGTGAACTGACAGCTGTATCACCTCTACTGTGGCCACTTCTCCACTTCTGGAGGAGGGATGTTGGGGATGCGGCTGCCCGTGCAGTAACTTCCACCAGTGACTTCCTCTGCTGGGCTCTGCAATAGATGATGTCATCAGTCGGAGCCTGGCAGAGAAGAGAGCAGAGGAAGTTTTGCTTTTGTGAGATTGGCTGAGTAATCACTTGTCAGAACATTTGGGGTTAAAAGAATTTATATTCACATATATATATATATATATATATATATATATATATATATATATATATATACACGGTAGGCCTTTCTATTAGGTATATTTTTTCATGTTTAAAGGAGTTCTTCTTTTTAGAGGTGAAATCAGAGTTAATAGCCCATGAATAGGCATTGTTGCAAATATTGTTTTCTTTCTTTCAAGACTGTGTACGTTTGTACCCTCTCCCAGGTTGTAATTCAAAGAGTAAGGCCTCATGCACACGAGACGCTGTTAAACGCGCGTTCAGAGGCAGTTGGACACTTTTTTCAACTGCACCTGAACGCATGCAATGTTATCCTATGTGTCCATGTACACAGTCTCGTTTTTTTCCCGTTTTTATGCAGTTGCGTTTAACCTTGTTTTTTCAGAAGCAAAAAAATGCTTTCAGACACTTTGCTTTTCCACGTTTCAGACGCAAAATGCAGCTAAACGCAGCTAAACGCGGCTAAACGCAGGCACCTGCGTTTAGCCGCGTTTGCGTTTATAACCCTTTTTAAAGAGACCCAATTTTTTGGACCAGAAAACTCAGAAATATGATGGTAAACCATAAAAATACTAGAAAAATTGTTTTAAAATGTTGTAATTAGTTTAGATAGTTCATAGAGCGTATATACTCACTAATGCATACATGTTTGTGAAATGCATACATGTTTGTGAATTATCCAACGGACATTCGCTGTGCCATCAACGGATGGGTCCAATATCGACAAGCTCTGATTCTGGACCTCTCATGCAAATTTGCAACGACGTTGCTGCCTCATCAAGAGCAACATCAGGAGCATTTCCTGACATATATTCAATATGGGATCCATTTCCAAAAAAAAACACAGAAAGAGAGGCAAATGCAAGTGTACAACTGCTCTCTCTGCTGCTGCTGCTCACTCTGATCAAAATGGCAGAAATAGTTAATAATACATGCTTTCTGAGCTTGGGGAGGGTCTATATGATGTTATCTTTACAAATGCTTATAGACGCAAACGCGGCTAAACGCGACTAAACGCGGCATGAAAACACAGCAAAAGGCGCGTTTTTAAACGCAAGTTTCTGCTTTTTAAAACATGCGTTCAGCAGCGTTCAGTTTGCATCTGCGTCTCGTGTGCATGGGGCCTTAGACACTTAGTAAAATAAACAAGATAAGCTGAGATTCCACAGATGGTGTATCGTTTAGCGAATCGTATTTCAAGTGAGCTTACAAACCTAAATTGGTATTTCCAAAATTGAGCCACAAAACAAGAGGGCTTGTTCACAAATGAAGCTATTGTATTATATATGTTAAAGCGGTTCTGCACTGTGTGTTGTTTTTTTTTTTTTAATGTAATGCATAGGATTAGGAGGTAAATTGGGGGACTCACGTGTTCCATGTTCTTAATTGATTGCTGCCGGTTTTCGTCCTATAAAATATTTTTTAAAAATGTATTCTTGCTGGGTGCCATCTTGCCTGTGGGCATGTGAAACCCCACAGGCACTTCAGATGGCCCAGCATGCACCGACATTACTGCGCCGAGCTCGCGCGTGCGCAGTAATGGCAAAGTGCAGCTCACGTTCTCCAAAAGATGTGCCCAAAATCTCGCGAGATTTCGGAAGATGTGGCCGAAATCTCGCGAGATTTCGGAAGATGTCCGCACTGACTCCTGGGATCAATGACACCAGATCCCAGTAGACAGTGCGGCGTGACGACGATCGACGCAGAGACCCCGCCCACCGCCGAAGGGACAGAGGAAAGGACGTCAGCGATTACAAGGTAAGTGGAAAAAAAAAAAACACATTTCATTTAGTACTCTTTGCCTGATTTGGAAGGCAAAGAGATTTACTAAATGAAATGTGTGCACAACCGCTTTAAATAATAATGTTTCTTTACAGTGTATCTTTATTACTTAACATTATATAAACATGTTTAATACATATACATTATTATTATAAGGTTGCAAATATGGTATCCTATTTAATGGGAATGTTCATGAATAACTGTTATGCTATCGTTAGAATAATGACTTCACTTTCATGGCATTTACAACCCCAACTAATGATGTGGGGTAAACTTTCTCAACCCATATATTTTAAGAAGCGCCAGGGTGTTTGGGGGTATTGACACTTGATTGTCAACCATTAGACAGTTTATGGTGTTTTGTTAAGCCGAGGTCAGAAGGTCATGTCAATCACATTAAAAGTAATTTATGATCTAACACTGCCCCTAAGAGGCTGAAATTGGTAATTATTCAAAATGGCGTTGGTCTTGGTTGTCAAGGTAACATATAAACTCCATCGTCATATGACGTCATAAGTTACATAGTAATGAGACATACACCCACTTTTGGGGTGAGATAAAAAGGAGAGACAGATAGCAGGAAAGATGGGAAGGAAAAAAAAGGCTGAAGGAATGTGATCTATCGGGAGATCTCAGGAAGAGAGCTTCTCTCTATGTCTCGCTACCTAGAGCTGTCTTTCTCTCTCGGGATGAGAGGAGGAAGAGAAAACACAAACATGTAGTAATGTTGAAAGAAGTTCCTTTGGGGACTTATCTTCTCAAACTGACAGACTTCTTAAAGTTCTGGTAAAGTATTAACCTTTCCATTTTATACCTTTTTGGTAATTGAATTGTTTTTGCATATACATTACAAAGACCATTTAAATATATGGCAAAGCAAATTGGAGTCGTATTATTTTTAACTGCATTATGAAATAATTAGATTCCAAATATTAAGAGACATACACAGTTTTGTTTGTCTTTAAAAAGCTAAAAGCCAACATTTGTACAATGGTTTTGTCATGTGATGTTTAAAATAAATTCACTCGATCACTTGATCGTATTGTCAAGCTGTGCACAATTTAACAATTTTTGTTTGTGCATTTAAGAGTGTAAGCAGAAGGTCTGTTTGTTTTGAGAAGAGATTACACCGTGATTAACCAGTTAACAACCGGTCCATAGCCGAAAAATGGCTACAGGGCGGTTGCTTAACTCTGAGAGGCCGTTAATTAACGGCCTCACAGAGTTCCCCTCTTCTCTCTAGAACATCCGTGCTCGCCGGGTCCGAACATGGATCATGATTGGACCATGATCATGATCATGAGCGGCCGTTTACCACGTGATCGCTCCGTCAAATGACGGAGTGATCACATGTAAGCAAACCGGCGTCATTTGATGACGCCGGTTCCTCTCTCCTCCTCTCTCTGTACCGATCAGTACAGTGTGAGAGGAGAGGGGGAGGGATCGGTGGCAGCAGTGCTGTGGGCGGGATCTGTAGTGTCCACAGCCTGCTCTGCAGTCACCACCGATCCATCCATCCATGCTCAGCCATCCCTCCATACCCTGCAATACACAGCAATAGCCTGCAGTGTATTGCGGGGTATGGAGGGATGGCTGAGCATGGATGGATGGATACCCAGCAGTACACAACAATACTCTGCAATACCCAGCAATACTCTGCAATACTCTGTAATACCCTGCAATACTCTGCGATACCCGGCAATACTCTGCGATACCCGGCAATACTCTGCGATACCCAGCAATACTCTGCGATACCCTGCGATACCCAACAATACTCTGCGATACCCTGCAATACTCTGCGATACCCTGCGATATTCTGCGATACCCTGCAATACTCTGCCATACCCAACAATACTCTGCCATACCCTGCGATATTCTGCGATACCCTGCAATACTCTGTGATACCCTGCAATAACAATACTCTGCAATACCCAACAATACCCTGCAATACTCTGCAATACTCTGCGATACCAAACAATACTCTGCGATACACTGTGATACTCTGCGATACCCTGCGATATTCTGTGATACCCTGCAATACTCTGCGATACCCAACAATACTCTGCCATACCCAACAATACTCTGCCATACTCTGCGATACCCTGCGATACTCGCTACGATCAAAGCCAGGATCGTTTTTTTTTATTTCAGGCTTTCCATCCTAGAGGTGAGATGTAGGGTCTTATTGACCCCATATCTCACTGTAAAGAGGACCTGTCATGCCATATTCCAATTACAAGGGATGTTTACATTCCTTGTAATAGGAATAAAAGTGATCAAAAAATGTTTTGGGGGGAAAAAAGTGTCAAACTAAAAGAAATAAAGTAAAATGAACAATAAATTTATTTTAATCTTTTTTTAAAGCGCCCCTGTCCCCGTGTGCTCGCATGCAGAAGTGAACACATACTTAAGTCCCTCCCACATATGAAAACGGTGTTCAAACCACACATGTGAGGTATCGCTGCGAACGTTAGAGCGAGAACAATAATTTTGGCCCTAGACCTCCTCTGTAACTCAAAACATGTAACCAGTAAAAAAAAATTAAAGCCTATGGGGATTTTTAAGTAGCGAAGTTTGGCGCCATTCCACGAGCGTGCACAATTTTGAAGGGTGACATGTTAGGTATCTATTTACTCGGCGTAACTTCATCTTTCACAGCATGCAAAAACATTGGGCTAAATTTGCAGATTTGTTTTTTGTAAAGCACAAAAAAAAAATTTCAAAGAAAAACGCGTTCGAAAAATTGCTGCGCAAGTACCGTGCTAGATAAAAGGTTGCAACGATGGCCATTGTATTTTCTAGGGTCTTTGCTAAAAAAACATATATAATGTTTTGGGGTTCTATGTAATTTTCTAGCAAATAAATGATGATGTTTACATGTAGGAGAGAAATGTCAGAATTGGCCTGGGTGCTCCAGAACGCCTGAAGATGTTCCCTGCATGTTGGGCCTCTGTATGTGGCCACGCTGTGTAAAAGTCTCACACATGTGGTATCGCCGTACTCAGGAGTAATAGTAGAATGTGTTTTGATGTGTAATTTGTGGTATGCATATGCTGTGTGTGAGAAATCACCTGCTAATATGACAATTTTGTGAAAAAAAAAAAAAAGAAAAAAAAATCTTGATTTTGCAAAGAATTGTGGGAAAAAATGACAACTTCAAAAAACTCACCATGCCTCTTTCTAAATACCTTGGACTGTCTTCTTTCCAAAAAGGGGTAATTTGGGGGGTATTTGTACTTTTCTGCCATGTTAGGGTCTCAAGAAATGAGATAGGCCGTATCTTCAGGTGTGATCAATTTTCAGATATTGGCACCATAGCTTGTGGACTCTATAACTTTCACAAAGACCAAATAATATAACCCAATTTATACTTATTTTTACCAAAGATATGTAGCAGTATAAATTTTGGCCAAAATTTATCAAGAAAAATTACAAATTTGCTAAATTTTATAACAGAAACGAAGAAAAATTCTTTTTTTTACAGAATTTTCAGTTTTTTTTTTTTTATTTTATAGCGCAAAAAATAAAAAACCCAATGGTGATTAAATACCACCAAAAGAAAGCTCTATTTGTGTGAAAAAAAGGACAAAAATTTCATATGGGTACAGTGTTGTATGAATGAGTAATTGTCATTCAAAATGTGAGAGCACCGAAAGCTGAAAATTGGTCTGGTTATTAAGGGTGTTTAAGTGCCCAGTGGTTAAGGTAAACATAATTGTTTACATAGGTCCGTGAAGTAACGGAAGCTATTTACTGAGAGTCACCAAGTCTTAGGCCCCTTTCACACTGGGGCGGGAGCCGCGGTGACAGTAAAGCAGCGCTATATTTAGCGCTGCTTTACCGTCGTTTTAGCCGCGGGATTCGGCCGCTCGCGGTGCGGTTTTACCCCCGCGAGCGGCCGAAGAAGGGTTAAATTGCTGCGGTACTACTGCGGTGTCCCATTGATTTCAATGGGTAGGAGCAGTGAATACACCGCTCCTATACCGCTCCAAAGATGCTGCTAGCAGGACATTTTTTACCATCCTGCTAGCGCACCGCTCCAGTATTAATAACTGGACGTCCCCCCCTCCCGCCGCCCTCCGGTGCTTCTACCGACTCACCGCTTCCATCGGTGAGACGGGCACAGGATCCGCCGGCCCCCGGATGATGATCATAGAGATTCTATATCTCTATGATCGTTCGGAGGCCGGGCGCGATGTTATGACTTCACGCCCGGCCTCTGCATTCAAAAAATGGCGGCGGCGCCGCAGCTGGGAAGCGGTGATCGTTTTTTTTTTTATTTTTTATTTTAGGCTTCCCAGCCTAGAGGTGAGATGTGGGGTCTTGTTGACCCCATATCTCACTGTAAATACATTCCTTGTAATAGGAATAAAAGTTATCAAATTATAATTTTATTTTTTAAAGTGTCGAACTAAAAAAATAAAGTAAAATTAACAATAACATTTTTTTTTTTTAAAGCGCCCCTGCGCCTGAGCTCGTATGCAGAAGCGAATGCATACGTAAGTCCCGCCCATATATGAAAACGGTGTTCAAACCACACATGTGAGGTATCGCTGCGAACGTTAGAGCGAGAGCAATAATTCTAGACCTCCTCTGTAACTCAAAATATGTAACCAGTAAAAAAATTTAAATCGTCGACTATGGGGATTTTTAAATACCAAAGTTTGGCGCCATTCCACAAGCGCGTGCAATTTTGAAGCGTGACATGTTGGGAATCTATTTACTCGGCGTATCTTCATCTTTCACATTATGCAAAAAAATTGGGCTAACTTTACTGTTTTTTTTTTTTTTTAAAGCATGAAACTGTTTTTTTTTTCTGAAAAAAACGCGTTCGAAAAAATTGCTGCGCAAATACCGTGCGAGATAAAAAGTTGCAACGACCGCCATTGTATTCTTTAGGGTCTTTGCTAAAAAAAAAAACATATATAATGTTTGGGGGTTCTATGTAATTTTCTAGCAAAAAAAATTGGAATTTTACATGTAGGAGAGAAATGTCAGAATTGGCCTGGAACTCAGGTGGTTAACACAACCACATTCTGCATGTAAAGCTGGCCATACACGGGTCGAATTTCGAAAGATCTTTCTTTCGAAAATCTTATCTAAGAATTTTCGTATGGATTTCGCACCATTAGTGGGCTGCAGCAACGGCCGATTTTCGTACGGCCATCGAATTGAAAAAATCCGACATGTTGGAAATTTTTTGAAAAAACCAACGTTTTTTGAACCAATGATGGGAGAATCGTGCGAGAACTGTAATCGAAAAAGAAATGCGCATGTGCAAGAAAAGAAGATTCCCGGAAAGAAAAGAAGATTCCCAGACAAGAAAATTCTTTTCTGTAGGAACATGTGGTGAAATTGAAGGTTTGGTTGGTCGAATTTCGAAATCAATGGTGGCGCCATCGAATCACAAAATGCACGAATTTTCTGATTTTCAAAAGAAAGATCTTTCGAAATTCGACCCGTGTATGGCCAGCTTAAGTCTACTCAGACTCTACTAAACCACACCCCTTTAAGCCACGCTGTCAGGGCTGGGCTTAGCCCTTTGTTCTCTGAGCTGGCCCCTCAGCTGTCGGCTAATTGCCAGCTCCCATCTCTCTCCACAGTTACTCAGCTGTTGATGATATTCTGCTTGTCAGTCCTGCCTACTTAAGCCGTCTAGTCCAGAGGAGCTCTGCCTTCGCTTTGGTCAACATCACAGTGACGATCTCCTGCGTTCCTGTTTAAAGACTTGCTTTGTTGACATCCCTTCTGGCTCCTGATCCTGTTCGCTGTTTCTCTACGTTGATCCCTGACTTATGGCTTGGCTGACTATCTGTTCCGGTTACTGAACTTTGACTATGTTTTGACTACATTTGTTCTTTTTAACTTTATTTTTAAACAATTGTGATTTAACTGTACTTCTGTCTCGGTCTGATTTCATGGTTCCTGATACACGCTCCAATATTTAGCACACTTTAAACCACGCCCACTTTTCGCCACGGCACGCTGCGCACACCACATTTCTTCATTTGCCGGTGCCTGGAGCCCACTCTTAATCTTTCACACAGCATACTCATTTCATTATATGCCCCTGGCATAGGATGCAACCCCTTTAAGAACTATTCAGCTTATCAGTGCATAATCAATAATAAAAACTTTGCTACACTCTGCTCCCTGAGGCCTATACAGTACATGCAGCTGTTGGATTCTGTTATTTTGCCTTTTGCAGAGGTGAAGTCAGGCTTTTAGCCACAATCTATAGATCAAAGACTCATCTGCTATTACTATGGCAGTCATGTGTCACTATTCTCAGGATACATCAGCAGCTAAGTGGATTTGTTAAAGAAGAGTTGCAGAGGAGAAATTTGTTGCTGACTTTCAACATAATGTCACAATTTGCATATCAGAACAGTGCTATTTAGCCCACTATAGCTGCACATATGGGGAATTTAAGGAATTAGATTGAAAAAAGCTGGTGCAGATTTTGACAGAACTACTTTGTTTATATGATAGAATGAAATTGTTCACATTAAGGCCCCCTTGTCATTTTGCACAGTGGTGCTCAACCTTTCTGATTCTGGTAATTTAGTGGATGGATAGATGCTTAAAATTTAGGGCTCCCAGAACAATATACTCTGACTTCTCTCTCTGGAAACCAGTTATATTTAGTGACCCAAGGGATGAACACTTTTGTTTTAGTACAAACTAGAATATGACAAAAACAGTCAATCAGTGTTAATTTTCTAACTGCTATCGGTTACAGCACACAGTGATTATACTTGGAAATGTACATACAATTGAAAGATGATCATGCTGCAAAACAAAAAAAAAAAGATTTTTTGTGCTCACCAATTAATTCCTTTTTTTGAAGTCTATTGTGGGATACAAGAATTCTTAGGCTGTTTGGCTTAAATTGCCACCTACGGGATACATTACATTTTAGCCGGTATAGGATAACACCACCCACAAACATCATGCCTTAGTTTTGTCGCAAAATAATACAGAGAGTGTGAAAATAAAGAGGGGTGGGACTTGTGTCCCTCAATTTTACAAAAATCCTCTTTTTTTTCTCATCCTGAGGGACACAGGAATTTTTACACTGTTGGTACAAAAGCAATCCAACAGAGAGATTGGAAACAAAGCAACAAGGGCTAAGAGACCTAAGGAGCAAAACACAAAGACTGGGAAATAATAGCAATTTAAAGATCTGCCTGAAGGAATGAACAAAATGAAAAAAGATTAGGTGCTAGCCTTGCAAACAGGAGAAATTGCTTTATGCTACAAAAACCAAGAAGCAATCACAAATCTAGTAGAGAGCACCAAGACAAGAAAAGGGGGGAACCTGAATCTTACTGAAGAATTATAATTTTTATTAACATTTTTCAATTCATGTTTGGGAGTGGAACAAATAATTATTTATTCCCTACTTGAGCAAGTGGGATACATATAAGTGTGCTTAAATATACATATTGTGAAAATGTGTATGTGGTGAACCGCGCTCCCTATGGGTTAATACGTTGTTATAAAGTGCAAACAGTGCAAATAAAACTGAATAAGTGGAAAATTAATCAAACAATCAACCATAAGTGCACATAAAACTGTGGTCAAAATCAAAGTGTTATCAACTTGATGAAAAACACAACTCAAGTGTCCAGATAGCCAATAATTCAAGTCCAAAGAAGCTCATCAAATATTCTCCAGTAAAAAGGTGATTTTTCCAATGATTAGGTGACTGTAGGAATCCTCCACAGAAACCAAGAACTCAGCCAACTCACCAGATGGAGATGATCCCTGTTACGGGGATCATAACAGCTTTGGATTGGAATATATCTGAAGATCTGTCTCGGAAAGCCCAGTGTTACCTCCAGTAGATTTTCCAAAAGGAACAGCCACACGCATCCAGGTCACACATGAAATAAGGAACAATGTTCCATGGTGAAGTATATCATAAAAAAGGGGGGTTTACTTAAATAAAATAAAAATAAAAATTGTCTCTAAAGGCCATAAAGGCAAACAAACAAAAAGTTAAAAGCATACAGGTGGATGCGGGGACTCCATATTATGCTCCACCTGCATTCCACTATGAGCGGAAGTGATGCCTCACATTCGACCACACTCAACGTGTTTCGTCACTACGTCAGTTCTTCACCATGGGAGATTGTTCCTTATTTCATGTCTGTCACTTAAATAAGAACTCCAGTCTAAAATGTTTTTATATTTAGATCTATGAATGAAACCTACTAAATATCTTCTCTCTTTTTTTTAAAGTTGGGGGAGGTTAATATGCAAATTAGCTAGTTTTTATAAATCAGACATTTAGAATACTTTTCTGTCTTTGCGGCACATCTTTGTTATCCAAAGTGGAGCAGGAATATACTGCATTATAAGTGAAGGTGTTGGCAAGAATTACAAATCCATTTGCAGAAAATATAATTTATGTATGTATGTGTGTATTTATGTGTTTCCACGATCGCCACTGGACGACGGGCTGGGCACAGCTCGCGTGCGCGGCCGATCCCCTTGTCTGTATGGGGGGATCTGCAGTGCGCATGGGCACGTGCACAGCGCAACGTCACGCTAGTTGCGTCGGAGACGACGGTAGTTCCGGGGCATTGATTGCCTTCCAGAACGCCGAGGAGATGATAGGAGAGCCGTTGCATTGGCTCAGGTGTCTGAGGGGAACAATATGTGGGCTGGAACAAGAGCACCTATGGGTAGGTATACACGCACCTGCATGCAATTAGAGAACAAGTGGTACAAATGAGGCGCACATACTAGGATTCTTTCAGTTGATTCCTGGAGCGCCACATGAACAGACTACACAGACAGGTATGGATTACATTGGAAGCAGGCTATTTTCCTTTACTTCCTCTGTTTTTCAATGCATATATTTCTCTAAAAACTGACTAGAATAAGCTTTACAATTATATTTTGGTTACAGTTCTTTTCTCACTGCTGCAGGCTCTGATATGCAATACCTGCAGCAGGAGCTCAATACATACCTTATTGGCTACATTGCAAGCTCAGCAAGCACAGCAAACAGGTAATAAAAATGTAAAGTTAATACATTTTCTTTTCTAAGGTCCATACCACTTTTAGTATCACTATAATTTATAGATAGCATTCACTCATCTCTTCTCACTAGCACGATAATTTATATTTACAGTCACTTTGTTTTTAAGCTTTTTTCATTCACAATTTGTTCCCTTTTTTTACCCATTCAATATGACACACAATGCTTATTAATTTATTGATTTAGATGAATCATCCCTCCATTTGATGCAAGTATTTAACCACTATGTGATTAAGCACAGATGCACTTTTAAACTATGGGACCTTGTGCCCATTCACATACATTTTTCCTTTTCACCTAGGACAACAAAGGCTCACCTAAATTTTCAAGTTTTTTTCATGTTTTTAAATACATATAAGTAAGAGGATAAAAGTTATAAAATAAGATCACATACTTTTATTAGAATAAAAACAATTAACCTTTATAAATATACAGACCCACACCTATGTTGGTTTAAAAATGTATCAATGTATTTTCCTTTCTCTTTTTATACAGATAATGCTAAATTTATGATTAGATATATTACTGTTTTCAGGTGCGGCCACCCGCGGGGCGATATAAACCTCCCATTTGTTCCCCTTGGGGAAACACCACAATACTGTCATATCTCTTGTAAGTCTGTGAATATCAATACCTCTGTGGGACTTCCCTCTCCTCCCTCCCCCTCCCATTTTCATTGGGTGGGAGGAGTGGGCAGGAACATCACGGCAGCAGGCCCAGGATTACCCTCAGGGAGAAAGTGTAGGCCTTTTTTTAGCATCACAATAAAAGTCTCTGGTTTAAGCGCAGCAATTCGGTTGAAAGGGTAAATATTACATGAGAAAAACATAACAAGAATAACAATAACAAAATAATCCTTTTATAAATGCTTATTTTTTCCCTTTTGATATTTCGCAGAAATGTGACAAAGTTGCCCCCTTTTTTGCACTGCCCCCCCTCCCCCCTGAAGAAGACCACAATCCCTAGAAGGTCGAAATGCATTGGGGTAGCAGGGTGCTTTTTGTCAAATGGTTCAATTCTATGGAATAATATTTTGAAAATTGCTGTAACTTTTTTCACATTATCTATGTATAAAGTGATGCATGTATTCCTATCTATCAAATTGTTCGTATAATGTATACCAGAGCTTGAATTTGGAATCATTACGGCCACAATGTTTTTTGGATTAATAAAACTATTTTGATTTTACTTATCATTGTTTCTTTTTGCTGCCTAAAAACCCCAAGGGGAACCCATTTTATATTTGTCTGAGAATTCTTGGCATACCGGTAATTGTCTGGAGACCTACATTGCAATACAATACATACAAAAATCTATTTTTTTTTAATGAAAAATATTTATGGGATCAAATAAAGCATGAGCAAGACATTAAAGAGGAAGTAACCCCTGATGGGTTTACTTCCTCTTTGTTTCCCTGTAAAGGTAAAGCATAATGGACTACTATGCATCGCATAGTAGCCCATTATGTGTCACTTACCTGACACAGGAGCCAGCGATGTCACCGATGTCCCCTGTTGCACGAAGCGTCCATCTTTCTTCTGGGTATCGCTGCTCCGGCGCTGTGAGTGCCCGGAGTAGCGATGGCGTCACTCCTGCGCATGTGCGTGGGAGCCGTAAGTGACGGCATGTTTGCCCTTACTTCCCGCGCGCCCAGTGCGCCTGCACCGTTGTCTACGGTGCCCTATTTTTGTAAAATATCTCCTTAACCGTTTAGGTCAAAGTGGTCTGTAAGGGTTTACAACCACTTTAATGCTTTAGTATGATTATTACACTGTAATGCAAACAGACTATAATAGGAAACTCTAAAACTGAAAAGTTCTAACTTTTCTGAATGCCAGACAGTCTTTATCTTTTTTTTTTTTGACATTTTCAAATGAAAAACAAGTAAATGTTTGTCTTTGAACAGTCTGCCAAGAAAATGCCAATTTACCATTATACAGTAAATGACAAAGTAAAGCCCAACTCCAGCCAAACCTCTTTCTTTTAGTTTTGAATAGATTTGGGAAGAGTTTTTAACTACAGTTTGTGATCTTGATGGGAAAATTCAATTTACTTCATGTCTCTCTGACCATCTATGACAGGAGGACAATTAAGGACAAGAATTGAGAGTGATTGTCACTGAGACCAGTAGATAGTAATGATAACCTATAAAGCATCTGTCCCACATCGTACATTTAACTTAGGGGGTGCATGGTCAAAGGTGATGCCACAACAAACATGAAAATACAGCCAGCGCACAATAAGTAAAATCTCTCAATCTTTTACCAAGGTCATAAAAGCAATAAAGTTCAAGTGGAAAAAGCTAACACAAATTCACCAACGTTTTGGAGACACAGAGGTCACACGGTCTGTCACCTAAAGAAAGGGGACCTCTGTTGAATTATATTTATCAAGAATACTTTTTAATTTAAATAATGAAGCCAAACAAACTTTACTGAGTTTTAAATAGTTAAATCTGTAGCATTATAAATAATGAAATGTGAAGAATCTGAAAGACTTTATTTTGTTTCTTTTTTTTATCACGTTAGGTTTTTGTGAAGAAGGAAACATTGAATTATTCAAATGTTTTACTGGAATAAAACTAAGCTCAAAATTGTATTTTGGTGAACAAGTATTCAAATGTATGAGAGAACTGCATGATTTGTGAAACAGCTACTTCAATATATTATATGGTACAGTGTCCTTGTAGAGCTCTTAGCATATTCAGTAGCTGCTGGAAGCAAGATGTTCTATCACATTAAAGCGATAAAAATCTGCATTGTCACTTTGTTTTCTCAGGACTTCTAAGGATAATCCTCTAGTAGACATGTACTGATCTGATATTGGTCAGCACAAGGGGAATAACTCACTTGCTTTGTGTAATGATGCAATGCCTGTTATATCTACCACTTCTCCAAGGTTACAACCCAAAGCCAAAGAGGTCTCCTGTGTCAACTAATGTGACTCAGGATGTTAGATTACTGTTGGAGGAGAAGAAAGATAAAAGGTATACTCTAGTTAAAGTTGAAATACTTGAAATACATACAGACAGCACCTCTTAACTGTTCCTTTTGCCACTACAGGACCATTGCTCTAGCATACAAAAACGCTCTTGTAAAAAAATACTAGAATTAGAGTTTCTTCCTGTGAGTCATGTGAGCAATCAGATTCTTCAAACTGACCTTAAAACTTTGAAAAGGATATGAATAGTGAGCGAGGAAACACAGAGAGATAACACATACTTTCAGATGAATGCCCACAATACACACCCAGAGAGCTATGATTGTAGATTACATAAACCAGAGATGGGATAACCTGAGTAAACTTTAGAGTAAATTGAGTAAGCTATATTAGATTAGTGTTTGCATATTGCCTGAAATTGTTTTTGCAAGTACATCTACCTTAAATTTTAAAAAGGTCTGTGCAAAGAACATTTATAACAAGATCATTTCTACATTATTCAATTTGTGTTTTGTGTATTGGTACCCCCTGACAAGCTGCAGAGTATTAATTGGTAAGCCTAGCCTGTTTAGGGATGATTGTTCCACAGTTGTCCCACAGCACTCACTGCCCATTTAGCAGTTACCATTTAGCAATAATCGAATAAAAGGATATTGGAACAGCCCTGGGGGAGTGAGGGTTAGAGTGTATAAGACCAGTAGGTTCAAAATAATTCTTTCCACTACTAGGTCAAATGGAGAAAATGAATCCAGCCCCACTCACAGACAGGTAGATGACTTCAGCCTCTCCCACAGGTAGGCATTTAAGCTAAATTTGGCAGTATTTAATTTGAGCAATACCTGATATTTGGTGAACAGATTAGGCTTCCAGCAGTGTCTACTGGTTTTGGCTGGTGCCCAGCATTCGAGGACACCCATGACCATGAACTCCCTCTGCAGAATGCTTCTAACTGACAGCCATCCTTCTGCTCCCATTCTCCTACAATCACCTCCAAAACAGGCAAGTCTGTGAAAGGGTCAGGGGAAAGAGAGAAAAGTGAAGGAAGGATAATGAGGGGGAAGGGGACCATACAGGCAGGGTGTTAGGAAGATAGCAAGGCCAATGGTTGCTCTGAGTCTCTGAACAGTAATGACTGGTTTTGGTAGATCATAAGCTCAATAATAGCATGCAATGCCAAGCTGCGGTTTCCAAAGCGAGCAAAGTCCTTTCTTGTATTAAGAGAGGTATGCGGACCAGGAGCAGTGGAAGGCGGGATGATGTGAGTACGCCGTCCGTCACGGTGGGAGGAGCCCGTGTGTGATCGTCGCGGCGGGAGTCTGTGAGTGGGACGCTGCATGGAGGACAGCGCGAGCCCCGGACCAGCGCTGTGACTACTCCCGACCCCGCCGCGGACCCCGTACCTCTGGAAAGCCGGCAGCGGATGGAGTGGTGGGGTACGCTATCAGGAGCGCGCCGCCGTATGCGGCATACCTTCACTTTCCTGGAGGTCTGGTCGACCAGCTGACCGCGCTCCTGTTGCTCCCCCCCCCCGGTCCGGATTTTGCACCGCTGAGAGGACACCATAGACCACCCACGAGGGGCTACGGGCACCTGGTTTTTTGTCCCCTCTCTCCATGCTACAAACAACGGAAGAGGACTATAAGAGCTACAGACCGTAAGGCCGAACACCAGGTAACCTCTGCAACACCACATACACTGAAAGACACATGGAAATGGGATGAGCAGAACAAGGAGGTAAAATTGTAAATGATATAGGTTGAAAGCACTGTGCTCTGGATTATGGATATACATGAGATGGGCAGAACACTGAGGTACAATAGCACTTGATACAAGTGGAAGTAATTTTCTCTCTGGTCCATGGACATAAAAGAGATGGGCAAAATATCAAACATGATGGTAAATTCGATATAATTTAAAGTATCTGCTCTCTGGAATATTGTCATATATAAATGTTTGAAACGTTTACCAACGCCTGACCAATAGGAGGGGACTGAGGTTTAATTACTAAAGGTGTTGTCTTAAGAGAGAAGGAGGAAGGGAAGGACCCCCTGTTCCCTCCGCTCCCCCTCCTTTTTTTTTTTCCTTTTTTTCTTTTCTCTCCCCTTTACCGCTGTACGGCTAGTTTCTGTCCCCTAGCATCCCCCCGGTCTACCCTCCCCCCCTACCTGGTCCCCACGTATATACGGGGCCAAGGGGGGACGAGCTCCCCGGTTGAAGGACAGTAACTATTGACTGCATGTTGAGATCTTCTCCTGCGGTCAGTCTGACTGGTGCCACGGATAAATGAAAAAAAGGGCCTACTTATACTCTAATCAATAAGTTCTTCCCCTCGCCTGGGGCGTGACACAGATCTCTCCTTTCCACCCTGTCCCCGGGTCAGTCCTAGAGACAAAACAGTAGTGGACAGGTCAGGAGGAGGAATCCCCCCCTCCCCCCCCTCTGACCTATCTACCTTGAGAGATACTCAATTTGTTGGCCTGACGAAAACTTGGGCCCCTATAATAGTAGGGGGCTCAGTGTGGTTCAATTGAAAGGACACTAGAAGCAGCAGATTACCAGGAGATCTCACTCGGTCCAAACGGAGGTGTTTAGTATCTCAGTATTATCTTACGAGAACTCCAGCGCTTGGACTGGGTGCGGGAGGAGGGGATAAGACAACTGAGCCGACTCACTAAATTCTGAAACCAGCGTAACACCAATTAGAAGTAGGAGAGGAATACGGGAAGAAATCTCAGACGCATACATAACAGTTGGTCGGAGACAGAAAGCTGGGGAAGCGAATAAGGAAAAGGGGAGAGGCCACCATGAGTAAATCTACTAGTAAAACAACAAAAAGTGGGCCCCCTAAAACCCCAAAAGAGAAGACCTCAGATAGTTCAATCAAACATTATATGACACAGGGCGTAAGCCCGAGGGCCTCGGAATGGGCAAGCCAACAGCAGCATAAAACCACAAAAAAAAGGGACTAGACAAAAAATCAGAGGAGAGCCCAGAATTGCCCAGGGAAGACTTAACTTCTGAAAGTAAATGGGAGATTAGTAATATGGAGGACCCCAGAGCAGAACATCATTTACCTTCTAAAAGAGAAATGACGGGTATGCTAGAACGACTGGAAAACGCGATAAAAGCTGATATCGGTATGCTCAGGACAGACTTGGGACAACTATTAAGTAGAGTGGAAGCGGCTGAAGAAAAAAATGAAAAACTGTCCCAAGAAGTTGACCTACTCAAAGAACAGATTAAACAAATCCATCTTCACCAGCGGAGTTTGCAATATAAAGTAGAAGATCAAGAAAATCGCAACAGAAGACAGAACTTAAGGATCAGAGCAGTACCCGAAACTAGGGGAGAAGACTTGAAGAATACCATCCAAAAAATATTTGGCCCCCTTCTTGGAAAAGGAGTAGGGGACTTCCCCAGAATAGACAGAGTTCACAGGATTGGGAAAACCAACGAGACAAATCTTGAGCGACCCAGAGATATAATTGTGCGTTTCAACCTATATGAAGACAGAGCGGAGATTTGGACAAAGATAAGGGGTCTGACACCGCTACAATTTGAAGGCCGGGAGATACAGGTGTTCATGGACCTCGCCCCGGAGACCCTCACCAGAAGAAGACTTTTGAAACCACTACTGGAGAGCATGAAAAACAAAAATATACGATATAACTGGAGATTTCCTGCTTGCCTGGTGGGCTTCGGGGACGGGGTTACGGCGAGATTGACATTCCCCGAGGACCTGGAAGAATTCTGTAAAAAATTGGATATACATATTCCGGAGCTCCCGGGGTGGTCCGACGGATAGGGGATGGGGGGAGAGGGGGAGACCTATCCCTGCCCCCCCCTCCCGGTTCGGGTCGCGGACTGGCTGGGGATTGGGGGGGAGGATGGGGGATCACACAGGCTTTCCTCGAAAATGCGACTCGGGATGGTCAAGGAAACCGGGACCACCATCGAGTCGAGGGCCGAGATAGGGCCACAGGGGGGTTGGGGGGGAGGGAGGAGGGGGATGGGGGGGGAGACGGGAGGGAGGAGGGAGGGGCACATGGGGGGTGGGAGTGGGAGGGGGGAGGAGGCTGGGGGCGGGCGAGAGGGGAGGGACCACAGGGCTTGACCAAATAGTAGACTGCCAAGAGATCAGAAGAACGATAAGCAAATTACCCAGAAAAACAAACGCACGATGACAACAAATATTAACTTTATGACATATAACGTCAAGGGGCTGAACACTCCCAATAAACGGCATAAAATCATGAAAGAGCTCAAACAATATAGAGCAGAAGTTGTCTTTTTGCAGGAGACCCATATATCAATTGACTCAAACATAAAATTACATTCAAGGGATTTTCCCGATTGGTATTATGGTGACACTATTATAAAAAGAGCCAGGGGGGTAGCAATCGGTTTTGCAAAGAAAATGCGGTTCAAATTAATAGATAGAGTAACTGACCCCGATGGAAGGTACCTCTTCCTGAAAGGAAAATTGGGAGACATGGAATGCACCCTTGCAAACATCTACTCCCCCAATACTAACCCTGGGACATACCTAGGAAAGACACTGGGAAAATTGATGGATTTTAAAAGCGGAATCTTAATATTGATGGGAGATATAAATTTCTGTATTGACCCCCCGAACGACAGTACGTCTCGTGTGCAGGGGATTAGCAATGTACAACTAAAGAAAATAAAACAAAAATTGCACACATGCCAACTGACAGATGTCTGGAGAAGTCAACATCCAAAAGATAAAGACTATTCATTCTTCTCCCCTGTACACGGGACGTACTCTAGGATAGACTAAATTTTTCTGGAGCACACCGCGTTAGATAGAGTAGTAGACACTAGAATAGGAATAATTTCACTCTCAGATCATGCCCCGGTGATGATGGAAATACAGATGGGGGAACCTCAAATGAAATTTCAAAGGTGGCGGCTAAATGAAAGCATTATCCAGGAGGCAGAAGGGGGAAATAAAATAAAGGAAGAATTGGAACTATATTTTCTAAGAAAAACGATACAGAGGGAATCTCGAGGCAGACCTTGTGGGAGGCCCATAAGGCCTACATAAGGGGTGTGCTCATTTCGATAGGAGCCGGGAATAAAAAGAAGAAAGCTCAAAAAATTAAAGACATAGTTGAAGACATATTCCGACTGGAACAACAACACAAAAGAGACTCAACTCAGGATAAAAGGACGCTCCAAGACTTAGTAACAAAAAGAGAGGAGCTTAAACGACTTATGGAACATGACACCAATAGGACTTTCCATTTGCTAGCGAGGGAAAGATACTATGGAAGTAATAAATCCCCCAAATATCTGGCAAAAATGCTGCAGAAAAGGAAAGCCCAAAATTATATAGAGAAAATCCAAACAAATAAGGGAGATATAGAATACACTACAAGCGGGATAGCACAAACATTTAAAAAATTTTACGCTGACCTATATACAGTTGAACAAAAAACGGGGGGCGGAGATATAACAAAAAATAGGAAAGTGAATAATTTTTTAAACAGGGCCGGCCTAACAAAAATTACCGCCAGCAAAAGAGAGTCATTGGAAGGGAAGATAACAGAAGCTGAGATAACTAGAGCTCTAAATGGAACTAAATTGGGAAAAAGCCCGGGGCCTGATGGATTCACAATTTATTACTATAAAAAATTTAAAGATATCTTGATCCCCAAACTTTGCACTTATCTAAATGGCCTCAGTGTAGATTTCGAAATGAGTAAGGAGGCTTTAATGGCCTCTATAACTGTAATTAAAAAGGAGGGTAAAGACGGGATAAAATGTGACAACTACCGACCAATTGCACTCCTGAATGCGGACACTAAACTGTACTCGAAGATATTAGCAGATAGGCTGAAAATTCTAATGAATAAACTGGTCCACCCCGATCAAGCGGGGTTCGTACCCGGTAGAGAAAGTAGAGACAATGGGGTAAGAACCCTGCTGCTATTACTTCAGGAGAAAAAGAAGAAAGACCCAAGTCTCCTCTTGTCGACAGATGCCCAGAAGGCTTTCGACCGTGTTGACTGGAGCTTTATGTTTAGAACGTTAGAGGAAATGGGTCTAGGCCCTAAAATGATCCAGCGTATTAGAACTCTGTACCATCACCCGACGGCCACCGTTAAAATCAATGGATCCGAATCCCCATATTTCGAAATGAATAACGGAACAAGACAGGGATGCCCTCTTTCCCCTATTCTTTTTATCCTGTCCCTAGAACCTTTACTTTCTATAATTAGAAGAGACCCCGAAATTAAAGGATTTGAAGTAGGAGACGAAATTCACAAACTATCGGCGTACGCAGATGATATTCTGTTTTATTTAAAAAATCCTGATATCTCCCTCCCTAGACTTATGCAGATATTAAAAGAATACGGAGAATTAACTAATTTCAAAATAAATCAAGAAAAGTCGGAAATCCTAAACATTAATACTAGCGTCACCCTAAAAAAAGAGCTTCAAAAAACATACAAATTCCCTTGGCATAGAGAATTAAAATATTTAGGTATTAAATTGGCACCTTCACTTAAAAAAATATATAATTTAAACTACATCCCACTATTAAATTAAATTAAAACAGAAAGCAACAGATTGACACATAGATCACTATCATGGTTCGGCAGAATACACGCGCTTAAAATGTTCATCCTACCCAAAATACTCTATAAGTTTCAAATGATGCCTATTGCCTTGCCAAGGTTTTATTTAGCAAAACTTAAAATGTTGGTAACGACTTTCATCTGGAACAACAAAAAACCAAGGATAGCATTTTCGACGCTTAAACAGGGGAAAAATCGCGGAGGACTGGCAGCCCCAGATATACTCTATTATTACAAGGCCATCGTCCTATCAAGAATTGTAGAATGGACAAAAGAAAACAAAGAAGAAAAAAGATGGGTGAACTTAGAATTTATTCTTAGTAAAGCACAATTAAGTAAAATGATATGGAACCCCCCGAAGTATAGGAATATTGATAGAGATAGTAGTGAACTCACTTTAAATGCACTGAGGATTTGGGATGAAACATACAAAAAAATAAATGGTCACTATAATTCACCACTTATTGCCTTAAAGGAGAATAATTTTTTTGCACCGGGATTAAAAATTAACGGGGGGAACTGGTTGAAATTAGATAGAGCACAGGTTGGAGATATTATAAAAAATGGAAAGATTAGACCACTACAGGAATTAAAGACAAAAGAGGGTTTTGAAGGAATAGACGGATGGAGACACCACCAGCTCTCCCACTTCATTGAGAGCCTGCCCCACCCCATGCGAGAACCAACAGACCTAACGCCCCTAGAGTCACTGTGTATAACTAAAGACAGCAGAGGCGCTATCACAAGGTGGTACAGGCTCCTATTGGACGGGGAGAGACGGGAGGTTCCCATATATATCCACAAATGGGAAAGGGAAATAGGGACACAATGTGAGATGCACACAGTTAATAAAATTCTTAAATTAACCCATAGCTCTGCTAATGACAGTAAGTCAGCTGAATTCAATTACAAAATTTTGTCCAGATGGTACGCTACCCCGGACAAAACCAGCAAATTCCAGCAAGATAAATCAGGGAAATGCTGGCGAGGATGTGACGAAATAGGTAATATTCTACACCTCTGGTGGAGCTGCCCAAAAATTAAAGCCTTCAGTCAGGTCGCATATAAAAGATATAACAAATATAGAAATCTCAGATGACCCATGGACTATTCTACTACATGGCACAAAAGAAAGTATCAAAAAATACCAAAGGTCATTACTTCCGCTTCTCCTAAATGCTGCAAAAAAAGCGATACCTAAGAAATGGCAGGAGTTAGAACCCCTCTCAATTTGGGACTGGATAGACGAGATCGAGGGCATATATAAGATGGAAAGGGTAAGAGGCAAGAATGGAATTAGGGAGGAAGACAAAACAGACAAGTGGGGAGAGTGGAATCATTTCAAAAAAACATGGAGTTACGCCGAACAATTAAAGATCTAATGATCTAGGAAATAGATATGGAGATTTTTTTCTTTTTTTTTTTTTGGTCAAGCCCTGGGGGGGGGGGGGGGGGAGGGAGGATGGGAGGGTTTCGGGTGGGGAAAAGATCAACTCTATAGGGGAAAAAAAAAAAGAGAGGTATGGACTCCAGAGAGAGAGATATAATTTTGCCCCTGTTAAAATCATTAGTAAGACCTCATCTGGAATATGCAGTTCGGTTTTGGGCACCGGTTATCAAAAGAGATATCGGGGAACCGGAGAAAGTGCAGAGAAGGGCAACCAAACTGATAAGAGGCATGGAAGAGCTCAGCTATGGGGAAAGATTAGAGGAACTGAATTTATTCACTCTTGAGAAGAGGAGAATAAGGGGGGATATGATCAACATGTTCAAATATATAAGGGGTCCATACAGTGAACTTGGTGTCGTGTTATTCACTTTACGGTCAACACAGAGGACAAGGGGGCACTCTTTATGTCTCTAACCCAAAAAAACCTGGTCAGGGTTTATTACAACATACAAAAACATATTTGGGAAGCACTCACCAATGCTTTTAAATTCAAGATGGTGCTGCCATAAGACCAACCCTGACCAGGTTTTTTTGGGTTAGAGCACCCCTCCCCCTCTTCATTACCTCTTATTTAGTGGCCACCAGTGTATAGGAGGAATCCTTTCAGTTCTCCCACATAGAGGAGTTTGGCTCCCATGGTTGAGACGCAGGATCTTTCGTTCTATTACTAGGGTAGGACCCACTAATTCGGGGTACTTTGTCGCAGTAAGTGGGCTTAGCACTATATAACCATATAGTGTGACCAAACCCCCGTATTTTTTGAATATGTTCAGGTGTTTTTAACTAGCCCTGCAGGAAACGTCATTCTTGAATGTGTGCGCTGTAATATGTTCGCTTTTTCTTTCAAAAATGGCTTTCTTTTTGCCACTCTTCCATAAAGGCCAGATTTGTGGAGTGCACGACTAAGAGTTGTCCTGTGGACAGATTCTCCCACTTGAGATGTGAATCTATTCAGCTTCTCCAGAGTTACCATGGGCTTCTTGGCTGCTTCTCTGATTAATGCTCTCCTTGTCCGGCCTGTCAGTATAGGTGGACAGTGACAATGTGTGAACTGTGACCATTCACTCATTTATTTAATACACGTAGGTTGCGCAATTGAAGTTTCTTTACACATATGCAAAAGCCGAATATTTAGTTTTTTTTTTTTTTATTGCAGCAACTTTTTTTTCTGTTTTTTAAACAATCATATCACCCACTTGAGTCACAATTTGTATTTAGGTATTATTCTATACTACATACTAACGGGTATATGTACACTTGTTTGTAGGGTAGCACGGATATTCCACCTTTAAACAGTATAGGTGGACAACCATGTAATACTAGGTTTGCAGTGCAATACTGTTTCGATTTTCGGATGATGGATTGAATAGTTCTCTGTGAGATGTTCAAAGCTTGGGATATTTTTTTATAACCTAACCCTGCTTAAAACTTCTCCACAACTTTATCCCTAACCTCTCTGGTGTGTTCCTTGGCCTTTATGATGCTGTTTGTTCACTAAGGTTCTCTAACAAACCTCTGAGGACTTTACAGAAAAGCTGTATTTATACTGAGATTAAATTACACTTTACACATTTTAGTTAGGGGTATCAGAGTAAAAGGGACTGAATACAAATGCACACCACACTTTTCAGATATTTATTTGTAAAAAATGTGGAAAACCATTTATAATTTTCCTTCCACTTCACAATTATGTGCCACTTGTGTTGGTCTATGGTCTTTGTGTTGGTCTTAAAAATCCCAATAAGGGAGGGAGGGGGGAGGATGAGGCGAGAGGTGCTTTTTATATATATATATATATATATATATATTTATTTTTTGGTTTTGATTTGTTTTGTCGGGGGGGGGGGGAATATGGAAGGAAGCAAGGTTTTGATATACTGTGACTATAATATATATAGAAGACCCCCCATTTCCAGAGACACTTTTTTGGGTCCTGGATGGAGTGTTTACCTATCTGCGTGTTTAAGAAGGAATAGTGATTTTGTTTTGATGTATTAAATGAGTAAGGTTTCAGGGGAAAGATGCTATTAATTGTGTATAGTATAAGTATACTATGGTATAATAGGCAGCAGATAGAGATGGATATTATGTTATGCACGATGTTTATGAAATGTATTCTTTGCTTGCTTCTAAATAAAGTTAAATTGGAAAAAAAAAGGAAAACAAAATCCCAATAAAATACATTTACGTTTTTGGTTGTAACATGACAAAATGTGGAAAATGTCAAGGGGTATGAATACTTTTTCAAGGCACTGTATTTATAATACAGTGGATCATAAAACTAGTTTTTGGATTTTGATGACTACTTTATTGCCACTGAAAGCTGAAACTCTTTTAATATGTATGTTGCTGTATAATACATTCCTAAAATCTAACATTTCTTTTTTTCTCCTGTGTTTTTATCATGAAATAGCATGTCTAATAATATCCAGTGTTACATTTTTCATAGGCGATTTCAACAAAATGTAGTAATTTCTCTTTCAAACAGGAGATAATTCCTCAAGTATCTTTTGCATACTGTATACTATATATATAAAACACACACATGCATATATTTTTGGAACTGGCAATTAATATGCACAGAAGGCAATCAATGTAATTGGTCTGAATCAGTTTGTTTTCATTGATAATTTCCCTGTAATTCATAGTTTTTTAAATTGTAGAAATGCTCACATGTTCCTACTAAATTTATCCAGAGACATCCCAGAAAAATGCTTTCAAATCCGTTTTGCAACAAATGAACAGTATAAACTTTTAATTGTTGCCATATAGATATGGTCAGGTGAGTAATAATTCTGTATTACCCAGTAAAGCTGCTCACAGACTTGAATTGTGGTCAAATGGCATTGTTAATATGTGAGTATTTCTTTTGGTTTTTAGGAGTAAGTGCACCATAAACAAAATGGATTTGTATGTAAAATAAATTTAACATATTTGTACTTTTTATTTCTAACTTAATTCTAACTTCTGTCTGTAAAAATGCCTGTTGACAGCTAAGGTTCAGGCTGCAGGTTTAAATGCCCTCACACCAAGAATTTCCCTCTGTGGCCGGTAAATATTGTGACCACTCTACTCACATCCCTCCTCTCCTTTATACCATGGCTAAGGCTGTGTTTAAGCATTGCAATAAAACAAGGTGCAATACCTTAGAGGCAGGGCCATCTTTAAGGCAGGGCAAAAGGGGCAACTGCCCTGGGCCCTGTCATTGTTGTGGGGCCCAAAGCAGCTGCCTCATACTTGCCAACTATCCCAGTTTAAATTCCCTTGCCCCTTGAAGTTTTAGTCCCTTGCTGTGTCCTGATAGCTCAGTGTGAAGTGCTGCTACTAATGCTGCCAAGCTGTGCCCTATTGTTGTGTACAGATGACTCAGCTGCAGACCCTGTATTTACATGTAAATAACCAGCATTCATATGTAAATAGCAGCAGAATTCATATGTATTCCTAGCAAAAAAGGCCAAATACGGAGCCAAATTTTACAAGCTCTGTGAGAGAGTCACGGGATATCTTTATGCATTCCGCATATATGAAGGAAGAGATTCCCAGCTCATGCCCCCTGAGTGCCCGGCCTACATGGGCACAACTGGAAAAATTGGATGGGACCTGGCTTACCCACTTCTGAAAAAAGGATATCATATATACCTTGACAACTTCTATACTAGCCTGCCCCTTTTCAAACACCTATACATTGAAAAAACCCTGGCCTGCGGACCCTCCAGAAAAATAGGAAGGGCTTCCTACAATCCATAGTTAACAAAAAGCTGCAAAGGGGGAAAAGAGCAACACTGAGATGCAATGAAGTGTTGGCCTTGAGGTGGAAGGATAACAGGAACGTGCACATGATGTCCACCATTCACGATGACACTACAGTTGTAGTTCAGCGAAGACGAGGTCCCATTGAAAAGCCAGCATGTGTCCAAGATTATAATCTCTACATGGGGGGGGGGGGTGGATTTCAATGATCAAATGATTCAGCCCTATTTGTCAATAAGGAGGTCCCGATTCTGGTACAAGAAGGTAGCAATTTATCTCATCCATTTGGCCATTTATAATTCCTACATAGTCTACACCAAATCTACAGAAAACCCCGCCCCTTCCTAAAATTCATAGAAGATGTAGTCACATCCCTCATCTATCAACAAAGACCCCCCCCCAGAAGACCTTCGCCCTGATGCTGTTAGCCGACTTCATGAATGCCACTTCCCGTACAACATTCCCCCATCTGAAGCAGTCCGAAAATGACAAAAAAGATGTCGCGTGTGCAGCAGAAGAGGATTTCGAAAAGAAACCAGCTACCATTGTCCCCAGTGTCACTCCCAACCTGGCCTTTGCATTGGTGAATGCGTCAAACTTTATCATACATCCCTAAAATATTAGCCCATGTTTTCCCAATTTTCATGATCTGTGCTGACCATTTTCCATGCTTCCCAAAATAACCATGCCACTGCCTTCCACGTGAACTTCCTGACCCTGGCTGCTTTTTGACTATGCCACTGCCTACCGTTTGGATGCTTCCACATGAACTGACCCTGGCCTGCTTTATGGCCTATGCTTTTGCCTACCGCTTGGACTGATCTGTTGCCCTGCTACTGTAGTACACAGGGGTCTCACATATGTGAGGGGCTCCAGAATAGTTTTTCCAGATGGGAAAAATATATTTTTTGTTTTCTCTGGGTTTCGTAATTTCCAGGTTAGGGTCTGGAGTCCGGAGGCTTCATAGAGATTTGGGTGGGTTGAAGCCTCTACCCCTGTGCACAGGTCTTACCCGATTGCGGCCCTCAGCCTGCTTCTGACTTACTGCCATTATGCCTTTGCCTGCCGCATGAACAGACCACACCTCTGCCTGCTACCTGGACTGTGCAAATAATTAGCTGTAGCAAGAGGCAGTATGTTTATGAAGGGCTGGAGAGCGGTACAATAATGAGTGTCTGCAGGTAACAGTCTACCAGGACCAATATTATGGCTGTGCTGGCTGTCTCTGGACAATTTCAATGGACAAATGCTTTGGCTGTGCTGACAATATCCTTGTGCTGACCATAGACAATATTCCTGCCTGCTGCCTGGATAATTACTATTGCTGTCGCTAAGCACATCCCTGACTGCTGCCTGAACCAGTGCTCTCTTCTATGGACTCTACAAAAAGCAGGGGTAATACTTTTTTTTTACCCTTTCCGCAATAGAATTTATTTTGGATTGTAATTCTTGGTATGTACATGCTATGTGTTAGACATATGAAGGACCTTCAAAAATGATAGGGTGCCAGGAAATTATCTATGCAATGTATGCTCCTAGAACGCCTGATTGTGCTACTTGGATGTTGGATGTTGGGCCTCTGTATGTGGCTGTGTAAAAGTCTCACACATGTGGTATCCCCATACTCAGGAGAAGTAGCAGAATGTATTTTGGGGTGTCAAATTTGCTATGTGTTGGAAATATCTTATATATGGACAACTTTGTGTAAAAAAAAATGCGTTTTCATTTTTTTTTCCACATTTTCCAAAAACTTCTGGAAAAAAAATAACCGTTCAAAAGACTCATTATGCCTCATAGATTATACGTTGGGGTGTTTGCTTTCCAAAATGGGGTCATTTTTTGGGCAATTCCATTGTCCTGGTGCTCCAGGGCCTTCAAAAGTGTAATAGGTGGTTGAGAAATGAGATGTGCAATTTATGCTCGTAGATCGCCTGATGGTGTTACTTCAATGTTGGGCCTTTGTATGTGGCCAGGCTGTGTAAAAGTCCCACACATGTGGTATCGCCATACTCAGGAGTAGCAGAATGTATTTTGGGGTGTAATTTGTTGTATGCATATGCTCTGTGAGAGAAATAACCAGTTAATATGACAATTTTGTAAAAAAAAAAAAAAAAAAAAAAAATCTTAATTTTTCAAAAAATTGTGGGAAAAGAATACAACTTAAAAAAACTCACCATGCTACTTACTTAATACCTTGGAATGTCTACTTTCTACAAAGGAGTAATTTGGGGGGTATTTGTACTTTTCTGACTTGTTAGTACCTCAATAAATGAGATTCACCTGATGTACCGAAGGCCTGATCAGATGTTTTCAATTTTCAGTGATTGGCACCATAGTTTGTAGACTCTATAACTTTCACAAAGACCAAATAATATACACTAATTTGGGTTATTTTTTACCAAAGATATATAGCAGTATAAATTTTTGCCAAGATTTATGAAGAAAAATGACTAATTTGCTAAATTTTATGACAGAAACCAAGAAAAAGGCAATTTTTCACAAACTTTACAGTCCCTTTTTATTTATAGCACAAAAAATAAAATACCCATTAGTGATTAAATACCACCAAAAGAAAGCTCTATTTGTGTGAAAAAAGGACACAAATTTAATTTGGGTACAGTGTTGAATGACTGAGTAATTGTCATTCAAATTGTGAGAGCACCGAAAGCTGAAAATTGGCCTGGGCAGGAGGGGTGTTTAAGTGCCCTGTATTGAGGTGGTTAAAAAGACAACCCCTAGACTGTGTACTGGAGCCAGAGTGAAATGACTGTTACTGGGGTGACTGGTGACCTCTGTACTGTTTTGCCAGAGCCAGTTAATAGCATCAGCTCCCTGTGGAACCACATATCACTGAAAGGGAAAATAGTGATTTGAACAGGTTTTCTCCGCTTTCCAAATGATTGTTTAGTGTTTCTAGCCAGCAGTTGTTTGCGTAGCAGGACCCTTAAACACAACACACTGACTCCTTACCTCGGTGAAAACAGCTCACTGTCATCTCATGTCTTTGTCCAACTGTCTAAAGCCCCATACACATGGTCAGATTTTCCGATGGATTCTGTCCTATCAGACAATGTTGTCGGAAATTCCGACCGTGTGTAGGCACCATCGGACAGTTTCCATCGGATTGTCCGACGGACAAAGTCATATCTCCTGCTGGATAGATTTTTTGACAACAAAGTCCGATCACACCAAATCCGATCGTGTGTAGCGAATTCCGACGGACAAAGTGCTACGCATGCTCAGATCACATTACAAGACCAAAGCTATTGGCTACTAGCCTCTACGTAGTCCCGTCGTAGGCAACAAACGTCACCACGTTCAGAATGATCGGATTTTCCGACAACTTTGTCCGACCGTGTGTACACAAAACCAACATCGGACAAAGTACGACGGACATGATCCGACGGACCTGGTCCTCGGATAATCCGAGCGTGTGTATGGGGCTTAAGAGAATTGTTGCTTCAAAATCCAATGTTGTAAAGACTGACTATACTTACTCCTAAGATTATCTTCAAGAATTTAAACATGTGAGATATAAAACCAATTTCAAACAACTACAGAGGAAGACACATTATGTATTAGCATTTTCGAAAACTGTTGTAAACAAAAATCTTATAATAAGCCTTGTGGTGCACCTAAAAGTCAATAATACTCCAAAGAACATACTTTTCCATCAAACTGTGCCACTGCAAAATGAAAAGTTTGTAAAATATGCAAGATAAATGACATTACATTTTCAGAGAAGCATGGCTCATTAACTGGAATATGATGGTTTGCCTGCTATGTAATGATTTTTTCCACTTCTTTGGTTTGTACTTTTTTTTTCCTCTAAAATGTTTTCACTGCAAATTTGGTAATGCACAAATCTCTGGATTTAAAATTGAAAGCTGGTATCTACATTTCTTGCATTAAGGTAAAAAAAAATTGTACGCATCAGTATCCCCCTCACCCCTCCTTTTACTTATCTGAGCCCTCATTCGATCCAGCACTGTGCCTATTTGCAGCTTGTCTCTACCCTCACTCTCTGGTCTCACTGGCTTCACTGAGCAAAGTCAGTGATGAGGGATCAGGGTTGAGACCCGACATCTGTGTCAACAGATGCAGACAGCTAGGGTCGGGAGTGAGCTCGGACATATGCCCCCAGGCACTGGGTGAAAGGGAAGGGGCAAGAGCGCCAGCTTGGGACCCAAGAAGAGGAGATTCTGGGCCACTTGATACTCCATTGCACAGAGCAGGTAAGTATAAACCTGTTTGTTATTTAAAAAAATTACAATCAATTTAAGGTCTACTGTTTACAAAGCATTTGAACATTTCCACAATTCTACCCAGCAAAGTAAAGTTAGCCAGTGAAAATACTACTTATTATTGCACTAGATGACTGCTGGACAGTTATGTAATTTGTGGTCACCAACAGAATCCATAAACATTTTGTGTGGTTATTGGAATGTGGATTACCATTGATAGAAATCTTAATTGCTTCAAGATCTAACCTACTGGAACCACTACCCCCAGGAAGGTCAGAAGTCCAGGGAGCAGAGGAGCTGGACTTTCTATATTTCTATATTTCCACCTTATCACTGTAGCCAGGTGCTTGGCTAAAATAAACAGTGAAAGAAAACACTGGCTGCAGCTGTTCGCTGTAGCTAATCTGCAGTGCTGAACTGGTTAACAGCTATATCAGCAAGAGGGTATTGCTGAGGAGGCAGAGTTCAATAGACTGAGTCAGGCAGCACCACACTGCACTGTGGGAACTGCATTAACCAGAGGAAGATTGCCAAAAAGAGAGGAAAGAGCTGCATTTTCTCAAGCTGTACAGGACACAGCTTCCTCTTGCTGTGAGGGAGATTGGAGAGTGCAGGTGGATTCACCTTAGTGTAGTTCAGAGAGTGGACTAATCACTGTGTGTGACCAGATGGTGAGCTGCAATAGCACTGGGACTGGTGAGCTGCCGCTGTAGGGATTTACAATCTGCTGCTGGAGAAAGAGACTGAGCTCTTTAGAAACTGACCATACAGCAATCTAGTACAGCAAACTCACAGTGTAAATGGGTCCCAACGCAAACCGGCTGAAGGGTTAGGACAAAAGACTCCCCCTTTACAGCTGCTACACAGAGACCTTTACATATTGCATATGCTAAGAGGTAACTCTCAGGGGATATGGAAAGGGAGGTTTGGGACTTTACATGAGGCACATATGCCATGTGCCTCCATCCCTACTAATGTTTGGAAAAAGAGAGGAGAGGTAGGACTTTAAATGAGAAGGATGGCTTTGTGGAGGCAAATTGGAATAGAAAAAAATACATTTTATTACTGAAGGTAACATATTAAATATGGTAGAATAAAAACCACATATACAGTAAGTAGTAACTCCACCCACACGTAACATACAAGTGTGGGATGAGTAAGGGAGTTGACATACATATGATACTTCTGGAGCAATTAATTGTATTCTTGTATTAAATAAATTCATATATATACACATGTGTCATATACACAGCACTAACAGCAGGAGTAAAGATAATAAATAGTAAGACCATAATAAATAAATACATAAGTATCAAAATTGATAATCTACTGCAGATCAAGATCCATGTGTCCATTACAGACACAGGTCAGCATCACTTGTGCCCGACGCGTTTCGTGTAAAGACACTCTTCAGGGGCGGATGCTTGAGTATGTCTGCAGGGTGTAAGAAAATATATAAAATAACATTAGTCTAATTTTAAATGGTAATATAAAGGGAAGGTACCTTGGCCCATCCCATATACTCACAAAAGGGGTCCAATAGGGTATAATGCCGCGGCCGTGCAACTAGGGTCCCAAAACAGTCTTCCCCCGGGAGCTGAGGTGGCTGCAGCCCCGTGCAGCAGGGCACATCCAACAAACCCCCCAGATGGCCCATGACACAAATTGCTGCTGCAAGAGTGAGGAAGCCAGAGTGGCCCGGGATGGCAAACTAAAGAAATCTGAAAAAGTGTGGTAGAAATAATGTGTGAATGAAGGAGACAAAAAAATGGGTTGAGAAAGGGGGTGTAACAGCTGTGTAGGCTGAGGGGATATGTGTTAAATTATATCAGTGTGTGAACTATGTGGTCGTGACTATGGCAATATGTGGAAGGTGAAAAAATGAATGGTGGGTGGTAAAACGGGAAAGGGAGGGGTGTAAAAAATGAATAAAAGGAGAATTTTATGTAAAAAAATGTGAGAATATAAAAAGAAAAATAAATAGAGAAAATGATGGTGACATAAACTAAAAATGAAAATGAAAACCAAAAGTAAAAACGGTGTAAGAAGAAGGAAAACATTGAGTATGACATGGTGCATGTGTGTGAACATAATGAATAACTTACTTGCAAAGACCAAGGTTTGAAAGCAATGTGGAATGCTGTGCTGCAGTGCGAAATCTGAGGTGTGTAGCAGCAGTTGTGTCAGGGGAGGCTGTTTATGAAGGCCCCGCACACATGCACGCTGATTGCCACCCTCGTCACGCTGGCGTAGCGTCAGCTGGGAAGAGCTCCGGCGGTGACGGAAAACACCGCCCTCCACAGAAGCCTGTATTCCCCGCTGACGCTGCTACGATGGAAGTCGCGTGCGCTGCATGTTAACGTCAACACTGACGTCACCTGCAGGCAGGATGCGTGGCGCCGAAGCTCTGTGAGCACCCGCCCATTGGCCCGTACATCTGCCCGCCCCTAAAGGGCGGGAAGAGGAAGGGAAAGGGAGGGGGGCACCTAGAAAGCCTCGCAACTCCCGAGTGAAGGCCAGAGAGGGAACCCCAGATCGCTGTGGCCACAGAGTATTCCCAATGGATTAACGCAATGGTGCTGTGGATATTTCAATGGTACAATGTTATGTACCCTGAATGGGCAGGAACCTAGGTATGGGGGCATTACCACCTAGGGTCTGCGTACCTCACACTTGGGGGGCAGGGGAACACTGCCACGCCAGTCATCACATCTCCATCCTTGTTGTGTGGAAAGGGAGGTTTGGGACTTTACATGAGGCACATGTGCCATGTGCCTCCATCCCTACTAATGTTTGGAGGGGGATATTGCACCATATCCTAGCCATCTCTCACCATTATTCATATTGCAGGTAATGCTTATATGCACTGTTTATTGCTGACTTTTGCCGATTGTTAATTCCAGTCTAGTGGTGCAGAACTCTATTCTAAGTTATCGTGGCATAGTAATTACACTATCTAGCAGACAGTCTGAACCTAAATTCTGTGTGTTCATTTATGCTCGCACCACCATTTATTATATTTATAACCAATACAGGAAATTCATTTAAAACTAAACGGTTTTGTGTCTATTTCCTGGTGCTAATTCACAGCTGAGTTAAAGGTATCTTTACCCGTGTGTAGGGATGAGCCGAACACCCCCCAGTTCGGTTCGCACCAGAACTTGCGAACAAGCAAAAAATTTGTGCGAACACCGTTAAAGTCTAAGGTACATGAACATGAAAAATCAAAAGTGCTAAATTAAAAGGCTTATATGCATGTTATTGCCATAAAAAGTGTTTGGGGAACCGGTTCCTGCCCCAGGGGACATGTATCAATGCAAGAAAAATACTTTTTTTAGGAGCAGTGATTTTAATAATGCTTAAAGTGAAACAATAAAAATGTAATATTCCTTTACATTTTGTGCTTGGGGGGTGTCCTTAGTATGCCTGTAAAGTATCGCATCTTTCCAGTGTTTAGAACAGTACTACAGCAAAATGAAATTTCGTAAGGAAAAAATGTAATTTAAAACTGCTCGCCGCTGTAATGAATTGTCGGATCCCGGCAATATAGATAAAAATCATTGAAAAAAACGGCATGTTCCCCCAGTCCATTACCAGGCCCTCCAAGTCTGGTATGGATATTAAGGGGAACCCTGCGCCAAAATGAAAAAAATGGTGTGGGATCCCCCCAAAATCCATACCAGACCCTCCAGGTCTGGTATGGATTTTAAGGGGAACCTCATGCCAAAATTAAAAAATGGCGTGGGGTCCCCCCAAAAACCATACCAGACCCTTATCCAAGCAGCAAAAGGGGGGGTAAGAGAGCGCCCCCCTGAACCATATCAGGCCACATGCCTTTAACATGGAGAGGGTGTCTTGGGGTCCCCCAAAACACCTTGTCCCCATGTTGATGGGCCTCTTCCCCACAATCCTTGACCCCCTCCCATGTGAATGGTATCGGGTGCATTGTACCCCTACACATTCACCAATAAAAGTGGCAAAATGGTAAAAATGACAGTAGACAGTTTGGGACAAGTCCTTTATATAAAAAAAACAAGTGTCTTGCAATGTAACTCCATCTTTGATGACAGTGCAGACGACCCAAGGAAAAAAAAAAAAACAGAAAAACTCTGCCTCGATGGAAGGCTTTTTGCAATGACAGCTGTTATATAGCTTAGGGCAGGTCCCCCCGGTGACGTAAATGGGTGACCCTGCCCTCTTCAAATGTCATGTGATGTTAGAGGGGGCAGGGTCACCAATTTACATCACCGTAAAAAAGCCTGCAAAAAGCCTGCCATCGTGGGATGCCTCCCATCGAGGCGGAGGTTCCCCTTTAAATCCATACCAGACCTAAAGGGCCTGGTATGGATTTTTGGGGGGACCCCCACATAATTTTTTAAAAGTAGCCTTACATAGTGTGGGGCATGGACTCAGCCCCCTGAGCCCTATTGGCCAAAGGCACTCTGCCTTTGGCCAATCATGGCTCTCACAGCAGAGTGCGCTGTGATTGGCCAAAGCATGCAGGTCAGGTGCATGCTTTGGCCAATCAGCAGCTGTCAATGCACTGCAATCTCGTTATGGGGGGTTCACGGGAAACTCGAGCGCCTGCGGAACGCCCCATAACGTTCGGTATTCGGCAAATGGGCGAACACTTACATTCGATACAGAGGGTGTTCTTGGAGTCGAGGCACAGAACAGAGACCCAAATTACTAAGTGACTCTTGCATGGTAGTGCTACACCATTATGCATGCCAAGAAGATTTATGTAAATCTATCTCTTTCATCCCTCTGCATATCTCTGTAAACATTTTATAAAGATTGCTTCAATGTGAAATCTTCATTGTCAAAGGCAAAATCACCTCATGAAATGTTGGGAGGAATTTTTGGGTGCATTATAAAACATTATTTGGATAAGCTTTAGGATTATTGCGATTCGTCATACTTATTAAAGCTTAACATTTTTTTGGGGGGGTTTTGGATATAGTAGAGAAAAGTTAACATTTCTGTCCATGACTCCATTTAGAGTATTTTCCTTCACTACCTGTCTCTGTGGCACCAGAAGAAAAAACAGTGGAACAGTTATTACTAGGACAAGAAGGCACAAGCAGCAAAAAGAACATATTTAAAAGTTCTAATTCTTCCCCACTCCACTACAAATGTGGAGTTCTTTTTGTCTATATATGATTAAGAGATTTCCCAAACATACCGATTAGGAATATGAAGCAATGAAAACATGAAAGAATATCTAAGCCTTCCCAGTTCTCTTCAAAACAAAATAAACAGTTTTGACTGGAAATTAGCTTTAACCAATTATATTAAACTGGACAATTACCCTCAATATGTATTAATGTGAAAACACAACGTAATTAACATATTACCTAGAACACCCAGCATTAGCATCAAGATATCATCAATATTATAATTTACATATAATTAGCAAAACCAAATATCCAGCATGAACAAGACGTTTTGCGTAAATTGTGTATACAGCTTTGCTAACATTATTAGTCAAACAGATTGAAAACATATATCAGCTAAATGAGTCCATTCTCAAACAAGAATGTAGCTGCTGATAATTCTGAAAATAGACTGCCTTTGCACATAAGCTGTCTTTTAGCCACAATCCATTTACTAAAAAACAATTCTATAACAGCTTGTAAGTCTCACTTAATGTTACTCATGATGCTGTTGCTGAAGCAAAATAGGCGTAATCCATTTAGCCTCACATATGTTATTAGGCATCTTTGTCTACAGTCAATAATAGGTACAATAATAGTGCAGGACTGACTGCCCTTTGTAATTAGCATAGACCACTTTCTGCACTGGTCTCTTTGGTCCAGAGGGTCGGGTCACTGCAATGGAGTGGCACGTCTGAAAAAGAGAGAATCATTTTTATTTTAGATGGTTACCATAATGCCACGTACACACGATCGTAAATGCTGCCATCAAAAGACTGATGTGATGTTTTGGTCAGACAATGCGACCGCGTGTATGCTCCATCGGACTTATGCTGGCGGCAAAATTGAGAGCAGGTTCTCAATTTTTCGGTTGGAAAAAGTTCCTATCCGAAAATGCGTTCTTGTGTATGCAATTCAGATGCGCAAAAACTCACGCACGCTCAGATTCAAGAAGCGCTCGGTCTGGTAAAACTACCGTTCGGAATGGAGATGGCACATTCATCACACTGAAATGTTTTAAATAGTTTAATGCAGCGCATTATTTTCTTCTTTATAATGCTAGAAGAATGAAGTTGTTTTTCTCCTCATATTCACACAAACGTATTTCTTTATCTTTAAAAAATCTTTTTTTTTTTTTTTTAAAGCCAGATCTCCATAATAATGTTTAGAATCATTTTTTATTGTCATTTTTTTTTTTTAATCAAGAACTCAAGTGTCAAGTTTCCACAACAACATTATTATCTTGTATTTTTTAAAGCTCAAGGAGGTTGGTATCCCTTGTTAATTTGACCTTGTATTTGTAAAATGTACCTGCCTACTCACATACAAACTGTCCTATTTGAAGAAAAACACATGCACAGGCAATTATTTTCATTTATTCTGGCTGATAACAAAATAAAGAGGAAGGCAATGCTGGAGAAACTGTTAGAATTTGCGAATAAAAATTGGTAGCTTGAGAAGTTCATATAATGGGGAGCACAATCTGGTCCAGGATTCACTTTTTTGAATAAAAAAATAAGACAACAGTAAAGTTTTTTTTTAATATTGTGACAAGATAATGTTACGCTGAGTAAATTGATACCCAACATGTCACGCTTTGTGCCCGCTCGTGGAATGGCGTCAAACTTTTACCCTTAAAAATCTCCATAGGCGATCGCGGTGATACCTCACATGTGTGGTTTGACCACCATTTTCATATGCGGTATGTGTTCGCTTCTGCGCGCAAGCTCGTTGGGATGGGGTGCTTTAAAAAAACATTTTTTTTTATTTATTTTACTTGATTTTATTTATTTTTTCACTGTTTTAAAAAAAAATTGGGTCACTTTTACTCCTATTACAAGGAATACTTGTAATAGAAAAAAGCATGACAGGTCCTCTTAAATATGAGATCTGGGGTCAAAAAGACCTCAGATCTCATATTTGGACTTAAATGCAAAAAAAAAACCAAAAAATCAAAAAAAAAAAAAAACCTTTGCAGCCATTGTGCTATATGCTGGGTGTTTAGTGTGCCCTTGTACCTTTAAGAAGGGGTGGCTCCCCTTAAGTCCAACTGCTCTTACCTATCCATCAGAATGCATGTGCCTCCACTGTGGGAGCTCTTATAAATTAGTGTTAGGTACCAAAGATACCAGGGTGCCTTGACGAGGCTCTGTGGCTTACGCAAGCATTTGCAAATGTATGCAGACTAAACCCCTGCTTTTTTTTTTTTTTTTTTTAATTCTTTATTTAAAGATGAGACACAGATACAAACATAAACATAAAGGAGACTTCGCGTTACATTTAGGCTGTGACAAACGCGTCAAATAAAATAGCCAAAATAAAGCAACTGCCTATTAATGAGGGTCGCTTTTCAGTCTAACCACTGTTACTTGCTGAAGTCTAATATAGGGTAAACATCAACATCAGTGCCCATCGCTTTTTACGTCTTTTTATACTGAAAGGGAAAGATAGTGGGGGAGAAGAGAGAGACAGAGAAAGATAAAGGGGGGAGAGATTAAGAAAAAGTGTTGTATACATACACACACACATACAGGGAGGAACGGGACGGGGTGGAGGAGGGGGGGGCCTAGCCCCCCGGGAGCCGGGTTTGGTATTGCTGGGCTGTCTATAGTGATCCTATACAGAGGATCCTGCCGTATATTGGAGGAATTCATCAGAGAAACGGAAGAGGTTCCAGTGAAACCATCTGGAGCTATGTTCCTCCGACTTGTCTCGCAGCGCCGAGGTCAGATCTTCCATCTGCTCAATGTCCTTCACTCTTGCGAACCACTGGGCTACCGTTGGAGCAGACTGCTGCTTCCAAAGAGGTGGGATGCTGGCCCGGGCTGCGTTAAGGAGGTGCTTGAGGAGGGATTTGTGGTAACGTTTCCTTGAAAGAGGAGTAAGGTTAAGGAGGACCGCAGCTGGGTTATCCTGGAGGGAGATGTCTGTAAGTTTCTGTACGATCTTAAGAACTGTCTGCCAAAAAGTTTGGAGTACAGGGCATTCCCAGAAAATGTGTAGTAGAGTGCCTGGGTGTGAATTGCAACGCCAGCAGCGGTCTGTTTGCAGAGGGAATATCTTAGCCAGTACCGAAGGAGTTCTGTACCAACGCGTCACTATTTTATATGCGGTCTCTTGGTATTTGCTGCATAGTGAAGATTTTTGCGCAAAGAACAATATGCAATCTTTTTGTGGTTCTGTGAAGGTGACTTGCAAGTCTCTCTCCCATTTTGCTAAGAATGGGGGGTCTTCAGTGGCGTGGAAGTCTAACAAAAATCTGTAGGAGGTCGACAAGGTCTTCCGGATCGGTCCCTCACCCAAGCACAGTTCCTCAAAGGGGTGGAGTTTTCTGGCAAAGTGTGTTGGTTTGGGCAACGAGCCAAGAAAGTGAGAGAGCTGGTTGATCCTCCAGCGGTCTAATCGGAGTGAAGCCTGGCCCGAGAGCAAGCTCTCTGTAGTTAACCAACCTGAGGGACACAGGAGTGATGAGGCTCTCATGAGACCCTGTGGGGCTTGCGATCGGAAGGACGGGTCTGAGAGGCCAGGAATAAAATCCGGGTGGCCAATAAGTGGCGTCAGTGGGGATGGAAACATTTTTAAAGAGGCTAATCGGAAAAACCTTTTCAGCTCAGCAAGAGTTGGTCCAATCATGGGATGAGTGGTCAGGTGGGTGGCATGAGTCGTCCCCGCCCAGGGTAGACCCGCTAGTGGGGCTCTGGCCGCCTCCTGTTCAAGTGACACCCAAAGCTTCAACTCACTGTGACGGCACCAGTCCACGACTCTGGTCATATGTGCCGCAGTATAGTATAGAGCTGGATCTGGAAAGCCGAGGCCTCCTCTAATCTTAGATCGTAAAAGGAGTGTTCTGCCAAGACGTGGATGTTTTCCGCGCCAGATGAATTTGGTAAATATTGAACGGACGGCGTGGAAGAATGTCTGAGGTATCTTGACGGGCAGTGCCTGCAATAGATACAAGAGTCTGGGCATTGCGTTCATCTTGAGTATGTTGCAACGGCCGAACCAGGAAAGGGCCAGAGAGTTCCACCTCTCAAGGTCGGCAGTGAGCGTAGATAGAAGGGGCTGGAAGTTCAGGGTGACGATGTCTTGTAATTTGGCAGGGATTTTCGTTCCTAGGTATTGTATTGAGCATGTAGCCCATTTAAATGGGAAGAAGGGGCGTAAGTTAGAAATGGTGGAGTCTGACAGGGAAACACTTAAGGCCTCTGATTTCTGTAGGTTAACCTTAAAATTAGACAGGGAACCATAGCGCTTCAGCTCCTGTAGCAGGGAGGGAAGAGAGGTGAGGGGTTCTGTGATGTAGAATAGAAGGTCATCAGCATATGCTGCTACTTTGTGTTGACAATGACCCGATTGAATGCCTCTTATGGACTGATTACCTCTGATATGCTGTAGAAAGGGTTCCAGGGAGAGAACGAACAGTATCGGGGACAGAGGACATCCCTGTCTGGTGCCGTTCGCAATAAAGAAAGGGCTGGAGTCGCAACCGTTTACGCGTACAGTGGCAGTGGGATTATCATAAATGGCTGAGATCCACGACAGGATGGGGTCTGGCACACCTACATGTTTAAGTGTCTCCCGTAGAAAAGACCAGTCCACCCTGTCGAAAGCCTTCTCGGCATCTGTGGAAAGGAGCAGCAAGGGTATTCGGGAACGCCATGCTTTGTCTATAATATTCAGTGTCCTGGTGGTGTTATCCCTGGCCTCTCTCGTTTGGATGAAACCGACTTGGTCTATTCCAATTAGACGTGGCAATAAAGCATTCATCCTAGAGGCAAGGATTTTTGTGAATAGTTTCATGTCACAATTCAGAAGGGAAATGGGCCTATAGCTGGCACATAGTAGGGGGTCCTTGCCCGGTTTAGGGATCACGGATATTGAGGCGCGCAGCATATCTGCAGGGAGATTGTGTCCGTCGGTCGCAGCATTAAAGGCTGCTAAGAAGGATGGGGCCAGCGTGTCCTGGAACATTTTGTAATATGGGAGGGTAAAGCCGTCCGGTCCGGGGGCTTTACCGGGCTGCGTGTCCGCTATTGCGGCTGCAAATTCCTCTTTGTTAATAGGTTTGGACGGCCGCCCGCTCCTCTGCCGTCAGCATAGGAAGGTCAACTTCCTGGAGGTAATTACGGATATCCTGGACCTTTCGGGGTAGCAGCTGTGGGGTGGAAGTTGGATCCAAATTATACAATTTGGAGTAAAAAGCACGGAAGGTATCTGCAAGTTCCGGAGATGAGTGAACTCTGGAACCTGATGGCGAGAGAAGTGCGGGTATATACGTTTGAGAGCACTTTGCGCGTAAGGCGTTGGCCAGTAATCGACCACATTTGTCGCCGTACTCGTAAAAAGAACGGCGGGCCTTCAGTAGTATATGCCGGTTCTTATGTTGGCGTTCCAGAGTGTGGAGTTGCGTTAAAAGGTCAGATAAGGTCTTGGCGCGACGTTGTTTGGCCGCATGTCCGTGTTTAATTAAAATGCCTCTGATGAAGCACTTATGCGCTGACCACACAGTGGCTGGGTTGTTGACTGAGTCTATATTGACTGCCAGATATGATTTAAGTTCCCTGAGGACGTCTGCTGCGATATCCTGGTCTTTTAGGAGCGCCTCGTTAAGTCGCCACGTGGTCGTTCTGTGGGCCGCTTGCGTAATAGCCAACTCCAACAGGATCGGGGCATGGTCGGACAGTGCTATATGACCTATATCTGCCTTGGTGACAATAGGGATGGCTGAGTGTTTTAGGAAGAAAAGGTCGATTCTGGAGTAGGACCCATGAACGGTAGAATAGAAGGTATAGTCCCGCTCTTGTGGGTGGACTATTCTCCAGATATCAACTAGTTGGTGCGAGTGTAAAAGATCTTTTAGGCGTAGTCGGGTGCCCCTAGGGAGCGACGACAGGTTCGAGGAGGAGTCCTTATGAGGGTCTAGTGTTAGGTTGAAATCTCCCCCCAGAACCAGTGTTCCTTCAAGGAATGCGTCGAGGGTGGATAGGAAAGCCTCGAGAGTGGGGAGCGGATTGGAGTTCGGGAGGTAGATGTTCGCAAGAGTGAAGGTCTGAGAGCAAATTTTACCCTTTATGAGCAGGAATCTGCCCTCTTGGTCGCGATACTCATCGAGGAATTGCCAGTGGAGGGACTTCGAGATGAGTATACTAGTCCCTTTAGATTTAGAGGATGATGACGGGCTATGGTATGCCGTCGAAAAATGTTTGTTCGTCAGCTTAGGCACCTTGTCTGCCCTAAAGTGAGTCTCTTGGAGAAATGCAACATGGGCTCTTTGTCTCCAGAGCTCGGAAAGACAACTGGTGCGTTTCTCTGGGGAATTCAACCCCTTAACATTCCAAGAAAGGATCTTGACAGTCATATTGCCTGAGACTATGTCAGCCTATGTCGGCTCCCGGGGTGCAAGGGAAGGGGGGGTGGGGGATGGAGAGGGAGGGGGAGAGCGGTAGGAAGAGAGAGAGAGAGAGAGAGAGAGAGAGAAGAAAAAAAAGAAAGGGGGGGAGAGAAAAGATGCGAGGGAGAGAGAGAGAGAAGAAGTAGGATAAGGAGAGATATAGAGATCAAAAAAGGTTAGCTCCGCAGAGAATAACTACTGCCACCAGGGCAGAGTGTACCTAGTGAGAGAAGTGGTAAGGCACAGCTAATTTCCGGGCCCCGGCCACGTGGACCCCTATAGCCTATGTGGTCTTGCCGTTAAGGCACTTTTGTTAAAACCCGGCTGGGGGAAAAAAAAACAAAAAAAACAAAACAAACAAAAAAAATAAAAAAATAAAAAAATAAAATAAAATTAAAAAATAAAAAAATATAAAAATCCTGTAACCCAGTTGTAGAACCTGTAAATATCAAGGTAGTAATTAGGTGAGCAGGCACATCCTAACATTTACACACAGATATACATACAAGAACGCCCTCGCTGGTACATACAAAAACCCTAAGCAAATATATATCTGTGTATGCATCATCATAGGGGGTAGTATAACAGTACATCGAGTCTCTATGGCAAGAGCAATTATGTTGAGTGACCACAATACCACCATCCGGGTGACGCAGTCTCCTCGTTTGTCTGTGTGCAGTAGTTGTGGAAGGCACAAAAACATATAAAAAAAAAAAAATGAAAAGAAAAAAAAAAAAAAAAAAAAAGAAAAAGGGGGGGGGGAGGGGTTAGAGGTGTGCCCTCGGTTATGTGGGGTCAATGATGCCTTCATTCACCCATGGACCAGGGTGGGCTGAGTAGTACACTGGAAGGCCTTCAGATCGCAGACCTTGCATATAATGCTATCGGCGTCAATCCCGTGAGTGGCAAAAAAAGAGTTATACTCAAACTGCAACTTGGGAAACATGCAGAAAAAGGAATGCTGCACTGCATATGTGTTTGTGATTTGGGCATGTAGAATCATCCCGCCGCTTCCTCATTATTCAGTGATTGTGAGCGGGAGTTCCTCCCTCTTCTAGCTTGAGAGTGGTTCCCCCGACCGCGTCGGCTGTAGTGGGCCCTTTGTGGTCTACCCGAGGGGGCTTGGCGCGTCGGTTCTTTAGCGATTACAGTCAGCAGCCAATTGGGTACCGGTATCGGATCCATGTCGGCAAAGGAGAACAGGTCTGGGAGCTCTGAAGGATGCCGCAGAGAGAAGGTGTCTGGGCCTTTGCGGACTATGAGGTGGAATGGGTGACCCCACTTGTATGTGAGACCCTTCTCCCCAAGACCATCCAGCAGAGGCTTGAGCGATCGTCTCATGAGGAGGGTCTTTCTGGAAACATCTGGTAGGAGGTGAACAGCTGCGCCATCAAATTCCAAGACTCCCACCCGCCATGCCTGCTGTAATATAGCTTCCTTGAGGGTGAAGGAGTGCAAGCAACATAGGACATCCCTGGGTCTGTCGGATGGCTCTGACCGTGGGCCCAGAGTTCTATGTACTCTGTCGATGGTGATCTCAGAGTCTGGTGGGCGGTCCAGGTAGCGGTTAAAGACATTAACCACTGTCGCGCGTAATTCCGTATTTGGCACACTTTCGGGCATTCCCCTCAGCCTGATGTTCTGCCTGCGGCTGCGATTCTCCAGGTCGTCTTGGAGAAGGTGCAGCTGAATGATCTGGTCAGTCAGTTCAGATTGAGAAGTTTGCAGTGCTTGCACAGATTGTGATTGTATAACCTGTTCTTGCTCTACTACATTAATGCGGGAGTCCAGGACAGCTGTATCCTGCCTGATAGATTGTATCTCGCTCTTCATGGCTGTCTCCATTCTCTGAACAATTGACTCCAGATCAGATCTAGTGGGTAATTGCTGCAGGAAATCCCACAGTCTTTGTTCAGAGGATGCATGGAGAGGGATACCCTGTGAATGCTGTGTGCTGTAGATAGTACTCACTGTGCTCAGATGTGTGGGGAGATGCCTCTGTTCCTCCATTACTTCTGGGCTGTAATACAGAGCGCTGGGTGGGATGGGAGCTGAGGGTGAAGCTGGAAGCAGGCTGCCATCTCTGTCGGGTGAGGCTGCCAGCGATCTGGGAAGGCAGGGTCAGAGGTCGCTGGGTGGTGAGAAGGGCGGCATGGTGTGATCGTCCGCCGCCTGAGGGGAAGGCTCAGCTACGCTGTGAACCTCCGCTGTGTGAGTTGTATGGCGGGCCGGCGCCATCTTGGCGGCTGCTGGTGTGGAGACCGCCGGCTGCAGAGAGCGGAGGTAACGATCCATGACGGCCCCCGGAGCGGGCGGAAGGCTCTTGGAGTTCCCCGAGGGTCTGGGGGGACAGGTCGGTGCCGGTAAGTGCCGGTAAGGTGGGGTATTGTGCCGCTTTGGGATTCACTGGCCGGGAGCCCTGGAGAAATGCGTCTTTACGCCGCCATGCCTAGGCCACGCCCCAAACCCCTTCTTTTAACGCATCCTGTTAGACAGGTTATTTTGATTATCCGCGGGCTGGTGGTAAGTTAAGCTTGTTTTTTCCCTTGGATTTATCTTTGGCCTTGTTGTAAATGCTCTGCCTGCTTGTGTCTGTGTCAGATCGAATTACTGTGTAGCTCTCACCTGCACCAGCACTAAACATGTCGTTTCTTCACAGGAAATATTTGTTTTTAGACTACAGGCCAAGCTCATGCAGTAATACAGTATATGTGTGTCATGCAGCATGTCCATGCCACATAAACAGAAACCTCTGTCACAGGAATGTGAAGACTTACTCGACTATATGCTATGTATACAGAACAATAGATACAGTGCAGAAGTGAGCGTAGCTACAAGAAATGTTTATAGAGTTACCAGGTAAACGTAAATTAAAAAATTGTTTAAAAAAGAGAAATACAGGGCACTTTGTCTAATGGCCATTAGGCTGTTAAATTATACATTCTTGTTTTAGGGTTTAGATACAATTTAAGAGTCTATCAGTTAGGTATCCTACCAAATGTATAATATTTTGATAATTTAAAGAGATACCACAATTTTCTGTCCCATGTGCCATCAGTGTAGTAATTGTAAAAAAAATACTTCCATTATGAAGGCACCACTGGTTACTTAATGAACAGCCTCTCATTTATTGGCACACCATTACTGAAGCACTAGTTCAGCCATCATTAAGTAATTTAATTGTCATCTGCTGACACTTTAAGATTACGATTTTCAATCAGTCTAAGTCAACAACTTATTTTCATTGGAAGCCATGGGGTGATTCGATACCATAAAAAGCAAAATGAGAGATCAGTAAAGCACTCAAAATGATGGATATCTATCTGTTCCATGAGAAACAATGATAATCCATTAGGTACTTAAAAAGTGGCATGCTATATTCCTACCTATCACATACATGTTAAATTTAGTAATTTATTTAAAGAATTAGCCTTAACCAATAAATTGACAGTAGCTTTATTGATTTTGGTAGGATTAAAGCGATGCCTAATTAGGTAAATATGTGCCTAACTTTTTAAAGTAAAAGCATCCAATTTGGAAACCTTTTTACTCTATTCAGGAGTATTTTCTTATTAGGGTACTTGGGAGCATTTCTTTTTACGGTAAAAAGGCTTCTAAATATGATTGTGATTGGAGCAAAGTGAATGGATAAAAGTTAAAGATTTCTACATATCAGGTAATTTTTATATTTACAGACATCTGTTTCCAGTACAAGTGATATCTTAGAAATTTTTTTATGATGAAAAAACTTAGTGAATATGCCTAGTTTGATTTGTTGTATTCACTAAGCCTTAGCAGACATACATTTTAAGACATGTTATTTGGGGAGAAATTCTGATTGTTACAAAACATTAGTAAATATAAAGGATGGGTTTATTAAATACAGTGAGGTAGGGTCAATGGGGTTGATTTATGAAAGGTAAATGTACTGTTCATTTTTTTCACTTTCTGCGTATGTGTTTGGGTATTCTTTGCAAACTGAATTTTCACCACATTTACTAAGCTAAGGCAAAATTTAATTTCCTTTAGTAAAACAACCCAATTGGCACACTATTTCATAACACTGGTAATTCCACCTAATTCAGACATATAAGCCACGGCCAAATAATTTTACATCTTTTGGGGAATCTTAAAGCCAAATTGCAGGTACCGGTAAGTAAGTATATACAGTATAGACAGCGGCGCCTGTCTTTTGCAAATATCTCCTAAACCGTGTAGGTTTAGGAGATATTCCTTGGACCTAAAGATAAGCCTTAATCTAGGCTTACCTGTAGGTCAAAGTGGTCTGTAAGGGTTTACAACCACTTTAAGTAGTTGTAACCCTAACAAAAAAACACGCTCCTGTCCCTTTAAGGCACAAGATATAGCACAGTGCTTTTGGCATGTCAATTGTCCCTTTCTATGTTCTACAATACCTGGTTGATCCTGTCTGTTCCAGTCTTCCCCTGTGTGTACTGATCACGTTTATCATAGTTACTGAACCCTGTGGGCATGGTCAGATTACGTGCCTCCATCATCCTGCTGTGTATTCAGCATCTCTGCATCTCCCCCTCCCTCTCTCCCTGTCATTTCTGTAGTCTGTGTGTGAACTGTGAACCCAATCTCCTCCCCGCCTCTCCCCTCCTACCTTGATTAAATATCCTGCTGCAGCTGCTCCTCCCATTTGGTAAAGTAACATCTATTATATACTTTTATCCTCTCTGGTTTAGGAACATATTAAGTACAGTGTGTGTATTTAAAAATAAAGCTAAATACCTTCTTTGCCTAGGGCTGCTGTGTGGTCACATATTCTTCCTCTGCTAGCTTGCATATGTCAAAGGGGAATCGCAGCCCCTCCCACTGCATTCCCTAGATCAAGAACGAGAACAGAGGGAGGACATGTGACCACACAGCAGAGCCGGGCAAAGAAGGTATTTCACTTTACAATAAAAAAAAAAAAACACACATACTGTATTTAACCGCTTCCCGACCGCCGCCTGTACATATACATCGGCAGAATGGCACGGCTAGGCAAAAGCACATATATATACGTGCCCTTTAATTGCCTAGCCGTGGGGTCGCGTGCGCGCCGCCGGCAGCTAGCTCGCGACCCGGTCGGGGAGCTCCGTGACCACGGCCGCGGGCCCAGCGGACCCGATCGCCGCTGGTGTCCCGCGATCGGGTCACAGAGCTGAAGAATGGGGAGAGGTCTGTGTAAACAAACCTCTCCCCGCGCTTCCTATACTGCCTGTCATTGATCGGCTGTTCCCTGTCATTGGGAAAGCCGATCAATGACGTCAGACGTACAGCCACGCCCCCCTACTGTAAAAAAAAACACAACACGTCACACTTAGCCCCTCCCCGCCCCCTAGTGGTTAACTCCTGCGAGTGTCATTTACATAGGAATCAGTGCATTTAAATAGCACTGATTATTTTTTTTCCAAATAACAGTTTATTCAAGAAATGTACAATACAGGTGAATCAAGCAGTCAAAGCAAGAATTATAGCTTGCGCTATTACTCACAATATGATATCACAGGAGAAAAAATAACAAGAGAGAGCGAAGGAAAAGGAAAAAAGAAGAAGAGAGGGTCAGAAAAAGTACACAGAGTTCATAGACCTATAGACCTGGGGGGATGGAAGACTAAAAACATCTAGGTCTAAATATACAATGTACCTAATAAACCTTGAATTCCTCCTAAGTCATTGGTATCTTTATTTCGGTCTATTCTTTTAGGAAAGTAGGAACCTGTGTTCCTCATAACGTAGGTGAGTTATGGGTGCTTATAGAGGGGAGGCAGAAGTTATAAGAGGGGTCTTAAGGGGTTGGAGGAGAGGGGGAGAGAAAGCATGAGGGAGGAAAGATGAAGTAGGGGAGGGTTGTCACCGTGGTGGTCCATCCTGCCGGGTCAGGTTTGGTTCTGGATTTCTCGAAGGTTCCAGGGGCTCCATACTATATCATGTGCTTCCAGCCTGTCCTGCATCCTGGCGGTCATCTTCTACATCAGCTCTACATCTTTAATTCTGGCGTGTAGGGCTCCTGGGTCAGGGGGGCGTTTTTTTTTCCAATTTAGGGCTATAAGGCAGCGTGCGGCTGTTAGTATATGTCTCATTAATTTCTTGCAGGGTGCAGATAATTGTGGGTGGGGTATGCCCATTAGGAAAGATTTGGGAGTCATAGGGATGTGTGTTCCCAGGAGTTGGGTTAATAATTGCTGGACTTCCTGCCAGTAGGGTACTATCCGCAGGCACCCCCAGTATATATGGTAAAGTGTGCCCTTGTCCTGCAGACATCTCCAGCAACAATCAGGGGTTGATGGGTAGATGGCGTGGAGGACAACAGGGGTCATATACCAAAAAAAAAGTATCTTGTATGTGTTCTCTTTGTATAGGGTGCACAATGAGCTCTTGGCTGCCTGTGACCATATCACCCTCCACTGTTCCATGGAAATCTCCTCTCCTATGGCTCCCTCCCATTTAAGCATGTAGGCGTGTTTGCCTTTGGTTTCCATAGGGTAGGCATTTAATATCTTGTATATATCTGAGATTAGCCCCTTCTGGGCTGAGCCTGCTAGGATTAAGTTTTCGAAAGGGGATGGAGGGGAGAAGAGCAGGTTGGGCGATATGGTCAGGGCAAAGTGCCGTATCTGTAGGTAGCTAAGCACTGATTTTTATATAAATGACAATGGTCCCAAAAATGTGTCAAAAATGTCCGATGTGTCCGCCATAATGTCGCAGTCACAATAAAAATCGCTGATCGCCGCCATTACTAGTAAAAAAAATAAATAAAAATGCTATAAATCTATCCCCTATTTTGTAAACGCTATAACTTTTGCGCAAACAAATCTATAATCGGTAATTGCAATTTTTTTTACCAAAAATATGTAGAAGAATACGAATCGGCCTAAAATTGTCGCTCTATTTTTGTTTATAGCGCAAAAAATAAAAACTGCAGGGGCGATCAAATACCACCAAAAGAAAGCTCTATTTGTGGGAAAAAAAGGACACCAATTTTGTTTGGGAGCCACGTCGCACGACCGCGCAATTGTCAGTTAAAGCGACGCAGTGCCGAATCGCAAAAAGGGGCCTGGTCCTTTGGCTGCAAATTGGTCCGGGGCTGAGGTGGTTAATATGTTCCTAAAACAGAGAGGATAAAAGAATATAATAGATGTGACTTTACAACCACTTTAAGCAATACAGCTTGGTCCAGGGCCCATCCTTACCCAGTAATTGGAAATAAAGGCACCAGCACACTGGTGAGATGTATTCCTGTGTTTTCCCTTCTGTAGTCAAGCTCACAGTGTTAAATTTAAAGAGTAAGTATCACTTTTTTACAGTATTCAGTCCCTGTTGGTAGTATTTTGTAGTACTTTGTCCCATCTTCCTAGGTGCCCTGTAAAACTTTCTGAGATGTCAGATAGGGCACCCCTTTTCACATGGCTGCCTGAGATCACAGCTAGAAAAAATATAGCTGCTTCGCTGGAAAATGCCTGTCTCCAACTCCCAGCATTTGTCTGAGGCAAGCACCAGCAAAAGGAAAGCATGCTGATATGCTTCACCTCTCTCCTCATTCCTCTTGCCTGGCTGTGCTTGCCTCTGACTGTGTTTAAGGGGAGTGCTACCTACCTACCAAGATTTCTAGAAAAAAGTTCCTGGCAATCAACTTGATTTACTTAGAAGAAGCCTTTGCAAAAGAAACAAGTCAACAAATGCAGTGACATTGGGGTTGGTTTACTAAAAGAAAACAGACTATTCACTTTACAAGTGCAGTTGCACTCTGCAAGAGAATTTCCCCAGGGTTTAATGAATGAGGTGAAGCTTTGATGACTTCCATCACCCAATCATGAGCAAAAAAAGGAGAGGAAGAAATACTTTATGGGATCTCAGATCCTGGCAAGCTGGAAAGAAAGAAGCGAGTGGAGATAAAGGGGGTGAGTGACAACTTGCACCTAAAGAGATCAATTTGAAGATACAAAAAACACAGTCACTTCCAGCGCTAATAGGTTTTCCAAGGTGAGGACTGGAGTAGCAGATGTCAGATAAAATGGTGGTGTGAAAGGTATATATGGTATTCCAGAACTAGGTGGATGCTGCCTAAACCCAGATAAAGCATGCAAATACCAAACAGGGAAATGACCACACTGTTGGCGAGAATGTAAAGTAACGGGAACGATGGCCCACGTACGGTGGGACTGCCCAAATAAAAAGCTATTGGAAGGAGATTTTACACTTAATAAAATAGATTACTAATAGAGAAATATTAGAAGATCCTTGGATGTGCTTATTCCTTGGGGTAGAAAATATTAATAATAAAAACAATATAAAGAATCTGTGATACCTCATATGATGAATGCAGCTAAAAGCCTGATACCAAGACATTGGCAAGAAATAGAAAGTCCCACAATAAAGGATTGGATTGGAAGGGTAAGAGAGACATACAATTTGGAATATCTAAGACAATGTGGAGAGGAGGGAATGGAGGGAATGGTAAATAGATGGAAAGATTGGAAGATGTTTAGGAAGACGTTGAGATATGTGGAGGTAGTGGGAGGATAAGATAGGGCGAACCAGGAGAACTGGGAGAAACAGAGGAAAACTATATAAGGGATTAGGCGGGAGGAGGGGGGTGGGATGGAGATGGATTGAGGGGGGGGGGGCGGTATTAGGACTGAAGGGGGGATTTAAATTTAGTTATTAAATGTAATCATGTCTGAATTTTGGAATTTTTGTACTTTTAAATAATAAAAATAAAATAATAATAATAATAATAAAAAGTATATCAACCCCATTGCATCCCAGCCAGAACAAAAGTTTTAATAAAATGCATTTTATACAAATCAATGACAAAACACAGTCACACAAAAGTTCTCTGAACTTTCCACCATCAAGAACGCGGTGACGTACAACACTACGACAAGCAGAGAAAATTAAGTTCAATGCCTCCGAGCATGCGTTGAATTGTTTCCGAGCATGCGTAGGAATTTTGCACGTCGGAATTTGTACAGATTCAAATTTCCGATCGGAACTTTTTCCGACCGAAAAATTGAGAACATGCTCTCAATCTTTTGCTGGCCGAAATTCCGCCAGTAAAAGTCCGATGGAGCATACACACAATCTCATTTTCTGTCTAAAAGCTCTCATCAGAGTTTTGCTGGCGGAATTTCCAATCGTGTGTAGTCTGTGTAGTGTGTAGTCTGTGCTTGGGCAATGAAGAAACAGTAGCAGACTGATTGGATCATTCCTCTTGTCTCCCTTCTGTCAGTAAGTTCATGGACAGCACATCTGATTGGTTCCTAGTGCTGCGCCTTCTTCTCCCAATCTGAATGCTGCTATACAAGGGATTGCATGAGGCTGATACCATGTGATATTAAGGTACTTACAAAAGTTACTTTAAAATCACACATAATATTTATTATTTCCTATTATTTAAAGAATGCATAACTGCTCCAATTTGTATTTTTATGTCGGACCGGAGTCCATCTTTCATTATACAGAGCTTGCTTTTTAAAAGCATAATCTGTTTTCCAATTTTGACGTGTGGTTATTTTCCCCATTTTCATTCTTCTTCCTTTATTCTTCCTTTTGTTAAATTTGTGTTTTCTACTAACTATAATGACATCTGTTATATGCCATTTAGAATTAGTTCACATTATTGTTTCTTTACTGAGTAACATCCTGGCTGGCACATAAAAAAACGTGTAATTAATAATGCATCACTAAGCCCAGACCTATTATACATACAGTAAATGCAGTATCATTAGAGATACATGCTGTAAAGTCTAATGTAATCAACAGCAACAAAATTAGATATGGTTCTAAAATACAGAAAGCAAAGGGATATCCAAAATGATAAAATCACCAGAGCAAGAGAACAAGCTAAATCTTTCAATAGGGTCATCTGTTCCAGTGGTAATTGGGGGGGGGGGGGGGGTGGATTTAACAGATTTTCTATGATTTCCTGTTAGTTGGTCAGGAAGTAAAGGAAAAACTCCCAAGTGGGGACATCAATACAGGGAGATACAATAATAATGACAAAGGTGGGTTTAATCCCTCCATACACCATCCAAAAGGAAAAAATGTTTTGGCTACACATACACTTTAAGGATACCTGTGATGTTCAATTTACACAATGCGCAGGATTACCCCTTTAGGTTCCACAGTGAGTATAACAAGCATGCTTTACTGCATATACAGACTGATTTTACTATTGTGGGTTTAGTAACACTTTAACAAATGTTGTCCCCTTATTTTTCAACTATTATTTTTCTGATTTTTGTTTATTTCTATTTTATTAAATATTAATACTTAAACTTTTTTCCATTTTATTTGTTTTGATTGTTATTTTTTCTTAATTTCACAAAAAGTGGGGAAAAAAAGGGGCACGGTACTACTTACAGTGAGCCCACAGGTGAGCAGGTGACACGGGATCCCCCATGGTGTGAAGTCTAAGGACCAGACGGTATACTGCCAGGGACCCCCTCACGAGGGTTTGGGCTTGGCTGCGTGCTGACCCCAGGTCACGACCCCCGGGTTCACCCTGCTCGCTAGGGAAGTACCAGAAGACACTGTCAGACAAGGATGGATGGGTGAAGCAAAGGAGAGCCGAATAGCGAGCCAAGGTCAGGGCGGGCTGAAGACAGCGTAATCAGAACAAGCCGAGTCAGTACACAAGAGATCAGTTCATGAGAGGTCAGGTTAAGGCAGGTTACACGAAGGGAGCTCAGAAACAAAAGTTGCTCAAGTAACCAGAAAGTGGTCTTAGAGGGATTTAAAAAGAGAAGCACATGGGGGGCTGGACAGGAAGTAGCAGGAAGGAATCATATATTAAGCAACAGGTGAAGCCGGTGACACCCATAGCTGCAGAGTGCAGCAGAGCTGAACACAAGCTAGTGGAACAACAGGTGCCAGCCGGCCTACAGCAGTAAAGGTGAGACACAGATCAGCTCCGCAGCTGATCTGTGACAAAAAGTTTTATATAATTTGTAAATAACTTTGCATTGCTTTGTATAAGAATCCTATTATTAGTGTAATTTTAAACATTTTAGTTGCAGAATCATATAATAAAATGTATACCTTTTATCTGAAGTAACACTAGTTTAGTTTATATTAATACTGGTCAAAAAAATAAATAAAATACATTATTTAGGTTTTGTTACTTTTTGTCCAAGGATTGCATAAAAAAAATTTTTTGATGACAAAGTTATTGCTGGATAAACAAGTTGATAGCAGTAATTTAAAAATTGCTTGAGTCTATAGGGGTTTTACAGGTGTGAAAAGTTAAAGTAGTTACCCTTTTGGACCTAAACCCAAAAACAAAAATGGCAGCATATATTTACCTCTTTTACTAAACTCTGCAGCAACTGCACTTGCAGAGTGCACAGTCTATTTGAATTTAGTAAATCAACCCCTTAGCATGTCTCTCCTGCAAATAGAAACCTAACTTTGTTATTTTTATTGATAAGCTGCATTTTCATTTTTGGGTTTGGATATGCTTTAAGCAATAGAGATGGTTGACTTTGCAAAGTGAATTTTTACCTAACATAGTAAATAAGGTAACGCTTTGTTCATTTCAATCATCCACTTATATGCAAGCATAAATTCAGCTACATTTTTCTAGCACAAGATTGAAAGCCATAAATAATGATTATATGCTATACTAAGTACATGTAATCACAAGAGATTACAAACTGCTAGAAGGCCACCTTCATACAAGATCCTTTAAATGTGAATTCTGCTTTAAGCTGTCTGTTTTTTTTTTTTTAATCAAATATAATGTTTGATGTATAGGGTATAGCTAGGGTATAGCTACACTTATGCAGACACTTCCTGCTTCAAGCTGAGCGGGGCAGCAAGAAAATTACTGTATTTATCGGCGTATAATACGCACCCCAAGTTTAGGAGGGCATTTTAAGGAAATAAAGTTTTAGGAGGGAAGTTTAGGGAAAAAAAAAACTTACATTTAAGCGTCATTTGCAGCTTGCCCAGCGTCATTTGCAGCTTGCCCAGCGCCATTTGCAGCTTGCCCAGTGCCACTTGCAGCTTGCCCAGCATCATTTGCAGCTTGCCCAGTGTCATTTGCAGCTTGCCCAGTGTCATTTGCAGCTTGCCCCGTGTCATTTGCAGCTTGCCCAGTGTCATTTGCAGCTTGCCAGTGTCATTTGCAGCTTGCCCAGTGTCATTTGCAGCTTGCCCAGTGTCATTTGCAGCTTGCCAGTGTCATTTGCAGCTTGCCCACGTTTAAATTTCCCACCGCCGAGACAGAGCGCGCGAGCGCCGCCGAAAAAGCCCGAGCGCCCAAGAAAAAGGGAGACGGCTCGGTCTTTTTCGGCGGCGCTCTGTATTTTTTGGTGGCGCTCGCTATTTATTATTACTTTTTTTCCCGATTTTTTTTTTTTTTTTTGTCATTTTTTTTAGGGGATCGGCATATAACACGCACCCACGACTTTTCCCCCGATTTTAAGGGGGAAAAAGTGCATGTTATACGCCGATAAATACGGTAATTATTGGAAGATGGAAGTCAGCAAAGCTTCTGCTCATTTACTAAGCTCTGGAGCAACTGCTCTTGGCAAGTGCAACTGCACTTTGCAAAGTGGGCAGTCTATTTTGGCTTTAGTAAACCAACCCCACTGACTCGCAAAGGTATGTAGAGCATATATCTTTCATATTCCCAGTCCTTATCTGCAGTTACAAAGCAGAGGCAGACCAGCTAAAGGTAAACAGATTAGTATTTGGCAAGTGTTTATGTTGATAAGCAGTTCTGTACCGGTGACGTTCCATAGGCAGGCCATTGATTATGCAGTTTCTTCCATGGCTGAAGGAGAGAAACTTGCTTGAATTCCCAATCAGCACAGTCAGTGTTGATGGGGAAATCCCTCCGACAGCGCTATTTTGTTCTGCCTGTGGGGAGCGAGGGGATCTTTCCCTGCTGGCGGAACACTGGGGCTCCAGTCCATGCACACGGTGCTTAAAAAAAACATCTGTTCCCTTGGCAGAAAAAAAAACGCTCATATAGAAAAAAAATTGTACTGCGTTTAGGCGAGTTTTGGAGACTTTTGCGTTTTTTCTGCAAGAAAACTCCAATCAGACATGCAAACCAGAAGGTTTTTTTTCCTGCCTCTAAACGCTGAGCTTAAAATATGCCTCCAATTGTCCTAATGTACATGGACACATATGATAACATTGAGCTGCTTCTACAGGCAGAACACAAAACTCCTGTAGTAGCAGCAATTTTTAAACCAGTGTGCATGGAGCATAAAAAAATCTGACAAAGGCGCATGCGCGGCGGCTTCATGGACGGTCGCATGTCCTGAGGGCTCCGCTCCACTCCAGCCTAAGCCCGCTCTACAGCGCCCTACCGAGGACCATCCAGCAGCAATACATCTCTCCCCCAGCTGCAGAACACCCGGGCTACAAGCCCACCGTTCCGGGACCACCGCCAGACGGAACCTTAGCCGTCAGCTCACCCCGGCCCTCACGGCCGATTCCGCCGCCATATTGACGGCCGCGCGCTCTGTGCTTCAGCTCAAGCCCGCTCCACAGCGCCTTACTGAGGAACATCCGGCGGTGTATCATCGCTCCCCCAGCTGCAGAGCACCCGGGCTACAAGCCCACCATACCGGGATCACGGCCAGAAGGAACCTAAGCCGACAGCTTACCCCGGCCCTCACGGCCGAATCCGCCGCCATAATGGCGGCCGCGCGCCCTGTACTAGGCCCGGACCAGGCCGATACCATAGCGGATCCATCAGCACCCGATCCCCACATCCTTGGACAGATCCAGCCCGCAGTAAAAGGCTTCTAAATTGGATTGTGATTGGAGCAAAGTGAATGGATAAAAGTTAAAGATTTCTACATATCAGGTCATTTTTATATTTACAGACATCTGTTTCCAGTACAAGTGATATCTTAGAATTTTTTTTATGATGAAATAACTTAGTGAATATGCCTAGTTTGATTTGTTGTATTCACTAAACCTTAGCAGACATACATTTTAAGACATGTTATTTGGGGAGAAATTCTGATTGTTACAAAACATTAGTAAATATAAAGGATGGGTTTATTAAATACAGTGAGGTAGGGTCAATGGGGTTGATTTATGAAAGGTAAATATACTGTTCATTTTTTTTACTTTCTGCGTATGTGTTTGGGTATTCTTTGCAAACTGAATTTTCACCACATTTACTAAGCTAAGGCAAAATTAAATTTCCTTTAGTAAATCAACCCAATTGGCACACTATTTCATAACACTGGTAATTCCACCTAATTCAGACATATAAGCCACGGCCAAATAATTTTACATCTTTTGGGGAATCTTAAAGCCAAATTGCAGGTAAGTAAGTATATACAGTATATACTTTTGCAAATATCTCCTAAACCGTGTAGGTTTAGGAGATATTCCTTGGACCTAAAGATAAGCCTTAATCTAGGCTTACCTGTAGGTCAAAGTGGTCTGTAAGGGTTTACAACCACTTTAAGTACCGTATTTATCGGCGTATAACACGCACCCCAAGTTTAGGAGGGCATTTTAGGGAAAAAAAAAAAGTTTTAGGAGGGAAGTTTAGGGAAAAAAAACTTACATTTAAGTGTCATTTGCAGCTTGCCCAGCGTCATTTGCAGCTTGCCCAGCGTCATTTGCAGCTTGCCCAGCGTCATTTGCAGCTTGCCCAGCGTCATTTGCAGCTTGCCCACTGTCATTTGCAGCCTTGCCCAGCGTCATTTGCAGCCTTGCCCAGCATCATTTGCAGCCTTGCCCAGCATTATTTGCAGCTTGCCCAGCGTCATTTGCAGCTTGCCCAGCATCATTTGCAGCTTGCCCAGCGTCATTTGCAGCCTTGCCCAGCGTCATTTGAAGCCTTGCCCAGCGTCATTGCAGCTTGCCCAGCGTCATTGCAGCTTGCCCAGCGTCATTGTAGCTTGCCCAGCGTCATTTGCAGCCTTGCCCAGCGTCATTTGCAGCCTTGCCCAGCATCATTTGCAGCCTTGCCCAGCATTATTTGCAGCTTGCCCAGCGTCATTTGCAGCTTGCCCAGCGTCATTTGCAGCTTGCCCAGCGTCATTTGCAGCCTTGCCCAGCGTCATTTGAAGCCTTGCCCAGCGTCATTGCAGCTTGCCCAGCGTCATTGCAGCTTGCCCAGTGTCATTGTAGCTTGCCCAGCGTCATTTGCAGCCTTGCCCAGCGTCATTTGCAGCCTTGCCCAGCGTCATTTGCAGCCTTGCCCAGTGTCATTGCAGCCTTGCCCAGCGTCATTGCAGCCTTGCCCAGAGTCATTGCAGCCTTGCCCAGCGTCATTGCAGCCTTGCCCAGCGTCATTTGCAGCCTTGCCCAGTGTCATTGTAGCTTTCCAGTGTCATTTTCAGTCTTGTCCGGGGTTTAAATTTCCCGCCGCCGAGACGCTCTGTCGCGTGCGCCGCCGAAAAAAGACCGAAGCGCGGCCAAAAAAGACCGAAGCGCCCCCGGAAAAAGCTGAGCCGACTGTTTGGCTCAGCTCGTGGTCCCGCCTCCCTGCTGTTTCCGGAGCGAGCGCAGGGAGGCGGGACTACGAGCAGAGCCGAACAGCTCGGTCTTTTCCGGACCCGCTTCGTTTTTTTTTCGGCCGCGATTCGGTCTTTTTCGGCAGCGCTCGCTATTTTTCAGCGGCGCTTGCCATTTTTGTAATTTTTTTGGGGGTATCGGCGTATAACACGCACCACAACTTTCCCCCGATTTTAAGGGGGAAAAAGTGCGTGTTATACGCCGATAAATACGGTAGTTGTAACCCTAACAAAAAAAACATGCTCCTGTCCCTTTAAGGCACAAGATATAGCACAGTGTTTTTGGCATGTCAATTGTCCATTTCTATGTTCTACAATACCTGGTTGATCCTGTCTGTTCCAGTCTTCCCCTGTGTGTACTGATCACGTTTATCATACCTGCTGAACCCTGAGGGCATGGTCAGATTACGTGCCTCCATCATCCTGCTGTGTATTCAGCATCTCTGTATCTCCCCCTCCCTCTCTCCCTGTCATTTCTGTAGTCTGTGTGTGAACTGTGAACCCAATCTCCTCCCCGCCTCTCCCCTCCTACCTTGATTAAATATCCTGCTGCAGCAGCTCCTGACATTTGGTAAAGTGTAAAGTATCCTCTCTGGTTTAGAAACATATTAAGTACAGTGTGTGTATTTAAAAAAAAAAGCTAAATACCATCTTTGCCTAGGGCTGCTGTGTGGTCACATATTCTTCCTCTGCTAGCTTGCATATGTCAAAGGGGAATCGCAGCCCCTCCCACTGCATTCCCTAGATCAAGAACGAGAGCAGAGGGAGGACATGTGACCACACAGCAGAGCTGGGCAAAGAAGGTATTTCGCTTTATAATAAAAAAAAATAAAAAAAAACACACACACTGTATTTAATATGTTCCTAAAACAGAGAGGATAAAACAATATAATAGATGTGACTTTACAACCACTTTAAGCAATACAGCTTGGTCCAGGGCCCATCCTTACCCAGTAATTGGAAATAAAGGCACCAGCACACTGGTGAGATGTATTCCTGTGTTCTCCCTTCTGTAGTCAAGCTCACAGTGTTAAATTTAAAGAGTAAGTATCACTTTTTTACAGTATTCTGTCCCAGTTGGGAGTATTTTGTAGTACTTTGTCCCATCTTCCTAGGTGCCCTGTAAAACTTTCTGAGATGTCAGATTGGGCACCCCTTTGCACATGGCTGCCTGAGTTCACAGCTAGAAAAAATATAGCTGCTTCGCTGGAAAATGCCTGTCTCCAACTCCCAGCATTTGTCTGAGGCAAGCACCAGCAAAAGGAAAGCATGCTGATATGCTTCACCTCTCTCCTCATTCCTCTTGCCTGGCTGTGCTTGCCTCTGACTGTGTTTAAGGGGAGTTCTACCTACCTACCAAGATTTCTAGAAAAAGTTCCTGGCAATCAACTTGATTTACTTAAAAGAAGCCTTTTCAAAAGAAACAAGTCAACAAATGCAGTGACATTGGGGTTGGTTTACTAAAGGCAAACAGACGATTCACTTTGCAAGTGCAGTTGCACTCTGCAAGGGAATTTCCCTAGGGTTTAATGAATGAGGTGAAGCTTTGATGACTTCCATCACCCAATCATGAGCAAAAAAAGGAGAGGAAGAAATACTTTATGGGATCTCAGATCCTGGCAAGCTGGAAAGAAAGAAGCGATTGGAGATAAAGGGGGTGAGTGACAACTTGCACCTAAAGAGATCAATTTGAAGATACAAAAAACACAGTCACTTCCAGCGCTAATAGGTCTTCCAAGGTGAGGAGTAACAGATGTCAGATAAAATGGTGGTGTGAAAGATATATATGGTATTCCAGAACTAGGTGGATGCTGCCTAACCCCAGATAAAGCATGCAAATACCAAACAGGGAAATTACCACACTGTTGACGAGGACGTAAAGTAACGGGAACGATGGCCCACGTATGGTGGGACTGCCCAAAAAAAAAGCTATTGGAAAGAGATTTTACACTTAATAAAATAGATTACTAATAGAGAAATATTAGAAGAACCTTGGATGTGCTTATTCCTTGGGGTAGAAAATATTAATAATAAAAACAATATAAAGAATCTGTGATACCTCATATAATGAGTGCAGCTAAAAGCCTGATACCAAGACATTGGCAAGAAATAGAAAGTCCCACAATAAAGGATTGGATTGGAAGGGTAGAAGAGACATACAATTTGGAATATCTGAGACAATGTGGAGAGGAGGGAATGTAGGGAATGGTAAATAGATGGAAAGATTGGAAGATGTTTAGGAAGACGGTGAGATATGTGGAGGTAGTGGGAGGATAAGATAGGGCGAACCAGGAGAACTGGGAGAAACTGAGGAAAACTATATAAGGGATTAGGCGGGAGGAGGGGGATGGGATGGAGATGGATTGAGGGGGGGGGGCGGGATTAGGACTGAAGGGGGATTTAAATTTAGTTATTAAATGTAATCATGTCTGAATTTTGGAATTTTTGTACTTTGAAATAATGAAAATAAATAATAATAATAATAATAAAAAAAGTATATCAACCCCATTGCATCCCAGCCAGAACAAAAGTTTTAATAAAATGCATTTTATACAAATCAATGACAAAACACAGTCACACAAAAGTTCTTTGAACTTTCGACCATCAAGAACGCGGTGACGTACAAACACTACGACAAGCAGAGAAAATTAAGTTTAATGCTTCCGAGCATGCGTTGAATTGTTTCCGAGCATGCGTAGGAATTTTGCACGTCGGAATTTGTACAGACGATTCGAATTTCCGATCGAAAAAATTTTCCGACCGAAAAATTGAGAACATGCTCTCAATCTTTTGCTGGCCGAAATTCCGCCAGCAAAAGTCCAATGGAGCATACACACAATCTTATTTTCTGCCTAAAAGCTCTCATCGGACTTTTTCTGGCGGAATTTCCAATCGTGTGTAGTCTGTGTAGTGTGTAGTCTGTGATCGAACAATGGAGAAACAGTAGCAGACTGATTGGATCATTCCTCTTGTCTCCCTTCTGTCAGTAAGTTCATTGACAGCACACCTGATTGGTTCCTAGTGCTGCCCCTTCTTCTCCCAATCTGGATGCTGCTACACAAGGGATAGCATGAGGCTGATACCATGTGATATTAAGGTACTTACAAAAGTTACTTTAAAATCACACATAATATTTATTATTTCCTATTATTTAAAGAATGCATAACTGCTCCAATTTGTATTTTTATGTCTGACCGGAGTCTATCTTTCAATATACAGAGCTTGCTTTTTAAAAGCCTAATCTGTTTTCCAATTTTGACGTGTGGTTATTTTCCCCATTTTCATTCTTCTTCCTTTATTCTTCCTTTTGTTACATTTGAGTTTTCTACTTATAACTGTAATGACATCTGTTATATGCCATTTAGAATTAGTTCACATTATTGTTTCTTTACTGAGTAACATCCTGGCTGGCATCTAAAAAAACGTGTAATTAATAATGCATCACTAAGCCCAGACCTATTATACATACAGTAAATGCAGTATCATTAGAGATACATGCTGTAAAGTCTAATGTAATCAACAGCAACAAAATTGGATATGGTTCTAAAATAACAGAAAGCAAATGGAAACCCAAAATGATAAAATCACCAGAGCAAGAGAACAAGCTAAATCTTTCAATAGGGTCATCTGTTCTAGTGGTAATTGTCTGGGGGGGGGGGGGGGGTTTCACAGATTTTCTATGATTTCCTGTTAGTTGGTCAGGAGATGCAAGGAGATGCAATAATAATGAACAATGTGGGTTTAATCCCTCCATACACCATCCAAAAGGAAAAAATGTTTTGGCTACACATACACTTTAAGGATACCTGTGATGTTCAATTTACACAATGCGCAGGATTACCCCTTTAGGTTCCACAGTGAGTATAACAAGCATGCTTTACTGCATATACAGACTGATTTTACTATTGTGGGTTTAGTAACACTTTAACAAATGTTGTCCCCTTATTTTTCAACTATTATTTTTCTGATTTTTGTTTATTTCTATTTTATTAAATATTAATACTTAAACTTTTTTCCATTTTATTTGTTTTGATTGTTATTTTTTCTTAATTTCACAAAAAGTGGGGAAAAAAAGGGGCACGGTACTACTTACAGTGAGCCCACAGGTGAGCAGGTGACACGGGATCCCCCATGGTGTGAAGTCTAAGGGCCAGATGGTATACTGCCAGGGACCCCCTCACGAGGGTTTGGGCTTGGCTGCGTGCTGACCCCAGGTCACGACCCCCGGGTTCACCCTGCTCGCTAGGGAAGTACCAGAAGACACTGTCAGACAAGGATGGATGGGTGAAGCAAAGGAGAGCCGAATAGCGAGCCAAGGTCAGGGCGGGCTGAAGACAGCGTAATCAGAACAAGCCGAGTCAGTACACAAGAGATCAGTTCATGAGAGGTCAGGTTAAGGCAGGTTACACGAAGGGAGCTCAGAAACAAAAGTTGCTCAAGTAACCAGAAAGTGGTCTTAGAGGGATTTAAAAAGAGAAGCACATGGGGGGCTGGACAGGAAGTAGCAGGAAGGAATCATATATTAAGCAACAGGTGAAGCCGGCGACACCCATAGCTGCAGAGTGCAGCAGAGCTGAACACAAGCTAGTGGAACAACAGGTGCCAGCCGGCCTACAGCAGTAAAGGTGAGACACAGATCAGCTCCGCAGCTGATCTGTGACAAAAAGTTTTATATAATTTGTAAATAACTTTGCATTGCTTTGTATAAGAATCCTATTATTAGTGTAATTTTAAACATTTTAGTTGCAGAATCATATAATAAAATGTATACCTTTTATCTGAAGTAACACTAGTTTAGTTTATATTAATGCTGGTCAAAAAAATAAATAAAATATATTATTTAGGTTTTGTTACTTTTTGTCCAAGGATTGCATTAAAAAAAAAAAATTTGATGACAAAGTTATTGCTGGATAAACAAGTTGATAGCAGTAATTTAAAAATTGCTTGAGTCTATAGGGGTTTTACAGGTGTGAAAAGTTAAAGTAGTTACCCTTTTGGACCTAAACCCAAAAACAAAAATGGCAGCATATATTTACCTCTTTTACTAAACTCTGCAGCAACTGCACTTGCAGAGTGCACAGTCTATTTGAATTTAGTAAATCAACCCCTTAGCATGTCTCTCCTGCAAATAGAAACCTAACTTTGTTATTTTTATTGATAAGCTGCATTTTCATTTTTGGGTTTGGATATGCTTTAAGCAATAGAGATGGTTGACTTTGCAAAGTGAATTTTTACCTAACATAGTAAATAAGGTAACGCTTTGTTCATTTCAATCATCCACTTATATGCAAGCATAAATTCAGCTACATTTTTCTAGCACAAGATTGAAAGCCATAAATAATGATTATATGCTATACTAAGTACATGTAATCACAAGAGATTACAAACTGCTAGAAGGCCACCTTCATACAAGATCCTTTAAATGTGAATTCTGCTTTAAGCTGTCTGTTTTTTTTTTTTTAATCAAATATAATGTTTGATGTATAGGGTATAGCTACACTTATGCAGACACTTCCTGCTTCAAGCTGATGTCTTCTCCAGTGATTACATGAGAGCGGGGCAGCAAGAAAATTACCGTATTTATCGGCGTATAACACGCACCCCAAGTTTAGGAGGGCATTTTAAGGAAAAAAAGTTTTAGGAGGGAAGTTTAGGGAAAAAAAAAACTTACATTTAAGCGTCATTTGCAGCTTGCCCAGCGTCATTTGCAGCTTGCCCAGCGCCATTTGCAGCTTGCCCAGTGCCACTTGCAGCTTGCCCAGCATCATTTGCAGCTTTCCCAGCGTCATGCAGCTTGCCCAGTGTCATTTGCAGCTTGCCAGTGTCATTTGCAGCTTGCCCGGTGTCATTTGCAGCTTGCCCAGTGTCATTTGTAGCTTGCCAGTGTCATTTGCAACTTGCCCACGTTTAAATTTCCCACCGCCGAGACAGAGCGCGCGAGCGCCGCCGAAAAAGCCCGAGCGCCCAAGAAAAAGGGAGACTATTTATTATTACTTTTTTTTCCCGATTTTTTTTTTTGTCATTTTTTTTAGGGGATCGGCATATAACACGCACCCACGACTTTCCCCCGATTTTAAGGGGGAAAAAGTGCATGTTATACGCCGATAAATACGGTAATTATTGGAAGATGGAAGTCAGCAAAGCTTCTGCTCATTTACTAAGCTCTGGAGCAACTGCTCTTGGCAAGTGCAACTGCACTTTGCAAAGTGGGCAGTCTATTTTGGCTTTTGGCTTTAGTAAATCAACCCCACTGACTCGCAAAGGTATGTAGAGCATATATCTTTCATATTCCCAGTCCTTATCTGCAGTTACAAAGCAGAGGCAGACCAGCTAAAGGTAAACAGATTAGTATTTGGCAAGTGTTTATGTTGATAAGCAGTTCTGTACCGGTGACGTTCCATAGGCAGGCCATTGATTATGCAGTTTCTTCCATGGCTGAAGGAGAGAAACTTGCTTGAATTCCCAATCAGCACAGTCAGTGTTGATGGGGAAATCCCTCCGACAGCGCTATTTTGTTCTGCCTGTGGGGAGCGAGGGGATCTTTCCCTGCTGGCTGAACACTGGGGCTCCAGTCCATGCACACGGTGCTTAAAAAAAACATCTGTTCCCTTGGCAGAAAAAAAACGCTCATATAGAAAAAAAATTGTACTGCGTTTAGGCGAGTTTTGGAGACTTTTGCGTTTTTTTTGCAAGAAAACTCCAATCAGACATGCAAACCAGAAGGGTTTTTTTCCTGCCTCTAAACGCTGAGCTTAAAATATGCCTCCAACTGTCCTAATGTACATGGACACATATGATAACATTGAGCTGCTTCTACAGGCAGAACACAAAACTCCTGTAGTAGCAGCGATTTTTAAACCAGTGTGCATGGAGCATAAAAAAATCTGACAAATCAACTTGTGTACAACTGGGATGCCCATGCATGGATCAAAATTAGTCCGGTCCTTGCTGAACCTGTTGGATTCTGATCCATGTGTGGCCAGCTTTAGTATCATTTAATATGATGAGCAAATTTGTTTTATTAAAGTATAATAGAGCAATACTTTTATTGATTTTTAATGTGTGAAGCCCATATTAGTGTTAGCTGGCTACTAGTGTTTGTGTATAGAGGTTTTATAATGTATATATACATGATTGTATGTGATTCTATGGGTAACTTGAATACACTTATTTATGTTTTTATAAAGACACACAGATGAATTAATATATTTTATTTATTGAGCTAGACTTTATGATTAACCGCTTGTGGACCCCCTGATGTAGATATACTGCGGCATGGCGTCCACTCTGCGCCAGATCACGTACATGTACGGTGCTCCCTGCATGTTGGGCCTCTCTATGTGGCCAGGCTGTGTAAAAGTCTCCCACATGTGGTATTGCCGTACTCAGGAGGAGTAGAAAAATCTATTTTGAGGTGTAATTTTTGGTATGTACATGTGTTAGAAATATTGTATAAATGGACAACGTTGTGTAAAAAAAAAATGCATTTTCATTTTCTTTACACATTTTCCAAAAATTTGTAGAAAAAAAATGACATGTTCAAAAGACTCATTATGCCTCATAGATTATACATTGGGTTGTTTTCTTTCCAAAATGGGGTAATTTTTGGGGCATTTCCATTGCCATGGTGCTCCAGGGATTTCAAAAGTGTAAGAGGTAGTCAAGAAATTATATGTGTAATTTATGCTCCAAGAACACCTGATGGTGCTCCTTGCATGTTGCGCCTCTGTATGTGGCCACGCTGTTTAAAAGTCTCACACATGTGGTATCGCCATACTCAGAAGGAGTAGTAGAATGTGTTTTGGGTGTAATTTGTGCTATGCATTTGCTGTGTGTGAGAAATAACCTGCTAATATAACAATTTTGTGAAAAACAAAAAAAGAAAATAAAATCTTGATTTTGCAAAGAATTTTGGGAAAAAATTACAACTTCAAAAAACTCACCATGCCTCTTACTAAATACCTTGGAATGTCTTTTTTCACAAAGGGTCATTTGGGGGTATTTGTACTTTCCTTGCTTGTTAGGGTCTCAAGAAATGAGATAGGCCCTCAGTACATCAGGTGTGATCAATTTTCAGAGATTGGCACCATAGCTTGTGGACTCTTTCACAAAGACCAAATAATATACACAGATTTGGGTTATTTTTACTAAAGATATGTAGCAGTATAAATTTTGGCCAAAATCTATGAAGAAAAATTACTAATTTGCAAAATTTTATAACAGAAACAAAGAAAAATGCATTTTATTACAGAATTTTCAGTCTTTTTTCTCTTATAGCGCAAAAAAATAAAAACCCAGTGGTGATTAAATACCACCAAAAAAAAGCTCTATTTGTGTGGAAAAAAAGGACAAAAATGTCATATAGGTACAGTGTTGCATGACTGAGTAATTGTCATTCAAAATGTGAGAGCACCAAAAAATGAAAATTTGTCTGGTTAGGAAGGGGGTTTAAGTGCCCAGTGGTCAAGTGGTTAAACTTGTGGTCTGTAAACTGAAAACATTTAGTTGGCTTTACTTAAAACAACAAAGTTGAAAACATGACAATTCTAATGAGTCAGACGAAAATAAATTTAGCTGACAGTACTTAAAAAGCTAATGCAAATAGTTGCCCCAACACAATATTTTTTACAGTGTGTTTATGGAGTCATAATATATTGCATGCTTAGTGCTGGGAAATAATACACAGTAATATTAATTTCTTGATAACAATCCCCCTGTTGTCTTCCTGTGAAACTGGAGCTTAGTAAAAACTTGTCTGGAACCATAGTTTTAAATGATATTAACTTATTTTTTGTTGTAAGTTACTTAACTTTTAAGTTGGTAAAACTTATTTTCCATATGTATTTGATATTTTTAAAAGGAATAGTCTCATAAAACAGGCTTTCAAAACAAATGAATATTTATTAATTATAAAGTGTTACAAAAGTAATATTATTAAAGCAGCATCAAATGTATATGTAAACCTCTTTTTATTTTTTTTATTTAAAAAAAAAAAAAAAGAAAAGAAACAAATGTCTGTTTCTCAGTTAACAAATCAAACTGAAACACACACATGTAACATACTATATGTATAGGACACAGAATGTATTAACTTTTTTTTAAGCCCTTTAGGAAAGTAATTTGCACTTTAAAGTGTAAACTTTTGAAGATAGATTCCCCACATCTAGATCTTCTGAAAAATGTAAAAGGTATACAGTATCTCACAAAAGTGAGTACATCCCTCACATTTTTGAAAATATTTATTATATCTTTTCGTGTGACAACACTGAAGAAATTACACTCTGCTACAATGTAAAGCAGTGAGTGTACAGCTTATATAACAGTGTCAATTTGCTGTCCCCTTCAAAATAACTCAACACACAGCCCTTACTGTCTAAACCGCTGGCAACAAAAGTGAGTACACCCCTAAGTGAAAATGTCAAAATTGGGCCAAATTTGTAATTTTCCCTCCCGGTGTCATGAGACTCGTTAGTGTTACAAGGTATCAGGTGTGAATGGGGAGCAGGTGTGTTAAAATTGGTGTTATCGCTCTCACTCTCATACTGGTCAGTGGAAGTTCAAGCCAAATAACTGAGGATCTGAAAAAAAGAATTGTTGCTCTACATAAAGATGGCCTAGGCTATAAGAAGATTGCCAAGACCCTGAAATTGAGCTGCAGCACAATTCCCAAGACCATACAGCGGTTAACAGGACAGGTTCCACTCAGAACAGGCCTCGCCATGGTCGACCAAAGAATTTGAGTGCACATGCTCAGCGTACTATCCAGAGGTTGTCTTTGGGAATTAGACGTATGAGTGCTGTCAGTATTGCTGCAGAGGTTGAAGGGGTGGGGGGGGGTCAGCCTGTCAGTGCTCAGACCATACGCAGCACACCGTATCAAATTGGTCTGCATGGCTGTATTCCCAGAAGGAAGCCTCTTCTAAAGATGATGCACAAGAAAGCCCGTAAACAGATTGCTGAAGACAAGCAGACAAAGGACATAGATAACTGGAACCATGTCCTGTGGTCTGATGAGACCAAGATAAACGTATTCGGTTCAGATGGTGTCAAGCATGTGTGGCGACAACCAGGTGAGGAGTACAAAGACTCGTGTCTCTTGCCTACAGTCAAGCAAGGTGGTGGGAGTGTCATGGTCTGGGGCTGCATGAGTGCTGCCGGCACTGGGGAGCTACAGTTCATTGAGGGAACCATGAATGCCAACATGTACTGTGACATACTGAAGCAGAGCATGATCCCCTCCCTTCGAAGACTGGGCTTCAGGGCAATATTCCAACATGATAACAAGCCCAAACACACCTCCAAGACCACCACTGCCTTGAAGCTTGAAGCTGAGGGTAAAGGTGATGGACTGGCCAAGCATGTCTCCAGACCTAAACCCTATTGAGCAACTGTGGGGCATCCTCAAACAGAAGGTGGAGGAGTGCAAGGTCTCTAACATACACCAGCTCCATGATGTCGTCATGGAGGAGTAGAAGAGGACTCCAGTGGCAACCTGTGAAGCTCTGGTGAACTCCATTCCCAAGAAGGTTAAGGCAGTGCTAGAAAGTAATGGTAGCCACACAAAATATTAACACCTTGGGTACAATTTGGACATTTTCACTTAGGGGTGTACTCACTTTGGTTGCCAGTGGTTTAGACATTAATGGCTGTGTGTTGAGTTATTTTAAGGGGACAGAAAATGTATACTATATACAAGCTGTACACTCACTACTTTACATTGTAGCAAAGTGTAATTTCTTCAGTGTTGTCACATCAAAAGCTATAGTAAAATATTTCAAAAATGTGAGGGGTGTACTCACTTTTGTGAGATATGTATTTTAGGTTTTTAGGGTAGCTCAGGTTAAAAGCCTAAATGAGTCCCATAAGAAAAACACATGCTTGGGTACATCAGAGATTCCAGTGAGAACCTCTACTCCCTCAATAACTATCCCCAAGGTGTTTCTGTTTTCATCTTTGTGGATAACAAAAATATTCAGGATCAAGGTAGATAGGTCTTCTTGGATCCTCATCATCCAGGTTCTGTGGAGACATAAAACTGTGTAATAAGATAAAGACCAGAACAGAATGTAACAGAGGGTGTAACAAGGTCCTTTATTTGCACCAGCAATTTTATAGATTTATTGAATAAAATCTGAGTTAGTTAAATATATAATTATTACATTCTTACAGCATATAATTTCTCTAATATATATATATATATATATATATATATATATATATAAATATATATATAAATATTTATCAAGATGCATTTCTACGATATCCACTTCTGTGAGTTCAGGGGAATTTAAATCTTGGGTACAACTGCCATTTACAGTATGTGATATGTGAATAAAAATATACCATTTCTTTGTGCTTCGTTTGTGTTGAGGTGTTCCGCAAAAATTAACGTTTCTGGCTGCTTGGTTTTGAAGTTATTACACATTAAATTTGATAGTATGTGACATCAAGCCCCCCACTTTGCACCCCATGTCATTACACTTTAAAAACAAATATACCATTTGTTTGTGCTGAGTTTGTGTCACTAAAACAAAAGCTTATGCCGGTTTCGTTTCAGATATTATAGTTTAGGAAACTCCGCCCACTTTGGACCCCATGTTATAAAATTTCAAAAACAAGTATAGCATATGTTTGTGCTGAGTTTGTGTTTTAATAACTGGTATTGGTATAGTGTAAATCATGAGCCAGGTAATTGGTGCCAAATAAATGCCCTGTGACATGCTAACCATTTCTCCTACACACAGAATGAACAGCCCATAATTATTCTTTCTAATACAAAATAAGAGTGCTATGTGAAAAAATTCACTATATGCTCATTTTTTTAATGTAATAACATTGTGCAAAGTTAGGTTACATAATCTAACATTGAATATCTCAAAAATCGACCAGAGCTCCTGGTGATGGAGATGGATTTTGTGCGTGTTAGCACCAGGTCACAGTCCTCAGGATCGCCCCACCAGGATATGAGCAAGCCGGGGTCCAGTAGCAGATATAGCAGATAGGGATCAAGCAGAAGCGTAGTTGAGGAAAAAGCCAAGGGTCAGTAATGAATAGTTGCAGGTTGGGATTAAGCAGAGGCGTAGTCGAGGAGCAAGCCAAATGTCAGTAACGAATAGTAGCGAAGATACAGACAGCAGCAGGAGAGACAAAAGGGAGATATTGGCTGGAGAAGGCACAATATTCTTGCAACCAGGAAGTGCAGAGACATGGCTTAAATCAGGAAGTTCATGGGAGGAGCAAAGAGTTCAAGGCTCAAGGCAAATAAGATTCACAACAGGATCATTCAAGGAATTGTCCAGGGAACTGTCCAGCATTCCAGGTGGCTCAGCAAGCAGAGCCATTGCCAGACACTGCTGAGGTCCCAGGTCCTGACAGGTATAATTGTTTTTAAACTGTAAAAACATGTGGTGCAAAGTGGGAGAGGTTTCATCATATGTGCAATATCTCTGAAACCAAACCAGCACATACGTTTGTTTTTTCAGCACAAATCAGCACAGATGCAGTGCAAACGAATGCTATCTTTGTTTTTAAATTTTTAATAACATTGGGTGCAAAGTGGGCGGGGCTTCATGTTACATAATCTGAATATGAATTCCAATATTTCCAAAACCGAACTGGCTGAAACATTCATTTTTGTGGAACAAATCAGCACAAACAAATGGTATGATTGTTTTTCAAATGTAATAGCATGGGGTGCAAAGTGGGTGGGGTTTCATCAAGTATTATGAGTTCGTAATATCTCTGAAACCAAATGGCACAAACGTTCATTTTTGCAGCACAAATCTGCACAGATGCAGCACAAAAATGCTATCTTTGTTTTTAAATTTTAATAACATTGGGTGCAAATTAGGCCGGGCTTGAGGTTACATAATGTAAAATTTAATATGCAATGACTTCAAAACCGAATGGGAGAAACATTCATTTTTGTGGCACAAAACAGTTTTTAAGCTTGATAGCCGACGGTCCGTCACCCTGGTTCTGCCAAATGCAGTAAGCGTAAACTTTGCGTGCGCACAAGTGAGTTTTACTCAATAGGTATATACAACAGACGTATGACCATTTATTATAAATATTTTAATGAGCAAAAAAAATTTACATTTTGGATGGTATGTTAAGCAACATTTAAAGCATGTGAACGATAATTTGTTCAATGTTCATTCTTACCTTTCAATGCCATTGCATGGCTTTGTAGTGCCTTGGAAAAATTCTTGTCACTAGTGGCACTCTTTTGTCCTGATGAGCCTCAAACTGCCTTGTGCAGGTTTTCAAAGTTCCAAAAGACGTCAAACTCTTTAAACTTACAGCATCAAAACTTGTTTGGTTGGAATTTTTTTTTCTACTCACCTCTAAATGGCTGTTGCTAGGGGGTCCCTCGTAGTCTGCCTCCTTCAGTGCCTGAACTCGTGACATCACTTCCCCTTGGCGCAGGAAGGGCTCAGCTTTGCATCCTCCTTCTTGTCAATCATCTGGGACACGTGACAGGTCCCAGATGATTGCCTGGCCAATCACGGCACACATTTTTAATCACGGCGCCCACAGTTACAATGCCGGCGCTGCCGAACGGAGGGGGAGACGAGCAGGGCTTCTATCCCCCGCATCGCTGGACCCTGGGACAGGTAAGTGTCCGATTATTAAAAGTCAGCAGCTGCAGTATTTGTAGCTGCTGACTTCATTTTTTTTTTTTTAAATGGTAACACCACGTTAAAGCTTCATGTACACCGCTGCTGGTAAACGGACGTTTAGGAGCAGTTGGATATTTTTTTCAGCTGCCCCTGTACTCTCCTCTGTTATCGTATGAGTACATGTACACAGGGTCGTTTATAGTAATTTCTAGGCAGTTGGAAAGCAAAAAAATGCATTCAGGATGGATTTTCAGAGGCATTTGAAACGCCAAACGCCTGTAGCAGATTGTAAACACGGTAAGTCGTGTTTAGCCGCATTTTAAATTGTTGCCAGTTTTAAAAAAAAAAACGCTTTTAAATGTAAACGCGGCTAAACCTGGCATGTAAATGCGGCAAAATGGAAGTTTTTAAACATCCGTTACTAACTGTCAAGTTAAATCGTTCAGGAGAGGTTGTAAAATGTCCGTGTACATTAAGCCTAAAAGTTTTGTCTAGATTACTCATTATTATACATTATTTTTCTACATGTAAAAGGTGTGTTTTAAGAACTAATAAAAATTGAGTAAGGTACTTAAAATAGCAAAGTAAATTAATTAAAATGTATTTATTTGTTGAAAATTATACAATTTGTATGTTAAAATTACAAGCCAACAAATTTGTATCAGTGCAGTATTTAAGTACTTTTATTAGAACAATTTTTAAGAAAAGGAGACACACCAGGCAGCTTTTATTCAAGAAATCAACATTCGAGTGTAAGCATTTCCAAAAAAAGCAAGCAAGATATTGTGCTGACGCCATCAATTTTAATATGCTAAATTTTGAACAGGGAAGACACCAGCCAGCTTCTAATCAAGAAATCAAATTTAGAGTGTATTTAATTGAAAAAAGTCCCCAAAATATTGAGTTAAATAGGAGCACAATGTTTAAACATTAAACATGAAGCCCCCCACCAGCCAAATTGTAATACAAAAAAAAATATTACAATGTATTTCACTGACAAAATCACCCAAAATATTGTAGTGAGTACATGCAAAGTGTTTACCCATTTGTACTAGGCCACATCACCAGGATCTGCACCAGTCAGCTTTAAAAAAAAAATCAATAATACAGAATATACAGAATCTATTTTCCTGATAAAAGCCCTCAAAATATTGTAGCAAATTCAAGCATTTGTATCGGGCCACAATTTCACAAGAACCCACAGCAGCCAGTTTTTAATAAAAGAACAATCAAGAATACAGCGCATGTATTTTGCTGAGAAAACCCCCCCAAAATATTGCAATGAGTATGTGCACAGTACTTTTATCACTTGAGCAGGACTGACACTAGACATTTTTTAATGAAGAAATCAACATTAGATGTGTTTATTTAGCTAACAAAAGTCTCCAAAATAACGTAGAGATATTGTGCAAAGTGTTTAACCACTTCACCCCCGGAAGGATTTACCCCCTTCCTGACCAGAGCAATTTTTGCGATTCGGCACTGCGTCGCTTTAACTGACAATTGCACAGTCTTATGACGTGGATCCCAAAGAAAATTGGTGTCCTTTTTTTCCCACAAACAGAGCTTTCTTTTGGTGGTATTTGATCACCTATGCGGTTTTTATTTTTTGCACTATAAACAAAAAAAGAGCAACAATTTTGAAAAAAAACACATTATTTTTTACTTTTTGCTATAATAAATATCCCCCAAAAATATATAAAAAAAACGTTTTTTTCCTCAGTTTAGACCGATACGTATTCTTCTACATATTTTTGGTAAAAAAAAAATAAAAATTGGTTTGCGCAAAAGTGTCTACAAAATAGGGGATAGTTTATTTTTATTAATAATTTATTTTTTACTAGTAATGGCGGCGATCAGCGATTTTTATCGTGACTGCAACTTTTTGGCGGGCACATCGGACAATTTTGACATGTTTTTGGGACCATTGGCATTAATACAGCGGTCGATGCTATAAAATTGTGCTATGTTGAGGGCATGTGGCCTGGTATGGTTCAGGGGAGGGACTGAACACTCGTCCCCCTTATTCCTGGCCAGCCAGGCTGCATGCCTAGATTAATGGTCTGGTATGGATTTTTAAGGGGACCTCACACTATTTTTGCTTGGAAATCCCCCTTAAAATCAATCATGTGCAAGAAAAATTCATTTTTTTTATTTACTAATTTCAGGGGAAAATGCTCCTGCAAAGTGAATGGTCTATTGCCTTTAGTAAATCAACCCCAATATATTTATACCTATACATACAACATGGGGTTGATTTACTACAACTAGAGAGTGCAAAATATTGTGCAGCTATGCATAGAAACCAATCAACTTCCAGTTTTTTTTTTGTTGTTGTCAAAGCTTAATTGAACAAACTGAAGTTAGAAGCTGATGGCTTCCATGCAGAACTGCACCAGATTTTGCACTCTCCAGTTTAGTAAATCAACCTCAATATGTTCCAATTTGGCATCTGAGATAATTGGCCTTTTAGACACCTATTCTTAGCATTACAGTTCCTCACTAAGAAAGCTTGTACAGGTTTACACATTCTAGATGTACAATCTGAAGCCTGTGAGAACTAGTCCTGAATTAGTGCCATCAGTTGTTAAAACACACTCTTTCTATTTTCTATCTAATCTTAATGGCATGGGATACAGACATTACAGAGTGGAAAACTTGGGCATTTTTTAAAATGCATGGATAGTTCTATATCCATAAGTGGTTGGAGGTATGTGTGTCCAGTAACAAGAGCATATCATTGGGAGATCCAGCTTGTCCCATAGTGTCACTGAGTTAAGTAATCTAGTGGAAAAGGTTGATATCTTCATTCCTGATAACCCGGCCTGACCCCTGCTCAGAAATCTGTTATTTGCACCAACTGTTTTGGATATTTTTAGAAAATAATATTAAACCAATCTATTATGCAGTGACAAAAGATAAGACAAATAAACCCTGTGCTGTCATACACATATGTTTCCCAGTGGGCAATTCATGTCATTATCATCTGCTGAGCTTTTCTAGTTATAAATCTGACTATCAGCATCTACAATATTCATGCTCGTGTCACACCATGGTTTATTCAGTGTCTTGTAATCCTCTTGCCTTATCACTGAGCTATTCAGAAAAGTTGAAATATTAAATAGATGTGAGTTAAAAATATCCTTTCTGTTCCCATATGCGACCTCTAAAAGTGTTTAATTATTACTAAATGTCTTCCTTTTTTGGAAAATAAGTTTAACACACATCCAAAGACAAAACTTTCTGTTGTTGGCTGTAGACAGAGTAGCTAAAGTTTATAACCCCTGTCAGGTGCCTATTGCTGCCTCTGTCTCTGTTAAATCGATTCTGTAGTTAGAGTCTTCACTTGGAAATGCGATACCCTAACTACCAAGACCTGAGGTGTGCCTTAGCCTAGCTGGTGAGTACGCCTAAAAAAGGGCATACCTGAATGTAAGAATGTGAAAAATATACAATGTGTATAAGTATATATGAAGGATTGGGGGAAACAGGTTGGTGGGAACCTTGAAAATGAGCCAACGCAGGATCAGACAGAGGAGGAGGGATATATACCTCTCAAACTCCTCCTGCAAATGCAAGCTAGCCTCCAGACAGCCTTCTTACTTGTAGTTTGCAAGTTTGGTGAAGTGGATTTGCGCTAGTTCTGGCAGTGAATAATTTACCATCTAATTGCTTATGGGAGAAAGAAGAACAAATGGGTGGGGGAAGGAAAGGGGGAGATGAAAACTTGGGGAAGGGGAAAAAAGGGAAAGATAGACCAATCAAAATTGCATGTAGATCGTCACAACATGAAAAAAGCAATAACTTAAAACATTGTTCAGTGACAGTCCATGTCATATGGTTGGGAAACTATAGCACTGTTTTAGAAGGCAGCCCAGTTTGAAGACTTAAGAAGCAGCAAAGCAATCCTCTGGAGACACTGGAAATGGAAACAAAAGGCGCCACTCTAAGTGCAATAAAAAGTGGAAATTTGTAATATAAAGGGTTAAAAGTAATTGTACTCACAAAGGTACAATGTCCAAAGGCATGTAAAGCAGATGTTGAGCCGGATGACCATGAAGGGAGTGATGGGAGTGATTTCTGTGTCCTGGAAGGCTGTATCGTCTGCTTGATAGTGCTGGGGCATCCACTGCTGACACTTCCGGTCAGTGGAGCGCATGCCGACAACCACATGGATCACTTCACTTCCGGGGGCTGGAACTGGTCTCAACCAATAGGCGACGTGTTTGCGGAGCATGCGCTCCTTCCTCAGGCCTACTTGTAGTTAGTCTTCACTTGTAAATGCGATACCCTAACTACCAAGACCTTAGATGTGCTTTGGCCTAGCTGGTCAGTACGCCTAAAGCCCCATACACACGGTCGGACTTTTTCATGGATTCTGTCCGATCGGACAAGGTTGTTGAAAAATCAGACCGTGTGTATGCACCATCGGACAGTGTTCGTCGGTTTGTCCGACGGACAAAGTCTTATCTCCTGCTGGAAAGATTTGCCGTCAACACGGTCCGATCACACCAAATCCGATCGTGTGTACGGTTGTCCGACCGGACAAAGTGCCACGCATGCTCAGATCACATTACAAGACCAAAGCTATTGGCTACTAGCCTCTACGTAGTCCCGTCGTAGGCAGCAAACGTCACCACGTTCAGAATGATCGGATTTTCCGACAACTTTGTCCGACCGTGTGTATGCAAAACCAACATCGGACAAAGTATGACGGACATGGTCCGACAGACCTGGTCCGCGGATTGTCCGACCGTGTGTATGGGGCTTTAAAGTGGGCAAAAAGACACAAAAGTAGGTGTGATAAGAAAGCTTGATGAAGGGTAGGTAACAAGCCATCTAGTAGATTAGCAAATGCCTGGATGGCCTGGGTGGTTTCAGTATACGGATTAGGTTTGTATCAGCTATAACAGGAGGAATACCAGCGTCCCATGAATTGATGATAAGAAAGGACCCCCTGTATGGGACCTGCAAAACTGCCCAGAACTGTCCCGTAAATGACTTGAATCAAGCCTATTTTCCAAGAAAACACAGACATGAGAACAAAGTGCTTGTAGTGAGATGATACGTGGGGGAAGGGAGCAAGTCTGACCCAAGGAGCCCCTGTGAAATAATTGCAGAGAAGATCAAACACTTCAAAACAGACACCAGTTGAGTAGCTCTGTAAAATTGCCACGAACCCCTGGCCTATCTATCTACTCTTGGTATGGGGAAGTTGGGGAGGGTGAGCCACAAAAATGGACTGAAACACTCCAAGAGCCCTGCTCACGGTTTTGGAATAAACATGGAGAAACCATACCAGACACACAGAAAAGTGGTCCCACATGATTTAAGTCAGGTCATGCTTCTGCTTGTAACCTGACAACCAAGTCGGAGTCCTGAACCAGGGGAAGGAGTGCCAGACTCCATCCTGAGGAATAATTCTCATGGCACGATTAAGCATACCCTGACTGTAACCCCGCCTTGGAACAGGCTGGGCATCGGACAAAAGATAAATGGTCTGACATATCTGACCAGTTCTCCAGGCAACCTTGCAATCAAGTGATTAGAGCCGAGAGTGGAACCCAGAATAATTATGATATATGGCCCGGACCTACCAGATTGTGGGCCGTCAAGTAGGCTCAACACGCACCCTGAGAGAGACTTCAGATCCCTGGGCAGTAACCAGGGTCTCCACGCAATGGAAATCAACGAAATTAATTATCCCCTGACCCCCCTGCAGATACCCAAGTTCCAATGGAGTGCCTGGCAAAGGTGTCAAAGCAAGGACTGCTTTTGACCCAAGGGTAACCCAGTGGTGAAACAACATTGTGCCAGTTATCATGTCCTCCCAGCGGGCAGGTCTGACGGAAGTAGCTTCAAAGCATTGTTGATATCAGCTTGGATAGCCAATACCCCCCCAACTGTAGAAAGTGTTAAATCGGCAGATCCATGGACGAGTACTTAGATGAACAAACTTCCGCAGGAAAGAGGGCAGCCAAAATGCAACAAGCGATATCGGAAACTTGCCACCGGACACCCTGGTGGGCAGACCCACCACCTTCAGAATGAAGGGGAAGAACCAGACCCAGCACCCCTTGGAAATTACTGCCTCCAGTAACGTGACTGACAATGAAAGCATGACTGTCTGCTGAAACCAAGATACTACATACAAAAGACAAAGCCGAGATAGTGTGCAGGCCTGAAAATTTCTCCAGCATGGGCTATCAGAAGACCGGGGATTCAAACACAGCCCCTGACAAGGACCATTACTTGGCTCAGACATATTGAACCAGAAGGCTTGACAAGACTGGTCGACTACGGGGATGCTGACCTTGCCTGCAGGAATTTAGGAAGAGCAGTAGCTGGGGGTGCGCTGGCACATCGCCTCTGACTGAGTGAGCTTTGATCACCTCCATCCTGTCTTGCAACCATAACACGCTGTGGAGAGCATATTTTGGCCGACATGAATCTGCTTTAAAAAATAATGCCCAAAACATGTTGCATGCTGGTGGATAGGAGTAGCTAGGATAGAATTGGAAACAACAACCCGAAGTGTTCTGCCTTCCCGGCTCTGGCCAGGAAAGGAAAACCCCTGTGACAAAGCTCCGCTGTGTGCTTAAGTATAGACCAACTCCTTAATGATGGAGTGCTACCATGCTCTGAACCCCATGTGGGATTGAATGTGACTTCCGCAAAGTGCGGCATGCCCAAACCCAAGGAAACACAAACTAGAGGAAGTGACAACAGACAACCAGACATGAGAACAACACCCCTCTGTTCCTAAAAGTATAAGGACATAAGCAATAATAATGACATGACCACAGTGCGTGAATGAACCTGATGACGACCCCCACCCAAGCGTATGTAGTAAGTGAGCCTGAGTAACCTGCAGCACAGAGACAGGTAATTGAAACTGATCACTCAGGGCTAATGTACCCACAGACCATGGTGGATAGTCGTACAGATGTAATGAAACTTGGGTGTGGTATTGATAAACGCTCTTGTCCACTCAACATGCCTTCTACAGTGCCGTCACCAGCTCCTCTATCCCTCAAGGTTCACTCCTTGAATGCTAAAGGCCTCAATATCCAAGAAAAAACGCAGCAGTGTTCTTGCTGAAGCACACCGCCCTAGAGCGCAAGTGATATTTCTGCAAGAAACCCACTTTAAATTAGGCTGCAATCCTCGCCTATCCAATAGTCGATTCCCAGAGGCATATCATGCAACTTGTGCTGACTCCAAAATGAAAGGGGCCTCAATAGTGCTTGCTAAATCGTTTGCGTTTCACCTTACTAACCAGGTCCTTGACCCAGAGGGCAGATTCCTTTTCCTGAAGAGGATCTGTAAAAATAGACCGGTGACCCTGGCAAACATATACTGTCCCAATTTTAAACAGGTGACCTTTCTGAAAGAGGTTCTCCTGAAGCTCACGACATTCCAGACAGGCCTTATAATACTGGGGGGAGACTTCAATGCTTCTTTATACCTCCACTGGTACCTACTCATTTCCATTCTCTCCTTCACTTAGCCTCCCTCGCGCTCCTGGCACACCTGGCACACTATGAATCTGCGGAGAAAGATTATACATTTTTCTTGTCTCCGCATAACCGCTACACGAGGCTGGATTATCTATTCATTCACCAGACAGACCTGACCTACCTCTATGATGTGACTATAGAGAGCATGGTACTCTCTGACCATCACCTGATCATGCTGACTTTACAATTTCCACAGAGGGAGACGTCTACCAGGATCTGGAGATTGGATGTCTCCCTTCTTACTGAACCTGGGGATCTTGCTGAAATCACACAGACCATTAGGGACTACTTCTGACGTAATGACACTCCAGATGTGTCCCCCATGACTCAATAGGAAGCAAATAAATGCCTGGTATGAAGGCATCTGCTAGCCATAGCAACCAGGAAAAAGAAGGAACACCATGATTCAAAATTTGTCTGTCAAAATAGCCTCGTTGGAAGCACAGCATAAATGCTCACTGGCAATGAGGGTAGAGAAAGACTTAGCCGACACACGAGCGTTTCTACTAGAGGAACTATTTAAAAGGGCACGGAAGGTGCTATCACAGAAACTATTCTATGAGAAGGGCAATAAACCAGAGAGGCTCTTAGTGAGGTTCACACAGAAGCGCACTATCACATTTACTGTCCATCATGTACTAGATACAGGTGGGGTAACCCATTCCAGAAACGAGGACATTGCTTGTCAGTTTCACTCCTTCTATAGCAAACTGTATGATCTTAAAGTGGAAGTAACCCCCCTATCGTTTTCAGCCAAGGAAGCTGCCATCTTTGCCTCTGTTTAATCTTCAACTGCCACAGTGCTGCACATGTGATCCGTTATGACACCAGCCATTGGATGGTTTGACTGTTTGGTTGAGAGCACAGCCAATGTGCAGTTAGCATTCAGGCATGCCTTTTTTTTTAGACTGTTAAATCGATGGGTTTACTTCCGCTTTAAATGACATGAACACAGGCCTGTAGCGGAGAACACACATTCAGATCTCATACCAGAGCTTCTTGGCAACTATAGCCCCTGGGCGCTTTCTGCTAATGACTGGCAAGCCTTGGAAGCCCTGTTGTCGTCAGAGCAGTGGGAAGAGGCCTTGAAGGCCACAAAGCCTGGCAAAAGCTCAGGAACGGATGGCTTCTCGGCACAATATTACAAAAGTTTTGCAGATCTCTTTGCACCAGGTTTTATTAAGGCCTTCAACACCCTCTCTCACTCTCCTTGCTCTTCGGGAAGCCTATTAGAGGCTTATATTTCGGTAATCCCTAAAGAAAATAAAGACCCCACTGATGTAGCCAATTGCTGACACATTTCCCTCCTGAATGTGGACATCAAATTGTTTGCCAAGATTCTGGCCACCCGACTGTCCTATCATGTGCCTGCTTGGGTGGGCCTGGACCAGGTTGGCTTTGTCCCTGGAAGAGAAGCCAGGGACAACAACGCATCAATGTTTGGGGAACCCTATGCCTTCCTGTGCTCGGAACATGCCTATTGGGAGACTGAGCTGGACATGGTGTTAGATGACACTAGTTGGGACTGCATTCATCTGTATATTCACAAAGGCTCTCTAAATGTACACACTCAGGAAAATTGGTACAAAATCAAAACGAGATGGTGTAAAATGCAGAAAGTATTCATCCCAACAGTTTCAGACCTGTGCTGGAGGTGTGAACATGGTTTAGGTACACTTCTCCACATATGGTGGACATGCCCACTGATTCAGTCGTATTGGCGTAAGGTCCATGAAGTGACGACTGAGATATCCTCGTTTGCCTTGGAGTTTTCACCAGCGCAGCACCTCCTTCATCTCTCCAAATTTCCCCATAAAAGATACTATAAGTCGGTGGCTATGCATATGATTAATGCTGCTAGGTTGTGTTTGCCGATCCATTGGAGGTCCAAGTTGCCCTCTTCAATGAAGGAATGGACGTTACGAGTCCACCATATAGCAGCAATGGAGGAGCTGATTTACACCACCCAGGATAGAATATCACCTGTATACTCCACACCCCATCTGTATACTCCACACCTCCACCCCGACCTGTGTACTCCACACCACATCTGTATACTCCACACCCCCACACCCCACCTGTGTACTCCACACCTCCACCCCCACCAGTATACTGCACCCCTACCTGTAACTCACAGCGAATGCTGCTAGGTTGTGTTTGCCGATCCATTGGAGGTCCAAGTTGCCCTCTTCAATGAAGGAATGGACGTTACACGGGATAACACTTGACTTGTGTAATATGGGTCTTTACCCCTTTAGTGAAGGCAATCTGAGGGAACAGTGGATTCTACACATCACATATAATACTCAGGGGTAAATGGAGAGGTTAGCTGGTGGTTAATCCACCCCCTCCTCACACATTCCCCTGGGGTTCACCTCCCCACTACACCCCCCCCCCCTCTCTATCATTTCTTCTCTTTTCTCTTCTTTTCTTTTGTCCCCTCTTTTTCTTTTTTTTACATAATAGTACAGATCTCTGTTGATATTACTGATAAGGTAAATGATGGAGAAGAGCCAGTGAGTTCTTCAATCATTTTATTATTCATGCTTATTCTGTAAAGAAGAACAATATCCTAGCAGCAGCTCTGATAATTATCATTATTATAGACTTCCAAGGCTGCTCCATGGGTAGTTTTATGACTCATGCATACATGATTTTAATTTTCACTGGCCTTCCCTGAAATCTGTTATGTAATTTGCTTTTTTTTTTTTTTTTTTTTACTGAAATATATTGTAAATGTTGCTAATATAAATGTGCTGAATTTTCTTTGATTTCAGCATCTGTGCAAACTACAGAACAGCCACAGTCAGGCTGGGTGGGACAATAAGTTGTCCTGTACTCAAATGTGTAGTTGGTCTGCCTATCAGGTCTATCAGATAAGCTGCTTAATACCAACTAAAGCTGGGTATACACTAGTAGAATTTTGCTCGACATTTTCTTTTTCTAGCCATTAGTGGGGTCAAAATGGCATTCATTTTCAATCACAGTGATAACAAAATTTGAAAGAACAGGATGGGAACTTTTCTTGAATTTCTAACAGTGTATGTGGTTTTTGTTCTATAAAGTCTGTTAATTTCAAAATTGATTGTTAAAAGCAAACAAAATCTTGAACTACTTGTGAATGACAGTCGAGTGTACTGAGAATTTCTGTACAAATTTTCCTAAAAATGTTTGAACAAATTTTCAATAGAAACTTTACTAGTGTAAACCCAGCTTGCATGGCAGGCTGACACGTACTCACTTTTGTTGCCAGAGGTTTAGGCATTAATGGCTGTGTGAGATATTTTGAGGGCACAGCAAATTTACACATGTTGAACGTCCAGTGACCAGTATGAGAGAGTGAGAGAGATAACACCAAATTTAACACACCTGCTCCCCATTCACACCTGAGACCTTGTAACACTAATGAGTCACATGACACGGGGAGGGGAAATGGCTAATTGGGCCCAATTTGGAAATTTTCACTTAGGGGTGTACTCACTTTTGTTGCCAGCGGTTTAGACATTAATGGCTGTGTGTTGAGTTATTTTGAGGGGACAGCAAATTTACACTGTTATACAAGCTGTACACTCACTGCTTTACATTGTAGCAAAGTGTCATTTCTTCAGTGTTGTTACATGAAAAGATATAATAAAATATTTACAAAAATGTGAGGGGTGTACTCACTTTTGTGAGATACTGTGTGTATATATATATATATATATATATATATATATATATATATATATATATATACACACACACACACACACACACACACACATTATATATATATATATATATATATATATATATATATATATATATATATATATATATATATATATATTTATTTTTATATATATATATATATATATATATATATATATATATATATATATATATATATATATAGCTTTTCTTTTTTTTAGCAAAGAAGCCATTATGAATTGTATTATGTTCCCATTGTATCATGAACAGCAAGCTTAGTTAAACACTTTTACTGCAAATTGTCCCATAAAAATAGTTTGTTGTCAACTATTTATGAGTGCATTGTTGTGTACAGTATTATATATGATGTTGTGATATGTATTTTTGCAATGGATTAACGATTTTTTTGGAAGCAGCAAATTATAAAAAAACATCTAGCACATTTATCCCAAACACTCATCGCGGTATTGTGCCTGTTTGGGATGCAGCTGTAAAATAATTATAGGCCACAGTGTCTGGAGATTTGTATAGCTCCCCATCTGCAGTTAATGCAATATAGGACAATGGTACCAAACAATCCACCTAGTTTGAACACACAACAATAGAAAACAGCCTTTTATTATGTCATGAGGACAGCACAGAAATGATGCTGCCTACTTAGTAATTAAAGCATGAAGCGAGCATGTAGTAAAAACACATCAATATGTGCACTGACAGTTAAATACATTTCAATATGAACAATTTCCTTTGTGCAGTTTGACAAGTGTGGGTGATTAATGTGAGCATGTTTGTTATTTGCAAGTCATATTTTATTGTGCTTTTGCCATCTAAAGGTTATTCTGCTCTAGACAGAAAATGCGTCCACTTTATCAACTTTATATTTTTGCACTTAGAAAGTACTACAATGAGAATTTGAAAGTATACTAGTATGTCAACATTTTACATACAATTTCCTAATGTGCATCTGTCTTTTGTTGCTCACATGCAGATAAATATGTAGCTGAGATACATAGATGGGATTTGTTTTACCTGTTAAAGACAATGTATTTCCATCTATCCAATCCAGAACTTTAAGCTGACCATAAACGGTTCAAATATTGAATGGTTCAGCAGGAATCAGCCGAGATTCGACCCATATTTGGGCAGGCTGAATGTACCCAAGTTGACCGACGTCACATGGGATAAAACGCGTAGGGTGGAGTAACTTGCTGACGTCACTGCGTGTTCCTGGAAGTGCAAGACACTTCTTTCTGTAAGCCAGCCAGCGAGAGTTAAAAAAAAAAAAATACATAGGGGGTTACTTACGAAAAGCAAATCCAACTTGGACTACAAGTGCAAAGTGCATTTAAAATTGCACTGAAAGTGCACTTGGAAGTGCAATCCCTGTAAATTTGAGGGGTAGATCTGAAATGAGGGGAGACTCTACTGATTTTATTATCCAACCATGTGCAAGCTAAAATGCTGTTTTTTATTTTCCTTGCATTTCCCCTCGGATCTACAGCGACTGCACTTCCAAGTGAACTTTGCACTTGTAGTGCAAAGTGGATTTGCCTTTCGTAAATAACCCCCATAGTGTTTGTTGATGTAAGTGCAATCTTATACTTTTTAACCACCTCCCACCCGGCCACTGCACATATATGGCCGGGTGGGCGCTGCCTTCTTCTAAATGGACATTCAGGAACGTCCTTCAGAAGGAGAGGGATTGCGGGTGCCTGCCTGCGTAGCGGCGCGATCCCGATGTGCTCGTGTCCCCCAGATACGGCCCATCTCTGATCGGCATACGGGCTCTGTGATTGGCCCTCCTGATCACATGATGGCTGTGTCCAATCACAGCCATCATGTGACGTAAATAGAGAGCCGGTTGCTAGGCGATCAGCTCTCTTCTCCTCACACGGAAGTTGTCAGTGAGGAGAGGGAGAGTCGATCGCTGCAACCGGCCAGTGATCAGTGAGTATGAGCTGTTTTTTACAGCTTTTTACACACTGATCACTGGCCCAGTATCCCCACACAGTGTCCTCACACAATGTCCCCAAAATAGTGTCCCCACAACAGTGTCACCACACACATGTCCCCACACAGTAAAAACACCTGTCCCCCACATATGTCCCAGTAAAATCATATGTCCCAATGATCATCTGCATACATATGTCCGTCACCACACACATGTGCCCACACAGTAAAAACAACTGTCCCCCACACATGTCCCAGTAAAATCATACGTCCCATTGATCATCTGCATACATATGTCTGTGATCATCTGCACACATCTGTACATGATCATCTGCGTACATCTGTCTGTGATCACACAAACCAATTATTATACACTTATCAGTATTTTTTTTTACCAAATACGTAGCAGAATACATTTTGGCTTACATTTATGACAAAATTTGGTTTTATTGGATTTATTTTAAAATAGAAAGTAGAAAATATATTTTTTTCTAAATTTTCGCTTATATCGCAAAAAATAAAAACGAAGTAGTGAATAAATACCACCAAAATAAAGCTCTATTTGTCTGAACAAAATGATAAAACATTTATTTGGGTACAGTGTTGCAGTGTTTACGCGCTTTCGCAATTCTCATTGAAAGCGCGAGAGCACGGAAAGCTGTAAATTGGCCTGGGCAGGAAAGGGGTGAAAGTGCCCAGTATTGAAGTGGTTAATAAAGCAACTAAAAGGGTTTTACACTATCTGGAGTTTTCTCTTTTTTGTCCATATCATGTTTCCAATGGGATGCTATTGAGATGACCAACACAGTCCATACTCCTGTCCCCGAGTGGATCCTGTAGGAGAGCCTTGGGAATACCCTGGCCAGGGTGCTTGGCCGCATGCTCTATTGACCTCTCTTACAATAGATGGTCCTTTAAATTTGCTAAGCCTGCATTCCATATTGAGGTGGTGGTTTCACAGTTGGGACTCTTTAATGGATGTTCATTATCTACGTGGTCGTTTTTGAACATTTCTAAAGAGGATTACATTTCTGCACATTTATTGTGCGATAATTTGGAATTTTTTTGCACTTTTTTGCACTTTATTTTCAACATTGCTCTTTTAGCACTTGGACTTTATTTTGCACATTTATTTCACAAAGAAACACAATTGTATGGACACTTTATATTATTATTGCATTATTTGATCAATATTGTAAAATTATTTTTATTATCAATTATTTTTATTATTACTGTTCCATCAGCCCGGCTCTTTTTGATATCTTATGGATACAACAAGCCTGTCAGATTTTATTTGCGATTATTGCTAGCATCTGTTATAGCAGCTACCAATAATCACGGTGTTCACCCTTCCTCAGCCCCCAGCTGGTAGAACACAATGGCTGACTTTGTTGATGGGGGAATTGAGCAATTGCAGGAAAAGAAAATGGCTCCGTCTATGGCCGGCCTTACACAGCCCTGCCAGACAGCATAGAAAGGTTGGTGACCTGACTTTTTCCTATCATAGTTAAAGAATATGTAAACCAACATTTCATATTCCTGATATGTGCCTGTCGTACCATGTACTTGTAAGTAGAAAGTATCCTATTCTCTTTGTATTGCCTGCTTTGTATGACATATTTGGTGTTTCTGCTAGTCCCTCTGACATGAGAACACAGTGTGGTCAGGTTTCTAGCTGTGCTGGGAACTCATCCTGCTCAACTCAAGTCAATGATCAGACTTGACCCGAACCCCCCCCCCCGCCCCCCACAAGCCATTCACTGGGAAGATTAGTGTTCTTCTGCTTCTCCTTACCCCAGCTCTCTGAGTTCCTTATGAAGCTGAGAACGGAGGACAGAGGTTATGGGATCACTTAAAAAAAAAGGAAAAGGGTATTTACTGTATAATATATATAGTGTATATACAGTGAGAGAAAAAAAAGTATTTGATCCCCTGCTGATTTTATACGTTTGCCCACTGACAAAGAAATGATCAGGACTGATGAGCAAGATATTAGCAACAGGTGAGTAACTGTGGAGAGATAGGAGCTGGCAATTACCCGACAGCTGAGCGGCCAACTCAGAGAAGGAAGGGCTGAGCTCAGCCCTGACAGCGGGTCAGCCTGTCAGGGCTCAGACCATACTCCGCACACTGCATCAAATTGATCTGCATGGCTGACTAAGGACGTGGATTACTGGAATCATGTCCTGTGGTCTGATGAGACAGCAAATTTACACTGTTATACAAGCTGTGCACTTACTACCTTTGTAGCAAAGTGTAATTTCTTCAGTGTTGTCACATGAAAAGATATAATAAAATATTCAGAACAATGTGAGGGGTGTACTCACACCTTACTGTGTGTGTGTGTGTGTGTGTGTGTGTATATATATATATATATATATATATATATATATATATATATATAGTATCTCGCAAAAGTGAGTACACCCCTCACATTTATGTAAATATTTTACTATATCTTTTCATGTGACAACACTGAGGAAATGAGTAGGGAGTGTACAGCTATATCAGTGTAAATGTGCTGTCCCTTCAAAATAACATAACACACAGCCATTAATGTCTAAACCACTGGCAACAAAAGTGAGCACACCCCTAAGTGAAAATTTCCAAATTGGGCCCAAAATGTCAATATTTTGTGTGGCCACCATTATTTTCCAGCACTGACTTAACCCTCTTGGGCATGGAGTTCACCAGAGCTTCACAGATTGCCACTGGAGTCCTCTTCCACTCCTCCATGATGACATCACAGAGCTGGTGGCTGTTAGAGAGCTTGCACTCCTCCACCTTCCGTTTTGAGGATGCCCCACAGATGCTCAATAGGGTTTAGGTCTGGAGACATGCTTGGCCAGTCCATCACCTTTACCCTCAGCTTCTTTAGCAAGGCAGTGGTCATCTTGGAGGTGTGTTTGGGGTCATTATCATGTTGGAATACTGCCCTGCAGCCCAGTCTCCGAAGGGAGGAGATCATGCTCTGCTTCAGTATGTCACAGTACATTGTTGCATTCATGGTCCCCTCAATGAACTGTAGCTCCCCAGTGGCGGCAGCACTCATGCAGCACCAGACCATGACACTCCCATCACCATGCTTGACTGTAGGCAAGACTCACTTGTCTTTGTACTCCTCACCTGGTTTCCGCCACACACGCTTGACACCATCTGAACCAAATAAGTTTATCTTGGTCTCATCAGACCACAGGACATGGTTCCAGTAATTCATGTCCTTAGTCTGCTTGTCTTCAACAAACTTTTTGCAGGCTTTCTTGTGCATTATCTTTAGAAGAGGTGTGAGGGGTGTACTCACTTTTGTGAGATACTGTACTTAGAAATATGATTTTTAAAGCATGAAGACTCATTGAAAAAAACAATTTGCATTAAAGTGTAATATTAAAGTAACATTGCCTAAAGCCACTACAGCCTGTACTCCACTACATCCAAATTCCACGTAGTGCAAGTACTGGATACAGTATCCTTCTGTGCCTCAGCATAGATGTTGATGGTCTAGCATATTATTTCTGTGGCAGTTCATTACTTCAGAGAAAAAGCCAGCTGTGTGATCAGGGGTCAAGTTCTGGGGGAAAAAAGTGTGGGAACTCACCCAAGATCCCCCCCACCTAAAAAATAAAAAAGTGTGTTTCCATGCGTTCTTGCAGGCCTCAAGCCCTGCCCCCACAGCACTGTCCTTCTCTGCCCCTTCACCCTCCCTCCCAGTAATGTCCTCCTCTGCCCCCTTCACCTCCCCCCAGTAATGTCCACCTCTGCCCCTTCACTTCCCCCCAGTAATGTCCACCTCTGCCCCCTTCACCCCCCCCAGTAATGTCCACCTCTGTCCCTTTCACCCTCCCCAATAATGTCCACCTCTGTCCCCTTCACTCCCCCCTCCAGTAACATCATCTGCCCCTTCACCTCCCCCCACAGTAATGTCCTCCTCTGCCCCTTCACCTCCTCCCCCACAATTATTACCTCCTCTGCCTCCTTCACCTCCCCCCACAGTAATGTCCTCCTCTGTCCACCTCACATCAGCATCCTCCTCTCTGCTGTGGCGAGGCAGCACCATCAAGACACTCAATTCAGTGTACTGCTACTGTCCTCCTGCTCTCTGCTGTGGCGAGGTGACGCGGCTGCCGAGACCGGAGACCATGTGCTACTGCCCTCAATCAAAAATGGCAACAGGCGGCGACATTACACCACTGTGCCCCCCCCCCCCCCAGCCGAAAATGGGCAATTATGTATGAGCTTTGCAGGCTTCAGAACAGCGCATGAGGGGTTGCGCTGTCGGCCCTGCAGGACGCAGCTGCTAACGGGAACGGCGTTCCTGCTCTGGAAAAAGTACAGGAACGCCATTCCCATGCATTCCCGCAAGACTCAAGCCCTGTGTGTCACCTTAAGAAAGGGGTCCACCATGGCCCCGAAACATTGGTGTTTTAAGGTTTACTCTGCATTTTTGTATATTGCCCTTGCATAGTTACCTCATTAAAATCCTAAGATTGATTAGATAAAATATGATTAGTTTTATAAGATTTTGGCCACTTGGATCCATTTTAAATTCACTTGATTAGCCCACTAATCTTTGATTATTTGGCACAATTGCTGTAGATAAATGGTTGTAGGAGCTTTTGCTCTCCAGTTTGCTGCTAAGTGTCTTTTTCTGCATTTAATTTTCAAAATGATTTACCTCAGACCATACTGTCCCTCCTTCATCTTTAGTCAGATCTTTTTGTTTGGTTCTGTTAACCTCTTGCTTTAGCACACTCTTTGTTAAAGTGTTATTATTAAACCCAAACCCAGAAATGTAATTATTGCAGCCTATAATACATAGAAGTGGTGGCTGTGTCAGTTTGGTTTTCTGGGGCTTTTCCCCATCTGCTTTCACCTGGTGATCTGGCCAGTAACATACCCCCTGTATTAGAATGCCCCAACACTGGCCGAATTAGCTCATGGGGCACCTTTGATCAGCAGCATTGTCCGTCTGTGGGGAGTGCTAGATGTACTATCATTTGATACCAGATTGAAGCCAAACTCCAGCTAATACTTTATAAGCAGTTGCAGCAAACATGTTTTTCCTTTTGGAATAAAGGTTTTACATAAATACGTTTGTCCTATCTCTGTAACAGATACATTCTTCTGGAGAGCAGGTTCTTTTGAAAAACAACAGACTAAGGCCCCTTTCACACGAGGAGGACTCCGCTTGCACGGAGCCCGCCTCTGTCCATCGGCTCAGCGGGAGATCTCTCCGTTGTCATCCGCTGAGCCGGCGGATGACAAGCCTCTCTCCGCTCACTGAGCGGGGAGGGGCTTGCGAGCGCCGCTGGTCTCTATGGAGAGATCGGATGATGTTTAGATCTCAGATCTCACCCGATCCGATCCGCCAGCGACGGATCTGGACGTAGAGCCATCCGTCTGCTTTTGGCGGATCGGACCGGATCGAATGTCAGCGGACATGTCTCCGCTGACATCCGACGCTCCATAGGCTAACATGGAGCGCCCGTTCAGATCCGCCGTCAAAACTGACAGGCGGATCTGAATGGTCCGTCCATGTGAAAAGGGCCTTACTGGCCAGATCACCAGATGAAAATAGATGAAAGAAAGCCTAATAAAGAAATTGAACAGCCATCACATCTAAGAATTGGCGAGCTGCAATATAATAAATGTTTGCTTTGTGTTTAATATCACTTACTCTTTCCCCTAATGGAATTTGCAGAGCATTGTACATGCAAGTTGCTGACAGCTACTCCTGTGATTTTGAGATATTTTCACACAATATTTGCACACATTGCCTCTTTTGATAATACCTTTCTCATCTTCACAGGCTTTGACAACTTTTCCTTAGCTTAAAGGGATGGTAAACCTGGCAGTGTCTGGCCCCCCAGCCCCCCCAGCCCCCCCCGCTTTACTTACCTGAGCCCTGGAACTCGACCCGGTGAAGACACGCTGTCTCTCTGCCCGGGGTTCTCGGCTCTTGATTGGATAGATTGATAGCAGCGCAGCCATTGGCTCCCGCTACTGTCAATCAAATCCAATGAGGCGGGTGCCGGGGGTGGGGCCGAGTCATACATTTGGCAGCTATGGACGCCGAATGCTGGACTCGGGAGCGCGCCTGCTAGGTAACCCTCTTGGGAGAGTGCTTCTCCTAGGGGGTTATCTGATGTGGGGAGGAGCCACGAGAGCCGTCTGGGGACCCCAGAAGACGCGGTTCGGGGCCACTCTGGGCAAAACTAGCTGCACAGTGGCGGTAAGTATGATATGTTTGTTATTTAAAAAAAAAAAAAAAACCCTTACGAACACTTTAATGTACACATATAGGAAATGTATGCTGATTTATTTTCTTTGGTTTTATTTCTTCTGCAACTACCTCCATAACATGAATGTATGTTTGTATTTCTGTATACCTTAAAATGCAGTAATAAAAATTATACAAAAAATCCAGAGGTTGACTTGTTAAGTGGTGCCTTCCTCTTTTCTTAGGTTATATAACATATATCCAAGTCATGGTATAGCTAGTAGTGTTTTTTTTTTTTTTTAATCCAGCTAGACTTGTTCTGTAGTGTTGAAGATGTTTGCCAGCTTACCCAGGCCTATTCTTTAAAATGGAAGCCTCTCTGTGCCTGGTTCCGTTCCCTGCGAGCGTTGCGGCGCACGGGGGTGGAGCCCGGCGGCAAATTCGAAAAAAAAAGGGAAAAATCATAATACATACAGTACACTGTAATCTTACAGATTACATTCCTGTATGAAATTATTTTATATCCCTTTTGTCCCCAGTGCTTTGTCCAGTGCCCTGCATGCAGTTTTATATTATATATACTGTTCTTTCTGCCTGGAAACTTGAGATTGCCCATGGCAACCAAAAAGTGTCCCTTTACATCAAAAGTGGTTTTAGACCAGCTAGAAAACAGCAATAGTAAATTAGAACACTTGCAGAATTGAGCGATAGTGAATCGTGGGGAAATTAATTTTATTATTGTTATATTAATATTTTTTAATAATTATTTATATTTATTTATTATATTATAATTTATGATTTTGTGTTTCAAACTTCATCATACCCGGGATATCTACTAGACTCTTGGTGGACAGATTTAAGTGTGTTATTGCTAAGAATTACAGGCCTACAATATAAAAGCCAAATTTCTATGCAAAATAATTGTACCGGTTTGAGACCCAAAAATCATACCGCCAGGGAGGCTACATAAGCCAATAAATAGTCCTGTCAGTCAGTGAATACTTTATGTACCCAAACTGAAATGGCATTATTTTATTATATTTTCTAATGATGAAATTGGAAATGAATATATACAAGAAAAGTCTAAGACCATCTAATATAAAAAAAAAATAATAGTTATGTAAAGTGAATAGACTACAATACCCTAAGCAAGGAATGTTCTAGGCTTTTATCAGTTATGTAATTGCATTTCCTCTGCATTATGGTGTTAAAAGCCTGAAAGTTTGTAACTACAGAGCTTTTATAAAGTAAATGATACTGCTGAGTATGTTCCATATAATTAAACATTAGACTAAAACAAATGCTCCTCTATTAAAGTCCAATTATACTGTATTCCCCACTAATTAGAAATTCTATAGACCTAAAAATTCTTCCATTTTTACATTTTATTTTTCAACACAATAAGTGATGCGGAGCTCCCTCTAGTGCATTAACCATTCATGCGTATAAAGGCTTAGATGGTCCATCAATTTTACCATATGCAGATAATAATGAACTCAGAAACAATGCACACAATTAAAGCTGTTTTTTTGCTTAAAATTGAACTTCAGCCACAACTTTTTTCCAGTTTTGAATAGAGTGTGGAAAAGTTAGAATTTATGTAAGGATATTACAGTGTCCCCATTGGGGAGATTTTACCTTGATTTTTATACATTTTCCCACCTTACTTGAAAAAAAAAAAAAAAAAAAAAAACTGTGTTTATTGCTGACTGTGGCTCTACTGGAGAGATTTCTCCCATTTCCTGTCTCTTCGTTCTCTTGAAAAAATCTCACAATGAGACATCGACAGCAATAAAAACCTAAAAATTGTTTGGAACACTTTGTTAAAGCGGTTCTGCACTCATTTCATTTAGTAAATCTCTTTGCCTTCCAAATCAGGCAAAGAGTACTAAATGAAATGTTTTTTTTTTTTTTTTTTTTTTTACTTACCTTGTAATTGAAGACTTCCGGTCTTCTCCCTCTGCGGCGGCGGGCGGGGTCTTGCGTCGATCGTCGTCACGCCGCACTGTCTCCTGGGATCTGGTGTCATTGATCCCAGGAGTCAGTGCGGGCATCTTCCGAAATCTCGCGAGATTTCGGCCACATCTTCCGAAATCTCGCGAGATTTCGGCCACATCTTCCGAAATCTCCCGAGATTTCGGCCGCATCTGCCGAAATCTCGTGAGATCTCGGCAGATGAGCCGTTACTGCGCACGCGCGAGTAACGGCAGTGCATGCTGGGCCATCTAAAGTTCCTGTGGGTGTTTCACATGCCCACAGGCAAGATGGCCCCCAGCACTAAAGAAGAAGACGAGGAACTTCATCGGACGAAAACCGGCGGCGATCGAGATGGAAGATGGAACAGGTGAGTCCCCTAATAAAGGTAAGCACACTTTATATTACATCCTAAAAAAAAAATTTTTTTTTCAGAGTGCAGAACCGCTTTAAATAAAATTGGCTGGAGCTGGACTTTGAATTTCTATTGAACTTTAAAAGTGTCCTGACAAGTGGTTGGGACATATGCAAAATGTACACAATTCCTAAATATCACCTAACCTTATACCTTTATGAATTCCACAAAACAAGTACAAATGCTTACACTCCAGTTCATACAATTTTTTTTACTTAAAAATACAAATTTGTGTATATAATACGTTGCACCGGTAATAATTTATTTTAATTGGGTTAAAATGTACCATTTTATTAAAGCCCAAGTTTAGCTAAAATCAAAAACAGACACATCAGCAAAAGGGACATAACTTACAGTTAGTAAGTAGGCAGGATGAAAAGTATATGTGTAGTGGCAGGCCCAGGCTGGTGAAGGGGTCAAACATTTCCAGCTCAGTTACTGGGCTTTTGGTTTTGGAGGGGGCCACCTGTGATATAAAATAGGGGGGCAGCCCAGATCAGTAGGCGTGGGTTTACTGACCAGGGTTGGAGAACTAAACAAGGACACCTGTGAGCGCAAGTGTGGGCTTGAATATGAATAAACCGTGAGTCATGGACAGCATCCAAGCCATGGAGGTTGCCATTATGGGCTCTCACCTTGCAGAGGTATTCCTGGGCCACTACACTATTTTTGTTAGGATCAGGGATAGGACGTTATTCATCTTGTATTGGCATGCTGCATTGCAACAGTAAAATTTATATTAGCTGATATAACCTGGGCTGAAGTCATTCAACGGGTGCATGCTGGTTCTGGCATATTTCAAAGAACATGGCGGCTGCAGTCTGCATTTAAAAAGAGTCCTGTGCGTCTTTGGTTCTGATTCAGGTGTGAATTCAGGCAAAAATTCGGACCTGATTCGCACCTGAATTGGTGAACAGGGACACAACGGAACCCAAGGCTGTCAACGGCGGCCACAGCATATGTGAACCCAGCTTCAGTGTTAACTTCATGACAGCCAAAACGCAGGTTGCTAACCCAGTGCCTTTGCCTGCACAAGATTGCAGTAGTGGTTGCTGTGCCTTTTTAAAGTAGTGCATGCACTACTTTTGGTGTGGTCTGGCACAATTTCAGCCCATTCAAAATAATAGGCTGAAATTGCACTGCACCCGGACCGCACATGAATCGTACAGGAATGCACACTGAATTCCTGTTGCCATTTATGATGTGAACCGGCCCTATCAGTCAAAAAAGTAAGTCTTGATAGCTCACTTTATGCTGGCCCCTGTTGCAGGTATAAATATGTAAAACATTAAAAATAAGTGCCTATACTGTTTAACCGGTTCCCGACCGGCGCACAACCATGTACGTCGGCAGAATGGCACAGACAGTCATAAGGGTGTATAGGTACGTCCCTTTAAGAATGCCGCTGTGCCATCGCGTTACCATTGTTACCAAAAATATGTAGAAGAATACGTATCGGCCTAAACTGAGGAAAAAAAATGTTTTTTTATATATTTTTGGGGGATATTTAATTATAGCAAAAAGTAAAAAAGAATGTGTTTTTTTCAAAATTGTCGCTCTTTTTTTGTTTATAGCCCAAAAAATAAAATCCGCAGGGGCGATCAAATACCACCAAAAGAAAGCACTATTTGTGGGAAAAAAAGGACGTCAATTTTGTTTGGGAGCCACGTCGCACGACCGCGCAATTGTAAGTTAAAGTGACGCCGAATCGCAAAAAGTGGTCTGGTCTTCAGCCAGCAAAATGGTCCGGTCTGAAAGTGGTTAAAATCCAGGAATACCTGCTATCATCCTGCTCTGCACATGCTCAGTTGCTCTCTATTCTTGGCACTGTGCCTTAATCAGAGCCATTAGAAGCCAATCAACTAATAGCCTCAAGATGTACTGTTGCTGAAGGGGGAAGACAGTAAGAAGAATGACACAGACTGTTCAAAGGGAACACAGATTAGGGAAGATGAAAAAAAAGCAGAAGAGGTGACAGGACAAACTCTGCTGCCAAGGAGACACAAAAGAAATAAAATAAAGACGGTGTCCAATACCTGTACCACACACACCGTGCGGCGCACACCGCTCCTCTTACTTCTCACTGTTACTGTCAGCCCAGGAGAACTCCTCCGCTGGTGCCAGCAGCGTCCTCCAGTCCCTGGCCCTTCTCAGTTTGAGCACAGGTATGCTCCAAGGGGGGAAAAGCACTTCCAGGCAGCGGCAGGGTAAGGGGGGGGGGGTCACGGCATGTAGAGAATTCCAGATTTCACAGCCTCATCTATTGTGGAGCTTCAGGGACCTCCTGGGATCAGCAGCCGCCCATGACGCCGCACACATCAGGCACTGCCCTCCATCGTCTTGTTAACTTTTAAGAAGGACTAGGGACTGTGGACTATGGGATTTGTAGTGTGCATAATAAAGTGCACAGGACCGTAACTAGTGTGCACTGCTTGTTCCAAAAACAGAACTGAAGGGAAAAGGAGAGGTCGACAAGGAGGCAAAATAGATCACAGAACTATTATGTAGTGGATGCGTATGGATTATTTTTGAAGAGTAAGGATATCATTTAGTGTCACTTACTAGCACTAGCTAACATACAGACACTTCTCTGACATACAGACACTTCTTAGGGTGAGATTGGAGGGAACATTTATCATTCAAACTATACTTTTACATTTCACAGATAAGTATGTATTATTGTGCCTTACAGCCTTTTAATACATTTGTAATGATGAGTGTTGGGTTAAAGGTAATGTACAGTGATGTATTTTTTATTTATTTGTTACAGCCATGACTCCAGACAGACCCAACTGTTATGCGGCGTACACACTATCGGACTATCTGACGGACTTAGTCCCGTGGACTTAGTCCCACAGACAATCCGCCGGACTTTCCAGCGGAGGTCCACCAGACTTTCCGAGTGAGCGGACTTGCCCACACACGACCGGACTTTTCCGGCGGACAATCCGCCGGAATTTTGGCGGAGGACCGCGGGACTTTTGAAATGAACGGACTTGCCCACAAACGGAGTAAAGTCCGTTCATTTTGAACGTGACTCCAGGTAGACGGGACTAGCGAAGGAAGTCAATGTCACCACCTCGATCGGGCAATCCCTACGCTGAAAAAATGGAAAATCCATATCAGACCCTTATCCGAGCACGCAGCCCAGCCGGTTTAGGAAAGGGGGTGGGGACGAGCGAGCGCCCCCTCCTGAGCCGTACCAGGCCACGTGCCCTCAACATGGAGGGGGTGCTTTGGGGAAGGGGGGGCCCTGCGGAAGCCCCCTTTAATAAGGGGGCCCCCAGATTCCGGCCCCCACCCTATGGTACATGGTACCCCTACCCATTTACCTGAGGGAAAAAGTGTTAAAAAAAAACACACAACACAGTCTATTTATTAGACAGCGCCGGGGGTCTTCTTTATAAGTGGTCGCGCAACGCGTCCCGGCCATTACAAGCGGAGAGAGCGTTATGTGAACATTGGGAGAAGAAGGAAGAAGAAGCAGAAGGCGGCGGTGGAGGCGACGACAACAGCGACGAACCAGAAGACCAGGCCAACGCTAGTAAAAGAGCTGCAATAGCGGAGGCCCGGCAGAAGAAACAAAGAGTGGGATAAGACCCCCGAAGTCGGAAGAAGACCCCTGAAGTCGAAAGAAGACCCCAGAGCTGTCTAATAAAGTACTTTAAAAACCATTTTTTTTTTAACACTTTTTCCCTCAGGTGAATGGGTAGGGGTACCATGCACCCCATACTCATTCACATAGGGTGGGGGGCCGGGATCTGGGGGCCCCCTTATTAAAGGGGGCTCCCGGATTTTGATAATCCCTCCGGCCCGCAGACCCCGACAACCAACGGCGGGGCCCCCCTTCCCCAATGCACCCCCCATGTTGAGGGCACGTGGCCTGATATGGCTCAGGAGGGGGGGCGCTCGTTCGTCCACCACCCCCTTTCCTGACCGGCCAGATTTTGGGGGGACCCCCATGCTGTTTTTTTCAGCGTAGGGATTCCCCTTTAAATCCATACCAGGTGACGGGGCTAGCAAGGTGTCAATCTCGCCGATCGAGGCGGCGACATTGACTTCCTTCGCTAGTCCCATCTACCTGGAGTCACATTCAAAATTAACGGACTTTACTATGTGTGTGGGCAAGTCCGTTCATTTCAAAAGTCCCGCGGACTAGCACACAGACGGCCGGATTGTCTGCTGGACTGCCAAGTCCGGCGGATAATTTTGAGTCAAGACTTCTTTCTAAGCCCGCCGGACTTTTGAGAAGAAAAAGTCTGCCGGAGCCCACACACGGTCGGATTGGTGTGGTCCTAGGGATGGGACTTTATTTTGCTCTTAGCTCTGAAAGTTTTTTGGCTCCAGGACCCAGACCAGAACTTTTTTTGTCCCCCCCCCCCCCCCCATAACAGATACAAGTCTTGGCTCCCATTAACATGAATAGGTGAGAAACATAGATAAAATGCATACATATCAGATAATGCCTCACAAAAAATACATATTTAACTGCCCAGACCAATTTTCAGCTTTTAGCGCTGTCACTCTTTGAATGACAATTGCACGGTCATACAACACTGTACCTAACTTCGTTTTTTATAATTTTTTCCCCACAAATAGAGCTATCTTTTGGTGGAATTCGATCACCTCTGGGTTTTTTATTTTTTGTTAAAAAAATGTAAAAAGACCAAAATATTTAAAAAAATAATACAAAACTGTTTTATATTTTGTTAATAAATTTGTCAAACAGGTCATTTTTCTCCTTCATTGATGTACGTTGATAAGGCTACACTGGTGGGCACTGATAGGCTGCACTGATGGGCACCAATAGGCTGCATTAAAGGGCACTGATAGGCTGCATTGATGGGCACTGAAAAGGCGGTACTGAAAGGTACTAATAGGTGGCACTGGTGGGCACTGATAGGTGGCATTGGTGGTCACTGATGGGTGGCACAGAAGGGCATTGATAAGTGTCACTGAAGGGCACTAATAGGTGGCCCTGATAGCTGGCACTGATAGCTGGCACTGATGGGCACTGATTGGTGGTAGTGATGGGCACTGATCAGTACTGGTAGGTGACACTGATAGGCAGCACTGCTAGTTGGCACTGATGAGGCACTAATTGGCACCACTGGTGGGCATTGATATGTGGCACTTGTGGGTATTGATAGGTTGCACTGATTGCTGGCACTTATGTACTGGTGGGCACTGATTCGTGGCACTGGCAGGTGGCACTGGCAGGTGGCACTGGCAGGCGGTACTGGTGGGCACATATGAGGCGGTTTCGCCTCTTCCTCTTCGGGACCGATAACCCTTCAACAGAAGCCGGTGATAGGCTTTTTTTCAGCGTGAAAAGAAAAAAAAACGATTACCAATCTTCTGTTTACATCACGTGATCAGCTGTCATTGGCTGACAGCTTATCACGCGGTAAGGGGCCAGGATCGACCCCTTACTCCGATCTGTGATCACCCGAGTCTCATTGACATCCATTGATGTCTATTGACGGCCTCCCGGCAAAGCAGATCCACTCTGTAGCCGTCATTTGGCTATAGCGCGGATCTGAAGGGGTTAATGTACACTGTATATGTATATATTTTTTTTTTTCAAGGACAAATACATTTAGCATATGTATATTTACCTATTCTCATTTTCACACTATCCTCCACACTGTCCTAATCTATAAGAAAAACATTTACATAAACAAATGTTATTTACAGTGCTCATTAGCTCAAACTGAAATTTACGCAAAAATATAATAAGTCAGAGCAGTGACTCCTCCCCCTCTCTCTTCTGTGTACCATGTGTACCCTGAATTGCAAATCTTATTTGTAAAACAAAGATTATATATACTGTGACCTAAAAATACTAAATTTAGGTGCCGCTCAGGTAGAGAGGTAAAGTTCAACTAGATCGCTGTAAGTGCAGGCAGGGACAGGGAGCGCATCCTAGCTCCAAGCTGCAGCAAGGCTTATGGATCTTCTCCTTTGGCTAAAGATTTTATATACCGGTAACTATTAAAAAAAATGAAAGCAGTTTAAAAATGAAAAAAAATCTTTAAAACTTAATTATTTAAATGTTTTTATTATTATTTTATTAATGTTGGATTACTTTTTTACAATCATTTTAACAATTCTAAAAAAAAAAAAAAAAAAAATTGGACCCAAAACCCGTATGAATAGATGGGTTTTGAGTAGAAATGTAACGGTGATAATGATATTTTGTATATTTATTAAGTACTAAATATGACATTTGTTAAATATTAAATATGACATTCACCAAACATTCACACGTCCTGGTGTGTCTTAAATGACAGTGATTGATTCATCTGCGCTGAATATTTGGTTTGCTGCTTTATTAATATAAATTTAATATATTTGTAGTCATAAAACCTACACAATTTAGTGCTGTCCACGTGTTGTTATGCCGCGCACACACGTGCGGACTTTTGCCGGCGGACCTAGTCCAGCGGACAATCCCGCGGGACTTTCCAGCTAGGTCCGCTGGACTTTCCGAGCGTGTGGACTTGCCCACACACGCACGGACTTCTCCAGCGGATAATCCGCCGGCCAAAAGTCCGCGGGACTTTTGAAAATGAACGGACTTGCCCACACACGGAGCAGTCCGTTCATTTCGAACGTAACTTCAGGTTACGTAGCTAGCGTAGGCAGTAAATGCCGCCGCGCTAGCTCCGCAAGCTGGCATGGATTTAAAGGGAATCCCCACGCCGAAAAAAACGGCGTGGGGGTTCCCCCCAAATCCAAGTCAGACCCTCATCCGAGCACGCAGCCTGGCAGGCCAGGAAAGGGGTGGGGACGAACGAGCGCCCCCCCCTCCTGAGCCGTACCAGGCCGCGTGCCCTCAACATGGGGGGTGCCCTGGGGAAAGGGGGGCCGTGCGGCCCCCCCACCCCAAAGCACCTTGTCCCCATGTTGATGAGGACAAGGGCCTCTTCCCGACAACCCTGGCCATTGGTTGTCGGGGTCTGCGGGCGGGGGCTTATCGGAATCTGGGAGCCCCATTTAATAAGGGGGCTCCCAGATACCGGCCCCCCACCCTATGTGAATGAGTATGGGGTACGATGTACCCCTACCCATTCACCTAAGGTGTAAAATGTAAAGTACAAAAACACACACACTTTTGAAAAAATATTTTATTGCACTGCTCCGTGTAGTGATCTAATATATAATCGTTCCTTCCTCGTAGATGGAATATAGTTATTAAAAGTATTGTCTCCGCAGCAAAACCCGATTCTCCCAGAGAGAGACAATTTTATTGACTTCCAAACAGAACAGTCTTACAGATGACAAAAATCCAACAGAGTTCATATCCCGACAGTGCTAGTAATATTTAGAGCCCCATGGAACCATGTGACTCTTGGGTGCCTTCGTAAGAACACACACCTCTAAACAGATTGAACGTCCTGTTATATCCCCCCCACACACACTGAATGTCTGAGCAATTTGATTAGGCGTTTCCATTAAATGCTTTGATCTGAGTGAGAGTGAGCGGAGACAACCCCACGCTGTGAATAGTTGTAATTATAAAGCTGCCCCAATTTACATTCTTGCATATTCCCCTTTTGATATGTGTGAATACTGATTAGATTAAGATAATCATTATCTGTTCCCTTTCATATGTGGAGTAATTCTGGTCTGGCCATTTGTCCTTTGACCAACAAACCCTCTCTTAATATGCGCAATTAGATAACGGCTACTAAAGCGGTCTGCCTAGAATAACCTTGTTTTTAGAATGCCTAAATAAAAACACTACATATAATAAATATATATATAACATATATATATATATATATGTATGCATATATATATATATATTAGATATAATATACTACATATACCCCCACTTGGGTCGTTCTAACTACTAGAACTGACCCATGAATCGAGCAACAAACATAGCATTACCGACTTGAGGTTTTGGATGCTTCACAATGGCTCATATGAAATATAAAGTTGAAACTGGTTACATCTCTCTTCACCAGCCTCTAAAATATCCCCATGAAACAGTCATTAGATAATATAGCTTTAGACCATGACTGGAAAAGGATTCGGTAAACATCCTTATTATATCACATCAAGATCTTGAATATTGCACAAAAACGAGCTGATGTCACAGTTCATTCTTCAATTTTCAACTTCAACTTCATCACATCTCTCATTGAAATTAGACTTGGTGTGCTTGGTGTGCTGGGAGCTCCGATCCACATAAATCCAGGATTCCTCTCCAGGCTCAAGGTTTTCATTTTCTTAAAGATGCTTTTGCACAAACACCAGCAAATCCCGAAATTCTACTTCCATCTTTATAGTAAGAAGAACCATCCATGTACCAGCTCTCACTTTCAAGTTCAAAAGGCTGAAAAAAACTGCTATTGCTGTACTTTGTAATTTGCTGTAGGCCGACTCCTCATTTCCATCCTTAATAGAGCAGTTGCTTGAATCATTCAGTCCATAATTCCACCTGAATGGTATACCAATTTATATACCAATCTATAATTCGTATATCCATATAATCCATATATAATCCCCCACTTTCAGATAGAATCAGCTTGACATCAGCGTTTATCAGATCTTCTATCCAGACAAAGCAGCAGTGGAAAATCTTGCCAGTAAAGTTAGGTCTTTTTTTCATCCATATGTCAATAATATTAATGACTGATTCAACAAAGTTTCAAATCATGACTGGAGTGATGAACTTCACTCACCCCTCTTATAAATTTAGGAAAACCACCCAACATACTATAATTTATGCTATGCCAAGCCATTGTGCAGCATCTCACCTTAGATGTCAAATATATAGACCAATATGCAATATGTAATATGCAACATGTAATGTAACATGAAAATTATTTTCGGTTTAAATGTTTCGCTCTGGTTTTAAGATAAAGTTCAAGAAATAAAACATAATAAAATAAAAAAAAAAAAAATAAAAAAATAAAAATGGAAAAGGGTGAAAAATAAAAAATAAAAAATAGGGCTTGATGAATAAAAATGGGAAAGGGTGAAAAATAAAAAAAATAAAATATAGGGAAAAGTCCATTGTCCAAGTCAAAAAGTCAAAAAAAAAAAGGTCAATTGCTTGATGAATATTGAGAGAGTTCATGATATTGTTTATTCAGCGTTTCTCCCCCACTAGCCAGAAATTTCAGCTTGCAGTTCACATGCTATGCGGATGCAGTATCTTCAATATCTGAAAGACAAAAAAACTCTCCAACAAAACTAATTAGCAAGGTCCTTAAACACTGTTTGAAGTCAAAACAAAGGACTATTTACACATCCACAGGTTGAAACTAAAACACCCCCACTGCTAGAGAAATGTCACTTGTATTCAAAAACAGATCTGGATAATGTAATCTGTTTAGCTGTCCCAGCAATGTGTAATGTTCCATTTTCATTTTATCATACTCAATCTTCAAGTGGTCATATTTCTGTTTTAACTGAGAAAATGGTATCCAAGCCTTCGATACCTTTTTATTATGATTTTGGTCAGCTCTGCTTTTCATATTAATATCACCTATATTTGACCTGGTGTCTCCTCTTTGATTGTTATCATAAGACATTATCTTTTGATCTTTATGTTCAGTATTTGTCCTAAACAATGTGGCTAAATCAATCTTGACAGCTTGTTCATTTGACTTTCTCCATAAATTGTCTGCTTTCAACAATACGTCTTTTAAATCATGAGGATTTGGGGTAACTAGTAAAATATTTTGTCTGATCTCTTCATTTAAAGCATGTAGAAATATACTCATATGTAGCAAGCCACCATGCTCAAATGCAAGATTATTACTGACCAATATTTCCATAATAGATTTTATCCTTCCTGACAATTCGTAGGGAGATTCATTTTTCATTTGTTTGATCTTCCCATGAACAGTAACATCAGAACGTACACCATACAAAACACATAACAATTCCATCAATATGTCCCTTGTCCTCATTGGTTGAGTACAGATCTGCTTAATTCTCACCCAAAGACTATTTCCTATAGAATGTTGCATAACTCTGTCTAAATCAGATGGGTTGAGATTGTACATATCTCTGACATTCTGCAAGTCACAAAACCATTTTAAAAATCTGTTTAAATCATGGCAGGGAATCATTCCTATTTCTTTAAGAATTGCATCTAATTCTTTTGGTTTCAAAGGCTTCATTACAAGCTGAACTTCACCTGCATTATTATTATTGTTATAAACTGTGGTGGTCACAGTGGGTGCGGCTGGCAATGAATTATCAGATTTAATATGAGGTTCTGTTTCATTTGATAGAATGTTTGTATTTGCATTTTGCTGCAGATTGCTGAATCCACGATTCGATGCATATCTGCATTCCTGAGATCTCTTCTCTAATTCCATAATTCTTAATTTCAATCTCTCATTTTCCTCTGATAATTCATTACAACGTTTAGACTTCTCAAGCAGAGCTTCCCCAATGGTGACTGCATGCAATTTTAAATTTACAGTCTCAGATTCTGATTGGTTTTGTAACCTCTGACAAACCTTGTTGCTATTATCAACTGCACTCTGTAACTGGGTAATTTCCTCAACCTTATCTTTCAAAGAACTTTCCATTGTTAAACAGCAAGATAACAAGCCCTGTACAATACAACCTTTTCTTTTACTTTCTGAAATTTTGCTCTCAAAAACAGTTTTTTCTAAAAATTCATTCATCATAGTCCATGTCTGCTTATATTTTTCTGGCACTTCATAAGGACCGCCATGACGCTTAATACATTTTAACACCCATCTGTTAACTTTATCAGAACTGACACTAGCTTCACACTGAGTAAGCATTTTTACTATATTATTAATAATTTTAAAAAAGAGAAATATTTTACTCACCGCATTAATTACTCCTTCAGCTTCCAGCTCAGGTCTTCTGGTACACGATGCAGTCCTTTTCTTCGTTTCCAGTCTCCAGAGAATAATTCTGGGGTTCCAAACTTGTTTGATTTTGTAGATCAGACTCTCTTATGTCACAACCAGACGTTAGAGTCACAGCACAGGTCTTGGGTCTCCATCAGACTTCTGTCCAACTCACGGATTGTTATCACCGACTTCTGTTACGACTTCTGCTACTAAGTCCTGAAAATGCTCTTCTGGTCGCTTGAACGGCACCAATGTAGTGATCTAATATATAATCGTTCCTTCCTCGTAGATGGAATATAGTTATTAAAAGTATTGTCTCCGCAGCAAAACCCGATTCTCCCAGAGAGAGACAATTTTATTGACTTCCAAACAGAACAGTCTTACAGATGACAAAAATCCAACAGAGTTCATATCCCGACAGTGCTAGTAATATTTAGAGCCCCATGGAACCATGTGACTCTTGGGTGCCTTCGTAAGAACACACACCTCTAAACAGATTGAACGTCCTGTTATATCCCCCCCACACACACTGAATGTCTGAGCAATTTGATTAGGCGTTTCCATTAAATGCTTTGATCTGAGTGAGAGTGAGCGGAGACAACCCCACGCTGTGAATAGTTGTAATTATAAAGCTGCCCCAATTTACATTCTTGCATATTCCCCTTTTGATATGTGTGAATACTGATTAGATTAAGATAATCATTATCTGTTCCCTTTCATATGTGGAGTAATTCTGGTCTGGCCATTTGTCCTTTGACCAACAAACCCTCTTTTAATATGCGCAATTAGATAACGGCTACTAAAGCGGTCTGCCTAGAATAACCTTGTTTTTAGAATGCCTAAATAAAAACACTACATATAATAAATATATATATAACATATATATATATATATATATGTATGCATATATATATATATATTAGATATAATATACTACACTCCGGGGGTCTTCTTCCGTCTTGGGGGTCTTCTCGCCGGACTCCTCCGCTCTCTTCTGCTCTTTTACCTAGCTCTTTCACGAGCGGGGGGAGTCCGGCTACCTTCTTCGTCGTCGCCGCCGTCGTCTGGGGGTCTCGATCCGCCTTTGGGGGTCTTCCGGGGGTCTCTTCTGTTCTTGCGGCGGTCGTCGTCTTCCGCGCCGCCGGCGCCTTCTTCTTCTTCTTGTCCTTCTTCTTGTTCTTCTTCTTCCGATGTTGACCCGTCGCTGTCTCTGCCCGGAATGCCTGTGCCGCTCTGCGCTCGGACTTATATAGGGACATGGGGGACAGGGTCACATGCACATGTCACATGGTGACCCCGCCCCCTTGTGTTGTCACAGTCCCGGAGGATGCTGGGACTGTGACATCGCAAGGGGGCGGGGTCACCATGTGACATGAACATGTGACCCTGTCCCCCATGTCCCTATATAAGTCCGAGCGCAGAGCGGCACAGGCATTCCGGGCAGAGACAGCGACGGGTCAACATCGGAAGAAGAAGAACAAGAAGAAGGACAACAAGAAGAAGAAGGCGCCGGCGGCGCGGAAGACGACGACCGCCGCAAGAACAGAAGAGACCCCCGGAAGACCCCCGAAGGCGGATCGAGACCCCCAGACGACGGCGGCGACGACGAAGAAGGTAGCCGGACTCCCCCCGCTCGTGAAAGAGCTAGGTAAAAGAGCAGAAGAGAGCGGAGGAGTCCGGCGAGAAGACCCCCAAGACGGAAGAAGACCCCCGGAGCAGTGCAATAAAATATTTTTTCAAAAGTGTGTGTGTTTTTGTACTTTACATTTTAGACCTTAGGTGAATGGGTAGGGGTACATCGTACCCCATACTCATTCACATAGGGTGGGGGGCCGGTATCTGGGGGCCCCCTTATTAAAGGGGGCTCCCAGATTCCGATAAGCCCCCGCCCGCAGACCCCGACAACCAATGGCCAGGGTTGTCGGGAAGAGGCCCTTGTCCTCATCAACATGGGGACAAGGTGCTTTGGGGTGGGGGGGCCGCACGGCCCCCCTTTCCCCAGGGCACCCCCCATGTTGAGGGCACGCGGCCTGGTACGGCTCAGGAGGGGGGGGGCGCTCGTTCGTCCCCACCCCTTTCCTGGCCTGCCAGGCTGCGTGCTCGGATGAGGGTCTGACATGGATTTGGGGGGAACCCCCACGCCGTTTTTTCGGCGTGGGGATTCCCTTTAAATCCATGCCAGGTCACGGAGCTAGCGCGGCGGCAGTAACTGCCTACGCTAGCTACGTAACCTGAAGTCACGTGCTAAATGAACGGACTTGCCGATGAGCGGCAAGTCCGTTCATTTCAAAAGTCCCGCGGACTTGCCCACTAACGGCGGGATTGTCCGCTGGACTGCCAAGTCCAGCGGATAATTTTAAAACAAAACTTAAAACTTTGGTCCGCCGGACTTTGGCGCCAAAAAGTCCGCCGGCGCCCACACACGAGGGGATTATCCGCTGGACTTCAGTCCAGAGGATAATCCCGCGGGATTGTCCCTTCGTGTGTACGCGGCATTAGGCTCACCCACTTACAAAATACAAAAGTTATACAATTCAGGAACTAAACTATATTATGCTAAAACTTATTTATAAACTGATTAGCAGTTCACTGTCCTCTTCATTACAGAACTGCCCTTTCAAGGTCTAAATGTAAACCCATGATTCTATTATGCATCCAAAATTAGAAGGAGCAGAAACTTTGTTTTTGTGCAATAATTTAATTTCCTTTCTATTCTTGTCTGTATTAAAAACCTCTGAATGTAAGTCAGCGTTGTACAATTAGTTTATGTTGATACTCACCAGACATGGCTCCATTAAGATAAAATAGCCTTTAACGATTTGTCCGTAAATAGTAACAAACTGTAACTGTTATAAAACAAGAGGAGTATGTCTTTCAAAATCAGGTTTTTTATTTAAATTAGGAAAACATTTCATGGTGTATATATGTTAAAGAGGAACTGCAGTCTGCTCACATAATTTGTAATAAGAACATTTTTGCCATTCTGAAGCTTCCCACCAACCACTTTGCATATTATTTTATATATACTGTGATTCTGTACTTGCCAAATATGCTGCACAAATCTCCCACCACTGAGTCTGGCTGCAACAATTTTAACTGTGGACAGCTGAAGCTGCTGCCTGTTTACTTTGTGAATTTACACAGTCACACAGAGACACACCTCCAGCTCTGCAGCTCTCATTGGCCCTCTTATGACTCACCCCCTTCCCTTCCTGGCAAACTCTCACAAGAGTGAGAGTGAGAGCTGTGCATGATGTCATAAGCCTAGGCTAATTGCCAGACAAGAAAGAGGAAGTGGGCTGTATAAGGTATTTACTGTCAGGAAAAAAACAATTTTACTATCCAAAGTTTAAACAACAAAGGCAGAAGATTTAATTGATGGAAAGATGAAAAAATTATAGAAGGTCCATTTTAGATTAATAGTGAAAGTTCTTGACCAAATCAATTTCAAAATTAGTAAATGTCAGCCAAAAGTTAATTTAGAAGTAGTAGTAATGCCGCGTACACACGAACGGACTTTCCCGCGGGATTGTCCGCCAGACTGAAGTCCGCCGGACAATCCCCCGTGTGTGGGCGCCGGCGGACTTTTTGGCGCCAAGGTTTTAAGTTTTGTTTTAAAATTATCCGCTGGACTTGGCAGACCGGCGGGCAATCCCGCCGTTAGTATGCTAGTCTGCCGGACTTTTGGAAATGAACGGACTTGCCGATCATCAGAAAGTCCGTTCATTTAGCACGTGACTTCAGGTAGACGGAGCTAGCGAAGGCAGTGAATGCCGCCGCGCTAGCCCCGTCACCTGGCATGGATTTAAAGGGAATCCCCCACGCCGAAAAAAACTGCGTGGGGGTCCCCCCCAGATCCATCTCAGACCCTTATCCGAGCACGCAGCCCGGCAGGCCAGGAAAGGGGTGGGGGCGAGCGAGCGCCCCCCCCCCCCTCCTGAGCCGTACAAAAATGCATACAATACTTGGGATGTTAACTGGCTAGGCATGTAGCCCATAGCAATAAAACTGTCAGCCCAAGGGTTAAGCAGGTATAGTGGCTGGTCAAAAGGCAGCTACTGTCCTCAGAGGGCTAACTCTGTAATAGGCTAGAGATGGGTAGAAAAGAAAGTGCCACCTGAGTGCAGTATACGAGGATACTTTAATGACACAAAGTAAGGATACACTTACAGGAAAGATAGATTAAAAAGGCTCATCTGTATATAAGTGGTCCATGGTAAGTTTCTCAGGTCCTGATCAGGATGATGCTGCAGAGGTGCAGGGCTGCAGATTGTTGGTTATCGGCCAGGGGCTCATCCTGTGGCCATCAGGAAGAGGCTGGGGCCGGCGTGGAACGCACGTGGAGCGCACATGACATCATGGATCATCCAATCACTTCCGGGGGAGGACTTCCACCAAGGAGAGAAACTGTTTATTGGCTATGCGCTCGGAGCTGCTGCTCCTTCAATAGGCCTCTGGAGGAGTGTGCCCGGAAGTGATCGGATGATCCGTGACGTCACACGTGCTCCACGCCGGCCCCAGCCTCTTCCTGACCTCCCAAAAGTTAATTTAAATCGATCTAAAAATAGCCAACATTTTAATGAAATGGAAAAAAAAGTTTGGCCACCTAATTTTCCTTAAGCAAGAAACAGAAACGCTTACATTTCCTGCTACTATTAGCAACATCCCTATTTCTCTTGGATAAGGGCCCTTTCACACGGACGTGTCCATGTACGGGCTCCGCTTTGTTTCATCCGTTCTTTTTTTAATTTCATTTTTCGGGTCATTCATTACTTTTCGTAAATTCAAAAATCCGAAAATCCAGAAATCCGAAAACTCGTAAATTAGAAAATTCTGAAATTCGAAAAACTGAAAATAAGAAAGAAAATCCAAAAATTTGAAAGTACGTAAATTCTAAATAATAACTAACTAACTAATAATAACTTACTATTAAATTATAGGTATTGGAATTTCCTTTCAAACTTGGCTGTTAGTCAAAGTAATGAATACTAATTTATCTGAAGTTAAAAATTATCTGAAATAACGAAGGCCGCATTTAAACAAATGGAACAAAATTAATTCATAATAATAATAACAATATAACATTTTTGTTATTATTATTGTTATTTATTAATTCATTACATTACATTCGTTTGGATACAGCATTCGTTATTTTGGATTAATCAAAACTTTGGATAAATTAGTATTCGTTACGTTCTCTTACAGTCAAATTTGATAGGAAATTCCAATACCTATAATTTAATAGTTAGTAATAGTTAGAAGGGTTGTAAACCCTCGTGTTTTTCACCTTAGTGCATCCTATGCATTAAGGTGCAAAAACTTCTGACACTGACCGGCCCCCCCAGCCCCCCGTTTTACTCACCTGAACCCGTTTGTTCCCTCGGTGGAGAAGTGCTGGACCCCTCTACCTGGGGTTCTCAGCTCTTGATTGGATAGATTGATAGCAGCGGAGCCATTGGCTCCCGCTGCTGTCAATCAAATCCAATGATGCGGGCAGCGGGGTCGAGTCTGGCATTCTGTGTCTATGTTAGAAAGTAACAAGGGAAACTCTGGACAGCCGCACACCAGATGAAGATGAAAAATCAAATGGATTTATTAAAAACAGGAATCACATCAAAGTCCAAAAACACAGCAAAACAGGGAAGGGGGGGCACACAGCTGACGCGTTTCATGCTAAATACAGCGCTTACTGATTTTTCATCTTCGTCTGGTGTGCGGCTGTCCAGAGTTCCCCTTGTTACTTTCAAACTACCTTGTTATTAGCCTGCACCTGGAGCTCCACACTAGGAGTAGAAGCATTCGCCTTGAAGGATCCCTCTGGAGCGGTGGTCATCTCTCTTCCTATTCTGTGTCTATGCACGCAAAGGTGGAGGGCTGGGTTTTTTCCATTGTATATTATTGAGGATGGGTCTGGGACAAATTCACTCTGACACTTCAAAAATCCTTGCAGTCAGCCATGACACATTCTCCTGAGAAACATCCAACAGGTAAAAAATACTAATATAATTAATTAATAAATTAGGCTTGCTGCGTGAATAAGAACATATAACAAACATAGTGGGGTTTTATCAAATTTAACTGCAAAAGTGGAAATAAGCTTTAGCCCCGGTTCACACTGATGTGGTGCGGGAAATGCAGAAAATCCTGTGTGTTTCCCACTCCGGAATCACTTTGTGTTCTGCGATCTGCTGCAGGAGTCAATTAAAAATGAATGACACTCCAAAAGCAGGTCACAAACGCAGTGCAATTTTGATGTCCGCACCGCATCAGTGGGAACCGAGGCTAAAGCTTATTTCCACTTTTGCAGTCAAATAAAAAAAAACACTATATGTTTGTTATGTGTACCAGTGTGTTTTAAAAAAAAAAAAGGGGCCTGTATTTTTTGATGTGGATGCGGTGTGATTTGAGCCATCAAAAATGAATTAGCTCAAATCTCACTGTGCAGAATCGCATGTGATTTGCACAGGAATGCTGTGCGATTCCTGGCCGATTCACATGCCATTCCCAGTGTGATCCTAGGCTCAAAGATAAACTTCTAGCTGCTATTAAAAACACCAATTAATGCGCTTATGTATTTACTTACATAATCTTCACTTTTGTTGAGAAAAAAACATTCCCCTCTGGGTGATCTATGTACATTACAAGGATTTTAACAAACTTTGATGCAGATTCCTACCTTTTCTTATGCTGGAGAAATAGCTGTTTGTCTTTGTCAAAGTGAATCTAATGGGAGTGATTTTATAATTACCAATCAGCTGTTGCATTTGCAGGGCTGTAATGAGGAAAGTGGCAGGGTCTGCATCCCTTTAGATGGGATTTCCTCTGGGAGTATCTCACCAAACTTCTGGAAAAATCAGTGAACCAATCACACAAGCAGGAAATTACATTTCTGGGGGGCGTTCTGTACACCAACTGTGTACAGAACGCCTCCAGGATGCCATATTGCATTGGATTTTACAGAGAACTACAGAGCTGCAGATTGAAAAGCAAGGTCATTTTTAATAACGTTCAATCACAATATGACTTGTGTACACTATATTATTTTTTTTTTTTCTATTTTTTTCCCCACAAAAGTGGAGTTACCCTTTAAATGAAGCTAGTATAAACAACTTTGATTCACCTTGCGTTTGATGTCGGTCCTTCATAAGTGGCAGTCTGATGGTGAAGGGCCATACTGGGGGCCAATGTTCTGCATTCACACGGGGTTACACAAAAAATAGAAGTTGGACCATAGACCTGCAAATACAAGTATTCCTGCATCATGTAATAATGATGTCTGGCTGTATGGGACCTGGGTGGGCAACAGCAAAATGAATACGCCTCACTTAACCACTTAAGGACCGGAAAGATTTACCCCTTCATGAACAGGCCATTGTTTGCGATACGACAACTGTGCTGTCGTGCGACGCTGTATCAAAACAAAATTGATGTCCATTTTTTCCCCACGAATAGAGCTTTTCTTTTGGTGGTATTTGATTATGTCTGCTGTTTTTATTTTGCTGCGATATATACCAAAAAGAGTGACAATTTTGGAGAAAAAAAAGCAATATTTTTTACTTTTTGCTATAATAAATATACCAAAAAATCATAATTTTTATTTAGTCCTAAGTTTAGGCCGATATATATTCTTCTACATATTTTTGTTAAAAAAAATCATAATAAGAGTATATTGATTGGTTTGCGCAAAATTTATTGTGTCTATATAATAGAGAAAATATTTATGGAATTTTTTTTTTTTTTACTAGTAATGGCGGTGATCTGCGATTTTTAGCAGGACTGCAGGGGGACAGATCGAACACCTAACTGACATTTTTGACACTTTTTTGGGAACCAGTGATGTTATTACAGTAATCAGTGCTAAAAATACACACTGTTATTATACTAATGACACTGGCAGGGAAGGGGTTAACATCCGGGGCGATCAAGGGGTTAAATGTGTTCCCTGCAGGTGTGTTCTAACTGTATGAGGGATGGGTTGCCTGGGGAAACACCCAGATCCGTCTTTTCTGCATAGCAAAAAGACAGGATCTGTGTGATCTTCCCTGTCAGAACAGAGATCTGCCTTGTTTACACAGGCAGATCCCCATTCTGTCACTGCGGGGAATGATCGCGGGTGGCCGGCAGATATCGAGTCCGCCCCACCCGCTTATTTTTCTCCCCCAGTGGCCAGTGGGCGTGTGTGCACCCACAAAATAGAATTCCAGAGGCGGCTTACAATTACGGCGATTTCTCAGGAACAAGCCGACCTGCCGCAGTACAATGACGGTGGCTGGTCGGCAAGCGGTTAATGGTTTGGCTGTTAAAATGAATATTAATGGAGAAGTTGCTGATGCTTATCAATATTCATCAGTCTGTTAAAACCACATATTAGCATTAAGGAAACATAATTGAAAATGTGCAGCTGTTTAATGTAAGGGTCACTGAATATTTAGAAATGTCAATGAATATTTTCAACCCAACCTGTTTCTCTTTTTATAAATAGACAAGCTGGCTCTTCACTGATAAATGTGTTGTTTCATGAACATCACTAAGAGATAGTAAAAAGGGAGGTAAACGCCAAAAAAGCCATAAAAATGGTTTTCTATAAATCAGTCCTATTTTCTAGTCATTATAATATCATACTGATTCATTTATTCATTTTCCTCAACCTGCAAAGGTCTAAAGTCTTCACATCAGTCCATATAGTACTAGGCTCTGATATCATGTGCATGTGGTATGTTGCAGTTTATGCATGTACAGTAATCATACCATATACAGTATATTAAAGTGATTGTAAACTCTTACATATACCCAGTGAAGTGACTAGCCTCAGGTGATACACAGAGATGAAACAGATCCTCCTACATAAGTTGTACCTGTTTATCTGCAGCCATTCCTTCTGTACAGTCTTTCAAAGTCCAGCATTTCCACAGCATTTTTTAACTTACGAAAGTAGGGGGAGAGGACCTGAAGTTACATTCTGCAGAGCTCAATGACTACTGATTGGAGGGAAGGGACACACCCCCCTTAACACAGCACACAGGATTGGAGTTGAGGCTGTCAATCACAGGCAGTGTCCCTCCTCTATCACCTTTTTTCGCTTGGTGTCACGAAAACTTGTCAGAAGTAATTCATGCTGATAGCAAAGGAATGAGACAGCAGAGAGAGAAGACACAGAGGGTTGATTTACTAAAGGCAAATAGACTGTGCACTTACAAGTGCAGTTTCTACAGATCTTGGTAAATGAGCAGAAGCTCTGCTGACTTCAATCATTCACTCATGTGCTAGGAAAAATTCATTTATTTTTTTAATGTCCTTGCATGTGATTGGGTATTCTTTGAAAAGTAAGGTCCCTTTCACACTGGGGCGGGAGCCGCGGCGACGGTAAAGCAGCGCTATATTTAGCGCTGCTTTACCGTCGTTTTAGCCGCGGTATTCGGCCACTAGCGGTGCTGGTTTTACCCCCACTAGCGGATGAAAAAGGGTTAAAATCCCCTGCAAAGCGCCACCGCCGCGGTGTCCCATTGAAATCAATGGGTAGGAGCGGTATAGGAGCGGTGAATACACCGCTTCTATACCGCTCCAAAGATGCTGCTAGCAGGACTTTTTTGACCGTCCTGCTAGTGCACCGCTCCAGTGTGAAAGCCCACCGGCTTTCACACTGGAGTAAATGGGGCTGGATTTCTTCAGGCGGTGTACAGGCGCTATTTTTAGCGCTGTACCGCCTGAAAAACGCCCCAATGTGAAAGGGGCCTAAAGGTTTACATCATTTAATAAGCTCTGGAGCAACTGCACTTTGTGAAGTGCACAGTCTATTTGCCTTTAGTAAATCAACCCCCTTAGTGCCCTGTATTAAGACAAGTACACACTATAGACTAGAGTGATATGCTTTTTCATATTTAATGTCAGGAGTTTACAACCACTCTAAACTGGAGATAACTTACATTTTGTCAGGATTTTTGGAAACCTTATTTTGGTTTAGCCAGTAAATGGTTGCACTCAAAATGTTATATGACGGTTTACTTAACTACTTAAGGACGAAAATAGTGGTTGCTACTTAAGGTCTATGAATAGGGAACCCAAGCCACATCCAAAATTATTGGAGAAAAAATGGAAGAGTGTGCCCCAGCGATTGTATGGGTGAGGGATAAGGCCAAGTAGAGGAGTAAGAAACAGGTATAAAAAAATATTACAACATTTCATTATACAAACATATTTCACATAAAATCTTGGTTATAAAAAAAAGACAGAAACTATGGTCATGCTATAACATATATACAGCTAGCTTCTGAATCATACTAAAGGTCTCAAAGTAAGAGGCCAAAATCAATCATATGAAATTCAGGAAACCCAACATGCTTCGGAGTTAATTGTTGCATTCCTTCTTCAGGGGTAATTAAGGATAAGCTGTATTATCTAGTGTAAGAATAGATAAAGGGAAATGAATTAGAGTATCATATATGAACAGAATTTTGGGAAAAAAGAGGCATGGCGAATATCACAAGGCAGTTTGAATAAAATGTGAAAATACTTACAGGCAAATTGACCATGTAGGGTAGGTTCACATGCACATTAAGGACCACGCATCACCCTACAATCCCAGCATCAATGTCAACCCCAGGCCATACTTGGGGTAGTTTAAGATCTTTTCGATTCATCAAATTGTAATGCAATGCAAAGAGAAGTAAGGAAGTGTCATTTGCAATGAGTGGGGATGGGGAAGAAGGGGGAAGGGAGGGAGAGGGAACAGGGAGGGAAGGGTGAGGCAGGGAGCGCAATTGATGGCAAAGGAGTCCACAAGGATCAGATAAATGCCACAAGGAGATCCCCTAAACATAAAGAGAGTATATAACATAAATATGTGTGGAAAATGTTAGGGAGTAACTCCCAAGATATATACACAATCATAAAAGTAGGATTAAATGTATATGGGATAGTTTTTTTTGTACTTTTTGCTATAAGAGCCTTTTCACACTGGGTAAAGCACCGCTATATTTAGCCCCGCTTTACCGCCATTTTAGCGGTGCTTTTCGACCGCTAGCAGGGGGGTTTTAACCCCCCGCTATCGGCCGAAAAGGGGTTAAATCTGCCCGCAGAATGCTGCCGTGTCTGCGTTTTGCCGACGGTATAGCAGTGCTGACCCATTGATTTCAATGGGGAGGAGCGCTGGAGGAGCGGTGAGTTCACAAAAGAAGCTGCTGGCAGGACTTCCAAAGAAGCTGCTGGCAGGACTTTTTCTGACGCCCTGCCTGCTCACCGCTCCAGTGTGAAAGCCTGAGGGCTTTCACACTGGAGTGAATGGAGCCGCTTTTTTCAGGCGCTATGCAGGCGCTATTTTTAGCACTGTAGCGCCTAAAAACGCCTCCAGTGTGAAAGGGGTCTTATACATATCCAAAAAAATATATAAAAAAAATAATTTATTCATTAGTGTAGGCCATATTTTTGGTAAAAAAAATCACAATAGGCGTATATTGATTGGTTTGCACAAAAGTTAATGCGTCTACAAACTGTGGGATAGATTTAGGGACTTTTATTTATTTTTTATTGTTTCCACTGGTTATGGCAGCGATCTGTAATTTTTAGCGGGACTGCGACATTGCGGCAGACAAATCTGACCCCAAATTACACTTTTTGGGGACCAGTGACATTATTAAATTGATCAGTGCTATAAAAATGCACTGATCAATGTAAAAATGATACTGGCAGGGAAGGGGTTAACACTAGGGGCGATCAAGGGGTTAACTGTGTTCCCTCAGTGTGTTCTAACTGTAGGAAAGATGGGCTACCTGGGACATGACAGAGATCACTGTTCCCAATCACTGGGAACAGAAGATCTCTGACATGTCTCCTGTCAGAATGGGGATCTGCCTTATTTACAAAGGCAGATCCCATTCTGCCCCTGTATTAGGTGATCGTGGGCCGCTGGCGGACATCGAGTCCGCCCGACCCACGGGCACACTCCCGCAGCGTGTATCGGACGTGCAAGAGTGTGCCGCCAGTGGCGTGCGCCCCACCGCAACTGCGTCTGTACAATGACAGCGGTTTACGCAGGGGAGCTGAGCTGTACAACTGCGGTCGCTAAGTGGTTAAATCTTCACAACACATAAATTGACTGTCTGTCTAGAAACACTCCAGCAAATTCTATCAAACTTCAAACAATGAGCTTCATGCATGAAGTATCTAATTGAAGATCAGTCTGTGTTTTCAGCAGGTAGTGCATGGAGGTCATACTGGAACATCAGAGACTACTTGACCACCTATTTTTATTCTGCCCACATTTTTAACTATTCTGACATTTATCTCCAAATCGAGAGCTTTCCAAGGACTTCCAAGGAGGTCCACTCAACAGAATGTGTTTTAAGGCTTTTATCACACTTTTATTCACCCAAATATCAAATTAACATAGTGTTTTTCCAAAGCAGAGGTTATTTAGCATAGCAACGAATACAATTTCAACCTCCTGGTTATTTTGTGACAGCTCTATCTATTCCTCTATAGTACAGAGCTGCCCCCATCCAAGCATTTCTGTATGACTGACTCCTTAGTCACCAGACTAAGCCTGTTGTCTGCTTACATATAGATTGCTACTTGCTACTAATGCTGGCCATACACCAGACAAAAAAAAATGAGCCGATTGCTCTTTCGAAAAAACAAACACACGTTCATGAGAGCAAATGATCACGCCATCAGGTAATGACCGATTTTCGAACAATAAATCGTTTATGAACATCAATTTATCGTTTTGTCGTGCGTTTTTTGCATATAAAAAGATAGTGAAAAAATTTATTTGACCTCTGCACCTTGGGTTCCTGTTGTGTATACGCCCAGAGGAGCAACGTGCGTTCGTCAGAACGAACCTTGTACATAGTGAGCATCTCTACTGCATCACCTACAATGTGGATGAGAGGACAATTGCCATAGTAATGCTTGGAGTGATGGCTATACAGCAAGCAGAGGAGCCCAGAAGCAAAAGGTGAAGGTTATGGAGTAAAGAGTGGCTGAAGAAACGTGATAACTTCTCTCATATGAGATTGGTTCAAGAGCTCAAGAAAAACAATCCCGATAATTATCAGAACTATCTGAGGATGCCTGATGAGTCCTTTCAGCTGCTCCTGTGTCACTCATAACAAAAAAAGACACAGTCTTAAGAACTAATGACACAGCGGAGCATAGAGTGGTAACAACACTTTGTTTCCTGGCAACTGGACGACGTTTTGAAGACCTCAAGTTCACCACTAGAATCTCTGCCCAGTCGCTAGGCCGCATCATACCTGAGACCTGCCAAGCCATCATAAGAATCATGCAAGACGAATATTTAAAAGTAATGACACAGTGCTTTTATTTTTAACTCTCAATCACTGTACAGCAGAGCTTGCTTTGGTAATCTTTGCATTTTGAAGCTCTAAACATATGAGAAAACTCAAACTATAACATGTCAAACTGACAAACTTAAAATGTTTTAAACCAAATGTATGTTATTCACAAAAATATGTACTAATAATCATGTCCCCAGTTGTTTCGTGGACGATCCTGCTGTGTGAATGGTACATGCCACTGATGCATTTGTTGAGGTTGTTGAGATTATTGGGTGCGTGTTGTTTTGTGCTCAGCTAGGTGCGTATTTGTGGTAAGCTCTCCTCTTAAGCCTTTGTTAAGAAGTTGAATGAGTAATGGTTCCAGTAATTGTTTTTGGTCTTCTGACATCTGGCATATTTTCTTGGCAGTAAATGCATCCAGGTCATCACATTCATCCCTCTTCTGATTTAACGCTGCAGATGCTTGTAGTAGAAAGTTGCGTGTAGACTCTTGCCTCGTTATTCTCTTTTTGTTCCTGCTTTCTGGTGGTGATATGACAGTTTGTCATTCATTGTCAAATAGATCCTGTATAATAAAGGAAAAAAATTAAATTTATAGATAATTAAGCCTAAAAATGTTTTCAACATATATTTTTACCTTTCACAGCTACCGGCATCTGTGGAGGAATGTAAAGCAACAGCAAAATCTGGCTCCTTCTATTTTAATTACAAAGGCTACTTTAGCATCGTCCTAATGGCAATCGTGAATGCCAAGTATGAGTTTATCTTTGTGGACATTGGTAAAAATGGACGAAATTCAGATGGGGCAATAATTGAGAAAACCGCATTTTCTTATCGTTTAAAAAATGGACTTCTGAATCTACCATCCCAAGAGGACACAGTGGAAGGACTAAGCTTCATATTTGTTGCAGTTGACGCATTTGCATTATCTGACCGTGTGTTGAAACCATTTGCCCTTAAAAACCTTACACCTGATCCAAAAATCTTTAATTACAGGTTATCTCATTCTAGACGAGGTGTAGAAAATGCATTTGGTATTATGGCCAACCGCTTTCGTATCTTCCATACAGCAATAAATTTAGCCCCCCAAAAATGGACACTATAGTTCATTGGCTTACTACCTCCACCTACATGCCACAATCCATGGTGGACCGGGAAGATACTCTGTCTGTGGATGTCATGACTAGTAAGTAGTGTAATGATATTGAAAGGCTTTTAAATCTAGGCCACCACGTCTCTCTAGTCAATTAGCCCGTCAGAATTGCCTGGATTATATGCAATATTTTCTGGGTCGTGGAGCAGTAGATTGGCAAAACAACCTCTAAATGGTATATGTTAATATGATTGTCTGCATTTAGCGATTATTTCAGTACTAACCACAGGTATCATGTTATTTTTGCCTTAAGAAATGAAATGTACAAAGGTACTGTTAACTTTTGGCTTTAAATTTTGATGTTTGGTGTAATTTTGTATGTATTATCTTTAATCTAGATTTTCTTATCTGTACACATAAAAGTGTATAATAAAAACCTATATGATTACTTACTAGGGTTGAGCACACAGCACACACAGCATCACACAGCACACAGCGTCATTCTGCTATAGACAGGTTCCTGTGCTGCTAAGAGAGGATTTTAGGAGTTAGTGTGATAAAGTCAGTCAGTCCACATTCCTTAAATTTTCTTCAAATTAGTTAGATCAGTGAGCGATCTAGATAGTTAGAGTAGAGTAGAGAGTTTCTTTATTAAGGAAAAGAAAGAGGCAGAGAGAATTATTCAAGAGAGTCCTAAATCAATTGTACCCTGGCTGGGGTGCAGTGCACAGTCTTTTAACAGTGCCATGAGGCCAGTGCCAGACAAAATATAAAAGTTTTACCTGCAAGCTCAGTGCACCATCACTGCACTGCATATATTAGTAAGAGATACACCATAGTCTGTGTGTATTCTGATATTGGAAAAACATTGCAAAATTTTTTAATTTTGCTGTGTTTTTTTTTTTTCCCAATAGCATTTTCTGCGTGCTCATACACGCTTTAGACACTGTCCGTGTATTCTGATATTGGAAAAACATTGCAAAAAAATTTAATTTTGCTGTGTTTTTTTTTCCCAATAGCATTTTCTGCGTGTTCATACACGCTTTAGACACTGTCCATGTATTCTGATATTGGAAAAACATTGCAAAAAATTTAAATTTTGCTGTGTTTTTTTTTCCCAATAGCATTTTCTGCGTGTTCATACACGCTTTAGACACTGTCCGTGTATTCTGATATTGGAAAAACATTGCAACAAAATTTTAATTTTGCTGTGTTTTTTTTTCCCAATAGCATTTTCTGCGTGTTCATACACGCTTTAGACACTGTCCGTGTATTCTGATATTGGAAAAACATTGCAAAAAAATTTAATTTTGCTGTGTTTCTTTTTTTCCCAATAGCATTTTCTGCGTGTTCATACACGCTTTAGACACTGTCCGTGTATTCTGATATTGGAAAAAACATTGCAAAAATTATTTATTTTGCTGTGTTTTTTTTTCCCAATAGCATTTTCTGCGTGTTCAGTACGGAGGACAAGGAGATTCACAAAATCTCCAAAGATGAACGTCACCCGGGCAGTGAGTGCAGGTTCAAGCCCCACCATCCAAGTGGACATACGGTAGCACATAGTAACAGGGCCCCTCACGGGCTCGCTTGGCTAGGCTTCAACCTCGGATGATGTGGCTTGAACCTGGAGTCACCGCGCATCGTCTTTGGAGAGTTTCGAAATCCCCTTGTCCTACGTACTGAGCAAGCGCAGTACAGGGCGGACACTATGCGACGGGGGACAGAATTCGATACATCATTCACCACTAGCCTTACCCAGCCATTTTTGTATTTTTGAACCAGTGTTGGCTACCTCGTCCTCCTCCACCGCCGCTTCCACCTACACCGCCACATCCACCGCCACCTCAACCTCCTACTCCATATGGACCTCGTCCTCCTAGGTCAAGATTATAATTTTTTCATTTTTTAAATTTCCAAGTATTTTATTTTCCCACTATCTTATCCATTAAATTGAATAATTTTTTCCAGAAAGTGCGTACTCTGGGGTATTCCCACCATATGTGCGGCATCGTGCCGTTGAGTTTCTGAGGTTCTTAATGACTTCCTGTACCTCTTCTGCTGAGAAGGGGGCCTCCAGCATTTTATTTGTATTTTTAATTTTTTTTTTTAAATATTTTAAGTTATTTCCCTATCGACATTTGTTTGCAGAGCACTTGCCATGCTCTGAACAACATTTTGTTGCCATTTGCAGCCCTCTAGCCCTTTCCATTACTTTTTTACAGCCATTTTAGTGTTCAAAAGTTCGGGTCCCCATTGACTTCAATGGGGTTCGGAGTTCGGGGTCAAGTTCGGGTCAAGTTCGGTCCCGAACCCGGACTTTTTTCCGAAGTTCGGCCGAACCCGCCGGACCCGAACATCCAGGTGTCCGCTCAACTCTATTACTTACCTGACTGTCTGCCATTTCCTCTAATGTTCCATCTTCTTCATCTGGTCAGCACAGTGGTGTAGTGGTTAGCACTTCACCTAGCAGCAAAAAGGGTCGATGGTCGAATTCCGACCACAACCCCATCTGCCTGGAATTTGCATGTTCTCCCTGTGCCTGCGTGGGTTTCCTCTGGGTACTCCAGTTTCCTCCCACACTCTAAAGACATGCTGGTAGGTTAATCAGATTTTTGTCTAAAATATATGTATGAATGTGTGTTAGAGACCTTAGGTTTAAAGCCCCTTGAGGGTAGGGACTGATGTGAATGTACAATGTATATGTAAGAGCGCTGTGTAAATTGACGGCGCTATATATAAATACCTGAAATAATAAATCTCCTGAAATATTTCCACTGATACAGTCTAAACTTGACACAGAGGGTCGTGCTTCCTCCTGGTCAGTCAGAAAACGGAGACTCCCAAAATACCCCAAGAGTGGCACGTATACTTGATCTGCACCTGCACCAGATCTTTTAAAATCATTAATTTTATTCAATTCTTTTTTGAATATAGTACGCAGATTTGCTATTTTTTTGGTCACATAGGATATATCTGCTTTGGAATACACAACAGTGCATAGTTCCACTAATTTAGTATATGCTTCATTATGCTTAAGATGGTCTGAATAGTCTTTGAAGCGTACTTTCCATAGACATGGAAGGTCTCGGTACATTTCAATGAATTGGGGCAGGAAATGTGGTGAGGTAAATTTGTCCACCATTGCTCCTGAAATAAGAAACAATGCATCATTGTACAGTTGCCAAACTACACCAAACAATTAATACCCTAGAACTATTGTACTGGTCTGCTTACCTTCAGTTATTAAAAATCTTCTGTGGATTGGTCAGTGTAATCGTTCGTGACCACGTTCTGTGTACCATGGTGCTCTATGGGAGTTTACAAGCTTCGCCCCTCTTCATCCGACGCTATCTTTAGCATCTTTAGCAGCAGAACGATGGCTGAGGAAAAGGAGCATGCCGTTCCTGATTGAATAAGCCGGCACAGGGAGGGAAAAAAAGTAACACCTATGTCCCTGAATGAGATGAAAACTATGGTGAAGATTCTTGATAAAAATTATTATGATGGGAGGCTCTACAACTACCCCAGGCCTAATACAAGAAAAGACACCATCATGAAGAAGGTTGTCCATGTGCTTGAGAAGAAGTATGGTGTGGAGCTAACAAAGGACCAGCTGCACAAGAGATGGTCTGACTTGAAGCATAGGGAGGAAGCCCAGTTGCAGAAAATACATAGAGTGATCAAAAAAGGTATTTTAGATTATTTTCTGCCATTTCTGCTCTCTCAGCTAGGCATGCAATCCACCTAGTCTTCTCTGCAATGTCTTCATCAATGCAAACTATATTCTTTAGCATGCATGCTTTTGTGATTACATTATTATGTGCAAGAATACTGTACTGTGCTGCAGGAAAGGTGTTTTTTTTAATATGTGTAAACTTCCATTTTAGCCCCATTTTAAAAATGTACACTTTTCAGGACTCTACCCATATTGTGTGCTTGAATTTTTAAAAGCCAATGTTTCATGAGTTTCTATTATCTTAAACCTAGAAAGACACAAGAAAGCACATTTTGATAGCAGAACTGCAACAACAGGAATGGATATCGTTTAGGTTGATGACACAGCTCCAGCTACTGCTATAGGACCTGATGATGATGCAGAACCATGCTAAACTATGTAAGATGTTGAAGCAGACCAGGCACAGCATTCCTTTGATAACATCACAAGCAGCACATGTAAGCCACTACACATACACTTTAACATCAACTACATTTAAAACACAGTTTCCTGATTTTATTTTTATATCAACAGCACGTCATCTGTCTGAGGAACAGGGATTAAATTCCCTCACTGCCCAAAGATCGGTAGCTGATCTTTTGAAGCGCTCATCAGAGTTAGAGAAATGCAAAGATCACTTGACCTCTGACCAACAAAGTTTTATGTTTGTAGTTGACACACCATGTAAAATTTAACCTGTGTCACTTTTGTCAATGTCTTTTTTCTTTCTTGTTTGTATAGTTCAGTTCATGTGGTCATTGTCAACCCCCCCCCCCCCCCCCCAATAATCAAGACCACTATGCCTACATGGCTCCCTGCAGGAAATGAAAGAGGGCCAATGCCTCTTATGTGAGGAAGTTATGTTACAAACCCTAAATAAGGGGTTGAGGGGCAAACTCACAAGCCAAAGCCACATTTGTGAGTTCAACCATGGTCCTCCTCCTCTACCTCCTGCCACAACTACAACACCAGAGCCACAGCCTGGAAGCAAGCGTGGAGGGAAGTGTGGAAGGAAGACAAGAAAGTTATGGCCTGGGTTCAGTCTGGTCTGACAAATGACGCAGGCTGTTGTAAGACCACAGCCTGGGGACAGATATGTCATCTGTTGCTGTTTCTGATCTCTTGTAGTCCTGGACCGGATTGTGCTCACTATTATAAGGAATCCTCAGGCCACCAATTTTGACTGTAAAATAATTGAAGTCTGCTCTGGGGTACAAAAGCTTCGCAAATTTCACCAGTTTTTCCAGCGTTGCCTTCCTCTTTATTTTGTTATGACCCATAATAAATGGCTATTTATTTTTCACAAATACTTACCCATGTGTTTTACTTCAAAGGACAGTTTGTTTGTGAGTAGGCAGGTACATTTCAAAAATACAATGTCAAATTAACAAGGGATACCAACACCAACCTCCTTGAGGTTAAAAAATACAAGATAATAATGGTGTTGTGGTAACTTGACACAAAACAAAAGAAAACATTATGGAGATCACTATAAAAAAAAAAAATAGATCTGGATAAAAAAAAAAAAAACAAACAAAAAAAACCACTATAAACAAAAATTCTGAACAATATTATGGAGATCTGACAAAAAAAATAAATTATTCATGAGATCACGAGAAATAATAAAGAAATCAGGTTGTCAGAACTGTGTGAATATCAGCAGCAAAACAACTTAATTATTCTAGCATTATAAAGAAGAAGAGAATGCGCTGCATTAAAAGATTTTAAAATTTGCAGCGTGACGAATGTGCTATCTCCATTACAAACGCTAATTTTACCAGAACGAGTGCTTCCATCTCGTACTTGATTCAGAGCATGCATGGAATTTTGTGCTTCGGAATTGTGTACACACGCTCAGAATTTATGATAACGTATTTTGTTGTCGGAAAATTTGAGATCTAGATCTCAAATTTTGTTTGACGGAAATCCCGACGGAAAATGTTACCATCCTCTAGCAAGAGTAATGCCGCGAACACATGCTAATTTTACCAAAATAAGTGCTTCTGTTTCATACTTGATTCAGAGCATGCATGGAATTTTGTGCTTTGGAATTTTGTACACACATTCAGAATTTACGACAACGGATTTTGTTGTCGGAAAATTTGAGATCCAGATCTCACATTTTTTTTTCCGGAAATTCAGACGGAAAATTTTACCATCCTATTGCAAGAGTAATGCCGCTTACCCACGGTCGGAAATTTCTGACAGCAAGCTCCCATCGAACATTTGTTGTCGGAAATTCCGACAGTGTGTACGCAGCATTACTCTTGCTATAGGATGGTAATATAATGCTGTTATCCATTGTATCATTTTATGCCCTAATCCTAGATCTTTCAGAACTGCAAACATGAATTCCCAGTTGACCCTTTTGATTGCTTTTTCTTGGTCAATTGACAGGTACACGACTTGGGACTGTTCTTCTTTGGCTCTATGAATTACCATCAATGTTTTAAGGCAGTTGTCTCTGCCCTCTCGCCCTTGTATGAAGCCCACTTGATCCTTATGGATCCATCTCAGCAACAGGGGTCTCAATCTTTCTCAACCTTTCTGCTAGTATTTTTGCATATACCTTAACGTTTATATTTAATAGTGGTATTGGCCTATAACTTGAGGGTAACGTTGGGTTAAGGATTCTTCTTGCATATTCATCTCCTCACACAAAGTTTGGGAACCAATTGCTTCTGGAATTTTTTATAATACATTAGGGAAAAAACATCTGGGTCAGGGATCTTCCCACTTGCCATACCCTTCATTGCCCTTATTACCTCCTTCTGTGGTATTGGTCCCTCAAGGGTATCTAAGTCATCTTTAGATAACTTTGTATGGCTTTCTCTTTCTTTTCATCTGTCAAACCTTCCTTCTTTCTGACCTGGTATAGCTTACTATAGTATTCGCTGAACACGTTTGCTATTTTGGGTGTGGGATATACTAGCTCATCCCTCTCATGTTTTATTTTAGATATAAAGCTATCCTTCAAAATATTTGCTAACCGCTTATCAGGCTCATTCCCCCATTGGTAACAATACTAAATGCACGCTTTGTTTCTTGTTTCATACTTTCTTTTAATTCCTCCCTTTTCCCTATTAGTGACTTCAAAAGATAGATATTCCCTTGGTCTAATTTATGCTTTTGCTCTGGTTCTGCTTTTCTTTCTCTCTTCTTTTGTGTACCTATTGCTATTAATATGCCTCTTATATACAGTACGCCTTATGTGCCTCCCACACTGTTGCTAGTGAAGTTTCTTCTGGATCATTAAGGGAAAAAACATATCTATCTCCTCTTCAATTTTCTCTATTACCTTAGGATCTTGTACTTGAGGTAATCGTAGCCGTATTAGTGCAATTGCGACAGTAAATTGAGTACTGTCCGTGATACTTTTTTATTTGCACTAACATATAATTTTTCATGGACAAGCTTTCGGGGTGTGTCCCCTTCTTCAAGGTCCAAGCAGTACTGATTCACAAAAGTTTTAGCAGAAGGTAAAATGTAACATTTTATGTCCTCATCCAAGCCGATTCTTCAATTGACTATAAGGTGCTGGTGCCGCCATCTTGACTAAGGGAAACCGGCAGCTGGTTTCCTACTGCACATGCACGCATGTGAAGTGTCTCAGAAGCCTGCGGAGGAAGGAGGGGGGCTGCACTTTCAATGTGGCAGTGGAGGGGGGGAGGAGGCAGACAAGTGGAGCTTCCCCTTTTTTTAGGGGAGATCCGCTTTAAGGAAGTGATGGGTGCTGTTACTAACCAGAGATGTCACCTTTACTGGCTGGGAATCCATATAAACAAAGAAGCAGAGTATTTTTTTTTAAAAAGGTCCTTCAGGTCTAGTATGAATTTTAAGGGGGCCCCAATGCAAAAAAAAATAAAGAAAGAAAAGAAAACAAACACAATTTAGTACTGTCCCCCTAAATGTTATACCACATTCTTAAGGTTTTGGATTTTTAGTGGAAACCCAATGCAAAAATCAAGGTATCTACACTAGGCCTTTACCTGAACATAAAATGCATAGAAAACCTGCGCTGAATTGTTATCATCCAATCATGTGCAAGCTAAAATGCTGTTTTTTATTTTCCTTGCATGTCCCCCTCGGATCTACAGTGACTTTACTTCCAGTAAAAAGTGGATTTTCCTTTAGTAAATAACCCCCATTAAGTCATAGGGGTGAATGAAGACACTCATTTTCCCCAGAGTGCTGTCATTCCAGATTAATGCAAGAAACCAGAGTATTATAATTAGGGACTTTAAAATACAGCACAGAAGCAAAATTATACACTTAAAATTTAAAAACTGTATCATTTATTTGTACAAAAAACTAACATACACAGATCTTCAAACAAAACATAGATTAAAATTGTTTGGTACATTCAAGTAAAAACATATTGGGGTTGATTTACTAAAGGCAAATCCACTTTGCACTACAAGTGCACTGGAAGTGCAGTCGCTGTAGATCTGAGGGAAGATCTGAAATGAGGTGAAGCTCTGCTGATTTTATCATCCAATCATATGCAAGCTAAAATGCTATTTTTTTATTTGCCTTGCATGTCCCCCTCAAATCTACAGCGACTGCACTTCCAAGTGCACTTTCAAGTGCACTTGTAGTGCAAAGTGGATTTGTCTTTAGTAAATAACCCCCATTATGTGTTATTTAGGCCACTATCATTAATAATGTTCATAGTTTAATATTTCTATCACCACCTTACCCAACAAAAGATAGTATATGCATATTGCAGATAAATCCACTTCATCAGGACCAAAGGCAAAATAGGTGGTAAGAGACACAGATAATCATCATAGATGTCATAGTGGTCAGACATCTGTTAAAAGAGCACTTAAAAGGAAAAAAAAAAAAAAACTGTGACATCTAGGCAAAGACCTCTATAGATAAGCAGGCTAGATAGTGGAGAAATCCAAGACTTAAAATGGACCTGTCACAAGGTGAAAACAAAAGCAAGATTCTTCCATAGACTGCTGTGCTGGGAGCATGTATCTCTCATTTGTTTCCATCAGCATCAAAATAGAAACAAAGGGGCGGGGTATCCCTCAAGACATGAAAATGGAGACAAAATTTACAAAAAAAAAATTTTTTTAATTAAATCTTCACAAAGTACGGTTAAAAAAAAAAACATAACAAAGTCACGGTGCACTGTATCGCCTTCTGGGGTAAAGTAGTGATAGCTGATTGCCTGACACTGTGGTATAGCGCAGTCCACACATTCACGTAAACAAGGAATTTGCCAAGTATGGCATAAAGACACTAAGCATACGGATGATTTTTGTAAAATTTTCCTTCCATTCCAGCAGTGATTGCAGAGGTTTGTGGACCAGCCTTTTGAATAGCTGCCAAAAAATTCTGCCAACCCCTCCAGTTGGTGGGGCTGAGGCAGGAATAGCTGAAGAGGGGGGGAGTAAAAGAGAATATGAGCAGCATTAGAAAGGCAATTGGCTGCTCTATTGCATTTAGGGCTCATTTACACTTGCTTCAAAACATGGCATTGGGCACGCTTTGTTAAAGCTCTCTGAACGCCAGTCAAAGCTCATTTCACTAAATAAAATGGTTAGCTTTCAGTCCTGTTTACACCTTGTGTTTGCTTTGCTTTGTCTTTGCTTCAAAAATTATACCCCATGTCGCTTTAGTGGTGCTTCAAATCGTCTTCAGAGCCTCTGTAGAAGTCTATGACTAAGCATTCTTGAAGCATCTGTAGCTTTTCAGAGGCTTTAATTCAGCTTTAGCTTCACTTTGTTCTTTTTTAGAGAAATTGCAGGTATGAGATACACACACACACACACACAGGGCATCTGCAAAGCTTCCAAAAAGCATCATCGAAGCACCACTGAAGCATCATTGACACACCACCAAAGCATCATCGAAGCACCACTGAAGCATCATTGAAGCACCACCAAAACATTGCAGAAGCATCAAAAACACATCAAAAAAGCTTGTTGAAATGGTAGGCGCTTTATTGTGTGTTGTCGAAGCTAGTGTAAATGAGCCCTAAGGAAGTAAAGGTGTATGGGAATCACTGTAAAAAAGTGGTTGCTATGTGACCTGAAGGCTGGGTTCACACCTATGCAAATTGGATGCAGGTTTCCCAGCATCCAATTCGCATGGCAGGAGATTGTGACCGTCTCTCTATGGAGCTGGGTTCACATATCTCCATTGCGGCTGTGGAGAGGCTTGCACAGGAACGCTGTGCATCTTTGGCTCAGTTTTAGGGCCGAATTCAGGCAAAAATTTGGCCTTGATTCATCCCTGAAACGTAGAACAGGGACGCACCAGACCCCTGCTCCGTGCCGCATTCATTGAAGGTGTGAACCCAGCCTGAGGAGGAGTAGGAAAGAAAAGGAAGCAAAAAAAAAAAAAGGAAATGCTTTGAGGTATGGCAAAGGTATGGCAATATTGGAGGAGATATAGGTGGAAGAAAAGGGTGCATTAGCAGCAGCTACAAAAAGTAGCTTCTATGCATTCTTGGGTAGGAGAAATGGCCCCAAACAATTGGTGCTTTGAGCCCTTGAGGAAGAGAAACAGAAAGAAAAGAAAGAAATCTACTCGATTATATTATTATTATTATACAGGATTTATATAGCGCCAACAGTTTACACAGAGATTTACAGCCAGCAGTAGAAGAGAAGAGGGAAGCCGGAAGTGCTGCGAGGGGGAAAGAGGAAAGCCAAGGCAGTAAGGGTAATCTGCCTGGGCACACCTGGCACACCCTGTGCACACGCCTATGAGCAGACAGTACAATTACAATACAGTTTAGTACAGTAGGAATCAGAGGGCCCTGCTCGTTAGAGCTTACAATCTAAGAATATATTTAGAGGGTTGCAGTGCATAGAACTTTGCCAAATAAAAATATTGTTCTAATGCACCCTGGTGTAGGAGAAAAATAAGAGGAAGGATGTACTAGAATGACTTCAAAATATAATATAAAATACTTATTAAACATTCTACAGGTTCCTACAAACTCTACAGGACTACTATTATTGTCTGAAGCATTACAGCAATGCTTTGACAATGTAGTTAGGTTCATTAGGACATATTCACTGGATAACACTTGCAGATCTTGCATACCTATGCACAAATATTCAGTAGAATTATAAAGTGATGAATCAGCACTTTTCCTGATTAAGTCATGCCTAGCAGTAATCTATGTTCAGTGACGATATCATGCTATTAGAGATTGACTAAAGTGGAAATGCATTGTCAGAAGGGCCTTTGGATAAAAAGTCGTTCAACACTTTAATGGAAGATATATGTTTCAGTCATATATATACATTATTCCTGTGAATGACATTTTGAGCATGCTGATATATTCAAACATGTTTATTAGGAAATCAAAGTCTGAGTGTCAGAAAATTCGTTTGTCTTCATCATTTGAAAACAATGGTCTTCACTGTCACTGGAACAATTCGTGCCTTCACTAAGACAAATGGGAAACAGAGTGCTCTTGACATTTGCAGATTTCGTTTGAATTGATGACGCTACTGAAATAAGTAGAATCTCTGATTCTTAAGTATTCAGCTGCTATTGTTTTTCTGACTTTGACATTTTTATTAAATAATAATAAATATAAAATTTGTGCCTTGGAAAAACAAGTAGAGACAATGTTAGACACACAGATACATTGACACAGAACAAACAAAATCTTAAAAAAAAAATCATGGACAAAACACAAAATCCACTAATGAAAAACTAAAGTTAAAAGCAATACACCCATTATACTGTATATGGATAATTAATTATATAAAAAAGTAGACTTGGTTATGGCTATACTGCTGATGTAAAGCTAGTGACAAGGTGAATAACATGTAACAATGGGTAACAATACACTGTATGTCTTGAATTTGAAGTGGGGTACTTATGTTGGGCGCTGCGGGCCGGTGTCGACACTGGTATCTATGTCATGTTTTATGTTTGCCATATGTTGTCTGGAACCTGTAATGTTTGTTCTATGCTTGTTTTTCAATAAACTTCCTTTTGAGAAAAAAAAAGAAATAGAAAAAAAAAAACACCAAATTGGATCAAAACACATACAACAATATCTGTTAAAAATTAGTGCATCTTTTTTTCATCAGTACAAGGTATAAAACTCCATTTGTAAGAAGAGATCTTCTTCAACCACTTAAATACAGGGCACTTTCCCCCCTTTTCTGCCTAGGAAAATTTTAAGTTTCAGCGCTGTCACACTTTGAATGACAATTGTGCGGTCATACAACACTGTACCCAAACTAAATTTTTATAATTTTCTTCCCACAAATAGAGTTTTCTTTTGGTGGTATTTTTTTTTGGGAAAAAAAAAATTCCTTAGTTTCTGTTATAAAATGTTGTTTTCTCCTTCACTGATGGGCACTGAAGAGGCTGCACTAATGGGCACTGATGAGGTGGCACTGATACGGTGTCACTGATGGGCACTGATGAGGAGGCACTAATATGTAGAATTGATGGCCACTGATCTGCGGCACTGATATGCAGCACTGATGGGCACTGATAGGCTACACTGATATGCAGCACTGATAAGCGGCACTAATTGGCACTGATAGGCGGCACTGATGGGCACTAATAGGTGGCACTGATGAGCAGCACTGATGAGGAGGTGCTGACAGGCATTACTGATGGGCATCTGTGAAGGGCACTGACAGTTTTTTTTTGATGGGCACTGATTGGCAATTTAAGTGGGCACTGACTGGCAGCTGATGGGCACTGATTGGCATTGTGGTGGGCACCTCTGATGGGGGCTCCACTAATAATCAATGTGCTGATTATGAGTGCACACCCCCCCCACTGACAGGAGAGTTGCCGATTGGCTCTCCCTGTCAGCGTAAACCAAGGGAAGACGATTACCAGCACTTCCTGGTTCTGTGATAAGCTGTGATTGGTCACAGCTGATCACGTGGTAAAGAGCCTCCGTCAGAAGGAAGGGACCCCTGTCAGGGAGAAGTTTTACCTCAGGCTGGCTCATGGAAAGGATCCCACCACAGGAGGCAATTGGAGGGACCCTAACCGGAGAGGCAGCAGGAGAAAGGAGAGATAGTGAGTAGATCAGCACGGTGCTGGGGCAGACAAAGGGAGAGACTGCCAGCTGTAGAAGTGCTCTCTTGAAGACAGTGGTGTGCCAAGTCTTCGTGTGTGTGTCAGTTGGGAGGACTGGGAAGAGAAAGCAGCCAAGTGGGCTGGTGGCAGCCAGGTGGGCTAGCATTTCTGAAAGCAGTAGAGCAGGGATCAGTGTCTACGAGGAAGCAGAAGTTGGTGAGAGATGCTGTTCACTCCACATGTGCTACTACTTTGTCAAAGGACAGCAAGTTCCTAGCCTGTAATGGGCTATTGCTGATCTAATAAATGACTATTAGTTTCTCCAGGAGTGACGCAGCAGAAGCTGCTTAAAGGGAACCAAGTTTGTGCAGGAGGAAGGAAGAAGAGAAATCTGTAAATAGGGAGGAAGTTGTCCATGGTTTTGTGTTGAACATTTTCAAGTTGGGAATCCCATAATCCCCTACCCCATCCAAGTTATCATCCCATAAAAAAAAAAACACAAAAACAAGCCAAAGGACTAGTTTCTGAGTTTGAATGCCAGAATGAAATGCTGTGTGACTGGCTCTGCAGCAGTGGGGAACCCTGAAATCAGCAACTCTAACAAGTGTAGTGCTACACATGTGACCTTGTTTAGACGATTGAAACCATATCTGTACTATGACCTGCTTCATTAATGCGGAAGTAAACCCATCGATTTAACAGTTTAAAAAAAAAAAGGCATGCCGGGAATGCTAACTGCACATTGGCTGTGCTCTCAACCAAACAGTCAAACCATCCAATGGCTGGTGTCATAACGGATCACATGTGCAGCACCGTGGCAGTTGAAGATTAAACAGAGGCAAAGATGGCAGCTTCCTTGGCTGAAAACGATAGGGGGGTTTATTTCCACTTTAAGAAGTGGTGAAATATATTTATGAAATGAATATGAGTAAGATATGCAGAGAGTGGCATGCATCTCAGTTTAAGATCATGCAAACAGATAAAAATAGGGCTATAACACTGCCCTCGACCACTAGATGGAAACAAGGCTTTGGGGAAGGCTCCTGGCAAGTGGAATCTTGGGACACAAAACACAAAAATAGATCCTTATGAGAACATTCAACTCAAAGGTCCTATGATGGAATAGGCTAAGCAATGTCATGCAATGCCAAGCTGCTGCTAACAAAGCAAACAGAATATTGGCATGCATTAAAAAGGGGATTAACTCCAAGGATAAAAAAATAATTCTCCCACTCTTGGACTTTGGCCCAGCCTCACCTGTCCTCAAGAAGGATGTACTGAAAATGGAAAGAGTACAAAGAAGGGCAACAAAGCTAATAAAGGGTCTGGAGGATATTAGTTATGAAGAAAGGTTGCAAGCACTGAACTTATTCGGCGCTTGAGAGGGGATATGATTTCCATTTACAAATACCATACTGGTGACTAGGGATGAGCTGAACACCCCCCCCCCCCCCCCCCGGTTCGGTTTGCATCCAGAACATGCGAACGGACCGAAAGTTTGCGCAAACATTTGAGCACCTTTAAAGTCTATGGTACTTGAATGTGAGAAAAAAGTGCAAATTTAGGCTAATATACAAGTTATTGTCCTAAAAAGGGTTTGGTGACCCGGGTCCTGCCCCGGGGGACATGTATCAATGCAAATTTTTTTTTTTTAAACTGAAGTTTTTTTGGGAGCAGTGATTTTAATGATTCTTAAAGTGAAAAAATAAAAGTGAAATATTCCTTTAAATATCGTCCATGGGGGGTGTCTATAGTATGCCTGTAAAGTGGCACATGTTTCCCGTGTTTAGAACAATCCCTGCACAAAATGACATTTCTAAAGGAATAAAAGTCATTTAAAACTGCTTGCGGCTGTAATGTAATGTCGGGTCCCGGCAATATGGATGAAAATTATTGATAAAAACGACATGGGTAACCCCCCAGCCCATTACCAGGCCTTTTGGGTCTTGTATGGATATTAAGGGGAACCCTGCAACCAAATTAAATAAAGAAAAGGCGTGGGGCCCCCAGGCCCTATATACTCTGAACAGCAGTATACAGGCGGTCCAAACAAGACAGGGACTGTAGGTTTGTTCTTAAGTTGAATCTGTTTGTAATTTGGAACCGGTCAATTTTTTAAGTGTAGCTCCAGTTAAAAAATCTATTTTTACGCTTATCATCACCTCTGTAACATTTGTTTTGCTGTCTGTGCCCCTGTTCAGAAGATTTCACCTCACTTTCTGTCCCAATGACAATTGGATTTGGGGTTTTTAGGGAAACAAGGATTGGTGATAATAAAGCATCAGTGGAGACACCTTTTTCCCATATTAACTCTTACAGGAGAGAATTTCCCTTCCTAGGGGTAGATTTCCTCTCACTTCCTGTTGTCTCCCTCCGTTTGTAAGTAGGAGTCGTTTGTAAGTCGGATGTTTGAAAGTAGGGGACCGCCTGTATATACTATACAGCCTGCCCTATATACTCTGCTGAAATTTGGGCCTTAGGTAGGGATGAGCCGAACACCCCCGGGTTCGGTTCGCACCAGAACCTTCGAACGGAATTTTCGAACCCTATTCGTTACAATGGACGCGAACGTTCAAAATCAAAATTGCTAATTACAACGGCCAATATGCATGTTAATGTCATAAAACAGGTTTGGGGACCCGGGTCCTGCCCCAGGGGACATATATCAATGCAAAAAGAACTTTTAAAAACTAACGTTTTTTCGGGAGCAGTCATTTTAATGATGCATAAAGTGAAAAAAAAAAAGTGAAAATTTCCTTTAAATATGGTACCTGGGGGGTGTCTAAAGTATGCCTGTGAAGTGGCATGTGTTTCCCGTGTTTAGAACTGTCCCTGCACAAAATGACATTTGTAAATGAAAAAAGAAGCCATTTAAAACCACTTGCGGCTTTAATGCCATGTCTTTTCCTGGCCATATGGCTGAAAATCCTTGCGAAAAATGGCATGGCTACCCCATCACACCCCCCCCCCCACCCCAGCCCCTTTGGGTCTTGTATGGATATTAAGGAGGACCCCGCACCCAAAATAAAACCCTATACCTACAACCCTATATACTCTGAACAGCAGTATACAGGCGGTGCAAACAAGACACGGACTGTAGGTTTGTTCTTAAGTAGAATCTGAACAGGTACATTATGAAGTGTAGCTCCATCCCCAAAAAAATCAATTTTTAAGCTTTTTGGAGAACATAGGGAGGGGTTATCACCCCTGTAACATTTGCTGTCTTTGCACATCTGTTCAGAACATTTCACCTCACTTTCCGTCCCAATGACAAATGTTTTTGGAAAGGTAGGGTTTTAATTGAAACAAGGATTGGTGATAAAGCATCAGTAGAGAGGAGATACCTTTTTCCCAAATTAAATCTAACAGGATCGAATTTCCCTTCCTAGGGGTAGATTTCCTCTCACTTCTTGTTTTCTCTTTCCGTTTGCAAGTAGGAGTCGTTTGTAAGTTGGATGTTTGAAAGTAGGGGCCTGCCGTATATACTCTGCAGAAATTTGCCCCATTAGATGTTGGTGTAGCCACAAGACTGTAAGCCCTCACAGTTACTCTTGGTGGGCACAGGAATGGGCCCTGCTGTGAGTTATTAGATCAAGATTTGTAATTGCATGCACCTGTTGAACAGGGCAGAAAAATTGGGCCTTTGGTGGTGGTGGTGGTGGTGGTGGACGGTGTTGCCACAAGACTGTAAGCCCTCACAGTTACTCTTGGTGGGCGCAGGAATGGGTCCTGCTGTGAGTTATTAGATCAAGATTTGTAATTGCATGCACCTGTTGAACAGGGCAGAAAAATTGGGCCTTTGGTGGTGGTGGTGGACGGTGTTGCCAGAGGAATGTAAGCCCTCACAGTTACTCTTGGTGGGCGCAGGAATGGGCCCTGCTGTGAGTTATTAGATCAAGATTTGTAATTGCATGCACCTGTTGAACAGGGCAGAAAAATTGGGCCTTTGGTGGTGGTGGTGGTGGACGGTGTTGCCACAAGACTGTAAGCCCTCACAGTTACTCTTGGTGGGCACAGGAATGGACCCTGCTGTGAGTTATTAGATCAAGATTTGTAATTGCATGCACCTGTTGAACAGGGCAGAAAAATTGGGCCTTTGGTGATGGTGGTGGTGGACGGTGTTGCCACAGGACTGTAAGCCCTCACAGTTACCCTTGGTGGGCGGAGGAATGGGCCCTGCTGTGAGTTATTAGATCAAGATTTGTAATTGCATGCACCTGTTGAACAGGGCAGAAAAATTGGGCCTTTTGGTGGTGGTGGTGGACGGTGTTGCCACAAGACTGTAAGCCCTCACAGTTACTCTTGGTGGGCACAGGAATGGACCCTGCTGTGAGTTATTAGATAAAGATTTGTAATTGCATGCACCTGCTGAACAGGGCTGAAAAAATGTGCCTTAGGCACTGGTGCTGGTGCCACAACACTGCAACCCCTCACAGATACTGTACTTGGAGCACAGCAGTCAGACGTGTTGCGAAGCATTGCTTAAAAAATTGTAATTACACGCCCCTGTTAAACAGGGGCTGAAAAATTGTGCCTTAGGCATTGGTGCTGGTGCCACAACACTGCAACCCCTCACAGATACTGTACTCTGAGCACAGCAATGAGACCTGTTGCAAAGCATTGACTAAAAATTGTAATTACACGCCCCAACAGGGGCTGAAAAATTGTGCCTTAGGCACTGGTGCTGGTGCCACAACACTGCAACCCCTCACAGATACTGTACTTGGAGCACAGCAGTCAGACATGTTGCGAAGCATTGCTTAAAAAATTGTAATTACACGCCCCTGTTAAACAGGGGCTGAAAAATTGTGCCTTAGGCAACGGTGCTGGTGCCACAACACTGCAACCCCTTACAGATACGGTACTTGGAGCACAGCAGTCACACCTGTTGCGAAGCATTTTTTTAAAAAATTGTAATTACACGCCCCTGTTACACAGGGGCTGAAAAATTGTGCCTTAGGCACTGGTGTGGTGGCACCCAGAAACAAAAATGTTCTTCCAAGCTATCAAGGAATGGATCATTGAGGAGGAGGAAGAGGATAGTCAGTGAACATAACAGGACAGTCACTCAGCATCAGCATAGGCAGTCTTGAAGGGATGTGACATTATAAATTATTCAGTTATATCCGCTTCAGGTGCCTTGTAGCTGGTGGTGATCCAAGACTGATTCATTTTTATGAAGGTCAGTCGATCAACCGAGTCGGTGGACAGGCGCACCCTGTGATCAGTGACAAATCCTCCAGCAGCACTGAATGTGCGTTCGGAAAGAACGCTGGATGCAGGACAGGCCAGTAGCTCAATTGCATACTGTGCAAGCTCTGGCCAGTGATCCATCCTCAAGACCCAGTAAGCCAGAGGATTTTCGGTGGGAAAGGTGTCCAAGTCTGACCTTGCCCCTAGGTATTCCTGCACCATGTATATCAGACGCTGGCGATGGTTGCTGGAACCGATCATACCTTGAGGCTGCGGACTAAAAAATTGTCTGAACGCATCGGTCAGACGTCCACCTTTCCCATGCATGCATCAGTACAGTGTCACTGATGCATGCACTGTCACTGCTCACCATCCTCGTGGCCTCCTCAAATGGTGAGAGGACAGTGCATGCATCCCTGATCATGCTCCACTGGCGTGGGGAAAAAAAGCCAAGCTCCCCTGACCCTGTCCTGGTGCCGTAGTCGCAAAGGTACTCATTGATGGCCCTCTGCTGCGTGTGCAGTCGCTGCAGCATGGCCAACGTTGAGTTCCACCTGGTGGGCATGTCACATATTAGGCAGTTCTTGGGCAGGTTCAGCTCCTTTTGCAGCTTAGTCAGCCGAGCACTGGCATTATAAGATCGGCGGAAATGCACACAGACTTTCCTGGCCTGCCTCAGGACATCCTGTAAGCCTGGGTACCTGCCCAAGAACTGCTGCACCACCAGGTTGAGGACATGAGCCATACAGGGCACATGGGTGAGCTGCCCCTGTCGCAGGGCGGAGAGGAGGTTGGTGCCATTGTCAGAAATGACCATTCCTGGCTTAAGCTGGCGTGGCATCAACCACCTCTCGGCCTGCCCCTGCAGAGCTGCCAGAACCTCTGCCCCAGTGTGGCTCCTGTCCCCCAAACACACCAGCGCAAGCACGGCATGGCATCTTTTTGCCTGCGTACTCGTGTAGCCCCTTGTACGCCTACGGAGCACCGCTGGTTCTGAGAACAGAGCACTCAAAGAGGACATGGAGGAAGAAGAAGAGGAGGGGGTGGAGGAGAGAGGTGTGTCACAACCAGTAGTAGCATTTTGGAGGCGTGGTGGCGGAACAACCTCCAACACTACTGCACCTTGTCCTGCATCCCTCCCAGCTGCCAATAGAGTGACCCAATGGGCCGTGAAAGAAAGATAACGTTCCTGTCCATGCCTGCTGGACCATGAGTCAGCGGTAATATGCACCTTACCGCTGACCGCCCTGTCCAGCGAGGCATGGACATTGCCTTCCACATGCCGGTAGAGAGACGGAATCGCCTTCCATGAGAAAAAGTGGCGTTTGGGAACCTGCCACTGAGGAACCGCACATTGAACAAACTCACGGAAGGGGGCCGAGTCTACCAACTGAAAAGGCAGCAGTTGAAGTGCTAGCAATTTAGCCAAGCTAGCATTCAACCGCTGGGCATGTGGATGGCTGGGAGTGTACTTCTTTTGACGGTCCAGCAGCTGGGGCAGGGAAATTTGCCTGCTACAATCGGACGTCGGTGTACTGCAAGTACTTGGTTGTGACACACCTAATTCTACACCTTCAGTCCTCTCAGAGCACCTTTCAGAGAGGACTGAAGATATAGTGGGGATGGAGATCCCAGCTGATGAGGAGCAAGGAGAGGTCCGCTTTGTTCTTTGGTGTGGGTCTTTTATGTGTGCTTGCCAACGAGCTGCATGGCAGGTCGACATATGTCTGCTCATGCTTGTGGTGCCCAAGGGGCTGATGTTTTGGCCACGCGAGATACGCTTGAGACAAATATTGCAAATAGCAGTGGTGCGATCTGATGCACTCGTCTCAAAAAAGGCCCACACCAAAGAACTTTTGTGATAACGTGCAGAGGCAGCGCCCTGCACAGGTGGAGCTCTGCGGTGTGATACAGTTGGTGTGCTGGCCTCTAGCTGGCCTCCAGGGGGCATCCTGCCTCGTTGAACATGTGCCGCCGCATCCTCCTCCTCCTCCTCCTCCTCTCTCCCTTCAGGCACCCACGTGGAGTCAGTGACCTCATCATCCCCTCCCTCTTCACCACTAGAGCAAACCTGGCAGTAAGCTGCAGCTGGTGGAACAGTACTGCCAGATTGCTGTCCTTCAGCATCCCCTCTCTCTGCGCGCACACTACTGCCTTCCTCAAGCTGGGTATCATCATCCGAGCCTTTGAATCGTTGGGCATCCTCCTGGAGCATGTACCCAACACTGTGCTCAAACAGTTCGGGGGACTCCTCAGGAGGACATGGTGGGTCTAGGGAAGGGGTGGCTGATGATGCCATTGAGTAAGCGTTGGCAGCTGCTCTGCCAGTACCCTGAGCCTGGGTGAGAGAGGATGAGGAGGATGAGGAGGGCTTGGTCATCCATTCTACCAAGCCTTCGGCATGATGCGGCTCAACATGTCCAGCTGCCGAAAACAAAGACAAGCGTGTCCCATGGCTACGTGCCGATGACGATGCACGACCACGTCCACGACCAGCACTGTTGTCTCTAGAAACAGAGCCTGCTTGCCCTGTGTTCTTGCCTCAGGACGGTCTGCCTCTCCTTGGTGGTCTTCCAGCCATTGTAGTCGGTAGTGTATATTGTATAAAAAATAGAGCTCCTATGTGTGCTCACAACACACTGTAGGTCCTATGGGTGCTGACACAAACACACTATAGGTACTATGTGTGCTGCTGACAAGAAAATATAGGTCCTATGTGTGCTGCCACAAACACACTATAAGTCCTATGGGTGCTGACACAAACGCACTATAGGTACTATGTGTGCTGCTGAAAAGGAAATATAGGACCTATGTGTGCTGCCACAAACACACTATAAGTCCTATGGGTGCTGACACAAACACACTATAGGTACTATGTGTGCTGCTGACAAGAAAATATAGGACCTATGTGTGCTGCCACAAACACACTATAAGTCCTATGGGTGCTGACACAAACACACTATAGGTACTATGTGTGCTGCTGAAAAGGAAATATAGGACCTATGTGTGCTGCCACAAACACACTATAAGTCCTATGGGTGCTGACACAAACACACTATAGGTACTATGTGTGTTGCTAAAAAGGAAATATAGGACCTATGTGTGCTGCCACAAACACACTATAAGTCCTATGGGTGCTGACACAAACACACTATAGGTACTATGTGTGCTGCTGACAAGGAAATATAGGACCTATGTGTGCTGCCACAAACACACTATAAGTCCTATGGGTGCTGACACAAACACACTATAGGTACTATGTGTGCTGCTGAAAAGGAAATATAGGACCTATGTGTACTGCCACAAACACACTATAAGTCCTATGGGTGCTGAGTGACACAAACACACTATAGGTACTATATGTGTGCTGCTGACAAGAAAATATAGGACCTATGTGTGCTGCCACAAACACACTATAAGTCCTATGGGTCCTGACACAAACACACTATAGGTACTAGATGTGTGCTGCTGACAAGAAAATATAGGTCCTATGTGTGCTGCCACAAACACACTATAAGTCCTATGGGTCCTGACACAAACACACTATAGGTACTATATGTGTGCTGCTGACAAGAAAATATAGGACCTATGTGTGCTGCCAAAAACACACTATAAGTCCTATGGGTGCTGAGTGACACAAACACACTATAGGTACTATATGTGTGCTGCTGACAAGAAAATATAGGACCTATGTGTGCTGCCACAAACACACTATAAGTCCTATGGGTGCTGACACAAACGCACTATAGGTACTATGTGTGCTGCTGAAAAGGAAATATAGGACCTATGTGTGCTGCCACAAACACACTATAAGTCCTATGGGTGCTGACACAAACACACTATAGGTACTATGTGTGCTGCTGACAAGAAAATATAGGACCTATGTGTGCTGCCACAAACACACTATAAGTCCTATGGGTGCTGACACAAACACACTATAGGTACTATGTGTGCTGCTGAAAAGGAAATATAGGACCTATGTGTGCTGCCACAAACACACTATAAGTCCTATGGGTGCTGACACAAACACACTATAGGTACTATGTGTGTTGCTGAAAAGGAAATATAGGACCTATGTGTGCTGCCACAAACACACTATAAGTCCTATGGGTGCTGACACAAACACACTATAGGTACTATGTGTGCTGCTGACAAGGAAATATAGGACCTATGTGTGCTGCCACAAACACACTATAAGTCCTATGGGTGCTGACACAAACACACTATAGGTACTATGTGTGCTGCTGAAAAGGAAATATAGGACCTATGTGTACTGCCACAAACACACTATAAGTCGTATGGGTGCTGAGTGACACAAACACACTATAGGTACTATATGTGTGCTGCTGACAAGAAAATATAGGACCTATGTGTGCTGCCACAAACACACTATAAGTCCTATGGGTCCTGACACAAACACACTATAGGTACTAGATGTGTGCTGCTGACAAGAAAAATATAGGTCCTATGTGTGCTGCCACAAACACACTATAAGTCCTATGGGTCCTGACACAAACACACTATAGGTACTATATGTGTGCTGCTGACAAGAAAATATAGGACCTATGTGTGCTGCCAAAAACACACTATAAGTCCTATGGGTGCTGAGTGACACAAACACACTATAGGTACTATATGTGTGCTGCTGACAAGAAAATATAGGACCTATGTGTGCTGCCACAAACACACTATAAGTCCTATGGGTGCTGACACAAACACACTATAGGTACTATATGTGTGCTGCTGACAAGAAAATATAGGACCTATGTGTGCTGCCACAAACACACTATAAGTCCTATGGGTGCTGACACAAACACACTATAGGTACTATATGTGTGCTGCTGACAAGAAAATATAGGTCCTATGTGTGCTGCCACAAACACACTATAAGTCCTATGGGTCCTGACACAAACACACTATAGGTACTATATGTGTGCTGCTGACAAGAAAATATAGGACCTATGTGTGCTGCCACAAACACACTATAAGTCCTATGGGTGCTGAGTGACACAAACACACTATAGGTACTATATGTGTGCATGCTGACATGAAAATATAGGACCTATGTGTGCTGCCACAAACACACTATAAGTCCTATGGGTCCTGACACAAACACACTATAGGTACTATATGTGTGCTGCTGACAAGAAAATATAGGACCTATGTGTGCTGCCACAAACACACTATAAGTCCTATGGGTGCTGACACAAACACACTATAGGTACTATGTGTGTTGCTAAAAAGGAAATATAGGACCTATGTGTGCTGCCACAAACACACTATAAGTCCTATGGGTGCTGACACAAACACACTATAGGTACTATGTGTGCTGCTGACAAGGAAATATAGGACCTATGTGTGCTGCCACAAACACACTATAAGTCCTATGGGTGCTGACACAAACACACTATAGGTACTATGTGTGCTGCTGACAAGGAAATATAGGACCTATGTGTGCTGCCACAAACACACTATAAGTCCTATGGGTGCTGACACAAACACACTATAGGTACTATGTGTGCTGCTGAAAAGGAAATATAGGACCTATGTGTACTGCCACAAACACACTATAAGTCCTATGGGTGCTGAGTGACACAAACACACTATAGGTACTATATGTGTGCTGCTGACAAGAAAATATAGGACCTATGTGTGCTGCCACAAACACACTATAAGTCCTATGGGTCCTGACACAAACACACTATAGGTACTAGATGTGTGCTGCTGACAAGAAAATATAGGTCCTATGTGTGCTGCCACAAACACACTATAAGTCCTATGGGTCCTGACACAAACACACTATAGGTACTATATGTGTGCTGCTGACAAGAAAATATAGGACCTATGTGTGCTGCCAAAAACACACTATAAGTCCTATGGGTGCTGAGTGACACAAACACACTATAGGTACTATATGTGTGCTGCTGACAAGAAAATATAGGACCTATGTGTGCTGCCACAAACACACTATAAGTCCTATGGGTGCTGACACAAACGCACTATAGGTACTATGTGTGCTGCTGAAAAGGAAATATAGGACCTATGTGTGCTGCCACAAACACACTATAAGTCCTATGGGTGCTGACACAAACACACTATAGGTACTATGTGTGCTGCTGACAAGAAAATATAGGACCTATGTGTGCTGCCACAAACACACTATAAGTCCTATGGGTGCTGACACAAACACACTATAGGTACTATGTGTGCTGCTGAAAAGGAAATATAGGACCTATGTGTGCTGCCACAAACACACTATAAGTCCTATGGGTGCTGACACAAACACACTATAGGTACTATGTGTGTTGCTGAAAAGGAAATATAGGACCTATGTGTGCTGCCACAAACACACTATAAGTCCTATGGGTGCTGACACAAACACACTATAGGTACTATGTGTGCTGCTGACAAGGAAATATAGGACCTATGTGTGCTGCCACAAACACACTATAAGTCCTATGGGTGCTGACACAAACACACTATAGGTACTATGTGTGCTGCTGAAAAGGAAATATAGGACCTATGTGTACTGCCACAAACACACTATAAGTCGTATGGGTGCTGAGTGACACAAACACACTATAGGTACTATATGTGTGCTGCTGACAAGAAAATATAGGACCTATGTGTGCTGCCACAAACACACTATAAGTCCTATGGGTCCTGACACAAACACACTATAGGTACTAGATGTGTGCTGCTGACAAGAAAATATAGGTCCTATGTGTGCTGCCACAAACACACTATAAGTCCTATGGGTCCTGACACAAACACACTATAGGTACTATATGTGTGCTGCTGACAAGAAAATATAGGACCTATGTGTGCTGCCAAAAACACACTATAAGTCCTATGGGTGCTGAGTGACACAAACACACTATAGGTACTATATGTGTGCTGCTGACAAGAAAATATAGGACCTATGTGTGCTGCCACAAACACACTATAAGTCCTATGGGTGCTGACACAAACACACTATAGGTACTATATGTGTGCTGCTGACAAGAAAATATAGGACCTATGTGTGCTGCCACAAACACACTATAAGTCCTATGGGTGCTGACACAAACACACTATAGGTACTATATGTGTGCTGCTGACAAGAAAATATAGGTCCTATGTGTGCTGCCACAAACACACTATAAGTCCTATGGGTCCTGACACAAACACACTATAGGTACTATATGTGTGCTGCTGACAAGAAAATATAGGACCTATGTGTGCTGCCACAAACACACTATAAGTCCTATGGGTGCTGAGTGACACAAACACACTATAGGTACTATATGTGTGCATGCTGACATGAAAATATAGGACCTATGTGTGCTGCCACAAACACACTATAAGTCCTATGGGTCCTGACACAAACACACTATAGGTACTATATGTGTGCTGCTGACAAGAAAATATAGGACCTATGTGTGCTGCCACAAACACACTATAAGTCCTATGGGTGCTGAGTGACACAAACACACTATAGGTACTATATGTGTGCTGCTGACAAGAAAATATAGGACCTATGTGTGCTGCCACAAACACACTATAAGTCCTATGGGTCCTGACACAAACACACTATAGGTACTATATGTGTGCTGCTGACAAGAAAATATAGGACCTATGTGTGCTGCCACAAACACACTATAAGTCCTATGGGTGCTGAGTGACACAAACACACTATAGGTACTATATGTGTGCTGCTGACAAGAAAATATAGGACCTATGTGTGCTGCCACAAACACACTATAAGTCCTATGGGTCCTGACACAAACACACTATAGGTACTATATGTGTGCTGCTGACAAGAAAATATAGGACCTATGTGTGCTGCCACAAACACACTATAAGTCCTATGGGTGCTGAGTGACACAAACACACTATAGGTACTATATGTGTGCTGCTGACAAGAAAATATAGGTCCTATGTGTGCTGCCACAAACACAATATGGCTCCTATAAATCCCTGCCTGGGATGGGACAGAAGTTGGGGTGCAATGCTGTTCTAACAGCACTGCGGTTGGTGCTACTGCTATGCTGTACTAACAGCACGCACACACCAGACTAATCCCAAGCAGCAGCTAATATCACACTCACTGTGCAATCAGCAGCAATGAATGATCAGTATTCAGTAATGATGAATGACTCAGGTAGCAATGGTTTAGCAAAGAAATAGCAATCAAGCAAAGAAGCAAATCAGCAGACTGCTCTCCCTAAAGCCGGAACACATGTGACCGGGGCCGACGGCGTGGCGGCCTTTTATATGGTGGGGCGTGTACTAAAGCCCCTGAGCTTTAATTGGCTACAGGCGTCCTGCCTGTAGCCAATTATTGCTCTCCTAGTTTCCGGTACTGTGATTGGCCAAGCATGCGGGGTCACAGTGCATGCTTGGCCAATCATCAGCCAGTAATGCACTTCGCCGGCCGCAATGCATTGCGGGCCGCTCGCATCACACGAATGTGATGCGAACGGCCCAAATAGTTCTGGGCTCGCCGAGCGAGCGAACGCCCGGTGCTCGATTCGAACGTGGGTTCGAATCGAGCATCGGGCCCATCCCTAGCCTTAGGTGTTGGTGGTACCAAAACACTGTAAGCCCTCACAGTTACTCTTGGTGGGCGCTGAAACGGGCCCTGCTGTGAAATATTAGATCAAAAATTGTAATTACACGCCCCTGTTGAACAGGGGCAGAAAAATTGGGCTTTAGGCACTGGTGCTGGTGCCACAACACTGCAATCCCTCACAGATACTCTAGTTGAGTGCAGGAATGAGCCCTGCTGCAAAATATTACAGAAAAAAATTGTAATTACACGCCCCTGTTAAACAGGGGCATAAAAATTGGGCTTTAGGCACTGGTGGTGGTGCCCAGAACCAAAAATGTTCTTAGAAGCTATCAACATGAACATTGAGGAGGAATAGGATAGTCACTCAGCATAACAGGATAGTCACTCAACATCAGCATAGGCAGGCAGTCTTCAAGGGATGTCACATGCAAAAAAAAAAAAATGATCGGTTATATCAGCATCAGGTGCTTGGTAGCTGGTGATCCAAGACTAATTCATTTTTATGAAGGTGAGCCGATCAACCGAGTCTGTGGACAGGCGCACTCTGTGATCGGTTACAAAGCCTCTAGCAGCACTGAATGTGCGTTCCGAAAGAATGCTGGATGCAGGACAGGCCAGTAGCTCAATTGCATACTGTGCAAGCTCTGGCCAGTGATCCATCCTCAAGACCCAGTAACCCAGTGGATTTTCGGTTGGAAAGGTCTCCAAGTCTGATCTTGCCCCCAGGTATTCCTGCACCATGTTAATCAGACGCTGGCGTTGGTTGCTGGAACCGATCAGACCTTGGGGCTGCGGAGTAAAAAATTGTCTGAACGCATTAGTCAGACGGCCACCTTCTCCACCGCTCCTTCTGTGACTGATCGAAGCCTCAGCAACACGTTGTCCAGGAGGACCAGGAAATTGCAACCTCCCTGGCTCTGGAAAAGCATTGCACAAACCTTTCCGCAAGGCCTCCAGAAGATGTTTCATCCTCTGCTCCCTCTGCAAAGGCTGGATAAGTTCTGCAACCTTACCCTTGTAACGTGGCTCAAGAAGGGTTGCCAGCCAGTACTGATCCCTCTCCTTGATACCATGAATCTGAGTGTCCTTTCGCAGGCTTTGCAGGATCAGCGAGGCCAAGCAATGTAGGTTTGCTGAGGCATTTGGCCCGGAGTCCTCTGGGTCACTAAGGACGGCATGATCCGCAGCCACCTTCTCCCAGCCACGTACAAGTCCATGGGTTTCTGGGGACTGAAAACGATCCCTTGAAGACTGCTGCTGATGCTGAGTGCCAGGCTCCACCTCCATGCTGACACAATCCACCTCCTCCTCCTCCTCTTCCTGTGTGATAGGTGGGCCTGCATGAATACTGTCTGGATAAAGGGGGCCTTGAGAGGTAAGGAAGTCCTCCTCTTCCTCCCTCTGTTCTGCCTCAAGTGCCCTGTCCATTATTTCATGCATCATGTGCTCCAACAGGAAGACAAGAGGGACAGTATCACTGATGCATGCACTGTCACTGCTCACCATCCTCGTGGCCTCCTCAAATGGTGACAGGACAGTGTATGCATCCTTGATCAATAGCCACTGGCGTGGCGAAAAAAAGCCAAGCTCCCCTGACCCTGTGCTGGTGCCATACTCGCACAGGTACTCATTGATGGCCCTCTGCTGCGTGTGCAGTTGCTGCAGCATTGCCAACGTTGAGTTACACCTGGTGGACATGTCACAGATGAGGCGGTTCTTGGGCAGGTTGCATTCCTTTTGAAGGTCAGCCAGCCGAGCACTGGCATTATATGACTGTCGGAAATGTCCACAGACTTTCCTGGCCTGCCACAGGAGATCCTGTAAGCCCGGGTACCTGTACAAGAACCGCTGCACCACCAAATTAAGGACGTGAGCCAAACAGGGGACATTGGTCAAGTGTCCCTGTCGGAGGGTCGGAGAGGAGGTTGGTGCCATTGTCGCAAATCACCATTCCTGCCTGAAGCTGGCATGGCGTCAACCACCTCTAAAACTTGCCCCTGCAGAGCTGCCATAATCTCGGCACCAGTGTGGCTCCTGTCCCCTAAGCAGACCAACTCAAGCCCTGCATGGCATCTTTTTGCCTCAGTGCTTGCGTAGCCCCTAGAACGCCTACGGAGCACTGCTGGTTCCAAGGTCAAATCTGCACAGAAGAGGAGGGGGTGGAGGAGAGAAGTGTGGCAGAATCCCCACTACCAGCATTTTGGAGGTGTGGTGGCGGAACAAGCTCCAACATTACAGCACCCTGTCCCGCATCCTTCCCAGCTGCCAGCAGGGTTACCCAGTGCGCTGTGAAAGAAAGGTAATGTCCCTGTCCATGCCTGCTGGACCATGAGTCAGCGGTAATATGCACCTTACCGCTGACTGCCCTGTCCAACGAGGCCAAGACATTGCCTTCCACATGTCGGTAGAGAGCTGGAATGGCCTTCTGAGAAAAAAATGGCGTTTGGGAACCTGTCACTGAGGTACCGCACATTCCACAAACTCTCGAAAGGGGGCAGAGTCTACCAGCTGAAAAGGCAGCAGTTGGAGTGCTAGCAATTTAGCCAAACTAGCATTCAGCCGCTGAGCATGTGGATGACTGGGACCGAATTTCTTTTGACGGTTTAGCAACTGGGGTAGGGAAATTTGCCTGCTACAATCGGATTTAGGTGTACCGCTAGCAGATTGCCAGCAAGTGCTTGGGACACCTAATTCTACACCTTCATTCTCTCAGTGCAGGTCTCTGAGAGGACGAAAGGTATAAGGGGGGTTGGAGATCTCAGCTGATGAGGAGCAAGGAGAGGTCCGCCTTGTTCTTTGGTGTGGGTCTTTTAAGTACTGTTGCCAACGGACTGTATGGGAGCTTGACATATGTCTGGTCAAGCATGTGGTGCCCAAGCGGCTGCTGTTTTGGCCACGCTTGATACTCTTCAGACATATGTTGCAAACTGCAATGGTGCGATCTGCTTCATACGTCTCAAAAAAGGCCCACACCAAAAACTTTTGAAAAAACGCACAAAGTCAGCAGCGCCATGCACATGCGGAGCTCAGCGGTGTGATGCAGTCGATTGGCTGTCCTTAAGCTGGCCCCTGGAGGGCATCCTGCCTCATTGGAGATGTGCCTCCTCCTCCTCTCTTCTATCAGGCACCCACATAGTCAGTGACCTCATCATCCCCTCCCTCCTCGCCACTGGAGCAAACCTGGCAGTATGCTGCATCTGGGGGAATATGACTGCCAGTTTATTGTCCTTCTTGGGCACCCCCTTTCTCTGGGCTCACGTTATTGCCTTCATCCTCCACCTGGGTACCATCATCGGAGCCTTCAAAACGCTGCGCATCCTCCTGCAGCATGTACCCTGTGGTCGAACAGTTCGGGGGACTCCTCAGGACATGATGGTGGGGCTAGGGAAAGAGCGACTGATGCCATTGAGCCGATGGAATAGGCCGCATTGGCAGCTGCATTGGCAGCCAAATTTCTCTTAGCCTGGGTGATAGAGGATGAGGAGGATGAGGACGGCTTTGTGATCCACTCTACCAACTCTTCTGCATGTTGTGGCTCAACACGGCCGGCTGTCGAAAAAAAGGACAAGCGTGCCCCACGGCCACGTGCTGCGGATTGGCTAGACTAGAATGCAGTGGATATATATGTAGGAGACTGTATATATATATATATATATATATATATATATATATATATTTATGCACTGCAGATCACTGAATCACCTGCCTGACTGCATGAAAGTGTCGTTGAAAACGTACACCAGGAATGGCCTGTAGTCAGGTATAGGCTTGGCTAGACTAGAATGCAGTGGATATATATGTAGGAGACTGTATATATATATCTTTATGCACTGCAGATCAATGAATCACCTGCCTGGCCTGCCTGAAAGTGTCTTTGAATAGGTACACCAGGAATGGCCTATAGTCAGGTATAGGCTTGGCTAGACTAGAATGCAGTGGATATATACAGTGGGGACGGAAAGTATTCAGACCCCCTTACATTTTTCACTCATTGTTATATTGGAGCCATTTTCTAAAATCATTTAAGTTCATTTTTTCCTCATTAATGTATACACATCACCCCAAATTGACAGAAAAACACAGAATTGTTGACATTTTTGCAGATTTATTAAAAAAGAAAAACTGAAATATCACATGGTCCTAAGTATTCAGACCCTTTGTTGTGACACTCAGGTGCTGTCCATTTCTTCTGATCATCCTTGAGGTGGTTCTACACTTTCATTTGAGTCCAGCTGTGTTTGACTATACTGATTGGACTTGATTAGGAAAGCCACACACCTGTCTATATAAGACCTTACAGCTCACAGTGCATGTCAGAGCAAATGAGAATCATGAGGTCAAAGGAACTGCCTGAAGAGCTCAGAGACAGAATTGTGGCAAGGCACACATCTGGGCAAGATTACAAAAAAATTCTACTGCACTTAAGGTACCTAAGAGCACAGTGGCCTCCATAATCCTTAAATGGAAGACGTTTGGGACAACCAGAACCCTTCCTAGAGCTGGCCGTCCGGCCAAACTGAGCTATCGGGGGAGAAGAGCCTTGATGAGAGAGGTAAAGAAGAACCCAAAGATCACTGTGGCTGAGCTCCAGAGATGCAGTCAGGAGATGGGAGAAAGTTGTGGAAAGTCAACCATCACTGCAGCCCTCCAACAGTCTGCTCTTTATGGCAGAGTGGCCCGACGGAAGCCTCTCCTCAGTGCAAGACACATGAAAGCCTGCATGGAGTTTGCTAAAAAAACACCTGAAGGACCCCAAGATGGTGAGAAATAAGATTCTTTGATCTGATGAGACCAAGATAGAACTTTTTGGCCTTAATTCTAAGCGGTATGTGTGGAGAAAACCAGGCACTGCTCATCACCTGTCCAATACAGTCCCAACAGTGAAGCATGGTGGTGGCAGCATCAAGCTGTGGGGGTGTTTTTCAGCTGCAGGGACAGGACGACTAGTTGCAATCGAGGGAAAGATGAATGCGGCCAAGTACAGGGATATCCTGGACGAAAACCTTCTCCAGAATGCTCAGGACCTAGATCTAGCTAAACTGGATACAGTGTATATATATATATATATATATATATATACAAAGCCGGGATGTATATATATACTAAATACACTGCAGCTAACTGAATCAACTGCCTGCTTGAAGTATATTAGAAACAGTACAGCAGGAACGGTCTGCAGTGAGATCTAGCTAACTGAATAAACTGCCTGCTCAAAGTCAATAAAATGACACTCTCTCTCTCTCCACCAGAAACACACTACACAAGGCCAACGTGCAGGCAGCCTTATATAGTGTGGGGCGTGGACTTAACCCACTGAGCCATAATTGGCTAAAAGCACCCTGCCTTTGGCCAATTAAGGCTCTCTTTGCTGACGGCGCTGTGATTTTATATGAAGTCAGAGTCCCACTCTCTATCCACTAACATGCTCCTTCTACTCTTCCTTCTCACGTCGGTGTCTTCTATCCTCAAATTTTCCTTGCTCTACCCCTCCTCTCTACCCTGCAGCATGCTCATATCACCCTCACTCCTACCCTCTCCCTACTACTGCACCCATCATCTCCTGCATTTGCTGCACCCATATGCTGACATAAACTCCAGGGCCATTAGACATGTGCGCTCATGCACATCCCACTCCCATCTTGCCTTCCTCACCCCCCTTCTTCTCTTAGTCTCAGGTGACATTTCTCATAATCCTGGTCTGCCATTCTCCAACTGCAAACCACATATCCAATACCCCTCCTCCTCTGGGAACCACCGCAATCTGCTCAGTTTAATTTCTATCCCCCTGCTTCCTCAAAGCAGCCCATCAATCTCATGCGCCCTTTAGAACACCCACTCCATCTGTAACAGGCTAACATCTGTGCATAACCTCTTCATCTCTCATGGCTTTAACATACTCGCCATAACTGAAACCTGGCTTCAAAATTGTGACTAAGTTTCTCCTGCTGCCCTCTCCCATGGTGGCCTTCATTGGACTCACTTCCCCAGACCCAATCAACAAAAAGGAGGTGGAGTTGGATTCCTTCTATCCCGACAAAGCACCTTCCAAGTCCTTCCTATCCCTCCCTTTCTATCCCTCTCTTATTTCAAGATGCACTGTATTCATCTATTTTCTATGAGGATTTCAGCAATTTATCGGCCTCCTGGACCAGTATAATGCTTTTTGGATAACTTTGCTGCCTGGCTACCCTACTTTCTCTCCTCTGAAATACCCACTATCATTCATGGTGACATCAACATTCCTGTTAATGTTAACAGCCCAGCTACAGTTCAACTTCTCAACTTAACCTCATCTTTTGACCTAACCCAATGGACATATGCTTCCACTCACTCCAATGGTAATACCCTCAACCTCGTTTTCTCCCATCTCTGCAATCCTGGCAACCTCACCAACACCACCTTTCTCTGATCACAACCTCATCAGTTTCACTGTATCCTTGACTCCAACCACCCATCCCGCCAAGCAGCAAACAATTACTTGTAGGAACCTTAGCCACTTTAACTCTTCTTTTCTCTATTCTGCTACTGACCACCTATATGACATAATCTCTCCCCTGTCCTGTCCTGACCTGGCCACCTCTGTCTACAACAGTTCACTCTCATCATCACTAGATGCACTTGCTCCTCTAACCACACGCAGAATCAGGCCCCGACCGCTACAACCCTGGCAAACTGACAACACTAGAAATCTCAAGAGACATTGCCGTGCTCTTGATCGACTGTGGCATAAAACCAAATGCCTGCAGGACTTCACCCTATATAAATCTGCCCTTCTAAAATACAATTCCTGCCCCAGTGCTGCCAAACAAGCCTACTTTGTCTCTCTTATTAATACCTTGTCACCCAGTCTGCGTCGGCTCTTCTCAACCTTTTACTCTCTGCTTTGTCACCCACCCCCTCTACCCACTAACTCACTCACTGCCCAAGAGATTGGCATCACTTCAAAGACAAGATTGATGCAATCAACATATCTTGCCTAACAGCACATTCAACACTCTGCTCTTTTGAACTGACTACTACTGAAGAGGTTACAAAACTTTTCTTAGATGCCCACCTAACCAATTGTCCCATGGATCCTGTTCCCTCACAACTACTATGGTCACCCTCTTCTATCCTATGCTCCCTTATTCACATCTTAACACTCTCCCTCTCTAGTGGCACCTTCCCCTCCCCTCTAAAACATGCGCAGATCACTCCCATACTTAAAAAGCCCTCACTGAACCCCACTAACCTAAACAACTTAAGACCCATCTCTTTGCTCCCATTCACCTCTAAACTTATAGAATGCTTAGTCTACAACCGGCTTAGCTCCTACCTCAGTGAAAATAACCTTCTTGACCCCTTACAGTCGCTCGCAGCACTCCACAGAAACTGCCTTACTAAAACTCACTAACGATTTACTAACTGCTAAAACCAACAGCCACTACTCCATACTCCTACTACTTGACCTCTCTGCGGCCTTTGATACTGTTGACCACCCACTCCTTCTCAATAAATGCCATTCCCTTGGCCTCCAAGATTCCGCTCTATCCCGGTTCTCTGCCTACCTATCACAGTGCTCCTTCAGTGTTACCTACAAGTCTGTCTCCTCCTCTCCATTGCACTTTTCTGTGGGGGTCCCCCAATGCTCTGTTCTTGGACCCCTTCTGTTCTCTTTCTACACCTCCTCCCTTGGTCCCTTGATAACTGCCCACGGCTTCCAATACCACATATACGCCGATGACACCCAAATCTATCTGTCAACCCCTCACCTCACTACTTCAGTCTCCATTACTAACTTACTAACAGACATATCCGCATGGATGTCGCACCACTTCCTTAAACTAAATCTCTCTAAATCTGAGCTATTAATATTCCCCCCCCCCGTCTGTGCCCCCCTCCATGACTTTTCCATCAAAATCAACAATGCAACCATCAGTCCCTCACCTCAAGCCAGGGTATTAAGTGTAATCCTAGATTCTGACTTGTCCTTTCAGCCTCAAATCCAATCGTTGTCAAAAGTTTGTAGAATTCACCAGGCAGGTGTTCCGGCTTTGGTAATCGGTGGATCCTGTCCACTGTGATATCCAAATCCGTTAAATCTGGTAGTATAGATTTGAAAAGTTATGCTGCATATTTGCGCAGTTCAGGTTGTTGGACCGATTCTGAGACCCCTCTGATTTTTTAACTATTTCATATGGAGCGGTCCTCAATGTCCGCTAACTTTGCTTTAATCACCTCCATGTCATCCTCTGTGTTGTCATGGTCATCCACTAGATCATTGATGGTGGTCGCAAATTCCTCCATCTTTGTTTCTATGTGATCTACCCTGGATGATGTAGCCTGCAGCTCTACCCCAAACTTATGAACACATGATAACATGCCAGCATGTAGTGAGCTCCTCAGGGACACTAACATCTCTTTTAGGGTAGTGTCCAGCACTGGCTGATCATTTGTTGCAAAGAGATCAATTGAGTCAGGGAGCTCCCCCTTATGTCTTCCCTTGAATCTGGGCCCTGGGTCTCCTCCTGGCTTGAATCCATTGCATCCAGCCTTAGTATTGCCTTCTCAGGGCTCCCAGATGAAGGGGAGATTGTGGGCTTTTGGATGGTGCATTTCTTTTTACTGTGTTATCTTTAGCAGGTCCCTGCTGAGGTGTGCTGGATCTGGTATGCTCTGATGCACCGCCTTCATCTTGCCTAAGCCCCTGTGTAAAGTATGCAGCTTCTGTGGCTTCCTGCTGTCCTTATGCCATTTAGGCATGATCGTTCGGGTCCCTGATGTTCCGCCTCGGCTCCAGTATGCTCGGTGGTCCGTGCTGAGTGGTGTGCAGGTCGGTGTGTGCCAATTTTGCCCTGATGGCGATAGAGCTGCTGGGTTAAGTGACCATTGCTGTCCGCGGCAAGCTCCGCCCCCCTAAATTAAATTTTTGTATGTGTGCACTGTAATCTATTTTGTTCTGTCTGTGGTCTTATAGCAGCACCATCTTGAAAGCAAACGCATTTTTAGGGTGTGCCACCTAAGTCTGTTGTTGTCATTTTACAGACTACCAACAGAGGTAAAATGACCAGCATTTATAAACCTGTTTAAAGTTCTATGGTTAACATGTGGTAACATCCCTTTAGCATCTGATGGAATATATATATATATATATATATATATATATATATATATATATATATATATATATAAGTTGCTGGGATTTGAACACAGGTAAGTCTTATTTATATTGCATAGTGCAGGTCAGTGAACCTAAACCTGTAGCTCTCCTACAACTTTCATCTATTTGCCCCATATTGGCACTATATCCACTGAAGTATGCTATGGACAAGTATATGGGTTATATATGTACAGTATATGTTATTTGGATATGAGCATTCTTATATCGTATTTCCAGTGAATTTTATGGTAACAGTGTTATCAATTTGAATTTAAGTTTTATATGGAATGATTATGCTCCTTTTTCATAGATTATGTTCATTTTGTCACAACCCTTGTCACTTTAATATTTCAATGAAAATAATTTTTTTTTTTTTATATTATTGTGTTAAGTGCTCACATGTCCATATCCTGAATGACCAATGCTGACAAAGGTTGCAAGAGTGCATGGATAACCAGTAATTACTGTGGATTGTGTTTCAATTTATGGGATGACAAGGTCAGGCCTCCAACCCTTTTGCATTAATCTAGTATTGAAGGATACTTTTCAAAAAAAGTAGAAGCCCCTTTTCAAACATATCCATCAAGCGTTGATTAATTCAGATGTATGAAATCTTTTCTATGTACAGTCACTGTTGTGATGAATTTGAGAAATATGATGACCTTTCCTTTACTATAAAAATGTATGCTGTGCACATAGTTCCTAGCTTTCAAATTTGAGCTTTAAATCAATAGCTAAAACATTTTCATTAATCCCTCAATCTATTCCGCCCATCAGTCAAAGTCAAATCAATTTACCATGTTGGTTATCTTACCTGGATACTTGGAAAATACCATTTGCGAATGGCAGTTCCATATACATGCCTAAGACAATGTCTGTTGAAAAATCTTTAATCATCTATTTTCTATTTTTAAAACCATCTGTTAAAAATAAGGGACATTTAATTATGGTGATAAAACAATTGTTTGATAGGTGTTTTCAATACCCAATCCTACTGTTTCATAAAGACACGCAGCTGAAGGTTTCCGGTTATCATCCAGGCATAGCTGTATAGTATCAGTGCACCCACTCTCTTTCTGTCAGTAATGTGATGATCTGGGAACTCCCTTTGCTTACCTGTTTGTAATGCAGGCTCCTTGCTTTCTCTCTATACTTAAAGTGTAAGTTCCTTTTTTTACATAAAATTAGGTTGAAAAGGTGAACTAGCATTGTACACCAGGAGACAGCAGAGCGGCACAAGGGTTTTGAGCACCCAAACACTGTCTGGATTTCAGCAACCAGCATTGAAATAAAGTGGGAGAGTGGTGAAAAAGAAGTAACAAGAGAGGTTAACTTTTTGTGAAGGGGACCAGATTTTTTTTAAATATTTTTTTTAACCACTTCCCGACCGGTGCACGACGATGTACATCGGCAGAATGGCACGGGCAGGCAAAAAGGCGTACAGGTACGTCCCCTTTAAGATTGCCGTCATGCTATCACGTGCGCACCGCCGGTCGGGACCCCCGTGAGTCCAGTCGCGGGTCCCGCGGACTCGATCGCCGCGGGGATACCCGCGATCGTCTCACGGGAAGGCTGAACGGGAGGATGCGGAAGTAAACAGCATTTCCCCGTTCTGCCTAGCAACTAGTGACACTGATCTCTGCTCCCTGTGATTGGAGCAGAGATCAGTGTTCACTAAATCACAGCCACGCCCCCCACAGTTAGTAACACGCCCCTAGGAACACTTAGTCCCTACACTACCACTTAGTGGTTAACCCCTTCACTGCCAGTGTCATTTACACAGGAATCAGTGCATTTAAATAGCACTGATTGCTGTATAAATGACAATGGTCCCAAAAATGTGTCAAAAATGTCCGATGTGTCCGCCATAATGTCGCAGTCACAATAAAAATCACTGATCGCCGTCATTATTAGTAAAAAAAAAAATTATTAATAAAAATGCTATAAAACTATACCCTATATTGTAAACGCTATAACTTCTGCACAAACCAATCAATAATCGCTTATTGCAATTTTTTTTTTTTTTACCTAAAAAAATATGTAGAAGAATACTTATCGGCCTAAACTGAGGAAATATTTTTTTTTTTTATTTAAAGCAAAGCAGTGCCGATTCGCAAAAATTTTTTTTTTTGGGGGATATTTATTATAGCAAAAAGTAAAAAAGAATGCGTTTTTTTCATCCATATTCTAATTGGATTCAAAAGTTTCATCTGTATTTGAATTCGCATCCATATTCTAATTGGATTAAAAAGTTTCATCTGTATTTGAATTCGATTTGAATCGATATAGATTCAAATTGAATATCCACAAATTATTTATGCACTACTTGTTCAAAGACTGTTTTCACAACATGAAAGCCTCTATTATGGGCTATTAATAGATTATGCAACATAAATTTATAGGTAAGCTATCATCATTATAATTTATAAAAATAATAATTTATAAAAATTGTTGGACTACAAGAGTATCAACTGTGCTGGACCCCAAACACCTTGATGCTATTCATGAAATACCACAAAATTCTTCTACTGGAAATTATGGCGACAACTTCATTCATGTTGTATAAAAACTGAATTACTATTACTAACATCAACTCACAGGATCAAAGGTACTATCTTTTTTGTATACCTTAAGACACACGTGCATAACAATTAAGTTGAGTATAGTAATTACAAGCATGTTATGTCTTCACTTGTGCACACCATCCACTGCTGCCAGAATAGGATTGGGGGGAAACCAAGGGCATTAAAATGGGTATACTATACATATACAATGCAATTTATAAAGAACCATTGAGTAAAATACTGGTAATGGATTGGATATGTACTGTACAATAGATTTCTATTTTATATTTTGTACAATGTATGCACAGTAGATCCATTCCACTGCATTTAAAAGCAGTCCGCCTTCTCATCATCAAGTAATGTAGTCTATAAAAATAAAGGTGGCAGTTTTATTAGGTAGGTTAGTGCAAGAGCTAAGATGAGCATACAAAGTGCAGTAATAGTAACCCTAACCCATGCCAAATCATTACATTAATTATTCGCTAATGATAGATTAGTGGAAGGTTATTTCAAGTTGATTAATATGAATAAGAATAACTTGAATTTGTGCAGCATAACTGGTTCTTGCCATATGCAGAAATGTTCCTGAAAACAGAATGTTTTTTGGCGATTATACAAAAGCTGAGAAAGCCCTGTCAGCTAACCTTGTTCCCTTCCCTGTGGCCAAAAGGGAACAAACATTTTTTGATGGAGTTGGAAATTTCATATTTGGACCAAATTTGCAAAATTTGGTCCTAACTGTGTATGACCACCCTGTAACAGATCTGGCAATCACCAATGAGGCCTACACATTATATGATAATTTGAGGGAAAATGTTGTATTTGGAATGATCATAAGACTTTCATACAGTGTATACACAAATTTCAAGAGCCAATTCAGACCTTCCAAAAAAAAATTACTGAAGGAGCAAACTGCACAATTTTTCTCATTAATGAACAGAATTCTGATTATCTTGTAATGTGAACTGGTTTTCGTACAATAAAACATCACATGAGAAATATTGCGCATGATCGCAGAAAATAATTGCAACCCAGAAGAACATGCAGCCATTCATAACCAAAAGTAAATATCATAGACACTATAATAATAATATATAAACATACAGTATGTATATGACAATATGTATGCATTAATTGTGATGAGAGTTGTGCAGCAAAATGTTTTCTTGTTTTTGTCTTCCTATGAAGCATTATGTAGCAAAAACTAGGTTCTACCCTATTTGACCAACACTCTTGGAATTAGTGCACAGATTTTTATTTTATTGTTTACTATTCCTGGTAGGTTTGATGGTCTAGTTTGATCCCTATGTGTTTACTGTACCTACTATGTACGTACGCCACTGTTTGTTATTCTCAAACTGTGTCTCGCCTGCGTTGATTGCAAGTTCTACATACATTTGCCATAAAAGTTATATGGATGTATTGCTCTCTATTTGTATTTACAGTAAAGCAGGACATAGAGGGTTTGAATCTTGGCCAGTTCAGCAGGGACTGGCTGAGATTTGAACCACCTATGGGCACGATGAAGTACCCAAGTCGATCCATCGATTGACTTGAGTACAACTAGCATATATGATTTTAAATGGGATTATTACTGCGGATATAGCTGCTAGTAATAATCACTATGAGTTATCCTTGTAGGGAATGCTCCCTTCTCCCCACCTGGAGAACTCTATAGCTTTGCTGGAGGGATTCCTTGACTGCAGAAAAGAAAATCTCACCATCTATGGCAGGCCTAAACCTTTAATAAAAGTATTGAAACAGAAAAAAATGGTCTTAGGTTATAAAAGTTGATTTAGACACAAACAATGCTAAATTTATTTACTCACCAGAAATATTGACAGTTTGATTTTTGACACAATAATCTTCTTTGTTAAAAAAATAAATATCTGATTTCAACATTTTACTGTCTCTATGTACAGTTTTAGGCAGGCGTGAAGAAAAAAATTAAAATACGAATACTTTCAAAAATATATATTCTACTTGTTTATTTTTATCAATTTAATAAATGCAGAGTGAGCAAACAGAAGAAAAATCTAAATTAAGTCAATATTTGAATACCCTTTAGCTTCAGAACAGCATCAGTTCTATTAGGTACGCTTGCACACAATTTTTGAAGGAAACCATAAATAGTCAGCAATATGTCTACATTTGGAATTATTTTTCGAATTCAAATTAGTTTTATTTAAATTTGTTTTGATTTCAAATTTAATTTGAAAAAATGTTGTTAAAATGTATTTTAGATTCGTTTGTTTTCAGAATTTGTTCCTATTGTGATTTGCGAATTCGGATACATTCAAATTTTCAAATATCAAAAAATGTGTCCAAATTTCAAGTCAGAACTAAATGAACTGCACATGTCTACATACAACCACCCCAAGAGCTGAAGCTCAGGGGTAAGCGAGGAAAAGAGTAAGTCTCATTAGTCAGCCTGGAAATAAACCTCCTAGTGGTTGGCGAGTAGGAAAGTAAATATTTATAATCCAGTATTATTGTGACCTCTCACTTTATGGCCAGGGTTACACCATAGCTACTCAACAGAGCTAAATTTAAATGGTAGGGTGGCTACACTAGACAGATTTCAATGGCACTATATATATATATATATATATATACAGTCTTAGGATGGCAATTTTTTTTTAACAAACAAAACAGCTCCCATATAAGTATTTTATCTTTATGCTTAGCTTTTTTAAAAGGGTACAGTTTAAATGATTATTGTGATGCATTTGCAAAAATACATTGATTCAATGTCCTCCGATTAACTTTCATTATGCAACTACAACATAAAACATTTTAATTCATGTAATAAGTCTTTCCTCTGTAATCAGTTTAGGTCTATATACAGGTTTTTAAAGCGGCCCCGTTGCCACAGTAAATGAGATAAAACACACATTTCGGGCAGGCAGTGAGTGAAATCCTTACTTTTTATAGAGCTATGGATGCTTCTCCTACCTGATGCTTTCAGATTCAACTGAAGCTATTGAGTTCCCAAACAAAGAAAAGTTAATATAAAAAACACCTCAACAATAAAAAGGGAATTAAACCCCCACTTACTAGCTCAATGGGAGAACAGAAAAATATTAAGAATAGGCAATTAACCACTCTACATTTCCTTTAGGGTGCATTCACACTTGCAAATGCACCCTGCCTGTAAATACATGTGAGAACCCCAGTGGGGGTTCCCGCAATTAGCTGTGAGAGGCAGCCTCACTGAAAGCAATTGAAGGCTACCAGCTCCTGCAGCTAATTGTGCCCACTCATATGTAGTCTCTCATGTTGCGATCACATGCGAGGGATCAGCCCTGGACACAGGCAGTCTGCATCCAGGGCCGATCACTCACATGTGATCGCAGCATGAGAGACTACATGTGAGTGGGCATAATTAGATGCAGGAGCTGGTAGCTTCCCATTGCTTTCAATGGGACTGCCTCTAGCAGCTATTCACAGAAACCCTCACTGGGGCTCTTGCAAATAATCACAGGCAGGGTGCATTCGCAAGTGTGAATGCACCCCTCTACAGGAATAAACTTAGAGGGGGTGGTAGGGAGGGTTTACAGTTTACTTTTATTTTTCCTAGAGTTGGGCTATAAGTTGCTCAAAGCTGTCCTAAAGCTGTGCAAATGCTTTGTAAAAACTTGATGCACACACAATCTAACATTTATAAGTTGAAGCCTTTGTGGACAACTTTGCCACTGTTTTCTCCAGCCAATTTTGAAAACTGCTAAAAAATATAAATGTCCATTCCTTACTACCATGCCAACTGGGGTTGTACTATTCACTGTTCCTGTTCAGAATGCGCACAGAAATGTTGTGTTTTGCTCCTGTGAATGGTTTTAAAGTGTTTTCCAGACGTGTTTCTTTTATTATAAAGCTGGGACTGATCATGTGTTTAGAGCAGATACACCAGCCTTTCTCAACCTTTTTACCCCTGAGAAATGAAGAAACCTTTAAATAATTTTCAGGTTCTCGTGGAACCCCTGCTAAAAAAGAATTATGCCTACAGCTCATGATACATTACCGTCATTTATATGTCAAAGAAAGTTTTTTTAATATACAGTAAGAATAAGTAATGGTGCATAGTTAGTGTCCACTCTAACATTAGTGGTCAGTTTGGAAGTAGTGGAAACTTACCCTCTTGCGTTGGTGATCAGTAAAGGTGGGAGATCAATCCACCATTGCTCAAAGCTCAAGGAACCCCTACCAACCTCAGGAGGAACCCTGGTTGAGAAACACTGAGTTACGCCTTCACCAAAGAATACTCCAGGAAAAAAAAATCAATAAGTGGTTATGACCTTTTTGGTTGTGGTAAACACATTTTAGAGTGTATTATATAATATTTGTCAGTTGTCATAAATGAATTTTAAAGGTGCGATTATTGGATAGCACCCAATAGAAATTATTGGGGCTGGAGTTTACATGCTGCACAGAAGAGGATCTGGCAGAAACACTTTTGGCTCTGGGTAGGACCACGCATAGTTAAAATTGCTTGAATGGGGGCAGCAATTAGTATAGGATCAGGTGGGCAACACTTTGGGGGTTGAGAGAATGCCTTAAAGTAGAACTATAGGCAAAACAAAATCTTTTTATTTATTTTCGATAGAGCAAGGAATGATTTTACACCCCCGCCCCCCGTAGAGTGAATCTCCTTAACAGAGGCACAGAAAATTATAAAAAATGACAGGTTTTCTAATCCTTCTGCATTCTATCCAAAACTAAAAAGATTAAGTTTTGTGTTTAGTTATACTTTAAAGGACAACTTATACCAAAAGTACAGTTGTCCTTTAAAATCTATCATCCAGTTAAAATATTTTGGAAACATTTCAAGATTATTTTAATGATTTTACAAAATTCATTCAAGTACTGTACTTGCAGGATTTCTATTCTTTTATTCATGTCTCAGAAATGGGCAGTCTGCAAGAAATATTAGTAGCTGAATACCAGGAGCCTGATTAATCGTTCTTTGTAGTGTTTTCCATTTTGCTATATGACATCTCATACATATTAAACACCGCTACCCCCTTATCTCCATCAAATTTTCTCCTCCACACAAACAATGCATCGAAGTGCGCTGTGGATTCGGGCTTTATAGCTTTATATAGTGTTTTCTGTGAACCGTGAAACTACTGCTATTGTTCATTAGGTATGGAAACATTTCCCCACACAAAGAAAAAATCATATGTGACTATATGGCAGCACACAGTATTCTGCTCATTTGTAATTCATTCATTGAAGAACCTTACTCATCTATATTTATTGTGAATGAATTGATTGCTGAAAAGTTGAAAAATTAGAATGCATGTTACACAGCTTTACTTAAAAGAATAGCTTGCAGGTACGGCTTTCCTTTACTGCTGTTGCTTGATTTGTAGGTTTTTCAGTTCAAGAACTGCAGAATCTTAGATGCTGCTACTAAATATTTAAAATGCTTTTTTCATTGTATTTGTCTTGTTTAAAATTATTTGTAATTTTACTGTATGCTTCCAAAAAGTACCTGCCCATTATACATCTATGGAATTTAGATTCTTTATTTATTTGTCTATTAGATGTAAAGCTGCAGAATATGAATAAATAATGACATAAGTATTCATTTGAACTGCCATCAGGCTAAAGATTTGTCCAGGAAAAATGGAAATGTACTGTTTTATGAGAATCACCTTGTATAGTAACATTGAAGGGACCCACCGCCTAGAGTCCAACAGCTGAATAATCATTCAAGCCTAGCTCTTCAGGTGAGAGAGTTGGCCTGGAAATGTGGAAAGGCACAAAAAGATTCCTGCTCCTGGATTAACAGGGCTGCCTGTGTATAACATACACATGCAGTGTCTCCCCTGCACAAAAAGTAGTGTGCATGCTTGGCACTGGTATTGGTACTCAGCGGCCTGTGTAAACTCAAGGACTGCAGAAGGAAGTCACTGATTGGTCTTCAACTTGTATCTGTTTACCTGTGACCTGATCTGCTTATAGTGCCTCTACATGTATGATCCTGCTTGTCTACCGAGTTGCCTTTAGGCTTCTGTCTCCTCGTTAGGGCCTTGGCCTGTCTTCTGGACTCTGCTACCTGCCTTCTGCCTTGTACTTTGCTTGTCTAGCTGTTACTGACCTTGGCGTAATTCCTTTTCTGTTTTTGCTTCCTGAATTAGTACTAAGCTGTTCAGCTATTCCTGACTTCGGTTTGTACTCTGACTCTGCTTCTGTCTCCTGATCTGGTGTGTCATTGCCTTACTGTGTCCACGCTTGGTGAGGGCCTCAACCTAGTTCCTATAACCTGCTTGGGTGTTCCTCCACTTGGATCCTGCTCCATGATCCTCAGTCCTCTGCTCCACACATCTGGCATCAACACAGATCTGGTACTGCCTGCAACTCTGGCACTTGTGCCAATCTGTGCCCTCACACTCTCTGTTACCACCTTTAGGAGTGTCGGGCAGGAAGTACAAGAGGAGCCCCCTTTATGTACTCAGCCTTTACCAGGCACAGGATAGGTGGATTTGCTCTTTCATATAGTTATTGCTAGGACTTGACAATACTGGGTGTCCTAAGCACCGGAAGTGTTGATCTTCATGTGCGCTTAACATGGCTGTCATTACCTACAGCAAGCCTGGCACCTAGTTTTGTTTACAAAGTAAAATTGCAAGCCATCTGTATTTTGTTGGCTCTATAAAAGTTTATAAATCCAGCCTTTATGACTAAGGTACAGTGCAATGATTTATTTTGCTTAATCAAACGGTAAGGCTACAGTTTTAATCTGCCATTGGCATAAAAACTGTGCTTCATGATCTAGCACCTCTCTGTTCTGCAAGTTCTGCCTGTCAGTTCACTCTGAGGGTGGTGCTATAAGGAGTGGGGGCTCTATAAGATTAATACACAGACTCAAGTGCCCATGTCATGCAGCCTCATGTGCCATGAATGTTTTCTGGTTGAAGCAAGTAAAATTGGTCATATGTTGGGGCTCGAACACTGAATATATAAAGTATTTAGTCAGCAACCAATTGTGCAAGTTCTCCCACTTAAAAAGATGAGAGAGGCCTGTAATTGTCATCATAGGTGCACTACCTGTTGGACCTATACCAGGGGGATGTGCTAAGGTCCTTCCAGCAGCTCAAGGAGAGTTTCAATCTCCCAATTCCATGCATTTTCGTTTCCTACAGCTCCGCCACGCTCTACAAGTGCAATTCCGAGAGAACTCACCGAAGGTTGATTGCCTTGACCTAGTCCATATTTTTAAGGGACAAGACCACCGCAAACTGACTTCTATGATATACAATTTATTCCTTAGACCCCAGGCGGTGACCATGGCATATAAATTGAAAGAGCGATGGGCGCGTGAGGTGGGGGAGCTGGAGGATGACGAATGGGAGGATGCGTTGGAATCCTGCAAGAAAGTTTCAACCAAGTTGTCTGACCGCCTCACGCAATTATACATACTCCACAGAACGTACCTGACGCCAATTAGGATAGCGAAATACAAGCCAGAATACAGAGCCCGCAAAGCACTTTTTTCCACTTAATTTGGGAGTGCCCGGTGATACAGGCCTATTGGACCCATATTGTACGATTCATTCATGACAAGATGGGTTCACCTTTAACTCTATGCCCCAAACAATGCCTACTAGGCATTTTTCCTGACCCTGATTCAGATAAGTTCCATAAAATTTTCCTTCAGGAATCGTTATTCATGGCGAGGCTAATCATTGCAAGGAAATGGCTACAGGCCCTACCACCAACCCTACAGGAGTGGATAGCCACGGTAAATACAGTCCTCCCCTATAAGAAAGAGATATATGTCCATAGGGGATGCGCAGCCAAGTATGGGAAAATCTGGGATGCCTGGCTGAATGATGCAGACACATGCAATGCAGTATCAGTGTGAAAGCAATGTCAGAATCTGCTACCAGTCTAGCGACAGATATTATTCACCACCTTTGGTGTGGGATATGGGAAAAATTGGGGGTGCGGATCCACCCACGAGTGTTCTCAAGTTCACTCTACACAGTCTACCCTAAAAACACACTTGAATATTCAATATGTTGTCATATAATGATCTCCACTCACGATTTATTGTACCCTGCTTGTATGTACCCAGTCACATTTGCAATGTATCATACCTTAATGCCTAAGTTATTGCTGTTATGTATCTTTATTACTTTCAATAAAGCTTTTTTTGGTTTACTGTAGAAAAAAAAAAAATTGTCATCATAGGTATACCTCAACTATGAGAGACAAAAAGTGGAAACAAATCCAGACAATCACATTGTCTGATTTTTGAAAGAATTTATTTGCAAATTATGGTGGAAAATAAGTATTTGGTCACTGACAAACAAGCAAGATTTCTGGCTCTCACAGACCTGTATCTTCTTCTTTAACCACTTGCCGACCGCCCCCTGTATATATACGTCGGCAGAATGGCACGTACAGGCAGAACCACGTACCTGTACGTGCCATTCTTCCGGCGGGTGGGGGGTCCGATCGGACCCCCCCCGGCCGGCGGGGACGGTCGGGATCGCTTCAGGAGCGATCCGGGATGAGGGGACGGCCAGTGGTTTCTGGCCACCCCCTCGCGATCGCTCCTGGCGAATCAGATGCTTCCTCTGTCTGTGTCAATCAAAACACAGGCAGAGGAAGTGATGTCACGCTCGGTGCGCCGGTCTATGTGACCGGAACGCCGAGCTGTGAACATCTAAAGGTTAGTGCACAAACAGTACACTGACACCAGTACACATAGGCACACAAAACACCCCCCTGTCACCCCCTGATCACCCCCCAGATCACCCCCCTCCCCCCCCAGTCACAGTGTCACTAATTGCAGTGATCATTTTTTTACTGATCACTGCATTTAGTGTCAGTGTGACTGTAATAACTGTCAGGGCAGTTAGTTTTAGGTCCAAGGTAGCCCCCCACCCCCCCCTAATAAAGGTTTAACCCCTTGATTGCCCCCCAGGTAACCCTTTCACCCCCTTTTGCCAGTGTCACTAAGCGATCGTTTTTCTGATCGCTGTATTAGTGTCACTGCTGTCGCTAGGTAACCATTTTTTTTTTTTTAGGTAACCGCCATGTTTATATAGGTTCATAAATAGGTTTATAGGTCAGGTACCCCCATATTACAACCTAAATAAAGGTTTTAACCCCCTGATTGCCCCTAGAGTTAACCCTTTCACCAGTGATCACAGTATAACTGTCACTGGTGACGCTGGTTAGCCAGTTAGTTATTTCGTTATTTAGGTTCCCCGTCAGGTTTTTATATAGCGTCAGGTACCCCCATATATTACCTAATAAAGGTTTTAACCCCCTGATTGCCCCTAGTTAACCCTTTCACCCCCTTTTGCCAGTGTCACTAAGCGATCGTTTTTCTGATCGCTGCATTAGTGTCGCTAGGTAACCATTTTTTTTTTTTTAGGTAACCGCCATGTTTATATAGGTTCATAAATAGGTTTATAGGTCAGGTACCCCCATATTACAACCTAAATAAAGGTTTTAACCCCCTGATTGCCCCTAGAGTTAACCCTTTCACCAGTGATCACTGTATAACTGTCACTGGTGACGCTGGTTAGCCAGTTAGTTATTTCGTTATTTAGGTTCCCCGTCAGGTTTTTATATAGCGTCAGGTACCCCCATATATTACCTAATAAAGGTTTAACCCCCTGATTGCCCCTAGTTAACCCTTTCACCCCCTTTTGCCAGTGTCACTAAGCGATCGTTTTTCTGATCGCTGCATTAGTGTCGCTAGGTAACCAGTTTTTTTTTTGTATTACTGTTACGGGTGACGCTGGTTAGTTAGCTTGTTTTTTATACTGTCAGGGCACCCGCCATTTATTACCCAATAACGGTTTAACCCCCTGATCGCCCGGCGGGTGATATCAATTAGGTTTTAGGGTCAAATAAGGTCTGCGTCGCCCCAGGTTAGTGCCAGTACCGCAAACACCCACGCACAAAGCATACACCTCCCTTAGTGGCACAGTATCTGAACAGATCAATATCTGATCTGATCAGATCTATACTAGCGTCCCAGCAGTTTAGGGTTCCAAAAAAAAAACGCATTGTTAGCGGGATCAGCCCAGATACCTGCTAGCACCTGCGTTTTCCCCCTCCGCCCAGCCCAGCCCACCCAAGTGCAGTATCGATCGATCACTGTCACTTACAAAACACTAAGCACACATAACTGCAGCGTTCGCAGAGTCAGGCCTGATCCCTGCGATCGCTAACATTTTTTTTGTGGTAGCGTTTTGATTCAGTCGCTTCAGTCAGGAGCTTTTTTACCTGTGAATCTCAAAAAAATAAAAAAAAATAAAATAGTTGTCGTTTTATTGTTCTCTCTCTCACTCTATTCTCTCTCTATTGTTGCTCTTTTTTTACTCCATTCTATTCTGCAATGTTTTATTATGTTTTATTATGTTTTATTATGTTTTATCATGCTTGCTTTTCAGGTATGTAATTTTGTTTACTGTGTGTTTTAGTGTTGAGCATTTTTTTGTTTTCAGGTGCGCCATTCAGTTGCAACGCGGATTTATTTATCTTGACAGCAACAGCGTTTGCTCCCACGATACATAAAGCCGCGACTCCAACGCTGTAGGAGGTGATTTCACCACCACAGTTAAAAAAAAGAGCATATATGCCGAAGCATGGGGGCAGCAGGGGGGGGGAGCGATTGGCTCCTAATGCCACGTACATACGGTCGAAATTCCGACCGTGTGTACACGGCATAACTTTTGCGGGAGGATGCCCCCATGCATCGGCATATATAAATGGTGCATGTATGCCCATCATTAGAAGTGGGTGGATGAAGGGAGGTATTCTAATGGTGGGCATACCCACCAATCAATCTCTTTTTTTCGTTCAGCCAAGAGGCTGCATGAAAAAAAAAAGATTACAATATATGTCCAGTATGTTGCTGGACTTTGAATGGTTATACCAGAATGATGCCTGCAGGTTTAGGTATCATCTTGGTATCATTCTTTTCAGCCAGTGATCGGCTTTCATGTAAAAGCAATTCTAGCGGGTAATTAGCCTCTAGACTGCTTTTACAAGCAGTGGGAGGGAATGTCCCCCCTCCCGGATATAAACCGCGCCATTGGGAAATTGGGAAAGCATTTTATCACACCAATCTTGGTGTGGTCAGATGCTTTGAGGGCAGAGGAAAGATCTAGGGTCTAATAGACCCCAATTTTTTCAAAAAAAGAGTACCTGTCACTGCCTATTGCTATCATAGGGGATATTTACATTCCCTGAGATAACAATAAAAATCATAACAAAGAAAAAAAATGGAAGGAACAGTTTAAAAATAAAATAAAAAAGCTAAATAAAAAAAAAAAAAAACAAAAAAAAAAAAAAAAAAGCACCCCTGCCCCCCCTTCTCTTGCGCAAAGGCGTACACAAGCGTTGGTCTGGCGTCATATGTAAACAGCAATTGCACCATGCATGTGAGGTATCACCGCGAAGGTCAGATCGAGGGCAGTAATTTTAGCAGTAGACCTCCTCCGTGAATCTAATGTGGTATCATGTAAAGGCTTTTAAAGGCTTTTAAAAATGTATGTAGTTTGTCGCCACTGCGTGTTTGTGCGCAATTTTAAAGCATGTCGTGTTTGGTATCCATGTACTCGGCCTAAGATCATATTTTTTATTTCATCAAAAATTTGAGCAATATAGTGTGTTTTAGTGCATTAAAATAAAAAAAAGTGTATTTTTTCCACAAAAAATGCGTTTGAAAAATCGCTGCGCAAATACTGTGTGGAAAAAAAAAATGCAACACCCACCATTTTAATCTGTAGGGCCTTTGCTTTAACAATATATATAGTGTTTGGGGGTTCAACGTAATTTTCTTGCAAAAAAAAAATATGTTTTCATGTAAACAAAAAGTGTCAGAAAGGGCTTTGTCTACAAGTGGTTAGAAGAGTGGGTGACGTGTGACATAGGCTTCTAAATGTTGTGCATAAAATGCCAGGACAGTTCAAACCCCCCCCAAATGACCCCATTTTGGAAAGTAGACACCCCAAGCTATTTGCTGAGAGCAATGTTGAGCCCATTAAATATTTTTTTTTTTTGTCCCAAGAGATTGAATAATGAAAAAAAAAAAATATATATATTTTTTTTACAAAAAGTTGTCACTAAATGATATATTGCTCAAACATGTCATGGGCATATGTGGAAATACACCCCAAAATACATTCTGTTGCTTCTCCTGAGTACGGGGATACCACATGTGTGGGACTTTTTGGGAGCCTAGCTGCGTACGGAACCCCAAAAACCAATCACCGCCTTCAGGCTTTCTAAGGGTGTAATTTTTTTATTTCACTTCTCACTGCCAATCACAGTTTCGGAGGCCATGGAATGCCCAGATGGCATAAAACCCCCCAAAATGACCCCATTTTGGAAAGTAGACACCCCAAGCTATTTGCTGAGAGGTATTGTGAGTATTTTGCAGATCTCGCTTTTTGTCACAAAGTTTTGAAAATTGAAAAAAGAAAAAAAATTTTTTTTTTTTTCTTTACTTTCTTCATTTTCAAAAACAAATGAGAGCTGTAAAATACTCACCATGCCTCTCAACAAATAGCTTGGGGTGTCTACTTTCCAAAATGGGGTCATTTGGGGGGGTTTTGTGCTATTTTGGCATTTTATGGCCTTCGAAACGGTGATAGGTAGTGAGGAGTGAAATCAAAAATTTGCACCCTTAGAAATCCTGAAGGCGGTGCTTGGGTTTCGGGGCCCCGTACGCGGCTAGGCTCCCAAAAAGTCCCACACATGTGGTATCCCCATACTCAGGAGAAGCAGCAAAATGTATTTTGGGGTGCAATTCCACATATAACTATGGCATGTGTGAGCAATATATCATTTAGTGACAACTTTTTGAAAAAAAAAAAAAATCTTTTTTATTTTTGTCTTTATTCAATCACTTGGGACTAAAAAAAAAAATATTCAATGGGCTCAACATGCCTCTCAGCAAATAGCTTGGGGTGTCTACTTTCCAAAATGGGGTCATTTGGGGGGGTTTTGTACTTCTCTGCCATTTTAGCACCTCAAGAAATGAAATAGGCAGTCATAAATTAAAAGCGGTGTAAATTCCAGAAAATGTACTCTAGTTTGTAGACGCTATAACTTTTGCGCAAACCAATAAATATACGCTTATGGCATTTTTTTTTTTACTAAAGACATGTGGCTGAATACATTTTGGCCCAAATGTTTGACTAAAATTGAGTTTATTAGATTTTTTTTTATAACAAAAAGTAGAAAATCTCTTTTTTTTTCAAAATTTTCGCTCTTTTTCCGTTTATATCGCAAAAAATAAAAATCACAGAGGCAATCAAATACCATCAAAAGAAAGCTCTATTTGTGGGAAGAAAAGGACGCAAATTTCGTTTGGTTACAAAATTGCATGACCGCGCAATTACCAGTTAAAGTAGTGCAGTGCGAAATTGAAAAAAGACCTCTGGTCCTTTGGCTGCCAAATGGTCCGGGGCTGAAGTGGTTAAGGGGCTTCTCTGTCCTCCACTCATTACCTGTATTAATGGCACCTGTTTGAACTTATTATCAGTATAAAAGACACCTGTCCATAACCTCAAACAGTCACACTCCAAACTCCACTATGGTGAAGACCAAAGAGCTGTCGAAGGACACCAGTAGAAACAAAATTATAGATCTGTACCAGGCTGAGAAGACTGAATCTGCAATAGGCAAGCAGCTTGGTGTGAAGAAATCAACTGTGGGAGCAATAATTAGAAAATGGAAGACATACAAGACCACTGATAATCTCCCTCCATCTGGGGCTCCACGCAAGATCTCAACCCGTGGGGTCAAAATAAACATAAGAACGTTGAGCAAAAATCCCAGAACCACACGGGGGACCTAGTGAATGACCTGCAGAGATCTGGGACCAATGTAACAAAGGTAAGTAACACACTCTGTTTATACAATTTTACCATTTTATTAAATAGTGTGATTTTTACTGCTCTTCTGTCTCAGCATGATTCATGGTTCTTGACATTAGACAAAGGCCATGAATTCAGAAGTTGCAGGCAATCCATTAGTTGGTAATATTTTTTCCAGATTGGATGAGCAAGGTCACCGCATGGATCAGTTTGCCATAGCGTTACAGACGCTCCTGAATCGCTCTGCTCACCTAGAACCCACTGTGGCTGCTCCGGTACAACCTGTGTTGCAGGCCGTCCCTGCTCCGGTCTCAGTGAAGGCACTCGCCTCGAATATTACCTCTATAAGAGGTATGTCTGGTTCCGCTTCTCTTCCCCAGCGATTCAGGGATGATCCAGATTTACCTTGAGATGCTGCCCCGGGCGTTTCCCACGGACAGAAGCAAAGTAGGCTCATGATATCTTTGCTTTTTGAGAGAGCCTTGGCTTGGGAAACCCTCTATGGGAGACGCAAAATGCAGGGAGACATGTTTTCTAAAAGTAGCTAAGGTCTTGTGCAACCCTTCACTTTCCGCCCTGCCGGAGGAGTACTGTGAATTTTGCGATGTCATTGACAAAGTTCAAGCCAGTAGCTTGCCTTCACACTGGTCGTATGATTGTGCAATTGACCTTCAACCTGGTGCCATACCCCCTCGTGGTGGGGTCTATCCTTTGTCTTTCTTGGAGGACAAAGCCATGGAGGAGTATGTGGCCGACGCATTTTCTCAAGGATTCATCCTTAGATCCCCCTCTCCCTCTGGTGCTGGTTTCTTATTTGTGAAAAAGAAGAATGGTGAACTAAGACCTTGTATTGATTATAGGGGCCTCAATCGCTTCACGATTAAGAGCGCTTATCCGATTCCTTTGATTACGGAGTTATTTGACTGCCTCAAGGGAGCAACGTTTTTTATGAAGCTTGATTTGTGAGGGGCATACAATTTTGTGAGGATAAAGGGGGGCGATGAATGGAAAAATGTGTTTAATACCAGAACAGGCCATTATGAATACCTAGTTATGCCGTTTGGTCTTTGCAACACTCCGGCAGTTTTCCATGAATTTATCAACGATTTCCCCTGAGATTTGTTGCAGCTATGTGTGGTAGTTTATCTCGACGATATCCTCATATTTTCCAAGTCCCTAGACAGCCATTACACAGATGTCCGCCGTGTGCTGCAGAGGTCGATACATAATAACCTGAATTGCAAATTGGAGAAGTGTGAGTTTCATTGTGAACAGGTTAAATTCCTAGGTTATGTCATTTCCACTGCTGGTTTTTTGATGGACCCAGAGAAACTTTCAGGAGTACTACAGTGGCCCCGACCCATGGGTTTTTACGACCATTGCAGTGTTTTCTTGGCTTTGCCAATTATTATCGGAAGTTTATTTATAACTTCTCATCTCTGGTCAAACCCCTCACTGATATGACCAGAAAGGACAGTAACCCACAGAATTGGTCTCCAGAGTCCATTAATGCCTTTGAGAGTCTCAAGGCTGCCTTTGCTTCTGCTCCTGTGTTGGTACATCCTGATCCTACGGTACCTTTTTCATCCTTGAGGTTGATGCACCTGAGACTGGAGTTGGTGCCCTGCTGTCTCAACGTCCTACCTCTGATAGCGCTATGCATCCTTGTGGCTACTTTTCCAATAAATTATCTCCTGCAGAGGGCAATTATGAGATTGAGGAGTTGTTAGCGATCATTTTAGCCCTTAAAGAATAGAAGCATCTCCTTGAAGGTACCACTGTTTTGGTTCTTATTCTGACTGACAATAAGAATCTCACATACTTGCCTGAGGCTAAATGCCTCTCTCCCAGAAGGGCATGATGGGCTCTTTTCTTGTCAAGTTTCAATTACATAGTCTCATTCTTACCCGGTACTAAGAATGTAAGGACTGATGCTTTGTCACATCAGTTTTCCTCCACTTCCAAGATGGAGTCGGTTCCTGTTCCTGTGATTCCTCCTGATCACATTCTGGCTACAGTTCACACCAGTCTCACTTCTCCTTTGGGTGGCAAAATTATTGCCACTCAGATCCATTCTCCTCCTGAGAAACCTTGTGACCGCTGCTTTGTCCCTGAGAGTCTCTGTACTGCCGTGCTCCAGGCTTACCATTCTCTCAAGGCTGCTGGCCTTCCAGGGAAGAAACAACTCTTTTGTGCTATTTCCCAACCATTCTGGTGGCCTAGTCTACGTGCTGATGTAGCCGCCTTCATAGCTGCTTGTTCCGTGTGTGCTCACAGTAAGACACCACGACACCTTCCAGTGGGCCTCCTACAACCCATACCCAATGGAGAGAGGCCTTGGACCCACCTGTCAATGGATTTCATTGTGGAGTTACCCAACTCTCAGGGCAACACAGTTATCCTCATGGTGGTTGACCAGTTCTCGAAGAAGTATCATTGTATTCCACTTAAGAAGTTGCCCACCTCTATTGAACTGGCTTCCATTTTTGCTCGGGAGATCGTTCGCTTACATGGAGTAGCCAGTTTGTGTCCAGGTTCTGGTGAGCCTTTTGTGTACAGTTGGGAATTCAGCTTTCTTCCTCCTCTGCGTATCACTCGCAGTCCAATGGAGCTGCAGAATGAGCCAACCAGTCCTTGGAACCTCTTACCTAGGGTGGAGTTTGCTCACAATAGTGCCGCCAATACCGCTTTCCGATTGTCTCCATTCATGGCGAATTGCCTGACTCATTTGTTCCTCAGAGCATTTCTGCATTGGAGGAGCATCTCCATGGTCTTCGTTCCACTTGGGTACAGGTCAAAGAGTCATTGCAACGTGCCAATGATAGGTACAGAATCCATTCAGACTGCAGACTCCTACCTGCGCCTTCCTACCAATTTGGGGACAGGGTCTGGCTGTCATCTCATAGCCTCCAACTCCATGTTCCCTCATTAAAACTGGCACCATGGTTTATTGGGCCTTTCCGTATTCTCTGTAGGATCAACCCAGTGGCTTACGCTTTAGACCTTCCTTCTAATATGTGTATTTCAAATGTATTTCACGTCTCCTTATTAAAACCTTTGGTATACAACCGTTTCCCCACTTCAGTACCATGTCCTGACCCAGTTCAGGTTGAGAACCATGAGGAATATGAGATACAAGCTATCATTGATTCCCGTAGCTTCCGTGGGCGCATACAGTACCTGGTTCATTGGAAGGGGTACGGTCCGGAGGATCGCTCTTGGGTCTCATCCTCAGAAGTACATGCTCCTGTCCTCCTGTTTTCCCCTCAAACCCGGTGGTCCTCCAAGGGGGAGAGGTGGTTGTCATGGCTGGGCTCAGCCCTTCCTTCTCAGAGCTCTGTGCTCAGCTGTCGGTTAATTGCCAAAGACTCTTCCTTCCACAGTGACTCACCTGGTCTTCATTTCCTGCTCATCAGCTAGAGCTGCTTGTTATATAAACTCCTTGGATAAGATCTTTTGTGCCTACGCCTTGGTCAACATATTCGGACTCTCTCTGCTGTGTTTTCCTGTGAAAGACTTTTGCTTGCTGTTATGACTACCCGTCATGGTCCAGGTTACTCTGGCTATGTTTTGATTAAGTTTGCTCTATTTATACCATTTTACCATTTTATTAAATAGTATCTCTGTCTCAGTCTGATTCATGGTTCCTGACAACAGCATGGAAACAGGAACACAACTGAACACTGAGGAAAGCACTTCCTCTCATTGCATCATTCAATAGATTTACATGCACATTACCCTATGACACTACAGCACCACCTGCTGCATAGCCAGGTATAATGCATATATAGTCACAGTACATAAGCAACTTGATGTTGTTCTACCAACACCCCTTCTCAACAGCATGTGCCTTACCAAATTACATTCAGCTTCTTCTGGATATAACTATGACGTTCCTTCGAAAAAGGCTTGGTGAGTGCATCAGCAGTCATCTCCTCTGATGGGCAGTATTGAATGTCAATAACACATTGCTCTTGATTATCTTGACGTTGATGTATTTGGTCCTAGGATTGACCCTTTCTGATTGCGTAAGCTTTATACATCCCTGGTAGGGATGAGCCAAACACCCCCCATTTCGGTTTGCAGCAGAACATGCAAACAGGCAAAAAATTTGTGCGAACACCGTTAAAGTCTATGGGATACGAACGTGAAAAATCTAAAGTGTTCATGTTAAAGGCTTATATGCAAGTTATTGCCATAAAAAGTGTTTGGGGACCTGGGTCCCGCCCCAGGGGACATGTATCAATGCAAAAATGTTTTAAAAACTGCAATTTTTTCAAGAGTAGTGATTTTAATGCTTAAAGTGAAACAATTTAATATTCCTTTAAATATCGTGCCTGGGGGGGTCTCCTTAATCTGCCTGTAAAGTAGCGCATCTTTCCCGTGTTTATAACAGTACCACAGCAAAATTAAATTTCTAAATGAAAAAAATGAATTTAAAACTGCTTGCGGCTATAATGTATTGTCGGATCCCAGCAATATAGATAAAAATCATTGAAAAAAATGGCGTGGGCCCCCCTCCCCCAGTCCATTACCAAGCCCTTTGGGTCTGGTATGAATATTAAGGAGAAGACCACACCAAAATAAAAAAAATTACGTGGGGGTCCCCCCAAAATCCATACAAGGTCCTTCAGATCTCGCAGTGCATTATGGGGCATTCCGCGAATTTCCCGCGAATGCCCCATAATATTCTAAATTCAAGCTTATGTTCTACTCGAACATTGGGCTCATCCCTAATCACTGGTTGTCTTCAAAAGTAGGAATTGGTTTTAACATATCTACCCCAATGTCCACAAGAAGTTGCCAAATCCATATCGCTTCTTGACAGTTCTGCTGATCTGGGGGTCCCCGAGGATTTTCCTCAATTTCCATGGATTTCCTCTCACTTCCACTCAGGAAGTGAAGGGAAATCTCTGCAATGGGACACAGATGGCGAAAAAAAATCTGACAAAGGTTGTAACCCTCATTTATACTATCCAAAATAAAAAAAGTATTGACTATAGTTCTACTTTAGGTAATTTTCAGGCCTAAAATGTGTATTTTTGGGTGAAAAAAAATGAAAACAAAAGGAGGTAAGTATTTGCAACTTTATTTACACTTTAAGTGTAGGTAAAGCCAAATCTTTTTTGTTTGTTTTGGATTGAGTAGTGTATGGTTAAGTGGTTAAGTGCCCAGTTGGATTGGGTTTTTTTCTGTCTCTGTTCCATTGGGAAGATCTCTCTTCACTTCCTGTCCAAGACACGCAGGATGAATTAAGAGGACAGCTCTACAAAACAAGGTGGGGTTAACGTGTTCATAAAGTCTTGTTTTTTCCTTTAAAAATAATAAACATATTATACTTACTTGCTCTGTGCTGTGGTTTTGCACAGAGCAGCCTGGATCCTCCTCTTCTCGGGTCCCTGGCTAGAGCTCCTGGACCCTCCCTCCTGTTGAGTGCCACCACAGCAAGCAGCTTGCTATGGGGGCACCTGAGCTAAGCCACAGCTCCTTGTCTAAATGGTTTGGCCCTGCCCCCCTCTCTCTCCTCATTGGCTAACTGACTTTGATTGACAGCAGCAGAAGCCAATGGTGCCACTGCTGTGTCTCAGTCAATCAGGAAGGAGAGTCCCGGGAGGCCGAAGCACTCGTGAACATTGCTAGATCGAGATGGGGCTCATGTAAGCATTACGGGGGCCGAGGGGGGCTGCTGCACACTGAATGTTTTTTTTCTTAATGCATAGAATGTAATTAGGTAAAAAAACTTCTGCCTTTACAACCACTTTAATCTCTTAGACAGTGGTCACCAGAACAGGTAGATTTAACAACACAAAACTGTTGGATTTTCCATCTCTTTCTGTAATGGAAATGTAGCACCCTGATGTTTAGGCAGGGCTGCTATTAAATTTAGTTGCTAGACGATAGTTGCCTTTGTTAGGAGATCAATTGATTTCTCCCTAATTCTGGACTTTTCTCTTTTGTCACTAGGTGGCACTGTAGCTGGTGACATTGGATAAGACAAGGGCATAGCAAGGGCAGATTAGGAATGAATGGGGTGTCTCAGCCAATGAGCAGGGATTTTCTTGGTCCCTTGGCCTGCTGGTAGAGCCTATTTATATGGGTGGAGTTAGGGTGATCAGTGATCTGTGCCACCTGGATGACTGGTGGACGTGTGCCATGCTGCCATGGGCTGCTAGGCCGTAAGCCTGCGGCCTATCCCGGAGACATCTAGCTGCTAGGCTGTCTGAGGGCCTATCCAGAAGCAGGAGAGCAGGGTAGGGTTGGGACTGCGGGCTTGTAGTCCAACCAGAAGTAATGGTTCCGCCACCCAGGGAACCAGTTGTGGTCGGAGGTAGAGAGGAAGCTGTCGCACTAAATGACCATCCACCTTGTTAGCGGAGACTACTGTGAGTAAGCTGAGGCCAGTACCAGAGCAGACTTCTCATCAGCCGGGGACGGTGAAGAAGTGGGAAAACTTCAGCAAGTGCCAAGTCAGGGACCCAGCGGGATAGCAAAGGTGACTTAGTGCCAGGAAGGAGAAGGAATTCAATACAACTTGGAGAGAAGTTGAAGCCTGTGTATAACCTGGGCCTAGGATTAAAGGAGGTTCATAGGGATACAGGCGTCTACCTAAATTCTAACAAGGATGCTTCAACGTGCCCATCACTTCATTACTGTTGTTATCTTAAGCTATGGCACATTCACTTTAATGTTATTGGTTCATCAATGTTTTGTCTCACGATCTACAATATTATTATGTCATATTATTATGTCTTAATTTTAAGAAATTCCTACAAGTAAAATCTCAATAAGAAAGGAATTATAGGACATAGACGAAATATTACAAAATACGCTTAGTCTATATATTTTAATAGCACACCATTAGTCATTTCAGAGACAGAAATGGTCTCTCCTGAATGGCTTGCTACGGGAACACTGACATCTCTGAATGCATACTAATTCTATATCTCTGCATCTTTTACACTATTGTTCATTTCACATTAAACTGAAAGTGACACTAAACTCTATACTAAAAAATATACTGTATACAGGCAGTCCCCGAGTTACGAACAGGTTAGGGACTGCCTGTTTGTTCTTAAGTCGGATTTGTTCGTAATTCGGACGCGCATGTTTCGCGCATGTTTCGGCGCATGTTTTTGCGCATGTTTTCCGCTGTTTTCCAATGTTTTCCGATGTGCCCGCTGGCGCCACCTACCGTTCGTAAGTAGGAGTTGTTCGCAAGTCAGAGGTTCATAACTCAGGGACTCCCTGTATATTCAAGTACAGTATGTAGCACCTTCTCTCAGTCTCCTCAAAATCTCCAAATTCCTTTTTTTTTGCTGCTGTGATCGAACTTCCTGTTAGAGAATTTCTACTTTGATTTTCCATGGTCCCACTGTATACAGTAACGTAGCCACCCTCTCAGGCTCGCTCCTGAGATAGCCTAGAGATTATGGACTATGAGATGTGTAGTATGCATAGAGCAGTGCACCTGACCGCAACTAACATGCACTACTCAATCCAAACAAACAGAGGTAAGCCGAAAAAGAGAGGTTTGGGAGCTCACTGAGGACATTACAAGGAGGCAGAAAAGCACAATAAGAAACAAGATCATTAAAATTGCTTACAGGGCCATTTAGCAGTAGATGTGTATAGATTACTTTTGGAGAATAAGAGTATGGTTTAGTGACACTTTAAGTTTTAAAATCAGTAAGCTTTTCCTGCTAACCTTGCCAACATTTGCCTTGATAATTTTCCATCCATACTGGGTAAGTATACTCTTTTTCACTGTTTCTGTTTTCTCTAATAATGGAACATTAAAGGTAGTTAATTGATCTGTTGGTGTATAAGTGGTTGTCTTTGGGATTTCAAATAACTGCTCTTCACCTATCACTATGGTAACGTGTACAATTCTGTGCTATTTAATTAACTTTTATAGGTTTTATGTGCTGCAAATATGACATCTCCTGATTAAATAATTGAATACAAAAGTCTTCTTAGCAGCACAAAGAGCAACAACCTATAGCCACCAATCAGAATTCATATTTCAACAATCTATCTTCAAAAATCTAAAATATAATTAGTCTTTGCATTGCTTTTTAGAATAAATCTGTTAAAACTGAAGATTAGCTAAAACAATTCCCTACAGCCGGGGTCAGCGACCTGTAGATTGCGATCTACCAGTAGATCGCAGACAGGGGGCTGGTGACTGGTGTGGGCTCGCTGACCCACCATTCCAGAGCATCAAACAGAGTGCAATGCAGAGGGACTACTTGTAAAGTTGGAGCTATAGTAGAGAGCAAGAGCCGCATAAGCCAATGCCTCCTCTGTAGTGCCGCATCCTGTCCCATGCGGAGTGGCACCAACTGCACTCCACCTCTAATCCCGACTAGCGATCGTCAGAATGGTGCCAGCAGCAGGAAAGAAGAGATCTTCAGGTCAGTGTAAAGCAATACACTGGGCATAATAGTACAAGGCTGCTTCCACACTGATGTGCTACAGTTTACGCACACCATGGGTGCAGTGCAGTGTAGCTGCAGATTTCCTGCGTGTTTGCTGCACTTAGCCGTAGACTTCTATTATATCTTGTGGGTTTGGTGTGCTTTCTGAATGCAGGAGTTTTTGTGCGCTTTCAGAAAGTGCACCACACCTGGAGGATATAATAGACGTCTATGGCAAAGCACAGTTAGCCCAGGAAAATCACAGATGCACTGCTCAGAACAGTAAGGGTGTATTTACATTTGCAGTTTGGGGGGTGGTAAGACCTCATAGTTAAGACATGTTTTTAACACCCCTGCCCCAACCGCACCCCTTTTAGCTGCAGTGGTCTGGGCTGTGACAGCCGCAGCAGAAGTTATACACCCTGTCATGTTTGGTGAGTTTAGCACCTGCCAAGCATGACCTATTCAAGTAAATGAGGCCACTCTGCAAATGCCCTGCAACTTTGTGCAGTACAGAAAACAAGGGGTTAAAGCAGGCAGTGTTAGCTGCTTAGACCCTGCAGAAGCATGCAGTTGTGGGGCACTTGCAGAGTGGCCCCATTTACTTGAATGGGTTGTGATTGGCAAGCAGTAGCAACCACCAAAAGTAACAGGAGCCTTATAGTGGTTGTAAACCCACTCTCATCCTTTCTAAACTATTTCAATATTGGTTATCTAGAAGGATATACATGCCTCCTGCATGTATACTTACCTGTCAAATGTCTCCCCTCTGTCTGCTATGAGACCCGAAAAACTGCAGATTTTGTGGGTGGGTCTGTTTTTTCAGGGCTCAGTGGGTGGAGTCGTGATGTCAGTAGACTCCCCGCCCACCTCTACACTCCCCTTATCAACATGCATTTTCTCCTGTGTATTTCTTCCACTGAACTTCTGCTATGATCACTAACATCCAGTCAAAACCCAGAAAAGTCCCCACATGCCATATCATGCTGAGGTGTGGAACAACCAATCCTTGCAGAGCGGGGTGGGAATTAAAAAATAATGCATGTCTTAGGCTAGTGCACAAGATATGTAAATCACCTGTCAATCACAGCAAGGGGGAAGAACGGACAAAGTTTTCACAGTTTGTCCGTTTTATTTCACTGAAAAAAGATATGAGGATTGCTCAGAGCTGGATTAACTCTTTGTGGCAAGACTGGGCACAGCTGATCTGAAATCCCATACTCTATATTGTGCCAATTGTGATACGGTGGTACAGCAAATAGAGGTTTAAATCAGGTGTGAGGAGGTGACACTGTGCCCAATGATCTTTGACTTCTCCCTTGTTGTTCAGGTAGATCTCCACCTCTTTAAGGTTGCCTAGCCCTGTCCTACAGCTTTAGTTTCATCAATTACCTGTAATTAAAAGAGAAGTATGGGGTCTACAAAATAAAACCATATACTCAACTAGGTGGCTGAAGCATCGATACGATACTGCATCTTTTCCCCACCGCCTCTGGACTGAGAACTCAGCGATCAAAGACTGCTGATTGTTCAGCTCTCCCCTCTATTCTGAGCAGAGAGTGGTGACTGTCAGTCACCAGCTCTCTGCTCCGCCCCTCCAGCACTCACTGCAGTGCTGGGCTGTGGAGGGGGAGGGAGCTGCTGGCTATGTCTCCCAGTAGCGCAGCTGAGAGGCTGAGCCAGCTGCCAGTCCGGGCATCTGGGTGGATCCCGACTGCAAAGTCAGGATCTTTCCCCAGCTTGAACCACGTCAACCAACAGCAGGCTCTTGCTGTTGGCTGAAAACAGGACACAGGAGTGCAGAACAAACTGCATTCCTGTGATCCATAGGAGAAGTAGGGCCAAATAAGCTTTGGTCATACTTCTGCTTAAAGTGGTGTTGCCACCTCAAAAAAAGAAATTTGGCTTAAAAATCATAAAAAAATAAATAATTAATTGGAAAAAAAAAAATCTTTACTCACCTCTAAATGCCTGTTGCTAGGGGGTCCCTCGTAGTCTGCCACCTTCATTGCCCGGGCAATGACATCACTTCCTGTAGGCGCCGCACAGTCATCTGGGACCTGTCATGTGTCCCAGATGAGTGAGCGTCGAATCACGGCGCACGACGCCGCTCGCGCATGCGCAGTGGGTGCCCGGCTGTGAAGACACAGCCGGGTGCCCACATTAAGAATGCCGATGGCGCGAGCGGAGCGGGGAGCGTGTCCGATTATTAAAAGTCAGCAGCTGCAGTATTTGTAGCTGCTGACTTTTATTTATTTTTTTTGTGGGCCCTCCACTGTCCAGGCAGCTGGATCCTGGAGAATACTGTATATTAAGGTAAACTTAGGTGCTGCTTCATCTAATTTAGGTAAATGTGTGAAATATAAATGTGTGAAACTAATAAATAAACTGACAAAAATTTGAAAAAAAGTAAATTAAACTACCTGTAAGTTTAAAAAGGGTGGGCTGTCCCTTTAAGCAATCAATCCTAAAAAATTATAAATATTGTTTTTCTACACTAAACGTATACCAAGTGCTTATATGCAAGTTCCCCTGGATACTGTGCGGCCTCCCTGTCACACCTAGAGAGGGGTGGGAGGGCAGCTTTTATGAGAACCCATCAGTTATATTTTCCTCCTGCAGCCACTGAAAGCCAGCTTCTCCTCTCCCTCCCTGCATTCAGCGATCAGCGGCTGCAGGAGGAAATTACAGCCTCAGTACTGTAAATTTTGCCCTTGCTGCCCCTCCTCTCCTCTCTTTCTGCTGCCCAGGTCTCCCCCACTTTCCCCCAATCCCTGCAGCGTTGCCGGCTTCCCTTCTCTCCTGTCCCGCCGGCTGCTGTTGGAGATGTTTCAATATGGAGAATATTTATATTTACTGTCCCCTTCCTTTTCTGAATGGACACAGTCAATAATTGGTACCAATCACTCACTTTGTTCATTCATAACTGAAGCGTAGTAAGCTGTGTTTACTATGCTTGAGTTTGTGAATGAACAGGAAGCTACTCAGCACAGGGGACTTCCCATTCATTCACTGTCCAATGCAGGTGAGGCTGTAGAGAAAGGGATGGGGAAATCTCTGTCCTCAGTCCCTTTCTGTCTCAAAAGTGAGGGGTCTCTTTAGACCCCTGATATTTCACCAAAGCCTCTCAACAGGGCTCCTAAAAAAATTGTGAGAAAAAAAAAAGAATATTGTAAAAAAAGAATAAAAACAAAATTGTAAAAAATAATACAAATAAAAAACGACTGACACCTTCCACTGTCCTGCTCCCTTTCCCTACTTACACCGTCCTCTGCCCTACTGACTGACACCATCCACTGCCCTACTGACGCAGTCCACTGCCCTACTGACTGACAACGTTCACTGCCCTACTGACTGACACCGTCCACTGCTCTACTAAGTGACAGCGTCCACTGCTTCAGTTGTTGACACCTTCCACTGCCCTACTGATAACATCCACTATCAGTGGCGGTGCGTCTATAAGGGTGCATGGGCGCTGCCCCCTCTTTCCAGCCACCCTGTGCAAATCAGGTCTGCCTAATATATTTAGGCAAATCAAAAAGGTTACTGTATTCAAGTTTATTTTATATGCATGTTGGGGCAGGTACTTCTCATGTCTAACTTTGTATATAAATATATACACTATATTACCAAAAGTAATGGGACACCTGCCTTTACACGCACATGAACTTTAATGGCATCCCAGTCTTAGTCCGTAGAGTTCAATATTACGTTGGCCCACTCTTTGCAGCTATAACAGCTTCAACTCTTCTGGGAATGCTGTCCACAAGGCTAGGAGTGTGTCTATAGGAATTTTTTACCATTCTTTCACAAGCGCATTTGTGAGGTCAGGCACTGATATGGACGAGAAGGCCTGGCTCCCAGTCTCCACTCTAATTCATTCCAAAGGTGTTCTATCGGGCTGAGGTTAGGACTCTGTGCAGGCCAGTCAAGTTCCTCCACCCAAAGCTTTGTGCACTAGTCCAGCTCATTTGGTGAAGGAGGGATTATGGTGTGGGGTTGTTTTTCAGGGGTTGGGCTTGGCCATTTAGTTCCAGTAAAGGAAACTCTTAAGGTGTCAACATACCAAGAAAATTTGGACAATTTCATGCTCCTAGCTTTGTGGCAACAGTTTGGGGATGGCCCCTTCCTGTTCCAACTTGACTGAGCACCAGTGCATAAATCAAGGTCCATAAAGACATGAATGAGCGAAATTGTCCTGACGTCACCCCTTTGGGATGAATCAGAGCGGAGACTGAAAGCCAGGCCTTCTTGTCGACATCAGTACCTGACCTCACAAATGCGCTTCTGGAAGAATGGTCAAACATTCCCACAGACACACTCCGAAACCTTGTGGACAGCCTTCCCAGAAGAATTGAAGCTGTTATAGCTGCAAGAGTGGGCCAACTCAATATTGAACCCTACGGTGTAATGCCCCGTACACACGGTCGGAAAATCTGACCACAAAATCCATCGGATTTTTTCCGACGGATTTTGTCTGACACCGGTGTAGCATACACACGGTCGGACAAAGTTGTCGGAAAATCCGATCATTCTGAACGTGGTGACGTTTGTTGCCTACAACGGGACTACGTAGAGGCTAGTAGCCAATAGCTTTGGTCTTGTAATGTGATCTGAGCATGCGTGGCACTTTGTCCGTCGGAATTCGCTCCACATGATCGGAAAAAGTCCGATAGGACTTTGTTGTCGGAAAATTTGAGAGCAGGAGATAAAACTTTGTCCGTCGGAAAATCCGACGGAAAAAGTCCTATGGAGCCTACACACGGTCGGAATTTCCGACAACATTGTCCGATAGGACATTTTCCGTCGGAAAATCCGACCCTGTGTACGGGGCATTAGACTGAAATGCCATTAAAGTGTAGTGCCCTCTACTTTTGGGTAGGTGATATAGTGTATTTTGTTAGTGCAGGATTTAGTTACAGGTAAATTTAGCCAGGCCTGTGGTTACTTTCCAGGTCTGGTTGGGTTAATTCTGGAAATGGGAGTGTCAGTGTAGCGGGGGGTGTGACCACCTACACTAGGGCTCAGAGATACCTCCTCTGCTTGACAGTGGAATGTTCTGGAAAAGAGAGGATGGGCTGAGACCTGAGTGGCAGGGAACTCATGTGAGAGTCTTGGCCAATGGTTAATTTGCATGGTCAAGGGGAGGTCTCTCATAAAAAAGGGGGGTTAACATGCTCCTGGAGGGACAAGAGTCGAGAGTCGAGAGGTCTGGTGGAAGTCCAAAGGAGGAGTCCAGGAGGCCAAGGGCCTGGGACTCTGCCGGAGGGGATTTGAGAATGTAAAGATGGAGATGGGGCCGGACATCCCCATGCGGGGATGTGCCGTGCGTCCGGAGGAGGAAGTAGGAGTTAAACGGAGGAAGTAGACCATTGGATCGACTTTTCTGTGACTGGGGATTGGGGAACACAGGGAGTTGATTAAGAAGAGCAGGTCAGTGCAACTTAAACAAGCAAGTGCAGGAGGAGAGAGAGAGAGAAGTGACCTGCTGTGGGACTACAAAACGCAGCATATGCAATAACGGGCAGTAACTTCCAAAGACTAAGGGGTTGTCAGAATTCAAGTCATGGAAATAGGCGGTGTGGGCCTTTGACTCTAGAGTTAATACCTCAATGGATATATCTGTCAAGCAGAGAGGAATTATTCCGAGTAATCTTTTCTGTTCAACTTGGGAGTACTGTATTGGGAAATTCACATTCGTATAGTACATGAAGATATAGGTTCAAGAAGGGATCTGCGTAGGGAAAGTCCAGCAGCAAAGGCTACGGCCGTGGATTATACCCTCACAAAATGGGGTCTGATGGAGCATCTCACTTCTACCAAAGGAAGAAATTAGATCGGCCCCATAAAAAAGAGCAAGGAAACTTAATTATTGACTGTTTGGTGTTTTATACTTGGGAATAAGTGGGAAGCGAGGTGATTGGCAAATTGCTATAACTAACTCAGCAGCCCCTATGGGGGTACATATATATATATATATATATATATATATATATTGTAAAGTTCAGGGGACCAGCCAGACCGCAGGACACAGGCTTTTAACCCAAAAGGAGGTTTATTAAACTTAAAACAGCTTGACAGCAGCAAAAACAAAAGAAAAAGGTTTCAGTCTCACCGACATTCAAAGTCCAGCATTGCTATCGCAATCAAACAGTCCTTGGGGTGGTTTCAGGTGACTTCACCTGCTAGGAGGCTTCCAGGCAGAACGCTGCTGTCCACGTTGGTTGCTGCACATCAAACCAAACACAAACCACCATCATCTCCTCTACACTCCTCCACACCCATCTGCAACTTCCTGTCTTGTTTTTAAACCAACTTCCTCTGACAGGTGAGTTAACCCTTTTTGTTCCCTTAAAGGGATCACAGACCAAACAGAGGGGAAACATAGCGTTCTTCCAGGACCCAGCCACTGCGTCCTGTACATACCCCCCCCCCTGTGCCCCAACGCCAAGGAGGTGGAGGCAACAGTGGAGCTCAAACAATGGACTCGGGAGAGGGCATCTGCATTTTGATGCAGTCTCCCGGGCCTATGCTCCACTACAAATTTAAATTCCTGGAGTGCCAGGAACCACCGGGTAACCCTGGCATTAGTCCCTTTACCTTGTCTCAGCCATGTTAAAGGGGCATGGTCAGAAATCAGCCTAAACTTCCTCCCCAAGAGGTAATATCTGAGGGATTCCAGAGCCCACTTAATGGCCAGACACTCTCGTTCAATTATAGCGTAGTTTTTCTCCGCTGGTGTTAACTTCCTACTGAGGAAGACTACTGGGTGCTCCTCGCCATGAATAACCTGTGACAACACCGCTCCCAATCCTACATCGGAAGCATCAGTCTGTACAACAAACTCTTTTGAAAAATTGGGTGCTACTAGGACAGGGTGTTGGCACAGTGCCGACTTGAGCGCCAAAAAAGCCTTCTCAGCGTCTGCATTCCACTCCACCATGACCGATTTCCGACCCTTAGTCAGATCGGTCAATGGAGCTGCCAACGTGGCAAAGTTGGGTACAAACCTCCTGTAGTATCCCACCATACCCAGGAATGCACGTACCTGTTTTTTTGTGAGGGGGCGGGGCCAATTCTGTACAGCCTCTACCTTGTTGACCTGAGGTTTTACTACCCCTCTACCCACAACATAGCCCAGGTATTTCACCTCCTCCATTCCCAAAGCACACTTTTCCGGGTTTATTGTAAACCCCTCCTTCCAAAGAGAGTCCAGTACTGCCTGGACTTTGGGCAAGTGTGACTCCCAGTCTCTGCTAAAAATGACTATGTCATCCAAGTATACTGAGGCATACTCCCGATGAGGACGTAAAATCCTATCCATTGCCCTCTGAAATGTGGCTGGAGCAGTTTGCAATCCAAAAGGCATTCTCTTGTACTGAAAACTTCCCTCTGGGGTAGAAAAAGCAGTTTTCTCTCTAGCAGCCTTAGTCAACGGGATTTGCCAATACCCCTTGGTAAGGTCTAATGTAGTGATATACCTGGCTGGACCTAGTCTCTCAATAAGCTCATCTACCCGGGGCATGGGGTAGGCATCAAACCGTGAAACTTCATTTAGTTTCCGGAAATCATTGCAGAATCGCAGAGTCCCGTTGGGCTTCGGTACCAACACAATCGGGCTTGACCACTCACTCTGTGATTCCTCAATAATCTCCAGGTCCAACATCTTCTTCACTTCCTCTGAAACAGCCTTCCTTTGGGCCTCTGGAATGCGGTAAGGCCGGACAAAAACTTTGACTCCTGGTTCCGTGACAATATCATGCTCTATGACACTAGTGAGCCCTGGCAAGTCTGAAAATTTCTCTTTATTTCTCTGCAAGAACTCCTTTGCCTGCTGACTTTGGACTCTAGACAGGGTATTTGCTACTTGGACACTCTCCACCCCAACCCGAGGCTCAAGTCTTGCACCAGCCAGGGAGGTCACCGGTTCCCTGTCTGTCCAGGGCTTTAACAAGTTTACATGATATATCTGATAGGGTTTCCTCTTACCTGGTTGGTGGACTCTATAATTTACCTCTCCCACTTTTTCTACAACTTCAAAGGGGCCTTGCCACCTGGCCAAGAATTTACTTTCCACAGTGGGGATCAACACCGCTACTCGATCCCCCACTTGGAAGTTCCTTATTCTAGCAGCCCTATTATAGACCCGTCGTTGAGCCTCCTGGGCTTTTTGCAAATGTTCTTTGACTAGAGGCATCACAGTTCGGATCCTCTCCTGCATTTGGGAAACATATTCAAGAACACTCTTATGCTGAATAGGTTCACTTTCCCATTCCTCTTTAACAAAATCCAGTAGTCCGCGAGGTCTCCGCCCATATACCAACTCAAAGGGCGAAAACCCAGTGGAGGCCTGGGGCACTTCCCGGATAGCAAACAGGAGAGCGGGTAACAGGCAGTCCCAGTCTTTCCCATCCCTTTGGACAACCCGCTTGAGCATAGACTTAAGGGTCTTATTAAAGCGCTCTACCAACCCATCCGTTTGTGGATGATAGACCGATGTGCGCAGCTGTTTAATCCGGAACAGCTTGCACACATCAGCCATAACCCTCGACATAAACGGGGTGCCCTGGTCCGTGAGTATTTCCTTGGGAAAACCAGTCCGTGTAAACAACTGGAATAATTCCCGAGCAATAGCCTTAGAGGAGGTATTCCGCAGGGGTAGCGCTTCAGGATACCGGGTGGCATAGTCAAGGATCACCAGTATGTAGGAGTGACCTCGAGCTGACTTTACCAAAGGACCCACTATATCCATGGCTATTCTCTCGAATGGGACCTCAATTATGGGCAGAGGGACCAAAGGGCTCCGGAAGTGGGTCACCGGCGTGGTCAACTGACAGGTGGGACAAGAGGCACAGTATCTTCTTACCTCTGCTTTCAGACCTGGCCAGTAAAACCGGTCGGTGATCCGTGCCTCCGTCTTTTCAACTCCCAGGTGTCCCCCTAAAACATCATCATGGGCCAGGTCCAGGACCTTGCGTCTATACTGTTGGGGTACCAATAATTGTTCTACCACATTTTCTCTCACTTTGGTAACCCGATAAAGCAATTCATGATATATGGCAAAGTGGGGCCACCGCTCATTCGCACCTGGCTCTTGGGGTACCCCATTTAATACTACAACTTGTTCCCGTGCACGGGCCAAAGTGGGGTCCTGCATCTGGGCAGTACCAAATGTCCCCTGGGGAACACCCAAATCCGGCAGGGCAGGGGTAGAGGCCACTTCCTCATCCTCTTCACCCAGCATTACCTGAAGTGGGGAAGGTTCCCCCTCCTCAGTGTTCAGGTAGGTCTGTGAACCACACATTTTGACACCCTTCACAGTATCAGCACTACTTTCATCACCATTAACCCAATCATTAGCATTTGTATCAACTGGATCCACATTAGGTTCATTTGGCATCTCAGGGTTATTACCCTCAACCATAGGAACAGAGGAACTAGTTTCTCCCCAGTCTTGGGATCGTTCAGATAGTTCTCCTTGTCCCCACAGTTTTTCAAAAAATGGACAGTCTCGTCCTATGATAACATCATGTATCAAGTTCTTTACCACCCCCACCTCTTGAGTACCAGTGCCATATGCTGTGGAAATGGACACCGAGATGAGAGGGTACTCTCTAGTGTCCCCGTGAATGCATACAACCCGTAAAGTTTTGCTTACCGGACCGATCTTCCCAAGTACTCTAGGATGAACAAGGGTTACCATGCTTCCGGAGTCCAACAAAGCCCAGGCAGGGAGGTGGTTCACTTGGACTACACACTCTTCTCCACGGTCAAGGTGTGTGGTACATACTCTATGAGCATAAAAAGACCCCCTCCGAAGAACCCCGCATTCCATGGGCTCCTCTTGCAGTGGGCAGTGGGCCCGGGTATGGCCCCAGGAATGACAGTGCCAACATTGTACATCCCCTCCTCTCCGAACAGGAACAGATCGCTGAGGAGGTACTGGGAGTGACTCTTGACCTTCCGGGGTGTTGATTCCAGGGCTCCGGGGGACATCCTTTCGAAGGGCGGCAGTCGATCGAATAGGCCGTGGCAGACTGGGCCCTTGGCGCTTGGTAGGGCCAAGCAGATCCTCCACCACTGTATATCGCTCTACCATCTCGACAAGGAGGTTCACTGTTTTGGGGTCTCCATGGCTGACCCACCGTTGAAGGTCGTCTGGCAGTGACCGTAGGTATCGGTCCAGGACGACCCGCTCCACGATTTGGGGGCCCGACAACACTTCGGGCTGCAGCCATTTTTTTTACCAGTTGCACCAGGTCATGCATTTGAGACCGTGGTGGACGATCGGGACAATACTTCCATTGGTGCACTCGTTGGGCCCGAACGGCCGTAGTCACCCCCAAACGAGCCAGTATTTCTGCCTTTAGTTTTTGATAGTCTTTAGAGTCCTCTGGCGGCAGGTCGAAGTAGGCTTTTTGAGGATCTCCGGTGAGAAAAGGTGCAATTAGACCGGCCCACTGGTCCTGGGGCCACCCTTCTCTCTCTGCCGTCCTCTCAAATGTAGCAAGAAAAGCCTCTACATCATCACTCAGGGACAATTTCTGCAAAAAATGGCTTGCCCTCACGGTCACTTGGTTGCCAGGGGCAACAGCTGCTTGCTCACGACCCTGAGAAAACTGCTGCACTACTTCTTTTAAGGCAGTCACCTGAGCCTGCATAACCCCTTGCTGGGTTGCTTGCTGTGCTGCCAACTGAGCCACCAACAGGCGAGTATTTTCTTCATGGCGGGTCTGCGCTTGCATATTAGCCAGGGATAGTTGTTTAATTAGTTCCTCCATTGCTTCAGCTTTCAGGGCTTGGGCAGCTTTAACCCAGGCCATAAACCCACTGTACTGTCCCTTTAAATGTCAGTTTTAAATTCAAATGCAAAAACAGCAACAAAAAAAAAAAAAAACGCCTGTTACTCTGTCCTGCCCGCATTCGAGCACCACTTGTAAAGTTCGGGGGACCAGCCAGACCGCAGGACACAGGCTTTTAACCCAAAAGGAGGTTTATTAAACTTAAAACAGCTTGACAGCAGCAAAAACAAAAGAAAAAGGTTTCAGTCTCACCGACATTCAAAGTCCAGCATTGCTATCGCAATCAAACAGTCCTTGGGGTGGTTTCAGGTGACTTCACCTGCTAGGAGGCTTCCAGGCAGAACGCTGCTGTCCACGTTGGTTGCTGCACATCAAACCAAACACAAACCACCATCATCTCCTCTACACTCCTCCACACCCATCTGCAACTTCCTGTCTTGTTTTTAAACCCACTTCCTCTGACAGGTGAGTTAACCCTTTTTGTTCCCTTAAAGGGATCACAGACCAAACAGAGGGGAAACATAGCGTTCTTCCAGGACCCAGCCACTGCGTCCTGTACAATATATATATATATATATATATATATATATATATATATATAGTGTCTATGTGTCTATACATATTATACATATTCTCTCTGTGTGTAATAATCAACAGGAAAGCAGTTGAGCACAAAGCAATTTATTTTCAAAGCAAAATGTAATTTTAGAAAGTATTCAGTGATTATCTCATGTATGATGCTTTTTCAGAAAGTAGTTTAAGGCACAAGCATAAAAAGAGTATAACTGCTATGGTTTATTTTATTGTTATGGTGTCATTTACTGTATAATAAGGAAGAAAATAAAACTGGAAAGAAATTTACATAATTGCGTTTTCAGCAAGGGTGCTGTTGATTTTATGTAACAGACTTTTACCAAGAATCAACTCATTAACTACTCCAAGAATTTTTTATTTTTTTTTGTAATTAGCCATAGCTTGGTAAAACACTTGGAGACTGAACGCAAAAAGAGCAGTAAATCTGAGGGGTCTATTAATTTAATTAGTGCAAAGTTATACCTGGGTAATTGATGACAATGTACAAGTCAAGTCAGGCAAGATTTCCTGGAAACTCCAAACTGATTACAATGTCCAGAGCCATCAAAGGCTAGTACTCCCATTTGGGAAAATGGTATGAAAAAACCAACCTGCTTTGATACTCAGCTCTGACCAGACTTTATATGAATTAATATACCCCGATGGATAATCTATCAATTCTATCGCACAACAAAGTGCTGCAAATCAAGAACAATAAGACAGATAATAAGACACATTTACTGTAAAATTGAGGCTTGATTCATATGACTTGATTTACTCATGAAGTAGAGCCTGCTTACTTAGCAAAATGAATGTTCAGTGATGCTGTCTTCACTTTGAATTATATGCAAGAGTAAAAAGGATGTCTGCTGAATGACTGAAGTAAACTTGGCTTCACCTTTCTCACTAACTCACATTGATATATGGATACAAATCAACAGTTTCCACTCCTGAAAGGAGAATTCCACCCTTACAATCAAAAATTTAAATTTTAAAATCTAAAACTTGTCCCTGTTTAAAAAAAAAAACAAATACTTACTAGTCTATGGAGTCCAGTGTTGTCTTTCTTGTGGGGGGAAGTTCTCCCTATACTGCTTCTCTCCGGCATCACCATCTTAAATTCAATTCATATCTGTTGTATGCGCAAACATGGGATCTGCCAGACACCCTGCGCCATTTCTGCACCTGCGTGAGATCCCATAAGCTGCCTCCTGAGATGCGTGATGTAGAAATCTCAGGAGACCGTTCTCAGGACGTGTGCAAAATTTCCACGATGGATCCTGGATTGTTCAAGGGTATTCCTGCACATACGTAACACTGGGACTGGGTACATCATCCCTAACTAAATGAGAATGACTGAGATGTACTAAAAAAATGACTTACAAATATATATATATATATATATATATATATATATATATATATATATATACACATATGTTTTTGCAATTGTAATATAGGGAGGTAAAAGGAGGCAAGGGAGAGGAAAATTAAAAAAGGGTGAAGGTTATACTTAAAGTGGAGGGCCACCCTAAAAAAAATTGCATAAAAATGTTCCTAAAAATTTGGAGGGAAAACATTTTTAATTTTTTTTTAACTTACCAGAAATGGCTGTTGCTAGGCAGATCGTCCTAATCTGCCTCTTCATATTCCACTGTGATCTTCAGTCTTCTCCTCCTCGCATCGTCTTCTAGTGAATGGGGCGCAGTGTGTTATGGGAAGTGTGTGTGTCCCACAACACAGCGCGCCCCATTCACAAAGCACTGCACGACTTGCGCATGCACAGTAGGAAATGGGCAGTGAAGCCGCAAGGCTTCACTGCCTGTTTCCCTTAGTTGGAATGGAGGCGCCAGGACCCATGAGCCGAGGGACGGTCGGTCTTGGGGGGGCCGACATTGCGGGCACCCAGGACAGGTAAGTCTGCTTATTAAAAGTCAGCAGCTACAGTGTTTGTAGCTGCTGACTTAAAAAAAATTTTTCCCGGCTGGCCCTCTCCTTTAAAGTAAACCAACCTTAAACTAAGAAATATGCACTTGGCACAGTCATTTTCCAGGTTTTTGTTTTTTTTCCTTACATATGATTATAAATGTAAAGCAAGCACTTTTTAAAAGTGGAACTAAACCCTCCTATACTTGCCATCTTAGCCTATGGTTCTGCACAAGTGGCTAGCTATGCCACCAGCCATTTGAGCGCTTGAAAGCTAAGTTCAGAGCTAAAATAAGCACTCTGGTCACTGTGCCAATTATCACCTGAGGCCTGCCTTGACTATTACTATTTTGAGAAAGAGTTTAATCAGTGGGTTTAGTCCTGCTTATGAACATTTGATAATGCAGACTCATGTGATGTGTGAATAATTATGGGTCGACTTTAAAGTGGTTCTAAAGGCTGAAGGTTTTTAACCTTCATGCATTCTATGCATGATGGTAAAAAACCTTCTCTGTGCAGCAGCCCCACAGCTCCCACTAATACTTACCTGAGCCCTATCTCAATCCAGTAATGTGCACGAGAGCCTCTGCTCTCTGGGGATGACCCATGGCACCCACTGCTGTCAATCACAGCCAGTGAACCAATGAGGAGAAAGAGGGGACGGGGCCAAGCCGCGGCTCTGTGTGTGAATGGACATGCAGAGCAGCGGCTCGGGACTGAGCCTGCTTGGGTTACCCCATCAAAAGCTGCTTGCTCTGGGGGCACTCAGCAAGAGGGAGGGGCCAGGATACAAATAAATATGTGAAAAGTGTGGCGTGCATTTGTATTCAGACCCCCTGAGTCAATAATTTGTAGAAGCATCTTTCGCTGCAATTTTAGCTGCAAGTATTTTTGGAGATGTCTCTACCAGCTTTGCACATGTAGAGAGTGAAATGTTTGCCCATTCTCAAGCTCTGTCAGATTGGATGGAGAGCGTCTGTGAACAGCAAATTTTCAAGTCTTGCCACAGATTCTGAATTGGATTAAGGTCTGGACTTTGACTGGGCCATTCTAACACATGAATAGGCTTTGATCTATACCATTACATTGTAGCTCTGGCTGTATGTTCAGGGTCATTGTCCTGCTGGAAGATGAACCTCTGCTTCAGCCTGATGAAGGAGCACGCATGCTCCGAAGCGCCGCCCACGTGACCCTGTTACCCGGAAGCGATCACAGTACTGTCTCTTGGATTCACAGAGTAGTACACAGCCTCCACAGCCTGCTCTCCAGCCATCCGGAAACGCTGGGAACCCACAACGCCACCGGACCAGCCAGAGAATTAGACACAGGACACAGTGAACCACCCAGTGACCATCGCTATATCCGGGACCAACAACGGATGAAGTATTTAACCCTCGACAGGCCTGAATTAACATCTCCTTTGTGAGTGTTCCTAATCTATTTGTAATAAATTTGTTTTACCATTGCTGCACTTAGAGGGCGCCTCTTTCTTTTTTCAAGTCTTTTGCAGACTCTAATAGGTTTTCTTCTAATGCCGCGTACACAAGATCGCCACCAGCAAAACTCAGATGAGAGATTTTTGTCGGAAAATGTGACCGTGTGTATGCTCCATCGGTCTTTGGCTGGCGGATATCTTCCGGGCTCACGGCTTCGGCGCTCTGTGATGACGTCGCATGCGCATATGCGCGGGAGCCGCCGGTCACAGCACGAGTCTAGAAGAAAAGGCACCAGCGGAGAGTTTCTTCAGTGCGCATGCACCGATGATTTTGGCAGCAGCGCCTATACTAAATATCTCCTAAACTGTGCAAGTTTAGGAGATATTCAAGGTACCTACATGTAAGCCTTATTATAGGTGTAACAGAGTTTACAACCACTTTAAATAAAACATAATTTTATAGATAATTGTCAATTATTGTTTAGCCTCATACTAAAAGCTACTGAAAACTATTTTCATTTTGGTTGGATCTCTTTATCTTTTTAATTTAAAATGTAGAATCTGAATTTACTGAGTGTTCCTATGAAATTGCCTGTGTCATCAGTAAACAGGCAATGATGATAAGCAGCACGATAGAATTTCACCTAACCTATTTCGCATTTTTTTTCTTACCTTTCACAAGTTCAGCAATAATATTTGTCCTTTTATACTCTTGTCTGTGTAATGCCTGTTCTGGAAAACCTGTCAGGGAAAGGTGTTCAGCTGAACAGCTAAGCAAAAGCAACCGGATTTGACAGAACCGAGAATGAAGTACACAGGCACAGTGTGTGCAAAAGACAGAAAGTGCCATTCAGGAAATATAGTATGAAGCTCTAAAAAGCCTGGCACTTCACAGCTACATATGGCTAGGTGCATCTGTTAAATATATGCTTTAATAATATCTGAGTAGTATAGAGCGAACCATCAGCCAGCTGACAAAACTAATTAACTTATGCAGGAAGAGATAGAAAGAAATAATTCCTTAACTCTTTAATTATTGGAACACTTTTACAAACTGATAAATTGAATTTGTGAAAAATATTGCTATCATATAGGGTGCACTGATGGACGTTTGTAAATCTGTGTGGCTGGTTTACTAAAGGAGTTGAAAATATTCACTCAATAAATTAAGTAAAAATTCACTTCAATCATCCAATCATGTGAAAAGTAAATTCCTGTTTAGTCGATTCATAACTGGGTATTTAAAGTGAACACAACTACAATGTCTCAAAAGGAGATGCTCAGTTCTATTAGCAATAGCAAATGAAACTCTTTATATCAGAACAATTTTTTCTAAATGATCTAGGAACAGATTAAAAGTAGATTATTTCTATAATGGTCATCCAAATCATTATATATTTAAATCAAACCATGCAGGGCAAAGTGACAGGTGAAACTATTGATGGGAAATACCTACAGTGACTGTTCATATTCTATCAACCAGTATATGAGCTTTAAAACAAGATTTCACCGACCTCTGTATCTATAGGCACTGTGGAGCAATTAATTATTAGACATGTGCACACTGAAATATTTTGTTTTGGAATTTCGTTTTCGTACGAAAAATGTATTTATTCAGTTACTCCCAAAATTTGTTTTTATTTATTTAGTTTTTCGTTAAAAATTGCATTAGTCCGAAAATCCAAATTAAATAAGGTCGAATCTGTCATTGAAGGCTTATGGTGTCTGTCGAATGTTCAAAGAAGATTCGATGGAGCAGCTAAACTGTATGACGCCGTATAGTTTAGCTGCTCCGTCGAATCTTCTTAAAACTTTCGACAGACACCATAAGCCAAAGATTCAACGTTTGTATGTTTTTCGCTGCTTTGTCGACTCTTTGTCGTTCATGTTGAATGTATATAATTCAAACAGAAAATGGACTGGTGATAGTGATCACTGATCAGACAGGTAACAAGATAGGGTATATAGAATCTATATAGAATCTCAATCTATAATATAGAATCTATAATAATAAATCCCCCCCACAAGACGGGCAGCCTCTGAGGCTATCACAACACTAGCAACACTAGTATCACTGTCAAGTTCACAACACTAACACAATAGCAGCAGATTATTATTAAAAAGTTAAGTTGAACTGTAGCTTGCTTCACTATTGTTCTGCTGCTGTGCTTATGCTTAATTGCTCAATAATTCAGGTTCTCTGACAAACGAAGCAGCTAAGATTGACTGTCTTCTGAAATGATTCAGTGTGTGTCTCTCTCTGCTAGCAATCGTAAGTGAAAGTAAGTTGGCTGTACATGTGTACTTAGTTCTAGCTATTTTACTGCTCCTCCTCTTTGGTTACAATGAGCCAACAACATTCATCATCATCATCATTATTTTTATTTTACTTCCCCCACCCAATTCCAGCAGCGATCTTTTCTCTCTATGTCAAATCTTTTCTCTCTATGTCGAATCTTTTCTCTCAATGTCGAATCTTTTCTCTCTATGTCAAATATTTTCTCTCTCTGTAGAATAATCTTGGACTAATAGAGTTAAAGTGGTGCCCCCCCCCCCCCCCCCCCAAAAAATTAATGCTTAATATTCCTAAAAAAATAAAATAATTATTGGAATTTTTTTTTTTTAACTCACCTCTAAATGTAAGCCAACAAGATGAACATAGTTTACAGCAGGAGTTCCCCTTTCCATGGAGGAAGACAGAAACTAATTATCTAGGGATAAAATTAACAGCATCATTGGGGAAAATATATTATGCAAATTATATCCCATTATTAGAGGAAATAAAAATGGAAATAAAATAATGGCATTTAGACCTCTTTCATGGATGGGACAAATTAACACCCTAAAGATGATACTTTTGCCTAAAATGATGTACAAGTTTCAGATGCTACCTATATCGTTACCTCCAGCATACTTCAAAGTATTAAAAATATGAATTACTAAGTTTATTTGGCAAAATAAGAAACCTTTTACAATGTTAGGGAAAGATAAGACTCAAGAGGGATTAAATGTGCCAGACTTTAAAAAATTATACGAGGCAGTATTATTATCACGAATGGTGGATTGGATGAATGAAAAAAGTGATAAGAGATGGGTAAAATTAGAACACACAATGGGGTTGATTTACTAAAGGCAAATCCACTTTGCACTACAACTGTACTATATCCTCTAATAGCATATAGAGTATATCTATAAAAATCGAATAATCTATAAAATTTACCTATGCGTGACGTTATCGAATAGATCCCGCTAACAATAGGCCTGCCTGGAGGTTTTTGGGGATTTTTATGAACTTTTGGCAAATAGTAAATGATGGCTATCTTTGGGGCCAAAGGAATTAAAAATTATTTTTCATTTTTATTTATGAGTCATTTCCTAAAGCCCTCCTGTATTAAATTATCCAATGATTTCTTATATTGATTTGTAGGATCTTTTTTGAGAGTCTTATATGTATTTTTATCTGATAATAAACTTTCAATCTCCTCCAGGTAATCCTGTTTTCTTAATAGAACAGTTCCTCTACCCTTGTCAGCTGGACGTATGATCAAGTCCTTTCTTTCATATAAAGATTTTATACCCTCACCGACTATTTTATCCTGTTGTTGTTACAAAATACTTTTTGTAAATCCTGCAGGACCAATTCCTTACGCATTAAGTGACATTTTCTTTCTATGCCTATTAGTAAAGACAATAGAGTTAGACCAGCAGGTTTACAGGTTTGAGAAATGCTTCATTATTTAATCCACCTGGTAAACAGCCACCCAATATCTGCGTTTTTAAGGAATTGTTCCTGCAGGATTTACAAAAAGTCGTTTGACTTGATCATATATCCAGCCGACAAGGGCAGAGGAACTGTTCTATTAAGAAAACAGGATTACCTGGAGGAGATGGAAAATGTATTATCAGATAAAAATACATATAAGATTCTCAAAAAATATCCTACAAATCAATATAAGAAATCATTGGATAATTTAATACAGGAGGGCTTTAGGAAAGGACTCAAATAAAAATTTAAAATAATTTTTAATTCCTTTGGCCCTTCATTTACTATTTGCCAAAAGTTCATAACTATCCTCAAAAACCTCCGGGTAGGCCTATTGTTAGCGGGATCTATTCGGTAACATCACGCATAGGTATATTTTATCAATTTTTTCTTACAACCTCTGAAAGATTCTAGACAAATTATTAATGAAGTGTACGTCATTAATGTAGAGAGGGATGTCTTGCTTGTTACAGCAGACGTCTCCTCTATATACCATTATCCCACATCAAATAGGATATATGGCAACGAGATATTTTCTAAAGAGAGATCAGTCAGTAAAAAAACCTCTGGAATAATTAATTTAAAAATGATTAGGATTTGCCATAATGCATAATTATTTTTTATTATGGAGGAGAGTTTTACCTACAATCCACAGGCGTGGCGATGGGGGCTAAATTTGCCCCCAGCCTAGCCAATTTATTTATGGCTCTATGGGAAAACGACTTTTTATTCTCATGTGGTGACTCACTTTTCTGGAGACGCTACATTGATGACGCCTTATTTTTGTGGTGGGCGAGACATGAAGTCGCTACATGAGATTATGGGGTATCTGAATTCCAACCAGTGGGGTGTCAGATTTACTTACCAATTTAGTGCATCCTCTATTTCCTTTTTAGATCTAGTGATTTTTAAAGAACAGAATATACTAATGACCAGGACACATTTTTAACCTACCCATCAGAATGGCTATATTCCGATAGAAAGCTGTCATCATCCCAGCTGGCTTAAAGTCATTCCTAAAGGCCAGTTTCAAAGAATTAGGAGAAATTGTTCTAAAACAGAAGACTTCTCAATACAGGCTGAAACCTTAATAAAATGATTCATAGAAAAAGGTAACAATCAGGATATTTTAAAACGAAAATTGGAAAAAGCCTACAATATGGATAGAAGTCAATTATTGATGCCAAGGAATAAAGAAACAAGGTAAAATAATCCTTACAAGTGGGCATTTACTACAACTTTCTCTTTACAACATTGATGGATTAACAAGATTATGAAAAAACATTGGCAAATTTAAAAAAAATATATAAAATTCTTGGTCCCAAACTTCCCGAAAAACCTAATTTCTTTTTAGAAAAAAATAACACACTTAAAGACATCTTAGCACCAAGTGCCATACCCCCCCCCCCCCCCCCCCCCCCCCTCCCTTAAGGTTGGCATGTTTGGTAAAATGAAAGGCTTTTTTCCTGTGCAAGAAATGTAATGTGTGTAGAACATCTAGAACCATCAGAACTTCATCGTTTTCTTCAAATTCCATGTCCAAGGTATATAGAATTGAGGATGTTATTACTTGTGGGACAGTAGGAGTTATTTATTTATTAATATGTTCGTGTGGGCTCCAATATGTGGGAAGAACCACACAGGCTCTAAAAATCAGAACTGGTGAACACTTGGCCAATATCCGTAAAGGATTTATTGCTTATAGTGTATCCAGACATTTTCGGGAGTGCCATAGAAGGGACCCCTCTAAAATGAAAGTTAAAGCTTTAGAAAAATATTCCCTAAATTGGAGGGGTAGCAACTTAAAGAGATCTCATGTAGGGAAACTCGATGGATTTTTGACCACTGCTTACAGTCCCCTGGGGCTCAATGTAGAATGGGACATTAATTGTTACATCAATAACAGCTAATTATGTTCCTTGGTCCATTTTTAATATACATTTTATTATTATATATATTTTAAATTAATTTAAAAATAAAATGAATTATTAGTGTGTAGCTTTGTTTATGTGTCATTATGGCATTATGTCAGACTTAGTAGTCATAGTAATGCCACACATTAAATTAAATTAAATTAAGTTTACATTTTTATTTTTTAATATTTTTTTTTATTTTTTTTTATATTAGTTAATTTGATATATTAAAATTTGTAATTTAAAGTGGGTAGGATGTTTAGTATACCATGAAGGTTTGATCATGTAACATCTATCGTTTTTAGAAAACAACTAGTTTAGTAACTGTATATTTTAATATATTTTGGTAAATCGTGTAATGATTATATTGACCTAAATCATGGTTATGCACTGTTTTGTTTGTCAAACTATATTCAACAGCCACATTTATGGTAACTATGCTTATACAGATTTATAGTAAGTGTATTAAACAAGTTAGAGATGTATTTTTTTAGTATAAGATTGTACCATGATATGCTTTTATGTATTATTGTATGTGGAATCTCTTTTGAATAATCCTTTTTAAAAAAATCTTTGCCGTGATAAAATATGCAGTAAATGAGTGACACCCAGGAGGGATGAATAATTTCGAACTTCCGGTGTCTCCCCTGCCTAGTATAAATAATGTGGTGAGTGTCGTCCCATTCCCAGTCCAAGCTTGTTACAGGGAAAAGCGTTGGGTGCAGAGACTTTCTGTGACATCACCACGCACCAGCAGGCTGTTTGAAAAATCATGGCTGTGTTTGTATGGATTGGATGTTTATGTGCAATACTTGAAATAAAACAACCATTTCTACTGCACTGCGAAGTTTCCTTTTTTCTGAATCATTCACATATTTTGGAGAATCATAAAACAGATCAGTTGGAAGGCTCGGAATTGCTCGGAATTGTTCAATCATTCCTTTTTTTCCTGGCGGAGGAGAGTGATTAACATTTGGAGTAGACTGAGTGGAACATCACAAGTGATCACTGTGTTTATCAAGCGTATAATTTGGGGTCCATCTTGTCCGGTAAGAGGCCATCTGGCTTTATTATTTTTTCTCCGTTGGAATGTAAAAGCACCCACTAGTTAATATTGCAGAGATCCAGGTGCTGCATTGGAAGCTTATATGAACACTCATCATTATTTAATTTAAGTTTTGCTTTGAGATTTTTAAAAACACATTTTTTCGATTAATTTTATTAATCGCTCTTCACTGGTTAATTGACCAACATCACTTTTTTGCTTTTTTATTTTGTTTTATAAGGTTTACATTTTGTATTAGTTTATGTGAGATTGCACAATTCCTTTCTATATATACATGTGTGAATTGAGTATTTAATTCTTGGGAGTAGCGGCACCTACACATATTTTTATTTTAATTTTTCATAATTTTTTCATAATTGTTTATGTATATTATGTCATAATAATATTGGTCACATTATCACTTTGGTAAGCGCGGAATATTTAAACTATATATCCACAATAAAAACCTTACAGAAGTAATAAACCCTCACCTCTCTATTCAGCTAAAATTAAACTAATAAAAAGTTTTGTCTATGCACACAGTTTACCAATCTCTAGCCATATCTTCCCAATGCAAGTACCCTTAAATCTTAGTATAGCTTTGCTATTAAATCTTTATGTACATTAGGGGTGCCCAACCCTTTGAAGAGCAAGGGCCACTTAAGCGACTTGGTAACCGGTCATGGGCCACAATGAGCGGAGTGGGCAGAGGTCCATGTCAGCCCAGACGGAAGGGGACGGATCCCCTTCTGTTTTTTTTTAGCCGACCGGATTGGAGATAGGTGGGTGTAAATGGACACAAGTTTGTTTACATCTGCCACTCCATATAGGTGAATGGCGGGTCCTATTGGGTAGGACAGATTGTGTGAAAGGGGCCTAAGGCTGCATTCACATGGATGTGTTGCGGTGTACCCACACCGTGGGTGCAGCGCAGTGCATCTGTGGCTTTCCCGTGGGTTAGCTGCAGGAAGTCGCGGACCACATCAGAGGGCTCTGCGATGTGGCCCCCGGGCCATTGGTTGGGCACCCCTGATGTACTTGATTGAAAAATATGCTCTAAACGCTATCTGTATCATATAACAAACACTAAATTATAAAGGTAAATTTAAACATTTTGCTCAGTTATTATTGTCCATTCATTTTTGATCTTTTTTGCAGTTTTGCAGCATGTATTTTATAAGACCTCAAAGCACCTTTCTAACTGGAATAAGAAGCAATCTTTATTAATTATGCAATGTGCAGCATGTATTTTATAAGACCTCAAAGCACCTTTCTAACTGGAATAAGAAGCAATCTTTATTAATTATGCAATGTGCAGAAAGTACATGACTCCAGGTCAGCAAGCTTACCTCCCTATGCAACCTTTTACTCCTTAGCCGCAAATGTTCATGCTTTGTTAGACCTTTGACAGATTACCAGCTTAGTCTGGTATATTTTTAGTTTTTGTCAATTATATTGATGTACACTTGTTCATTGCATCTCATGATAAAATGTGATATGGATTATTATCCACAATAATGCACACTTCACCAAAACATTTTTAGAGTATTTGTTAACCATTGCAGGAAATAATCTTAGAAACAAATATTTTTCTGTGACTAAACCAGAACAAATCATACAGATTATAAGAGTGTAGTAACACAATATCATAAACACATTAAAATAAGGAGTAACATTTGGCTAACTGTCAACTTTATTAAGTTTTTTTTTTTTATTGTATTTTTTATTGAAATTTTCATAAGAAAATAAAACATTCCAGTCAGAAAATAAAAGCAGTGTGTTTTTGAATAATTAAATCATCAGAAATTATTGGGTCGTACACAGACGACAACAGAATAAACTTACAATAACATAAGTACAGTATATGTTACAAAACTGTAGAATAGTTCAAAAAAAGGGGGGGGAGTGGGCAGGAGGAGGGAAGATCGAGAGAGCAAGCTTAACTAAAAGGTCACATATATCTCACCAACAAGAATTTCTGCTCTCTGGATCTGCAAGCAGTGAAAATACTCAGAGTACCTAAACTGCAAGACCAGGGTACACTAGGGTGACTTGATTAAGACAAAGGAAAGGGGGAAAGGCACCATGGATAGGAGATTTTAACAGTATGGTTTCTTATGAGGAATAGATTAACAGTAATACGTGAACAGGCGTTAACCAGAGGAGGTTAAGGGTATGGCTCCTGGGTTAAGCTCAGAGAGATCCCATAAATTGCAAATTAGCGAAAATTGAGGAAGTGAATCGTGGATTGCTGCAGCAAGATTTTCCATTCAACGGATCTGTTCCAGTATTTGCAGAACCTGCGGGAGTGTGGGTGGGGAGGTAGATAGCCATCTTAGAGGGATCACCCTTTTTGCTGCTAGTAGAATGAAGGTAGCTAATTTTTGGGTGTATTTAGAGATATCTGGGAATGGTAAGCCCAGGAGGTAATGAATCGGGTCTATAGGTAGGTACATTTTGAATAGGCCTTGTAGGAGTGCTTGGATGGAGGACCAGAATGATTGAACAGCAGGGTAATCCCAAAATATGTGGAAGAGAGAGCCAATGTCATTCTGGCATCTCCAGCACACTGGAGGGAGCTTAGGATCATATCTATGTAAAACTACAAGAAAAATTTAATTTTGTAAGCCGTCTCTCTCTGTTCAATACATCTTGATGACTTGGAGACTGCCTCCCAGATCCTCTGCCACTGAGGGAGAGAGATAGGTTGGTGTAAAATTTGAGACCATTTTTGCATATATAGATGGTGTGTATTGGTCAATTGCAGGGCATCATGGAGGAATTTATAAATGTCTGATATGAGATGGATCTGGCCTTGGGAAAATAAAAGTTCAAATGGAGTGGGCTTTTCTAGGGTCAGAGTCTGTGAATGAGAATGAAAGTAATGTTTAAATTGCAGAAATGAATAAAAAAGATGTTTTGGGATCTGGTGTTTTCGTTGTAATTCAGTGAAACATAGTAAGGTACAGGTGACAGGGTGAACTATATTGCGGAGTTGGAATATTCCAGCTTGTGTCCAGGGATACATTTGGGTGTAGGATAAACTATCCAGAATATCAGGGTTAAAGAGTAGGTTCAGTAGGGGTGGGCATGTGGAGGAGAGATAGAATTGACGAGAGCATCTTTTCCATATTGATAGTGTGAACAGCATTGGATGTAAACAGAGGCTTCAAAGTTGGACAATAGAAGTAGGCAGGGTGGACCATATCATGGAGCAGGGATGTATCAGGCTTGTTATACTCATTTCTAACTCTGACCATCTACTGGAAGCCATTCTTCAAGTTTTGTCCTTAAACTAAACCATAAAAATTATGAATAAACAATGTGAGTCCTTTAATACATATAAAAAGTCCACTGTATATTTGTGTCCTTGCCATTATTTCCACTTTATTCACATTGACTGATTGCAATATCTTCTCAAATACTCATGCTGCAAGTACACTATACACTGTGCAACTCCTGTCACAGTCACTGATCCAATATATTGTTGCAATACCTTTCCATAGAATTGTGCTCTGAATCCACCAAACACTGGGCAATTCCCATTACTGACATACAATTGCCCTCATCTTCTTCCAATCCGTACAAAAAAGGAAGGAAGGCTGGTGCCATGGAAATCGAGTAAAACATTGTTTTATTAATGCAGGTGAACCACAGTCAAAAAATCCAACAGGTTTCGGCCATCAGGCCTTAGTCATGACTCAGGTCATGAAGTTTAAATAAAGGATTCAAGGAAGGGCAGCGGATTCCGGATATATTCCTTTCACTTGTACAAGGAGAGCTTTCTTAAGCCCCATACACACGGTCGGACTTTTTCATGGATTCTGTCCGATCGGACAATGTTGTTGAAAAATCAGACCGTGTGTATGCACCATCGGACAGTGTACGTCGGTTTGTCCGACGGACAAAGTCTTATCTCCTGCTGGAAAGATTTGCCGTCAACACGGTCCGATCACACCAAATCCGATCGTGTGTACGGTTGTCCGACCGGACAAAGTGCCACGCATGCTCAGATCACATTACAAGACCAAAGCTATTGGCTACTAGCCTCTACGTAGTCCCGTCGTAGGCAACAAACGTCACCACGTTCAGAATGATCGGATTTTCCGACAACTTTGTCCGACCGTGTGTACGCAAAACCAACATCGGACAAAGTATGACGGACATGGTCCGACGGACCTGGTCCGCGGATTGTCCGACCGTGTGTATGGGGCTTAAGACTTCTTTCAGCTCCAAGAAATAGAACAAACGGGGAAAAGGAAGCTAAGTGTGTGCAATTGGTAGGGATGGAATTAAAGTGAACCCATTGCTTTGCTCTAGCACAGGTTCAGTTTAACTACAGTTTTTATATGTTTTAAAAGAGCATACTAGGTAGCTGCTGTGCAGCTTAGACAGGGGTTCTTCACCTTGCTCCCAGCAGCCAGAGTGGCAGAGGTGCACATGAAAGGTCAGTATAAAGTGCTGTAAGGGCAGGTATTAAAGTGAATATATTACTTTGCCCTGGGTGGGCAATGCATAAATTATTTATTAGGAATGGCATGGCAGCAAGGTAAATAGCAGTTTAAAGAGAGGTCCACAATGGCAACCTCCACATTTCTTTCTGGAAAGGTTTTCTTTAAGCTTTCAATGAAAGCTACTTTGGTTACTGTATATAATCCAAATATGTTTATATGGATTATATTATTATTACTGTATATTATATGGCAGCTGTTGGGTCGCAGATCATATGTAAATAACAATAGTCTGAAAAACTTTGTTTTTTCATTATTTATTAAGGAAGTTAGAGAAAGCATTCTAATTTGCACACCATCAAAGATGTAAATATTTCCGGGAAAATATAAATAAATGTAGAACTTTTGAAAATCCCTCAAGTTACTTTATAAAGTGTTCCTTTTGTCTCTGCACAGCACCTGAACTGCTGGAAGCATGAGACTATAATACGACAGCTCAATTTAAATTACTTTAGTTCTGACTTTTAAACTTTCCCCACTGAGCTTTAGAAATGGTTTGTGAACCAGCAGCTAAATAGGTATTTTCTGCTTTGCTAAGTGTTTATTAAGGGCTTTTAAATGTTGTAACTGTACTTATACTGGCTTTATATGTTACCCACTCATAATTCAGTAATCCTTTTCTTGTCAATTTGAAACATTCCTACTGAGAGTTTTATTTTTATTTTTCTCTTCATATTTTTTATGTAATACAAATGTCTATTCACCAGACATAAAGAATTAAATCTTGAAAAGGCCAAGTCCCAAAACTGTTAGTTATAAACTAGTATTGATCTTTAGTAGCTTTTCTTTCCAGCTTTAGGAATCCCAAATGTCATGCTATAACTGTGTCTATTGACTAGCAAAGGTGAAATATGCACTAACCCATCATTATTACTTTGATTTTTATAGAAACACTATTTTTTTAAATAAAAGTTTTCAAATGTAAAATGCAAGAACTACAAAATAAAGAAAAATATTTTACGCTTGAGAAACTCAGGAATAATTAGGTAATGATCTATAAACTACGTCTCCAATTAAGCTTTTACCACTTCCATCAGCTCATTCCCCACAGTTACAACCTTTTGTACCACCTCCCCCACCCTATTAGATTGTAAGCTCTTCTGAGCGGGGCCCTCTTTATCATCTTGTATTTTATTGTATTATAACTTTATTGTCTCCCTTTTATATTGTAAAGCGCTGCGTAAACTGTTGGCGCTATATAAATCATGTAATAAATAAATTAAAAATAAATAAAGATGAGAAACAAAATATAGTAGGTAGTACCCTGCGAGGCGCCTCATCCCCATTATACATCCCCACCTGGGTTAGACGTCTCCGGTGGGTGCTGATGCGACTTTGGCAATAAACATTTTTGTGAGTATGGATCCCTTAGTTTGATTCACACATTTCAATCTACCTGATATATTTCCATGCTCATTATTATGTTATATATTTTTTAACCATTTTACTTTATAGATTATGTCTATGTCTAGATTACGTCCCTATCTAATGACACCACAAAGCTCCTAGTTCACTCCCTGGTCATCTCACGACTTAACTACTGCAACTCCCTCTTTATTGGCTTACTTTTACATAGGATATCCCCCCTTCAGTCCCCCATGAATGCTGCTGCCAGGCTCATCCACCTTACCAACCGCTCCATGTCTGCTACTTCTCTCTGTCAATCCTCCATTGGCTCCTGCTTACCCAACAAATTAAATAAAAAAAATAACAACTTACAAAGCCATTCACAATTCAGCCCCCAGCTACATCACTAACCTAGTGTCTAAACACCAACCTAATCGTTCTCTTTGTTCCTCCCAAGACCTCCTGTTTTCTAGCTTCCTCGTCACCACCTCCCATGCTCGCCTCCTGCTTTTCCAGAGCCTCTATCATCCTGTGAAACTCCCTACCCCAATCTGTCCGATTATCTCCTAGTCTGGTTGCTTTTAGACGATTCCTAAAAACCATCCTCTTCAGAGAAACCTATCCTGCCCCCACCTAACAACTGTATTTTTATTTTCTCCATCATCTCATCCCCCACAGTTATTACCTTTTGTATCACTTGACCCTCCCTTCTAGATTGTAAGCTCTAACAAGCAGGGCTCTGATTCCTCCTGTATTGAATTGTATTGTAACTGTACTATCTGCCCTCATGTTGAAAAGTGCTGCGCAAACTGTTGGTGCTATATACATCTTGTATAATAATATTAATAATAATGTCTATGCATCAACCCCTAAAGAATGAGACTGAACTCACGAAACATATTGGGTCACCATAGATGCTATGACACATTTACCTTGGACCATTCGATTACTGTATGTAACCGTGTAATTAATTTATATATTTGGGCAAACTGTTTGGCAATATGACCCAGTTCTATTGCTGACATATACTCAATAAACCTGTACTATGTTTTTATTACTGACTGTGTGGTGCTTCATCTAAAGTCCCAATGGGCAAAACCCTGTATTTGTATGATCTATAATGCCGCGTACATACGATCGGACATTGATCGGACATTCCGACAACAAAATCCATGGATTTTTTCAGACGGATGTTGGCTCAAACTTGTCTTGCATACGCACGGTCACACAAAGTTGGTCGGAAATTGCGAACGTCAAGAACACGGTGACGTACAACACGTACGCCGAGCCGAGAAAAATGAAGTTCAATAGCCAGTGTGGCTCTTCTGCTTGATTCCGAGCATGCGTGGAACTTTGTGCGTCGGAATTGTGTACACATGATCGGAATTTCCGACAATTCCGACGGATTTTGTTGTCGGAAAATTTGAGAACCAGATCTCAAATTTTGTGCAACTGAAATTCCGATGCAAAATGTCCGATGGAGTTTACACACGGTTGGAATTTCCGACAAAAAGCTCCCATCGAACATTTTCCGTCTGAAAATCTGACCGTGCGTATGGGGCATAAGGATGGGGCAGCACAGTGGCTAAGTGGTTGGCCGCTTTTCCCAGCATCACTTGAGTTGTCAGTTCAAATCCCAACTATGGCACTACTTGCCTCAAGTTTGCATGCTCTCCCTGTGCCTTCATGGGTTTCTTCTTCTCTGGTTTCCTCCCACACTTCAAAGACATGCTGTTAGGCAAATTGTCCCTAGTATGTGTGTGTATGCTCTTTTAGGGCAGGGACTGATATAAAAATACAATATATGATAATATTTCATATATGTAAAGTGCTGTATAAATTGATAGAGCAATATAAGTACCGTATTTATCGGCGTATAACATGCACTTTTTTACTCTGAAAATAGAGGGTAAACCGTGCCTGCGTGTTATACGCCGATATCTGTAATTTCACCGACAGTGGGGCAGGGATTGGGCGGTCCTCCCCGGGTGCCACCTATTGGGAGGGTGTCAGGCTGGCTGCCCTGCCTCTCCTGGCCATGGAACAGCGCTGCCAGTAAACAAGTGCCAACCCCCTGTGACACACCGCTTCCCCTACGTAACCCAATGTAAAATGAAGCTTCAGAATCCGCTCACTGTGGCTGCTCTCCTCCTCCCGCTCTGCCTCCTCCTCATGTTTAGCATTTGATTGGAGGAGGAGAGCGGTCACCTGACCGTCAATGAAGGAGATGAGAGCAGTCACATGACCGGGACTCGGGACGAGAGAGCGCGGCCTTAATGGAGGTATGTGAGTGACACAGGAGGAGCGGTGTAGCAGAAGGGGGTGACAGTGTGAAGTTCTCTTAACTCTAGAGTATGCCCACAGCGCTGTCCCTGTCCCAGTGCTGGGAGTGCAGGGGGGTCTTTATAATAAAAGGGGACTGTTTGTTGTATAGGGGCTGTTTTTGTTGTACAGGGGCTGTTTGTGTTGTTCAGGGGCAGTTTGTGTTGTACAGGGGCAATTTGTGTTGTACAGGGGCTTTGTACTATGCATTCCCTCTTACACGTGTTATATGCCGATAAATACGGGACTTGATGTGAAGGTGGTAGAGGACAGTACTGTTGTGGGGGAAGGTTATTGTCGAGGGTGATGTGATGGGGAGCTGAGAACACTGCTGTGAACAGGGGGATATCTTGATGTGAAGGAGAGGGAACTATCATGTTATAGAAGTCTCCGACCCTTTTTTTTTTAATTGTTCCACAGGTGCCCATGTGTGAGAGTGCCATTAAGAAGGGGATCCCCAGATCCCACCCCCATTTGACTTGGTAACGGGGTACATTGTACAATAAAAATGTCAAAAATGGTAAAAAAGACAAGAGACCGCTTGGGACAAGTCGTTTATTAAAAAATAAAAATGTCCCGCAATGTAAATCCACGCAGCCCGATGGACCAAAAAAACAACAACGCCCGACGGACCCAAAAAAAAGGGCTACCCGCCCAGCTCTGGTGCCACGGGGGCTTCCCTGTGGTGTTAAAGGGGGCGGGATCATCTGTTTATGTCACGGGGTGGCCCCGCCCTCAGCTATATAATAGCTGTCATCCAAAAGAAGCGTCACTCGGCGGGAGCCTCCCATGGAGGCGGAACTGTTGCAGCTTTTTTTCTTTTTCGGTCCGTTGGGCAGCATGAATTTACATTTAGCTTCCAGATTCCGATAAGCCCCCCGCCCGCATACGCCCACAACCACCAGGCAAGGGTTGTGGGGATGAGGCCCTTGTCCCATCAACATGGGGCCAAGGTGCTTTGGGGTCAGACCCAAAAGCACTCTCCCCATGTTCCCATGTCCCCATGTTCAGGGCATGTAGCCTGGTACAGTTCAGGGGGGGTGCTCTCTCGTCCCCCCTCTTTTCCTGTGGCCTGCCAGTTTGCGTGTTCAGATAAGGGTCTGGTATGGATTTTGGGGGGGACCCCTATCTAATTTTTTTTTATTTTGCGCAGGGTTCCCCTTAATATCCATAGCAGACCTGAAAGGTCTGGTATGGATTTTTTTTGGGGGGGGGGCTACAGCATTTTTTTTTATTTGGCGCAGGGTTCCCCTTAATTTCCATACCAGACCTGAAGGGCCTTGTATGGATTTTGGGGGGACCCCCACACATTTCTTTTTTTTGGTTTATTTTTTCCCTTAATATTCATACCAGACTCAAAGGGCCTGGTAATGGACTGGGGGGAACCCATGCACTTTTTTTCAATGAGTTTTATCTATATTGCCGAGACCTGACAATTCATTACAGCTGCGATCAGTTTTAAATGACAAGTTTTCCTTTAGAAATGTCATTTGCTGTGGTACTGTTCTAAACACGAGAAAAATGTGCCACTTTACAGGCATACTATAGACAACCCACAGGTATGATATTTAAAGGAATATTTCCTTTTTATTGTTTCACTTTAAGCATTAATAAAATCACTGCTCCTGAAAAAATGGCAATTTTTAAACCTTTTTTTTGCATTGATACATGTCCCATGGGGCAGGACTCGGGTCCCCAAACACTTTTTATGAAAATAACTTGCATCTAAGCCTTTAAAATGAGCACTTTTGATTTTTCATGTTCGTGTCCCATAAACTTTAACGGTGTTCGTGTGTTCTTCTGAATTTTTTGCCTGTTTGGATGTTTTGGTGCAAACCGAACTGGAGGTTGTTCGGCTCATCCTTACTAAGCAAGTACTTTCAAACTGCATGAGACCTAGGCAAGTGTAACCATGTAGGATGTAAATGGTGGATCTCATTGGAGTTCTTTTAAAACAATTCATGTGGATTCTTAATAGATGTGGTATACTTTAGGCAGATTTACCTAGAATAAGGAGTATTATGAAATTCTAAAGATTTATAGATATGAAATACTAATAACCAAAGAAAATAACTTTAATATCATTTGTAAGATATCCTAATTATGCCCCTCGGGACAAAATAAGTCACATTTCTGTTGCTGGCAGGTCCTGGTACTTTCCAGTTAGGGTATGTAATTTAAAATGATTATACTAAAGTCATGAATACATTTTTACCAGCTGTGGAATTTTAACAATGGATATACAGTAGTTATCACCCTCCATTCAATCTCTTTTTACTATACCTGATATCCATGGCCAGCTTTGACTGTCTTAAGGTCCTAAATAATGTGGAGGCATGTTAATAGCATCATATTACCAGTTGATATTAAATCTTGATTTTAACAAGATTCTTGATATTAACAAGAATCAGAATTGGATGTGATTCAAACATCAAGTGTCTTATTTGCTTAGGTTTTCTCTATTAACTCAAGGATCCAAGGATCAATTTATAACTTAGAAAATATCTGTACTATAAATTTCGATTGAGGTGGTAGGCTTCTTATATATATAGGATATGCCTGAATTTCTCTTTGCTTTGTTGGTGTGGGCATAATTTACATCTTATTATAATATTTAGTATGCTGGTTACTAGGTACAACCATTTGGAAGATTATAGAAAGCTGTTCCATAAAGCTTTATTCTCCTGAAAGTATTTAAAAGATATTTCTTTACTTCTTGAACACAAAACTTTGATATCCAAGCACTGAAAGCCTCTGCCATCTCCGAAAGAATGGTTTTCTAATGTTGATAAATGCTAGGGAATTAAAGAATATAGGCACACTGTGAGAAGAACAATTAATACATTTCATTTAATTAAGGCAGTGTGGATTGGATTCCAAACCTCTAATGAATATAAATGGCATATGAAAATATGAATATTTTATATAAAAAAGATGATGACATTCAGTTTATACTAAGAATTTCCAAAACAAAGTTACTTTCTGAGGGACTACTCTACTCTTCCATTCTTTCCTACTTCTTTTAATTCTTCCTTTATTTATAAGTTTACACAGGACACTTACTCTTTGTAGACACAGTGAATTTTAAGTGGTTAAATTAGATATAAACTCTAGCTGAATGATGCATAGATAGCTAGATGACTGTATATCATGTTTAAAACATTTTAGTATTGGGGACTTTAGGGATGGATATGATTTAACAACTTTAGAGATATATTTTACTTGTTAAAGCATTAATTTCATGAAAACACTAAAAAAAAATTATATTTAATAAAAACTGACATTCTGTTATTTTACAGTTTACTTGGTGTGCATAAAAACCTCTGACACGTAGTCTCTCTCTTCCAGTAACTCTGTCACAAAATACAGCTATATGAAGCTAGTTCTTACAGTCCATCTTTAAGCAATAATTCCAGAAAGGTTCAAGGATTTGATGGGTTCCATGCAACAACAGTACAAGAAGTGGATTTAAAAAGGCTTAAAACGTTATGCCACAGTAAACTGTATATGAAAACTCTCAGGGGATTTCAATAAAAAGCAATAACAACACTGTTATAGAGGTAGTTACCTTTAGAACTACCTGCACCTAATTTAGGGAAACATTTATCCAAATTTTGGTAACATTAATGCATTGTGTGCAAAATTCAGGTAGTTCTAACTAACACCATTTTGGGCAGCACAGTGGTGTTGTGGTTAGCACTTTTGCCTAGCAGCAAAATGGTCTCTGGTTCAAATCCTGGCCATGACACTACCTGCCTAGGGTTTGCTTTTTCTCCCTGTACCTGCATGGGTTTCCTCCCACACTCCAAAAACCTGCTTGTGGGTTTATTGGTTGCTGTCTAAATTGCCCCTAGTATGTGAATGTACTAATGTGAGTTAGGGACCTTAGATCAGTGTTTCTTAACTCCAGTCCTCAAGGTGCCCCAACAGGTCATGTTTTCAGGATTTCCCTCGGATCAAACAGCTGTGGTAATTACCAAGGCAGTGAAACTGATCAAATCACCTGTGTAAAAAAATGGAAGGCCTGAAAACATGGCCTGTTGGGGCGCCTTGAGGACTCTAGTTGAGAAACACTGCCTTAGATTGTAGGGCAGGGACTGATGTGAATGTACAATGTATATGTGAAGCACTGTGAAAATTGACGATGTTGCATAAGTACTTTAAATAAATAAATACATTTTAAGTAGTGGGGATGATTGTACTGGGGGATGGATCTGTCATGTATGATAGCTCCCTGCACAAGGCTCAGCTGTGGACCAGGAGATTCTCCGGCCAAAAGCCATGTCTTTGCACTTCCTATTTGCCAAATTTTTGTGCTCTATCTAGGCAATATCTTACTCTTGTCACTCTTACTGCCATTTTTATCTTTGCTACCACTCATTATCGACCTTTGGCTTGTCCTTGGGCTACACTTCTGCTTGATCCCAACCTGCAACTGCTTGTTACCAACCTTTGGCTTGTTCCTCGACTATGCTTGTACTTGTTCCCAAATTGCAACCGCTTGTTACTGACCTGTGGCTTGTTTACTAGCTACGCTTCTGTTTAATCTCGACCTGTTATATCTGCCACTGCACCCCAGCATGCTCACCTCCTGGTGGAGCAATCCTGAGGACGAGTCCTGGTACTAACATGGAGCAAAACCCATCTCCCCCATCAGAAGCTCTGCTGAATACCGGTTAGTGCTTAGCCCCGGAACCTTGGGTGAGCCAACATCATCTGCCAGGGTGACCTGCTTGTATACTTATCCTGCTGGTCAGTGGGAGCCTCTCTCCTGCTATAATTACTGATTTTTTAGCTTGACCCCTGACCATGATGATGTGTAAACAAAGGAGGCAAATAAAGCGGTGATGTCATTATCCAAATATAGCAATGCCCACATGCCCACAATGCCCAAATGATGTGAGTTACTGGGTGGGCAAATTGAGAGACTAATTTCTTATCAGGCCCATCCTAATTTTGATCGACAGTGGATGATAGTGGTCAGATTCAAAAGTGGCCATTGAACTGAATAGTGGCTATGGATGTGTTCACTGCTGTGCACTGTAAATCAACAGCAAGGCAGAGCTAATTGTCTCATAGTTTCCCATCAAAGTCCACCTACCCTTACTACAAAATATTTTGGCCATGTGCCAGTCAGTGTACTGGGCACATTGGCCTTGGAGAGAAGGCTTGCACTGAGAAAAGAATATCCATTATGGACATTGTCACTTCAGTGCTGGATAGATTCAATCACTGAGTTAGGTGTAAGCTCCACCAGAATTCTAAAGAGTGTCTACAACATCCTTTAAGATTTCCCCCCACTCGCCCAGAGAAGTACAGTATATCCACTTACAGTGATTGTAAAGCTTTGTTTTGTTTTGTTTTTTCAATTACAAACATGTCATATTTACCTTCACTGTGCAGTTCGTTATGCACAGAGTGGCCCCGATCATCCTCTTCTGGGGTCCCACAGTGGCGCTATCATCTCCTCCCCACATTGTATAACCCCCTGGGAGAAGCGCTCTCCAGTCCTCCACAGATGCAGAATGTAGGACTCGGCCCCGCCCCCCAGTGCCCGCATCATTGGATTTGATTGACAGCAGTGGGAGCCAATGGCTGCGCTGCTATCAATCTATTCAATCAAGAGCCAAGAACCTAAGAGCGTCTCCGCCGAGGGAACGAAGGGGGTCAGGTGAGTAAAACGGGGGGGGGGGGGCGGTCACTGTCAGAAGTTTTTTCACCTTAATGCATAGGATGCAATAAGGTGAAAAAACACGAGGGTTTGCAACCCCTTTAATATAGGAGAGAAAAAAAGCCTGTAGCTTGACTGTGCATTGCTATAGCAATCTGCAAGCTGAATTCATCTGTAGAAATGTGCACAGTACAATATATACTGTAGGTATAGATTATCACTAGGCAAATATGTTCAAAGACTTCAGCCATCATTTTTTTTCTGTCACACCTTAGATTAGTCAGCAAATGAAGATAGCATTATTGGGGATGCATATATACTGAAAGGCATAAAGTCAATTGGCATAAAATTACAAGATAAAACCAATATTCCTTGTCAAACCCAGTATAATCAAAGCTACAAACAGCTGTATAGCAATGTTGTTAGTTGTAAAAGTGACTGATGTACCTATTGCCCATCAAAGGCATACATGCTAATGCATCCACATCTACCCACAAGCTGACAGCTTCAAACAATGCAAAGGAGCAGTAATTAATAGTTCCATATACCTTGCACCCAAGCATAGTGATAATAGGAATAATAAACTGGCAGTATAATGTGTGCATCCAGAAAGTATGAAAATCGGAACAGTTAATATTCAGTGTATCCATGCAATATAAAAGTCCATGTGTTAAAACTGGTAATGGCATAGGTAGTGATGTTTCCCAGAATTGAGTGCACACACAAATCCAGCAGTAGGAGCAGAATGGCATAGTCACATGCAGAAAGTAGACACCTTTCTCCATCTACCAGTGCACATTTCATGCATTTTGTTGTAAAAGTATCATCATAAGGGCATTTAACAGAACAACATCTCCTTCATGAGGCAGCTAAGTCAGGGCTGGTGCAAGGATTTTTGACACCCTAGGCGAAACCTCATTTTGCCGCCCCCATTGGCTCCACCCCTGACTCCACCCCCTTTGCCCTGCCCATGTGACAGAAGGTGCCGCTATACAGGAAACATCGGCTCTGCTTCCTCTAGCGTTGGCTCCAGTGCTCTGCTGCACCTCTTATTACACTACCGGTTGGACTGAGTTAGTTACAGTGGTGTGAAAAAGTGTTTGCCCCCTTCCTCATTTCCTGTTCCTTTGCATGTTTGTCACACTTAAGTGTTTCGGAACATCAAACCAATTTAAACAATAGTCAAGGACAACACAAGTAAACACAAAATGCAATTTGTAAATGAAGGTATTTATTATTAAAGGTGAAAAAAATCCAAACCATCATGGCCCTGTGTGAAAAAGTGATTGCCCCCCTTGTTAAAACATACTATAACTGTGGTTGTCCACACCTGAGTTCAATTTCTCTAGCCACACCCAGGCCTGATTATTGCCACACCTGTTCACAATCAAGGCATCACTTAAATAGGAGCTGCTTGACACAGTAAGGTCCACCAGAAGATCCTTAAAAGCTACACATCATGCCGAGACCCAAAGAAATTCAGGAACAATTGAGAAAGAAAGTAATTGAGATCTATCAGTCTGGAAAGGGTTATAAAGCCATTTCCAAAGCTTTGGGAATCCAGCGAACCACAGTGAGAGCCATTATCCACAAATGGCGAAGACATGGAACAGTGGTGAACCTTCCCAGGAGTGGCCGGCCGCCCAAAATTACCCCAAGAGCGCAGCGACGACTCATCCAAGAGGTCACAAAAGACCCCACAACAACGTCCAAGGAACTGCAGGCCTCACTTGCCTCAGTTAAGGTCAGTGTTCATGCCTCCACCATCAGGAAAAGACTGGGCAAAAATGGCCTTGTTAGGGATGGAGCCTAAACACAGGCATCCAACACAAGTGAACAGATCGATGGGCTGCACTAAAGGAATCAGGCTCCAAAAGGTAGTGATAAAGATATATTTATTAATAATAAGGACACACATAAACACAGCAACCACAAACAAGCAAGAACACAAATAACACTGCAAACCCCCAAGCCCTAATCTAACTAACTAACTATACACTTCAAGGAAATGGAACATATATATATACACAAGGCAGGGAGGAGAGACCAAGGGGGAAACAGGAAGCAAGGGAACATCAAGGCAGGAGACAGGGGACGGGTCTCAGGAACCAGGTAAGGGGGACAACATCCAGGACAGGGCAGGAAGCAGATAACGGGTCAGGTTACAGGTACAGGTACAGGTTTCAGGTCCAGGATCAGGATCAGGTTTCAGACAGGCAAGACAGGGCTACAGAAAGGAATACTGAAGCACTGAACCTCAGTGAAGGACAGGCTTATATACCCAGCAAATCCACAACAGGTGTAGCCTGATTCCTGGCATGTCCATCTGCTGGGAGACCCCCGCTGGTGGCCACCAGAACTGCACCCTTTGATGTTGAAGGAAGTAGTGACACCACCAGGCGATCCAGGTAATAACACCATTCCTGACAATGTCCATCGGCTTGGAGACCCCTGCTGGTGGCCACCAGAACTGCACCCTTTGATGCCAAAGGAAACAGTGACACCAGCAGGCGATCCAGGTAATAGCACCGTTCCTGACAGTTCCCCCCCCTAAGGAGTGGCCTCTGGACACTCCATTCTGCCCTAGATCTGGCAGTGCATGTAAAAGTGGAAGAGTCCCAAAAAGTCTTCTCTGTGACGGCAGACCTCCTTGCGCTCTCTGGCCAGAGTCTCTTAACCTACTAGGAGGCGTGCCACCCGAGTCCGACAATGGGACATGTACCCCACCACCAGGGTCTGGAAGTTTAGATCTGGAAATAAAAACAGACAGGGCAGCAGGCTCCGGGTCATCAGGCTGGGCAGCGGGCACCAGGTCATCAGGCTGGGCAGCGGACAGGAACTCATCAGGCTGGGCAGCGGACAGGAACTCATCAGGCTGGGCAGCGGACAGGAACTCATCAGGCTGGGCAGCGGACAGGAACTCATCAGGCTGGGCAGCAGACAGGAACTCATCAGGCTGGGCAGCAGACAGGAACTCATCAGGCTGGGCAGCGGACAGGAACTCATCAGGCTGGGCAGCAGACAGGAACTCATCAGGCTGGGCAGCAGACAGGAACTCATCAGGCTGGGCAGCAGACAGGAACTCATCAGGCTGGGCAGCAGACAGGAACAACTCATCAGGCTGGGCAGCAGACAGGAACTCATCAGGCTGGGCAGCAGACAGGAACTCATCAGGCTGGGCAGCAGACAGGAACTCATCAGGCTGGGCAGCAGACAGGAACTCATCAGGCTGGGCAGCAGACAGGAACTCATCAGGCTGGGCAGCAGACAGGAACTCATCAGGCTGGGCAGCAGACAGGAACTCATCAGGCTGGGCAGCAGACAGGAACTCATCAGGCTGGGCAGCAGACAGGAACTCATCAGGCTGGGCCGCAGACAGGAACACCTCAGGCTGGGCAGCAGACAGGAACACCTCAGGCTGGGCAGCAGACAGGAACACCTCAGGCTGGGCAGCAGACAGGAACACCTCAGGCTGGGCAGCAGACAGGAACACATCAGGCTGGGAAGCAGGAACAGGCACATCAAGCTGGGCAGCAGACAGGAACACATCAGGCTGGGAAGCAGGAACAGGCACATCAAGCTGGGCAGTAGGCACAGGCACTTTAGGCTGGGCAGCAGGAACGGGCACATCAAGCTGGGCAGCAGGTATGGGCACATTAGGCTGGGCAGCGGGAACAGGCACATCAGGCTGGGCAGCAGGAACAGGCACATCAAGCTGGGCAGCAGGAACGGGCACATCAAGCTGGGCAGCAGGAACGGGCACATCAAGCTGGGCAGCAGGAACGGGCACATCAAGCTGGGCAGCAGCTACGGGCACATCAAGCTGGGCAGCAGGAACGGGCACTTTTGGCTGGGCAGCGGGAACAGGCACATCAGGCTGGGCAGCAGGAACAGGCACATCAAGCTGGGCAGCAGGAACAGGCACATCAAGCTGGGCAGCAGGAACAGGCACATCAAGCTGGGCAGCAGGAACAGGCACATCAAGCTGGGCAGCAGGAACAGGCACATCAAGCTGGGCAGCATGTACGGGCACTTTTGGCTGGGCAGCGGGAACAGGCACATCAGGCTGGGCAGCAGGAACAGGCACATCAAGCTGGGCAGCAGGAACAGGCACATCAAGCTGGGCAGCAGGAACAGGCACATCAAGCTGGGCAGCAGGAACAGGCACATCAAGCTGGGCAGCAGGAACAGGCACATCAAGCTGGGCAGCAGGAACAGGCACATCAAGCTGGGCAGCAGGAACAGGCACATCAGGCTGGGCAGCAGACAGGAACACTTTGGGCTGGGCAGCAGACAGGAACACCTCAGGCTGGGCAGCAGACAGGAACACCTCAGGCTGGGCAGCAGACAGGAACACCTCAGGCTGGGCAGCAGACAGTGGCTCATCAGGCTGGGCAGCAGGCGCGGGCACATCAGGCTGGGCAGCAGGCACGGGCACATCAGGCTGGGCAGCAGGCACGGGCACATCAGGCTTGGCAGCAGGCACGGGCACATCAAGCTGGGCAGCGGGCACGGGCACATCAAGCTGGGCAGCAGGCATGGGCACATCAAGCTGGGCAGCGGGCACATCAAGCTGGGCAGCGGGCACGGGCACATCAAGCTGGGCAGCGGGCACATCAAGCTGGGCAGTGGGCACAGGCACATCAAGCTGGGCAGCGGGCACAGGCACATCAAGCTGGGCAGCGGGCACAGGCACATCAAGCTGGGCAGCGGGCACAGGCACATCAAGCTGGGCAGCAGGCACGGGCACGGGCATGGGCACATCAAAATGGAGGGCTGGCAGCGGGTCAGCAGACTGGAAAACTGGCAGCGGGTCATCAGATTGGAAAACTGGCAGCGGGTCATCAGACTGGAAAACTGGCAGCGGGTCATCAGACTGGAAAACTGGCAGCGGGTCATCAGACTGGAAAACTGGCAGCGGGTCATCAGACTGGAAAACTGGCAGCGGATCATCAGACTGGAAAACTGGCAGCGGTCATCAGACTGGAAAACTGGCAGCGGGTCATCAGACTGGAAAACTGGCAGCGGGTCATCAGACTGGAAAACTGGCAGCGGGTCATCAGACTGGAAAACTGGCAGCGGGTCATCAGACTGGAAAACTGGCAGCGGGTCATCAGACTGGAAAACTGGCAGCGGGTCATCAGACTGGAAAACTGGCAGCAGGACATCAGACTGGAAAGCTGAGACATCAGGCTGGAAGGCCGGCACCAGGACATCAGACTGGAAGGCTGGGACATCAGGCTTGAGGGCTGGAACATCAGGCTGGAAGGCTGGCATCAGAACATCAGGCTGGAAGGCTGGGACATCAGGCTGGAAGGCTGGAACATCAGGCTGGAGGGCTGGCACCAGGACATCAGGCTGGAAGGCTAGTACTGGCTCTTCAGGCTGGATTGCTGGCACCTCCGGCTGGAACTCTGGCGCTTCAGGCTGGGACAGATTAGTGGGTGTGGAGGCAGATTGGGTTACTGGCAGGATCGTTTTGGTCGGGAAGAACTTTCGTTTTTTCTTTGACTTGGTCGCTGAAGCTTTGTAGGTTGGGGGTGCAGCAGACAGGAAAGGAGTGTTGGGATTTGGCAGAGAAGAGGTAGGGGAGTTGTATGCAGGATAGGTACAGGGAGAGGAGACCGGATATGAATATTTGGTTGGGAGCAATGTATACTGGGTGGCAACTGAGTTTGGCATGGGTGATGGGGAAACATACATTTGTGGATTTGTAGGCAGCTGAGAAGAGGCAGGGGGGTTAAATGCAGGATAGGTACAGGGAGAAGAGACCGGATATGAATATTTGGTTGGGAGCAGTGTATACTGGGTGGCAACTGGGTTTGGTATGGGTGATGGGGAAACATACATTTGGGTAGGCTGGTGTCTGATGGCAGAAGTGGTTTGTTTGGCTGGGGCTAATTGCATCATGCCAGACCATGCTGAAAGTATGGGTTGTACAAATTGTGAATTCAAGTTTCCCTGTCTAACAAAAGACTGCGCAGACACAATGCATTCAGAAATCACCTGTGGGGAACAGCCAGAGTAGTGCTCAAAAAAGTCGTCGGGATCATCTTCAAAAAGCCATACTAGGGATACAACCTGATTCATATCAAAAGGGGGAGTGAAATCATCACGGCCCTCAGGAATACAGGGCAGGGCCAGCTCGGCACAAATCTGGATCAGGGGCTGCACGTCCTCAAAAAGAAAATGGCCCTGATCAACAAAAGCATGGGCTATACGGTTGCACTCCAGTAGTTGCTCCCTAGTATAGCCACCCAAAGTCTGATAACAAAGATCTCTTTCTTCCAATGCCAGGAGTGAAAGATACAAAATATCTTCCAGCTGCATCTTCCTTGACAAAAGCAAGTGTCCAGACCCAATTCCCAAGTGCAGCCGATCTGTTAGTATGGCTTCAGTATTCTGTTAGGGATGGAGCCTAAACACAGGCATCCAACACAAGTGAACAGATCGATGGGCTGCACTAAAGGAATCAGGCTCCAAAAGGTAGTGATAAAGATATATTTATTAATAATAAGGACACACATAAACACAGCAACCACAAACAAGCAAGAACACAAATAACACTGCAAACCCCCAAGCCCTAATCTAACTAACTAACTATACACTTCAAGGAAATGGAACATATATATATACAAGGCAGGGAGGAGAGACCAAGGGGGAAACAGGAAGCAAGGGAACATCAAGGCAGGAGACAGGGGACGGGTCTCAGGAACCAGGTAAGGGGGACAACATCCAGGACAGGGCAGGAAGCAGATAACGGGTCAGGTTACAGGTACAGGTACAGGTTTCAGGTCCAGGATCAGGATCAGGTTTCAGACAGGCAAGACAGGGCTACAGAAAGGAATACTGAAGCACTGAACCTCAGTGAAGGACAGGCTTATATACCCAGCAAATCCACAACAGGTGTAGCCTGATTCCTGGCATGTCCATCTGCTGGGAGACCCCCGCTGGTGGCCACCAGAACTGCACCCTTTGATGTTGAAGGAAGTAGTGACACCACCAGGCGATCCAGGTAATAACACCATTCCTGACAATGTCCATCGGCTGGGAGACCCCTGCTGGTGGCCACCAGAACTGCACCCTTTGATGCCAAAGGAAACAGTGACACCAGCAGGCGATCCAGGTAATAGCACCGTTCCTGACAGGCCTGCATGGCAGAGTTCCAAGGAGAAAACCACTGCTGAGCAAAAAGAACATCAAAGCTCGTCTCAATTTCTCCACAACACATCTTGATGATCCCCAAGACTTTTGGGACAACATTCTGTGGACCGATGAGACAAAATTGGAACTCTTTGGAAGGTGTGTGTCCAAGTATATCTGGCGTAGAAGGAACACTGCATTTCAGAAAAAGAACATTATACCAACAGTAAAATATGGTGGTGGTAGTGTGATGGTCTGGGGCTGTTTTGCTGCTTCAGGACCTGGAAGACTTGCCGTGATAAAAGGAACTATGAATTCTGCTGTCTACCAAGAGATCCTGAGGGAGAATGTCCGACCATCTGTTCGTGTACTCAAGCTGAAACGAACTTGGGTTCTGCAGCAGGACAATGATCCTAAACACACCAGCAAGTCCACCACCGAATGGCTGAAGAAAAACAAAATGAAGACTTTGGAGTGGCCTAGCCAAAGTCCTGACCTGAATCCTATTGAGATGTTGTGGTATGACCTTAAAAAGGCCGTTCATGCTCGAAAACCCTCTAATGTAACTGAATTAGGACAATTCTGCAAAGATGAGTGGGCCAAAATTCCTCCGGGACGCTGTAAAAGCCTCATTGCACGTTATCGCAAACGCTTGGTTGCAGTTGTTGCTGCTAAGGGTGGCCCAACCAGTTATTAGGTTTAGGGGGCAATCACTTTTTCACACAGGGCCATGATGGTTTGGATTTTTTTTCACCTTTAATAATAAACACCTTCATTTACAAATTGCATTTTGTGTTTACTTGTGTTGTCCTTGACTATTGTTTAAATTGGTTTGATGTTCCGAAACACTTAAGTGTGACAAACATGTAAAGGAACAGGAAATGAGGAAGGGGGCAAACACTTTTTCACACCACTGTACATGCTGCAGCCTACAGAGCATGCAAACACGGAGGGAAACCAGCGGACAGGCGCCCCTAGGCAGCAGTGCACCCTAGGCGCCTGCCTAGTTTGCCTAGTGGTAGCACCGGCTCTGAGCTAAGTGTACAATTAGAAGTAAATTGCTAGTGGGCAAGAAACTTTGCAGTGGATATTAAGGAGTGCCTTGTACAAAGGTTCACATCACATCGAGCTTAAAATACAGCCAATATTTTTCAGGGCGAAGCCCTCCCCCTTTCCCCCTTCCTCTGGGCTTGAGCAGCTCATGTTATTAGAATCACGAGATGCAATAGAAGACCTATGTTAGGGCTTGATAAAGGTGGTCATATCTTAACAGCACTATGGACTGCCTGCAAGGAAAGTGGGTGAGAAATTAATCTTTTATGGCAGAACAGACATACAGTGTCTTCTGTCATAAAAAAAATAAAAAACCTACTAGCAATAATAATGAAAAAAACCTTCAGTTCTGTTGTAAAATGCTTGGTGTGACAACTCTTACATATCGTATATAACTTAGATGTTGTGTAGTATTTTAGGTTGAGTGAACCTTAATTGGCAGGTGTCGTTCAACCTTTAAATATATTGGAGAACATAGGAACAGCTGGTTTATAACTCCTTCTTTTGCTGTACAGCCAATATAAATCTACTGTCAGATGTGTCAAGTTTTGTAATGTTCCTATACCCTGACAATGTCAAACACTTTTGTAGGTATAATAAATAAATGTTGATCTCTGAAAAGAAGGTAACTCGGAGATGTATTAATGTTGAATTACAAGCTGCCAGTGCTGAGTGAACAAAATGAATTGTGGGTAGATGATGAAACAAAGGATAACCTGCTGAACCTTCAGTTTTACGCACTATTTTCACAGCAAATACAAGATTTGTTTTGTGTGTCATTTAATAGAATATACTGTCTTTTACAATGATATATTTGCAACATCTAAAATCTGTATATTAAAAAGAATAGTCTTTCATCCTTTCATTATCCTAAATGGAATATTATGATTGCTTCTCTATAAGAAAATACTTCTGTGCTGCATGTGTTCAGAACAAGAATTGTAATTTATATATGTTAAAAGGAGTGGGGCCAGAATAATTGAAAGGAGCTTTTGTAATCCTCGAGTGCTAGTCAAACCCACTGCACCCTTAAAAGTCACCTTAATTTTTTTCTTGTCTATTCACTTTGAAATGGCAAATATACACCAACATGAAATAAAACCCCTCAATTTTTCTTATACTTTTGTAGTGCCCTCGTTCCTAGAGTAGGACTGCAGGTAAATTTAATTGTGCTGGGTGGTAGTCAGCCTGGTTAATTTGTAGTGTTTAGTGATTACATGACTTCTGTTAATTCCATTTATTTGTGGCTTCTCCCTTCTGTCAGTAGGTGGCACTGTTGCCTTTGACATTAGTATGATGAGCTACAGTATATACAAGTGATGGATGAACATACTTTTCTCAGCCAATCATAATTTCTACGATGCATGCTGGGAAAAGCTATTTTATGGAAGGAAGTCAGGTGATCAGGATCAGTCCTCCCACCTAGGGGCTTTGGCCTGGATGAATGGTGTGTGTACAGTTTTTACCTGCTAGGCCTGAGGCCTATCCATGTGACGGCTGCTAGGCCTAACCGAGGGTGTTCAAGTTTTTTGTTATAGAGTTGGGTGTTCAAGTTTATGCAGAGGAAAGCCTGCCAAAGATCCAGAAATGATTCTAGAGGGATGGAGTTCTAAGGAAGCACCAGAGAGAGGACCCTTCATGAGCAGGAGGCTATAAAGTGGCTGGGACAACTTCAGAGAGAACTTATCCAAGGGAATCCGTGTATGAAGCTGTAAGTAAAGTTACTAGAGGAGACAGCCTGCTATACAAAGTACAGGTGTGCTGGTTCAGCTTAATGACTTTTATTCCTGTACAGCTGTCTACCTTACTTCACCTATTTTTATCTAAGGAGTCTGCCAATCTACCTGTTGCTGATAGTTTTAAGGGTGTCCTGTGCCGTATCCCCTCTCTCCCACATTTTTCCTGTTCTGAGAAATAAATTCTCTTTTGTTTAAGCATAAAAGTGACTAGCATCCATCTTTCTTGCTTGTTCATCACCCACTATGCCCACAAACCTGCACCCTGAGAATGTAGTTCAGCCATCCCTACCCACGGTAGTCACCATCAGGCTCCCGGAAAATCGGGGTAGGCGCTACACCTTATTAAAGAATAAGTTCACATTTTGGAACATATTACATGTTCCTCTCTCCCTCCCATCTCCCCTGAGTGTGAAAGCTGCTGTTCTTGGCTCTGCCTACATGGCAGTGTCAATCATTCACAGTTTCCTGTGAATGAATGAACTACAAGTACCATCATCCACTGTGACAGATGGCTTGTTGTTCTGAATGAACTGTGAAAGTGCTGATGAGCTACTGATGAGCGCCCTTGTAGTTCTATCACAAGCCCTGCAGCTTTCAAACTGAAAGCATGTATGGAGGTACGGGCTAAAAGCTGGAGAGCTTGATATGCAGAAGCCTGACATTGCACCCTTAATCCACTGTCCAAGCCCCTGCAGGTAAAACTAAAAAATGCACGCTTTTTCTGCAAAAATATGTGTTTTTTTTATTTTTTCTAAAAAAGGTGAACTTATTCTTTAAATATTTCTGTCAATATAGGAAGGAATGGGAGATTTCTCCACATGGAGACAAAGCCAAAGGCACATTTTTAATAAAGTCTTCCGTGTTTCATTGGTGACGTTAATACTTCTTATCTGGGCATCACTGGGACAGGAAGTAAGGGAAAATCTTCTTAGTGGCGCCACGGAACACAGAAGTAAAAAACTCACAGAAATTGTCTTTATTCCCATTTATCGAAAATTTAAAAAAAATGTATTGTCTGTAGTTATATCTTAAAAAGTGCTGAGCACTCACCCCATGCTGTAAGTACCTGAGCATCCAATTGCCAAATACCAGTAAAAGTGAATGAGTCACATGTTCTCCCATGTCCCAAAGTTTCTTCATTATTGGTCCCTATTGGAAAAGAGCAGCAAGGAGGCAACAGGAGGGTAAGCATGTATGCTGAGGATACAGTCACTAGTAAAGTAAACTTGGTTCTTTGCCCTGTATGGATAAAGTACAAGTTTTCTTTAAAGCAAATGTATATGTTGCACAGAGCAGCCATTTGAATTTCATGTTTCATGATCCCAGAGTTGCTACAAAAGGAATATTCCAACCTGACTGTTGGTGAGGCACACTAGTTAAATTTGTTTTTCATCAGGAATCATGTTTAGTTTGTTAGTAACATATTCAAACATGATTTATCATTTACTGCATATCTATATACCAATGGGCAAAGACCAAATGGTTCTATGAGCTCTTTTTTTAGGGAGACCTCAAATTGCTAGAAATAAGCCCTCTTACTATCTTGATATTAGCAGAACAACTTTGTAAGTTCTCATTATACAATTTTGTGCATGTCTGAATCACCCAATAGGCACTTGTAGGTACAGAGTCCATGGCCTATGAAATGTGAAGGTCCTATAAAATCGGGTAAATATTAAAGCCCAACTCTATAACAAAAAACTTTAGGAAGGATACGTGGGAAAAGGTTAGAACTTTAATCAAATGTATTATTTATTTGATTTCCACTCTAATTTCATGTTCTGGTGACAGAGGATCACGGGGACATAAATTGGTGGAAAATCTCTACAATGAAGACATAAAAAGTAACAAAACACTTTCTAGCAAGAGACATGGTTCAGAGAGATAGAGCAACATTTTGGGGTAAATGTGAATTATATCATTACAAATCCTTTAACTGCTGTGTAATGTCTAAGGTTAGTATAAGACTGCTCTCCTCTCATTCTCTCTCCTATTTCATTGACACCATTTTTCTATTTTTTACATTCCTTTCTCCTTCACTCCCTTCTGTTTTTATTTTTCAGTAAACAGGTAATAAAAACACTCCCTAACTTAATATTTCTACATTTATAATTCTGCCAATTTGATTTAAATCTACATTAATGCTTTCCTATTCTTCCATTCTATTTTAGTATTTTCCAGACAAACATAAAGGGTAGAAGGCTAAACCCTGCCTCCAGCAAGTGCACTTTTCAGAGAGATGTAAAGATTGTACTTCTCATTTGCAGTACTGAGAAATTACAAAAAGCAGTGTTTCAGATATATTCACTTAGCTGTTTATCAATAAATATTTTCTGTAACTTTTAGTTTCAGTTAGTTGCAATAATACTCCAGGTTTAGAAAATGCTAATGAGACTGCATAAAATACAACGTTATATCATTTAAAATATTTCCTTTTATGGATTTTGTATAATTTCACCTTTGGTGTCACTAAAAATGAACACGCAGATGACCTTATATTTTTTTTCCCAGCTGGATGTCTCTCTCTAATTTAAATGTGGAGATCAGCAAATATGGTTACTTATTTGGTTGGAAAATACATTATAGTAAACCCGCTCTATGCATCTTAACCTCTTTTTAAATGAATTCACTGAAAGACAATTTCCTCTTCAAATTGGCCACTTCTCATATAAGATACCAAACTACCGCAATCCCAAATGACTTATATACTGTATGATCTTTTGCCTAAACGTATCACCCTCACTGAACAGATCAAAATAGGCCTTAATAAATTAATCAAAACAGTTATCACATGTTTGATAGAAACAATATAGTCAAAATGAACATATATCCACATTTGTTGCATTTCCTTCAAACATTATCTATCTAGCTTACAACAAAAAATTTTTCCTACTTACATTTGAAACTTATTGATTTTATACTGGCTGGCAAAAGAGCCTGGCTTAATAGTGCACTCTTTAAACTACCCATGCACAATGAGATTTTGGCTTTCTCAATGCAATCAGATATTATTATGCCACCCACTTAACATGAATCCTGGACTGGTGTAGCAACACACCTAGAATCTGTGGTCACAGATAGAACAGGAATCAGTGCAGCTTTCCTTGGCAGGGCCACAATGGACCAGTCCCCTCTTCCAACTGACAGTAAAAAGCTTCACTGGTAAGCTTTTACAATCAAGATAATGAAAACCATCTTCTATAGGTTGTGAAGTCTTCCACTCGCTCCCTTGACACCCATATTGTGACCCCAGGGTTTTACACCTGGTCTCCAGGATGTCCAGTTCAAATGTTTACATTGACATGATACTTCTAGGGCCATACTCTAATCTACCAATGGTAGATTCCTCATCTTTGAGAGGCTTAAATATGTGGTCAGTCTAGATTTGGATTTGTGCAGAATCCTGAAATGAATTCGTTATTTTAGGACATTCCCTACTCATACCACAATATTTAGACCTCTATACCAGGGGTGGGCCACCGTGGTTCTTCAGCTATTGTGGAACTATATGTCCTATGCGGCTTTGCAAAACTGACAGTTACAAGCATGACTCCTAGAGGCAGATGCATTATGGGACTTTCACAACAGCTGAAGGGCCTGCAATTTCCCATACCTGCCCTACACCATTTGAACAACTCTGTTTAGACTTAGAACCTATCCATCACTCCCTATCTCTCCTACACTCTTTTTATATTGAATGAGGATCCTTGTGGCCCACCCCCATATTCAAGAAAATGGGAAAGTGAATTGGGGTTTTCTATTCCATCTCCCATCCATACCCAATCTATACTCTCTTCTACTCCACACCTCACCGCACACACACTTCACTTCCCTCTTAATTCTGCTCCTAATTCCACATTCTTTACACTACACATCTGTCTCCTCCTTTCCTCTGCAAAGTCCCAATTCTGCCCCCCCTCCTTGTATAACATGAGAGATTGTACAAAATGAGAGATGTGGTGCAGTGGAGTGAGTTGTATATGAGCCCAATATGGCATCCTGCACGCTAGCCAGATTGATATCAACAGTGAATTTAGATAATGGTAGTCATTTTGCAATATTTTCTTCATACAGTATGTTCTTCATATTTCATATTGGGTAATCTGCATGGTATATCTGCTCCTTCAAAATGTGTTCTTATTTGTTCACTAAACATCACTCTTATACCTGCACTCAATGTTTGTTAAAAAAAGAACAAAAAAAAAAGTGAAAGAGCCAGTTCAGACTGGCTCCTAGTGCTGACCTCTCCTAGTCTGCTGTACAGGGAATTACAAGAAACGAATATTAAATCAAGTTCAGCTATTTACAGTTCAAATATTTTTAAATACATTCGGGCCTATCTCTCCCTCAGCCCCCGTACACACGGTCGGAAATTCCGACCACAAAATCCGTCGGAAAAATTCGTCCAACACTGGTGTTGCATACACATGGTCGGACAAAGTTGTCGGAAAATCCGATCATTCTGAACGTGGTGATGTTTGTTGCGTACGACAGAACTACGTAGAGGCTAGTAGCCAATAGCTTTGGTATCGTAATTTGATCTGAGCATTGCGTGGCACTTTGTCAGTCGGAATTCTCGACACACGATAGAAAAAAGTCCGATCAGATTTTGTTGTTGGAAAATTTGAGAGCAGGATCTTAAATTTTTTCTGTCGGACATTCCGACAGAAAAAGTCCGATGGAGCCCACACATGGGCGTATTTTCCGACAACATGGTCCGATCGGACATTTTCGGTCGGATTTTCCGACCGTGTGTATGGGGCATCACTGTGACTTTACCTCACATGACTTTACCTTTATTTCTCTATTCCTTATCCTATTTACTTTTCCATTTCACTTCCGTTCATCCTTTCCTTCCTGATGTACTGCCAGAATGGAACCTAGATGACACTCCAGGGCCTTCACATTTTAAAAATCAAGATTCTCTGACCAACCCTCTGTCTTATACAGTACAAAATAATATATTACCTTTGACCCCTCATGTTACTTAGAATTGCATAGAAATCCTGTATATGATGATCGTGAGCTGGGTTGGTAGCAAGGTGTTTTATGATTAATCACTAATATGTTCCTGGATTGTTATGTGGAGTTCATCAGTCGCTGACTGTTCATATTGATTTTATTGATTCCCTTTTCTATTCTGTACCCTATATTTTACCATATAATCTTTATAAAAAAAATGATTAAATCGGTAGTAAAGCCCGCTTTGTGATTTTTACCTACAGGTAAGCCTATAATAAGGCTTATCTGTAGGTAAAATGAATATCTTCTAAATGTGCACCGTTTAGGAGATATTCACCCTGGATGCAGCTGGTGATGTCACAAAGGCATACCTTGCTGGACCTTCAGAGCTTTGTGCCAGAACCGAGGGCTCCTGCACACATGCACGGGAATTGACATCATCGCAGTCTCAGCCAATCACTTAGCCGAAGTGCACAAACCTAGACGAAAGACCGGGGGAAGATGTCAGCCCTCTCAGTGGTGATAGCGTGCCACTGGAAAGCTTTGTTCCAACGTAAGTATTTAATAATGTGCTAGTATGCAATGCAATTGCCTTACAGGTTTTTTTTTTTTTAAATCAGCCTCGGTTTACTACCGCTTTAAGAAACAAAGAGTAAACAACTGTATAATGGCGTGATTTTTTAAAATATCAGCCATATTATAGGGAAATTATTCTTTTAGGTTGATTATTTTTGTGTCTGTTGGCTCTTTTATTATCATTAATAACCTTATGAACTGGAATTCCTGTGGTACAGTGACCTTTTTACACTGAAAAAATTATTAGATTATGTAGCAAATATTGGGTATCATATACAATTATTTATGAATTGGTGTGAAGCTGTAGATCTAGTATTTCTAATTTATGGTGAAATTATTCACATACGTATTAGAAGTAGATTTAATTAGTTTCCTTTAATCATATTAATACCTTCTGTCAGAATAATGTGCGCTGCTAACAAAACTAGTCTACAAATTCATTCCCGTTTCCACTGTAAACGATGGAATTATAGAGCAGTTGTAAAACATGATGGCATTCATTTTAAATTGCATTTTTATTACTTTTTATTTTACACAAAAATTAAATTAATTTTAAATGAAACAAAATATACAAAAATGCTGTGCATTTTTTGGTATTATATCCCATTTTATTGTAGAAACTCTACCCAACCAACAATCATAGTATCATTGACACATTTCTATTTATTTATGTATGTGTGTATTCATTTATGTATTTGTTATCTAAAGTGGAACTAAAGGTAAAACCTTTAGTTGTATTTTGGATAGAGTTAAGGGAGAGTTATAATCCTGTAAGATTTGTTTGCCATATGTGTCCCATTGGGAAGATTTCCCTTCATTTCCTTGTCACCAGGGTTACCAGAACTAGTCTCCCCTTTGGAAAATTTCCCCTAATTTACTGGGGACTTGGGGATTTTCTTTTGCTTCACTTTTGGTCATAACAAAAAATGTTTTAGTTGACAGATAGAGAAGGTTATTCTCCCTAAGGAGGAAACAGAGAGTGATTAAAAACCTGACAGGGGTTCTAATCCCTCTCCACTCTTTCCAAAACTTAAAAAAGTGTTTTGCCTTTAGTTATACTTGGGAAAACTGCTATGAGTGTACTCCCCTGTCCTAAACAGGGTCTGCTCTCTAACTTTAGTTTTGGCTAGGTAATAGTTACCCCATACTGATTGTGTCATTTTTCACTTGGTCTTTCCCTAAGCTTCAGTTAGGTTGTGATTTCTTACTGCTGTCAGGAGACGTCACTGGTACCGCTGGCAATAGTATAAGATTTCACAAACAAGACTGTGTTATAAATATTTATATTTGCTTCAGCCAACCCAGTAGGAGGTTCAGGCCACTGATGCATGCTGGGGGAGCATATAAATATTTGGGACAGGCCATGTGCTGGCTCTCTTCTCCCAGGCTAAGGCCTGTGGTGGTGCTGTTGAATGAAGCTCTGCTGTTACTTTCGGCGACATCACATCCAGCCCGTGGAGCACACAACGGTCATGTCATTTTCGGGTCTGGTAGAAACCGATCAGTACTATTTTTTGTACCATAAGGGCCTGTACCATGTGATCGCTGTGTCCAATCACACACGTGGTATCCCCATACTCAGGAGGAGTATCAGAATGTGTTTTGAGCTGTAGTTCTAAGCATGCCTATGCTGTATATTAGAAATATCTTACTAATTGACAACTTTGTATAAACAATAAACTTTCTTTCTCTTCCCACATTTTCCAAAAGTGTGTGGCAAAAATATTTTTTTTTCACAAAAGACTCCTTATGTCTTCTAAACAATATTTTGGGTGTTTGCCTTCCAAAATATAGCCTTTTTGGTGTTTCCACCATCCTGGTGCCCCAGGGCCCCCAAAAGTGTGATAGGTGGTCTAGAAATTAGACGTGTAATTTATATCCTTGGGAAAGCCTTAATGTGTTCCTTGAATTTTGTGCCTCTCTTGGTGGCTAGGCTGTGAAAAAGTCCCACACATGTGGGATTACCATATTCTGGAGGAATAGAAAAATGTATTTTGGGGTGTAATTGTAATTATGCCTATGCTGTGTGTGAAATTTAACTTAAAAACTTTAAAAGAAAAGCTACTTTTTGATTTTTACTTTTTCCAAAAATGTTATTTAAAAAATGACAAAGGGTATTTGTACTGACCTTACATTTTAGGGCCTCAATAAAAGAGTTAGACAGTTAGAACATAAGGATTAACCAGTTTTCAAATATACAGTCTTGGCCAAAAATATTGACACCCCTGCATTTCTGTCAGATAATGCACCACTTCACACAGAAAATTGTTGCAATTACAAATGTTTAGGCATTCTCATGTTTATTTCTTTTGTTTGTATTGGTATGACACAAGAAAGTGGAGAAACAAAAAGCCAAATCTGATACATTCCATGAAAACTCCAAAAATGGATGGGACAAATTTTATTGACACCCTCAATTTAATATTTGGTAGCATATCCCTTATAAAAAAAAACAAACTGAAATAAATAGTTTCCTGTAACCATCAATGAGTTTCCTACATCTCTCTACTGGAATTTTGGACCTTCTCTTCTTTCGCCAACTGCTCCGGAGCTCTCAGATTGGAAGAGTTCCTTTTTCCCAACTGCTGTTTTAAGATCTCTCCACAAGTGCTCTATGGGATTTAGATCTGGACTCATTGCTGACTCAGTACTCTCCAGCGCTTTGTCTTAACCCCCCTGGCGCTAATCCCGAGTCTGGCTCGGGGTGGGAACTTCAGTACCAAAAGCGGTAACCCCGAGCCAGACTCGTGCTTGCATTGCAGGATACAGGGGAAGTTACTTACCTTATCCCCTGGATCCTGCAATGTGTGCGAGCCGTCTGCTCGCTCGATTCACACAATGCCCGAGTGCCGCTGATCTCCGTTCCCTGCGACGTTAGGACGCATGGGAGCGGAGATCGGCGACAAATTCAAAAAAGTTAAAAAACAGAAAACACATACAGTACTGTAATCTTACAGATTAAAGTACTGTATAAAAAAATACACACCCCCTTTGTCCCTAGTGGTCTGCCCAGTGCCCTGCATGTCATTTTTATATAATAAATAGATTTTTTTCTGCCTGGAAACTGGAAATTGTCCATAGCAACCAAAAAGTGTCCCTTTATGTCAAAAATGGTTTTAGACCAGCTAGAAAACAGCGATAATAAATTAGAATTACAATTTATCATCAAACACTAAATTTAATGACAGCAACTATTCTGCAACTGAGCAAATTTCAGTGTTTTTGATTTGATTACATTATTTAATAATTTTTATATATATTTTTATTATATTATAATTTATGATTTTGTGCTTCAAACTTTATCATACCCGGGATGTCCACTAGACTCTGGTTCGGACAGATTTAAGTGAGTTATTCATAAGAATTGCATGCCTACAATATAAAAACGCCAAATTTCCATGCAAAATAATTGTACCGCTTTCAGCACAAAATTCCAGCCAAAATCATCCCACCAGGGAGGTTAAACCATTTCTGTGTGCTTTTTGACATGTGCTTTGGGTCATTGTCCTGCTGTAAGACCCATGACCTCTGACAGAGACCCAACTTTCTGACACTGGACCCTGCATTGCACCCCAAAATTCTTTGGTCATCTTCAGATTTCATAATGTCATGCACACCGTCAAGACATATAGTGCCTGAAGAAAAGCAAAGCAACCCAAAAACATCAGTGAACCTCCACCATGTTTTTACTCTAGGGTCTGCATTATTTTCTTTAAAGGCCTCATTTCTCTTTCTAAAAATAGAATGATAGGCTTTACCAAAAAGCTGTAATTTTGTTTCATCTGTCCACGGCACATTTTTCCAAAAGGATTTTGGCTTCCTCAGGTAAGTTTTGGCAAACTCCAATCTGGCTTTTTATGTTTCTGTGTCAGCAGTGGGGTCCTCCTGGGCATCCTACCATAGCATCCCTTTTTAATTCAGATGGTGACATATAGTGCAAGCTGACACAGTTGTACCCTGTGCCTTAATGTCAGCTTGAATTTGACTGGAAGTTGATTGAGGTTCTTTATCCACCATTCGAACAATCCTTCATTGCAATCTTACTTTCAATAGTTTTTATTTGGAATAACCAGGTATGATAACAAAAAAAGAGCATTGCATCAAATTTGTTGACTTTGAGACATGAGCAGAATAAACTGATCTTGAGGTTGACATGTACATGTGTTGCATTACTAGTGGAAAAGATCACTATCTTAAGTGTCAACTAAAAGGATAAAACTGTCATATTAACAAAAGTAAACGTACAACTAGATCTATTATTGAGAAACAGAAAATCCCCTTGGATTTTCACCAAAATCCCAGTTGGTTCCTCACAACTAGATGAGATCCTGATCGGGATACTCAAATGCATGTCAAAAAAATAACTTTCTGAAATAAACAGGAGAGGTAACCCTGCAATGAGGGCCTGACGAGAAAAAAAGGGAGGACAGTCCTTAATATGGAATAAGAGAAAGAAGAGATGAGTTTTGTTTAGAAACAGAGTAGACATTAGGCATCAGGGTTTCTCTCGGTATTGACAATAGCACCTCCATTACAATATTTGATCAATTTTTCTCTTTCGCCCACATCCAGGGAGATCCAGCTACAGTGCCATGGGCTGTAAACTTTTTGACAATGGTGAGCACAGTGGACACAGGAACAATAAGATCTCTGAAGATGGACTTGTAACCTTGAGATTGCCCATGCTTTTTTACAATTTTGTTCTCAAATCCTTAGACAATTCTTTGCTGCTCTTTCACCTCTCCATGCTCCGTGTGGCTCCCAGAGAAAGGTTGAGTAAATTTTCACCATTTTAACTGGTTTCTGGTGTGATTTCTATATTCTCAGCAAATGTTAATTGATACAGGAGGGTTTAATTACAAACTACAGGAGCATCACGAACTTAAAATGCAATTATTGTTTACAATTTCGAGAAGGTGCCAATAATGTTGTCCAGTCCATTTTTTGAGTTTTGTGTGGAATTTGTCAGATTCGGCTTTTTGTTTCTCCACTTTTTTGTGTCATACCAATACAAACAAAAGAAATAAACATGAGAATGCCTAAACAGTTGTAATTGCAACAATGCCTGTATATACAGTATCTATACAACATACATACTGTAGTTTGTAGACTCTCTAACTTTCTCACAAATTAAACAATATACACCTATTTGTTTGTTTTTTCACCAAATAAATGTAGCAGAATACACAGTATGTTGGTCTAAATTTATGAATAAAGATGATTTATGTGCAAAATTTTATAACAGAAATTAAAAAAATAAGAAAAAACACTTTGTTCCTTTATATAGCAAAAAATAAAAACGGCGGTGATTAACCACTTGCAGAATGACGGCTATAGTGCATATGGCTAGTTCTGGGAGGCTGTCATATGTCCAGAGCATGCTGCTGATCACAGATTGAGGTAAAGAGACAATCAGTGGCTCTTTACCACGTGATAAGCTGTGTCCAATCACAGCTAATCACGGATGTAAATAGAAGCCGATTATGGCAACTCCTTTCCTCATGCTGACTGCATGGGCAGAGAAGAGAGCCGATAACTCTATGTACACTGATAATCAGGGCCCTGATTATCAGTGCAGTCCCAATAGTGTCCACCAGTGCTGCCAATCTGTGCCCACCAGTGCTGTCAATCAGTGCCCATCAGTGCCTCCTCATCTGTGCCACCTAACAGTGCTGCCTACCAGTGCCCACTTTAATTTCCTACCTATTAGTTCCCATTAGTTCCGCCTTTCAGTGCCCATCCATGCCACCTATCAGTTCAGCCTCATCAGTGCCCACCAGTGCCTCCTCATCAGTGCCCATCAATGTCCATCAGTGCCCATCAGCGCAGCCTATCAGTGCCCATCAATGCCCATCAGTGCCCTTCAGTGCAGCCTATTAGTGCCCATAAGTGCAGGCACATCAGTTTGCAAAATTTTATAATAAACTATGAAAAAGTTTGGGGGTTTTTTTTCTCATAATTTTCCATTTTTTTCTAGTTTGCATAGCAAAAAAAAAACTCAGTGGTGAATAAATAACAGAAAGCTCTATTTGTGTGGAAAAAAAAATGTTGTTTGGGTACCGTGTTGCATGACTGCGCAATTGTCATGACTCAATGAGAGCTGAAAATCGCCATGGGCAGGAAGGGGGTAAAAGCGCCCAGTAGGCAAGTGGTTAAATATCACTAAAAGGAATCTCTTTCTGTCTCAAACATATGATATAAAATTTATTTGGGTACAGTGTTGCATGACGGAGTAATTGTCATTCAAATTGTGACAGTACAGAAAACTGAAAAATGGCCTGGCTGGAAGGGGATAAAACAGTTATTATTGGTTATTTATCGTCATACCAGTAATAAAGGGCCGCGGACATTCATACCACATTGTAAGACTTTTTTTTATTTTATTATATTTAATATATTTAATATATTTAAAGATTAAGATAATATTGAATTTGGTCTCTAGTCCCATGAAAGTAGGGGGAACGCAATAGCGCCCCCTATCTATGGGAATAGGGGCAAATCAATAGGGCAGTTCGCTGTAAATTTAAAATACAGTTATTAATTGGTCACTTACCAGTCAGCTGACACTTGACTTCTAGAAGATTCTACAGTTAGTCAGGTGATTCAACAAACCTATAAGAAGAAAGAAGAGGTTATAAAAGAAATCAGACTAATGGTTTTCTTCAGAACAACTGCTGCAGCAGAAGAAAAGGCACCCCTCCCTCCCTTTGTCGCCGTCCTTCTGTTTATTTTTTATTAATTGGTTGGTTCGAGCCTTTAAAGCTGAACCATTGGTGTGTTAATCTATGTAAGGTTATGAAATATTATCGTCAAAAAATATAATGGTTATTATTGGTTATATATCGTCATACCAGTAATAAAGGGCCACGGCCATTCATACCACATTTTAAGACTAATTGTTTTATTATATTTAATACATTTAAAGATTAAGATAATATTGAATTTGGTCTCTAGTCCCATGGGGGATGTTAGCAGATTGTTCACCTCCAGCAGAGAACATCTATATCTCGCTGCCTAAGGCTTAATGTACACAGGACATTTTTACAACCTCTCCTGAACGATTTAACTTGACAGATAGTAACCCACGTGTAAAACGTCTGTTTTGCCACGTTTACATGCATGTTACCGCGTTTAGACGCGTTTATTGCTTGAAATGCCTCTAAACTCAGCATCTGAACAAATTTTTTTGCTTTCCAAAAAAGGCCCCTAAACTCAACTGCCTGAAAATGACATTAAACAAACCTGTGTACGTGATAAGATAACATTGGATGAGTTCAGGGGCAGCTGAAAAAAGCATCCAACGTCCGTTTACCAGCAGCAGTGTACATGAGGCCAAACGCGACACACCCCAGCCATCATCCCCATTGCTAATATAGAGTCTTACTACTTTTCCGCTGCAGACCTCATATCATCCTGACTACCTGACCTTATTATCCTGATAACTCGTCTAATCCTTATCCTATGTTGCTAATTTGATTATCAATTATGTTGAACATGAAACTAAAGTGTTCCTGTATTCTTCTCTTGCAATAAATACATATGGGATGTAAACCACATAACACAGCTGATGGAATAAACAACAAGGTTATTATTGTCCATTCTTTCTACTTGGTTTGTGTAAAGCAAGAACTGTTAATAAAGGTTTTGCCAGAATTGATTTTGTTTGAAGATTTATATCATTAATGCAATACACAGCCAGTTAATTAAAACTTACTGAGTAAGAAGAAATCCACTTAAAAACTTTAAAATGCATTATAATCAGGTTTTATAGATTAAGTACAGTTGACTCAAAGGTTTCTAAATTGTTTGTCTTGTCCTACAAACAGCACTTACATTAAGAAAATACTGTCAATAGACCATCTATAATTCACATTCAGCTTCTGCTGAACGTGTGAGTGAAGTATAACACATGCAGGCCAATTGTGTAATCCCAAAAAACGATTTCTAACAAAATATATACATACAGTATCTCACAAAAGTGAGTACACCCCTCACATTTTTGTCATTATTTTATTATATCTTTTCATGTGTCATCACTGAAGAAATTACACTTTGCTACAATGTAAAGTAGTGAGTGTACAGCTTGTATAACAGTGTAAGTTTGCTGTCCCCTCAAAATAACTCAACACACAGTCATTAATGTCTAAAACGCTGGCAACAAAAGTGAGTGCACCCCTAAGTGAAAATGTCCAAATTGGGCCCAATTAGCCTTTTTCCCTCCCCAGTGTCACATCACTCGATAGTGTTACAAGGTCTCAGGTGTGAATGAGGAGCAGGTGTGTTAAATTTGGTGTTATCGCTCTCACACTGCATCAAATCGGTCTGCATGACTGTTGTCCCAGAAAGAAGCTTCTTCTAAAGATGATGCACAAGAAAGCCGGCAAACTATTTTTTGATGACAAGCAGACTAAGGACATGGATTACTGGAACCATGTTCTGTGGTCTGATGAGACCAAGATAAACGTATTTAGTTCAGATGGTGTCAAGCATGTGTGGTGGCAACCAGGAGAGGTGTACAAAGACAAGTGTGTCTTGCATACTGTCAAGCATGGTGATGGGAGTGTCATGGTCTGGGGTTGCATGAGTGCTGCCAGCACTGGGGAGCTACAATTCATTGAGGGAACCATGAATGCCAACATGTACTGTGGCCTACTGAAGCAGAGCATGATGCCCTCCCTTCGGAGACTGGGCCGCAGGGCAGTATTTCAACATGATAACGACCCCAAACACACCTCCAAGATGACCACTGCCTTGCTAAAGAAGCTGAGGGTAAAGGTGATGGACTGGCCAAGCACGTCTCCAGACGTAAAACCTATTGAGCATTTGTGGGGCATCCTCACATGGAAGGTGGAGGAGTGAAAGGTCTCTAACATCCACCAGCTCTGTGATGTCATCAAGGAGGAGTGGAAGAGAACTCCAGTGGCAAACTCTGAAGCTCTGGTGAACTCCATGCCCAAGAGGATTAAGGCAGTGCTGGAAAATAATGGTGGCCACACAACATTTTGACACTTTGGGCCCAATTTGGACATTTTCACTTAGGGGTGTACTCACTTTTGTTGCCAGCGGTTTAGACATTAATGACTGTGTGTTGAGTTATTTTGAAGGGACAGCAAATTAGCTTTTCCACAATCTCCAAGGTTGCCTCTGGGATCCAAGTCTGCACAAATGCCAGAAGTCTCTCCAGCATTGCCTTCCTTACTTGTTTGATATAATATGCACTGTGCTTGACCTCCCACAGATTTCTCAGCTCCCTGCATTTGTTAATAAATTGTGACATGAATTCAGGGTCTTTAAATTTCTTCTTATTATTTTTTTCTGTAAGACAATACACAAGACAAAAACACTAATGTTAGCTCAAACTCTCATAATCTTATCCCAATATAGGCCTCAATCTATAAGCAGTATAGGCCACTGTTTTTCGTAATTTGGATAAAAATTACCTTAGTTTTGGTTGCTCGCAACTTCCGTTCCTATTTCCTCCACGCGTGTACGACACTTGCGTGTTAGCTTTATATACACTGCGCATGCGTGAAACTCCGCCTGCATTGCCCGCCCATGATGTTCTTTTTCACAAATATTTCCCGCCCCTTCTCTCTACGGTGCGCAGTAGGAGCCACATGGCGGAGACACAGAAGGTGTGCGTTACTTCTTCAAGTAACCAGGAAAGCCCGGAGCCCGAAACGTCCCGATCCGGGAAGAGGAGATTTAAGGCCTCCAATATGGCCTTTGAAGAGATGGTGGAGATGGTGGCAATCTTGCGGAGGAAGGATTATGATGGGAAGCATGGACCGTACACCCATCCGAACTTGCGCAAGGCCAAAATCATGGCCAAAGTTGTAAAGACCCTGCAGCAGAATTTTGGGGTATGACGCTCAAAAGACCAATTGAGGAAATGCTGGTCCGACCTTAAATTGAGGGAGCCGGATCAGTACAGAAGAATAAAGAAAGTTCTTTAAAAAAGTAGGTACTTGTCGTGTGTTCCTATTCTGATTATTAACTTGCATGCTGCTCCATGTGCTTTTCTTTACTGTTGTACAGTTTAAAATGGCTACTTTCATGTTCGTGGACACAGTAATTGTTCGTAAGAAACATCGTTCGTTGGAAACATTGTTTTAAATTATATACAGTGTATTTAGTTGATACAGGGTTTACAACATTTTGGTCTTGGTAATTTGTCTTATTAAAGAAGTTTAGGACATTGTTGTTTAGATGTCTTTGAAACTAGAATGAATAGCAAACTTCATTCAGTGGAATGTAAGGAGAGGACACTTGGCAGCTAGTTACACATTTGCACTCAGGAGCACTAGTGTGGGACACCAGAGAACATTTTTTAGGGTAACACACACAGGGGCTCCAGGGGATACTTAGTGGGCGGGCCATTTGTGAAACTTGGCTAAAAAAGGTAAGTATTGCAGTTGTTTTCAAAGTGAATTTTAATCATGTCTTCAACTTTTGGATCTCTTCCCAAACAGACAATTGTACACCACTTCTAAGCAATGTTTCATATTCCTAGTTCTGGACTCAAATATCTGTGTGCTAAGTATACCTTTTGTTTAATTCTCATAGGGGAGAAAAGATTCAGACAGCAGGATCCCAGGGACCCCCGACCTCGCCAGCCTGAATGGGAGGTTAGCCCCATCCCCCCGAGGATGTGCAGAAAGGAGAGGTGGAGGAAGCGGGGGAGATGTGCACCCCACCAGGTGAGTGTCTGATACCCCAGGTTCAGGTAATCTATGTATGCCTGCATATTTCTAAATACATGTTTTTTTCATCTATTTTAGGTGATGTGATAGTTGTGGAAAGGGACCCATTTCCAAGAACAAGCGCCCCCCCCCCCCCCCCAAGGATATGGAGGAAGGAGAGGTGGAGGAAGGAGAGGTAGAGGAAGTGGGCGAGATGGGCACCCCACCAGGTGAGTGTCTGACACCCCAGCTTCAGGTAATCTATGTGTGCCTGCATATTTCTAAATACATGTTTTTTCATCTATTTTAGGTGATGTGATGGTTGTGGAAAGGAACCCATTCACTACTGACAGCGCCCAAAGGCTGATTGGCCAGATCATGGACTGGAATGGGGAGATAGATGACATGCGCAATAGCCTTGACATCATGCGCAATCGGCTGCACAATATGCAGCAGGAAATGAAGAACATGATCGATATTTTGGGGAGAATCTAATCCCTTTTTCCCTAAATCGATCATGTTCTTTATTTCCTTTTTAGTTAGATGTGCACATTCAGCGATTTTACTTTTCTAAAAGCCAAATTTTGAAGATGCACACTGTGTGTCAACATGTGCTATCTGCCATCAGGGGATCTCAATGTACGCGTTTTGTGGGTGCAATCCCTTCCTCATAATGCTAGTAGGTGAGAGGAAGGGATTACACCCACAAAACACATCCATTGATCACCCATGATGGGAGATAGCATATGCTGAATGATGGCAGAACAGGTCTCTGGGATAATGATCCCCAGAGCCTGGGGGGAGATGCCTGTCGAGAACTTGAGGTCCTGAAGGCTTCTCCCAGTCACCAAGTACCGCAACGTGGCAACTAGCCTCTGCTCCGGAGTGACGGCTTGCCTCATGCAGGTATCCTGCCTGCTGATATAAGGGGTCAGCAAAGCCAACAGATGGTGAAAACGGGGGCCGTCATCCTGAGAAAGTTCCTGAAATCATCAGGTTTATTCTCCCGGATCTCACGAAGCAAAGGCATGTGAGAGAATTAGTCACGCTGGAGCAACCAATTCTTCGTCCATGAACTCCTCCACACCCTGTTCATGGACTGGTCTTGGGTTGTAGAATGAACTACAACACCAAGCCCAAGCAAAGCACGAACTCTACGACGAGTACGTACATGCAACATGGCTTCAAAACGGTCAGCTGGTCAGAACGAACTTAACAGAACACACTGAAGAACAGCAAGGCCTGTGAAGAGCGAGCTGAAAATCAGCAACGAGCGGACAAGAACGCACTGAAAAGAAATATACGAACTGACTACACGCACCGAAAAACAGATACAAACCTCACAAGCACAAACTGAACAACAGTTAAACGATCTAAAAAACACGAGTCTGAAAAGCGCGAATCGTCTCTCACCAAAGTTCTACTAAAACGAGGTAAGCACGAAATTAGCAGAAGGAACCCAAAGGTTGGTGCACAAGCTATTGAACTTCCAGTTTATAGTCTCGTCAGACCTGGTGTACATCACCGCGTACTAGACGTCGGACTTTGGTGTGATCGTGTATAGGCAAATCTGTTTCGGCGGAACTCCATTGGAAAGTCCTTCGGAGTTCAGTCCGACGAAAAGTCCGGTCGTGTGTACGCGGCATAAGGAAAATTACTTTACTCCTTTAGCAAAAAAACCCTCTGTGTCATAAAGGGGAGTATTTTTCCTGGGGCTTGTCTATACAGCATAAAGAGGTTAGTGGGTAGGAGAGTGTGGTCACTTGTAATAACCATGTATGACAATTCACACCACAGCTTTCGCATATACTGTAACCACAATGAGGGCAAAAACTTTTGTCTACATAGGCAAAGGTGCATTTTGGTGCCCCCCATCCCCACCCCACCATCCTTCCTGCTACCCCCCTCCACAATGCAGCCCCCCAATCCCACTGTCTATAGCCGCGCTGGGATCTCCTTCATATTCCGCCTCTATTTGTGATGGGGTGAAGCGTGAAGGATGTCTTCTCAAATACCCCCAGGAAAAATGCACCCCCCTCTCAGCAAAAATCCTCTCCCCCAGGTTCTCCCATCCAGCACAATCCCTACCCCCCATCCTGGGTCAAACCTTCCCCTCCCCGTACCAAATTTTCCCCAGCACTAACCCTCTTTCCTCCAAATCCCCCACACCAGCACAAGTCCTCCCAAGTTCTGTCACAAATCCTTCTACCCAAATCCCCCCTTGCAGTGGTCATCTCCCCTTGTAGTACAAATTCATACTTCCCAATTGTCCTGGTTCTGATGGGACCTTTCTGAGATACGAAATCCTGCGCATCCAGACTAAGGGCCTGTTCACACCAGATCGTTGTGAGGGAAACCCATTTTCCGTGTGCACTTCACTCACCGCATTCAAAATGCACAGCAGTTGCGATCGGCAGTGGGTGTCAACTTAATGACTCCACAAATGCAGGTCAAAAACGCAGTGTGTTTACCTGCACTAGATCATACAGAAGTACCATGCGCTCCAGTTGCTGTGCATTTTGTAAAGTAGTGCGTGCACAAACTCTAGCGAGGTGCCCAGGATCCCAGATGCCACAATTGTCCCCTCTGTATGTTTTAGGAGGTACTTTGGGAGGGGAGAGGACATGTGCTAGAAGGCAGGGTTGGATATAAACTCTGACCCCCCCAGAACAAGTCCTCTCCCCTCCCAAAGTACCCCCCTAGCACATACAGTATCCTCTCACCCCCCCAAATCACTACAAGTATTCTTTGACAGCTTGCCCCCCCCTTCCCTGTGTCCCCCTTCCCTTCAAGTCTCATGCTGTATATTCATTACAGACCTCGGATCAACGGCACATGCAGAGCTGTGTCCATCCTCCTCCCCCTCCTGTCTGTGTACTCTATACAGGAAAACATCCGAGCTGAGGAGGAGGGGGGGGGGCTTCAGCCCACTCTGCACTGTGTGCCATCAGTGTGCTAGTGTCAGGCAGTGAAGGGGGAGAGATGCACCTGCCGTGTGGGACCCAAAACACCCCGCACAAGCTGCGACGCAGGTGTCACTGGAGCCCACACCTGCGCGCTCCTACTGGGCAAGTTACTGGAGCCAAGTGCCGGAATTTGTTCTAGGGTTCACATACTGGGCTCTGGATTTGGATTCGACTGCCCCCCCCCCTTCTGGCACCCTCAGGTGGCTGCCTAAGCTGCCTTTTGCTTGAGCTAGCCCTGAACACAATCAGGGTAAAACGTGTCTAAAGTGACATATTGCACATGCATTTAGGACCGCTTAGCCACGTCAAACATATTTATGCTCTTCAGCTCCTCTCCTGAACGATACCGCATACACACAGTCGGAATTTCCGATGGAAACAGTCCGATGGGAGCTTTTCAGCAGATTTTCTGACCGCGTGTATGCCCATCTGTCTTTTTCTGCCGCATTTCCGACGAACTTTGGATTGAGAGCCTGTTATTAATTTTTCCGACGGAAAACCTTTTTATCTAATTTTTTTTCGATCGTGTGTATGCATTACATACGATGCATGCTCGGAAGCATTAAACTTCCATTTTATAATACCATCGAAGGTGTTGTATGTCGTGGTGTTATTGACCATTGGAATTTGGTGTGACCGTGTGTAGGCAAGACAGTTTGAGTGAAAGTCCATCGGAATTTCGACGAGAAAACCATCAGAGCTTTTTCCGACGAGAATTCTGATCTCGTGTATGCAGCATAAGACTTTGCACATCTTTTGTTTTGATACAGCTGGAATATATTTAGCTGCTTTAACCCTTTTACTGCCAGATCCATTTTTTCCTTTTCATTTCATGCACACATGTTGAAATTAACATTTTAGGCATGAAGGTTCCTTAACCACTTGACCACTGGGCACTTAAACCCCCTTCCTCACCAGACCAATTTTCAGTTTTCAGTGCCCTCACATTTTGAATGATAATTACTCTTCCAACACTGTACCTATATGAAATTCTTGTCCTTTTTTTCACACAAATAGAGCTTTCTTTTGGTGGTACTTAATCACTGTTGGGTTTTTTATTTTTTGCGCTATAAAAGAAAAAAGACCGAAAATTCATTTTTCTTTGTTTCTGTTATAAAATTTTTGCAAATTAGTAATTTTTCTTCAAAAATTTTGGCCCAAATTTATACTGCTACATATCTTTGATAAAAATAACCCATATTGGTGTATATTATTTGGTCTTTGTGAAAGTTATAGAGTCTACAAACTGTGGTGCCAATCTCTGAAAATTGATCACACCTGATGTACTGACAGCCTATCTAATTTCTTGAGACCCTAACAAGCCAGGGAAGTAAAAATACCCAACAAATGACCCCTTTTTGGAAAGTAGACATTCCAAAGTATTTATTAAGAGGCATGGTGAGTTTTTTGAAGTTGTAATTTTTTGCCACAACGGCACGGCATATGCATAGCACAAATTACACCCCAAAACACTCTCTGCTACTCCTCCTGAGTATGGCGATACCACATGTGTGAGACTTTTACACAGCGTGGCTACATACAGAGGCGCAACATGCAGGGAGCACCATCAGGCGTTCTTGGAGCATAAATTACACAGATAATTTCTTGACTACCTCTTACACTTTTGAAGGCCCTGGAGCACCAGAACAATGGAAACCCCAAAAATTACCCCATTTTGGAAAGAAAACAACCCAATGTATAATCTATGAGGCATAATGAGTCTTTTGAACGTGTCATTTGTTTCTACAAGTTTTTGGAAAATGTGTAAAGAAAAATATGCATTTTTTTTACACAAAGTTGTCCATTTATTGAATATTTCTAACACATAGCATGTATATACCAAAAATGACACCCCAAAATAGATTCTCCTCCTCCTCCTGAGTATGGCAATACCACATGTGGGAGACTTTTACACAGATTTGCCACATAGAGAGGTCCAACATGCAGGGAGCACCATCAGGTGTTCTAGGGGCATAAATGTCAAATCTAATTTGACTACCTATTACATTTTTGTGAGGCACTGTAGTGGCATGGATGTGGCATGGATGAAAACTAATGTGGCATGAATGAGCATGAATGGGGATGGCTGAGTATGTATGGGATGACTGAGCATGAATGAGTATGGCTGAGTACGGCCAAGTACGGCTGGGTATGATTGAGTATGGCTGGGTACGGCTGAGTATGGCTGTGTACGCCTGGGTACGACTGAGTATTACACAGTCGAAATCAGTACATGGCACAAGGGCAGGACTGGTACATTAAAATATAATAATATACACAGATTGCCTCACCTTCAACAGAGAGATGGGAAAGAGAAATCTTAATCTAGATGGTGCTGTACACTGCCAATCGTGCTCCTCCTGGGCCTTCTGCTGGCCTTGGGCCCTCCCTGGGATCCCTCTCTTCTCACTCACTCTGTGTGCTACTGGAATGGAGGCATTTGTGACCCTCTCATCTCCCTCCCCCCTCTCTCTCTCTATCTCCCTCCATCTCTCTATCTCTCTCTCCCCTCATCTCTCTATCTCTTTAAACGCAAAGGTGGAGATAGAGAGGGAAAGAGAGAGGGAAAGAGAGAAAGATGGGGGAGAAAGAGAGAGAGAGAGACAGAGAGAGAGAAGGGGGGAGAGAGGGATGAGAGAGAGAACGGGGGAAAGAGAGAGAGGGAGAGGGAAAGAGAGAGCTAGAGATGTGGGAGAGATAGAGAGAGAGATGCAGTGAGAGAGAGAGAGATAGAGATAGGGAGAGAGAGAGGGGGGGAGAGAGGGGGAGAGAGAAAGGTGAGGGGAGAGAGGGGGGGATAGAGGGGGGGAGAGAAAGGTGAGGGGAGAGAGAGAGGAGAGAGAGAGAGAGAGAGAGAGAGAGAGAGAGAGAGGGAGAGAGATAGAGAGATGGGGAGAGAGAGGGAGGGGGAGAGAGAGATAGGGAGAGAGAGGGAGAGATGGGGAGAGGGAGAGGGGGGAGAGGAGGGGGAGAGAGAGAGAGGAAGAGGGGGAGAGAGAGGGGGGAGAGAGAGATGGAGAGGTAGACAGAGTGAGGGGGAGAGAGAGGGAGAGAGGAGGAGTTATGGGGAGAGAGAGGGGAGAAGGAGGGGAGAGAGAGGGGGAGAGAGATGGGAGAGGGAAGGGGGAGAGAGAGATGGAGAGAGAGAGGGAGAGAGAGGGGGAAAGAGAGAGGAGAGGGGAGAGAGGGAGAGAGGGGGGAGTGGGGCAGAGGGAGAGAGAGGGGTGTGGGGGAGAGGGAAGGGGAGAGAGAGGGGAGAGGGAGAGGGGAGAGGGAGAGAGAATTTTAAGACATGCACAACTGGCCTGTGACAATTGCTGCAGCCATGTGTGAGAACAAAGATTGGAAGATAAGACACTTTTATGTCTGTATACAGGCTAAAAGCTTTTATTAGATTTTTTCTGCACAGGGATTTGGTGTTTTGGGAGATAAGAGTCAGAGGTGTGAGTACAAGGTGTATAATTTGTTTTGTGTACAACTTCTTAGCTAGGAGTTTCTAGCACAGCAAGCTCTGAGAGGCAGAAAATATATAAAAAGAAAAACGTAATAGTTTTGCTGATGCTCACTGTCTATGTATTTTGGTGGCAACACAAACATTATGTGACTATTGTGAGTCCTAGGTGCTCCTAAAGCTGAACTTCAGCCAAAGAGAATTTTTAGACATTTGCGCTGTAAAAATAAATACTCACTAATGAAGTGTGTGCCAGTGTGGCTTCTGTTGCATTTGGAAAAATCCTTACTTTTGATCAGCCCGAGCCCATACAGTAAAATAAGTGCCGAATATGCAGGTGCTGAGACTTACACTTCCAGATGGACTAAGCAGATGATAGCGGGCCACTCCCTCTTCTGCACCTCCTCTATTACGAATACGTCTTGAATTATTTTCACAGTATGCAAAGTGTTCTGTGATTGGAGAAAGGGATTTCACAATGACATTCATTTGCACCCTCTCCATTCTCAGAAAATTATGTGAAAAGAATGCAATACATTCTCTAAATGGAGAAGGTGCCGTGGGAGTTATCCGCTAATCTGTGTAGTCTGGCTGAAATTGTAAATCTCTGTGCCCAACATTTGGGCATAATTTACTGTACGGCTGAATTCAAGTAAGATATCTACAAATGCACAATATTTCTTAAAGTGGAGGGCCACCCTGAAAAAAAAACTTGATAAAAATGTTAATACAAATTTAAAATGAAAATGAAAAAAAAATAATAATTTTTTTTTTACTTACCAGAAATGGCTGTTGCTAGGCAGATCGTCCTAATCTGCCTCTTCCTGTTCCGCGGAGCTGTTCTGTCTTCTGCTCCTAGCGCCGTCTTCTAGTGAATGGGGCGCGGTGTGTTATGGGAACTGTGTCCCACAACACATCGCGTTCCCCATTCACAAAGCGTTGCGAGACGACTCGCGCATGTGCATTAGGCCGCGCAACGTCTCACGCATGCGCAGTAGGCCGCGCGACGACTCGCGCATGCGCAGTAGGAAACGGGCGCAGCGATCGCTGCCCGTTTCCCTTACTGAGGATGGCGGCGCTGGAACCGGAGCGCCGAGGGACATCTCGGCCTCCATGAATGACATCGCGGGCACCCTGGGAGGGTAAGTGTACTACATGACAATTCACAAAGTGCAGTGTGGCTCGCACATGTGCAGTGGAAAGTTGGCACAGCCTTAGTAAACATGTCGGCACAGAGGACGACTCTGGATCCTTGGACAGTTAAGTATCCCTTATTAAATGTCAGCAGTTACAGTATTTGTAGCTGTGGACTTTAATTTTTTTTATACAGCCTGAAAAGCCTCTTGAATTACCTCCAGTTTAATTATCTACAAACTGGAGGTAATGCTAAACGATTTGCCAGAATTTTAGTGAGGATTTTTAAGTCGCTGTTGATAAGGGAGATGGGTCTGTAGTTGCTAATCTCTTCTGGGTTTTTGTCTGGTTTAGGAATGACGGCAATATAGGCAATGTTAAGGTGAGGATCAAGTGGGGTTTCCTGTGTCTTTGTGTTAAGGAATTTTGTCAAGTGGGGGATCAAGATATTGGGAAATGTCTTGTAGTAGGGATTAGAGAGACCATCTGGGCCAGGGGCTGAACCTGATTTAAGGTCTTTGATTACTTCCCAAACCTCTCCTTCAGAGAAGGGAGCTTCCAGTATGTCTCTATGTTCTGCGGAGAGAGATGGAATGGGGAGGCTGTCTAGACACTCAGAGATGGAAGCGGTATCTTTGGCTTTGTGGGGTCCGTATAGATTGGAGTAAAAGTCATGGAAAACCTCGAGGAGGTGGAGTCTTGGCCTGGGACTCTAATCTTTGGCAGTATGAAGGACTGAAATCGGGGAGATAGTTTCAAAGCCAGCATGGATCACAATCTGTCCCCCTGGGTATAAAATCTGTTTTTGCTCCAGCGGATTTGTTTTTCTGCTTTAACCATGAGGGCTAGGTTGAGCTCCAGCCTGGCTCTGTCAAGTTGAGCCAGTAAAAAGGGAGAGGGGTGCAGTTTGTGTTGGGATTGTAATGAGGTGCACTCCTCGTCTAATTTCTTTGTGTCGGTTGCCTTTCTCGTTTAATTTGAGTGGTCATCCTAATGATTTCCCCTCTGATGTACGACTTGTGGGCTGCCCACAAAGTTTCTGCAGAAGTTCCCTCAGCCTCATTAAGATTGAAGTATTCTTTTAGGAATTTATCTAACATGGTGACTCTCACTGGGTCTGAGAGAAGAGACTCATTCAATCTCCAATGTCCTTGGTCTGATCTCAAGTGTCGCAGGGGTAGCGTCAGGGTAACTAAAGAGTGGTCTGCCGGATAGTCCGATCGTGTGTACGCGGCATTAGGGGATTGATGTGTATAGCTATGCATGCATTTGAAGTTGATTGTTCATATAATATACTAAGAAATTATTACTGCCTTACAATTCAGTGATGTATACACCAAGTCACTTCTTCATTTTTTGGCTACATTAGTGAGAGCTTCCCCTGTTGTGTACTGTTTTAAACATTGAATACAGGTGCACTATAGTCTTCTTTAATTTATGCAATAAACATTTAGCTGTAGTCATAAGTATTGTAACAGGTTTTGAATACAAAATAGGTACAGAACGTCATGTTTTTATAGCTATAATTACAAACAGCTGTTAGTTATTTGATTTCTTTTTAAAACTACAAAATAATCTAAATGAGAAAAATAAATTCCATGGCTATACAGTATGTTATCTTATCTTTGATAACTGTGTAGCATGTAATATTAATTAAAATAATAATAGCACCCATATGTGTTATTAAAAAATATATATATTTTTTGCATAGGAGCCTGTAAAGCATTGCAACCACAATCACTGCATTGTGGGTGCAATACTCTGGCTCTTGGGGAGATTTAGTTCCAGGGCTACAGGGCTGGAGGAAGTATCAATGGTCTACTAGTGTGGTGACATCACATTTGTGCTCCATTGAAAACTATGAGTTGCAGCAGCAGTTTTGTCATTCACAGATCTCTGTGATTGAATGATGCAGCAGTGTGGGCGGAACCAAGCACAGTTGTACCCAATTCAACTTTTGACAAGACCTGGGGAAAAAAAAAAAACGACAATTCGGTAAGGGGGCCATTTTGGAAGATGGGAGGCGGAGGCTGCAGACAGTGACCATGTTCTGAAAGGTCTGCAAGGTGCACATTTTTAATGTAGCTGTAGGAATACATTTCCTAGCAGCCTTGTTGTGTTTTATGTACTTCCCCTTTTGTGCCTTGTTTTGTAGAGTCTGATTTGTCAGCTGGCCAACCCCTGGTGAACTTGTCATTAGTGGGTTAAACCCAACTTTAACAAAACAGGCATGGCATGTTCTTGGAAGGTTCACACATTCTGGGGAAGAAGTCTTCAGGAAGCCCTTCCTCCTAGAAAGAGAAAGAGGCTCTTTCAGCTCCTCCTCTGCTGAGAATTGTGTGTTTGCTAGAGAAGACTGTGTGTCAAGGTTTAGGGTCCAGGGCTGGAGCCAGGACTTAGGGGTATTGTCAATTTTTTTAGGACAGGTTACATGCTGAAAGAGTCTTCACTGGAACAGAGTTACGCTCAAAGCTTTTATTTTGTGGGGGTTATGTTCACCAGAAGTAGTTGTGCATGATTCTTCTGAATGATGTGACCCACCCATCGGCTGCCTGTTAGGAAGCTGTAAGAGAGCCTTGTAGGTTTTGGGTCTTTAACCTCTTTTCTCCTGCTTTGCTGCCTACCAAGTTCAAGTAAAGCATTGAAAACTGCATTTAGGTCTGGGCCTACATAGATGCAGGAGGGAGATCCCCTTACTGGCTAAGGCCCTTTTAGCTACAAGACACCAGATGGTAAAGCTCTCACTTAGGGGAGGCTTAAGATCACCTATAGGGATGAGCCGAACACCCCCTGGTTCGGTTTGCAGCAGAACATGCAAACAGGCAAAAAATGTGTGCGAACCATGTTTATAACAGTACCACAGCAAAATTACATTTGTAAAGGGAAAAATGTCATATAAAACTGCTCGTGGCTGTAATGTATTTTCGGATCCCACCAATATAGATAAAAATCATTGAAAAAAACAGCATGCCCCCCCCCAATCCATTACCAGGCCCTTTGGGTCTGGTATGAATATTAAGGGTAATATTAAGGGTAACCCCGCTCCAAAAGTACCCCCGAAAGAATGGCCCTTCAGGTCTGGTATGGGTATTAAGGGGAACCAAAAACTTTTTTTAAATGGCGTGGGCAGGCCGTATATATACTATACGGCCTGCCCTATATACTGTACAGAAAAATTAGGCCTTAGGTGTTGGTGGTGCCAAAACACTCTAACCCCTCACAGTTACTCTTGTTGGGCGCAGGAACGGGCCCTGCTGTGAAATACTATATCAAAAATTGTAATTACATGGCACTGTTAAACAGGGGCAGACAAATTGGGCCTTTGGTTTTAGTGTCGCCAGAATACTGTAAGCCCTCACATTTACTCTTGTTGGACACAGGAACAGGCCCTGCGTTCAGCTGGGACCGAATTTCTTTTTACGGTTCAGCAACTGGGGTAGGGATATTTGCCTGCTAAAATCAGTTGGTGGTATACTGCTAGCAGATTGGCTGCAAGTACCTGGGACACCTATTGCTATACCTTCATACCTCTCAGTGCAGGTTTTTGAGAGGACAGGAGGTATAGTAGGGTTGGAGATCCCAGATGAGGAGCAAGGAGAAGTCCGCCTTTTTCTATGATGTCGGTCTTTCAAGTGCTGTTGCCAATGGACTTCATGGCAGGTCGTCATATGTCTGGTCAAGCATGTGGTGCCCAAGCAGTTGCTGTTCTGGCCATGCTTGATCTGCTTCAGACATAGGTTGCCAACAGCAACAGCGCGATCTGCTGCACATGTGTCGAAAAAGGTCCTTTTAAAAGTCAGCGGGGAGTCAGCAGCGCCCTGCACCTGTGGAGCTCTGCAGTGTAATGCAATAAGGTGGTTGCCCTTAAGCTGCCCCCTAGAGGACATCCTGCCTTGGCGGAGTTGTGCATCCTCCTCCTCTCTTCCCTCAGGCACCCAAGTAAAGTCAGTGACCTCATCATCCCCTCTCTCCTCGTCACTGGAGCAAACTTGGCAGTATGCTGCAGCTGGGGAACATGACTGCCAGTTTCTTGTCCTTCCGTGGCACCCCCTCTTTCTAGGCTTACGTTACTACCTTCCTCAACCTGTGAACCAACATCAGAGCCTTCAAATCGCTGTGCATCCTCCAGCAGCATATAACCAACACTGTGGTCGAATAATTCTGGGGACTCCTAATGGTGGGGCTACGGAAGGAGTGACTGTGGACAAGGAGACGGTGGAATAGGCTTCTGCATTGGAAGGCAAACTACTCAGAGTCTGGGTGACAGAGGATGAGGAGGGGGAGGACGGCTTTGTTATCCCCTCCACCAACTCTTCTGCATGTTGTGCCTTAATAACAGGGCCAGCAGCAGAAAAAAGTGTGCCCCACGACCACCTGCAGAGGATGCACCATGTCCACGACCACAACTGTTGACTGTAGACACAGTTGTAGCTCTGCAGGGACAGGCCCAGAGGTGGTTCACACTATGCTAGCTGGAGCCAGAAATGGTGGTGTGTGATAATGGCTCAAACCTCCTGTCCGCCCTTAGACAGGGAAAGTTGACACATGTCCTCAATTTGGTGGTGCAGCATTTCCTAAATACCTACCCAGGGTCGCAAGATGTGCTAAAGCTGGCCAGAAGAGTATGTAGCCTTTTCAGGCGGTCGTACACAGCCAGTGCTCGGTTGGCTGAAATTCAGTGGGAATTCCACCTGCCCGTAAACCGCCTGATTTGTGACATGCCCACCAGGTGGGACCTTTACTTTGGCAATGCTGCAGTGGCTATACATGCAGCAGAGGGCTGTCAACGAGTACCTTTTTTTCCCCACGCCAATGGCTGATCATTAAGGATGCATGCACTGCATTGTCACCATTTGAGGAGGCCACAAGTATGGTGAGCCATGACACTGCATGCATCAGTGACACAATTCCAGTTGTGTTCCTGCTGGAGCAGACTCTGTGTGGCATTATGGACAGGGCACTGGAGGCAGAGCAGCAGGAGGAAGAGGAGGACTTCCATTCCTCTCAAGGCCCACTTTATCCAGACACCATCATTCCTATGTCACAGAACACACAGGGGGAGAGAGGGGAGGAGGATGTGGAGGAGGATTCTGGCACTTTCATTGGCTTCGAAGAAGAGGAAGACATGCGTCAATCTGTAAGCGATGGCTTTCCAACCCCAGGACCCTTGGGAGTAGTACGTGGCTGGGAGGAGGAAGTTCTAGATGCTGTCATCCTGAGTGACCTTGAGGAGTCTGCTTCTCAAGCCTCTGCAAATTTGAGGCGCATGGGCCACCTCATGCTTTAAAGGACCCAAGAATACGTGGCATAAAGGAGAAGGATGATTACTGGTTGGCAACCCTCCTTGACCACATTCACTTGAGTTCTTTTATCTTGCACTATCTTGCACTACAGCAGCAGCCCATAACACATTTATTTTTATTTTATTAGTTTATTGTCTCCATAGCGCGGGTATTTACATTATTATTTACACTGCATTGTGCTTTTCACAATTACACCCAGCAGCAATGGAGTTATTTGATTTCATAAATAAAAAAAGAGTAAACACAGAGATTTTCTCACAAAATGCACCTAATGTAGATACTGACTACAATCCACAGCAGCTTAAACACACGTTGAATAAACAGGTAAGAACCTGGTGGGATATTACCCAATTGGAACAATATGTTACATATGGTATTACCCCAAAAGGCTCAGTTGGGACAGTTTCAATGCGAGTGAACAAAAACTCCTGGGATTGATTATCTCCAGAAGGAAAACAAAACTTATGCCCCGTACACACGATCGGAAATTCCACCAGCAAAAGTCCGATGTGAGATTTTGGCCAGAAATTCCAACCATCTATATCCTCCATCGGACTTTTGCTGGCGGAATTCCCGCCAGCAAAGATTGAGAGCAGGTTCTCAATTTTTCGGTCGGAAAAAGTTCCAATCGTAAATTCCGATCATCTGTACCAATTCCGACGCGCAGAATTCCTACGCATGCTCGAAAACAATTCGACACATGCTCTGAAGCATTGAACTTAATTTTCTCAGCTCATCGTAGTGTTGTACGTCACCGCGTCCTTGGCGGTCGAAAGTTCAGAGAACTTTTGTGTGACCGTGTGTATGCAAGCCAAGTTTGAGTGGAATTCCGTCAGAAAAAACATCCAAGTTTTTTCCGACGGAAAATCTGCTCATGTGTACGGGGCATAAGACTATTGGTAAGCAAAGGAAAAAAAACCTAAGAGAACAACTTAATCCCATATTAAGTACATCTGAGTATAAAGATACAATGACACAAATACAGGAATATATCACTAAATTGGATAAGAATACACAAAAAAAAAAATAAGAAATTCCACAGAGACACAAATGATTACAAGCAAGGTTTAATTTATAAATGGCAAGAGAAAATATAAGAGAATTCACAATCCAGAGAATCTTCTCTAGAACGAGAATCAGTCCCTTATACACAAACACTCACACCCAGTATGCCAGCAAGGGGAGGAAGGAATAATATGGGAGGAAATAGGTTTGAATTGAGGGACACTCCCCAATATCAGAATAAACTGCAGAGTGAGACAGACATACCCCAATATAATTTACCCACACATAACAGTTACGAACCGATTAGACCACATACACCCCCACCCTACAGAGGAGGCCCCCCTTACCATGGACCATTTAAACACAATGGTTACCCACCCTATTATTGAGGGGATTTTCCAGACAGGCAGACCCCCATGGAGAGGCCAGAAGGGAAGGGGAGGATACTGGGGACCCCCCCAAGGGAGCCCCATGAATTATTGGAGACCAAGAGGAGGTCACAGAGGACACCCACCACCACACAATGCAGGAGAAGGAAGAGTAGAGGCAACAGAGGAGGTTAGAAAAAAAAAAGGGAAACTTAGATGGAGGTATTTTTAACTTAAGCAATATTCATTTTAGTACTGAAGAACTTAAGGTCTTAGAACTAGGACTCAAATATGCCCCACCAAAGAATGTTAACAAATTCAGAACTTTTATAGATCTACATAAATTTATTAGAAAATTAAATATTAAGAAACATTTTGACATAAAAACTCAGGACGCCACAAGCTTAGAATCACCATATGAACATAGTGGTTTAAGGAACAAGTCCACTTTTAATCCTAGACATGGCAGCAACCAATGCTTAGACGTGTTTAAAATGATGGTGGAACAAGATATTGAAGATATCCATATACACCCCATTAGAGGTAATAAACAAATCCAACACGGCCTTAAAGAATTGGAAAAAAAGAAAGATATATATAAGGCCAGCGGACAAGGGGGGAGGGATAGTGGTCTTAGATAAGAAAGAATATAAAAAAGAACTGAACCGCCTGATAGAGGATGAAGAAACATATAATAAAAAAGGAGACCCCAGTAATAAATTAAAAACTATGTTTATTAAAAGAGTTAAGAAAGCACAAGAGAAAGGCATATTGGATAAAAAGGAACCCAAATATCTTGTCCCGGAAGCACCAAAGACCCCCATCGTATACCAGGTCCCTAAAATACACAAAGATATCAAAAGACCTCCTGGCAGACACAGATTCTTTGTTTTCGAGGGTTGATGAATATTTAGATCATTATCTACAACCCATTGCACAACAATTTCCATCTTATACAAGAGACAGTAGGGACCTCATTAATTACATAAAGGATACCCCGGTAAATGATCAATCCATACTGGTTAGTATAGACATTGATTCACTATATACTAATATCAAACAAAAAGATGCCATTGAAGCAATTAAATGGGCTCTGGATTCCAAAACAAACCTAAAAAACACTCAAACAGAATTCATGCTAGATATATTAAAATTAGCAATGGAAAAATAACTACCTTAGGCATGACAAACAATTCTATAAACAAATAAAAGGTGTCACCATGGGAGAAAAATATGCTTCCACGGTGGCAAACATATCATGTGGGAGTCAGAAGAAATATTTGGAAGGAATATCCCGGGATTAAAAACCTATAGAAGGTATATTGATGACATTTTTGTAATCTGGGAGGGAACTGATAATACATTGAAAAAACTTTTACAACATAATAACATCAATAAGTATAACATCTCTTTCACGGGGGTCTAGTAAAGAAAGAGTAAATTACTTGGATTTAGACATTTTTAAACATGGTAACAGTGTAAATACATGCACATTTTTTAAAAACACAGACAGGAATAGATATATTCCCACCTCAAGTGTCCACCATCCTAAATTGATTTCAGGTTGATTCCAGTTAATGAGAGTGAAAAGAAACTTTGATCTCCAAGAAGATTACCAAGTACAATCCAATATGTTATTAGACAGATTTGAGCAAAAGGGATACAAACTCCCACAGCTCATTAAAATACAAAAAGAAGTAGGACTAATGGATAGAAAATAATTATTTACCCCCCAAAAATTTTTTTTTTACAGCAAGGCCAATTCTTGCTTTCATCAAGAGTACCTCTATAGGGTTGCGGTGGGAAGGCGCCACCGACACCCAAAGACCAATTTTTACGTACTTGTTACTTCTATCCAAAGTCAAAGTGACACCAGAATGTATCCAAAAAAACTGTAATCTTGTTCCCAGTGCACTACATTGTGGCCTCATCGTACACACTTGGCTCTCCAGCTGTTAATGAGCAAAATAAATGCAGCTTGCAGGGAAAATGTCATTTTTTTGGGCTTTATAAATGCAATTATTGCTGCAGCAGATTCTAGACATGGTACAGATCTTCCACTTTACAGGTAGACTAATGCCACGTACACACGATCAGAATTTTCAGCCGGACTATCCGTCGGACTTAGTACAGCGGACAATCCGCCGGACTATCCGCCGGAGTTTTGGCGGAGGTCCGCCGGACTTTTACACGGAGTAAAGTCCATTCATTTAGAAAGTTACTCCAGGTAGACGGACTAGCGAAGGAAGTCAATGTTGCCTCCTCGATCGGCGATATTGACACCTCGCTAGCCTCGTCACCTGGTATGGATTTAAAGGGGAATCCCTATGCCGAAAAAACAGCGTGGGGGTCCCCCCCAATTCCATATCAGACCCTTAACCCGAGCACGCAGCCCGGCCGGTCAGGAAAGGGGGTGGGAACGAGCGAGTGCCCCCCCTCCTGAGCCGCACCAGGCCCCGTGCCCTCAACATGGGGGGTGCTTTGGGGAAAGGGGGGCCCTGCGGCCCCCCCACCCCAAAGCACCTTGTCCCATGTTGTTGAGGACAAGGGCCTCTTCCCGACAACCCTGGCCGTTGGTTGATGGGCGTGTAGTGATCTAATATGTAGTTCGTAAATGTTATGTAGTTTATAATAAGTATTATTCCGCAGCAAACCCATTTCTCCAGAGAGGCGCACTTTATTAGCTTCCAAAACAGAACAGTCTTACAGATGACAAAATCCAACAGGGTATCATGACAACGAATATTTTCTCTTAGACCTATGCCTTCATGATCACAGACCCTTCTCTGAGATAGTTTTTCTTAGACTGAAAGCCAGCCTGAATGTCTTCTCAAATACTGGTCTGACACTGGGGGGGTTTCTGCTAAATGTTTACCATGAATACCCCCTCAGGTCTAATTACCATCAATAAATACTTCCTTTGAAATGTTCATCTAGATTAAAAGGCCATTCCTCACACACACACACAACTTGCATAAGATTTACACATCAAAAGGGTCTTCAGCTGTCCCTTTGATATGTTTAAATTCAGTTGGGTTTGACTCAACTGAATTCAATATGAAGGTCTGAATTTGAATTCTGAAGGTCAATATGTTACTTTAATCATAAATTGGCTAACATATTACAACATATACCCCCACTTGGGTTGTTCTAACTATTAGAACTGACCCATAAATCAAGCAACAAACATAGCATTACCGATTTGAGGTACTGGATGCTTTACAATGGCTCATATAAAATATAAAGTTGAAACTAGTTACATCTCTCTTCACCAGCCTCTAAAATATCCCCATGAAAAAGTCATTAGATAATATAGCTTTAGACCATGACTGGAAAAGGATACGGTAAACATCCGTGGCCCATATAGCTGTTAGGCCTTATTATATCACATCAAGATCTTGAATATTGCACAAAAACGAGTTGATGTCACAGTCCATTCTTTGGTCTGACTTCATCACATCTCTCACTGAAAGTAAACTTGGTGTGCTTGGTGTGCTGGGAGCTCCGATCCACATAAATCCAGGATTCTCATCTCCAGGCTCAAGGTTTTCATTTTTTTAAAGATGCTTTTGCACAAACACCAGCAAATCCTGAAATTCTACTTCCATCTTTATAGTAAGAACCATCAATGTACCAGCACTCACTTTCAAGTTCAAAAGGTTTGGATACGGCAGAAAAAACTGTGCTGCAAACTATTGCCCTTGACATTCATGAGTCCATCTTGCAAGTATTTTACCATTCACATCTTCTTTACATTTTAGGCCGACTCCTCATTGCCTTCAACAGAGTTACTTGGTTCATTCAGTCTATAATTCCACCTGAATGGTATACCAATCTATAACCCATATATCCATATAATCCATATATCATCCCCCACTTTCAGATAGAATCAGCTTGACATCGGCGTTTATCAGATCTTCTATCCAGACAAAGCAGCAGTGGAAAATCTTGCCAGTAAAGTTAGGTCTTTTTCATCCATATGTCATAGCCTTTAGCATATTATCAATGACTGATTCAACAAAGTTTCAAATCATGACTGGAGTGATGAATTTCACTCACCCCTCTTATAAATTTAGGAAAACCACCCAACATACTATAATTTATACTATGCCAAGCCATTGTGCAGCATCCCACCTTAGATGTCAAATATATTGACCAATATGCAATATGTAATATGTACAGGTGTTATGAAAATTATTTAGGTTTAAATGTTTCGCTCTGGTTTTAAGATAAAGTTCAAGAAATAAAAAAAATAGGGCTTGATGAATAGAAATGGAAAAGGGTGAAAAATAGAAAATAAAAAAATAGAAATATAGGGAAAAGTTCATTGACAAGAGGAAAAGAAAATGAATGTTCAAAAAAAAAAAAAAAAGGTCCATTGCTTGATGAATATTAACCACTTCAATACCAGAGCACTTTTTGCGATTCGGCACTGCGTCGCTTTAACTAACAATTGCGCGGTCGTGCGACGTTACACCCAAACAAAATTGACGTCCTTTTTTTCCCACAAATAGAGCTTTCTTTTGGTGGTATTTGATCGCCCCTGCGGTTTTTATTTTTTGCGCTATAAACAAAAGAAGAGCGACAATTTTGAAAAAAAACACAATATTTTTTACTTTTTGCTATAATAAATATCCCATTTTTTTTTTAAAAAACTATTTTTTTTCCTCAGTTTAGGCCGATACGTATTATTCTACATATTTTTGGTAAAAAAAATCGCAATAAGCGTATATTGATCGGTTTGCGCAAAAGTTATAGCGTCTACAAAATAGGGGATAGATTTATTGAATTTTTTTTTTTTTTTTTACTAGTAATGGCGGGGATCTGCGATTTTTTTTTTTCGTGACTGCGACATTGTGGCGGACACTTCGGACACTTTTGACACATTTTTGGAACCATTCACATTTACACAGCGATCGTTGCTATAAAATTGCAATGATTACTGTGTAAATGTGACTGGCAGGGAAGGGGTTAACACTAGAGGGCGCTGGAGGGGTTAATGTGTTCCCTAAGCGACGTGATTCTAACTGTAGGGGGAGGGGACTTAAGGGGAGGAGACCGATCATGTGTTCCTCCGTACTGGGACCACATGATCGGTCTCCTCCCCGCTGACAGGACGTGGAGCTGTGTGTTTACACACACAGCTCCACGGTCCCGTCCGGTCCCGTTGTTTTAACGGGCAATCGCGGGTGCCCGGCGGACAACGCGTCCGCCGGGCACTCGCACCGGGTCCCGAGCGATGGCGCGCGCGCGCCCCCCAGGCGGCCGGGAATCCGAGGACGTCATATGACGCCCACCCAGGATGGTAGATCCACCTTGTGGGCGTCATATGACAGTGTGCGGTGCTGAAGCGGTTAAGAGAGTCCATGATATTGTTTATTCAGCGCCTCCCCCACTAGCCAGCAATTTTCAGACTGTCCTTCTGTTATCCACATGCAGTATCTCCAATATGTCTGAAAGACAAAAAAACTCTCCAACAAAACTAATTAGCAAGGTCCTTAAACATTGTTTGAAGTTAAAACAAAGGACTATTTACACATACAGTTTGAAACTAATCCACCCCCACTACTAGAGAAGTGTCATTTGCATTCAAAAACAGATCTGGAGAATGTAATCTGTTCAGCTGTTCCAATAATGTGTAATGTTCCATTTTCATCTTATCATACTCAATCTTCAAGTGGTCATATTTCTGTTTTAACTGAGAAAACGGTATCCAGGCCTTAGACATTTTTTTATTATTATTTTGGTCATCTCTGTTTTTCATATTAATATCACCTATATTTGACCTGGTGTCTCCTCTTTGTTTGTTATCATAAGACATTATCTTTTGATCTTTATGTTCAGTATTTGTCCTAAACAATGTGGCTAAATCAATTTTGACAGCTTGTTCATTTGACTTTCTCCATAAATGGTCTGTCCTCAACAATACGTCTTTTAAATCATGAGGATTTGGGGTAACTAGTAAAATATTTTGTCTGATATCTTCATGCAAAGCATGTAGAAATATACTTATGTGTAACAAGCCACCATGCTCAAATGCAAGATTATTACTGACCGATAATTCCATAATAGTTGCTATCCTGTGTGACAATTCATAGGGAGATTCACTTCGCATTTGTTTGATCTTCCCATGAATGGTAATATCAGAACGTACACCATACAAAACACATAATAATTCCAGTAATATGTCCCTTGTCCTCAGAGGTTGAATACAAATTTGTTTAATTCTCATCCAAAGACTACTTCCTATAGAATGTTGTATAACTCGATCTAAATCAGATGGGCTGAGGTTGTACATATCTCTGACATTCTGCAAGTCACAAAACCATTTTAAAAATCTATTTAAATCATGGCAGGGAATCATTCCTATTTCTTTAAGAATTGCAGCTAATTCTTTTGGTTTCAATGGCTTCATTACAAGCTGAACTTCACCTGTATTATTGTTATAAACTGTGGTGGTCACAGTGGGTGCAGCTGGCAATGAGTTATCAGATTTAATATGAGGTTCTGTTTCATTTGATAGAATGTTTGTATTTGTATTTTGCTGCAGATTTGATGCATATCTGCATTCCTGAGATCTCTTCTCTAATTCCATAATTCTTAATTCCAATCTCTCATTTTCCTCTGATAATTCATCACAACGTTTAGATTTCTCAAGCAACGCACCCCCAATGGTGACTGCATGCAATTTTAAATTTACAGTCTCACTTTCAGATTGGTTTTGTAACCTCTGACAAACTTTGTTGCTATTATCAACTGCACTCTGTAATTGGGTAATTTCCTCAACCTTATCCTTCAAAGAGCTTAGTTTGTTAAACAGCAAGATAACAAGCCCTGTACAATACAACCTTTTCTTTTACTTTCTGAAATTTTGCTATCAAAAACAGTTTTCTCTAAAAATTCATTCATCATAGTCCACGTTTGCTTACATTTTTCTGGAACTTCATAAGGACCGTCATGACGCTTAATACATTTTAACACCCATCTGTTAACTTTATCAGAACTGACACTAGCTTCACACTGAGTAAGCATTTTGACTATATTATTAATAATTAAAAAAAAAAAATAATTTTACTCACCGCATTAGTTACTCCTTCAGCTTCCAGCTCAGGTCTTATGGTACACGATACAGTCCTTTTTTTTGTTGTTTCCAGTCTCCAGAGAATAATTCTGGGGTTCCAAACTTGTTTAATTTTGTAGATCAGACTCTCTTATGTCACAACCAGACATCCGGGTCACGGCACCAATGTAGTGATCTAATATGTAGTTCGTAGATGGTATGTAGTTATTAATAAGTATTATTCCGCAGCAAACCCAATTCTCCAGAGAGGCGCACTTTATTAGCTTCCAAAACAGAACAGTCTTACAGATGACAAAATCCAACAGGGTATCATGACAACAAATATTTTCTCTTAGACCTATGCCTTAATGATCACAGACCCTTCTCTGAGATAGTTTTTCTTAGACTGAAAGCCAGCCTGAATGTCTTCTCAAATACTGGTCTGACACTGGGGGGGTTTCTGCTAAATGTTTACCATGAATACCCCCTCAGGTCTAATTACCATCAATAAATACTTCCTTTGAAATGTTCATCTAGATTAAAAGGCAATTCCTCACACACACACAACTTGCATAAGATTTACACATCAAAAGGGTCTTCAGCTGTCCCTTTGATATGTTTAAATTCAGTTGGGTTTGACTCAACTGAATTCAATATGAAGGTCTGAATTTGAATTCTGAAGGTCAATATGTTACTTTAATCATAAATTGGCTAACATATTACAACAGGGCGGGGGGCTTATTGGAATCCGGGAGCCCCCTTCAATAAGGGGGTCCCCATATTCTGGCCTCCACCCTATGTGAATGAGTATGGGGTACGATGTACCCCTACCCATTCACCTGGTGGAGAAAAGTGTAAATAAAAACACAACACAAGTTTTTTAAATACTTTATTACACAGCTCCGGGGGTCTTCTTCCATCTTGGGGGGTCTTCATGCCGGACTCCTCCGCTATCTTTTACTAGCAGAGGCGCCCGGCTTTCTCCTTAGTCGTCGCCGCCGTCTGGGGGTCTTGTTCCGACTTCAGGGGTCTTGTCCCGCTCTTCTGTTCTTCTTGCTGGGCCTCCACTTTCTTCTTCCAGCTCTTTTACTAGCCGTGGCCTGGGCTTCGGTTGCCGTCGCTGTCGCCGCTGCCTTCTGCTTCTGCTTCTTGTTCTTCTTTCTTCATCCGATGTTGACACAACGCTGTCTGTGGCCGTAATGGCAGATACACGTTGTGCTGTGACTTATGTAGGGACATGGTGACCCTGCCCCCTTATGATGTCACAGTCCCAGCATCCTCCGGGACTGTGACATCATAGGGAGGCGGGGTCACCATGTGACATTAGCCGGTGGCCTTGTCCCTATATAAGTCACAGCACAACGTGTCTCTGCCATTACGGCCAGAGACAGCGTCGTGTCAACATCGGATGAAGAAAGAAGAACAAAAAGCAGAAGAAGAAGGCGGCGGCGACAAAAAAAAAGGAGGCCCGGCAAGAAGAACAGAAGAGCGGGACAAGACCCCCGAAGTCGGGACAAGACCCCCAGACGGCGGGGGCGATGAAGGAGAAAGCCGGGCTCCTCCGCTAGTAAAAGAGCTAGCAGAAGATAGCGTAGGAGTCCGGCGAGAAGACCCCCGGAGCTGTGTAATAAAGTATTTTAAAAACTTGTGTTGTGTTTTTATTTACACTTTTTTCCACCAGGTGAATGGGTAGGGGTACATCGTACCCCATTATACAAGTAAATGCGCAAATAGTCAAATGTATTGTTAGAAAAAACTCATGGCGAAAAAGATTACTGGCTGTTCTGGCATATTATGCAATAGAGTCCACAGTAATACATTTAAAAGGATGTACTTTGTTATGCTGTTTAGGAGAGAAGATGTGGGGGAGGGGGGGGGGGGGATGAGAGGGGAATCCTAGATGGGTGGGGAGGTAGCAAGAAGCTGGGGGATAATGATAAAGTCCAAAACACAGGGCTGCCTCCGGTGAGGAACTGAAACCAGGTTCCAAGTAACTAGAAGGAAAAAGCAAAGGGAGGGGCGCCTCTGGGTGCAGTAGTTTTAAACAGTGCAATTTATTATGAGCAATTTAATTGTGAGTTGTTAAAACACATGCTCATAATAAATGGCACTGTTTAAAACTACTGCACCCAGAGGCGCCCCTCTCTTTGCTTGTACATCGTACCCCATATTCATTCACATAGGGTGGGGGGCTGGAATATGGGGGCCCCCTTAGCAGTATCTAATACAGTGTGTACAGTTTCTACTACACTTCTGGTGGTGTACACAGTACACAAGACAGTGCAGCTGTAGTAGAGTTTCTAATATAGTGCAGGCGGTGTACACAGTGTGTAATATGGATCTTCACCCGTCCTGTCATGCTTTTTTTCTATTACAAGGGATATTTACATTCCTTGTAATAGGAATAATAGTGACAATTTTTTTTTTAAAACTGTGTAAAAATAAAAAATAAAAGGTAAAATAAATAGGAAAACAAAAATGTTTTAACTGCCCCCCCCGTGCCGACAAGCTTGCGTGCAGAAGCGAACGCATACGTGAGTAGCGCCCACATATGAAAACTGTTTTCAGACCACACATGTGAGGTATCGCAAGAGCAATAATTCTAGCCCTAGACCTCCTCTGTAACTCAAAACATGCAACCTGTAGATTTTATTAAATGTCGCCTATGGAGATTTTTAAGGGTAAAAGTTTGTCGCCATTCCACGAGCGGGCGCAATTTTGAAGCGTGACATGTTGGGTATCAATTTACTCAGCGTAACATTATCTTTCACATTATAAAAAAAAAATTGGGCTAACTTTACTGTTGTCTGATTTTTTTATTCAAAAAAGTGTATTTTTTCCAAGAAAAGTGCGTTTGTAAGACCGCTGCGCAAATACGGTGTGACAGAAAGTATTGCAGCGACTGCCATTTTATTCTCTAGGGTGTTAGAAAAAAATGTAATCCAAGTTATTTTTCTAGCAAAAAAATATGTTTTTAACTTGTAAACAACAAATCTCAGAAAGCGGCTCGGTCCTTAATTGGTTAATACCAGACCTGAAGGCCCTGTTATGGATTTTGGGGGTGACAACCACACCATTTTTTTTGTATTTTTGGTATTTTTATCTATATTGCTGGGATCATTACAGCCGCAAGCAGTTGTAAATAAAAAAATTTCCTTTAGAAATGTAATTTTGCTGTGGCACTATTATAAACATGGAAAAGATGCACTACGCTACTTTACAGGCATACTAAGGACACCCCCAGGCACGATATTTAACCGGTTCCCGACCGGCACACAACGATATACGTCGGCAGAATGGCACGGACAGGCAGGAGGGCGTATATATAAGTCCCTCCTTAATGCCGTCCATGCCATCGGGACCCCCGTGAGGCCGGTCGCAGGTCCCGCGGACTCGATCGCCGCGGGGACACCCTTGATCATCTCAAGGGAAGGCTGAACGAGGAGGAGATGCGGAAATCCACAGCATCTCCCCGTTCTGCCTAGCAACTAGTGACGCCGATCTCTGCTCCCTGTGATTGGAGCAGAGATCAGCATTCACTAGCTGACAGCCACGCCCCCCCACAGTAAGAAACACACCCCTAGGTATACTTAACCCCTACACTGCCCCCTTGTAGTTAACCCCTTCACTGCCAGTGTCATTTATATTGGAATCAATGCATTTAAATAGCATTGATTGCTGTATAAATGACAATGGTCCCAAAAATGTGTCAAAAATGTCCGATGTGTCCGCCATAATGTCGCAGTCACAATAAAAATTGCTGATCGCCGCCATTACTAATAAAAAAAAATTATTAATAAAAATGCTATAAAACTATCCCCTATCTTGTAAACGCTATAACTTCTGCGCAAACCAATCAATAATCGCTTATTGCGGGTTTTTTTACCAAAAATATGTAGAAGAATACGTATCAGCCTAAACTGAGGAAAAAATTTTTTTTTTTTATATATATTTTTGGGGGATATTTATTATAGCAAAAAATAAAAAAGAATGTGTTTTTTTTTTTCAAAATTGTTGCTCTTTTTTGTTTATAGCGCAAAAAATAAAAACCGCAGGGGCGATCAAATACCACCAAAAGAAAGCTCTATTTGTGGGAAAAAAAGGACGTCAATTTTGTTTGGGAGCCATGTCGCACGACCACGCAATTGTCAGTTAAAGCGACGCAGTGCCGAATCGCAAAAAAGGGGCCTGGTCCTTTGGCTGCAAATTGGTCCGGTCTGAAAGTGGTTTTAAAGGAATATTTAATTTTTATTGTTCCACTTTAAGCATTATTAAAATCACTGCTCCCGAAAAAAAAGACTGTTTTTAAAACTTTTTTTTTCTTTTTTTGCATTGATACATGTCCCCTGGGGCAGGACCTGGGTCCCAGAACACTTTTTTTGACAATAACTTGCATATAAGACTTTAAAATTAGCACTTTTGATTTTTCACATTCGTGTCCCATAGAGTTTAACGGTGTTTGCGGGTTCAAACTAATTTTTTGCCTGTTCGCATGTTCTGCTGCAAACCAAAACGGGGGGTGTTCGGCTCATCCCTAGTCAAGAGTATACAGACAGGTGAGATACTGAGGCACTATTTGATTCTAGAGATGGGGCTAAATACCCTCCCAGCAGCCATCATCAGGTGGTGACTAATTTTCAGCTTGGGTATGCTCGAACTAGGCCATGTGTGCAAGCCCACCTGGAAGCTGTTACCTGTACAAGCTAATCATTTTTGGCCATTCACAATCCACGTATATAAAAGGGAAGTATTCCCAGATTATTGGCCCATACAGCAGACAGCTTGCAAACATTTTGAATTATAGTCTATATACACCCAAGCTCACCACTAGTAATTGCTGGGACATGTTACCTGATGGGAGACACCTGCTGGTGGACAATGGAACTACACTATTCAAGTCTGGTAACTTTTACTTTTTCTATAAATCCTGTTATACTTCACTGGAGTGTGCTTTAAACTTACATTCATATAGTATTCTTGAAAATACCTAGTTTTCTACCTGCCTCATTTACAAGGCAATACTTGAACAAGGCCTGCTTTTGAATTGGAAGAAAAAATGTTGTATTGAGTTAATATGAATAAAAACAGGAAAAAAAAACATAAGTGCTATTCTAAAACCACATTTTAAATGTTACCCACAATACATTGTATACATAGGAAAATAATTTTATGATGTCCGGTGTCAAGACATGTCTATTGTGTGGTATAAACCAGATATTTTTTCCCCAAACAGCCATATAAATTCCTATCTTGTACAGACCAGTTCACAAAGCCTGTACTTACGTTAAATTGTATTTGTCAGCAGTGTATAGTGTGATATATACACACCTCATTCTATATTCCTTAGTGTAAACTAATAAAACTTGGCTGACACTGAACAGATTGAAGGCATCTGAAAAGTCAAAGAGTCACTCTTTCCATTTCAAATGGAGACTATGTCAGAGACAACTGTCTTTGCTTACGCTTTAAAAATGTTAATGTAAAAAGCAAAAATAAATGAAAGGGGGATACCTTTACATGGAAAATGGGTTTGATTCTTCAGGTTTGTAAAAACAACAAAGGGAATGTGCAAGATGCCATGTCATTATGTTAAATAGTTTTTTCTATTTTGTAATACACTATAATGTATTTGCAGTCATTAAAGTGGAAGTAAACTCTGAAAAAAACAGACAACCTTGATTAGACAGCTCTATAATAGGGCACTCTGTTAGGTAAGTGTACCATAATGTGCAAGTATATATTATGCATACTTACATATTATGGCAAAAGCCCAACCAAATGTAGATCTTTAAAGTGTGTTATATGATTCTATTTTTATCCTTTTTTTAGGTTCAAGAAAGCCTGTTTTCACACAATGCATTATTTTAACCAGAACTGTCTGTTTTGATGACATACATTTGTAGACTTACCTTAAAGTGTTACTAAACCAAGGACCCTGCATTTACGATATCTGGTCTCCCACAGTACAAAGAATATGGAAATGCAATTATTTTTGTAAATATAAATTGCTAAATACCTTTTCTCATCAGCAGTATATAGCAGTCTTTTGATTTCCAGCAGTGTCCAGCCAAGCACCAGTTAAAGCTTATAGGAGGAGTTTTCATACTGCACTGGCTGTTAGACATAGGAGCCATCAAAAAATTTGTTTAGTTTCGTTTCGTATAAAAAAAAATTTGTAATTCGTGTATGAAATTTAATTTGGATTCGTACGTAATCGTTACAAATCGTTAATATCGTTACGAATCATTATGAATATCGACACTCTATGAATAATAACGAATTATCCGAAAACGTGTTAACGTTACATAAGTAACACAAGCCTATTGTCTATTGTTCACCAATCACTCAGAGGAAGTACAAAATCCGAAATTTCATTTACGAATACGAAATTTCGTATTTCGTACTTCCTCTGAGTGATTGGTGAACAATAGACAATAGACTTATGTGTTATGTAACGTTAATACATTTTTGGATAATTCATTATTATTCGTAGAGTGTCAATATTCGTTATACTGAATCTCGAAATTCATTTGAATCATTCGTTATATCCGCTATAATTTCTTTCATATTAGTTGAAATTCATCATTTGGTAGTTTGGATTCGGATAATTTGGATCCAAAATTCGTAAACGAAATTTCGTATTCGTAAAAATTTGTAAATTCGGATTCGTACGAATGTACGAATTTCCGATTCGTACGAAACTAATCGCACGTGTCTACTGACTGTCCTATCAGGATCCAGGACCCCTCACCTTCTGTCTGAACAGTGCTGATTGGCCCTGTGCTGATCACATCCACTCTCTTAAGAAAAAAAATCTCTCTAGCAATACACACCAAACTGAGCATTTGCAGCCTGACTCCATAGGCTCTGTGTTATCAGGAAACTATCAGGAGACAGGAGAAAAGAGGAGGATCTGTGCATATAGGCTCAAACAGCCTTTTTACACAATGTGGAGGATAAACCCCTTAGGCCCCTTTCACACTGGGGCATTTTTCATGCGGTACAGTGCTAAAAATAGCGCCTGTTCACTGCCTGAAAAAATCCGGCCCCTTTAACTCCAGTGTGAAAGCTGGCGGGCTTTCACACTGGAGCGGTGCGCTAGCAGGACGGCAAAAAAAGTCCTGCTAGCAGCATCTTTGGAGCGGTATAGGAGCAGTGTGTTCACCGCTCCTATACCGCTCCTTCCCATTGATTTGAATGGGAAACCGCGGCAATACCGCCGCAAAACGCCACTACGGCGGCGCTCTGCGGGGGGGTGTTTAACCCTTTTTCGGCCGCTCGCGGGGGGTAAAACCGCACCGCGATCGGCCGAATACCGCGGTTAAAACGACGGTAAAGCAGCGCTAAATATAGCGCTGCTTTACCGTCACCGCGGCTCCCCGCCCCAGTGTGAAAGGGGCCTTAGGGTCCACTGTGATAATAACAGGCATGCTTTACTGCATATACACACTTATTTTACTGTTGTGGGTTTAGTAATACTTTAAGTGCAAGGTACTAGTGATTCTGGCCTGTTTGTGTTCTTTTCCATCCCAGTAAAGGGTTCACCAAATGCTAAAAATTGAGCCATTTGAAAACTGTGTGTTGCGCAGCACTTCGAAAAAAAAAAAATGCAGTAAACCCTATTTTTTCATGCATTAAAGTGCATCATATTCTACTTAATTTCAATGGGCTGCCTAATGCAGCTCACCACGATGCACCTCAATCCTTAAAAACATTTACAATGTGGTGCAGTACATTGCGGTATGAATGATCCCGCTCCCTATGAAGAGAAGAAAGCATAAGAAAAATAGCCCTGGAGCATGCACCTTCAAAAAGAAGTTTGCAAAGGCAGTTCATAAAGTTCTGTTCCTTTTAAGCAGGATTAATGTCAGAGTAGGAAGTTTAAAGGTTACGTGTTTGAAATATGAAAGCTGTTTTCATAATCTAATTAACTTGAAGGTGCGCAGGTCAAACAATAACATTTAATTAGACCTGTTAAATTATTTTAATGCTCAAGGTGAAATTTCAGACCTCCCATCATAGCTCTTTTTCTCATGGGCACATCATTTAATATAATAGTTCTAAGAAGTTTTTTATTAGCACTGGTTTTACTGCAGAGCAATAGTGTGTATTTCTTTATGAGAACCTGACAAAAGCAATGGACAGGGTTTTAAAGCCTAGAAGTAATCAATAGACATAGGTTGGATGTTAAGAAATTATCGAAGGTACTATTATATTATATTAAACTATATATTATATTATAGTATGCTGTCACCTGATTCAAAATTGGCATCTAGAAGCCATGTTATGGTCTTAAACAGGGCCATCTTAAGAGCATTATAGGCCCCCGGGCAATACAGTGCACTGGGGCCCTGTCTACACGATCACGCACGAGAATAAAAATGCAAATGATCAATAAGGCTATATTTATTGGTACTTCCAACAAAATCAGTGTTTAACCACTTGACCACTGGGGACTTAAACACCCTTAATAACCAGACCAATTTTCAGCTTTCGGTGCTCTCACACTTTGAATGACAATTACTCATTCATACAACACTGTACCCATATGAAATTTTTGTCCTTTTTTTCACACAAATAGAGCTTTCTTTTGGTGGTATTTAATCACCATTGGGTTTTTTATTTTTTGAGCTATAAAAGAAAAACGACTGAAAATTCAGTAAAAAAATGAATTTTTCTTCGTTTTTGTTATAAAATTTAGCAAATTTGTAATTTTTCTTGATAAATTTTGGCCAAAATTTATACTGCTACATATCTTTGGTAAAAATAAGTACAAATTGGGGTATATTATTTGGTCTTTGTGAAAGTTATAGAGTCCACAAGCTATGGTGCCAATCACTGAAAATTGATCACACCTGAAGTACTGACGGCCTATCTCATTTCTTGAGACCCTAACATGCCAGAAAAGTACAAATACCCCCCAAATGACCCTTTTTGGAAAGAAAACATTCCAAGGTATTTAGAAAGAGGCATGGTGAGTTTTTTGCAGTTGTCATTTTTTCCCACAATTCTTTGAAATATCAAGATTTTTTTTTTCTTTTTTTTTTTTTTTTCACAAAATTGTCATATTAGCAGGTTATTTCTCACACACAGCATATGCATACCACAAATTACACCCCAAAACACATTCTACTATTACTCCTGAGTATGGCGATACCACATGTGTGAGACTTTTACACAGCGTGGCCACATACAGAGGGCTAACATGCAGAGAGCACCATCAGGTGTTCTGGAGCACCCAGGACAATTCTGACATTTCTCTCCTACATGTACAAATCATCATTTATTTGCTAGAAAATGACATAGAACCCCAAAATATTATATATGTTTTTTTAGCAAAGACCCTAGAGAATACAATGGCGGTCGTTGCAACTTTTATCTAGCACGGTACTTGCGCAGCAATTTTTCGAACGTATTTTTTTTGGAAAAAAAATGTTTTGTGCTTTACAAAAAACAAAACTGTAAATTTAGCCCAATGTTTTTACATAATGTGAAAGATGAAGTTACGCCGAGTAAATAGATACCCAACATGTCACCCTTCAAAATTGCACACACTCGTGAAATGGCGCCAAACTTCGCTACTTAAAAATCCCCATAGGCTTTAATTTTTTTTACTGGTTACATGTTTTGAGTTACAGAGGAGGTCTAGGGCCAAAATTATTGTTCTCGCTCCAACGTTCGCAGCGATACCTCACATGTGTGGTTTGAACACCGTTTTCATATTTGGGTGGGACTTACGTATGCGTTCGCTTCTGCATGCGAGCACACGGGGACAGGGACGCTTTAAAAAAAAATATATATATTTTATTGTTCATTTTACTTTATTTATTTTAGTTTGACCCTTTTTTTCCCCCCAAAAATTTTTTTGATCACTTTTATTCCTATTACAAGGAATGTAAACATCCCTTGTAATAGGAATATGGCATTACAGGTCCTCTTTACAGTGAGATATGGGGTCAATAAGACCCCACATCTCACCTCTAGGCTGGAAAGCCTGAAATAAAAGAAAAAAACGATCCTGGCTTTGATCGTAGCGAGTATCGCAGGGTATTGTTGGGTATTGCAGAGTATCGCAGGGTATTGTATGGGTATTGCAGGGTATGGCAGAGTATCGCAGGGTATGGCAGAGTATCGCAGGGTATGGCAGAGTATCGCAGGGTATTGCAGAGTATGGCAGGGTATGGCAGAGTATCACAGGGTATGGCAGAGTATCGCAGGGTATGGCAGGGTATGGCAGAGTATCGCAGGGTATGGCAGAGTATCGCAGGGTATGGCAGGGTATGGCAGAGTATCGCAGGGTATGGCAGAGTATGGCAGGGTATGGCAGAGTATCGCAGGGTATGGCAGAGTATCGCAGGGTATGGCAGGGTATGGCAGAGTATCGCAGGGTATGGCAGAGTATCGCAGGGTATGGCAGGGTATGGCAGAGTATCGCAGGGTATGGCAGAGTATCGCAGGGTATGGCAGAGTATCGCAGGGTATGGCAGAGTATCGCAGGGTATGGCAGGGTATGGCAGGGTATCGCAGGGTATGGCAGGATATGGCAGAGTATCGCAGGGTATGGCAGGATATGGCAGAGTATCGCAGGGTATGGCAGAGTATCGCAGGGTATGGCAGAGCATCGCAGGGTATGGCAGAGTATCGCAGGGTATGGCAGAGTATCGCAGGGTTATGGCAGGGTAAGGCAGAGTATTGCAGGGTAAGGCAGAGTATTGCAGGGTAAGGCAGAGTATTGCAGGGTATGGCACAGTATTGGAGGGTATGGCACAGTATTGGAGGGTATGGCAGAGCATTGCACGGTATCCATCCATCCATGCTCAGCCATCCCTCCATACCCTGCAATACCCAGCAATACACTGCAGGCTATTGCTGTGTATTGCATGGTATGGAGGGATGGCTGAGCATGGATGGATGGATCGGTGGCATGCAGAGCAGGCTGTGGGCACTACAGATCCCGTCCACAGCACTGCTGCCACCGATCCCTCCCCCTCTCCTCTCACACTGTACCGATCGGTACAGAAAGAGGAGGAGAGAGGAACCGGTGTCATCAAATGACGCCGGTATGCTTACATGTGATCACTCCGTCATTTGACGGAGCGATCACGTGGTAAACGGCCGCGATGAGCGGCCGTTTACTGTGATCCATGATCCGCCGGGTCCAGAGGATGTTCTCGAGTGCGCGCCCCAGGGGGCGCGCAAGAGCAGAATTCTGTGAGGCCGTTAATTAACGGCCTCCCAGAGTTAAGCAACCGCCCTGTAGCCGTTTTTCGGCTATGGGCCGGTTATTAACTGGTTAAACATTAACACGTTAAACAATTAAAACATTTGGACAATATAACACGAGTTTGGTGGGCACAGTGGCAGTGTTTGATGGGCACAGTGGCAGCATTTGATGGGCACAGCGGCAGCTTTTGATGGGCACAATGACAGCTTTTGATGGGCACAGTGGCAGCTTTTGAGAGGCACAGACAGTGGCTGTGTTTGATGCACAACTTGAACTTACTTAAGTAGACATTGTTAGACTTACTTGAGGCCGCCGACCTGGTGCAGTACAGTGTGTCACTCACAGCAGCAAGGCAGCGCCAGCTATCAAGGGCCGTCTTTCCGCTCCCTCTCCATGTTGTCTGAAGAAAATGGCAGAGGTGGGCAGAGCCTGTTCACTAGCCACTGAGGCAGCCGCGGTGCGCTATGAATGCTGGGGCAGCCGCAGCCTCTGATTGACGTCACTGGTTGCTAGCTAGATGCCGGCTGGTGAAGTGAGCAACCAGTGCAGTCAGTCAATTTAAGCAGCAGATTGCAGCGCTGAGGATCAGCCCTGGATGGGGCCCCCCAGACAAGTGGGGCCCCCGGGCAACTGCCCAGCATGCCCAGTGGAAAAAACGGCCCTGGTCTTAAAGTAAACTTGTGCTGGGCAAAGCACCAGGTTCACTTTAATACCCCCTCCTCTAAAGCATATACATATCTTCCTTTAGCTCCCTGCCACTCCAATCAACTGCAATAGGCAAGCAAAGACACTTCCTTTTAAGCTTAGAGATATCTGGTCAGAGATTACATTGGGCTGAAGATCTCTAACACTATGGTGTATTTATAAAAAAAAATAAAAAAAAAATAAATACATACTGTAGCTGTTCATCCATCAAAATTTCATGTAGAGCTGTTCTGTGCAAATGTTCTTAGGCTTTATTCTTTGCATATTGAATGCTACTGAATAGAAACAAAAACAGTGAAAATCAGGAAATACTGCATTATGGCCACTAGATGGCTCTGAGTATCATAGGAAATAAGTTTGCTGTTCAACTCCATCTAGTGACTACAGTAATTTCCCCATTTACACAGTTTTTTTTATTGAAATTTTTTTTGATGAGTAATATTGGATTTGCAGAGAATAAAGCCTGAGAACATTGATTTCCCCCCATTTGCACAGAAAGAATTTACATGCATTTTTGATTAACAGCTATACAAATGTGATTGTTCTAGCCCAATCACCAGGCACCAAAGCTGTCACATGAAAAGGGGTCACTTGCCCCTTCATATTAAATAAAGAGTATTTTTTACTAAATCGCTGTGGGGGAGTAAAGGAAATGATGGGTACTGTTTGGGCCGTATAGTTAACCTATTGCTTTAAACTGAATTGTACCTTTTAATTGTAGCATTGCATTATTTTATTCTCCTGAATCCAGTCCCTAAATTGATTATTACCAGTGATAGCAGGCTGTGATTTTTTTTTTACCTTTTTACCCCCCCCCCCCCCCCCCCTAATTACAACACTTTACCTATCTGTCTTGATTTTTTTGCTTTGTTTTGAAAAGGTACAACAAACCATACCTCTGTTCTCACATCACCCCCCAAGACAGACACTTTTTCTTATTCCCAGCAGTAATACAGCAAATGCTATTGGCATATTCAGGAATACTATTTACTGAGGTCACTTATATCAATTTGAAAAGTGGCTGCAAAAGTTGATGAAGATGTTGATTTGAATTCACATTTCTCAGAAATCAATAGTGCATATGTCCGCATTAAGGAAAGTACCTATTTCTTGCTACAAATAAAACTCAGATTTTTTGTTTATTTGTACTTTTATCCCGCTCTTTCCCTTCTCTTGCTCTTCAAACACCAAAGATAGGGGTCATAATAAACCTACTAGCTCCAACTGTGTAAAGGGAGCCTGCTTGTATCAATGGAGTTCAGTAGTTATTTCCTATCCCTGACCACTGGTTATGACTTACAATGTATTGCCAATTTTTATGTCATAAGAAATAGCAAAATGCTTTCCTTTATGTTGTCATAGTTTAGGTACCACAATAAGTTTGATTGTATGCCATCATCATTTTTGCATGTACTATTTTTATCTGGTAATATATTAGACACTGTACAGCTTTGTGCATTAACATACCTCTTTTAGACCTCATTCTGTCTAGCCAGCCAGTATGGTCACCTGCTGAATACACTGCAATGCCAGCTCAGCTCTTCAATAAGACAAGGCACTTTAATCCAACATAGTTTTACTTGTTAAAATTCAGATGACAGGATGCTAACCAGTCATTTGAAGTGTAAAGAAACAATAATCTTCTCAGCCTTATACCTGCTATAGGAGAGGTGACAACGGACCGTAGAGTCCGAATCGTCAAACGAACAAGCTCCCAACGGATAAAAAATAGGGTTTTCCTCCGTCTGCAGAAACGGACATAGCGGAAAAGAACAAGATTCATCCCTGACAAGCTACCCCATAGGGTTTACATGTATCCCGTTTTTTGCACGGCACAGGTGATTTGATCAGTTTCACTGCCCTTAGCAATTACCACAGGTGTTTTATCTGAGGGAAATCCTGAAAACATGACCTGTTGGTAGGGTTGCCACCTCATCCCTTTAAACCCGAACACATATTAATTACACAGATTCTGTGGCAGATTAAGGTGGTAATTAAACTCACTTGGTGCCTATCTGCATTTAATTAGCCTCAGAACCTGTGCAATTCATAGGTGTTCGGGTTTAAAGGGATGAGGTGGCAACTCTACCTGTTGGGGGTACTTGAGGACTGGAGTTGAGAAACATTGCAGTAGTGGACACAAAACCAGTGTTCGAGAACAGACACTTTTTGTCATTGCATGCTATAAATTCTACAAAAAAAAAACACTTGTCTCTAGCTCCCTCATATGACCTAAGGATATGAAAATATTTATTATAATAAATGTTGTTGCTTTTATACTTCAACACTGCATGACGTCCATTTAAAGTCCCACTTCTTGAGGAACCTTTTTCTCTCATATGACCTAAGGGCTAGATGAAATGGGCTGCGCTTATCATGAGCATTGTGGTTGTTTCATGTTATTACAGACCGCAGAGAGTCTAGTTTAGTATTGGTAGTTATATTACAGTAGTCAATGGTAGTGTTGGCATCCATGGCAGCCAGTGATGGCTATTGGCTATCAGTGAAAGATGGCTAGACCTGTCACCTTTTTTTTTAAATGCCTCTCTATACACACTTAAAGCTGATCACCAGGCAGATATAAGCAACACTAAAATTCATATCTGTGTAGCGCTGGCTCCTGACGAGCAGGCGCTATTGTTTTTGAAAATTAAGTTGCCTGAAGCCACAGTTGGGCTTCAAGATAATTTCACTAAATTTCTGGTCTCAGTACCAGTCCAGCTGGGTTGCACTGGGTTCTCCTTTACGGCAGGTGTCGCTGTCACCTAGCTAGCTGGATGCATTAAATGCCACTTACCTCTCGGAACCAGCCCAGTGGGAGTGTTCTCCCGCTGTGTGTTCTGGTGGGGGGGGGGGTATTTAAGGTACCGACACCATGTGACTAAAAAGAGTCTTTCCTGTCCGCGTGGTTCTGGTGGTCCTCCTGACCAAGCCTCATGGCCCTCCTGGCCTGGGGTACGGAACCATGCATCCTGTGTCTCAGGGCTGGCTGGCCTGAGACAAAGCAGCTGCAGGGGTAGGTCCGAGTGCCTTTCAGAGCCTACTGATCCAAGGAAGGTCCGGTGCCATCTCATCTGAAGGGAGAGGTCCAGTAACTGAAGAACCCCAGGGGAGGACCCTTTCAGGAGAAGGCCAGGTGCATGGCTGGCTTCTCTGAAGGAGCCTGGAGGCTTAGTTGAAGGACGCGACCTGGATCAACACTCATATGGTATCGCCGGATTGGCTGAAAGAAACTGGTACCGTATGATAGTTCTTTAAAGTTCATCCAATTCAACAGGGATGCTAAAGTGTAACTTACAAGTCTGTGGCAGAGACTTTACCGAGCATCCTACCGGTTGCTAGGCCTAGTGAGAGAGACCTATCCGGGGGACTGCATGAATCCTGTTAATGAAACAGTCAATTTCTCTGGAATCGTTTGATACCTTCAACCCGCAATTTAAGTACCTGAACTCACCCCTAACCCTCTACCCTTTATCGAGAGACTGTGTTGTATTTTCTGAATAAATAACCTAAAAGAGGATTCAGTGTCAGTCTCAACCTTCTCTTTGGGCCATTTTCCACGGAGTCCCCAAGACGGAGCTACAACAGGTGAGGTAACTGTAAGCCCAAATAAAACCAGCAGCTTCTTCGGGGGTCAGTGCTACATCTGTATTTAACAATAGCTGAAATTTGCTGGCATTATGATTTTGTTACTTGAATTGAATAATATTTATTTATTACTGAACGTAGGTGTTAGGCAAGGGAAAGACTGATAATTTTTTACATCCATTTTAAATCTTTACTGCAACATTTTATTGTATTAGTAGCTGATGCGATTATTATACCATTTTGTATTCCCATTTATCAATGCTAATTCCAACTCCATAGTGTCTGTATCTTAACTGCATTTTCTATATTTTACCCCACCCTCCCCATCATTTATGAAGTTAAAATCTACATCTTTCTAACTATCCAGCTCATCTACTCATCTACATTCTCTTCAGGGAACAATTTGTATACATATACACAGTATCTCACAAAAGTGAGTACACCCCTCACATTTTTGTAAATATTTTATTATATCTTTTCATGTGACAACACTAAAGAAATTATACTTTGCTGCAATGTAAAGTAGAGAGTGTACAGCTTGTATAAGAGTGTAAATTTGCTGTCCACTCAAAATAACTCAACAAACAGCCATTAACCGCTGGCAACAAAAGTGAATACACCCCTAAGTGACAATGTCCAAATTGCACCCAAAGTGCCAATATTTTGTGTGGCCACCATTATTTTTCAGCACTGCCTTAACCCTCTTGGGCATGGAGTTCACCAGAGCTTCACAGGTTGCCTCTGGAGTCCTCACTCACGGCTCACAGGACTTTCGTTTCCGGGGGCGTGTGTTCCGACTATGGAGGAGTGAGGAGCGAGATCTAGCAGCGGCTGCACGTGATGACAGGTGCTCTGTGATTACAGCCTGCTGAGGCATACGAGAGGTGCTGTGGATGGTCTGTGGATGGCCAATGGTACGGACGCCGGACGCTGAGCAAGGCAAGCTGAGACCTAGACTGGGAGGAAGCCCGCCGTGCCGTCTGCCATCCCGTCCGCCCCAGGAGTGACGGCTACGTAAGAATCAGGCAGTGTCCTTCCCCATAGCAGCTGTACGGGGGCTAGGACCGTTAAGGCCTCAGGATTCCCGCTGAAGGGAAGGAGCGGAACGAGCGGTGCCTCCATGTAGCATCATATGCTCTGAGCGGCGGCGAAGGACGGGCAGAGAACAGGCGGAGGAACACAGAGGAAGACCGGTAAGACGCCAAAAAAAAAAAAAATAACTCTCCGGCTATCTGTGCTGTGCTGTGCTGTTACTGTGTGGTCTGTGCCAGTGGACTCTTAGTGGACTTTTCTCCCTGTGAACCAAGTGGACCACAGTACGTTTTTTACACTACATGTTGGAGGTGTTGGATGTGAGCCCTATGTGAACACTATAGTTATATGTGGGGGCTGGGGACATTAGAAGCAGTGTCATATAAATAAGGAGGTATTTATCCCAGCGGACCATATAACTCCCACAGATTGCCTCTTAGATGTGGAGAGCCTGTTGTGAAGATCAGGAAGCCGAGGCTCCCAAATAATTAAAGTGCCTGACCGTGAACAATAAGCTGATACTGATACTAAAATCTGAATTAAGATTTAAATTTAAGAGGGCTCTAGCGTACGCCACTAGCCAGCGGAAGTGGTCAAAATAAGGATACGGTCTCAGTGTGGAATAAGGGGCCAAGGGTGGTGTGGGTGGACTTCATGCCGAGAAGAAGGGGACCCGGCAGAGTGAATAGCTCACCGACCCACTTAAACATCACTAGATTCCTTACGAGGAAAGACGCTGGAATGTCGGTGGATGCCGGCGCTATAGCACACCCCCAACGATCTACCCGAGCTAATTTAAAACAACCGGCAGTTGAGGAGGAATTGGCTAGCAGTATGGCCACTAGCTTGGATGGGAGTATACGTGCTGAGCTTGCGGAAGAGGTGGAAATAAGTTTACCAATTACTCCCCAGACCGCAACTCCGTTGGAAGGAGAGATTGGTCTCCAAATAATGAGGGGACATGAGCGTGGAAGGGAGCCCGATATCAGACAGCTCATACAGGCACTTCCCTCTAAAGAAGACATTCTAGTATGGATGAGCGACTTAAAAGCCACAGTAAAGGAAGAACTGAGTGAGGTATGTGCCAAGTTTGAAGCAGTAGACAGGAGACTCTCCAGATGTGAGGCCACACAGGGTACAGCTGAAAAGCGTCTTGACATACTTGAAACCAAGTTTAATGCACAGCACCAAAAGTTGATAGACTTGCAATTGCAGGCCGAAGATTTTGAGAATAGAAATAGAAGAAATAATTTACGATTTGAGGAAGGAGGTAACCTCAATTCTTAATCTATATTTAGAAAAACCCCCAGAGACTTACATAGAACTGGACCGAGTCCACAGGAGCCCAACAGTACAGAATATAGAACGGGGAAGCCCCAGGGACGTGCTATGCCGTGTTCATTTCTTTAAAACAAAAGAGGACATAATGAGGGCAGCATGGGTGAAGGGGGTACTGTTACATGCAGACCACGAAGTACAAGTGTTCCCGGACATCTGTTTGCAGACAAAACGCAGGAGGCGAATATTGAGGCCTCTGCTAGAATTACTGCGAGCCAAAGAAGCTACATATAGGTGGGGGTACCCATTATCTCTGATCATTAAAAAAGGAGAACGAGGTTTCACTTTACGCAATCCGGATCAACTGCCAGACCTTTTTGAATTTCTGGGCACAGAAGAAGTGGAAATACCAGATTGGATAAATGTTCCGATGGAGCCCGGGGGGGGGGGGGGGGCAAATTTTGGGAACAGAACAGGACTTACAAAGAAGAGCTAACCTGGTTAAACAATTTGAGACCATTATGGGGCCACAAGTTTGGACTCGGGGGGGGGGGGGAATATAAAGAAGGAAAGGCCCACCTATTGAGGGCAATCACAGTAACAGACTTCCCCACCACAACTAGCTCTCCCCTTTTTTCTTTTTTTTTTTTTTTTTTCTCCCCGGCCCTCCCTTCCCGTTGCCCCCCGGGCCTGCGCATTTAGGGCGGTTGATGCAACTATATAGGACAAACAAAGAAATGAAGAAGGATATCTGACTACCCAGGAAAAAGGAATTTGGAGTGATGTTTTTTTTTTTTTTTTCTTTTCTTTTTTTTCTTTCTTGTGTTTTTGTTTTTAGGGGGATAAATGAGGGGAATGAGAGGGATTTTAGGGGCACTAAGGGAACGTCCTACAAGTAGGGACACATATTAATAGCTTTACGTATATACACACTATACACTTGTTATAGTCTATACCACACTGAAGGCAACATATATAAATATATACACCAATTATGTACACATCAGGTACACCTACCTCACATTTTTTTTTTTTTTTTTTTGGGGTTGATGGAATGAACCAAATAGGCAACAAGTGCACACGACATGGGGACACAATGCACGTTTTCACAAGTGGGGAAGAGCAATAGTGGGGGGGGGTGGGGAAGAGGGGGGAGGAGGGACACGGATGAAGAAGATGGAGGTAAGGGTAGGAAACGGACACGCCCGACCGCATTGGGTGATGCGGGTGTGGGGGGGAACGGGGTAGGGAGGGGTGAGATAGGGAGGGAAGTGTAGGGGGAATAAGGGATAGGATACTGAGGAGGGTGGAAGAGATGGGATGATGTAAAGTTTTTTTTTTTTTTTTTTGCTGTGGCGATGTAAAGATGACGCAAATAGCATATAACTGTTAAGGTTGCCTGATAAGGAAAATAACAAGGAATATAGGATTGTATGATATGAATAAGTAATATCGGATTGATTTCCAAATGTGGGGCCTATATATGATAACATATGAGGGTGGCTCAAGAGGTGTAAATATTAACGTAAATAATTAGCGGGATCCATAACGTACTCATACCTAAGAAACGTGCAGCCGCTGGGGCTTGCTCTGAGCTCCTGACGTGCTCGGGGACAAACCCCCACATTGATCGTTCCTCCTCTGAGTAGAGGACAAGTTGGGACGATCGAGAAGACAGGGAATCCTGTTTTCCCTTTTTTTTTTTTTGCGCTTTTTTCCTCCTCTATGAAGGGGTGCACGCTGGTATAGGAAGGCCGCATCAGGGTTGTTTTCCCCCGAGAGTAGTGGATATTGTAAGGAAAAAAAAAAGAGAGAATATCAATTACTTTCTTTTTTTTTTTTTTTTCTCTTCTCTCTCTTCTCCTTTCTCTCTCCGTATCTCTCCTCCTTGGCCTCCCCCTCCCCCCCCTCCCCCCTCCATTCCTTGGAAAATTTTAAAATTACTAAAATAAAGTTTACTTCTTACAATGTGAAAGGACTGAATATTCCGGAAAAACGGATTAGACTACTTGCCGAACTGAGAAGATTAAAAACACATATAGCTTTCCTACAGGAAACACATTTTAGTGGGAAGAAAACACCGAACTTGGGAGACTACGGATTCACCAGTGTATACCATGGGACATCCCAGAATTCTAAATCAAATGGAGTGGCCATTTTGGTATCTAAGCAGACCCCATGGAAGGAACTAAAAGTAATAAAGGACGAGGTAGGCCGTCTCTTGATTGTGAAAGGCCTAATAGGACAACAAAAGGTTACACTGGTGAATCTGTACCTCCCAAATACCGACCAGATCAACTATCTGGAGACTAGTATTCAGGAAATACAGAGACATAAGGAAGGCTTGCTAATTATGGGTGGAGATTTAAATGTGGTATTAGACCCCCTTATGGATACATCAAGAGGTGCCTCGGACCACACCAGCAGAGATGTTTCTAGTCACTGCATCAGATGGAGAGACCTCTGATTTCTCAAACAGTTCTCCTGTGCGCCTTCCATACCAATCTATAACTGGAAGTACGCTCACAGGGAATATGGAGATCATGTGCCAACTGGTTAACCATTGGTGCCACCAATTCCACTCTTGGTCAACGTTTCCCAGCACGGCCTGTACCACCTGGCTCCACCCATTGGTGCTACGCAGCACCACCTGGTCCAACTGCGGTGGAGACACCCAAGTGTACAGTAAGAGCGTTTTTACCAACGCTAGCATTTCCAGTAAGGTTTCTGTCATCTCTAAACACCAGAGCTTTATAGGGTCTTTTCACATGTTCAAGACATGGAGGGGCTCATCCACTGCAGGTTGAGAAGGTGAGACATTTAAAGCGACCGCCACCTCTTTGGAGGTACTCATCATCACAGCCTGTTGCTCCCCTGGAGCGCTGTCAGACAAATGTCTCACACTTATCCCTTCAGTGTCAGTGAGCCGCTGCAGGTCATTACAAGTCAGTTTGACACTCAACATTTAGCTGTAGGGCTGTGGGCAACACATCTGCGATGCCAGTGCCCTGAACTGTTTCTTCAGACTGGAGGGCAGCAACCTATGCAGAGACCAAGGCGCCCTCAACCACCGGCCGCTCTGCAATCCCCCTGTCTGGCATAGCAGTTGTGTCCACACCCTTGTTACTTAAGCTAGCCTTACCCAGCATGGCTAGCAATTGTTTAGCCCAGCTGTCCCAGTCTATTGTGGTTCCCTCATGGGCGTTCCACAGCGTTGCATCACCTGCTGTAGAAGGTCGCACAGAAACCTGGGATTCATTAGCTACAAATGCACATTCGTCACTTCTATACATATCATTTTGTGACACCACACTTTTACCAATGTTGCATTGGGTTGATGCCTCACCTAAAGCTAGGTGCATTACACCATTTTGACCACCTTTTTCTGGTGGCACTATGGACACATCCAGCTTTGCACACTCAGCTTTTGCAGGCTGAATTAACTCCCTGTCCACTGGGCTACACTTAGGGTTGTGGGGCTGTGCCCACACACTCTCACTGTGTAACTCAGTCATAACATTACAGGAAACACATTTTTCAATGTCATCATCACCAATAACATCACATTGGCCAACACTATTGTCGGCATGACCATCAATATTCTTATTACACGGAGACATGGCTACTGCTTTTGTGGGTTGTCTATGAGCCACCACAACCTCTGAGTGACTCCTCACAGCGTCCGCTCTCTGTAAAGGAGCACTCTTACCTACTTGGGCAGCTCCATAGCTGACCTGGGAAACTCTCGGCGCCATCACTGTGGGCTTCTTGGAAATTTCCCTGGGCAACTCTGCAGCACCTGTCACTAGGGAACATGGCACAAGGACAATTTTTGTCACCCCTAGTTTAACTTCTCCAGCACTCTGCTGGATTATAGCAGACACATGCATAGTCCCCATGTCCTTTCCAGTCTTTAGCCCTGCGGCTAGTTGGGCTTTACGCTGTGCCTCCCCACTGCTCCGGGTAGCACACTGCAGCAAGTCTATGTCCATTGGTAATGTGGATCTCCCCACTGAACATACTCCCACTTCAGTGGGTTCAGTACCATAAACTGAAAAAGTCTTACCAGTTCCTGCAGCTGGTGTAATAGCCTTCACTTGAGTACGCTGTCTTACAGGTGTGGTGTCTCCACAGGCTGACTCCCCCATGTGGCCATGGAACAACACTGCAGCCTTTCTGGACCCACTGATGCCCCCTGTAGGTAACACAAGATCCCTGTTGCTAGGGGTAACCACAGTCTTGCACTCCAAATCTGGTTGGCTATACCTCATGCAAGATTCAGGCTGATGAGCTCTCCTTTCTGGGCTGACCACTTCCGGTGACCCTTCTCCCATCCTGGAGCATTGCTGGCGGCCCATGATACGATGGAACTCTCCTCTAAGAAGGATTTTCTCTTTAAACTTGCGGTAGTCATCGTGGTCCCCATCCATCAAATGGTAAACCGACCGGAACTCTATCCGTAATAAGGTTTGCAGTAATTTTGGCCACCGGTCCCTAGGCCATTTTCTATTTACAGCAACTTTTTCAAATCTTACAAGGAAGTCCCCAACCTCCTCTGTAGGCAGCATGGGTTGCATATAGGCAGAGGCTAAAATCGCAGCCCCTTGCACTGCGCCCAACTCTTTGCGGTTCTGCTTGAACCCTTCATTCACTGTCTCACACGTCCCTAGGCCTTCTGGAGTGGCCCTCCTAGGTGGAGACATGGTCTCAGGCCATGCTGCGCTCACTTCTTGGCATCTTCTCCACGATTGGCTCTCACTCGTTGCCATGGGATACCACTTCTGAGGACACAGCTGGTCACAATCAGCTTGGTTATTCCACAAACATTCCTGTGACAAGGGGCAATGGGCAACAGCATGTCCCCACTCACTACAACGCATGCAGCGCAGAGGCCTCCTTGCCTCATGCTGTGGCACCTTTGGGCTCAGGCTGCCAGGGGCAATGTCCTCTTTCACTACCCCTTGAACTGGGGGCGACGTGATCAATTTACCCCAGGTCACAGCGATGTCACACTCAGACAAATTATCTGGTATGGCTGGGGCATGTGGTGAAATACCCTCTAGCCATAGAACCCTTTCCCTTGCTTCAGCAAGGATTGCTTTCATTTTCTGTTTTGACCGGCCCATCCTTGCGATCTTGCACACAGCAACTTGTAACAGTTCTCAAGCAGAGGAAAAAAAATTGTGATTCTCCTTTCACAGGTACACAACCTGCATGCAATACAGTCCATCAAATAAACTGCGCAATGCTGTTCGCCTGGCTGCCACACACAGCTAGCAGTAGTTCCCGATGCGACTCACCATGGTGCAAGGACCCGGATTCCACCATCTACATGCCCGCATTCGAACACCACTTGTGACATTGGGGTGTTTAACTCAAGTAAAAAGATGCATTTTTTAATGCAGTGAGTCCTCATCAGACAGGCATATATAGTTAAGGGCCTGGTAGCCCACGTTTATTGAAAAAAACAAAAGTCCATCCAGAAGTCCCACGCAGGGGTTTAACTTCATTAAGCATACCAAGCCACCTGGCTCTCTCTTGTCAGCAGTTCCTCTGCTTGCTCTCACAGAGTTGATTCCTTCCAGTCCCCTGGACTCACTGGCTTCCTTAGTCTTCCCGACTCTCAAGGCTGTCCAGCCTTTCCCAGTCTCTGGGCAAAGAATCCCCCTTACACAGGGATCACCCCTCTACAGACACAGGTCTGTCTTCATACAGCAGCAGCAAGCTGCTCACACTCCACCATCCTCCACTCACCAGCCTCTCATTATATGGTCTGTGTGCAGCTGGGCACACACCTTGCTTGCTATCCTCAAGACCCGGACATAGGGTTGGAGATCCCATCCCACCCATGACTCAGGGATCTCCAAACTACAGACTCCCATCCAGAACTAGTAAAACCTGGGGAAAACGGACAGAGCAGTTTTCTCCATTTAAATTCTACAGTCTGTAGTCTTGCAGTCTGCAGATATGCAAACTCTGTGTCTCCTTTACCTCTAATTTCAAAGGGACAGAGCTTAGCTCTGCCACAATATATATATATATATACACTCACTGGCCACTTTACTAGGTACACCTTGCTAGTACTGGGTTGGACCCCCTTTTGCCTTCAGAACTACCTTAATTCTTTGTGGCATCGATTCCACAAGGTGTTCAAAACATTCCTCAGATATTTTGGTCCATATTGACATGATCACCTCATGCAGATTTGTCGGCTGCACATCCATGATGCGGATCTCCCGTTCCACCACATTCAAAAGGTGCTCTATTGGATTGAGATCTGGTGACTGTGGAGGCCATTGGAGTACAGTGCACCCATTATCATCTTCAAGAAACCAGTTTGAGATGGTTTGAGATTTGTGACATGGTGCATTATCCTGCTTGAATTAGAACTATTAGAAGATGGGTACACTGTAGACATAAAGGGATGGATATGGTCAGCAACAATACTCAGGTAGACCTTGGCATTTAACCGATGCTCAATTGGTACTAAGGTGCCCAAAGTGTGCCAAAAAAATATCCCCAACACCATTAAACCACCACCAACAGCCTGAACTGTTGATACAAGGCAGGATGGATCCATGCTTTCATGTTGTTTATTCCAAATTCTGACCCTACCATTTGAATGTCATAGCTAAAATCGAGACTCATCAGACCAGGCAATGTTTTTCCAATCTATTGTCGCCTGTGCGATTTGTAGCCTCCGTTTCCTGTTCTTAGCTGACAGGAGTGTCACCTGGGGTGGTCTTCTGTTGCTGTAATCCATCTGCTTCAAGGTTCGATGTGTTGTGCGTTCATAGATGATATTCTGCATACCTTGGTTGTAACGAGTGGTTATTTGAGTTACTGTTGCCTTTTTAATATCTCAAACCAGTCTGCCCATTCTCCTCTGACCTCTGACATCAACCAGGCATTTTCCTCCAAACAACTGCCACTCGCTGGATATTTTATCTTTTTCTGACCATTCTCTGTAAACCCTAGAGATGGTTGTGCATGAAAATCCAAGTAGATCAGCAGTTTTTGAAACACTTAGACCAGCCCATCTGACACCAACAACCATGCCACGTTCAAAGTCACTTAAATCCCCTTTCTTCCCCATTCTGATTCACGGTTTTAACTTCAGCAACTCATCTTCACATCATCTAGATGCCTAAATGAATTGAGTTGCTGTCATATGATTAGCTGATTGGCAATTTTTGTTACCAAACAATTGAACAGAAGTCATCCAGATATAAAGTAAACTTTTGTCAAGATTAAAATGGAGGCTTCCTGCTGACCTTTTTCTGAAAATGCTAGTTGCATGGCTGTTATGCTGACCCCCTGACTTCACTACTTTTAAGTCATTCCCTCAAAATAAGTCTGCAGATCAGAAAAGTCAAATTAAAGTTAGGAGTCCTTGTCTGTATGCTTGTGTGGGTTAGTGACTAGAGAGTACTAAAGAAAGAGGCCAGCCAATAAATTACGGTAGTATTTGCAGAATGAAAAGTTATTAATGGCAACCTTGATTTTTCTGTCTTTATGGGTTACCTTTATAAAATAAGTAATGATATTGGATTTAAAATGTCACTTTTGTTAAATATGTACTGTGAGAGTGAGAAACAAAATCTTAAAGTTAATCAAAAATGCATTGAAGTAAAAAAAGAACATTAATAATCTGGTCTGTAAAGTGACAACTTTACACATTCATTTATGGGCTACTGTGAGCTTACAGGAGCTGCTTTAATGTGAAAGAGGAAGGAGTTGTGAAAGAATGCGGGTTGGGAGAGTATATGGGGCTCGGACAAAAACACTGTCACTTTACCCTGCACAGGCATGGTGTCACTGGGGTTAGTTTACTAAATTTGGAGAGTGCAAAATCTGGTGTGGTTGGTTGTGCATGGTAGCCAATCAGCTTCTAACCTCAGCTTGTTCAATTAAACTTTGACAAAAAAAACTGGAAGCTGATTGGTTTCTGTGCAGAACTGCACCAGATTTGGCACTCCCCAGTTTTAGTAAATGAATCCCAAAACATAACTCCAAAAAGGGAAGTAGTTCCTTTACCACTCGCCACAAGCAGAATCGCAGGATTTTCTTTTTCCTATCAATTTTTTTGTTTGTTATCCTTATGCCCTGCCCTCACTGTCTTTCCGACCCACGCCAGAATGGCATGTACCTGGTTCTGCAGCCTTCTGGGATACCTTCAACACATGTCCCTAAAGGATGCAGAATTGGTACAAAAGTGTCCGAATTAGGGTTGCCACCTCATCCCTTTAAAACCGAACACATAATGATTACACGGGTTCTGTGGCTGATGGTACCGTATATACTCGAGTATAAGCCGAGTTTTTCAGCACATTTTTTTGTGCTGAAAATGCCCCCCTCGGCTTATACTTGAGTCAAGCACTTTTCTGCAGCAGAAAAATTACATTTTCCGACCCGAATTTGGGGCCCTGTATCTCTGGGCCACTTGGTGCTGGGAACCCTAAATTTGGTATTCAAACAAAGTGGAACTAACACTATAACATATCCATGATGGGGTTCCTAGCACCAAGTGTCCCCGAGATACAGGGCCTCAAATTCGGTCAACTGTGTCCATCTGCTGCAATGTCATTTCGGGACCCTTTGGGTCCAGAGACCTCAAATTGGCTGCAGCTAGGGGGCATCTAGGAACCCTTAACTACCAAGTTTGAAGTTCGGGGGACCTATGGCTGCAAATGGGCACAGTGAGGCATGCAAATGGACACAGTGAGGCTGCAAATGGGCATTGTTGACCCTCTTTTCCACTTACAGTAGCTGCGCATTTCTCACCCTAGGCTTATACTCGAGTCAATACGTTTTCCCAGTTTTTTGTGGTAAAATTAGGTGCCTCGGCTTATATTCGGGTCGGCTTATACTCGAGTATATACGGTAATTATACACACTTGGTGCCTTATCTGAATTAAATTAGCCTCAGAACCTGTGTAATTCCTATGTGTTTGAGTTTAAAGGGATGAGGTGGCAACCCTAGTCTGGATGGGGGTCTGAAGAGCGGGCACTATAGGTAAGTTGAAAAAAAAAACATGGGTGGATGGGGAGAGGGAGAAGGGGGGTAGGGGTGAGCCATACCTGGCCAATCAGTGAAGAAACAGAGAATCACTGTAGTAGGCGCCACTATTGTATAAAATAAATGGCTGACCATGTACACTGGTTCTCACCACTGAGAGCCTTATGCTGAAAACTACTAGCACTACTGGCATTAAAACAAATGCATCACTAAGGGCCCATTCAACCCAAGGCAGTCCGTTTCAGTGCATTTATCAAGCACGCTAGCAAATGTTTCATCACATGTAATGTACACTTCATTAGGGCAACCCATTCAGGTGACTGGGTTGTCTAACATACCTCAATCGACCAAAAACCACTCCTGTGCAGATTTGGCTAGCACAGCATACTGCAATCGCAATGCACAGTAGTGCATTACAGTGCTTTGTGTTGCTCAGAAAATCAAATGGGCTTGGAAGGTTCTTGGGGGGTGCTAGTCACATGCATTACTGTAGCCTATGCTGGGAATGATGATCCCAGCATAGGGAAAAAACGATTCAGTCTCAAGGAGTGTAAGAGGACACAGGGACACACTATGAGATTGGAGGAGAAGCGGTTTAACCTAAAACTGTGCAGGGGGCTTTTCACTGTCAGGGCAATAAGGATGTGGAACTCTCTTCTCCAATTGGGGGTGGCTGCGGGGAGTATTGACATTTTTAAGAGACTCTTGGATGTGCATCTTAAAGAACACAACATACATGGATATGGGGTATAATTATAGACACTGACACACGTACACCCACACATGTTGAACTGGATGGAATATTTTCTGTATTCAGCCTTACCTACTATGTAACTATATGTATGAAAAGGTCCTTAAAGGGGTGTTCCGGGAAAAAAAAATTTAAAGCCAGCAGCTACACATACTGCAGCTGCTGGCTTTTAATAAATGGACACTTACCTGTCCTGCAGTCCCTCGATGTCGGCACCGCAGCTGATGTCTCCATCAGCTGTCGGGTGCTGCCGCCACCATTGCGGGTAGGGTAACCCAGCAGTGTAGCCTTTATGATTTACGCTGGGAACCCTACTGCGCATGTGCGAGGCCCCGCTCCTCTCTCCTATTAGCCCAGAGGCCGAGGGAGGAGGAGGGAGCCCCGTGGTGACGTCACGGCTGCATCGCGCCGCGGCGTACTTCCGGAAGTGGGAAAGAATACATGTCAAAGACAGGTATCCTGTCCCCCCTCCCCCCCGAAAGGTGCCAATTGTGACACCGGAAGGGGGGAGGAATCCGATGAGTGGAAGTTCCACTTTAGGGTGGAGCTGCGCTTTAAGCTATGCACAAGTAGGTATCACTAGGTGCCTGCATTGTAGTGGTGAGTAGTGCAGCTGGTTTGCTAGCAAGGCTCGGAGAGATTTCCTTTACGGATGTAATCAAATTATAAAACAAAATCACACGCTAGATTTTATCTGGTAAATTAACCAAGTACTGTTTTAAAGATAGGGAATGGCATATACCTCTCAGCGCATCTTAAAGACAATTATAACGAGATAGCATGAGGCAATTTAGGTACATGCTCTCCTGAAGGACTTAGAAATAATTATTTTGTATAAACTGGCTTTTGATAATTAAGATAATTAAACCTGTGAAATTGCTTACAATTATCAAACCTTCAAGATGTTCGGAAAGGAGGGCTCTCCACGTGTGTAGCTGGCAGGCTGCATCCATAGACTGATTCAGTTTCAGCCAAATCAATTCAATCTGCATAGTGTATTTTACATTTAATTGATGTGACTGTTCTGTCACTCTGCATCTATTCCCTCGCACACGTTTGGGAGTTAGCCAGCGTACTGTGGGAGACTATGCTGGAGGTTTTGCCAGCAATATGAAAATTATTACTGCAGTACCCTTTCAAGGTCTAGCCTTCATTTAAAAGATGGGCGTACATTTAGTACATTATCAAGTCGGGATTTGCACTCTCTGCCATTTGCCAGAACAATTACAGTATCTGAAAAGTATGAAGGGGCTGGTCTGGGCTACCAACATTTGCTGAATCGACTGATCAGAATAACTGAACTTCATTCATATATAAATTAAATATTAAAGTAGACTTGAATTTTAAAAGTAAAGATTTGCTACATTATAAAGAACATTTAGAAATTTTAATTGTACCTAAGCAGTACCATGACAAATCTACCTTTTGTATCTGAATTAAAAAAATAAAAATAACAGTGTATTTCCTGGCATGTGAGTGTGCCTAGGCTCCCCTTGCCTATTGCTTCCTAGGTGTATACTGTATCTGCAATACAATATCCAAGGGACTTCTAGTCTCAGAAGATTGAGGGTTGATCTAGTCACCACTATGCTACTCGCTGTTCTCCTTACTGGAGGCTCTGGCATGAGGAAGCTAAACCCTGCCCCTCACGAGATGATGGAATCAACTCAGAGACACTCTGTAGAACAAGGCATGATAAGCCAGTAATGTGAAAATGCACAGCTGGAGGAGGTTAGAGGCAATGCTGGTGATTAGTCCTCTGCCCTCTGCCTACCTTTTCTTGGGCACAGCTTCCAGAGTTCACTTCCTCTTTAAATACAGCTACTTGAAATACAGACTGAAAGATAAAAAAGGTTTACAAAGGTTCCAATTGTTTTGTTTTCCAAAAGACCTTATACTGTAACTGTAGGCTAGATATCACAAATGTCCTGTTCTCTTGAGCTGGGAATTTTCTTGGGTTTTGTTTGACATGAGTCGCCCTTCCATGTGCTCCTTGCTGAAAAGGCTAGATATAGGTGGGAGCAGTGGTCATTTGTTTGTACTGTTAGAATACTGGTGAGGAGAGCACTGGACACCTTTTCTGCCATTTTCTTTTGCTATATGCTGGGTGTCCAGTGCTCCCCTGTGCCTTTATGGAGGGGTGGGCTCCCTCCAGGCTCTGTCCTCTTCCTATCTATTATTATGTATTTGCTTATACTATGGAGGATATCGGTGGCGGCTGGTGCTCAAAATTTTTGGGGGGCTCAAACAAACTGAAAAATTATTTTAAAAAAACATCAATTGCAGCCTCACTGTGCCTATCAAATTCAGACACTTTGCCCATCAAATACAGTCACTCTGCCATCAATTGCAGCCACTGTGCCAATCAAATGAAGCCACTGTGCCATCAATTGCAGCCACTGTGCCCATCAAATGCAGCCACTGTGCCATCAAATGCAGCCACTGTGCCCATCATATGCAGTCACTGTGCCCATCATATGCAGACACTGTGCCCATCAAATACAGCCACTGTGCCCATCAAATAAAGCCCCTGTGCCCATCATATGCAGCCACTGTGCCCATCAAATACAGCCACTGTGCCATCAAATGCAGCCACTGTGCCCATCAAATACAGCCACTGTGCCCATCAAATACAGCCACTGTGCCATCAAAAGCAACCCTTGTGCCCATCAAATACAGCCACTGTGCCCATCAAATGCAGCCACTGTGCCATCAAATGCAGCCACTGTGCCCATCAAATACATCCACTGTGCCCATCATATGCAGCCACTGTGCCCATCATATGCAGCCACTGTGCCCATCAAATTCAGCCACTTTGCCATCAAATTCAGCCCCTGTGCTCATCATATGCCGCCCATCGTGCCCACCAAATAAAGCCAATGTGCCCATCATGTGCAGCTACTGTGCCCACCAAATACAGCCACTGTGCCCATCATGATCAGTCACTGTGCCCACCAAATATATATGCAGGCACTGTGTCAATTATATGAAGGCACTGTGCCCATCAAATAAAACCACTGTGTGAATCATATGCAGCCAACTGTGCCCATCATATGCAGCCACTGCACCCATCAAATACAGCCACTGTGCCCATCATATGCAGCCACTGTGCCCATCATATGCAGCCACTGTGTCCATCAAATACAGCCACTGTGCCCATCAAATACACCCACTTGCCATCAAATGCAGCCCCTGTGCCCATCATGTGCAGCCATTATGCCCACAAAATACAGCCACTGTGCCCATCATGTGCAGCCACTGTGCCCATCATGTTCAGCCACTGTGCCCATCATGTGCAGCCACTGTGCCTATCATATGCAGCCACTGTGCCCATCAAATAAAGCCACTGTGCCCATCATGTTCACAGGAAATGTCAGTTCTTACACTTTAGACAGAGGTCATGCATTAACCTGTGCAGTGTTGTGTTTAATACCTCATGTTTCTACATAAAAAAACTGCTGACATGGAATTGGGAAGATTTACTCTACTGTAAGGTATGGAAAGGCAGCTGCAAGGAAACAAATGACACCATGTATGATCAGTGTGTAGGCAGGTACCTACGATATACTGCATTCTTGTTTTTTGTACCTTTAAGTATTGGCTGATGCATGTGGAACTGGGGGTTAATTTATTTTGTGGCATGGTTTCCCCTGCATGTATGTCACTTCCCATTTTCTTAGAGCATTTATACTGGGGAACCAGTCTCATGGTGAAGATTCCAGTGTGGGAGCTGTACAAGTAGGACCAGTCTATCATGTGATCTGTTTTTCTGACCGATTTTGCCTCCAATAGGATCCAATCGTCAGGGCATCCAAGTATATGGACTGTGTTGCATGGACTTTTTAATGCTAAAGATATGTGTGGCACCACTAGGGACAGCACAGCTAATCTATGCATCACTAAGACCCCTTTCACACTGGGGCACTTTTCAGGCGTTTTTGCTCCAAAAATAGTGACTGTACAGCACCTGAAAAGCACCTCTCAAGCCAACTCAGTGTGAAAGCCGGAGTGCTTGCGTTGAGGTTGTGGTGGCACAGGTGAGGCTGCAATGGTGGGCACAGTGAGGCTGCAATGATAAGCACAGTGAGGCTGCAATGGTGGGCACAGCTGAGGCTGCAATGGTGGGCACAGGTAAGGCTGCAATGATGGGCACAGTGAGGCTGCAATGATGGCCACAGGTAAGGCTGCAATGATGGGTACAGTGAGGCTGCAATTATGGGCACAATGAGGCTGCAAAGGTGGACACCTGTGAGGCTGCAATGGTGGGCACATGTGAGGCTGCAACGATGGGCACAGGTAAGGCTGCAATGATGGGCACAGTTAGGCTGCAATGATGGGCACAGTGAGGCTGCAATGATGGGCACAGGTAAGGCTGCAATGATGGGCACAGTGAGGCTGCAATGATGGGCACAGTGAGGCTACAATGGTGGGCACAGGTGAGGCTGAAATGGGCACAGTGAGGCTGAAATGGTAGGCACAGTGAGGCTGCAATGATGGACACAGGTGAGGCTGCATTGGTGGACACAGGTGAGGCTGCATTGGTGGGCACAGGTCATGCTGCATTGATGGCCACTGACGAGGCTGCATTGATAGGCACAGGTGAGCCTGCTTTGATGGGCCCTGGTGAGGCTGTGCTGAGGGGCAAAAGTTGTTGTTAATATTTACTTATGTAACTTAATTCTGCATAAAACATTTAACTGTTATTTCATGAGATAATTTATGAGGGCATGTTTAGGAGCGGAATTAGGGGCAGGGCAGGGTAGGGGTTGGGTTGGGCAACTGGTGGCGAGTAACCCTTGTGGCCTGTCTAGTAGCTCAGGACTTGAAATATTGAGCCCTGAGGAACCTGTCCAGGTAACCGGCCGGCCCGGCACAGCCGCATAATGCAAAGCTATTGAATATATAGCAAAGGATGTGGCACTAATTAAAAACCATTATAGCCAAACTATGTCCATGGTATTAAAGTGCAAAAAGAGTGCAATAAAATGTGCAAATTAGTCTCTTTGAATGTGCAGAGAAAAAAAACATGCTGCAAAATATGCAATCAAAGCAGTAAGAGTAAAGTGTCCCAGTGCAAGAAATCCCACTTGTGAAAGGTGGAAGGGAGTGGGATCACACTACTCAAAGAAGCGAAGCCCTCCAGCAGCGTGCTGTCACTGCTGCTGGGGGCTTCCCACTTCACCCGGTTTTCCTTCTGGGTTTGCATGCTCCTGCTGTGTGGATAGCCGATCCGTGATGACGTCACTCTTGCGCAAGTGCACAGTATACTGTTTTTGTGCATGTTTGCAAAATTAAAGTGGGCCGGCCTGGATGAAGTCCAGAGCCAAATTTTTGTCCCAGTCCAGTCTTGGCACCAAATCATTGACTGTTCACAATTATATTTCAGATTTTGTTGAAATTAGCCTTAGATCTCGCCATGCAGACTGCTTTGCTTTTAAAGAAATATATATCCATGTCGACTCTAAATTGGGTTTGTTGATAAACAAAGCCAAGTGATAAACAAAGATATTCATCAGCATGTTCATCTTTATATAGCTTTGTTGTTTAACCACTAGGGATGAGCCGAACATCCCCCCGTTCGGGTCGCACCAGAACCCGCAAACAGACCTAAAGTCTGTGCGAGCTTTAGAACCCTATTAGTTATAATGGATGCGGACGTTCGAAATCAAAAGTGCTAATTTTAAAGGCTAATATGCATGTTATTGTCATAAAAAGTGTTTGGGCACCTGGGTCCTGCCCCAGGGTACATGTATCAATGCAAATTTTTTTTTCAAAAACTGAAGTTTTTTCAGGAACAGTGATTTTAATAATGCTTAAATTGAAACAATAAAAGTGTAATATTCCTTTAAATTTCGTACCTGGGGGTGTCTATAGTATGCCTGTGAAGGGGCGCTTGTTTCCTGTGCTTAGAACTGTCCCTGCAAAAAGTATAATTTTTGCAGGAAAAAAGCTATTTAAAATCACTCGCGGCTAATGTGAATTGACGGCTCCCGTAACACAGAGAACAGTCATTCATTGAAAGTCATTCATAAAAAAAAAGTCATTGATAAAAAAATAATTTTTTTTAAAAAAAAAAGCGTGGGGGTCCCCCCAAATTCAATAACCAGGCCCTTCAGGTCTGGGATGGATATTAAGGGGGACCCCAGCCAAAAAAAAAAATATGGCGTAGGGTCCCCCTCAAAATCCACACCAGACCCTTGAGGTCTGGGATGGATTTTAAGGGGAACCCCAGCCAAAAAAAATGGCGTGGGGTCCCCCTCAAAATCCATACCAGACCCTTATCCGAGCACGCAACCTGGCAGGCCGCAGGAAAAGAGGGGGGGGACGAGAGCGCCCCCCCTCCCACCTGAATGTACCAGGCCACATGCCCTCAACATTGGGAGGATGCTTTGGGGGTCTGAGACCCCCAAAGCACCTTGTCCCCATGTTGATAAGGACAAGGGCCTCTTCCCCACAACCCTGGCCGGTGGTTGTGGGGGTCTGCGGGCGGGGGGCTTATCGGAATCTGGAAGCCCCCTTTAACAAGGGGACCCCCAGATCCCGCCCCCCTCCTGTGTGAAATGGTAAGGGGGTACAAAAGTACCCCTACCATTTCACCAAAAAAGTGTCAAAAATTTTAAAAATGACAGGAGACAGTCTTTGACAATTCCTTTATTAAAATCTTCTTTCTTCTTTCTTCATCCTTCGGTTTCTTCATCTTCTCCTTCCGTCATCTTCTTCCATCTACTTCTTCCATCTTCTTCTTCCTCCGATCCGCTTCTTCTTGCGCTGGTCTTCGCGTCAGCATCTGTTCTTCTGTCGGGCCGCTCCTCGCAATGGGAGGCTCCCGATGTGTGAGGCTTCGTTCCGTCTGACAGGTCTTTTATAACGGAGGGCACCTGGTGACCCTGCCCCCCTCTGACGTCATGGGGAAAGCCATAGAGAATTCCCCATGACGTCCCCGTGCGTCAGAGGGGGCGGGGTCACCAGGTGCCCTCCGTTATAAAAGACCTGTCAGACGCAGCGAAGCCTCACACAGCGGGAGCCTCCCATTGCGAGGAGTGGCCCAAGAAGAGACAACGACACCGACGCCGACGCCATGGAAGAAGATGCCAGACGAGAAGGACGAGAAGACCAGCGCAAGAAGAAGCGGATCGGAGGAAGAAGATGATGGAAGAAGAAGATGGAAGAAGATGCCGGAAGGAGAAGATGAAGAAACCGAAGGATGAAGAAAGGAAGACCAGAAGAAAGAAGAAAAAAGATTTTAATAAAGGAATTGTCAAAGACCGTCTCCTGTCATTTTTACCATTTTTGACACTTTTCTGGTGAAATGGTAGGGGTACAAAAGTACCCCCTTACCATTTCACACAGGGGGGGTTGGGATCTGGGGGTCCCCGCCCGCAGACCCCCACAACCACCGGCCAGGGTTGTGGGGAAGAGGCCCTTGTCCTCATCAACATGGGGACAAGGTGCTTTGGGGGTCTCAGACCCCCAAACCATCCTCCCAATGAGGGCATGTGGCCTGGTACGGTTCAGGCGGGAGGGGGGCCGCTCTCGTCCCCCTCTCTTTTCCTGCGGCCTGCCAGATTGCGTGCTCGGATAAGGGTCTGGTATGGATTTTGAGGGGGACCCCACGCCATTTTTTTTGGCTGGGGTTCCCCTTAATATCCATCCCAGACCTGAAGGGCATGGTTATTGAATTTGGGGGGACCCCCACGCTTTTTTTTTTTTTATCAATGAATGACAGTTCTCTGTGTTACGGGAGCCATCAATTCATTAGCCGCGAGTGCTTTTAAATAGCTTTTTTCCTGCAAAAATGACACTTTTTGCAGGGACAGTTCTAAGCACAGGAAACCTGCCCCGCTTCACAGGCAACCCCCAGATGTGATACTGCAATGCTGTACTAACAGCACGCACACACAAATCCCAGAAATACAGCACATATTCTCAGCAGTCAGCAGCACACTGACACGCTGACACTTAAACACAATATGCGAGGCCGCCGCCGCCGTGACGGCCTCTTATACCGTGGGGCGTGTACTAAATCCCCTGAGCTATAATTGGCTACAGGCATCCTGCCTGTAGCCAATTATGGCTCTCCTCGCTGCCGGCGCTGTGATTGGCCAAGCATGCGGGGTCACAGTGCATGCTTGGCCAATCATCAGCCAGCATTGCACTGCGACTGGCGCAATGCATTGCGGGCCGCTCGCATCACACGAATGTGATGCGAGCGGCCCAAATAGTTCTGGGCTCGCCGAACGGGCGAACGCCCGATGTTCGATTCGAACATGGGTTCGAAACGAACACCGGGCCCATCCCTATTAACCACTTTTTCTGGCACTTTTTGTTTACAAGTTTAAATCAGTACTTTTTGCTAGAAAATTACTTATAACCCCCAAACATTAACCATTTTATTTTTAGCAGAAACCCTAGGAAATAAAATACCGATCGTTGAAGCTTTTTATGTCACACGGTATTTGCGCAGCAGTTTTGCCAAAGTTTTTAGGGGAAAAAATACTCTTTAATCAATAAAAATAAAAAAATACACAATATATACCCCAATTTTTTTGGAAAATGTGAAAGATGATGTTACACCAAGTAAATAGATACCTTACATGTCACACTTTAAAATTGCGCACGTTCGTGGAATGGCAACAACCTACGGCACTTAAAAATGTTTATAGGCGATGCTTTAAATTTTTTTACAGGTTACCTGTTTAGAGTTACAGAGGAGGCGCTAGAATTATTGCTCTTGCTCTAACGTTCACGGTGATACCTCACATATGCAGTAAGAATACCGTTTACATATGCATGTGCCACTTATGTATGCGCAGAGGGATGGGACGCTTTAATTTTTTTTTTCTTATTTGTTTAACTTTTTACTCTTAAGCCCCATACACACGGTCGGACAATCCGCGGACCAGGTCCGTCGGACCATGTCCGTCATACTTTGTCCGATGTTGGTTTTGCGTACACACGGTCGGACAAAGTTGTCGGAAAATCCGATCATTTTGAACGTGGTGACGTTTGTTGCCTACAACGGGACTACGTAGAGGCTAGTAGCCAATAGCTTTGGTCTTGTAATGTGATCTGAGCATGCGTAGCACTTTGTCCGGTCGGACAACCGTACACACGATCGGATTTGGTGTGATCGGACCGTGTTGACGGCAAATCTTTCCAGCAGGAGATAAGACTTTGTCCGTCGGTCAAACCGACGAACACTGTCCGATGGTGCATACACACGGTCTGATTTTTCAACAACCTTGTCCGATCGGACAGAATCCATGAAAAAGTCCGACCGTGTGTATGGGGCTTTACACTGTCCCTTTTTATTTTTTTATTTATTTTTTTTTATCACTTTTATTCCTATTACAAGGAATGTAAACATGTAGGACAGGTCCTCTTTATGGAGAGGTCTGGGGCAAAAAGACCCCCAATCTCTCCTTTACCTTTAAAAGCAAAAGATCAAAAAAAATGTTGATCTTTTGCTTTAAAAAATAAAAAAAAATGTTTACTTCCAGCCTGAACAGTCATGGCATCACTTCCTCCAGGCCATAGAGGCGATCAAAGATGACCTACTCTTTGATTGCATCTGGGACTAGCTTGCCACCAGTGTTGGTCATCTTACTTTAAAAAAGTAATTAGTTAAGTTACAAATTACTTCTCCCAAAAAGTAATTGCGTTAGTAACTCAGTTACTACATTGGAAAAGTAATTAGTTATGGTCTAGAGCCCTACGGACGACATGAGTAACGATGACACATAGGAACAACACAAAACTCACCAACATGAAATAGACCTGAAAGTGTGCCTTGGTCTACCGTATGGTACACCAAAATAAGGGGGCAAAAACCTTCAGGTAGGGGATAATTATTTATTAAAGGTAATGTCACTGAGTAAGTCGAGCAAAGGCCTGAGCCATCTCTAACTGTGGGTTAGGAATGTAGCGAGAGAAGCAGGCCGATTTCCACCGACCCAGTTTCTTGATCACATGGTCCGGAACCCCCTGTCTTGAGGCCGTCGTGGCCGCCCCGATCCGGAATGAATGCCCGGAGTACTGGCTGGGGTCCAACTGAAGATTGCCGAGAAGGACCCGGACATGTTCCACGAACTGCGACGAGTTGAGGGGTTTTACCGGAAAGGGTAGAAGCGGACTGGACCCTGGGCGATCGGATAGAAGTGCCGTCAAGCGGTTTAACACGGCAACTGGGCACCAGTTGTTGTGAGTCCTGTACAGGTGAACATCTACTCCGGAACCTCGCTGCTGAGTTTTGGATGTCGCCAAGTGAAGGACGTAGTGATCCTGGTGGCGGCAGAGACTACTTCTATGCAAGACTGGACCGGCTGGGTGGCTGCGAGTGAACTCGCTGGGCCGTAGAAACCCATAAAACGCCATGTGTATCGCAGCCTGCAGGATGGTGCTGAGGAGGAGACCGAAAGGGGACCTATCCAGGATGTCAGACATGAAGATCTCCCCCGTGATAGGCAGCCGCTTCGGGCTGACTGGCGGCTGGTGTTTCTGAACTCCACGCAGTAGAGCCCTCACTGCGTGGCAGGAGAACACCGAAGGCCTCGCGGGGTCTTGAAGTGACAAGTAGTCACTGACTGGCGTATCGTGCTGTGTGACAGTGCTAGGTGAGAATGACAATAAGCGATAAACGCTAGAACCTGCTTGAGGCTGGAAAACTCCCGAGGGCGATGGGGCAGGAATTTGTTAAACGCCCTCCAGGCCGTCCGGTAGGCCCGGCGGGTGTTGCGGGCAAGCGAGGCGTTAATGATGTTGAAAGCTGAGCGTAGATGTGGGGCTAGTCCAAGGTCAGTTGTGACCAATCCGGGATAGTGGCTGAAAGATGGTAGGCTCCTGGCATCTGTTCAAAGAAAGAAATAAAGTTAAAACGGGAGAGTGCGTCCGCTGCTGAGTTAAACTTCCCTGGAATGAATGAGCAGTAAACATTGAACTGATGCTGTAGGGATAGCTGGACCAGTCTGCGGAGGAAGGACATGATGGGCCTGGATTTAGACCTGCCCTTGCTGATGATCTTGGCTGTGGCTTGATTGTCTGTCGTGAAAGCCACAGTCTGTCCAGACCAATGGTGACCCCATAGGTGAGCGGCTGCTACGATGGGGAAGAGCTCAAAGAGGGCTGACGTGGTAGTGAAGCCTGGTGTGGCTAGTGCTTGAGGAGGCCAAGGGGCGGCGAACCACAAATGGCCAAAAATGGCGGCGCATCCTGTGGATGTCGCCGCATCGGTCACCACCTGAGGTGACTGCGTGGACACGACTGGGATGAACAGGGACACACCGTTCCAATTACTAAGAAAGTGTTCCCACATGGCCAGATCTGCCCTGGCTGCCCAAGGACTACTCTTAGACCCGAAGGTCAATTTGGTCGCGAAATAATATCGCTCCCTCCACTTGATGCCGTGCCAGCACCACAGGGAAGGATGAATGGGCAGCAGCTTGAAGGCGTCGGATATGTCCGCCTTCGAGAGCCAAGCACCCACCCCTGCCCTGAGAATGGCCTGGATAGCCATGTCTACCGAAGCGTACTTCAGCGAGAACTCCTCGGAGGGGATGAGCGAGTTGAGACTGGGAACGACGGAAGAATGAGGCGCTGACAGATCATACACCAGACGTTTTTTATTTGAAAACTTTCCCTGCACAAGCCCGATAGGGCTAACCCTCCAGATGCTGAAGGGAGATTGACAGAACGGGCCTATCATGAAGTCCCGATCCAACTCCGTCTGCAAAAGGACGTCAATCGCTTGCTCATCTGTTGCTGCTGAGCGTAGGTTCGGACATTCGTGGGTGGAGTGGGGCAGGGTGATGAGCCCGGTATGAAACCCATCAGTGAAGCCTCGGATGAGGTAGCTGGCGAGTGACGGAGTGGGGTGTGAGGTCAAGTAAACACCGAGCTAAAGGACATTGACCCGGCTTAGTCATGGTTTCTTCTGTTTGACCTCACACAGGATCCTGGGGTGCGCCCTCTGGCATAGGGTGCAAACGTGCAAGAGCAGGCACTGGCTGAAATTGCAGGAGCCGTAATTAAAATTGTTGCAAATGGCGGCTCCCCCAACCATCCGCACCGGACGTCCCAACTTGTCCACCTTTTGCCCGTGCGCCGGGGCCTGCTGAGCCTGGCTCGTGCTGGTAGAGGCCGTGCTAGCTATCGGATGGACAGAGGCTATGTTGGCACACCAGACCGTGGTGTGGGACGCTGACTGACAGACAGCACATAGCGGGGAGCGAAGGCCTGCGAAGTGGCGGCAGAACAACTCCGTGTCCACTACGCTCCAGTCCGTTGACAAATGAAACTGTGAGAATCTGGCTGCGGCTTTGGCCAAGAAGGACCGATGATAGTCGTAGAACGCTGAGCCACCGTATTTGTGGCCCAGGTCTACGATCAAATGGAGGTAGAGGTCCAGTTCCTCCCGTCTGCCGGGGGAGGCTGAGCACAGCACGTCTCTAAACATGCCGAAAGCGAGCGTGAACTCGGGCACCGTGAGCTTTCTGTTGAGCCTCGGATCCTTCACTTTCAAAACCACCGAGACGTCCCCCCAGGTGTAGGCCTTGTTCTCGGCCAAGTCATGGACCGAGATCAAGAGTGAGGCCAGATTAACGTCTCTGCCCTCTAGAATGTCCTTCCTTACGCTGGGTGGCACCAGGTGGGAAGGGTGAACGGTAGTCGTGGCAAGCTCACTACCTGCGGCCGGTGCACTGATGGCTGGGACCACCGCAGGGTCCGGAACCGTGGCAGCCGGGCTGGCCTCTAGACGAGACACCCTGTCCTGGACCTCAACGATTGAGGAAGACAGGGAAGACACGAGGGTGTGTAGCTGAGCGACGGCGGCTGAAATCGATTCCAGAGACGCCTGCTGGCTGCTGGGGCTTGCTGCGGCCGGTGGTGGGAAGAGGAGCCTGAATAGCTCCGCCTTCCTGGCCGCGGACGAGAAGGGTATCCCTCTGCGTCTCAGCTCGGCGGACAGCCTGGGAATTGTCCATGCCCTAGGAGACTGGACACTGCCAGCCTCGGAGGCTGACGCCGGAGATAGCGGGGTGGTGAGGTCATCGCTGCCGACTGATGACATGGCGGCTGCCAAGACCTGTTACTTGGTAGACTGGTCACGTGTCTGCAGGCTGGGCCTATAAAAGGTGACAAGAAATGAGTTTGGACGTGTCACCTATGATATACATACCTGCCACGAGAAAGCAGGAGCCCCCCGTGCCCCTGCGTTTTTTTTTTTTTTTTTTTTACCTGCTGGAACCCTGATCAAGCTGGTGCAGGTGGACCTACTGAATCCGACTGACCTGAGAGAGTGTGAGAGAAAGTACCTATTTAAGAGCCTAAAACTGCTGCTGTCCAGAGCGACGGAACCCAACGTAGATGATAACAACAGGCGATAGTGACTTGAGTCGACTGCCGAGATCGGTGTGGGATCAAATGACAGATGACAACACGAATGACTGACTTGACATGTTGCCTTAACTGAATGAACTTCCCGTGACAGGGCCCGGCCCGTTCGTACCGTATGGGGGTGACTGTGGGCCGGACTCTGGAGCACGTACAGAAATGAGGCAACCATGAAACGAGGCCAACTGCCTGGGTACGCTGAGGCCGAACTGTGACATCCAGCTGCCACCGGGTCCGACTCCAAGCTCCCCTTTTTTTTTTTTTTTTCGTAGAAATGCGGCCGGCCTAGGGCACGCCGGCGCGAATTCGTACAGGCGGGTGACCAATTAACGCCGGGGCGTGGTAAGGTGACACAGAAATGATATAACATGACAAGGGCAAGAATCAAAGTTTTTTTTTTTTTTTTTTTTTTTGCGACTCCGCCCCTGGCGCATGTATTGAAATGAGGCCGGGCCTAGGGCACGCCGACACGAATTAGTGCGGGTAAGTGACTGCATTCATGCCGGGCGTGGTAAGGTGACAGAAATGATATACCATGACAGGGGCAAGAATCAGGAATGTACGCAAACCAGTGATGCGATTCCGCCCTTGGCGCATGTATTGAAATGAGGCCGGGCCTAGGGCACGCCGACACGAATTAGTGCGAAGAAGTGACTGCATTCATGCCGGGCGTGGTAAGGTGACAGAAATGAGATACCATGACAGGGGCAAGAATCAGGAATGTACGCAAACCAGTGATGCGATTCCGCCCTTGGCGCATGTATTGAAATGAGGCCGGGCCTAGGGCACGCCGACACGAATTAGTGCGGGGAAGTGACTGCATTCATGCCGGGCGTGGTAAGGTGACAGAAATGATATACCATGACAGGGGCAAGAATCAGGAATGTACGCAACCAGTGATGCGATTCCGCCCTTGGCGCATGTATTGAAATGAGGCCGGCCTGGGGCACGCCGACCCGAATCAGTGCAGGGAAGTGACTGCATTCGTGCCGGGCGTGGTAAGGTGACAGAAATGATATACCATGACAGGGGCAAGAATCAGGAATGTACGCAGCCAGTGATGTGATTCCGCCCTTGGCGCATGTATCGAAATGAGGCCGGGTAGTCGTGCATCTGGATCGCCCCGATCGGAGCATGCATGGATGCGACCGGACCAGGATCGAAGCGATGGCATGAACGCCCTGTTTAACTGATGCGAAATGATTTAGCATGACCGAATGGCCTGATACGTTAGCCATGTTTGAAATGATGAAATGATTGTCATGCTAACACGTGAAATGTTTCGACACGGTCGAAGTGATTCGTACAACTAGTATGCCAACAGTGCTACGGAATGTAAATAGCGATTCGGCACGCTCGCTGGCGCCACCGATTCGGATAATGGCAGGACATGAACGATACGTGTGAGTGCGAACGGCACCCGTGCGTGAGTCATGTTGAACGATTCGGAGACTGCGTAGCACGACCGCGTAAGGGAACCCTTGAGTGCCGGATGCGGCATCGGTCGGAGTGTTTGTGGCGGGCGGCCCTGAATGTGCGTGCCGCTAGATGGCTCCCGATCGTGTACAACAAAAAACGTGCGAGTAAGTGTTTAGGTTTCGAGACAAGCAGCGCGTGGTTCGTGAGCTACGCAGACCACAGTTTAGTGACATGATAAGCAGTGCATGAGAACGTAAAACATGGGAGCCGAAGCCCTACCTGCGACAGCCGAACCAGACTCTTTGTACGAACTGCGACTCGGCGACACGAGTGCGACACGAAGGGACAACACGACTTACGAACACGGAACGCGGGACTGCAACAAGAGGAGACGGACAGACGAAAACGGAGCTCACGAACCGGCACCAACAGCGCTTGTCTCGAACGAGTCGGTCCTAGATGTCTGACGTATCAGATATCACGCACAGGAAACCGACAAAGACCGGCGGCCTTTGGGCTGCTTAAATACCCTCCGGGCTCCTCCCATAACTTCAGGCCGGTACCCGGCCTTCCAATTTACTCAGCAAAGTAGCTGACTTTTTTTTTTAATATTCTATACATGTAACTAAGGGGCGGGTCTAGTATTACTGTAAGCAAGGGGCACATTTGTACTCAGAGTCAATACTGTGGATAGTATGGGAAAGGAACAAAGAGCAAACGAGAACATTGACCTGTGGTGTGCCAGGGGTCACGTGGTCAGTATGCCTAAAAGGGGGCATACCCAAGTATGAAATGAAATGAAATGAAATGAAAGAAAAAGAAAAAGGGAATGGGTGGGTGGGACACGAGAGCCTCCGACCATGAGGGGAGGAGGCGAAGGAGGGCAGGCTTTATGCAGCCTGACTCCTCCTACAAACACAGGCTGACCTGCGGTCAGCCTTTTTCTTTGTACTCAGAGTCAATACTGTGGATAGTATGGGAAAGGAACAAAGAGCAAACGAGAACATTGACCTGTGGTGTGCCAGGGGTCACGTGGTCAGTATGCCTAAAAGGGGGCAAAAATAACCACAGTAGGATGAAAGCTTACTAACCGAATTGCCGTTCAATCTGCCGAAATTGACAACCGCTTATGACACCTCCAAAGTGGCTCGGGGACGTACCCCGAGAAACAAGACAACCTCCACCTAACCAAATGCTAATGGTCGGGACCCCCTGGCGCAAAGTCACGGAAGCTGCTCCTATCCTAAATGAATAGCCAAAGTATGCTTGAAGGTCCAGAACCTGATTTGCCCAAAAAAGGGGACGGCAATGAAGTATGCATAGAGCTGCAGAGAGGGGAGCACTAGGAAGAGGCAACCGGGGACCCCCCTGGGTATATCAGAAGTGGCACTGACGGGCTGGTTTAAAACCAACACCAGGCCCACACCTTGCCAGGCTCCAAGAATCCTGATGACGTGCCGCCTCCCGAATGCTGCGTCTTGCGAGCATGCAGATGTAACGGACAAGAACGGGGTGCCAACCAGTTGATTGACCAAAAGTATGCGAGACCCTGGGCCAGAAGTGCAACTCCCCTGGCCTTAGGAACCATGAAGGTCAGATACAGCGCTGTCTTAAGCATCAAGCTGGTCACAACAAAAAGGAGACCCTGTCGGATACGTCATGAAGAATTTAACAAACGATGGGAAGACTGCCGAGTACAGCCGGAGCAACTCTTCTGGATCCCTGAGGATGGCTTGACTACAGTGCGCAGACAATGAAGAAAGGCCTGTCGGGGAATGCCAACAACATGAAATGCTGAGTCTCCACCAGATGCGCACCGATAGTGCTGAAGGCCGATACGAGTTGGAAGGGGCCAAAAAAAAAAACAGAAAAGCAAAATAGCAACTGGATGTCGACCATCAGGACTAAGCAACCTAGACCGGAAGCCTGGAAACATCCTAAGCCATGTCACGAGCCTACCTGGTATACCAAACAAAGATTTTGTCGATCAAGGCTGTTACGTCGGTCCAAGGAAACCTGATTCATCACCAATGCTGGAAACCTGAAGAGAAGGCGTGCCGCCGGCATCTGTGTCCGAGACCTGGGCCTCATGATACCGGCCCAGGCACAGAGAGGGATCTGGAATCCCCTAAGCCCCAGAGCCAGCAGAAGCTGCAGGAGCTGCAATGGCTGACCTACCAATAGTTCCATACTATTGCACAACTCCTGGCCGGACAGAGCTAGGACATGGAAGGTAATGTGAAATTGACACAGAACTGGGACAGGAACATGAATTGCGAGAGAAACTTGAGAAGACTGAGAACCTGCGACCGGAAAGTAACTGCGTGAAAGAACGTGGCTGGACAAGAACATGAGTAGCACGATCAGACTAACATGTGAGTAGCACACGGACCGAGGCTGCACGAAAACGCAACCTGCATAAGAAACGCCGGTCGCACAAGAACGTAAACCGATGAACAACGAGAGAAACCTGGGAAACAAGAGAAACATGAAACGTGAGTTGGCATAGAAACAAACAGTTGCATGAGAAACGTAAGTTGCATGAGAAACGTAAGTTGCATGAGAAACGTAAGTTTGTACGAAATATGTGAGCAGTGCAAGAAACAGATGAGGAGACTTGCCACTGAACAAGCCAATTAAAAACGATCATCTCAATCTGTTTAACCCATAGACGTGATGGGAAACCCGCAGTGGAAGAACATGGACAACCCAGCTGTAAAAAAAAATTACCAGAGAACATAACAATACCCCTGGTACCTAACAAGTGTAAGGATGTGGGTGCAGAAATGACAAGACCAATCAGCGCCGGAATGTGAACCTAATGACCACCCCCCCTACTGTATGCAGTAAGCGAGCCCGAGCAACCTGCCGCGCTAAGACAGGCAATTAAAAACGAACACTCAGGGCTAAGGTACCCACAGAACGCGGTGGGTAGTAGTAAAGGTGTAACGGTGAACGTGCATGTATGACGTATGGACTACAGGCGAGAAGATTGTGGGGCGACAATCAATTAAAAACGAAAACCTCAGCCCGTATGGATCTGTAGATGTGACAGATCCTGGATGTGAGCACTAGCTAACGGAAATGCCGCAAACGAAAGGCAATGACATGAAAGGCATATGACATGCACGAGAACACAACATGAGACACGCAAGAAACCAAGAGAACCGTAAGAAACGTAAGAAAACACGAGAAACGTAAGAAAAACACAACGTAAGAAATGCAAGAAAACACGAGAAACGTACGAAAACATGAGAAACGTGAGAAAACATGGAAACATGCGAAACGTAACCACCATGGAAGACATGAGAAATGTAAGAAAACCTGGGAAAACATGAGAAACGCAAGAAACATGAAACGTCGGAAACATGAGAACCGTGAAATTGCATGAGAACCGTAAATTTGCCTGAGAACCAGAAATTGCCTGAGAACCAGCAATTGCATGAGAACCAGAAATTGCATGAGAACCAGAAATTGCATGAGAACCCCCAGCATGCGACCGAGTTCAGCTCAAACACCCAAAGTTTGACATGACCCCACATCTGCGATCAGTCCCCGACAAGATGCATCCTTCATGATAGGTCTACTTCAGCTCCTCCCATGGTCTAGCACCCAGCAATTCAAATGAGAAACGTAAAATCGCATGAGAACCTAAATGACTCAAAACTTACCTGAGAAATGTAAATCGCAGGAGAAACGTAAATCGCAAGAACACAAGTGCATGACCAAACTTACCTGAGAAACATAAAAACGCATGAGAAACATAAAAACGCATGAGAAACATAAAAACGCATGAGAAACGTAACATCGCATGAAAAACGTAACATCGCATGAAAAACGTAACATCGCCTGAGAACCGTAAATGACCCAACACTTACCTGAGAAATGTAAACCGCACGAACACTAGTACATGACCAAACTTACCTGAGAAATGTAAAACGCATGGGCAACGTGAAAACGCATGGGCAACGTGAAAACGCATGGGCAACGCGAAAACGCATGGGCAACGCAACATCGCATGGGCAACGCAACATCGCATGGGAAACGCAACATCGCATGGGAAACGTAACATCGCATGGGAAACGTAACATCGCATGAAAAACGTAGCATCGCATGAAAAAAAACGTAACATCGCATGAGAAACGCAACATCGCATGAGAAACGCAACATCGCATGAGAAACGTAACATCGCATGAGAAACGTAACATCGCATGAGAAACGCAACATCGCATGAGAAACGTAACATCGCATGAGAAACGTAACATCGCATGAGAAACGCAACATCGCATGAGAAACGTAACATCGCATGAGAAACGTAACATCGCATGAGAAACGTAACATCGCATGAAAAACATGAATGCCAAACTTACCTGAGAAATTAACTACCACCATGCAGCCCCCCAAGGACCAGGGGAACACCGGCGCGGGAGGGAGAGGCGGCTCCCTCATGGAGCCAGCACAGCTGTCAGGCGGCCATGCTCCCCCAATCCCCTCCTCTCCCCGGGACCCAGGGAGAAGCGGGCGGGAGGGGAAGCGTCTCCCACGTGGGGACAGCAAGCCGCCGGCGGCATGCTCCCACAACCCCCCCCCCCTCCCCCCGGAACCCATGTAGAAGCGGGCGGGAGGGAGACGCGGGCGGGCGGGAGGGAGGGGAAGCGTCTCCCACGTGGGGACAGCAAGCCGCCAGGCGGCCATGCTCCCACAACCCCCCCCGAAAGAAGCGGGAGGGAGGGAGACGCGGGCGGTCCATGCTCCCACAACCTCCCCCCCCTTCCCCCCCCCCCAAGAAGCTGGCGGGAGGGGGAAGCGTCTCCCACGTGGAGACAGTAACCGACAGGCGGCCATGCTCCTCCCCCCGAACCTCGGGAGACATGGGCGGGAGGGAGATGCGTCTCCTGCGTGGAGACAGCAAGCCGACAGGCGGCCATGCTCCTCCCCCCCGAACCCCGGGAGACGTGGGCGGGAGGGAGAAGCGTCTCCTGCGTGGAGACAGCAAGCCGACAGGCGGCCATGCTCCTCCCCCCCGAACCCCGGGAGACGTGGGCGGGCAGGATGAAACCAGATGGGGGTCCGCCCGTGGAACCCCCTGAGCCAAGCCGTGACCCGCCACTGGAAGCAGGGGACTCAGAGCCCCCTGGCAGCCGCACACCTTCCCACCCCAGAGGAAACCGGAAGTGACGTCAGCTCGTTCCGGACACGAGAGCCTCCGACCATGAGGGGAGGAGGCGAAGGAGGGCAGGCTTTATGCAGCCTGACTCCTCCTACAAACACAGGCTGACCTGCGGTCAGCCTTTTTCTTTATTATTATTTTATATATATCGTGTAACCAAGGGGCTGCTCTATTATTACTCTAACCAAGGGGCAGATCTGTTATAGCATGTAAGCAAGGGGCGGGTCTATTATTATTATATCGTGTAAGGGGCGGATGGCTACAGAAGAGCTCGATATATAACAATAATAATAAATGCGCCCCTTGGTTACAGTAATACTAGACCCGCCCCTTAGTTACACGATAGACGCCCCTTGCAGAGTAGCACGAGCATTGGGAGCGTGCGGCATTGCCTCATACAATTACATGTTAACTGCGCCTGCGCGGAGTAGAGTTCACTCAGAGCTGTTTAGGTTCGGCAATTTTCGTAAGCTTCGTAGTCCTTCGTACTGCGCAAACGCTGCACCTGCGCAGTACAGGGGGTCCTTATCCAGTGGGGGAGCTTTTTCGGCAGGACACCGGAATTACACTACTGCCATGTAATTGAGGTAACTCCACCCAAGTAATGGGAACTGCGTTACCATGAGGGGAAAAGTAATCAGTTAGATTACTCGTTACCCTCTAAAGTAACTGCGTTACGTAACTACATTACGTACATCACTGCTTGCCACATCGTTAGATATTTTTTTCGGGCGAGCCGGCGGAAACGGTAAGCTGCGAAGTTCTTTCATGAGAAAGTCAGCCACCGGCTGAAGAAATAGATACCGGGGTTATGGCTGATAACTTCAGCCATAAGCCTGGTAAACCACTTTAAAGCCATATATATGTATTGCGGTCTTGAGGTGGTTGTTAAAATGCTTCTTGCACATTTCTAATTACAAATAATCAAAGGTATGAAGATATATGCAACATTATCAAATACAGGCATACTGGATTGGTGACAACAGCGTATTGCAAAAAGCCTAATTTTACAACCAAGGCAGGTAACGATTTGCCTTCCCATAAGTATAGTAGAGTTGATAGCACAAAGCCGAAATGTCACTTTAATTCCTGATTTGCTTATATTGATGTAAAGATGTGGATATCTAACAAACATGCCTGCCTGATATGTAAGTATAATTAAGATATATACATTTATAGAAATGTTTCTTTGTTATGCACACAGTCTCAAATCACTTCACCATCTGCTATGTAGGTGTGGGAGAGCTGTTCTTTCTCAATGGGCCACTGTGATAGACATAAAAAAGAATGTGATCAAATCATGTGTATCTAACATTTCTTCAATATAACAGGATTAAATTAAAAATAAAAGTAGGTAATAAAAGACGGATGGGCAATGGAAGATACCGTACATATGAATATGATGACATATTGTAATATGCGCTGTTTGAAAAAGCTAAAACTTCACTTGTCACGGATTGGAAAGTCTAGGTTCCATCAGCCCAAATCTCTTGCTTTTAATTTAACAGTTCCCTGATCTCCATATGTTCATTTCTATTGAGAGTACACAAAATGTGTATCTCACCAGATCACCTGAACAAAGAATTCTGAGAAGGGGAATTTAACTCAACATAAATTGTCACTTAAAGTGGTTGTAAACACTTACAAACCACTTTGGCCTACAGGTAAGCCTAGATTAAGGCTTACCTGTAGGTCCAATAAATATCTCCTAAACCTACATGGTTTAGGAGATTTTTAGAAAAAAAGAGGCACACTGCGCATGCCGAGATCACGGCGATATGACGCTTTCGTGCGCATGCGCGGGAGTGACGTCATCGCCGATCCAGCGAATGACAGCGCTGGAGTGGCGAGACCCAGAAGTCACTCCGGGCTTGATGGCGCCGGAGAAGGTCGTGGATGAGGACCGCTTCGGGGGCTTCGTTCTCAGGTAAGTTATTCATAATGAGCTAGTATGCTATGCATACTAGCTCATTATGCCTTTGCCTTGCAGGTTCCTTTTTTTTTTTTTTTTTTTGAGGAGGCTTTACTTCCTCTTTAAAGTGGTTGTAAAACATTACAAACCACTTGGATCTACAGGTAAGCCTAGATTAAGGCTTACCTGAAGGTCAAAGAAATATCTCCTAAACCTATACGGTTTAGGAGATATTTGCCAAAAGACAGGCACCGCTGTCTACAGTGCATGCGCCGTAGACAGTGGTGCGCAGGCGCACTGAGAAAGCCGCTCTCAACGGCGATTTGCCGCAAGTGGTGGCTCCCGTGCACATGCTCGGGAGTGACGTCATTGCGGCGCCATGCGTCATGCGATGCATAGTAGTCCATTATGCTTTACCTTTGCAGGGAAACAAAGAGGAAGTAAACCCATTAGGGTTTACTTCCTCTTTAACATGTTTATATATTTAACATGGCCCATTTATTCGTATTACCTGCCATGAGTAATCACCGCCATTGCCCCAACCAGAGCTTCTCATAGTCTCATAGTTTTGTTGTATTCTGCTTTAGATTTCTCTATAGTTAGGGGAAAGAAAACAATGGAAGCACATGTTACCTGTTGTATACTGCAGTCGTATATACAGTATATGCAAGGGTTGTCCCTGTGATGAATGCAAAGACATATTTAATTTACTAAAACTGGAGAGTGCAAAATCTGGTGCAGCTATGCATGGTAACCATTCAGCTTCTAACTTCAGCTTGTTCAATTAGGCTTTGACAAAAAACCTGGAAACTGATTTGTTTCTATAAGGGTTGTGCCGATACTAGTATCGGTATCGGTGCGGATACAGAGTATTTGCACAAGTATCGGATCTCATGTAAATATACCTGATACCGGATACTTTCAGACTTGGCTCTTTGAGCTGTCAGTGGGTCTCCCCAGTGTTAAAGAAGGTAATTGGAGCTGTCCAAAAAAATTTTTGCGCCTACCAAAAATACGTTTTTTAGAAACGTTAAATTGTGTCCTTTGCAAACATGTAATAAAGTGCTTGACTAGTGTAGTCCCGATATAACCCCTTAGCTGTAACCATAAAACCCCATAAACTTAACTTAATTAATAAATGAGAGACCACACCGGTTATGGAGTTAAATGGCCATAACAGCTATTTATTTAAAATACCAATAATAAGAACTCCAGTTTCTTATTAAAACAAATAAAACATAAATAACAATAAACACTTTCAGACCCCTTGCTGAAAACAAAACAAAACAGGTTAAACCCCAATATATATGTTGGTCAGTGACGGAGCTAAGTGCTTATAACACAACCTGATATCAACTGATATCAACACAAGGGGGCACTGCGGGAGATAAAGAAACCATGGGTCTCTACCGTACCGCCCGATAACCAACATTCCCGCAGTGCACAATACCATTAGACATCAACAACGTTTGATGTAACAAGGAGGGGCCATCTATTGATGAGCCCCCCACCCACTTACCAGCAGTATAACTGCTGCCGTCACTGACCAACAAAACAACCAACGCCAACCCCCCAGCTGTCATGACGAAAAATTCTTCCAAAGACCTGAAACGACAATGAAAACATTAATACATGCCATCACATACCTATAAAAAAGGGGGGGGGGTGGGGAAAAACCTGCCTCCTCGTGCTCTGGCTTTCCCGCACTGACCTCCCAGCTCCGCCCCTCCCTTTTATATGGCCGCTCCTCCCAGCTCTCACAGATGCCCACCCCTAAATTGTTAACTCACTCCTAGCCTGCTGTGTCACCTGACACACTGTCATGGGCGGACCTGCATGACATTTCCCTGCTGTCCATTATATTCCGGTCCTTACTTTACAGGTTATTTACAGGCAATAAAAGGTTTGTCTTTTATTTAACCCCTTCATTACCCGCCCATAGTCATATGATGCCCACAAGGTGGATCTCCCATCCTGGGTGGGCGTCATATGATGTCCTCCCATTCCCGGCCGCCTAGGGGGCGCGCCCGCGGCGTCGCGCAGGACCCGATGCGCGCCCGGCGGCCGCAATGTCCGCCGGGCACCCGGGATTGCCCGTTAAAACAGCGGGACCGTGCGGGACCGTGGAGCTGTGTGTGTAAACACACAGCTCCACGTCCTGTCAGTGGCGACCGATCATGTGTTTCCAGTACGTAGGAACACCGATCGGTCTCCTCCCCTTGTGAGTCCCCTCCCCCCACAGTTAGAATCACTACCTTAGGGAACATATTAACCCCTGCAGCGCCCCCTAGTGTTAACCCCTTCCCTGCCAGTCACATTTACACAGTAATCACTGCAATTTTATAGCAACGATCGCTGTGTAAATGTGAATGGTCCCAAAAATGTGTCAAAAGTGTCCGAAGTGTCCGCTGCAATGTCGCAGTCACGAAAAAAAATCGCAGATCGCCGCCATTACTAGTAAAAAAAAAAAATGCAGTAAATCTATCCCCTATTTTGTAGACGCTATAACCTTTGCGCAAACCGATCAATATACGCTTATTGCGATTTTTTTTACCAAAAATATGTAGAAGAATACGTATCGGCCTAAACTGAGGAAAAAAATAGTTTTTTTTTTAAAAAAATGGGATATTTATTATAGCAAAAAGTAAAAAATATTGTATTTTTTTTCAAAATTGTCGCTCTTCTTTTGTTTATAGCGCAAAAAAATAAAAACCGCAGAGGTGATCAAATACCACCAAAAGAAAGCTCTATTTGTGGGAAAAAAAGGACGTCAATTTTGTTTGGGTGTAACGTCGCACGACCGCGCAATTGTTAGTTAAACCGACGCAGTGCCGAATCGCAAAAAGTGCTCTGGTAAGGAAGGGGGTAAAATTGCCCGGTGCTGAAGCGGTTAATATTTTAAAGCAGCAATACAGCCTCAGGCCAAGGCCATACCACTGTTGTATAAAAGAAACCTTTAGATGTTGCTCCCCAATATCTCCCCAGACTTCAACTCATGCCACCTCAAAAACCCACACTATCCAGACATTACACCTAGTACATCCAATGGTATAGGTGATGCGTTACCATTTGGATGTAATTCAGGAAGCACTGAGATACTCTAACCCTCAGCACCCCTTTGGTTCCTGAATGGCATCTAAAAAAGAAAAGGAAAGGATTCACGCTTCTATGATATTAAGTGTAAACTAACATTTTTGTAACCCAGGTTTGAAAATAAAACAGCATCAGCATTCCAATTGGTTGCTGTGGGCATTGTAAAAAAGCCAGTCACCACTAGGGCACATCAAAAATAATTGTTTCCTATGTGCCCCATTCGCACTGCAACGCAATGCAGCGATACAGTGCAGACATGCTGCATTTTACTGCAGCCAAAGGTAGGCACCAAATGTCACAACCGCACAACAGCACAACATACCACAGTGCTGTGCAGAGACATGAATGAAGTGTCAATGTTTGCACTTTATTGTATATAAAGTTAAGGGAAAAAAACGGAAACTGTATGATGCGCTGCACATCCCGCTACAGTTGCCTGCATGCTAAATGCTCAGTACAATGTAAACTACTACAGTTCATTCATCAGGCACAAGATATTTTTCGTCTTGGCATCAATTATAACACATAGGGCAGTGATGGTGAACCTTGGCACCCCATATGTTTTGGAACTACATTTGCCATGATGCCCAACTATACTGCAGAGTGCCTCAGCATGATGGGAAATGTAGTTCCAAAACATCTGGGGTGCCAAGGTTCACCATCACTGACATAGGGGGTTATTTACGAAAAGGCAAATCCACTTTGCACTACAAAGTGCAAACTACAAGTACAAAGTGCACTTAAAAGTGCACTTGGAAGTGCAGTCGCTGTAAATCTGAAGGGTAGATCTGAAATGAGGGGAAGCTCTGCTGATTTTATCATCCAATCATGTGCAAGCTAAAATGCCGTTTTTCATTTTCCTTGCATGTCCCCCTCGGATCTACAGCGACTGCACTTCCAAGTGCACTTTGCAATTGTAGTTTGCACTTGTAGTGCAAAGTGGATTTGCCTTTCGTAAATAACCCCCAAACCCTTTCCACCAGAAGTGAACCACATTAACATTCTTCATTCTATCTTGGAGCTTATATGTATCAGGTATTTTAGTCTCAGATTTGGGTTGCTTTGACAACCTACATTAAAAGGAGATGCACTATAATAGTACTAGAAAATTAGGATATTAGCCATTACAGTTTCCAAATGTATGAAATCAAACTGCTTCCAAATTCTGCACAAATGCTAAATTGTAGATTAAAGAGCTTTCAGTCTCTAACAATTCCCACATTTATTCCACAAAATTATAATAGGTGGCAATCTATATGCTTCTCAAATAAAACATCCATTATCCAGGGTGCTTCAGAGATTTATGTCATTTTAGGGTGCATTTGACTCAGTTGAAAGCTAACATTTGTAATCATTCTTTAAAGTATACCTTTTATGATACAAATAGGGATACTGTAATTAGTGACTTTCTAAAAAATACTAGTATGTCTGTGTTTGAGTTTCCAGTACCAGACTCAGAACAAGCAGGCATGAAATACATGTTAGAGAAAAGAGAGAATTCCTTATCCCTGTACCTATTTTGAACTAGTGGCAGTCAAGCCAACTAACATTTTCACAAAGATGTCGAGCAATGGCAGCTCCTGTACATCTTTGATACTGTAGGTGTGCATGTATATCCCGGTCATTTCTAGATGTCCAGATTAAATGTTGAATTCAGGTTATAACTAGGGATGAGCTCAGTGTTCGCTCAGTGAAAAAGCCATCCAAAGGTCCCCACAATACATAATACACTTTAGGGGTCTGCTATGTGTTTTAGGGGACCTTTGGGTTCTGTGTGCCATTTGTTCTTTTAAAAAAGAACCCAGGAAGGACATGTCATTTATCAACATAAATTTTTTTACACAAAGTTGTCAAATTAATACAATACTTTTTCACACATAGCATGGGCATACTAAAGCCACATACACATGATCAGAATTTCCGACGGGAAATGTTTGATGTGAGCTTGTTTTTGGAAAGTCTGACCGTTTGTATGCTCCATCGAACATTTGCTGTTGGAATTTCCGCACACAAATGTTTGAGAGCAGGTTCTCAACTGGTTGTTGGAAAGTCTGATCGTGTGTACGCATGCTCTGAATCAAGCAGAAGGAGCCGCACTGGTTATTGAACCTCCTTTTTCTCAGCTCGTCGTACGCGCTGTACGTCACCACGTTCTTGACGTTCGGAATTTCCGACAACATTTGTGTGACTGTGAGTATGCAAGACAAGTTTGAGCCAACATCCTTCGGAAAAAAATCCATGGTTTTGTTGTTGGAAAATCCAATCATGTGTACGGGGCATTATAATTTCAGCCCAAAACACATTCTGCTACTCCTCCTGCATATGGGGATACCATATGTGTGAGACTTTTTTAACCACTTGCTTACTGTGCACTTAAACACCCTTCCTGCCCAGACCAATTTTCAGCTTTCGGTGCTCTCACACTTTGAATCACAATTACTCAGTCATGCAACACTGTACCCAAATGATTTTTTTGTCCTTTTTTTCCCACAAATAGAGCTTTCTTTTGGTGGTATTTGATCACCTCTGGGTTTTTTATTTTTTGCGCTATAAATGAAAAAAGACGGAAAATTTTGAAAAAAAACGAATTTTTCTTAGTTTATGTGATAAAATTTTGCAAATTATTAATTTTTTCTTCATAAATTTTGGCCACAATTTATATTGCTACATATCTTTGGTAAAAATAACCCAAATTAGTGGATACTATTTGGTCTTTGTGAAAGTTATAGAGTCTACAAGCGGTGGTGCGAATCATACAAAATTGATCACATCTGATGTACTGGTGACCTATCTCATTTCTTGCGACCCAAACAAGCCAGGAAAGTACAAATACCCCCCAAATGACCCCTTTTTTGAAAGTAGACATTCCAAGGTATTTAGTAAGAGGCATGGTGAGGTTTTTGATGTTGTAATTTTTTTCCCACAATTCTTTGCAAAATGAAGAATTTTTATTTTTTATTTTTTCCCCACAAAATGTTCATTGTAATAGGTTATTTCTCTCACATGGCATGTGTATACCACAAATGACACCCCAAAATACATTCTGCTACGCCTCCTGAGTATTACGATACCACATGTGTGGGACTTTTACACAGCCTGGCCACATACAGAGGCCCACCAGTGAAGTAGCACCATCAGGCGTTCTACATGCATAAATGACACATCTCATTTCTCAACCACCTATTACACTTTTGAAGGCCCTGGAGCACCAGGACAATGGAAACGCCCACAAAGTGACCCCATTTTGGAAAGCTAACACCCCAACGTATAATCTATGAGGCATAATGAGTCTTTTGAACGGTTCATTTTTTTCCAGAAGTTTTGGGAAAATGTGGAAAAAAAATGAAAACGCATTTTTTTTTTCGCTAAGTTGTTAATTTATAAGATATTTCCAACACATAGCATGTACATAGCAAAAATTGCACCCCAAAATACATTCTGCTACTCCTCCTGAGTATAGCAATACCAAATGTGTGAGACTTTTACACAGCCTGGCCACATACAGAGGCCCGCCAGTGAAGTAGCACCTTCAGGCGTTCTACAAGCATAAATGACACATCTCATTTCTCAACCACCTATTACACTTTTGAAGGCCCTGGAGCACCAGGACAATGGAAACGCCCACAAAGTGACCCCATTTTGGAAAGCTAACACCCTAACGTATAATCTATGAGGCATAATGAGTCTTTTGAACGGTTCATTTTTTTCCAGAAGTTTTGGGAAAATGTGGAAAAAAAAAATGAAAACGCATTTTTTTTACGCTAAGTTGTTAATTTATAAGATATTTCCAACACATAGCATGTACATAGCAAAAATTGCACCCCAAAATACATTCTGCTACTCCTCCTGAGTATGGCGATACCAAATGTGTGAGACTTTTACACAGCCTGGCCACATACAGAGGCCCGCCAGTGAAGTAGCACCTTCAGGCGTTCTACAAGCATAAATGACACATCTCATTTCTCAACCACCTATTACACTTTTGAAGGCCCTGGAGCACCAGGACAATGGAAACGCCCACAAAGTGACCCCATTTTGGAAAGCTAACACCCCAACGTATAATCTATGAGGCATAATGAGTCTTTTGAACGGTTCATTTTTTTCCAGAAGTTTTGGGAAAATGTGGAAAAAAAATGAAAACGCATTTTTCTTACGCTAAGTTGTTCATTTATAAGATATTTCCAACACATAGCATGTACATAGCAAAAATTACACCCCAAAATACATTCTGCTACTCCTCCTGAGTATGGCGATCCCAAATGTGTGAGACTTTTACACAGCTTGGCCACATACAGAGGCCCAACATCCATGTAGCACCATCAGGTGTTCTAAAGGCATAAATTACACATTTCATTTCCTGAGTACCTATCACATTTTTGAAGGCCCTGGAGCACCAGGACAATAGAATTACCCACAAAGTGACCCCATTTTGGAAAGAAAACACCCCAATGTATATTCTATGAGGCATAATGAGTCTTTTGAACATGTAATTTCTTTCCACAAGTTTTTGGAAAATGTGGAAAGAAAATTAAAACCAATTTTTTTCTTACAAAGTTGTCAATTTAGAAGATCTTTATAACACGTAGAATGTACATAGCCAAAATTACACCCCAAAATACATTCTGCTACTCGTCCTGAGTATGGCGATACCCCATGTGTCAGACTTTTCCACTACCTGGCCACATACAGAAGCCCAACATGCAAGTAGCACCTTTAGGCTTCTAACACATAGCATGTATACACCAAGAATTGCACCCCAAAATACATTCTGCTGAGCAAAGGGTAAAAAAAAAGGCTCACCTGTGGTTCTAGCAGGCAGGAATACCGTTCCAGAGCAGTCAAAGTTCAGTTCAGGTAACAGGCATAGGTATGGCTAGTTCAGGTAACAGGCAAAGGCATGGCCAGTTCAGGTGCCAGGCAAAGGCACGGCCAGTTCAGGTGCCATGCATAGGCACGGCCAGTTCAGGTGCCATGCAAAGGCACGGCCAGTTCAGGTGGCAGGCAGAGGCATGACCAGTTCAGATGGCAGCAGGTGGCACTTTGTACATTAGGCCTTGGTCAGGTAAGACCTGAGGACAGGGGTAGAGGCTTCTTCCCACCCAAATCTCTACGAAGCCTCCGAGTCTCCAGACCCTAATCCGAGAAAACAAAACCTGGAGAAAAATGTTTTCTCCACTCGGAAAACCTTTTCTGGAGCCCCTCACATGTGAGACCCCTGTGCTGTACAGTGGCAGGGCAAATGATCAGTTCAGGAGGCAGGCAAAAAGAATGGTCATTTAACAGGCCGAGGTCAATTCACGTTGAAGGCAGAAAGATGTTTGGCAGAGGCATAGTCGTTAACAGTCCGGGTCATTCACAGAAATGGCAGAAAGTGGAAACTGGAAAAAAGTCATCTAATAGTGCAGTGAAGTATGATAGCTTCGAAAGCACGTTCCAATACAGAGGCCTGGATGGGAGGGACAGTCGGGACAGTAGTATCGGGTGTCGCGGCGATTTCCCCTACTTGAACACACACGACATTTTTTTTGGGGTTTGCGACCTGTTTGGGTAGGAGGGAGAAGTTCAGGAAAGTGCCTTTCATGGAGTCTGGATACTTCATCAGAGCGAATTAGTTGAGTGGGTTGGCCATGGGGATAGATGAGGGCTGTGAGGACGTCTTCTTGAAATCTTAGATAGGTCATGGAACTTTGGGTGCACTTAGAAAAAATAATATAGGAATTGAACATGGCTAGTTGCATCAAATAAATGGCGACTTTTTTGTACCAAAAAAGCGATCTCCTGGTGGCCAAGTAGGGCTGCATCATCTGGTCGTTCATATCCACCCCCCCCATGTATAGGTTATACTCGTGGATACATTTTGGCTTCTGGACGGCGCCTCTTCTTCTCTGCAGTTCCACCAAGGTGTCGTTGTGTATTGTGGAAAGGATGTAGACGTCTCTTTTTTTGTCTCGCCACTTCAGCGCTAGTACCTCTTCAGTCCGCATACTGGCCTTTTCACCCGTCTTCAAGTTCTTGGTGACCAATGTCTGTGGAAAGCCTTTGCGGTTGGTCCGCGCTGTCCCACAGGCCACAGTCTGCTTTAGGTAGAGATGGCGGAAAAGTGGGAGACTTGTGTAGAAATTGTCTACATATAGGTGATAACCTTTCCCAAGCAGTGGTTGGATCAGCTGCCAGACAATTTTGCCACTTGTTCCCATGTAGGTAGGGCATCCAGGGGGGTTTAGCTTTTTGTCTTTTCCCTCATAAATTATGAAATCATATGTGTAGGCCGTGGCCCTGTCACACGCCTTATAAAATTTTACCCCACGTCTGGCTCGTTTACTGGGCATGTATTGTTGGATTCCAAGTCTTCCAGTGAAGTGTAATAGTGACTCATCTACACAGATATTTTTATCTGGGGTAAACAGTCGTTTGAAGCTGGCGCAAAAAAAATTGATTAGGGGCCGAATTTTGAATAATTTATCATAACTGGGATGATTTCGAGGGAGGCATTGGGCATTGTTATTGAAATGCAAAAATCGCATTATCATTTCATAACGGGTTCTGGGCATCATTGATGAATAGATCGGCATGTGGTGGATATGTAGGGTAGACCAGTAGGAATGGAGTTCATTTTTTTTTGTCAGCCCCATGTTGAGGGTTAGGCCAAGGAAAATTTTAAATTCTTCAATGGTGAGGGGTTTCCAAACAAAAGGGCGGGCATAGGAAGAACTTGGATTGTTGGCTATATGTTGGCTGGCATATAGATTACATTGCTCCACAATGTAGGTTAGGAGATCATTGGGAAAAAATAAGTGAAAATAATAAAGTGGGGTTACATTTTCCGTCCGTATCTGAGGGCCTGGCTGGGCTGTAAAAAGGGGAATTACAGGTTCTACTGACGTATCGGGCAGCCATGTTGGATACAGTAGAACATCTGGAAGGGTAGTACTGCCTCGTTGATGTGATGCTCCATTGCTAGCATCTGGCCTATCTTCTAGGAAGGTTGCCAAACTGCTGGTGGATGGCTGCCTATCCCGGAGTGCTGCGCTGCTGGTGGATGCCTGCATATCATCCTGGAGTGCTGTGCTGCTGGTGGATGCCTGCATATCATCCTGGAGTGCTGCGCTGCTGGTGGATGCCTGCGCCTGCTCATTTCTCCTCCTTCTCTTTGTTAGGATTCTATCATCCTCTGTTTCCATCTCGGAGCCACTGCTGTCCACTGGCTCATAGTCGCTATCCGAGTCTGACAGAGAGAGTTCCCCGCTACTCTCGTCTGACATACTTTGGAGTATCTGGCAAGCCTCCTCTGCGCTGTATGACCTTTTAGTCATGTTGACTGGCAGATGCGACTGATGGCGGGCAGATGCGACTGATGGCGGGTGTCAGATGTGCCTGATGGCGGGTGTCAGATGTGCCCGATGGCGGGCGGACAGATGTGCCTGATGGCGGGCGGACAGATGTGCCTGATGGTGGCGGGCTGATGTGTTTGGTGGCGGGCGGCTGATGGCCGGAAGATTTGCGGATTATGGCGGGCAGATGTGCCGGATGATGGCGGGCAGCTGTGCCGGATGATGGCGGGCAGATGTGCCGGATGATGGCGGGCAGATGTGCCGGATGATGGCGGGCAGATGTGCCGGATGATGGCGGGCAGATGTGCCTGATGGCGGGCGGACAGATGTGCCTGATGGCGGGCGGACAGATGTGCCTGATGGCGGGCGGACAGATGTGCCTGATGGCGGGCGGACAGATGTGCCTGATGGCGGGCGGACAGATGTGCCTGATGGTGGCGGGCTGATGTGTTTGGTGGCGGGCGGCTGATGGCCGGAAGATTTGCGGATTATGGCGGGCAGATGTGCCGGATGATGGCGGGCAGCTGTGCCGGATGATGGCGGGCAGATGTGCCGGATGATGGCGGGCAGATGTGCCGGATGATGGCGGACAGATGTGCCGGATGATGGCGGACAGATGTGCCGGATGATGGCGGACAGATGTGCCGGATGATGGCGGACAGATGGACACTGTGTTTTGGGGACACTGTGTTTTGGGGACACTGTGTTTTGGGGACACTGTGTTTTGGGGACACTAGCTAGGTGATCAGTGGGTTAACAGCAGACAAACAGCTATATAACTCACTGATCTCCTGGCTGCAGCACAGATCTCTCTTCCTCTCCTCACTGACAGGCTCTGTGTGAGGAGAGGAAGAGATGAGAGCAGTTACAACTGCTCTCTATTTACATTACATGACGACTGTGATTGGACACAGTCGTCATGTGATCAGGAGGGCCAATCAGATGGCCCTCCTGTCTCACACTGCTCAGCTGTCTCTGGGGGACACAGGCAGATCGGGATCGCGCCGCTGCGCGGGCACGCAGTGGCGCGATCTCCTGTCATCTGCCGCCCTTCCCCCTTTGTTGACATTGCGATGGCTGTGATTAGACACAGCCATCGCATGGATCAGGAGGGCAAATACATTGCCCACCTGCCGTGCCGAGATGCGGCGTGTGCGGGGGACACGCGCGCATCGGGATCGCGCGGATGCGCGGGAGCGCGCCCGCGCGATCCCGCTACTTCTGAAGGACGTTCCGGAACGTCCAGTCAGAAGTAGACGGCTCCCACCCGGCCGTATATGTGCAGTGGCCGGGTGGGAAGTGGTTAATGTTTGGACTGATTATTTACCAGGCATTGTGTATTACAAAAATCAACCAGTTGTATATAAAACAGTGTACTGTAATGGTCCCCTCTATATGAAGGGTCAGCATCTATTGTGTAGTAGTGTAGCATCACCTGTATCAGCCCCATTCCTATAAGCCAAACAAGCTTAGCCCAATGTTGGCTGCCCCCAGAAATGCCATCTTCAATGGTTAGGAAGTCCAGGAGGCTGAGCAAAGGGTAAACAAAAGAGTTCCTTTTGCTCTAGGGGTCCAGTTGTCCACAAGGGATGGGGGGACTGGTGTCTCACCATAATGTAGTCAGTGGGAGATACGGATGGGTCAGTTCAGGTGGCAGGCAGAGACATGGTCAGCAAACAGGCAAAGGATTGGTCCAGACAACAGGCAGAAGCGTGGTCAATAAATAGGCCAGGGTCCATACAGGTGGCAGCCAAAGGCATCACTGCACTGGTGTGGTGGTGATCAGGGACACTGTTGAAGGCTGCACCGGCTCTGGTGACAATGGCACTTGTGTGGCTAGCTACCAGTAACATTGTTGCTGGCTGCACTGGTCTAGTGGCATTGTCACTGTTGTGGCAGCGTTTAGGAATACTATTGATAACTTACACTGGTCTGGTAATGCTTGGAATTGTGTGGCAGCAATTAGGAAAACTGCTGCTGATCTACACTGGTCTGGTGACACTAGGAGTTGTGTAGCAGTGATCAGGAATATTGTTGCTGGCATACACTGGTCTGTTGACACTAGGATTGGTGTGACAGAGATCAGGAACACTGTTGTTGTCTTACACTGGTCTGGCGACACTGGGGACCATCACCATTTACCATCGCCATTTAGCCATATTTTTACCCCCCCCCCCAACTGCTACCCCTTTAAGCTTCTGAGGCAGCGGTTGTTACACATGCCACAGCTGTGGTGCTTTGCTGTGCTTCACTGCTGGGGCAGTAATTATACCCCCCAATATGGGGTGCAGTCTCCTGGCAGGAACACACACCCCTCCTGGCTGAAGCCCCCAGCTCTCTCCTGACAGTGCTTTGTCTCCAAATGGGAGCTCTGAGCTGTAATCAGACCTGGCTTAAAAACAATCTGTACACCTGTCTACCACACAAGCTCCAGAATTGAAGGCCTCATCCCTCCCAAGACACTTTGAAGCCTTTAAGCTCCAGGCCTCAATCTGGGATTACAAAACCTGAGGGACACTTACAAGCCAGTTCTGAAGCTTTGAACTCTTCCTTAATGTGAATCGTGTGTCCCCCCCCCCCCCCCTATTATCACACCGTGGCAGGGCCCAGCATAGTCACACTATATATGGTCAACAATGTCACCCGGGAGACCCAGCCCCATGTATGTATAACAGCTTCTTCCACTAGACCTCTCATTTGGAAGGAGGCAAGTGAGTGAACTGGATGTGTCTCAACAGCATTTTTTTCTTTTGGCAGATTGGTGGAGGTCATGCATCCTGAATGGTGTGGGTCTGCATCGCTGGGTGATGCGATTAGTGGATGATGTAAATTATGGGAGAATTTTTTTCTTTATTAAAATTCTTGTCAAAAACTGTTTGTGTGTGTTTTATTTTTTGTGAATAAGTAGGGGTACTATGTATACCCTACTCATTCATCTGGGGGGGGGGGGGCATTATATGGGTGCCCCCTTATTGTTAAAGGGGGGCTTCTAGAATCTGAAAATTCCCCAGCCCACTGATCCCTTCAACCACCGGACAGGGATTAAGGGGAAGAGGTACCTCATGCTCATCAACATTGGGGCAAGGTGCTTTGTCAGTAGTACCCCCCCCTGGCATGAGACCCACCTATGTTTAAGGCATGTGGCTTGGTTTGGTTCAGAAAAGAAGGGCTGCACACTCATCCCCTCCCTTTCCTGGCCGGGCTGCATGAACAAATAGAAGTCTGGTGTGGATTTTTTTTTTTTTTAAGGGGGTTCCCCCCAGGTATGTATACATCCAGTAGGTTGTATTAGGTTAGAAGGCTAGAAAGGGTGGGCTAGATGGTCTTTAATTAAAACTTGTTTTAATTAAATTAAAACTTTAATTAGAACTTGTCTTTTAAAGCATGTCTTAACTCAAATACCAAAATGTAATATATACTGCAGCTTACCAGTCCTTAGATGTGGTGGCTACATTATATTTTTTCAGGCTTTTTTCCTTTAAATAACCTGGTAAATCTGTACATTACACACTTGCTGTCCCTAGGTGGCTACATTCACTGTATCTATGGGAGAAGCCATGGTTGCCACCTAAGCTGAAGTAAAAATACAGCTCGTCATACATAGTTCAGCAGGCTCAATGGAGAAAACTGAAAAACTGTGACAGCTGAGGAGTCAGCTGGACTCCTCCACTGCCAAAAAACATTGGTCAGTTCTGCAGGCTATTGGCTGCGGTGCTGATTGAACTAACATTTTCCAACAGGCTGATTCATGAGAAGTCAATCGATAGATTACAGAAGCAAGATAAGGTTGTTTTTGCTTTCAGTGCAGATCCAAGGAACTGACAAGGACAATGTATTTCTAAGAAGAGCAATGGGATTTTTAGAACTGGCTGAAAATATTGTTAACCTAAAACATTTATATGAATGCAGCTCACACTTCAGAAGACTTGTAAGCTCTGATATAATATATTTTTAATCATGGATTTACTAATGATTTAAGGTAAACATCAGTAAAAAAAAAAAAAAACTCTAAATATGTGCTCACCCCCTTTGAAATCAAAATTGCAATATGCAAACATCTTGTTTTTGATCATGGTCCTTCTTTTCATATATTGTATCTACGGCCTAATGAATTACATCAAATAAGATTTAAAATGTGTAGGCATGTATGTACAGATGTTATATTTTTTGCTGCATACACATTTCACAAACACATACAGTGGTGTGAAAAAGTGTTTGCCCCCTTCCTCATTTCCTGTTCCTTTGCATGTTTGTCACACTTAAGTGTTTCGGAACATCAAACCAATTTAAACAATAGTCAAGGACAACACAAGTAAACACAAAATGCAATTTGTAAATGAAGGTGTTTATTATTAAAGGTGAAAAAAAATCCAAACCATCATGGCCCTGTGTGAAAAAGTGATTGCCCCCCTTGTTAAAACATACTATAACTGTGGTTGTCCACACCTGAGTTCAATTTCTCTAGCCACACCCAGGCCTGATTATTGCCACACCTGTTCACAATCAAGGCATCACTTAAATAGGAGCTGCTTGACACAGTAAGGTCCACCAGAAGATCCTTAAAAGCTACACATCATGCCGAGACCCAAAGAAATTCAGGAACAATTGAGAAAGAAAGTAATTGAGATCTATCAGTCTGGAAAGGGTTATAAAGCCATTTCCAAAGCTTTGGGAATCCAGCGAACCACAGTGAGAGCCATTATCCACAAATGGCGAAGACATGGAACAGTGGTGAACCTTCCCAGGAGTGGCCGGCCGCCCAAAATTACCCCAAGAGCGCAGCGACGACTCATCCAACAGGTCACAAAAGACCCCACAACAACGTCCAAGGAACTGCAGGCCTCACTTGCCTCAGTTAAGGTCAGCGCTCATGCCTCCACCATCAGGAAAAGACTGGGAAAAAATGGCCTGCATGGCAGAGTTCCAAGGAGAAAACCACTGCTGAGCAAAAAGAACATCAAAGCTCGTCTCAATTTCTCCACAACACATCTTGATGATCCCCAAGACTTTTGGGACAACATTCTGTGGACCGATGAGACAAAAGTGGAACTCTTTGGAAGGTGTGTGTCCAAGTATATCTGGCGTAGAAGGAACACTGCATTTCAGAAAAAGAACATTATACCAACAGTAAAATATGGTGGTGGTAGTGTGATGGTCTGGGGCTGTTTTGCTGCTTCAGGACCTGGAAGACTTGCCGTGATAAAAGGAACTGTGAATTCTGCTGTCTACCAAGAGATCCTGAAGGAGAATGTCCGACCATCTGTTCGTGTACTCAAGCTGAAACGAACTTGGGTTCTGCAGCAGGACAATGATCCTAAACACACCAGCAAGTCCACCACCGAATGGCTGAAGAAAAAACAAAATGAAGACTTTGGAGTGGCCTAGCCAAAGTCCTGACCTGAATCCTATTGAGATGTTGTGGTATGACCTTAAAAAGGCCGTTCATGCTCGAAAACCCTCTAATGTAACTGAATTAGGACAATTCTGCAAAGATGAGTGGGCCAAAATTCCTCCAGGACGCTGTAAAAGCCTCATTGCACGTTATCGCAAACGCTTGGTTGCAGTTGTTGCTGCTAAGGGTGGCCCAACCAGTTATTAGGTTTAGGGGGCAATCACTTTTTCACACAGGGCCATGATGGTTTGGATTTTTTTTCACCTTTAATAATAAACACCTTCATTTACAAATTGCATTTTGTGTTTACTTGTGTTGTCCTTGACTATTGTTTAAATTGGTTTGATGTTCCGAAACACTTAAGTGTGACAAACATGCAAAGGAACAGGAAATGAGGAAGGGGGCAAACACTTTTTCACACCACTGTATGTTCATGTAGTTGTTTCTTCTAACCATCTTCCACATTTGTCCTTACTGGTAATTATACTTTGTGACAGCTTAGTACTTTTTCTACCATAAATTGATAAGGCAGATAATAAAACTGCAAGTAAACTTGCTTGTGCTATCCTCAAGAGACAATGAAGCAGTTTTATTCCAAGATGTCAATAAATATAGATCCTAACTTTTCTAGACAAACGGTTTCAACAGAAAAGGAACAAGGAAAAATGTAATGCTAAAACTGTTTTTTGAGCAGATTAGAATATTAAATGAATAACAAAACAATGAGGAGCATTAGGCAGACTCTAGTGCAGTCTCATGAAAATATAACCTAGCATAAGTTGGTGTTCATTTAGGGCTGGGCCAAACCAGAAACAGGAGAACCACCTGTTGAGGGGGGTAGGTTTAACTGGGGATCCAATACTCCTTGTAGAGGCTGTGTAACCGTGTTTCCAAAAATGGTTGTTGGGTAGATGTTTTCTGATAATCTGCCTTATTTGACCGACTTATGTTAATTTTAAGATGTGTGTCTGGGGAAAATAAATAAAAACATACTCAAAGGAACCCTGTAATACAATTATTTATTACAGGTATTTAGATAGCACTGAAAATTGATGTAGCGCTTTACATCTATTGTGCATTTACACCAGTCCCTACCCTTAAGGAGCTTACAATCTAAGGTTTTCTTTAGATAACATTTCCCCATGTTTATCCCTTTAAAAAGGCTGCCAGTATGGAAAAAATACCTGTTGATCTTTAAGAACTCCAGTGAGCAACTAACTACACAATCATGCACTGATTTCCTTCCAAGCAAAAACAATGCTGTTGCATTGACTTCATTAAGCAGCTCATATACTATGTATAGGAAAAAGACTCTTTGGTAGGAAGTAAGTAAGGTAATAAGCAAGTAATAAGAGGTGGAGGAGAGAAAAGGTGGGGAAAACAGAAGAGGATGAAGTAGGGAGTAAGGAACAGGTGGAAAAAAATGTTCATGAGAAAACACCAACTATGTTCAAAAACAAAAAAAAGAAGCACAGTGTTGGTAGCTTGGAAGCAGGTGATTGCCACAGGCAAGGGAGTAGTCAGATGAGCCAGGCTCATGCACGGTGAGGCAGCAGCATGGACAGGAAGCAGGCAGAGCAAAGCCAGTAGCAGACTGAGATCAGTACAAGGGAAGCAAGCAGAGCAAGGTCCAGAAGCAGACCAAGGTCAATACCAGGGAAGCAGGTAGAGAACAGTCAGAGGCAAGCCAAAGTTGGTATCCAGAATCTACAGAGCAGGGTCAGGAATGAGCTGGGTCAGCAAGGGAAAATCAGTCAGCAAAAGCAGACAAAGCTGAAGAACATACAGCGATTAGCAGGGTTTCCTTTAAATAAGCAGCTTGGCATCTATGAGCTCCAAGCAGATGTCCCTGCAAGAATGTTTTTAAGCCTGGTGGTGATGTCAAATGGGAATAATACCACAGGAATAAGGCAAAATTAAAAAGAAAAACTGTGAAATGTGTTAAAGGAAGTTTTGGGGGTAAATTTGGGTAATGACAGGGCATACATTTTAAGTACGGTACCTATATCAACATCTTGTTGTCTTGAATGTCCTACTGTCCATGTCATCTTGCAAAAGGAGAACAGCACGTCCCTTAAACATTGGAGTTTTTTGTAGGTTCATTATGCTTCATCAACCCACTCCCAACAACAATCTGTTTCTTAGCGTTCTGAAGCACAGTGCCCCCTGCTGGGAATATGTCAATAACTGTCCTTCCTTTTAGGAGTCAGTAGCTGACAATTAGTGTGCTGAAGAGGGCCAAGTGGTTCCCAATAATGTGATTACTACAGTATGTCCACTCTGACTCTGATGTGATTACATGTAGACTAGAGTCTTCATTGATAAAAATTAAAGCCTTCAGCCTACAGAAAAACACTGTCAATTGTTTATCTGCAATGCCAATTAGCTGATATATTAACTAACAGATACAGTTGCAATATTAAATATATATATATATAATTTAAATAAATAATAGAAAGAAAATGTAAAAATATATTATTTTTGCTTACCATTTTTGTGCACTTGTCAGTTACGAAAAGATTAAGTAAATTAAGGATTTGACTTTAGAGTTCTGAAATTTTTCACTATATGACTATAAAAAACCCCTATGCTTTTCACGTGTACACCTTTTATAGCTTGCAGCTGAACTGGAATACATCCTCACAGCTGTGGGAGGGTGCTTTGGTTTAGGGCAGAGTTATTAAACTTTTCTGCATCCAATTCGCATGTCAGGAGAGTCCTTTGCATCTTCTGGTCCGTTTCAGGTCCGAATTCAGCCAAAAATTTGTGAATGGGGACACACCGGACCCCTGCTGTGAGCCACTCCATACTGTGGTGTGTACCCAGGGTAATGCAAGCACCCCAAAAAGAAAATAGTTACCATTCCATTACCCAAAGATAAAATTATTTAAAAAAAAATATTAAAATGTCAGCAAAGTCATACAAGACAAATAACATCATTTGTATAATAACAAAGACAAAGACAAACAGTAAGCACAATTGTTTCTATTCAAGTATAGCTCTCAATGTTTACTTGTTTGTAAAGCAGAGTGCATTTGTTTTCGTCCGAATGCATTTTCGTCCGAATTTTGGGTATTTTTGTTTTTGGGTATTTTCGTTATCGTTTTAACAAACGATAACGAACGTGCAGAATCCGAAAGATCAAACATAAACAAATGCTTTATTTTCGTTTTCGACATTTATGGTAAAATGCTCTGCTCATAGGCTATAGAAGAATTCTAATGTTGGTTGACTAGTAATAATAATTAATAATTAATAAATATAATTATTACTAGTGTCATACAACATTAGAATTCTACTATAGCTTGTAAGCCGAACATTCGACCGGAAATGTATGATTGCGGCGTCGTACAGTTTAGCTGCTCCATCGAATCTTCTTAGAACATTCGACAGACACCATAAGCCTTCAATGACAGATTCGACCTTAATTATTTTGGATTTTCGGACTAATGCATTTTTTAACAAAACAAAAAAAATAAAAATGAACTTCGGGAGTAACTAAATAATTTTTTTTTTCAAAAAAGAGTACCTGTCACTACCTATTGCTATCATAGGAGATATTTACATTCCCTGAGATAACAATAAAAATGATAAAAAAAAAAAAATGGAAGGAACAGTTTAAAACATTTGTTTCTATTCAAGTATAGCTCTCAATGTTTACTTGTTTGTAAAGCAGAGTGCATTTGTTTTTCGTCCGAATGCATTTTCGTCTGAATTTTGGGTATTTTCGTAATCGTTTTAACAAACGATAATGAACGTGCAGAATCTAAAAACCGAAAGATCGGACATAAAAAAATGCTTTATTTTCGTTTTCGTTGCAACAGTTCGATATAGATAGGAGATTCGACATGATGCTGAGAATAGCGATCTGTGTCCATTGAACCTGTGGTCGAATGTGCCTAACCTTAGCTCTATTAGTTCAAGATTATTCTACATAGAGAGAAAAGATTCGACAGAGAGAAAAGATTCGACATAGAGAGAAAAGATTCAACATTATAGAGACAATAGCAAAAAAGGTCGAATGTGCCTAACCTAACTCTATTAGTCCAAGATTATTCGACATAGAGAGAAAAGATTTGGCATGAAGATTCGACGAAGCAGTCACCGCGAGCGGACATTTATGGTCAAATGCTTTGCTCATAGGCTAGAAGAATTCTAATGTTGGTTGACTAGTAATAATAATTAATAAATATAATTATTACTAGAGTCATACAACATTAGAATTCTACTATAGCTTGTAAGCGGAATATTCGACCGGAAATGTACGATTGCGGCGTCGTACAGTTTAGCTGCTCCGTCGAATCTTCTTAGAACATTCGACAGACACCATAAGCCTTCAATGACAGATTCGACCTTAATTATTTCAGATTTTCGGGCGAATGCATTTTTTAACAAAACAAAAAAATAAAAACGAACTTCGGGAGTAATTTCGGACGAAAACAAAATGATGAAACAATATATTTCAGTGTGCACATGTCTATTGTTAATAAAGCAATAATTATATCATAAAAAGGAGAAAAGATTCTTGAGTGTTATTCCAATGTGAATGCTCATACATAAATTACTGTATACAAAAAACTTTTTAAAGAAAAACTCTGAGCAAAAAATATACAGTAAATGTATGTAGCATTATATTAATAATACAACAGTATGTTTGATACAAGCAGTGTAAGTGTCTGAATTTTACTTAAAGAGTAACTCCACCTTTGTTGAGAAAAATCAATACCCTCTGGGTGATCAATGTACATTGCAAGGATTTTAACAAACTTTCTAGCAGAGTCCTACCTATTTCTGTTCTTATATTCAAATATGACCTTGAACTATTGATTTCTGAATGGGAGTGTCTGTGTTCAATATGATCAGTTGCCCTTTCTGCATCCCTTTAGAACAAATTAAAGCAGCAATAAACCCAAAGGCAAACATTTATAATATTGCAGCTTATCAATTCTTAGATGTGATGCCTGAATTCGTTTTTACTTTAAAAATGTTTTATTTGTTCAGCACAAGAATACATGAAACAATACTACATCCAGTGAGGCATAATAAGAACCAAAATGAATACAGGTAATAGTAACTGTTGAGGTAGGGAAGGGCCATTATCTCTGGGTCGGCACTGTAATCCCTGCGTTACAATCTGGCTTTTTGATATCTGTATCCGGGAACTTGGTGAGGCCCTCCCGACACCCCTAAAGGGAACACACTGTGCCCGGAGAGCCCCCTCAAATAACCAGAGATTAACATTCACTACGATCGAGCCTAGAGCCTTACATATAGATAGGGGTTTCATGTGCCTAGCTATTACGCCCCAAAGGAAGGGCCCTTTATCAAGTAGACCTAGAGGCGCTTAGTCCAGAGGGTCTCTCCGGTTGTCGTGGAGGGCCATAGTGTAGAGGGGAGAGGAGGGGAGGAAGGGTAGGTCAGAGTGGGGAATATAAGAAGAGAGGAAGAAAAGCCAATCAACAGGGGATGATGTGAAGGAGCAGCGAGGACGGATAGCAGTTATGTCTGTACGCCAGGAACAAGGGAAATGCCCATGTGTAGGGCCCAGGGTTCCCAGATTGATTCGAACTGAGCTGTGGTATTTAGTAGGATGCTGGTCAATTTCTCTTGGGACATAATCCACAATATTTTACGTTTGGCAGCTGATGTGGAGGTCTTGGGGAGATTTGCTTTGAGAAGGGCATTGGCAGGGGTTCTTGGGACCTGGAGGTCCGTCACTTTTTGGATCAGGGCAAACATCCTGTTCCAGAATGACCTTATTCTGGGACACTCCCACCAGATATGGGCCATTAAGCCTATAAGTTGACACCCTCTGAAGCACTGAGGGTTTGCTGTAGAATACATGGTAGCCAATTTGTCAGGAGTGAGGTACCATCTGGTCATTACCTTAAGGCTAGATTCTATTAGGGATATATTCCTTATTCCCTTAAAGGCTCTAAAAAAGGATGTCTGCCACCTCTCCACGTCTCAGTGTATTTGTAGGTCATTTTCCCATGCGGCCATATACAGGGTTTTGCATGACTGGTGGGCAAGTGACTGGTAGTTCTGTAGTCTGTCCAGACCACATTTCGTAGGGTGTGAATCTGGGTGGGGCGGGCTTCCCCTGCCAGATTTTGTGAAGAAAATGTTGTATCTGATGAAATCTGAAGTGTTCAGAGGTCGGGATCTCCAGCTGCTGCGTACAAAATTTCAAGGAAATTGGTCCCGAGGGGGTGAAGAAGTGTCCGATTCAATACAATCCCTTATCCAAGCACCATTTAAAAGCTTTGAGATCTTGGCCAGGGATGAAGTCCGGGTTGTTAAAGATATGGGCTAGGGGTCGGCTCTCCGAGGTTAGCGAGGTCTGCTAAGGAACTTGGAGGTTAAGCAACTGGGGGCCAACAATTCAGCAACTTGGGTTTGGAGCGAATAGCTCCATCAACAGAAGGGACTGCTGTCCCGGTAAAGAGTGGCCTAGTGAGGGCCAGTGTTGGTCATCTTACTTTAAAAAAGTAATTAGTTAAGTTACAAATACTTCTCCCAAAAAGTAATTGCTTTAGTAACTCAGTTACTACATTGGAAAGGTAATTAGTTACGCAGCAAAGTAACTGTGCCTTTTCTTAATATTCTATACGTGTAACTAAGGGGCGGGTCTAGTATTACTGTAAGCAAGGGGCGCATTTATTATTATTGTTATATATCGTGTAACCAAGGGGCTGCTCTATTATTACTCTAACCAAGGGTCAGACCTGTTATATCGTGTAAGCAAGGGGCGGGTCTATTATTATTATATCGTGTAAGGGGCGGATGGCTACAGAAGAGGCCGAATGTTAAATTAATGGGCAGAGCTCGATAGATAATAATAATAAATGCGCCCCTTGGTTACAGTAATACTAGATCCGCCCCTTAGTTACACGATAGATGACCCTTGCAGAGTAGCACGAGCATCGGGAGCGTGCCGCATCGCCTCGTACAATTACATGTTAACTGCGCCAGCGCATGTAGAGTTCACTCAGAGCTGTTTAGGTTTGTCAATTTTCGTAAGCTCTGTAGTCCTTCGTACTGCGCAAGTGCCGCGCCTGTGCAGTACAGGGGGTCCTTATCCGACAGGGGAACTTTTTCGGCAGGACACCGGAATTACACTACTGTCATCTAGTGGCGGTAGATGTAATTGCGGTAACGCCGCCCAAGTAATGGGAACTGCGTTACCATGAGGGGAAAAGTAATCAGTTAGATTACTCGTTACCCTCTAAAGTAACTGCGTTAAGTAACTCAGTTTATTTTAACTCAGTTACTTACATCACTGATGAGGGCGGGGTGGTGATAGACCTGAATTCATTTTTCTATCCAGGTGATCCAACCAGTAAGTTTGTTGTTTTTAAAAGAACAAGCTGTCCTGCAGATGTATCAGTTACAATGGTAAGACAAACCATTTACCTCTGACACGAATGCCTTTTAATGACCACTTTTATTTATTTGTGTAAAACCTTTATCCCAAAAGGAAAAAAAACGATTTGCTGTAAGGCTACTTGCACACTGAGGCGCTGGGCACGCTGGCGGTAAAGCAGCGCTATATTTAGCGGCGCTTTACCGTAGTTTTAGCAGCGCTTTTCGGCCACTAGCCGAAAAAGGGTTAAAACACTTTGCAGGCGGGTTTGGAGCGCTGCCCCATTGTTTTCAATGGGAAGGGGCGCTTTAGGATCGGTAAATACACCGCTCCTACAGCGCTCCAAAGATGCAAGACATTTTTCAGCGTCCTGCAAGCGCACCGCTCCAGTGTGAAAGCCCTCGGGCTTTCACACTGGAGAGACAGCAGCGGCTGTTTGAAGGCGCTTTGCAGGTGCTATTTTTAGAACTTTAGCGCCTGCAAAGCACCTCAGTGTGAAAGGGGCCTAACTGATTATAAAGTATTAGCTGGAATTTGGCTTTAATTTATAGTGCATTTAAATATGCTAGTACAGATAACACTTCCCTCCCATCAGAAGGACAATGCTAATGTCCAAAAGAGCCCCATGTGCTTCCTTATACTGAGTGGGGGCACTCTAATACGGTAGGTGGGTTACTGGCTGGGTTATCAGGTGATAATAGAGAAAAAAAGCCTCAAAAAACAAAAACTAATACAGCCACCACATCTATTGCTTGGTAAGCAGCCATGTATTACATTTTTTTGGTTTTGGGATTAATACCCCTTTATTCCTTTATTATTATTATTATTATTATTATACAATATTTATACTGTATAGCGCCAGTTTAACACTTTACAACATGAGGACAGACAGTACAATTACAATACATTTGCATGTATTAAGCGTTTAATGGGATAATAATGAAGCTGCTTTGCTGTTGATACTGATTGAGTTATTGCAAACAAATTTTCAAAGGCTTTTTTTTCTAGGGATATCAAGAATAATAATAATAGCGCTAAATAAAAAACGCAAAAAGAATCAACACTCACCAAACTTCTACTAACACAAAATTAGCAGAAGGAGCCCAAAGGGCGGTGCAAAAGAGCTGAAAAAACACTTAGTATGTCTAGTACGTCACTACGAACGTAATTGTTGGCCAACATTTGTGTGACCTTGTGTATTCAAGACAAGTTGGAGCCAACAAAATTCCACATTTTTTCCGATCTTGTATACGGGGCATAAGAGGGTGCGCAGAGTGATTTGAAGGATGTGTATTGTACTCCATAGAATTGTTTTAAGAAGCACAGTTCAAGAGCACTATATTTAGGGACACTGATGAAAAATTTAGTTAAAAGGATAAGTTCACCTCTTTACAAAAAAATAATAAATGTAATTTTTTTTTTATTAGGAGCATGTAAAGCATTGCACCAGGGATCAGGAGATTGCTGATACCATGCAGGTCTCCTGCACACTGTCAGTGTATCTGCTTGCTCATACATCCCGCACGAGCAAGCTGATACTCACCGACAGGAAGACTCAATGAACTACCACAGCGCTCCACAGTGCAGTGGTAGTTTATTGAGGACTACAAGCCGACAGCTGCTAAGGATGTCGGGACTTGTAGTTTATTTACACACAGAGCTGTGTGTATGAATGATGTAGCCAATGGGCGGAGCCCCCCCACGGCCGCGCTGTTTTCAAAAAGTGACAGCTGGTATGGGGAAATTCTCCCTGTACTGCTGTCACACGGAAGGGGGGACAGTGATTGGCAGCTGCAGCACTGGAACAATGTTACATCTTCCACCCTAAAATTGGGTGGAACATGTAACATGTTCCCAAAGGTGAACTTTAAATGAGCGCAGCTGTTCATTTTGGAACTTGCAGCACAAGAATATATGACTACTGTTTTATGATATGAACTTCATTGGTTTCCTGTAATATTAACTTTAATCACATTTTTTAGGTCATAAAAAAAGCCCTTTGTTATTATAGGGAAGCACTTCTTTCTATACTTACTCCAGAGAAATAAAAAGATCACTATAGACAGGTTACCACTCAATTGACTTTCTTATGCATTCAAATTATCGCAATCCGTACTGGCTACCAGTTGCTCTATTTGTGCTATAAGAAGCAATACTGCTGGCAGCAGTTATGTCTTTATGATCCAATCTCTTATGCCCCGTACACACGGTCGGAAATTCCGATGGAAAATGTCCGATCGGACCATGTTGTCGGAAAATCCGACCGTGTGTGGCTCCATTGGACTTTTTCCGTCGGAATTTCCGACTGTGTGTACAGGGCATAAGAGATTGGATCGAATTGGACTTTTTCCGATCGTGTGTAGAGAATTCCGACAGACAAAGTGCCACGCATGCTCAGATCAAATTAGGAGACCAAACCTATTGGCTACTAGCCTCTACGTAGTTCCGTTGTACGCAACGAACGTCACCACGTTCAGAATGATCGGCTTTTCCGACAACTTTGTCCGACCGTGTGTATGCAACACCAGTGTCGGACAAAATCCGTTGGAAAAAATCTGATGGATTTTGTGATGGGAATTTCCGACCGTGTGTACGGGGCATAAGGAAGGCACACCTAAAGAAGATAATCAAATGTATGGAAGGCATTATACAAGTAATACCAGTTCAAACTAATAATATTGATTATTTTGATGATGTTTCTGACTGTGGCTCAGGATGATGATGCAGCGATAACAAAACAGAAATGTGTTGACACTGAAGATTCTGGTGAATCACACATTCACACCAAAATTACTAGATTATAAGGAGCCGGAATTCAAACCTGGTTAGCTTTGAAGCTGGAGATGCTGATAAATCACTACCTCTTGCAAAAACATGACGTTTAATTCATATGCTGGAACTTCTTTTCCATCTAATAAACCATGATGTTTGCATTCTACCTAGCCAATTAGCAGCATCTTGAAAAAAAATCACATCTGGTCTACGTCTTGCTAAGAATTGAATAGTATCTTGGGTCTACAAATTGACCTATTTTGACATGTACTATGCCACATCTGTCAAGCCTCTAGTGATCTATAAGAAAATGTATGTTTAGGAAACAACCCTTGTTAAAATGATGCTTCACAGTTGGTACAAATTGCTTTAGTAGAGTGTGTAACATGTAACATTTTTTTTAGATCATAAGGAAGGCATTTTGTTAAAATGATGCTTCACCACTGATATGAACACTCTACCTTCCCCACTGCTGATAATGACTATGGACTCCAACAATACCCAGAATTCCTGCCACTGGCTCCTATCTATGTATTTTTATATTTTCCCCTTACATATTTTCTTCAATTTATATCTGCCTTCCAATACAACCAGTGTTGCTTGTGTTTCAGTTCAAAGTTAAGAAAGTTTCAGAAAACGTGTGCTTTAGTTAATGGAAATATTTTTTTTCCCCTTGTGCATTTTTTGGCTTCTATCCTCATGTTATTCAAGGCCAGGGATGAGCCGAACACCCCCCCGTTCGGCTCGCACCAGAACCCACGAACCGACCTAAAGTCCGTGCGAGCTTTAGAACCCTATTAGTTATAATGGATGCGAACGTTCGAAATCAAAAGTGCTAATTTTAAAGGCTAATATGCATGTTAATGTCATAAAAAGTGTTTGGGGACCTGGGTCCTGCCCCAGGAGACATGTATCAATGCTTATTTTTTTTTTTAAAACGGACGTTTTTTCAGGAGCAGTGATTTTAATAATGCTTAAATTGAAACAATAAAAGTGTAATATTCCTTTAAATTTCGTACCTGGGGGGGTGTCTATAGTATGCATGTAAAGGGGCGCATGTTTGCTGTGCTTAGAACTGTCCCTGCAAAAAGTGTCATTTTTGCAGGAAAGAAAGCTATTTAAAATCACTCGCGGCTAATGTGTATTGTCGGCTCCCGTAATACAGAGAACAGTCATTCATTGAAAGTCATTCATTAAAAAAAAGTCATTGATAAAAAATAAAAAAAATGAAGAAAAAAAAAAAGCGTGGGGGTCCCCACAAATTCAATAACCAGGCCATTCAGGTCTGGGATGGATATTAAGGGGAACCCCAGCCAAAAAAAAAAAATGGCGTAGGGTCCCCCTCAAAATCCATACCAGACCCTTGAGGTCTGGGATGGATTTTAAGGGGAACCCTAGCCAAAAAAAATGGCGTGGGGTCCCCCTCAAAATCCATACCAGAGCCTTATCCGAGCACGCAACCTGGCAGGCCGCAGGAAAAGAGGGGGGGGACGAGAGCGCCCCCCCTCCCGCCTGAACCGTACCAGGCCACATGCCCTCAACATTGGGAGGAGGACCCCCAAAGCACCTTGTCCCCATGTTGATGAGGACAAGGGCCTCGTCCCCACAACCGTGCCCGGTGGTTGTGGGGGTCTGCGGGCGGGGGGCTTATCGGAATCTGGAAGCCCCCTTTAACAAGGGGACCCCCAGATCCCGCCCCCCCCTGTGTGAAATGGTAAGGGGGTACAAAAGTACCCCTACCATTTCACCAAAAAAGTGTAAAAATGACAGGAGACGGTCTTTGACAATTCCTTTATTAAAATCTTCTTTCTTCTTTCTTCATCCTTCGGTTTCTTCATCTTCTCCTTCCGTCATCTTCTTCCATCTTCTTCTTCCGTCATCTTCTTCCATCTTCTTCTTCCATTTTCTTCTTCCTCCGATCCGCTTCTTCTTGCGCTGGTCTTCTCTTCCTTCTCGTCCGGCATCTTCTTCCATGGCGTCGGCATCTGTTCTTCTGTCGGGCCGCTCCTCGCAATGGGAGGCTCCCGCTGTGTGAGGCTTCGCTCCGTCTGACAGGTCTTTTATAACGGAGGGCACCTGGTGACCCCGCCCCCCTCTGACATCATGGGGAAAGCCATAGGGAATTCCCCATGACGTCCCCGTGCGTCAGAGGGGGCGGGGTCACCAGGTGCCCTCCATTATAAAAGACCTGTCAGACGCAGCGAAGCCTCACACAGCGGGAGCCTCCCATTGCGAGGAGTGGCCCAAGAAGAGACACCGACGCCGACGCCATGGAAGAAGATGCCGGACGAGAAGACCAGCGCAAGAAGAAGCGGATCGGAGGAAGAAGAAAATGGAAGAAGAAGATGGAAGAAGATGACGGAAGGAGAAGATGAAGAAACCGAAAGATGAAGAAAGAAGATTTTAATAAAGGAATTGTCAAAGACCGTCTCCTGTAATTTTTACAATTTTTTTTTTTTTTTTTTTAAACTCTTTATTTTAGCAACTTTTAGACAACACATTGCATCTTTTACATTTAACTCATTTTGTAACATCACAACTGTCAAGAGCATTTTCTCTAACTTACATTTAACATCCACTGTTCTCTTGGGGTTCCCCCCGGGCCCCCCGTCGTCCTTCCAGAACAGCAGGAACAACAAAAACAACAACACCACAAAAAAAAAAAAAAAAAAAAAAAAAAAAAAAAACACGAACTAATAGAGGGGATTACCCTCAAAAATAAAAATCTCCCCCCTCGTCTCTCCCCCCCGGGCATCACCCAACTCAGCCCCCACCCGCCTCCCTCCTATATAGGAAATATGGTGCCCATGTGGCCTCGTATTTCTCCTCCTGATCTCTTATAGTCATTGTCAGATTTTCCATTTGTTGAATTTCTCCCACTTTGGCCCACCATTGGGCCCACGTGGGAGATACATCTTTTTTCCAGAGAGCCGGAATACAGGCTCTCGCCGCCGTAAGAAGGTGTTTTAATAATGATTTTTTATATATTTCGACCGACATTGGGACGTCGTTGAGCAGAAATGCGGCCGGGTTTTCTCCAAGAGATACCCCTGTAATTTGCTTTACTGTTTCCTCCACTCTCTTCCAGTACTCTCTAATTTTGTCGCATTCCCAGAAAATGTGCATCATTGTGCCCTCTGTTTTCCCACATCGCCAACATGTATTCGGCGTCTGTGGGAATATGTCGTGCAGCATGCTTGGGGTTCTATACCACCGGGTGAGAATCTTATAACCCCCCTCCTGGAATCTGCTTGCTATTGATGTTTTGTGTACCGATCTCAGTATTTTTTCCTTTTGTTTTTGGGAGAGCGTAACCTTCAAATCTTTTTCCCAGGCACATAGATAGTTTAACTTTTCGGGTGCTTCGTATCTTGTAAGCATTTCATAAAAATATGATAAGGGGTGCTTCAAAATCTCGCCGTCTAGACACAACTGCTCAAACTCCGATAGCCCTCGGATTTCAGGGTATTTTTTACTTTTGGAGAGAATATAGGCCCCCAGCTGCATTGCTCTAAGGTAGTCTAATTCTGGGGTGAATTGTTTTTCTATCTCCCCTCTTGTCATTATTTTTCCTTCTTTTGAAAAATGTATAATCCTGTTTATCCCCCTATTTCTCAAATCAGAGAGTTTCTGGTCCGATAGCCCTGGTTCAAAGTCATATGTACCTAATATAGGTAACATAGGGCTTGGTTCACTTGATATCTTGTTTCTGTTGAAAATCTTTTTACTTATATTTAGGGTTGCCCCAATCAGTGGGTGTTTGTTGACTACCCTTGGAATATCCTTTCCAGCCATCCATGCCAATCCCTCCAAGGGGGCTTTGCTCAACGTTTGTTCCATTTTTACCCAGGGCTTTTTTTTTTTAGCGCACCACTCCTTTATTCTAACTAGATGTGTGGCTTCCTGATACCTACATGGGTCTGGAAATCCAATGCCACCTTTCTCTTTGGGAAGAGCCAAGATGGATCTTCGTAATCTTGCAGGCTTTCCAGCCCATATAAAGTTCAGGAATCCTGACCGCAGTTCTTTCATAAAGCTTTGGGGGATCTTTACTGGCATAGTTTGAAATAAGTATAGGAGCCTTGGCATTACGTTCATTTTTATTATGTTCGTCCTCCCAAACCACGTAAAGATTTCTTTATCCCACCTTTTCAGATCTGTCTTTATTTGTTTTAGCATTGGGACGTAGTTTAATTCGAACACCCTGTTTAAGATTTTAGGTATCTTGGTCCCAAGATACTCAATGTGTGAATCTGTCCATCTGAATTTGAATTGGGAAGTTATCTGGTGGGTCAGGGGCTTGCTCATTTCTAATCCCATGGCTTCTGACTTGTTATAATTCACTTTAAAATTGGCTATGTCCCCGAATTTACGTAGCTCCCCCAGGAGGGGAGGCAAGGATATGGCTGGAGAGGATACGAAGAAAATCAGGTCGTCGGCGAAAGCCGCTAGTTTGTGTTCCTCCTGTGTTTATGCCTCTGATATCTCGATTTGAACGTATTTTCCTTAAAAATGGTTCCATTGTGAGGACAAAGATAAGGGGGGATAGTGGGCATCCCTGGCGAGTTCCATTTTGAATTTTAAAGGGGTCCGAGAGTCTATCGTTTACCTTTACTCTAGCAGTAGGTACCGAATACAGGTTTTCGAACCATCTCAGCATTCCCTCTCCTAAGCCAATATGTTGTAATGTAGCCCGCAAATACCGCCAATCCACCCTATCAAAAGCTTTTTCTGCATCTGCAGAAATTATTGTTAAGGGTTTGTGTTGGCTTTGGGACCAGTATATTGCGTTTATTACTCTTTGTGTGTTCTCCCTACCTTCCCTCCCTGGGGTAAACCCAACTTGGTCGGGGTGAATAAGTGCTGGTATATATTCAACCAGTCTATTGGCTAGTATTTTGGAGAAGATTTTTAGGTCTACGTTTAATAATGATATTGGCCGGTAGCTGGAACACTGAGATGGATCCTTCCCCTCCTTCGGGATAACTGCAATATGAGCTAAAAGTGTCTCTTCCGGTATTTTATATCCTTCCTGTAGTGAGTTAAATGCTGCTAAGAACCTTGTGGCTAACTTCTCTTCAAACGCTTTATAGTAAGACAGGGAGTACCCATCGGGGCCTGGCGCTTTACCTAAAGGCAAAGAGTTCAGGACTTTCTTGAACTCCTCTGCCGTTATTGGCTTGTCAAGTTTCTTCAGGGCTTCTTCTGTGAGTTTGGGCATTTCTGATGAGCGAAGGTATTCTCTAACTGCCTCCTCCTTCTCTTTAATTTTTCCTCCCTTGTCCACTCCCTCCAGTTGGTAAAGGCACTCATAGTAGTTTTTGAAGGCTTGCGCCATTTTCACTGAGGAGTTCAAAATCTCACCGCTTTGAGATTTAATGCCCATTATTTGTTTCCTTACATTAGATTGTCTTAATGCTTTCGCTAACATTCTACTCGGCTTATTCCCGTACTCATATATTGTTTGTCTGTTCCGCTTTATTTTGACTTTGGCTTGCTCAATCAGCAGAGAATTTAAATCACCCCTTAAAACATTTAATTTCTCTTCTATGTTTTGTGCCTGGGATTTTTTATGTACCATTTCTGCTTCTCTAATACTTTTGAGTAGGGATTCTATTTGTTCATTCAGCTTTTTTTTCCTGTGAGCTCCTAAAGAGATGAAGACTCCTCTCATAACACATTTATGTGTCTCCCAGATACCGAATGGCATTATTTCTTCTGATTCGTTGATTAAAAAGAAGGATTCCAGTTCACAATCTAATGTTTTTTTATATTCCTTATCCTTCAGTAATGATTCATTCATCTTCCACTGCCATTCACGGTACTCAACTTGCCCCAAGTCCATTTCGCAACTGGTCGGTGCATGGTCGGACAAGGAAAAGGAGCCTATATCGGCCTTAATCAGGGACATCAGTCCTGTCTGCGAGACAAACACATAATCAATACGGGTATAGGTCTTATGCTTAGCAGAGAAAAACGTGTAGTCTCTTTCTTGGGTGTTCAATATCCTCCATGCATCCACCAGTTGCATATCATCAAATAATAATTTTTTAATCTTTCTTATTTTTGTGTATGTCATGTGGGAGGCTCCTCTTGATGTATCCATTAGGGGGTCTAGTACCATATTTAGATCTCCACCCATAATTAGCAGGCCTTCCTTATATCTGTGTATTTCCTGAGTACTAGTTTCCAAGTAGTTAGTCTGGTCGGTATTTGGGAGATACAGGTTCACCAGTGTAACTTTTTGTTGTCCTATTAGGCCTTTCACAATCAAAAGACGACCCACCTCATCCTTTATTACTTTTAATTCCTTCCATGGGGTCTGCTTATGTATCAGAATGGCCACTCCATTTGATTTAGAGTTCTGGGATGTTCCATGGTATACACTGGTGAATCCGCAGTCTCCCAAATTCGGTATTTTTTTCCCACTAAAATGTGTTTCCTGTAGGAAAGCTATGTGTGTTTTTAATCTTCTTAGTTCGGCAAGTAGTCTAATCCGTTTTTCAGGTATATTTAATCCCTTCACATTGTAGGAAGTGAACTTTATTTTAGACATTCTTCCTTCTCTCCTTCTATTCCTCAAAAAAAAGAAGAGAAAAAAAAAGAAGTACGTCCCCTTTTCCACACTACCTCTTCCCCTTCCTTTCCTTTTCTCTTCCCTTTTCCTTTCCCCTTTCAGGATGTGGAGACGGGCTCCCCCGGGAGGGGGAAGGTAGGGGGGATGGGGAGGCCAGTGGGGGGAGAGACAGCAAAAAGAGGAGAGGGGAGGAAAAAAAAAAAAAAAAAAAAAAAAAAAAACGGAAAAAATGTCCGCTACTCTCGGGGGTAAAGCCACCCTGGTGCGGCCTTCCTATACCAGCGTGCCCCCCTTCATAGAGGGAAAAAAAAAATAAATAAATAAAAAAAAACACAAAAAGACAAAAAAAGGAAAAACAGGCTTCCCTGTTTTTCGCTCGTCCCCGACTTGTCCTCTACTCAGAGGAGGAACGAACACTGTGGGGTTATGTCCCCGAGCACACCAGGAGCACGCAGCAGGCCCCCAGCGGCTGCACATCTCTTAAATTGAATATATTTAAGAATCCCTCTGGCTAATTACATTATAATTTTCACCTCTTGAACCAACCTCAAATATCTAACATAGGTAGGCCTCCTTTAGTAATCAGTCTGATATTGCATAGTCATATCATACATTTCCTATATTCCTTATTGTTTTTCCTATCGGGCAATCTTAATCATTCTATACATTTATCATCATCTTTACATCACCACGAAGGAGAGAGAGAGAAAATACACTAAAAACAAAAAAAAACAAAAGTTAGCGTCCCCCCTCTCTTCCCCTCCCTCAGTCTCCTCTCCCCTATGGCCCCTATACTTCTCCCCCCCCCCCCCACCACTCCACCCAACGCGGTCTAACATATCAGTCTTCAACTCTTATTTTAACTACCTTTTCCTCATCAAGGTCCCTCCCCCCCTTCCTCCCCCCCCCCCTTTATTGGCCTTCCCTATTTGTGAAAACATACCTTGTGTCCCTGTGTAACGTGACCTTGGTGCCTATTTAATTCTTCCCATCCACCCCCCCCCTCCAAAAAAAAAAAATGATGTGTAAATACACTATGTTGTCATTCAAGTGATATAAATTGTGAAATATACACTGTATCAAGTGTATGCTATATGTGCTGTGTATGTCATATACTTATGTATCCCTACTATTAGGACCTCCCCTTAGTGCACCCCCGCTAATACCAAAAAGTTCAAAACAGACAGCAAAAAAAAAAAAAAAAAAAGAAAGATTTCCACTCCAAATTCACACTACTCGTGACCAGAGGAAGGGGGGGGGGGTCTGGGCCAGTATATATACTAGTTCTCTGCCCTCAGGTAGACAGTCAAAAGTTCCTTTTCCCCGGATACTCAGGTATTTTTCTTCATTTCCTTGTCCATCTTATGTAGATCGTTCAGCCGCTCTGAAGTAAGCCGCTTGGGAGGTCGGCGGGGGGACCGGGGGGGGAGAGAAGAAAAAAAAAAGGAAAAAAAAAAAAAAAAAAAAAGGAACGCCATTGGAGATTAAAAGATCCATTGGTATGATTGCCCTCCCTAAGTGTAATTTTTACAATTTTTGACACTTTTTTGGTGAAATGGTAGGGGTACTTTTGTACCCCCTTACCATTTCACACAGGGGGGGGCGGGATCTGGGGGTCCCCTTGTTAAAGGGGGCTTCCAGATTCCGATAAGCCCCCCGCCCGTAGACCCCCACAACCACCGGGCACGGTTGTGGGGACGAGGCCCTTGTCCTCATCAACATGGGGACAAGGTGCTTTGGGGGTCCTCCTCCCAATGTTGAGGGCATGTGGCCTGGTACGGTTCAGGCGGGAGGGGGGGCGCTCTCGTTCCCCCCTCTTTTCCTGCGGCCTGCCAGGTTGCGTGCTCGGATAAGGCTCTGGTATGGATTTTGAGGGGGACCCCACGCCATTTTTTTTGGCTAGGGTTCCCCTTAAAATCCATTCCAGACCTCAAGGGTCTGGTATGGATTTTGAGGGGGACCCTACGCCATTTTTTATTTTTTTTTGGCTGGGGTCCCCCTAAATATCCATCCCAGACCTGAAGGGCCTGATTATTGAATTTGGGGGGACCCCCACGCTTTTTTTTTTGTTTTTTATCAATGAATGACAGTTCTCTGTGTTACAGGAGCCATCAATTCATTAGCCGCGAGTGCTTTTAAATAGCTTTTTTCCTGGAAAAATTACACTTTTTGCAGGGACAGTTCTAAGCACAGGAAACCTGCCCCCCTTCACAGGCCACCTATAGACACCCCCCAGATGTGATACTGCAATGCTGTACTAACAGCACGCATACACAAATCCCCAGAAATAGAGCACATATTCTCACTTTCTCAGCAGTCAGCAGCACACTGACACGCTGACACTGAAACATAATATGCAAGGCCGCCGCCGCGGCAGCCTCTTATACCGTGGGGCATGTACTAAAGCCCCTGAGCTATAATTGGCTACAGGCATCCTGCCTGTAGCCAATTATGGCTCTCCTCGCTGCCGGTGCTGTGATTGGCCAAGCATGCGGGGTCACAGTGCATGCTTGGCCAATCATCAGCCAGCATTGCACTGCGACTGGCGCAATGCATTGCGGGCCGCTCGCATCACACGAATTTGATGCGAGCGGCCCAAATAGTTCTGGGCTCGCCGAATGGGCGAACGCCCGATGTTCGATTCGAACATGGGTTCGAATCGAACACCGGGCCCATCCCTATTCAAGGCTGTTGCTCTTAATAAATTACATATTTTTGTGTTTTTTTTTTACTTTTTTACGTACATTCCTTACATGTTCTTAGGGTAAACTGCCAAAAAAGCAGAGTCAAATTTTTGCATAGCCAACACAGGCTGTGATTTAGGAAGGCAGGGCTTCCAAGAGTGCCACCAACTTGCCCACACATCATGCTGTTGACAGCAGCATGTTCTCATGTACAATACAATTACAAGATAAAGCTCCAGCTTGCATCTATACCCACTATTGCCATTTATATGTGTTTTCATTAATGCTGCCTCTACATTGTCTTATACTGGGGCTAACAAAAAAAGAAATGGTGAATCGTGTTTAAGAGGGGTAAGTAATCCACTGACTCAACTGTATGGTGTGGTTGTGCCTCACGTAGTAAGCAAAAATAGTCAAGTGACGGAATTGGAACCCACACACAAGCCGTAATACCGCCAACGAGACTGTGAAATTGGCCGGCCGGCCTCTTCTCTGGCTCAAAGTAATACTCGGCAATGGAAAGAGGCCTGTAATAGCCATGCTAAACAAGACTTTCTTACAGCAATAACATCTGTGAATATCTTCGTATGGCTTAAACACAAGTCTTTGGTTGTCAAGTAACAGACTTAACCAATGGTTCATTGAACCACAGCATTACTGGTAGGCTTAACAATGAGTACCTACTTTGGCAACAAGCCAATTATATATTGCTTTACTAACGCTGATTCCCTGTTTTTTCTTCAACAATGATGACATAATTAGCATGGCATTACAAGTGAAGTGGATACATATATGGATATTTTGGACAGTTGTCACTTTATATCCAGAGAAATTGATTGTTTCTAAAAATAAAAAACAAAAAACGGAGTATTACCAGTGGTGGATACTTCTCTAAATCAAGGACCTACCACTCCCTTTCCTCTGTACCCTATCTCAAGGTGTATTTTATTTTCGGTGTTGTTTGAACCCAACACACCAGAGTAACATCACTTGCGGTTTCACACAACCATCCGATTATTGCTTTGACTAAACACTGGTTATTAATACCATGTGTCTAACCGTAGTATACACGGTTGCTTGGAGATCTAATTTTGTCACACTTGGAAAGTTACCGCAATTCCTCAAGATATTTGTTCAATCAGAATTTGCTCTACATCTAAACTGTGGCCGCACATGAGATATGCTTTGATAAAAGATTGTGGTTTCTGTGTCCTTTATCAATAAGTTAGTATAATTGCTATATAGCTTTGTATTTTTGACCGTGTGCACTTTATATCCTGATAGGAATTTCCAGAATTTTCCATCTTTAGATATTTAACTATATCATAGAATTTCCACATGTATTTAACTATATCATAGATTTTCCAGCATGTGGGTTAACAATTCGGATTATCTTTTTAATAAATGTTTGTGTATGTTTTATATTTTCTAAAGTATGAAGGTGATCCAAATTGGAATTTTGCCATTTATAAAACTTTCTAAATAAAATAATTGAATCAAACTGCCTGGTTATAGGTGCCTACTTTTTTGATAGTGTGCTCTTATACTAGGGCTAACAATAGACAGAGATAGCCTGATCGCATTGAATGATCATTTTGCAGAGCTGCCTTCGTAAAAAGAGGCACAATGATTTCAGCCAAAGTGACCTGAAATAGGTGTAAGGGCTATAATAAAATTTAAAAAAACAAAAATGGTAATAACCAATTTTACTTCCAGAACGTTTTCTATAGAAGCTCATACTAGCCCGATGGACCTGTTCTTCTAGAAAACATCATATTAAAAGGAACAGTAAATAATAATTGCAGCGCTAAAAATAAATTCTCTAATAAATTTTCCAAACATTATATCATAAATACCAAAATCAAGCAAAACAGTCCTACTGAACAAGTCGGGGTCCTTAGATCAATTCCAATTCCTCCAAAGTAGAATAAGTCCACAGATGACTCTAAATCTTCCCTCTGTGTAAATTAGGTAAATTGAAAACTCACCAGAGGTAGAGGTGATGCGTTTATGCTGCACTTTTTAATAAGACAGCCTCTACCTCTGGTGAGTTTTTAATTTACCTAATTTACACAGAGGGAGGATTTAGAGTCATCTGTGGACTTAGTCCACTTTGGAGGAGATGGAATTGATCTAAGGACTCCAACTTGTTCAGTGGGACTGCTTTTCTTGATTTTGTTTGAAGAATTTTTGTTTATTTTAGGATAAGGGTTTGCATATTGACCTATATTGCAAGCAACTTATTTTGTTTATAATTTTTAGTTGTAGTACTGACTTTTTTTTTTTTACAAGTTTTTTTCTTTCGTATAAGTGCCAGATTGCCATCCTGAACAAACATATTACAGCGCACACATGCAAAACTGACATTTACCTCCAGCAAGGCTATTTAAAAGCACCTAGACAGACATTTTCAAAAAACATTATCAAAAAATATGGGGATTTGGTCACACCATATTGCTATATGGTGCTTAAGCCCACTTACTGCGACAAAGTACCCCATGATTAGTGGGTCCTACACTATCCATAGATCGGGAGATCCTGCTTCTCTGAACCAAGGGAGCTATACTCCTCTATATGGGAGAACATGAGGTCTCCACCCATGATACAGGTGGTCACTAATTGAGGTACTTACTGAGTGGGGTGCTCCACCCAAAAGGATTTGGTCAAAATCCATACAATAGACAAAAGAGATATTTGGGGGGCACACCCTAAAAAAATGCATAAAGATGGTGCTGCCATAAGACCATACAACAGAACAAACATATTACAGCGCACACATGCAAAACTGACATTTACCTCCAGCAAGGCTATTTAAAAGCACCTAGACAGACATTTTCAAAAAACATTATCAAAAAATATGGGGATTTGGTCACACCATATTGCTATATGGTGCTTAAGCCCACTTACTGCGACAAAGTACCCCATGATTAGTGGGTCCTACACTATCCATAGATCGGGAGATCCTGCTTCTCTGAACCAAGGGAGCTATACTCCTCTATATGGGAGAACATGAGGTCTCCACCCATGATACAGGTGGTCACTAATTGAGGTACTTACTGAGTGGGGTGCTCCACCCAAAAGGATTTGGTCAAAATCCATACAATAGACAAAAGAGATATTTGGGGGGCACACCCTAAAAAAATGCATAAAGATGGTGCTGCCATAAGACCATACAACAGAACAAACATATTACAGCGCACACATGCAAAACTGACATTTACCTCCAGCAAGGCTATTTAAAAGCACCTAGACAGACATTTTCAAAAAACATTATCAAAAAATATGGGGATTTGGTCACACCATATTGCTATATGGTGCTTAAGCCCACTTACTGCGACAAAGTACCCCATGATTAGTGGGTCCTACACTATCCATAGATCGGGAGATCCTGCTTCTCTGAACCAAGGGAGCTATACTCCTCTATATGGGAGAACATGAGGTCTCCACCCATGATACAGGTGGTCACTAATTGAGGTACTTACTGAGTGGGGTGCTCCACCCAAAAGGATTTGGTCAAAATCCATACAATAGACAAAAGAGATATTTGGGGGGCACACCCTAAAAAATGCATAAAGATGGTGCTGCCATAAGACCATACAACAGAACAAACATATTACAGCGCACACATGCAAAACTGACATTTACCTCCAGCAAGGCTATTTAAAAGCACCTAGACAGACATTTTCAAAAAACATTATCAAAAAATATGGGGATTTGGTCACACCATATTGCTATATGGTGCTTAAGCCCACTTACTGCGACAAAGTACCCCATGATTAGTGGGTCCTACACTATCCATAGATCGGGAGATCCTGCTTCTCTGAACCAAGGGAGCTATACTCCTCTATATGGGAGAACATGAGGTCTCCACCCATGATACAGGTGGTCACTAATTGAGGTACTTACTGAGTGGGGTGCTCCACCCAAAAGGATTTGGTCAAAATCCATACAATAGACAAAAGAGATATTTGGGGGGCACACCCTAAAAAATGCATAAAGATGGTGCTGCCATAAGACCATACAACAGAACAAACATATTACAGCGCACACATGCAAAACTGACATTTACCTCCAGCAAGGCTATTTAAAAGCACCTAGACAGACATTTTCAAAAAACATTATCAAAAAATATGGGGATTTGGTCACACCATATTGCTATATGGTGCTTAAGCCCACTTACTGCGACAAAGTACCCCATGATTAGTGGGTCCTACACTATCCATAGATCGGGAGATCCTGCTTCTCTGAACCAAGGGAGCTATACTCCTCTATATGGGAGAACATGAGGTCTCCACCCATGATACAGGTGGTCACTAATTGAGGTACTTACTGAGTGGGGTGCTCCACCCAAAAGGATTTGGTCAAAATCCATACAATAGACAAAAGAGATATTTGGGGGGCACACCCTAAAAAATGCATAAAGATGGTGCTGCCATAAGACCATACAACAGAACAAACATATTACAGTGCACACATGCAAAACTGACATTTACCTCCAGCAAGGCTATTTAAAAGCACCTAGACAGACATTTTCAAAAAACATTATCAAAAAATATGGGGATTTGGTCACACCATATTGCTATATGGTGCTTAAGCCCACTTACTGCGACAAAGTACCCCATGATTAGTGGGTCCTACACTATCCATAGATCGGGAGATCCTGCTTCTCTGAACCAAGGGAGCTATACTCCTCTATATGGGAGAACATGAGGTCTCCACCCAAGATACAGGTGGTCACTAATTGAGGTACTTACTGAGTGGGGTGCTCCACCCAAAAGGATTTGGTCAAAATCCATACAATAGACAAAAGAGATATTTGGGGGGCACACCCTAAAAAATGCATAAAGATGGTGCTGCCATAAGACCATACAACAGAACAAACATATTACAGCGCACACATGCAAAACTGACATTTACCTCCAGCAAGGCTATTTAAAAGCACCTAGACAGACATCCTGGGCATGCCTCTCAACCACATGTAGAGCTATCCATGTAGAAGCCACTGAGTATAACAAGTTCTTTCCTACAATAGTGCAGAAGCAGCCAGGCACGCATCAACAGTTCACTCACTCTGGCTCAATAATCAGTTTTCGGGATGTCTTTTCTTTTTATTTATTGCTGAAAACATGTGTCTGGGGACTACAATGGGGTAAGGGATACTCCAAAACATCAAAGCACACATTTTACAAAGGACACTTTCTCTAGGTGATGGTAACAGATTATTTCACTTCCAGCTGGAGGACAAGGAGAATATCAGGCACTTTTGGGTAACAAAATAGCCCCTTTAAAGCGCCTGAAAAAACACCTCCCCTGCAGTCCCAATGTGAAAGCCAGAGTGCTTTTACACTGGGACGCTGCGCTGGCAGGACGTTAAAAAAAGTCCTGTGAGCAGCATCTTTGGAGCGCTAAAGGAGCGTTGTATACACCGCTCTTCCACCACTTATGCCCATTGAAATAAATGGGCACCGCTGCCTAAGTGCCTGCAAAGCACTTCGACAGCGGCACTACATGAGCGCATTTAACCCTTTATTCAACCGCTAGCGGGGGTTAAAAGCGCCCTGCTAGCAGCCGAATAGCGCCGTTAAAATTACAGTAAAGCCCCGCTAAAACTAGCAGCGTTTTACCGTCAACACCCACCCGATCAAGTTGTCAAATTAGATAGTAGCAACACATTGTTTCACTCCCAGCTGCAGACCAGGAGAATGTTAGAGCATGAGTAGGACATGTAAGTCTGGAACAGTGTAAGTTCTCCACAGCTGATGACCACAGGATAGGTTTGAACAGTTATTAATTAGTTCTTGCAGCTGAAAACCACAAGATGAACAGCACACTAGACACACTGGAGCAGTTTGTAACATCCACAGCTGAGGACCACAGAGCTCATAAGATTTCACATCTACTCAGAAATCTCAGTAGAAGCAAGGCCATGGGCTCAACCCGGGCGGGGGGGGGGTGTTATCCAGCAGCCAGTCAGGAAGGCTTCAGGGCTCAGCAGCTCCCTGAAGCACACGTTACCCCTTCTGCCAGGGAAAGAACAAGTCTGCACAGGTTCCTGGCTATACACCCCCTCGCTGCCCACCTACTGGGCCCACCTCACCAAGGATTGGCCAGAGGGTAGTAAATATTCAGGTGAGAGATGTGCATTTCCCTCCCTAAACTCTGGAAGATTCTCAACAGAGACAGGGGAAAATAATCTATCTCTCCACCTGGGAAACCATGAACAGAGCCAAATAATGAAATCCAGCTCCTCTGGCCATAGAGCAAGCCAAACTCGAAGCCCCCGTACACACGGTCGGAAATTCCGACCACAAAATCCGTCCGATTTTTTCAGACGGATTTTGTCCGACACTGGTGTTGCATACACATGGTCGGACAAAGTTGACGGAAAATCCGATCATTCTGAACGTGGTGACATTTGTTGCGTACGACGGAACTACGTAGAGGCTAGTAGCCAATAGCTTTGGTCTCGTAATTTGATCTGAGCATGCATGGCACTTTGTCCGTCGTAATTCCCTACACACGACAGCAAGATCTCAAATTTTCCGTAGAAGCCCACACACGGCCAGATTTTCCGACAACATGGTCCGATCGGACATTTTCCATCGGAATTTCCAACCGTGTGTATGGGGCATTAGTCTCCATGGAGAATTTGGTTTGACATTTTATATGCATTTTAGCAGAAAGCAGAGGTGTAGAGAAGCTTTCATGTCCTGCAGACTTAGCAGTCTTACAAAAGACAGTGATCTGGATTTAGGCTTTAGGCTCAAGCTGATATGGAATGCTTGGATATTTTATGAGATTGGTGATTCATAACCACAGTGTAAAAGAAATTAGTGAACCAGTAATCCATTCTGGAGAGACAACATTAGTGCATGTAAATAAATTATCATTGGTGGCTTGACCTTGAAGATCTGTTGCAAATTGTTCTTCAGCAACTTTCATTCTGCATCCCGAAATAGGTCTGAGGTTACATGATAATAGTCAATTATATAGATAGAAGAAAAAGCAAATAGTAGAAGGTCGAGCAATAGAGAAAAAAGATGCCAAATATACTAAAAAAACAGAAGGGCCTGGAATCCTCAGCTGCTTGTATAGCATGCACCAATTATCCAAGGCTTATTAACAAAAATGATTTGTATTTCTGTTCTTCAGTAATGCCTTTTATTATTATGCCTGTGTCATAGAAAATACAATGTAATTAGCATAAAACGCTTTGAGCTATATCACTATACACATGACTGAGTGAAACACTGATCTGACAAAAATACATTGAGGTGAATGCAGCAAACGACCTTCGTGCTGCCAATTGCTAGATGTATTAAACCTATTTAAGGGGCGATTTGTTATATGTTGCCAAGCAACTAGAGAGCTTAGACACTCCAAGAACATAATAGGTGAAGTAATGTCTTCAACCAGCTTTGACTTGAACCAGGACCAGAAATGTAAAAATGGCACAAATATATCTGAACCTAACCCCTTGTCATGAATTTATCGAGTGTGTTCAACCAGCAGAACTGCTTTGTGAAACCCTCTTAGGTTTTTAGCCGCACATATTTAAACACATTTACCATTATTAAACCTGTAATTCCTTATTTGATTACGTTTTTAGGAATGAAGTCGGTAAAAACACAATAGACTTTTCTTATCAAGGTACTTTAATAATAACTGTCTATCATGCTCGGCAACAGCAAACCTGAAAGTCACATTTGGAAGTTACAATTTTTTGCTTAATTGGGCGCTGTGGGGCAACAGATTTATTTGTTAAAGAGAAAGAAAGAGGAGATTGCTAAATGAGGTACTTTGAATTGCTGCAATCATGGGTGATGGCAATAGAAAAGTGAATATCCAGCACAGAATCTTGTAAAACAAATATGTCTAAGCTTATTACCATCCAAACAATATAACTACAGTACTTCTCTACCAGGGCAATTCTGACATTTCTCTCATACATGTAAAAATCATCATTATTTTTTGCTAATAAATTATTTAGAACCCCCAAACAGTATATATATTATTTTAGCAGAGGCCCTAGAGCAGTGATACTGAACCTTGACACTGGGAATCATGGGAAATGTAGTTCCAAAACATCTGGGGTGGCAAGGTTTGCCATCACTGTCCTAGAGAATAAAATGGTGTTTTTTTTTTAATGTCACAATTTTTTTAAACGCAAATAAAAACACTTTAATGAATTTTAGTGCACACAAACACAATATGATACCCATTTTTTGTACAATATAAAAGCTGATGTTACACTAAGTAAATAGATACTGAACATGTCATGCTTTAAAATTGCATACACCCATGGAACAATGCCAAACTACAGTACCTAAAAATCTCCATAGGCAATGTTTTAAAAGCTTTTATAGGTTACCAGTTTAGAGTTACACAGGCACTAGAATTATTCCTCTCACTCTGACGTTCATGGCAATACTTCACATGTATGTGGTGTGGACACCATTTGCATATGGATACGTGACTTTTTATTTTATTTTATTGTTTATTTTATTATGAAAAAATACACTGTCTCTTTCCTTTTTGTTTTCTTTATCAACTTTATTGCTATCACAAGGGGTGAACAACATTCCTTTTGATAGCATGGGCAATGAAAGGTACTCTTTACTGAGACATCTGGGGTCTATTAGACCCCAGAGCTCTCCTCTGCCCTTAAAGCAGCTGATCAAACTGAGATCAGTTTGATCAGATTCTTTCACAAGCCAGTCATGGTTTGTTTACATCCTGGCGAACACGGAAGTGACAAAATATCTGGTTTCTTAGACCATAGGCATGACCAGAGACGTTCTGGTCCTTGGTCACCCCTATGGTAAGCAATTAAACAGCTTTGCCAGAAGAAAAACAAAAAGATACTGGTATGATGCCTGTAGCTGCAGGTATCATCCCAGGATCACCACTCAAATGACATCATATAACGTTCTACAGGTGGGAAGTAATTAAAAAGCAAGCCAACAGAAACATATTTAATACACAAAAAGTAAATTATAAATTAATAAAATATATGAGAAATAAAAGGTTACTATACACACCTATCTGGATCATGGGTTCTTAACAACTTCATTACAGGGTACGTTTACCCCCTTCCTGCCCAGGCCAATTTTCAGCTTTTAGAGCTGTCACATTTTGAATGACAATTGGGCGGTTATGCCACACGGTACCCAAAGTACATTTTTACAATTTCATTCACACAACTAGAGCTTTCTTTTGGTGGTATTTAATCACCACTGGATTTTTTATTTTTTGCTAAAATGTCTTTGTTTCTGTTATAAAATTTTGCAAATAAATAATTATTCTTTATAAATTTAGGCCAAAATGTATTCTGATTCATTTCTTTGGTGAAAATAACCCAAATCAGTGTATAGTATTTAGTCTGTAGGAAAGTTCTAGAGTCCTATGGTATATATCTGAAAATGTATTAATCCTGATATACTGATGGCCTATCTTATTTTTGAGGCCCAAAAATGTCAGGACAGTACAGATATCCCCCAAATGACCCCCTTTTTAAAGTAGACAGTCCAAGGTATCTAGTAAGAGGCATGGTGAGTTTTTTTAAGTTGTAATTTTTTGTCAGAAAGGAATAAAAAAAAGTCACATTTTCTTTTTACATACTGTCACTAGTGCAGTACAGCATCATCATATAACCGGTTGGCAGTGATCAGGGACACTGACTGGTGACAGTACAAAAAAAATAGAATTTAATTTTACATAGTAACATTGTACTACTTTGAGTAAGTGATCTGTATTTTTTATTTTTTATTTTTACACATTATGATTGCTTATAGGAGTGAATTTCATGGTATAAAGGTGCTATGGGGGTAGAAGAATTATTTAAGGTACCTTCGTCCCATCAAAATATGAAATAGAGCAAGGGAGAGGCTATGTTTGGAGTTGGTGGTACCATATGTTAACTGATATTGAACAGTCAAAAATAAAATTAATAAAGAGATTTTATTACAAAACTATATATAATAACATATTCATAGAATAAAACAGGTCATGACAATCAAGAGAATTGTATCCTATCACAAAGAATAGAACATAGATACCCTCTGTATATCGGTTGCTCTACATGTTTCGCAGGTTTAAATTTGCCGCTTCTTCAGGAGCTTTCTATAATTAGATGGTATAAAGCAATGATTGTTATATAGCTATGGAAACAAAGAAAATACATATTATTCATGAGATACATTTTGTGAGTACAAATAATAACATTTCATGTATATATAAAACATCTGTTGCAGATCACCCACTGCTCACATGTCTTACCGAGGGGCGTCAGGTGGCCGGGGGCTCCGGAGAGTAGTGACCCCCCCAGAGGGCATGGGAGCCCTTTAAAAGGCACAAAATATAGCTAGTATTATTCTAGTTCAAAGAGAAAAAGATGTTGTCAGATACACTTGGAAGCTATCCCATAGGAATGACAATATACAATAGATTCAGATCCCTTTCCTTGTGTATATATATATATGTTAACCATCAGTGAATTTTTATATATATATATATATATATATATATATATACCTGAGGGGGGTATTTCTGTGGTTATGCAGGCTCAAAAGAATGTTACAATTGATCCCTAAACATCCTCTTGAGCCTGCATAACCACAGAAACACGCCCCTCAGGTATATATATAATATATATAAATTCACTGATGGTTAACATATATATATATATATATATACACAAGGAAAGGGAATTTGATCTGAATCTATTGTATATTGTCATTCCTATGGGATGGCTTCCAAGTGTATCAGACAACATCTTTTTGAACTAGATTAATACTAGCTATATTTTGTTTCCGAGGTGGGTCACTACTCTTCCGAGCCCCCGGCCACCCGACGCCCCTCGGTAAGACATGTGAGCAGTGGGTGATCTGCAACAGATGTTTTATATATACATGAAATGTTATTATTTGTACTCACAAAATGTATCTCATGGATAATATGTACTTTCTTTGTTTCCATAGCTATATGAAAATCATTCCTTTATACCATCTTATTATAGAAAACTCCTGAAGAAGAGACTAATTTAAACCCGCAAAACATGTAGAGCAACTGATATACAGATGGTGTCTATGTTCTATTCTTTGTGATAGGATACAATTCTCTTGATTGTAATGACCTGTTTTATTCTATAAATATGTTATTATATATATTTTTGTAATACAATCTCTTTATCAGTGTATTTCATTGCTATAAGCAAGTATTTTACTGAATGAAATGGATTAATTTCGTTTTTTTTGTTGTGATTAACTGTGATTGGCCAGAGCTAATCACATGATACAGATGGGCTGTGATTGGCCCTCTCTGTACCATGTGATCACTGTGACCAATCATATCTGGCAACACAATTGTACACAATGGATGGCTCGAAAGAGCCATCCATTGTTTACAATTGTCATGTGATCTGCTGTGATTGGTCACAGCAATCATATGGTACCAGCAGCGAGCCGGTATACTGATCAGGCATCCATAGGACACAGCTGGTGACAGATCGCGCTGCAATCTGTGAGGACATCATATGACGTCCACCTGGATCAACGAAAGTCGACCCAGCCAACATTTTCCTATAGGCCTGGTGGGAACTGGTTAAACATAGCTAAAGCCAAAAATTTTGGGGTAGGAACCCCTCTCTTAGTTCTGTCAATCAATGTCGAGTGGACTGAAAGTAGGGGAAACTCTAAAATGTTAGAGTTGTCACCAGAGTAAGAAGTAACGAGAAATTTTCCAATGAGGGAACTAGTTTCAATGAAAGCTAGAGATGAGCTTCCACTTCTGTCTGAACTTTACTTGGTTCAACTTGCAGCCCATTCAGCAGGAGCCAAGCAGGAGCCAAGCAGGAGCCAAGCATCTTATATAGTAAGTTTTTCTCCCACTACTATATTTGACAGCTTCCTTCCTACTCTGTCAGGTGTTGTAAAGGAAGTTGCAGGTGCCATCACCCCTGCCAGTTTAGCAACCAGTGATGTCACCTAGTTCCACTGATTTACTAGCCTTGAAGCCCCAACCATGAAAATAAACAGGATATTTAAAAAAACATGTGGGGTACTCTGCAAACTCTAAACTAGCCCCGTTGGGTCTGGTATGGATTTTAAGGGCCAACCTCATGCAAGTGTGGAGTTCCCCACAAAAATCAATGCCAGACCATCATGAGCATACAGCCTGGCAGCCCAGAAGAGGGTAGAGATGAGCGCGGGCTCCTCCCTCCTTAACCAGACCAGGCCACATGCCACATGCCACATGCCACAGGCCATTAGTGTTCGGTGGTTCTTTAGTGTTCGGACAATTTGGGAAACACAAACAGAGAAGGGATCTTTATGATCTTTACTTATTCTCGTCATCTAATGTTTGACACAGAAAACTAGTAGCATTAGGCTTTCAGCATTGAGACCTAATATACCATATATACTGTATCAACAGGGTACAGAAAAAGGTGAAAAAATTAAGTATATGGGATGGTAATTAAAAACCTATCTGTTTCCTAATGATTGTAGAAGCATAGGCCACAATAATTTTTCTCAGTTACATGTGGACCAAATTCATCCACCATCCTTGCTGACTCAGTTTGAGAAGCTATGCATGTGGAATTTCCCAGTACCCTATTCCATCTCGGTGCTCTATAAAATGCTTCAAATGGGGGGACATGATAGGAAGCCTCTTTATACGAGAGTGGGCGAGAGACCTGCAGCTCGTCTTCTCAGACACTCAACTTGAGCACATATACTGATTGACCAATGCCAGCTCTGTGGATACAAAGATGCAGGAAAGTAGTTTTAAGCTTTTTACCCCCAAGTATAGGGTCCCCGCTGTGATGGCCAGAATTGACCCCACTTTGATTTATGTTGGAGAAATTGTGGTCAGCGAGGCTCCTTCCTCCATGTCTGGTGGGAATATCCCAAAATACGTCTCTTCTGGCAGCATGTCAGGAGCCAAATAAAGTTGATTCTTGATATTGAGGTTCCTGATTCCCCTTTAAATTTCTTGCTCCATGAGCCCTGCATTCCTATTAGCCGCTACAGAAAGTGTGTTTTGCCGCATCACCTTAATGCTGCACTTCGCCTAATTCCAATATATTGTAAAAAATCCCAGACTCCAAGTCGTACTGACTGGATTAAAATGGTAAATAACATCAGGGAAGTGGCGGAATGGATGGCCAAGTGCAAGAATCGCTATAGCAAGTTTTACGCGGTTTGGGCCACATGGATTCATTACACATCCGGGGCATCCGGGACACCATCGCCCACCCGCTGTTAGTGCTATCTATTCTGTTAGAGGTAAGGGCTTATATGCTACTGGGAGCTTTATTATACCATGTTACTTTTCATTTCCTGTACACCTAAAACCTGTTTCCAGGTCGATCTACGAACTGGCTAGATTTGCTCCTCATGACCACAATGTATTGACCCATTTTAACGGACCAGTTCCAAGTTCCTTTTCTGTGTTGTTAGTTTAGTTGGTTTTATCTTTTTCCTGTTTTTTGCCCCCCCCCCCCCCAATGGGGTTATATGCTTTCTTTCATCTTCATGAGTACCACTGGTTACATGGTTGGTTACATGGCTAATAAGTCTGATGTTGTTTGTATCATTTTCCTCATATCTCTGTAATGTTTGACGCAAAACTAAAATAAAGATAACTTAAAAAAATATATATATATATATATTATTCTGGTACTTTAATACATGTTCCTCTGTTTTGTTCTGAAATGACAGAATTAAAACGTGTGGGTGACCTAATACACTGTTCTTAATAATAGTCTTTAGTGTTACTTAATTTTCAAGATTTTTCCACACAGCACAGAATGTAAAGTAATTATGAGTGGTTAATGTCTACTTTCCTTACAGACATCTTGCTGGTTTGCTCAACAGCCTGACACCAAGATAATTACCTTGAATGCTGCAGCTATGCAATATACATAGACGTGTTATGTAGAGAACTCAAACTGTTTACAAGATTGTAGTAACTACTGGACTTATGAAAGTATACATTTAGTGTATCCAGAGCCAAAACTTTTTTTTTTAGTTTTGGATAAAGGAAGTTTTATCAACCTTGTCATGTTTTTTTTTTTTTCACACACTAATGCAGTGCGTAAATTATACTGACTACTTTATTGACTGGGGCAAAAGTATCTCCAGTGCTACCCTAGTAAGAACTTTAGATTACCAGCCTTTTTCAGCACAAACCTATTATCATCATAGTGTTCTCTTCAAGAAGCATGCACTAGAAATCATACGGCATATTAGCTGCCATTGCTTTCAATCTGATACGGTGCCTTGCAAAGGTATTCACCCCCCTTGGCATTTTTCGTGTTTTGTTAGCTCACAACCTGGAATTAACATGGATTGTTTGAGGATTTGCATTATTTAATTTACAGAACATGTCCACAACTTTGAAGATTTTTTTTTATTATTATGAAGCAAACAACAAATAGGACAAAATAACAGAAAAAGTCACCATGCATAACTATTCACCCCCCTAAAGTCAATACTTTGTAGAGCCACCTTTTGCGGCTATCACAGCTCCAGGTCGCTTTGGATAAGTCTTCTATGAGCTTGCCACAGGGATTTTTGCCCATTCCTCCTTGCAAAACTGCTCCAGTTCCTTCAAGTTGGATGATTTGCGCTTGTGAACAGCAATCTTTAGGTCTGACCACAGATTTTGTATTGGATTGAGGTCTGGGCTTTGACTAGCCCATTCCAACACATTTACATGTTTCCCCTTAAACTCAAGTGTTGCTTTAGCAGTGTGTTTGGGGTCATTGTCCTGCTGGAAGGTGAACCTCTGTCCTAGCCTAAAATCACACACAGAGTGGTACAAGTTTTGCTCAAAAATGTCCCTGTATTTAACACCATCCATCTTTCCCTCAACTCTGACCAGTTTCCCAGTCCCGACTTCTGAAAAACATCACCAAAGCATAATGCTGCCACCACCATGTTTCACTGTGGGGATGGTGTTCTTTGGGTGATGTGATGTGTAGGGTTTGCGCCAGACATAGCGTTTTCTTTGATGGCCAAAGAGTTACATTTTAATCTCATCTGACCAGAGCACCTTCCTCCATACATTTTGGGAGCCTCCCACATGCTTTTCACAAACTCAAAACGTGCCATTTAGTTTTTTGCTGAAAGTAATGACTTTCTTCTGGCCACTCTGCCATAAAGCCCAACTCTATGGAGCATACAGCTTATTGCCGTCCTATGTACAGATACTCCAGTCTCTGCTGTGGAACTCTGCAGCTCCTCCAGGGTTACCTTAGGTCTCTGTGCTGTTTCTCTGATTAATGCCCTCCTTGCCCGGTCTGTGAGTTTTTGTGTGCGGCCGTCTCTTGCCGTCTCTTGCCAGGTTTGCTGTTATGCCATGTACTTTCCATTTGGTTATGATAGATTTGATGGTACTCCTAGGGATCATCAAAGATTTGGATATTTTTTTATAACCTAACCCTGACTTCTCAACAATATTGTCCCTTACTTGTTTGGAGAGTTCTTGGTCTTGGTGGCAGTGGTTGGTTAGTGGTGCCTCTTGCTTAGGTGTTGCAGCCTCTGGGGCCTTTCAAAAAGCTGTGTATATGTAATGACAGATCATGTGACACTTAGATTGCACACAGGTGGACATCATTTCACTAATTATGTGACTTCTGAAGGTAATTGGATGCACCAGAGCTTTTTATGGGTTCCAAAGCAAATTTACACTGTTATACAAGCTGTACACTCACTACTTTACATTGTAACAAAGTGTAATTTCTTCAGTGTTGTCACATGAAAAGATATAATAAAATATTTACAAAACTGTGAGAGGTGTACTCACTTTTGTGAGATACTGTGTATATATACTTATACTTATTTATTAGTCAAGTTGTATTTTTAAGGATTCATTTCATTATTGAATAACTACAGTGCTCTCAGTCAATCCAAAATGTTAATAAACCTCAAACCTGAATAGTTAACCCCTTGCCAACTGGCTCACGCGACATATGTCGGCATAAGGGCACGTACAGGCATATTAATGTACCTGTATGTTGCCCTTCAAGACACAACATTGTGGGCGATATATATTGGTGATATTTATTATAGCAAAAAGTAAAAAATATTGTGTTTTTTTTCAAAATTGTTGCTTTTTTTTTGTTTATAGCGCAAAAAAAATAAAAACTGCAGAGGTAATCAAATACCACCAAAAGAAAGCTCTATTTGTGGTGAAAAAAGGACATCAATTTTGTTTGGGAGTCACGATGCACGGCCGCGCAATTGTCAGTTAAAGCGACGCAGTGCCGAATCACAAAAAATGCTCTGGTCTTTGGGCAGCCAAATGGTCCAGGGCTGAAGTGGTTAAGAAAGTAAAAGTGAGGTTTTGGCTTTCTTAGGAGAATATCTACGTGTGATCTATGAATATCTATGTGTGATGGAAAAAGTCAGATGGAAAAAGTCCAGCATTTCTGACAGACTTTAGATTGAGAGCCTGTTCTTTATTTTTCCGTCGGAAAAAGTCAGATGGAATTGTCAGTTAAAGCGACGCAGTGCCGAATCACAAAAAATGCTCTGGTCTTTGGGCAGCCAAATGGTCCGGGCTGAAGTGGTTAAGATTGAGAGCCTGTTCTTAATTTTTCCGTCGGAAATGTCGACGGAGTTTTGAAGGTGCAAAGTCCGGCCGTGTGTACGCGGCATTAGTGTGAAGAACTATTTTGCAACTAAATGAAAAACTAAAGATGTCCCATCTCACTTGTTTATTTTGATCTGTAAGGCTCCATTCACACCTGAGTGTAGCGCAGCTGCTGCACCGCGTTTTTTTTTTTGTGGTGCATTTTTGGAGTGGCACCATTCATTTGAATGGGCCTCCCTTCACTCTAAAAATGCTCCAAAGAAGCTCATATACCAAATCTTGGCACAGAGCCACATTGCGGAAAAATTGCACTGCGTTTGGGGTACCATTAAAAAATAATGGCATCGCAAACACGTCCTGCGTTTTGCCGTGATTCGGGAATCATGGGCAGAATCGCGCGATTCCATCCCCGAGTCCAGTACACTCAGGTCTGAAAGGAGCCTTAAAGTAAGAATAATAAACAAACAACTCAAAATTTACAAATAAACATTTCTGACATTTAAAAAAAAAAAAACAATCAGTGACTAATATAGCCACCCTTCTTTTCAATAACAGTCATGAGCCTTCCATTCATTTTCAGTTTCTTGATCTGTTGAAGATCAACTTTTTTGTGCAGAAGCAACCACAGCCTTCCAGACACTGTTCAGAGGGGTGTACTGTTTTCCTTCACCGTTATTATCCTGCTTAGGAAGGGCCCACAAGTTCCCAATAGTGTTTAGGTCAGTTGAGGAAGGGGGCCATGTCAATATTCCTTCATCTTTAAGACCTTTACTGGCTAGCCACGCAGTGGACTACTTCGATGCATGTGATGGAGTATTGTCCTGTATAACTATTATGGTCTTCTTGAAGGATGCAGACATTTTCTTGTACCAGTGCTTGAAGAAAATGTCAACTAAATACTGGCAGTAGGTTTGGGAGTTGATTTTGAATCCATCTTCAACATGAGAAGTTCCAACTAGCTCATCTATAATAATACCAGCCCATACCAGTACCCCACCTCCACCTTGCTGGCGTCTGAGTCGAAGTCAAGTGTCACGCTCATCTCATTAGTCCATAAAACCTTTGAAGAATCTGTCTTCAGATATTTCTTAGCCCATCTTTTTAACTTATGTGTCTTGTTCAGTGGTGGTTGGGTTTCAGTCTGTCTTACCTTGGCCATGTCTCTGAGCACTGAACACCTTGTACTTTTGGGCACTCCAGGTAGGTTGCAGTTCTGGAATATGACAGCACTTGAGAATTATGGGTTCCTGGTAGCTTCGTGTTTGATTCTTTTCAAATCTTTGGCAGTTAATTTGTGTTTTGTTTTTTTCAACATGTTTCTTGTGACCCTGTTGACTATTTGCAACAAAACATTTGATGGTTCTGTGATCAAGCCCCAATATCTTAGCAAATTTCAAGAGTGCTGCATCCCTCTAAAAAACTTTTTACATTGTATGACTTTTCAGAGTCAGTTAAAACTCTTTTTTGGCCAATTTGCACACTTTGATATAGGGTGTTGATCTCCTTGGGCCACACCCTCCATCATGAAACAAATACACATCACCTGATATACTTAAATCCAATAAGCATTTAAGATTATACAGCTTGCTTGGAGTTGCTTAGAGTTGTTATATGCATACAAATGATGATTTGGTCAAAATACTCAATTGACAATTGCTGAGTCTGGTGTGTTAGTGCAACGCTCTATAGCATGCCTTAATAACACCAAGCCATGGATGAGATTGTGTGCGCCTACTCCATAAGATATACTAGCTGCCTCCTGCGCCTTCCAGTCCCCTCCCCTAGGCGTGTCAATACAAGGGAAATGTTGTATCTTCATCCCCCTGATCACGGACTTATATGCACTTGAGCACTTTATGGATCACTTTTGTATCAATATTTATATTTTATGAAATGTGTGTATATTCCCGCTATATGATGTTGTAAGCTGTATGACGACATTAGTCGCTTATATATTATTATTTCATTGGATTTGATTTTATAGGCACATCACTTTAGTTAACAATTTCATTTTTTTAGGTTGTTGTTGCAGGTTCAGCAGATCATTAAGGGGATAGCGCAGCACATGATTTATCTATTTAAGATGTATTCTTATTTGAAAAATTTTCTTATGTCTTATGTACTTTGTAAATTCAAAAATGGTGGAATTCTTTTTAATATGTAAGAAATAAAATATAAAGAATTTTAAATGTATTAGCAGTCATATGGTTGTCTTTAAACATCCCACCACAAGGGGCTCACAGTTTGGTATCCTCTATTATTAAAAGAGAAGTATGGGTTTGTTTTTTTTTCCTCCATTATACTTACCTAGTTGGTCCGATGCTGCATCTGTCCCCTGGCACCTCTACACTGAGAACCGAGCGATCTCCCTGAGCAGAGAGCTGCTGACTATCAATCAGCAGCTCTCCTCTCTGCTCCTCCACGCTCACTGGAGTGCTGAGATGTGGAGGAGGTGGGGAGTGGCTGTCTCAAGCTCTCGGCGGTTAGTTGAGAGGCTGAGACGGGTGTCAGTCCAGGCAACTGGCGGATCCAGACTTTATTGTGGCGATGATGCTGTGCCTGGATTGATATTCGTGACGTCAGTCCGCTCTCTGCTGAAAACGGATCACCGGAGTGCAAAACGAATTGCACTCCTGTGTCCCATAGCAGAAGCCCAGCCAAACAGGTTTTGGTTAGACTTCTCCTTTAAGGGATGATGGTAACTACACCCTTAATCCTGAAGGCGGATTGTGTAACACAAAACAGGAGTGAGAGAATCAATGGAATGTACCAAAGCACAGACACATCGATAAACAATATTCATGCAGGTTGTTGATGGCAGCACAACCATATTAAAGCGTGTGTTCCAGCCGCAATTTTTTTTAAACACTGTAGCTGCTGACTTTTAATAAGGACACTTACCTGTCCAAGGACACTTACCTGTCCAGCAAGCGCCACCATCTTAACGAAGGGAAACAGGCAGTGGAGCTGTGCGGCTTCACTGCCCGTTTCCTACTGCACAGGCGCGAGTCGCACGGGGCTTCGTGAATGGCCCTGTTGTTTTCTGGGACACACACACATGTCCCAGAAGACAACGGGGCAGCTCGCCGAAGAGGAGGAAGTGCTGCGGAATAGGAAGAGGCAGATTAGGAAGACTGCCTAGCAACAGGGGTTTCTGGTAAGTAAAAACATTTTTTTTTTCAAATGTTTTTTTATATATTTTTAACGTAATTTTTTATTTTAGGGTGGGCCTCTGCTTTAACCACTTTAGTCCCGTGGTTCCATTTTAAAGTGGAAGAGGGCTCAGTAGCTCCCTGGTGGGCTGTAACGCCAACTGTCAGTGATTAAACCCAGAAGCTTTAAACAATCAGTTCTAAGGCTTTTGATGAGATATCCACCCAGCACTTCACAGGAGTGCCTGTAGGAGATCACTGTAAATACACTGCAAAAGTATTTTGTTTACATTTGAAATGAGATGACGTCACAGGTAACATCAGGGCACTTGATAGTATGGGGACCAGACCTGAGGCAGCCCTTACCTGCCTCCCCCTGTAGCAGCACATTACTCCTATAGTGATCTATTGCTGGATGATTGCAATCAGCAATAGATCGCTGTTATGCCGCGTACACACGTCCAGTTTTCCGTCGGAATAAACTCTGAAGGTTTTTCTGACAGAGTTTCGCTGAAACTTTCTTGCCTACACACGATCACACCAAAGTCCGACCGTCTAGAACACAGTGACTTACAACACGTACAACAGGACTAGAAAAAGGAAGTTCAATAGCCAGTAGCCAATAGCTGCCATCTCGTACTTGCTTCAGAGCATGTGCCGTTTTTTCGGAACAGCATACAGAGGAGCGGTTTTCCCGATAGGAATTGATTCCGTCGGAAATATTTAAAACATGTTCTATTTCTAGGTCCATCAGAATTTTCAAAAAAAAAAGTCAGATGAGGCACACACACGATCGGAATATCCGATGAAAGTATTCCGTCTGACTTTTTCTGCCGGAAAGTTATTATTATTATACACGATTTATATAGCGCCAACAGTTTACGCAGCGCTTTACAATGTATAGGGGGATAACACAATTACAGTACAGTTCAATACAAAAGGTACAGGAGGGCCCTGCTCGTAGAGCTTACATTCTAAAGGGACGGGGTGGTGGTACAAAAGGTAATAGCTGCAGAGAATGATTTGATGGGGGTGGCTAGGGGGACAGTTGTTGTTAGGTGGGTGTGGGATAGGCTTCCCTGAATTAATGAGTTTTCAGGGATCTCTAATGCTCTCTAATGCTCCACAGCTGCATGAGTCTGGATTAGATTTCCACTTACCAGATCCAGACCTCCCATGAGGGAGTTTAAAAAAGTCCAAAATGTAAAATAATAATAATAAAAATAATAATAAAAAGTAATAAAATTAACAGATTTATCCAAACTTCCCATCCCAACATTGAAGTCTCATTATCTCAATGACATTTGCATTCACTGCATCAAATCAGCTTTTCATACTCATGTAGGTGATTACAATGAGTACCGTAATTCAGAATTTTAACGATTGCAGATCAGTAAAAATGTCACTTTTGTGTTAATATGTGTCCTCGTCAACTTGATTTGATCATGTCCGAATGTTATGCTAACAGTTTATACAAACCTTCACTTTAGTCGTTACCTTTTAGATATGTTATATGAAAATCACACTCGTGATATCAGCAGATCTTGATGATTATTGCTTGGGGCACATATTTTTTTTCAAAAGTTTCACAATTTTTTACTAGCTAAATGTAGAAAATAAATATACTGTATATATTTTTTTTAATTGGCTTTTAAACTAAAGTCCTATCTGTCCTAAGAAAAAACAATGTATGTTTTAGGGTAGGCTACAAAACCTAAAAGATATAAGATGCGGAGGACATTGGTGAAATAAAGGTCTGGAACTCAAGGGTTTTATAGCGATAAAATGCCTGGGGACAGACATTTGCAAAAGAAATACGTTTTCTGTCAATGATGACCTTCTGTCCTTCCAGTTTCAATATTATATGCCATATTCATTTTAGATCTAAAATACCAAACAAGTGATAAGCCGACGGACTCCTCCCTCATGCTGGCAATGGCTTTTTATTAATGTAGAAGTGGATACTGAATTAACAGTCTCCATTTCATTCTACATTTGTTACATTGATTGGGTTGACCTTAACCCCGGCAAAAGAAAAGATGATGATATAAATGAGGATACATGGACAGCAAAGTGAACCCTTAAGCCCCATACACACGCGCGGACAATCCGTGGACCAGGTCCGTCGGACCATGTCCGTCATACTTTGTCTGATGTTGGTTTTGCGTACACACGATCGGACAAAGTTGTCGGAAAATCCGATCATTCTGAACGTGGTGACGTTTGTTGCCTACGACGGGACTACGTAGAGGCTAGTAGCCAATAGCTTTGGTCTTGTAATGTGATCTGAGCATGCGTAGCACTTTGTCCGGTCGGACAAGCGTACACACGCTCGGATTTGGTGTGATCGGACCGGGTTGACGGGAAATCTTTCCAGCAGGAGATAAGACTTTGTCCGACGGACAAACCGACGAACACTGTCCGATGGTGCATACACACGGTCTGATTTTTCAACAACCTTGTCCGATCGGACCAAATTGATGAAAAAGTCCGACCGTGTGTATGGGGCTTTAGAATTATGAGCTGTCATTAAAATTATTATTCTGACAAAAAAAAAAAAAACAATGACTGACACGTAAGTATATGTTTCTCTGTATCTGCAGAATTAGTGTGTATATAATTATATAATATTGAAGGTTATCTTTATCTCTCTCTTTTTCCAACACATTTTTGCTTACAATATATTAAACAATTCAACATTTTTATATTTTATAAAAGTATGCAATACATTAACTAAATACACAATCATTATGTCCACCCTTCCACATTATCGTCTGTCTTAACATTAAGAATCACCCCCCTTTAACAACCTCAATACAGGGCACTTACACCCCCTTCCTGCCCAGGCCATTGTTCAGCTTTCAGTGCTGTCACACTTTGAATGACAATTGCGCGGTAATGCTACACTGTAACCATGTGAAATTGTTATAAGTTTATTTTCATAAATAGAGCTTTCTTTTGGTAGTATTTTATCACGCCTTCGTTTTTTATTTTTTCCTAAAAAAAAGACCAAAAATGTTGAAAAAAAATAAGTTTTTCTTAGTTTCTGTCAGTAAATTTTGTAAATAAGTAATTTTTTCTCCTTCACTGATGGGCACTGATGAGTCAGCACTGATGGGCACTGATGAGGTGGCACTTATGGGCAATGATGAGGCGGCACTTATGGGCACTGATTCGGTGACACTGATGAGGAGGCACGAATATGCCACAATTATGGGTACTGATAGGTGGCACTGATATGTGGCACTCATAAGCACTGATAGGCGGCACTGATGGGTGGCACTGGTGGGCACTGGGCACAGGTAGGTGGCACTGGTGGGCACAGATAGGCGGCATGGATAGGCAGCACTGATGGGCATTGATGGGAAGCAGTGATGGGCATTGATGGGCAGCACTGATAGCTAGCACTGACTGGCATCACTAATGGCCACTGATTGCTGGCACTTGTGGGGACTGATTGGTGGCAATTGTGGGCACTGGTTGGCACTGATTGCTGGCAGTGGTGGGCACTTAATTGTAATCAGGGCACTGATGCGGGCGTGTCTACCTATGCCTACATAGGTTTGCTAGTAGGTGTCCCTCATTCCCATCTCAAAATGTTGGGAGGTATGGGGTTGAGTGGAACACTAGGGAGGTGTTTCTAACTGTGGGGGGAGTGTAGTGACAGAAGGAGGAGAGAGATCGCTGTTCCTGATCACTAGGAACAGCAAATCTCTCTCTACTCCCCTGTCAGAACAAGGATCTGTCTGTTTACATTAACAGATCCCCGTTCTGGCTCTCTGAGGAGGGATCGTGGGCCCACGGGCAGACATCATGGTCACCAGCCACGCGCATCGGCTCCGGTGATGCACCGCGGGCTCATGCGCCCCCTAGAGCTCTTGAAGCAGCCGACATACACCTACGGCAATTCACGCAGCCGTGCCAACCTGCCGGAGTATAATGACGGTGGCTGGTCGGCAATTGATTAATGCACTTTACAAATTCTTCTATCTCAGAGATTCCATTGCTAAGAAAATTGTGCTTTTCTTAATGTACAACTCAATGTAATGCTTTTTTTTTTCTTTTTGGATAGATTAAGGGATAGCTTCAGTCTTTTTTTTTTTTTTTTTTTAATTGCCATCTGGCAATGGGGAGATTTCCCTTTTCTTCCTGTACCATAGTCACAACAGGAATTGAGGGAAATCACATGGGTCACCAGAACCCAGTTGGAAGATTTATTACTGATCTAGTAACCACTCAAAATTGGGATTTTATTTCACTTTCAGTGATAATGGTCACAGTCCCCCTAGACACCAATAAAAACGTGACACATGTTCAAATACCAAAAAATACAAATACCAAAAAAATAGGTTTTGCTTTCAGTTATAATTTTAAAAATAAATAATATATATAATTAGGGCTGCACCAATGCTGATTCCAGTATCGGTGCCGATACTAAGCATTTGCTCCAATACTAAAACTAATACCTTCCATGCCGGTTTGCAGCGCAAGGTTCAGGTGCGATTCCAATGCGAATTAAAATGTATGACATTAGAAATCGCACCTGAACTGGATTGAAATCGCACAGGACTCTTTTTGAAATCGCACTGCAAACAGGCTGTAAAACCTCACTGAAACACATATGAAAACTGACATGAATTTTATTTGAAACTGGTGTCTCTGCAAGGAAAATCTGTGCTGTTTTCCCATCAGTTTTCATGCATGTATGAATAAGCCCTAAAAAAACAAAACTGTCACTTGACACTAAAAATAGGTATTGGTAATTGGTACAGGTGAGTACTTGGGAAAAAGTATTGGTACTTGTACTCGGTCTTAAAATACTCCCTATTTTTAATGCATAAAATTAAACCCAAACCATTAAAGTTTCCCTGTAATATAATCCTGACTTGGTAAGTGTGCAGTACACCAAGGAAAAAATTCTGAATGAAATATAATGCTAAAAATAATTGTATAATATAAACAGATTTTACTAGTATATATTTAACCGCTTGCCGACCAGCCGCCATCCTTTTACTGCGGCAGGTCGGCACAATCCCGCGAACCGTCACAGCTATACGTTGGCTCGTGGGATCGGGGTAGCTGGTGCGCGCACGCGCCCACTCCTCAGTGGGGGTGCCGATGCTTGTTGTGACCGCCGGCCACGAGCGATCGCGGCCACGAGAGGCAGAACAGGGACGTGTATGTTTAAACACACAAATCCCTGTTCTGTGAGGAGTGACAGATTGTGAGTTCCTATTAGCTAGGAACCATGATCTGTCACTTCCTCTAGGTCAGTCCCTTCCCTACAGTTAGAAACACACAGGGAACACAGTTAACCCCTTGATTGCCCCCTAATGTTATCCCCTTCCCTGCCAGTGACATTTTTACAGTAATCAGTGCATTTTTATAGCACTGATCGCTGTATATATGCCAATGGTCCCAAAAATGTGTCAAAAGTGTCAGATGTGTCCGCCATAATGTCGCAGTCCCGATAAAAATCACAGATCGCCGCCATTACTAGTAAAAAAAAAAAATAATAATAAAAATGCTATAAATCTATCCCCTATTTTGTAGACACTATAACTTTTGCGCAAACCAATCAATATATGCTTATTGCAATTTTCTTTTACCAAAAATATGTAGAAGAATACATATTGGCCTAAACTGAGAAAAAATTTGCTTTTTAAAAAAAAAAAATTGGGATATTTATTATAGCAAAAAGTACAAAATATTGTGTTTTTTTCAAAATTGTTTCTCTTTTTTTGTTTATAGCGCAAAAAATAAAAACTGCAGAGGTGATCAAATGCCACCAAAAGAAAGCTCTATTTGTGGGGAAAAAAAGGATGTCAATTTTGTTTGGGTACAGTGTCGCACGACCACACAATTGTCAGTTAAAGTGACGCAGTGGCGAATTGCAAAAAATGGTCCGGTCATTCAGCAGCCAAATCTTCCTGGGCTGAAGTGGTTAAATTCAGTTTCTCATCCCTGCTGTTGTATGTATTGTTCTTCAACTCTGCTTTGCACTTCCTTCTAATATAAACATTCAAATGTACTGTGGGGCTAATTTATTAAAACTGGAGGGTGCAAAATCTGGTGCAGCTTTGCATAGAAACCAATCAGCTTCCAGGTTTTATTGCCAAAACTTCATTAACCTCCCTGGCGGTATGATTCTGTCTGGAATTTTGTGCTGAAAGCGGTACAATTGTTGTTTTTAATTATGTAAATTTGGCGTTTTTATATTGTAGGCATGCAATTCTTATGAATAACTCACTTAAATCTGTCCGAACCAGAGTCTAGTAGACATTCCGGGTATGATAAAGTTTGAAACACAAAATCATAATTATAATAATAAAAAAAATATATATATAAAAATGATTCAATAATGTAATCAAATCAAACACACTAAAATTTGCTCAGTTGCAGAATAGTCGCTGTCATTAAATTTATTGTTTGATGATAAATTGTGATTCTAATTTTTTATCAGTGTTTTCTAGCTGGTCTAAAAACCACTTTTGACATAAAGGGACACTTTTTGATTGCTATGGACAATCTCCAGTTTCCAGGCAGAAAAAAATATTTTTATTACATAAAATGACATGCAGGGCACTGGGCAGACCACTAGGGACAAAGGGGATGTGTATTTTTTGTATACAGTACTGTAATCTGTAAGATTACAGTACTGTATGTGTATTGTGTGTTTTTAAACTTTTTTGAATTTGGCGCCGATCTCCGCTCCTGTGCGTCGTAACGTCGCAAGGAATGGAGATTAGCGGCACTCGGCACTGTGTGAATCGAGCGAGCGGACAGCTCGCACACACAGCGGGGAGACATCGCAGGATCCAGGGGATAAGGTAAGTAACCCCCCCCCCCTGTATCCTGCAACGCAAGCCAGAGTCTGGCTCTGGGTTACCGCTTTTGGTACTAAAGTTCCCGCCCCGAGCCAGACTCGGGAATACCGCCAGTGAGGTTAAACAAGCTGAACTTAGAAGCTGATTGGCTGCCATGCACAACTGCACTGGATTTTGCAGTCTCCAGTTTCAGTAAATCAACCCCCTGGGGCTAATTTACTAAAACTGGAAGGTACAAAATCTGGTGCAGCTTTGCATAGAAACCAATCAGCTTCCAGGTTTCATTGCCAAAACTTAATCGAGCAAGCTGAACTTAGAAGCTGATTGATTGCCATGCACAACTCAACTGGATTTTGCAGTCTCCAGTTTTAGTAAATTGACCCCTGGTGCTAAGTTGCTAAAACTAGAGGGTGCAAAATCTGGTGCAGCTTTGCATAGAAACCAATCAGCTTACAGGTTTTATTGCCAAAACTTAATTAAACAAGTTGAACTTAGAAGATGATTGGCTGCCATGTACAACTGCACTGAATTTCGCATTCTCCAGTTTTAGTAAATCAACCCCTGTATTACTCAATATGCTTTTGTTTTAAACTGGGTTTATTCCCCATAAACTATGAAGCCTCTTATAACGGTGCCTTTTAGGTGCTAGAAAATCTAATGTTTAAATGAGTTCAACCTGGTTAGTAAGCAACACTTCCTTTTTCTATTCTACCATCTACAACCAAAAAACACGATACAAACTTTGATCTTAAAATACCCACATCCGCAGACATGAAAGTGATTTATAGGATGCAATTTATTCATAGTAGCTGTAGAGAAAATCGGTAGGGCTCCAGTAGTATAGGTGCCAAATAAAAACGGAGGCTTTCCTTTTTATCTCCTATGTGTTGGATGAAGCTGAAAGCTTCCAGATAGTTACATTTTGACAGCATGGAGTTACTGTTGGGAACAGATCCATGTATGGAAGCAAATGCACAAAAGAATAGATAAGCTGATATCCAGCTATGCAAACCATGTTTAGAGACACTTAAAGGACAACCATCACAAGTCCTGTCTTTCTGGTAAATGCAGAGGACCTAATGCATTGGGTCCTTTTCCTGGTGAAGCCAAGAAAGAGCTGCAGGGACATTTACAAAGGTAAGTGCAATGGGCTTGCCTGGGTGCTGATTGAAATATTGAGCGAATGCCATTGTCTTCTGTTTTGCTGCTGAAACTGTCAGGCTTCTGATTCATTAAAATTCCATCTGATTTGTTAGTATTATAATGAGATTCAGAAGCTACAATGCCCTGCCTGCCCGATCTCAGCAAACACTCCAGGCACAGTTTACAATCTACCAACCTGTTGGGTGAATATTAATGTAACCTGTGCATGGCAGAACTGATGGTAGATACACTCTGACACATCCAAAGACCTTAGAGGCAATGAAACGAAATCTACAGGGAACGACTACTTTCACTGTCGTATTTCAAGGTCACCAAGGTCACAATTCATCTTCCATACAGATGTTTCCAGGCAATCAGACAATAACATACGGGGAATGGAGGGGGGGGGGGTCATTTAATACCATAATGTAAAATGAAGTGATGTGAAATAATCCACAGCAATCAAACACAAATAAGCTTGGATTTGAAGAGAGCATTACGACATTAGATGTTAATAGTTGATTGGTTACTGCATATTAAATAAGGTCCTAGCATTATTTATTTTTGCATCGTACATCACAATGTTTTAGTTTAATGAAGACAGTTGGGATAGTGACATGTTTAACGCTTAGTTTAATTGCCTCAATGTCTTTTGTGGTTTTATATTAAAACATGAAAAAGCATGTGCTTATGTTTAAGATTGGTGATTGTTGAGGAATGCAAAATGTTGCACTTGACATCTTATGTTGGCATATGGCAGTTCAAATAACCTATTAAAGCGCTTATAGTTTATTTGGCTCTTAAAAGAGAAGTGCGGCAAGTACATACTGCACTCACCTATATAGCTTCAGCATCAATTTGTCCCCTGCCGGCTTTACACCGAGAACAGCATTGATCCATAGGTTCTTGGGTCCACTCTGAGTACAGAGCAGTGACTGTCAGTCTCCGCTCTGTGCTCTGCCCCTCCAATGCTCACTAGTGTGCTGGACTGTGGAGGGGGTTGGAGAGGCTGGCTTAGGCTCCTAGCAGCACACCGAGAGGCTGAGCCAGCTGCTGGCCAGGCATCTGGGTGGATCCTGCCATTATTGTCAGGATCCCTGCAGAGCCAGGATCAGCTCTGTGACATTAGCTGACTATAGCGCGCTGACGGCTGACAGTGGGTCACAAGAGTACAGAACTAAGTGCACTCCTGTGACCCACATGGGAAGTATGACCAAAAGAGCTTTGGCCAAACTTATCCTTTATTAGAATGTTTAAATGCTTTGTGTCATTATCCTCTAGGTCAGGGGTCTCAAACTGGTGGCCCTCCAGCTGTTGCGGAACTACAAGTCCCATCAGGCCTATGCCTGCGGGAGTCATGCTTGTAACTGCCAAGTCTTGCAATGTCTCATGGGACTTGTAGTTTAGCAACAGCTGGAGGGCTGCCATTTTGAGACCCCTGCTCTAGGTGCACTACTGAATACCTCTATTGCACATGTGTCAAAGACAGGGCCCACAGGCTAAATCCGGCCCTCTGGGTCATTTTATGTGGCCCTCACACCTCTTCTGCAGCACCCCCCTCGTCTCTACCACCCACATCTCATCAGTCGGCAGTAAAGAGGAGGACAGAACTCCTCCCACAGATCCTGCACCTCTCTGTTCAGCTGCAGTACCCCCTCATCTCCTCTTCCAGACCCTGCACTTTTTTGTTCCCAGCCCTGTCCCCAGATTCTTCCCAGGTAAAGGGGGTGCACTGTGATGTAAGAAAGGGTGGGGGACTCTTGTGTTCTGATGGTGGGTGGATCTTGGCATCTGATGTAAAGGGGGGGGGGGTGCTCTGGACAACCAGCCCTTTGAGGGCGACCATGAGGCTGATGCGGCCTGCGATTAAATTGATTTTGACACCCCTGCTCTATTGCATAAAATATTGACAAATGTATTTTACATACCATTATTTGTTTGGTACAGATTGCAAAGTTTACTTTAATCATTTTTTTAATTGCCATACTAGTTGCTTCTCACATTTAAAAAATGCAGGTTTGGTTCAACAGCAATAGTTTATCTGGCCCATTGCCTTTTCTAAAAAACACATTAATAAGGAATCATAAGGAAACAATGTCAATGTTTTTGTTGACCCTAACAAGGTCAACTGTTTTGGATGCTGCTTTTGCTGGCCTTTCATTTGTTGCCTGGTTCTTGGGTTAAGCCTTTTGTTTTAATGCTTTGGGTCACTGTCCTTTACAAGTAAGCTAATAAGGACTTTTTCAGACTTAATGAGTCGCATAAATATTCTGGGTCAGTGATTCTGTAAGTTTTGAAATTAGTGGGTCTGCAAAACATCCAGTCAACCAGAATTTTCAGAAGAAGTATAGCAATGGCACCTCCAATATTTTTTTTATTTTTCTCAAGACAGGTTTAGTTTAACCTTAGAATGCTAAAGCAGAAGTCCATATTGTGTAGAAAGATGGACTGAGAGAGGTGGTTAAAAGAGTATAATTATCTTCCTTTCCCCAGTTAGAAGGTTCAAAATCCCACTTCCATAATGGTTTTGGCAGCGCTAATATGTTTTCTGAATACTGCAATCCCTTTGGGTGTTGGGGGTTTTCCTATAGATTGCTAAGGCCCAGAGATAGAACTACAGGCCCACCATAATGTTTTGGAGGGTCTAGAAGGTCTCTGTTATTGGGAATTGATTAACACAGTTCTGGATTTCTTTATTCCCATCAGATATGAAAACTACTTTATACTGTTTCATTGTTTTAGTGCTTCTGTGAACTGCTCTGTTTGAAAAGCACCTTCAGGGGATTTAAACAATAGCTTTCAGCTTCATATTGTGAATGGGAATTTCTGCGTTTTATTACTTTCACAAATGTAACCTTCAGTCATTTTACTAGTATTTTCCATAAAGGCCTAAATATTTTTTACATTTTTATTTTTATTTTTATTTAATACTGATAGTACTTTCACAATTTTAATCTGCAGTAATTTTACTAGAATTTTCTATAAAGGCCTAAATATTTTTTATTTAGTTTTTTTATTATAATAGTGATAGTATTTTCACTAATTAAACCTGCATTCATTTTACTCGTATTTTCTATACAGGCTTAAATATTTTTTTACCTTTTTCTTCAAAATTATTATTTTAATTTTTTTAACCTAAAATTGTTATTGAGGAAAATAAGTATGCATCAATTACAAGGCAGATAAAACAGCATTAAAGAATATGTTGGATGCAAAAATGTCACAAGAAGTTAGCAGTACAGAAAAAAACAACAAGACAAAACAAATATACAAGAAATCAAGGTTGGGGCCAATAATGGAGTATAAACCTGCCAACCCAAGGGGATCAAACTGTGGACAGGTTGACTCCACCAAGGACACCAACAACCGGTAATCATAGTTCCTAAACCTAGGAAAAACAGCCATAAGTGAAGGGTGAAATTAATCAGAAACTAAAATTACACCTCTAAAGAAGGGTATTATGAGAAGTAGAAAAATATTATGCATTAATCCTATCCTGAGACAGTACAAAAACATTAATCTATCCATTACATAGAATGCATCAAACATGAAGCATAGCATCAGCCATGGAGTTTGGCATGGGGCTGACCCAACCAGGGTGCCCAATTTTTGAAACATTTTGGGGCCCTCTGCTCTTTATGGGCTAACATTTTTTCATACTGACATTGTATATTAATCCTAGATATAACTGAAGATAAACTAGGAGGAGCGGCAGTACGCCAGCTCTGGGTGATAGTTTTGCGGGAGGTGAATAGAATATGGGCTACCACTGTTTGGACGGGTGAGGGTAAGCCTCCAACCCCAAACTCAGCAGGTCCAGAGCAGGTGTAAGTGGGATAGAAATCCTTGTCATTGATGCCAGAAATCTTGAGATAGTATGCAAAAAACTACGTATTTTGGGACAGTTCCATAATACATGGTATAGGCTGCCTACTTGTTGACAATTTCTTCAAAATTAATACTAATAGTGCATGCAACCTGTGTGCCAGTGTGCATGCATGTGTGTGCATTCAATATATAAAGAATATCAAGATCATTTAAAAAGGCACAATGCATAATGTATAAAGTATACTGAGAAACATCAACTAATCCCATGTGTCTACTGTAGTCAAATCAGGGAAAGAAAAAATCCAAATGGATAGTTAAGGAAAGTGGAAAAACAACGCTGCCCCCGTGTCTTATATGGTTGGTGTTGCTATTGCATCTTAACCACTTCAGCCCCGGACCAATTTGCAGCCAAAGGACCAGGCCCCTTTTTACGATTCGGCACTGCGTCGCTTAAACTGAGAATTGCGCGGTCGTGCGACGTGGCTCCCAAACAAAATTGGCGTCCTTTTTTTCCCACAAATAGAACTTTCTTTTTGGTGGTATTTGATCGCCCCTGCGGTTTTTATTTTTTGCACTATAAACAAAAATAGAGCGACAATTTTGAAAAAAATGCAATAAATATCCCCCAAAAATATATAAAAAAATTTTTTTTCCTCAGTTTAGGCCGATACGTATTCTTCTACATATTTTTGGTAAAAAAAATTGCAATTAACGATTATTGATTTGTTTGCGCAAAAGTTATAGCGTTTAGAAAATAGGGGATAGTTTTATAGCATTTTTATTAATATTTTTTTTTTTACTAGTAGTGGCGGCGATCAGCGATTTTTATTGTGACTGCGACATTATGGTGGGCACATGGGACATTTTGACACATTTTTGGGACCATTGTCATTTATATAGAAATCAGTGCTATTTAAATGCACTGATTCCTATGTAAATGACACTGGCAGTAAAGGAGTTAACCACTAGGGGCGGGGAGGGGCTAAGTGTGACGTGTTGTGTTTTTTTTTTACAGTAGGGGGGCGTGGCTGTACGTCTGACGTCATTGATCGACTTTCCCGATGACAGGGAACAGTGACAGGCAGTGTAGGAAGCGCGGGGAGAGGTTTGTTTACACAGACCTCTCCCAGTTCTTCAGCTCTGTGACCCGATCGCGGGAAACCAGCGGTGATCGGGTCCGCTGATCCCGAGGCCGTGGTCACGGAGCTCCTGACCGGGTCGCGACAGCGGGACGTACCTGTACGTGCTTTTGCCTAGCCGTGCCATTCTGCCGACGTAAATGTGCAGGAGGCGGTCGGGAAGCGGTTAAAGTGGTTGCAAACCACTTAAAAAAAAAATCCCTGCAAGACAAAGGCATAATGAGCTAGTATGCATAGCATACTAGCTCATTATGAGTTATTTACCTTAGATTGAAGCCCCTGCATCTGTCCTTGTACACCGGCAACATCTCTCCCAGAGTTACTTCCGGGTATCACAGGCTCCGGCGCTGTGATTGGCCGAAGCCGTGATGACGTCACTCCCGTGCATGCACGTGAGAGCTGCCGGTAATGGAATACTAGCTGAAGCAAGGGCGCTGACTTTAACCACTTCAGCCCCGGACCATTTGGCAGCCAAAGGACCAGAGGTCTTTTTTCAATTTCGCACTGCACTACTTTAACTGGTAATTGCGCGGTCATGCAATTTTGTAACCAAACGAAATTTGCGTCCTTTTCTTCCCACAAATAGAGCTTTCTTTTGATGGTATTTGATTGCCTCTGTGATTTTTATTTTTTGAGATATAAACGGAAAAAAAAAAAAAAAGAGCGAAAATTTTGAAAAAAAAAAAGAGATTTTCTACTTTTTGTTATAAAAAAAAAATCTAATAAACTCAATTTTAGTCAAACATTTGGGCCAAAATGTATTCAGCCACATGTCTTTAGTAAAAAAAATGCCAATAAGCGTATATTTATTGGTTTGCGCAAAAGTTATAGCGTCTACAAACTAGAGTACATTTTCTGGAATTTACACCGCTTTTAATTTATGACTGCCTATTTCATTTCTTGAGGTGCTAAAATGGCAGAGAAGTACAAAACCCCCCCAAATGACCCCATTTTGGAAAGTAGACACCCCAAGCTATTTGCTGAGAGGCATGTTGAGCCCATTGAATATTTTTTTTTTTTAGTCCCAAGTGATTGAATAAAGACAAAAATAAAAAAGATTTTTTTTTTTTTTTCAAAAAGTTGTCACTAAATGATATATTGCTCACACATGCCATAGTTATATGTGGAATTGCACCCCAAAATACATTTTGCTGCTTCTCCTGAGTATGGGGATACCACATGTGTGGGACTTTTTGGGAGCCTAGCCGCGTACGGGGCCCCGAAACCCAAGCACCGCCTTCAGGATTTCTAAGGGTGCAAATTTTTGATTTCACTCCTCACTACCTATCACCGTTTCGAAGGCCATAAAATGCCAAAATAGCACAAAACCCCCCCAAATGACCCCATTTTGGAAAGTAGACACCCCAAGCTATTTGTTGAGAGGCATGGTGAGTATTTTACAGCTCTCATTTGTTTTTGAAAATGAAGAAAGTAAAGAAAAAAAAAATTTTTTTTTTTCTTTTTTCAATTTTCAAAACTTTGTGACAAAAAGCGACATCTGCAAAATACTCACAATACCTCTCAGCAAATAGCTTGGGGTGTCTACTTTCCAAAATGGGGTCATTTTGGGGGGTTTTATGCCATCTGGGCATTCCATGGCCTCCGAAACTGTGATTGGCAGTGAGAAGTGAAATAAAAAAATTACACCCTTAGAAAGCCTGAAGGCGGTGATTGGTTTTTGGGGTTCCGTACGCAGCTAGGCTCCCAAAAAGTCCCACACATGTGGTATCCCCGTACTCAGGAGAAGCAACAGAATGTATTTTGGGGTGTATTTCCACATATGCCCATGACATGTTTGAGCAATATATCATTTAGTGACAACTTTTTGTAAAAAAAATATATATATTTTTTTTTTTTCATTATTCAATCTCTTGGGACAAAAAAAAAAAAATATTTAATGGGCTCAACATTGCTCTCATCAAATAGCTTGGGGTGTCTACTTTCCAAAATGGGGTCATTTGGGGGGGGTTTGAACTGTCCTGGCATTTTATGCACAACATTTAGAAGCCTATGTCACACGTCACCCACTCTTCTAACCACTTGTAGACAAAGCCCTTTCTGACACTTTTTGTTTACATGAAAACATATTTTTTTTTTGCAAGAAAATTACGTTGAACCCCCAAACACTATATATATTGTTAAAGCAAAGGCCCTACAGATTAAAATGGTGGGTGTTGCATTTTTTTTTTTTCCACACAGTATTTGCGCAGCGATTTTTCAAACGCATTTTTTTGTGGAAAAAAAAAAAATACACTTTTTTTTATTTTAATGCACTAAAACACACTATATTGCTCAAATTTTTGATGAAATAAAAAATATGATCTTAGGCCGAGTACATGGATACCAAACACGACATGCTTTAAAATTGCGCACAAACACGCAGTGGCGACAAACTACATACATTTTTAAAAGCCTTTAAAAGCCTTTACATGATACCACATTAGATTCACGGAGGAGGTCTACTGCTAAAATTACTGCCCTCGATCTGACCTTCGCGGTGATACCTCACATGCATGGTGCAATTGCTGTTTACATATGACGCCAGACCAACGCTTGTGTACGCCTTTGCGCAAGAGAAGGGGGGGCAGGGGTGCTTTTTTTTTTTTTTTTTGTTTTTTTTTTTATTTATTTAGCTTTTTTATTTTATTTTTAAACTGTTCCTTCCATTTTTTTTCTTTGTTATGATTTTTATTGTTATCTCAGGGAATGTAAATATCCCCTATGATAGCAATAGGCAGTGACAGGTACTCTTTTTTTGAAAAAATTGGGGTCTATTAGACCCTAGATCTTTCCTCTGCCCTCAAAGCATCTGACCACACCAAGATTGGTGTGATAAAATGCTTTCCCAATTTCCCAATGGCGCGGTTTTATATCCGGGAGGGGGGACATTCCCTCCCACTGCTTGTAAAAGCAGTCTAGAGGCTAATTACCCGCTAGAATTGCTTTTACATGAAAGCCGATCACTGGCTGAAAAGAATGATACCAAGATGATACCTAAACCTGCAGGCATCATTCTGGTATAACCATTCAAAGTCCAGCAACATACTGGACATATATTGTAATCTTTTTTTTTTTCATGCAGCCTCTTGGCTGAACGAAAAAAGAGATTGATTGGTGGGTATGCCCACCATTAGAATACCTCCCTTCATCCACCCACTTCTAATGATGGGCATACATGCACCATTTATATATGCCGATGCATGGGGGCATCCTCCCGCAAAAGTTATGCCGTGTACACACGGTCGGAATTTCGACCGTATGTACGTGGCATTAGGAGCCAATCGCTCCTCCCCCCCCTGCTGCCCCCATGCTTCGGCATATATGCTCTTTTTTTTAACTGTGGTGGTGAAATCACCTCCTACAGCGTTGGAGTCGCGGCTTTATGTATCGTGGGAGCAAACGCTGTTGCTGTCAAGATAAATAAATCCGCGTTGCAACTGAATGGCGCACCTGAAAACAAAAAAATGCTCAACACTAAAACACAGTAAACAAAATTACATACCTGAAAAGCAAGCGTGATAAAACATGATAAAACATAATAAAACATTGCAGAATAGAATGGAGTAAAAAAAAGAGCAACAATAGAGAGAGAATAGAGTGAGAGAGAGAACAATAAAACGACAACTATTTTATTTTTTTTTATTTTTTTGAGATTCACAGGTAAAAAAGCTCCTGACTGAAGCGACTGAATCAAAACGCTACCACAAAAAAAACTGTTAGCGATCGCAGGGATCAGGCCTGACTCTGCGAACGCTGCAGTTATGTGTGCTTAGTGTTTTGTAAGTGACAGTGATCGATCGATACTGCACTTGGGTGGGCTGGGCTGGGCGGGGGGGGAAAACGCAGGTGCTAGCAGGTATCTGGGCTGATCCCGCTAACAATGCGTTTTTTTTTGGAACCCTAAACTGCTGGGACGCTAGTATAGATCTGATCAGATATCGATCTGTTCAGATACTGTGCCACTAAGGGAGGTGTATGCTTTGCGCGTGGGTGTTTGCGGTACTGGCACTAACCTGGGGGCGACGCAGACCTTATTTGACCCTAAAACCTAATTGATATCACCCGCCGGGCGATCAGGGGGTTTAAACCGTTATTGGGTAATAAATGGCGGGTGCCCTGACAGTATAAAAAACAAGCTAACTAACCAGCGTCACCCGTAACAGTAATACAAAAAAAAACTGGTTACCTAGCGACACTAATGCAGCGATCAGAAAAAACGATCGCTTAGTGACACTGGCAAAAGGGGGTGAAAGGGTTAACTAGGGGCAATCAGGGGGTTAAACCTTTATTAGGTAATATATGGGGGTACCTGACGCTATATAAAAACCTGACGGGGAACCTAAATAACGAAATAACTAACTGGCTAACCAGCGTCACCAGTGACAGTTATACAGTGATCACTGGTGAAAGGGTTAACTCTAGGGGCAATCAGGGGGTTAAAACCTTTATTTAGGTTGTAATATGGGGGTACCTGACCTATAAACCTATTTATGAACCTATATAAACATGGCGGTTACCTATAAAAAAAAAAAAAAAATGGTTACCTAGCTACACTAATGCAGCGAACAGAAAAACGATCGCTTTGTGACACTGGCAAAAGGGGGTGAAAGGGTTAACTAGGGGCAATCAGGGGGTTAAAACCTTTATTAGGTAATATATGGGGGTACCTGACGCTATATAAAAACCTGACGGGGAACCTAAATAACAAAATAACTAACTGGCTAACCAGCGTCACCAGTGACAGTTATACAGTGATCACTGGTGAAAGGGTTAACTCTAGGGGCAATCAGGGGTTAAAACCTTTATTTAGGTTGTAATATGGGGGTACCTGACCTATAAACCTATTTATGAACCTATATAAACATGGCGGTTACCTAAAAAAAAAAATGGTTACCTAGCGACAGCAGTGACACTAATACAGCGATCAGAAAAACGATCGCTTAGTGACACTGGCAAAAGGGGGTGAAAGGGTTACCTGGGGGGCAATCAAGGGGTTAAACCTTTATTAGGGGGGGGTAGGGGGCTACCTTGGACCTAAAACTAACTGCCCTGACAGTTATTACAGTCACACTGACACTAAATGCAGTGATCAGTAAATAAATGATCACTGCAATTAGTGACACTGTGACTGGGGGGGGAGGGGGTGATCTGGGGGGTGATCAGGGGGTGACAGGGGGGTGGAATATGTGCCTAACTGTACTGGTGTCAGTGTAGTGTTGTGCACTAACCTGTACATGTTCGCCGCTCGGCGTCTCCGGTCACATAGACCGGCGCACCGAGCGTGACATCACTTCCGCCTTCCTGTCTATACAATAGACAGGAAGGGGAAGTTTCTCATTGGCCAGGAGCGATCGCGAGGGGGTGGCCAGAAACCACTGGCCGTCCCCTCGTCCCGGATCGCTCCTGAAGCGATCCCGACCGTCCCCGCCGGCGGAGGGGGGTCCGATCGGACCCCCCAACCGCCGGAAGAATGTCACGTACAGGTACGTGATTCTGCCTGTACGTGCCATTCTGCCGACGTAAATATACAGGGGGCGGTCGGGAAGTGGTTAAGGAGCTATCCGGGGTTGCTACAGGTGAGCCTTATTATAGGCTTACCTGTAGCAAAAAAGTGGTTGTAAAGGGTTTACAACCACTTTAAAGCATAACTCCACTTTTGTTGAGAAAAAAACATTCCCTTCTGGGGGATCTTTGTACATTGCAATTATTATAACAACCTTTGTTGCTGATTCCTACCTTTTGTTATTCTGAAGAAATCCCTGTTTGTTCCTCTGTGCCTCTGTGCAGAGTGGGTCTAATGGGAGTGGTTTCATAATTATCCATCAGCTGTGCAGCTGCAGAGCACTAATGAGGAAAGCTGCTGGGTCTGCATCCCTTTAGACATGTTCCTATTGGGAGTATCTCACCAAAAATAACATTTTTTGCTGCAGGGGAATCCCTGAAATTGGACTTGTATCTTAGAGCAGACTTCTGGAAAAATTGGTGAGCCAATCTCACAAGCAGGAAATTATGTTTCTGAGGGGCGTTCTGTACATATTCTGTGTACAGAACCCCTCCAGTTAGCCATATTGCATTTTCAGAAAATTACAGTGGCTGCAGATGGAGAGGTAATTTTTAATAACATTCAGAATATGACTTGTGTCGCAATTGTATACGTTTTTTTTTTTTTTTATTTGCTATTTTTTTTTCCCCCGCGAAAGTGGAGTAACCCTTTAAGGTATTTATGTTGAAATTATGGATGTTTTTGCTGGTTGTATTTTTCTCTAAATCCCAAATAGGCATATTTGTGTTTCTGCTGCTCAGAATTCTTTTATGACTCTTCCAGTCCTCTTACGAAGTGTAAATTGTACTTCGCACCAAGTTCCTGAGCTGTATGGCCCGCTGACAAAGTTGTAAAAGCTGTCCGTTTTCTTTGGCAGCCTATCACAATTCCTTTATGCCTCCCTGTTGTACCCGGAGCTGTTACATCTTTTGCAGAGATCTGTGTCCAGTCAGCATGATGCTATGTAACTAACACAAAGGATTCTGGATGTGCTGCCAGTGTGTTCCCACAAGCTTCCGTCTGGAGTGCCTTCTGCGAGGAGGCTCGGCATTGTAGCTTGCTATTTCGTTTCAGCATTTTTTTTTTTTTTTTGCACGGCTTTTGTCTACGTGACACTGTTCCAGGAGTTTGCAAAGCAATATTCCCTGCAGCTCGGAGCACACAACACAAAGGCAACAAAAAAAAACATGTTATGAATAGATGTACAGACAAAAAAAAAGCTTTTATATTCAAAAATCTGTACTTGCTTTAGCCAGACTTTTAGACATAAATATAGTTCAATTGCCCATAATCATGTACCTTCTTTGGGCATCAAAAATAATAACCGAAAAATAACTGTACTATGCAGCATGAAAGAAATGTAGTGTCTTCCTACAAACGATTATTAAACACCTCTGGCTACCGTCATGGTATTCATCACAGTTTGGATTTGTACAAAAGGGTACGGCTATTGGTTTTTATTTGTAACAATGGTAAAACAAAGTGCTGCAATGTCAAATATACATGATAAAGGGCATAGTCCCCTACTCTCAAGGGATACCAACAAGTACACCAGCCATATGGACTGATATCCCCTTGGATAAGGGGCCATGAACAAAAAAATCCCACAACCATGCTAAATAAAAACTTGTCTGCCAGTCGACATTGGATGGGGGCTTTAGGAGGGTCTCTTAAAAATTCAGGCTTTCCTTCCAGTCCAGAGCTGATAGACCAAGGGTCTCCAAACTACGGCCATCCAGTTCTGGAACTATAATTCCCATCATGCCTAGTCATGTCTGTGAATGTCAGAGTTTTACAATGCCTCATGGGATGTGTAGTTCCGCAACAGCTGGATGGCCATAGTTTGGAGATCCCTGTGATAAAAAGTAGGCAACTCCACTTCATTAGTCCCAGAAGGCGGTGAAGGAACTAGGAGAACAGGTAACTAGCTACCTTGGTGGAATGGTAAAAGGATATCCTTACCTATTCAATTAAAGTGATTGTAAAGAAGTTTTTTTTTTTTATCTTAATGCATTCTATTCTATTAACCACTTCAGCCCCGGAAGAATTTAACCCCCCCACTGACCAGAGCACTTTTTACGTTACGGCACTGCATCGCTTTAACTGATAATTGTGCGGTCATGCGGCGTTGCACCCAAACAAAATTGACATCCTTTTTTCCCATAAATAGAGCTTTCTTTTGGTGGTATTTGATCACCTCTGCGGTTTTTATTTTTTGCACTATAAACAAAAAAAGAGCGAAAATTTTGAAAAAAAAAGAAATATTTTTTAATTTTTGCTATAATAAATATCCCCCAAAAATATATAAAACAACAAATTCCTTCCTCGTTTATGCCGATATGTATTCTTCTACATATTTTTGGTAATAAGCGTATATTGATTGGTTTGCACAAAAGTTATAGCATCTACAAAATAGGGGGATAGATTTATGCCATTTTTTTTTGTAGTAATGGTGGCGATCTGAGATTTTTATCGTGACTGCGACATTGCAGCGGACACATCAGACACTTTTGACACTATTTTGGGACCAGTGACATTTATACAGAGATCAGTGCTATAAAAATGCACTGATTACTGTATAAATGACACTGGCAGGGAAGAGGTAAGCACTATGGGGCGATCAATGGGTTAGGTGTGTCCTAGGGCGTGATTCTAACTGTGGGAGGGATGGGCTCACTAGAACATGACAGAGATCATTGCTCCCGGTGACAGGGAGCAGTAGATCCCTGTCATGTTGCTAGGCGCTCTGTTGCTGCTCTGTGTCAGGATCGCAGGCCCCCGGTGGACATCGAGCCTGCAGGACCTGCAGGCACGCTCACGGAGTATGCGTCTTAAAGAGGACGTACGGGCAGCACAGTGGTGTAGTGGTTGGTACTTTCACCTAGCAGCAATAGGGTCGCTGGTTCAAATCCTGACCACGACACCATCTGTCTTGAGTTTGCATGTTCTCCCTGTGCCTGCATGGGTTTCCTCCGGATACTCCGGTTTCCTCCCACACTCCAAAGACATGCTGGTAGGTTAATTAGATCCTGTCGAAAAAAATTGGCCAAACATGTGTATGTTGTATGTGTATGTGTTTGTAAGTGTGTCAGGACCCCATGGTGTAAAGGATCGCGCTATACCGCAGATGGACACCGGCGGCAAAAAGCGCCCTGAGGTGATTTAGTTTGCATAGGTAGCGCAATACAAGTCACTCATTCATTTGCGCAGCCGTGCCATTGTGCTGACGTACATCGTCGCGCACTGGTCAAATAATGATATTTTAAAAAAAAAACGTTCAAATCGTTTTTTGGATCAGATTTATACACATGGCCCTAAAGGCAGCTTCCATTTTTAAAAAAAGCTTGCAATGTGCAATTAGGGGACAGATTGTGGGCCATTTCTTTTAACCACGAACCGCCCCATGTACATATACTGTGACGGACGGGGAGGCTGCTCTGTGTCACATACATGTACGTGATCCAACATTTCCGGGTAGGAGGCGTGCACGACTCGCCACCCTAACTTTGCTGCCATTCGGTACCGCACAAGTCAGTAGGCAGGTCCAGTGTCATTAGTACAGTGACAGTGTATAGTACAGTGGCAGCTGGTGCTCACATTTCTTGGGGGGGGGGTGACACGCGGCTCCCACCCAACCAAGCAGCCCCCCTCACCCAGCCAGCCACCAGACCACCACTAAACCATCCTCCCACCCCTCGTCACATGATTGATCACTATTAACTTTACAACACCCACTCCCCCTTGGATCGCCACTTAGCTGGCTCGCCCGTCACCCGGCAGGCCCCCCGCCAGCCCCGCTCTCTTACCTTTTATCCCTGTGTCTCTCTCCCCGAGTCTCGGAGGTTTCTTCCCGAGCAATCAGGAGTCCTGGAATCCTGCCAATGGGGTCTTTGGACTCCCGGCCAATCAGGGCCTGATGGTCGCTTCTCCTCCTGGTCATTCAGGACTTAGGACTCACAGGCAAAAGGGTCTCAGGACCCGCTTTCTGATTGGCCGGTAGGAGAAACAGGAAGACATTAGCAAATATTAATTTTGATTAATCTCCACCCTCAGGCTCTAATCATGTCCTTCCAAAAAAGCAAAACAAAAAAACAGTTGAAATCCTTTTATTAGCATTAACATACAATGTACCACCCAAGCCATGAGATCTTTAACCCTTTGTTAGAGCAGACAGTGTACACAACTAGTTTGCAACTGATAACAAGATATGCCAACAAAGTACAGACAGTGTTAAGGCAGGATAAACATACCCCTCCCTAATATTGCATTGAAGGAGAAAGCTAAGTAGGATTTTTCAGCAATGAAAAAGGTAAGCAGCAATTTTTTTAATATTATGCTTTGTGAATGGGACTATGTAAGAAATATCAAATATCATGTGGCTGCAAACGTGGAAACGCACTTAAATTTAACAGAGATTCTTTGTTGTAACTGGACTGTGGAATCCTGGTAAATTCCCAGAGTCCATTTCCAACACTCAGTGACATGTTTCATTCATTCCATAATTATTTGGCTAGGACTATTAAAGTTTATTTTTTATTTTTTTCATGCTGAGGTGATGAGTGTAGTTAATAAAAAAGTATCACAGACAGTACTCAATGGTATTTCCTTCAGAATTTAGAGTGAATAAATAAAATAGTGTGGGAATTGGCCTGTATGTCCCAAATGCCACAGTCAGGTAACTATCACGATGTACTGTTGTACTGTGAATACTTCTGTTGCTGCACTGTACAAATCTGACTTCCAAAAAGCAATACCATCATGCAATAATAGGAGACCCAACTTTCGGCAAGACAAAAAAGATGGCCTTTGCATTCACCTTTTAAATTTTTTTTGGAATGAACTGAAGATCACGTAGAGGAATTTTATCTACATACAGTATATAGTAAAACCTATTTTTCACCTATGTGTATTCCCTTTTAGTAATTATTATTATTATACAGGATTTATATAGCGCCAACAGTTTACGCAGCAATTTACAATATAAAAAGAAAGACAATACAGTTATAATACAATAAAATACAAGAGGATTAAGAGGGCCCTGCTCAAAAGAGCTTACAATCTAATAGGGTGGGGCAGGTGGTACAGAAGGTTGTACCTGTGGGAAGTGGTAAAAGATTAGTTGGAGGCGAGAGACGTGATAAGTAATGGACCCTAAAACCAGCTCACCAAAGAGGATTGGCAAGTTACCCCATCATCTAAGCTGCACATAAACCTCCCCAGTTCCTACACCATCTACTACTGGTGAGGGTGAGATTGGTCCGTTTAATACCCCACCAAAAAGAAATGGCAAGTTACCCTTTATCTAAACTGCATATAAACCTCTCTAATTCCCATATTATTTACAAGTAGTGATGGTGAGATGGGCGCCATTAACACCCACCACAGGGGGATTGCAAGTTACCCAAGCTGCACATAAACCTCTCCAATTCTCACACCACCTACTAGTGGTGAGGGTGAGATGGACCCTTTTAACATTCCACAAGATAATGCCACCTTATCTAACCTGCAGATACATTTCTCTAATTCCAAACAAACAAACTACTAGTGCCGTGGCTAGACTCAGTGGAAGAGGAAGCCCCCTCTTAAAGAACCAACCTGGTACTGAAGGAATTACAGACTAATAATAGACTGGCAAGGAGTCTATCTGCCACAGCCCCCAACAATGAGAATACTGGTGTTATGCTTGGTATGCCAGGCTGGTATCTCTCTTCTTTTTTGCATGAATTAATTCAGGGATGGCTGTTTTGCACTTCAGAAACAGTATGCATTTGTTTCATAATGAAGTCTGTTTCAAGTTTTTAGAACAACTGAATCATTTGATTTAATATATATTCCAACATCTAAAATGATAATTAAAATATGTTAGCTTTGAATATTATCATCAGCAGCATCCCTTATTTCTATTAAAGAACAAATCATGTTATAATCCTATTGTTCTATTTTCTTCACGCTGTATTCCCTATATAAATAAAACAATGTAGAGTAATGCAAGTAAAGGAGTCATTATACCTAAAGTGAGACAAAATAGTCAATGATCCATAAATAATAAAAGGCGCGTAGTTGTAAATGAAAAGCACATCTACTTTAACACTAATTACAAGCAAATGGGGATAGAGTGAAATCATTTCATCAGTGCTTACTTACTAGACCGATAAAAAAATATCCATGAAGGGCCTTTGCTTAGGGACCACAAAACCTGGGCAAGCACTATCAGTCATGATGGTAAATTCTGGATTGCAGAAATTCTAAATTTGTGTGTAATCCCTTTGATCAATGTATATACAGTAAATAGTTCATAGTTAGTAAGGTTGAATAAAGACACCAGTCCATCCAGTTCAACCTGAGTGAGTGTCTACAATTGTCCCTATCCCTGTACATTGCACACTCACATTGGTCCCTACCCTCAAGGAGCCCACAATCCAAGGTCCCCATTCATATACTAGGGCCAATTTTTGGACAGAAGCCAATTAACCTACCTGCATGTCTTTGGATTGCGAGCATAATTAGTTCTGGAAACATGCTTGTAATCCAAAGCACTCGTATACCATAAGAAATAATGAAAACTCAGATGATTCGTTTCACAACCATTTATTCATAAGTCCTTCAGTTTATAATCCATATAAAAAGATTATAGCAATGTGACCAGGTTGTGTAACCATAAAATGTCCATCCACAAATGGAAGCCTTCACAAGGGGATTATTAGCAAAATTCAGAAGGAACTGCAGAGTATAAAAAAAGAAGAGAGGCGCTTCTAATGCCGCGTACACACGTACGGACTTTTGCCGGCGGACCTAAGTCCAGCGAACAATCCGCTGGACTTTCCCGCTAGGTACGCCGGACTAAAAAGCGAACGGACTTGACCACACACGATCACGCAAAAAGTCCGGCGGTTCACGCGATGACGTACGCACGTACGACGGGACTAGAAAAAGGAAGCTCGAGATCCCAAACGACACCCTTTGGGCCCCGTCAGCTAATCTCGTGTATATCGCGTGTTAGTTGACGTTTGGTTAGAGACGATTCGCGCTTCTCAGACTTCTGCTTAATTCGTTCGCTTCTGCCGTTCAGTTTGTGCTTGTGAGGTTTGTATCTGGCTTTCAGTGCGTGTGGATCAGTTCCTACCTGTTCTCAGGCCGTTCTGGTCCGCTCGTTCCTGTTTTTCAGGTCGTTCTTCATAGGCCTTGCTGTTCTTCAGTGCGTTCTGTTAAGTTGTTTGTTTGATCAGCCGACCGTTTTGAAGCCATGGAGTGTGGACGTACTCGGGAACGAGTTCGTGCTGTGCAGGGGCTCGGTGTTGCGGTTAACACCTTGGCACGAGCCCGGTCCATGAACAGGGTGAGGAGGAGTTCATGGACCAAGAATTGGTTGCGCCAGCGTGACCAATTCTCGCATATGCCTTTGCTCCGTGAGATCCGTGAGAATAATCCTGATGATTTCAGGAATTATCTCCGGATGACGGACCCCATTTTTCACCGTCTGTTGGCTTCGCTGTCCCCTTATATTAGCAGGCAGAATACCTGCATGCGGCAAGCCATCAGTGCGGAGCAGAGGCTAGTCGCCACGTTGCGTTACTTGGCGACGGGGAGAAGCTTGCAGGACCTCAAGTTCACGACAGGCATCTCCCCCCAGGCTCTGGGGCTCATTATTCCAGAGACCTGTTCTGCCATTATCCACGTCCTGCAGGAGGAATACATTAAGGTAAGTCTTCTCTTTTAAAATTACCTATGTCTTGTATGTTTGTTAATGTAGTGCATCAATGTCATCATTAGCTAATTACCATGATAGGACTATTCTATGAATGTCGCCTATTCCTTTTTTTTCTGGATTTTGTTTTTTTTTTGTCTAGTATTTTATGTTTGACTTATCGAAATAGTTTTAAGAATGTATTATTTAGTGGGTCACATGCATATTTGCTTGCACCAACCTCCCCAGCATGGAAGCTTGGCCCCCTAAACACCCCTAGCCTAGTCACTTTCTTTGGTTAAAAATGTATATTACCAGCTCCATTGTACAGCTTTACTCACCCCCCCTTTCACCCCCCTTGACCCTCATTTTTAAATTGATTGCATGTGTTTTTGGTCAGCTTGTAATTATCCCCACCCCCCCCACACCCCCTGATAATTAATATCATGTGGTTTTGGTCAGCTTGTAATTATCCCCACCCCCCCCCACACCCCCTGATAATTAATATCATGTGTTTTTGGTCAGCTTGTAATTATCCCCACCCCCCCCCCCACACCCCCTGATAATTAATATCATGTGTTTTTGGTCAGCTTGTAATTATCCCCACCCCCCCCACACCCCCTGATAATTAATATCATGTGTTTTTGGTCAGCTTGTAATTATCCCCACCCCCCCCACACCCCCTGATAATTAATATCATGTGGTTTTGGTCAGCTTGTAATTATCCCCACCCCCCCCACACCCCCTGATAATTAATATCATGTGTTTTTGGTCAGCTTGTAATTATCCCCACCCCCCCCCACACCCCCTGATAATTAATATCATGTGGTTTTGGTCAGCTTGTAATTATCCCCACCCCCCCCCCACACCCCCTGATAATTAATATCATGTGGTTTTGTTCAGCTTGTAATTATCCCCACCCCCCCACACCCCCTGATAATTAATATCATGTGTTTTTGGTCAGCTTGTAATTATCCCCACCCCCCCCCCCACACCCCCTGATAATTAATATCATGTGTTTTTGGTCAGCTTGTAATTATCCCCACCCCCCCACACACACCTTTAATTAATTGCATGTGTATTGTGTGACCTTACCATTATTTACTCCCCACCCACATCCCCATTATTATCTTCTCTGGTCCATCAGAGGGGTCATCAATCAGAGATTTGTCCCTTTTATCCTTAATCTTTTGGCTTTATTTCAAGGATTTACAAAATAAATACATATGTTCTTCCAAATTGTTTTTTAATTTGTTGCATTTAGTTTGGTGTTTTGGCTGGTTTATAATTTCAATTGTATCTTTCTGTTTGACTTCACAGTGTCCCTCCACGCCACAGGAATGGCAGACTGTGGCTTCCCAGTTTGCTGCCCGTTGGGACTTTCCCAACTGCGGAGGGGCGATTGACGGCAAACACGTGCGAATTGTGCCCCCACCCCATTCGGGGTCATACTATTGGAATTATAAGGGGTTCCATAGTATCGTGTTGATGGCGGTGGTGTCGGCACACTATGAATTTCTGTATGTGGATGTGGGGAAAAACGGCCGGATGTCGGACGGAGGAGTCTTCAACCACACGGAGTTCGGTCATCGTCTCCAAACTGGTGGGCTGGAGCTGCCACCAGATGAAGATAATGTGGAGGGACTCCCGTTCGTCTTCATTGCCGACGAGGCGTTCGGTCTGGGTGACCATCTGATGAGGCCATTTCCCCAACGATCCCTCACCCCTGAGAGGAGGATTTTTAATTATCGGTTGGCCAGAGCAAGAAGGGTGGTGGAAAATGCCTTTGGTATTATGGCCAACCGTTTCAGATTGCTCCTTACATCGCTACATCTGGCAGAGTACAAACTCAATACTATTATTCTTGCATGCTGTGTCATGCACAATTATTTACGGAAACATTCAGGAACATACTCCTTACCAATTGGCCCTGAGGCCGGAGTGGAAGGCAACATGACAGGGCTGGATAATCGCCCTCTTGGTTCCGCACCACAATCAGCCCAGCAAGTGCGGGACCTTTATTTACAGTATTTTAATGGTAGGGGGGCCATTGAAATGGCAGCAGACCCTTAAACCATCTTTTTCATTTACAATGAATAAATACAGTTATTTATGTTTGAAATATTGGTCGTTTCGTATTGTTTGGCTTTTAATTTGGCCTGTTTTATATGTTGTCCTAGTGCACATCTTAATAGTGGCAAACTTGTTTAGCGTTTAGTAAATAAGCCCCTTTGTCAATGAACCACAACATGTTTTGGTCAAACTGGTAGTATTTAAAAAGAAGAAGCCACACATTTTTGAATTTGTGCAAACATTATTTTTTTTATTATAGTGCACATCCAAAACTTTTTTTTTTTTATTTTTTTTTTTTTTTTTTGGTTGTTTTGGTATTTTTGGTATTTTTTTTGTTTTTTTGTTTTTTTGGAACATGAATTTTTTTTTTTTTTTTTTTTTTTTTTTATGTTAAATTTTTTTCATTTTTTTGGTGTTTTTCTCACAACATATTGTTTTTTTTTTTTGGGATTGATTTTTTAAAACAAACATAAAAACATGTTTAAAATTTTTAAAAAATTTTGGCTTAGCATTTGAAATTATTTACACAATGTAAAAGTCCAGAACTTACAAAGTTCAACAGGTAACCCATGAACAGAAGAAGCCAAATTTTGAATATGCACACTAATTTAACTGGAAAATGGGTAATGTCAACATGTGCTATGTTCCATCATGGGGAATCAATGGACGTGTTTTGTGTGTGAAACCCCTTCCCTCTCACCTACTAGCATTAGGGGTTGCAAACACAAAATGCGTCCATTGAGATCCCCTGATGGCACATAGCACATGTTGACATACCGTGTGCATATTTAAAATTTGGCCTCTAAAATTAGTTAAACAGCGCTTCAAAAGGGGAATGAAGGACATGATTGATGTTAAGAAATGTAAAAGGGGTCTTTAGATTCTCCCCAAAACATCAATCATGTCCTTCATTCCCTGCTGCATGGTGGCCATCTCCTTCTGCATGTTTTCCAGCTGCAGATTCCAGGCCATGATCTGCCCAATAAGCCTGTGGGCACTGTCAGTGGTAAATGGCTCCGCAGCTTGTCGTTCCACAAACAGATCAGCATCACCTAAAAGTTGGGTAGAGAAAACACAAGAAAAAAAGTGTCAAAAACATGCAGACCTTAAAGCGGTTCTGCACTCTGAAAAAAAAATTTTTTTTTTTGGATGTAATATAAAGTGTGCTTACCTTTATTAGGGGACTCACCTGTTCCATCTTCCATCTCGATCGCCGCCGGTTTTCGTCCGATGAAGTTCCTCGTCTTCTTCTTTAGTGCTGGGGGCCATCTTGCCTGTGGGCATGTGAAACACCCACAGGGACTTTAGATGGCCCACCATGCACTGCCGTTACTCGCGCGTGCGCAGTAACGGCTCATCTGCCGAGATCTCACGAGATTTCGGCAAATGCGGCCGAAATCTCGGGAGATTTCGGAAGATGTGGCCGAAATCTCGCGAGATTTCGGAAGATGCCCGCACTGGCTCCTGGGATCAATGACACCAGATCCCAGGAGACAGTGCGGCGTGACGACGATCGACGCAAGACCCCCCCCGCCGCCGCAGAGGGAGAAGACCGGAAGTCTTCAATTACAAGGTAAAAAAAAAAAAAAAAAAAAAAAAAACATTTCATTTAGTACTCTTTGCCTGATTTGGAAGGCAAAGAGATTTACTAAATGAAATGAGTGTAGAACCGCTTTAATTTATTAGCTCAATCTGTGTTCTGAGACACTCACTTGGTGGGGTGCAGATTTGATCGACTTCAACGACCTGTTCCGCCACATCCACGCGTGGGCTTGGGCTAACTGCCCAATTAGTCTGGTGAGGCCGGGAGGTCCTCGTAGGTTCGGACTGACGTCTGAGTCTTTTGCCCCCTATGGTAATGGAACACAAAAAGGTACACTTTTGAATCACACTGATATTTGAGTGCCAAAATAGGATTAGTAAACATTGTTTAAAAGTCTTGCCAATTATTAGCAGTTTGTTAGAAGATCCTACTTGAAGACAGAATTGAAATGTCTATCTAATGAAACTCCAATACTTAAAGCGCCCTTCAACCCTAAATTTGAACTTCCGCTCATTGGATCCCTGCACCCCTGTGGTGTCTTATTTTGAACGTTTTAGGGGGGATGGGTTGCAGATACCTGTGTAAGGCAGGTATTTGCACACACATCCGGCCCTAGACTCCCACAGAAGTATACGCCACATCCCGTCCCACCGTGCTGTCTGCTGGGACACACAGGGGTCCCCGAGCTTGCGCGGACCAGTCCTATTGCATTGCGCAACTGGCGCATGCCCAATAGTGACCCGGGAAGTGAAGCCGCAAACATTAATTTCATGATTGCAAGATCAGAGATTGTAGCTGCACCATCCAAGGGACAGGTGAGTGTACTTCTTTGAAAAGTCACCACCTACAGTATTTAGAGATGATGAGCATTTTTTGTGAATTGTGAGCATGAGACCCTGCTTAACATATTTATCCCCCCCCCCCCCAAAACAGCCTCTGGAGTCCCTGTGTAAGTTACCCCTAAAACCCTTACTACAGCAGTAATTGTATAGATAGTGACAATAATAAACAACCTTACAACTCCAACAACCCAAAGCCAGGTAAACTCAATAAACGTTATGAAGACAAACGGAACTTTCATCAAATATGCGCAAGTTTCAGGTACGAATGGTAATAACATCTGCGCAAGTTTCACGAACGAATGGTAATAACATCTGCGCAAGTTTCACGGACGAATGGTAATTACATCTGCGCAAGTTTCACGGACGAATGGTAATAACATCTGCGCAAGTTTCACGGACGAATGGTAATTACATCTGCGCAAGTTTCAGGTACGAATGGTAATAACATCTGCGCAAGTTTCACGGACGAATGGTAATAACATCTGCGCAAGTTTCACGGACGAATGGTAATAACATCTGCGCAAGTTTCACGGACGAATGGTAATTACATCTGCGCAAGTTTCAGGTACGAATGGTAATAACATCTGCGCAAGTTTCACGGACGAATGGTAATAACATCTGCGCAAGTTTCACGGACGAATGGTAATTACATCTGCGCAAGTTTCACGGACGAATGGTAATAACATCTGCGCAAGATTAGACATATCAAGTATAACCATAGTAGCGCACGTGCTTGACTTACTTTTTTTGATGGCTTTTCGAATTCTCCTGTATTGATCGTGCTCCCTGGATTTGATGTCGGACCATCGTTTGCGCAGTTGATCCTTGCCCCTTCGTACGCCGAATTTCTGCTCCAGGGTGCTGACGATTGTAGTGAGAATCTTGTCCTTGCGCAAGTTGGGTCGAGGGTACGGGCCATTTTCCCCGTCGTAATCTTCCCTTTGGAGGATGTCCACCATCTCCACCATCTCTTCAAAGGCCATATTGGTGGCCTTATATCTGCTGCTGGATGCAGATGTGTTGGCTTCTTGGCTTTCCTCCGCGCTACTGGCTGAGAATGTGTCCGCCATATTCATGAATTAATTCACCAACAATGCAACGAGGGGAAGCGGGGCGGGGAAATACTCGTCATGAGGAACGTCATGGGCGGGCGACGCGGAGGACGCAGGCGGACTTCGACGCGTGCGCAGTGTATATAAGGCTGTTTGAGGGGCCCACGTGTTCCCGAACGGAAGTAGCGAGCGCTCTGTACGAAGGTAAGTGTTTTCTAGGATGCATTACTGTGTTTTTTTTGGGGTTTTGGGCCAGCATTTTTTAAGGATATGTGTGTGTTGCTGCCTGTGTGTAGGGGTTGCTGCCTGTGTGTAGGGGTTGCTGCCTGTGTGTAGGGGTTGCTGCCTGTGTGTAGGGGTTGCTGCCTGTGTGGATGTGTTGCTGCCTGTGTGTGGGTGTGTTGTGTAATGTTTGTTAAGAAAAACTGGTTGTGCGTTTTAAGTAACATTTGTGTTTTTGGTCTTTTGTATTGCCATTACTAACAAAACAGAAACAAACATGTCATCACCCCAGTTGAATCCATTCAAGGACCAGCAGTTCATGTCCGAATTCATTGCCCTGTACAGAAAAAATACCAACCTGTGGCAGCTCAAGAACCCTTTGTATGGCAATAGGGATGTCCGGAAGGCAACACTGGGGCCACTTGTGGCTTTTGTGAAGACTAAAGTCCCCAACGCAAACACCAAGTTTGTGGAAGCCAGAATTGCAAGTTTAAGGCACATGTACAAGCGGGAGCGCAAGAAGATTGAGGAATCAGTCAGATCAGGAGCAGCAGCAGAGAATGTTTATGTACCCAAGCTGTGGTACTACAACCAACTGACTTTTATAGGTGACCAGATCGAACCCAGGGAATCACTGTCGACTCTTCCCTCCACCCTTCCCTCCACTCTTCCCTCCACTCTTCCCTCCACCCCAGCTGAGGCTTCCACGGAAGGAGAAGACCCCTCCACCTTGGAGCAGGCTGATGCGCCCAGCTGGAGCCAGGTATATATTTAGTAGCCTAAATTGTGATTGTGTGAATATTAATGCTGTCAACGTTAAAATGTGAAACAATTAACACCCTGAACTCAGAATTGTGAAAAAAAACTGACAAAAATTATGCACACTTCTAAAAAGTGTTGGTGCAACATATCGATACATATATAGTGTATACATACATCCAGTAGTGGCAAAAAAAGCGTTAGACAACATTGGTGATCTGCTTGGAAAATGCAGGGGTCCAAATGATAGCCTTTTGGATCTTTTGGAAAATTTAGATGCTCGTTCCTAAGTTTACAATTGGATGATTGAGTAGGCCAGAAACCACAAAACAGGTGTTTGATTTTTGTTTTTATTTGCACACAGGATGAGCTGACCCAGGATGATGCCGGGACAAGTGGTATGGAGGAGGAGGAGGACATGCCCAGCGAGAGCCAGGAGGTGGCTGGGCCCAGCACGAGCCAGAGTGACAGCCAGACCCAATTAAGAAGTCTACCTCGACCCCTGCCCTTACCCCCAAGAAGGCCCAGGAGGATGACCATTGTGGAGGAGGAATCACTGGAACTGATTCGGAAGGCGAGTGCGATTCTCGACAAACCCCCCCTTCCAGAAGAGGGCTATGCCAGCTACGTGTCCAGCAGGTTGCTGGAAATGGAGAGGGGCCAACGGCACCTGTGTGAGGGCCTAATTTCTGAGGCAATTAGGGGGGGTTTGAGGGGTGAATTACGAGAATCCACCCGCCTGACCCATGAAGGCCCGACACCAACTTCTCCTCCTCCTCCTCCTCCTCGTCTTCCTTCTCCTCCTCCTCCTCCTCCTCCTCCTCCTCCTCCTCCTCCTCCTACTCCTCCTCCTACCACAAGTCAGCCTCCAAGGAAGCGTGCAGGGAAGACTGCAGGGAAGAGTGCAGGGAAGCGTGGTGCGAAGAGTCGGAAGTGATTGCCTGGCTTCAGTCTGGTCTCACAGAAGACACAGGCTGTTGTAGTGCCACAGCTTGGGGACATAGATGTCATCTGCTGCTGTTCCTGGTCTGTCTGATTCCTGGTCAATCTTCTTGTGCTCCCTATATTGTATGAAATGTGCCCAAGCTTAATTTTTGGCTTCACAAACTTGGTGTCTGCCGTTGGGGCAAAAAGTCTTCACAAAATCTACAAGTGGCTCCAGTGTTGCCTTCCTATTTTGTTTTGCCTTGTTTGTTTTAACCAGAATAAATGGTCATTTAATTTTCATCAAATAATGATATACGTGCTTGTTATTCAAAAACATAGTTTCTTTAGGAGTAGGCAGGTACATGTCTAAACATTCATTTGACAATACAAGTGTAAAGTGCAACTTCAATGGAACTGCAAGTGCAGTCGCTGGAAAGGTGAGGTTTAAGATCGGAATTAAGGGCAAGCTCTGCTGACTCCACAATTGTATCATGTGTAATAACTAATCCTTTTGATAACCAACAAATAATAAAAAATATCTATATAGAGATATATGTACATATATAATATATAGATATATATATATATATATATATATATATATAATTTTATTTTTTTTATACACGTATAGATCTATATATCTATATATATTTATATATATATATATATGTAGATATCGATATATATTTTTTTGCGCTTATTGAGAAATATAGATATATTTTTCATTTGGTGATTTGGATATCTATATCTATATATCTATATATATATATATATATATATATATATATATATATATATATATATATATATATATATATATATATATATATATATACAAATATATAACTTCACTAAAGAATGCTGAAGAAAAAACGTTCGGGAGTACTCTGCGTGAATATACAAGCAGCAAGGCAAAATCATTCTTCAAGTACGATACCATACAAATCCCGCTGTCAGAAAAAAAAAAAAAAAAAATTTCAACAGCGTGACGATTGTGCGAGCTTCAAAACGAAGGCTAGTTTTACCAGACCGAGCGAGTCCGTGACATAATAGCTACTGAGCATGCGTCCTTTTTGGTACGCCGGACCATACTACACACGACCGGATTATCCGCTGGACTGCCAAGTCCAGCGGATAATTTGAGAACAAAACCTGAAACTTTAGTCCGCCGTACTTTGGCCAAAAAAAGTCCGCCGGCGCCCACACACGAGGGGATTATCCGCTGGACTTCGGTCCAGCGGATAATCCCGCGGGATAGTCCCTTCGTGTGTACGCGGCATAAGTGTAACAATATGGTTACATTAAGGCTGAGTTCACACTAGTGTGGATTAGATGCGGGTTTCCCAGCATTCAATTCGCATTTCATGAGATTGCGACCAGCTCTAAATGGAGCCAGTTCACACATCTCCGGAACGACTCCGGTGCGAATTGCACAGGAGTCCTGTGTGTCTTTTGGTCTGTTTCAGGTCCGAATTCAGCCAAAAAATTGGGCCGAAATCGGACCTGAAATGTTGAACAGGGATGCACCGGACCTCTGCTGTGAGCCGTTCCCTGTTTTTGCATTGTGAACCGATCCTTAATGAAGGCACAACATTTAGCAACTCACATGGTTGATGATTAAAAGAGGCATATCTAAGTATGCAGGCATCTGGGATAAAGCTGTCCGCATAGACCATCCTCCGCACCTCCAACTCTCACTGCTGTCAGTCTGCAATCGTGACCAGGAAGACTACCCTGCACTAGAGCGATCTGAAAGCGGGGGCCTGAAGCTCTTTTTAAGTGCAGCGTAGAAGATATGGCAGCGCGGAGGACAGTCTATGTAAATAGCTTCACCCCGGATGCCTGCATATTTAGATGTGCCCAAATGCAACCACTGTGCCATCAAATGCAGCCACTGTGCCATCAATTGCATCCACTGTGCCGTCCGTCCGTCCGTTGCAGCCACTGTGCCTATCAAATGCAGCCACTGTGTCATCAATTGCAGCCACTGTGCCCATCAATTGCAGCCACTATGCCCCATCAATTGCAGCCACTGTGCCCATCAAATGCAGCCACTGTGCCATCAAATGCAGCCACTGTGCCATCAAATGCAGCCAATGTGCTATGAAATGCAGCCACTGTGCCATCAATTGCAACCACTGTGCCCATAAAATGCAATTACTGTGCCATCAAATGCAGTCACTGTGCCATCAAATGCAGCCACTGTGTCATCAAATGTAGCCACTGTGCCCATCAATTGCAGCCACTGTGCCATCAAATGCAGCTACTGTGCCATCAAATGCAGCCGCTGTGCCATCAGTTGCAGCATCTGTGCCTATCAAATGCAGCCACTGTGACCCCCCGCTCTCTGTTTGACTGGCACTTATACCATCTTGGTGGTGGTGGCAAGCAGCGGGTGATGACGATGAGGTGTGGGACATGCAGCAGGTGAGGCAGCGGGTAAGGCAGTGACGAGCTGTGTCCTCCATGCTTCTCTTCTTTCTTCCTGCTAGGCGTCCAATAGGAGCATCTATCCTTTCAGCCAATCAGGTGATGGGTATTAGACCCATGCTTACTGATTGGCGGGGAGGCGGTTCAGTGTTAGAAAAGTGAATATTCATTTGCTTTTCTAACAGACCTGGGTGGGCTCTGAACACAATGCTCTGTGCTCCGAGTCCACCTTTTTGAAGCCTCTTAGAGCCTATGGCTCTAATCAGGTGCTTAAAAAAAACACCCTGCAGTTGCCCGGCTTCCCAAAAGGGGCTGGACACCTGAATAGGGGGTGGCCGCTATGCATGAATCTATCCATTATACATATGGGGGGGTGGCGTGATAAAGGGGGCGGCTCCCGTGCGCCCTTAATGGATGGGTTGCCCCTGGATGTGCCTGTTTTAATCATCAGCTATGTGAGTTGCTAAATGTTGTACCTCTCTTCTCTTTTATACTCAGTTGTGACATGACGCTACTTGTATATTAAGATATCACTTGTTTATCAAGTCAAAATTTATAAAAAAAGAATTCTTGTTTTGCAAAACACTCTCAGACCAAGTTACTCTCAATCCAAGGTTTTACTGTATAGTAAAGAATAAATAATTCCTCCTTCCTTCCGAGTTTCTCCATGTCCTGGGTTGGTTCAGGTTCATATATCCTTCCTGAGGTTTTGTGGAACCACAGAAGGTATCCCCCTATCCCTGGTTGAGTTATTGATGTTATTTTTCCCATGGTTGACACTGTACTTCATGTATCCACTAATTCAGTATTCAGTGTGCTGATGTTCAATGGTTGCTGTATCTTGACTATGAATTTTCAGTATTGTGGTGTACATTGTACATTCTGTTTATGCTTTCTTGTACTCTGTTGATTCTGGATCGTTTATGTGCTGCGTACTTTGTTTGTTATTGCTAAGGAATTTTAATAAACTCTTTCTTTGTAAAAAAAAGTATAAGAAATTATCATGGAAAATATTAACGCTAATGGTTTAAAATCTGCTTTTTTTTACTTGTGTCCAGGTCATCAACACATTTTGACCTAATGATAGGATAGCTGTGTACTATATATGTGTTAGAATTACATAATTAAGGGGTAGATATCGATCGGTCATTCGCATATAAAAATATTTTATTTCTCATTAGAATGCCAAAAAATGTTTGTTCTTTTTCTTGTGTTTATTAAAGCATTGTAGTAATAAAATCTTTAAATATTTATTTTCAAATAAATATTCTGAGGCAGACATGTACTAAGTCAAAGATAGAACATGGACCTCTGTGTCCTTTGACAGTGAACAGACCTCCCAGTGTCAGCATGCTTGTTTAACCTTTTGGAACCGACCCACACACGTGGCTTGTCTGTTGAATCGGGTGAACATTTTGTGGGCACCTTATTGTTCCCTGTGCCAAACACAGGTATTTGCGATTATCCTCATGTACAATGTCCCTCACAGGGAAGTCTGGTAACACAGGTGAACAGCTGGAGGGATCCAAGGCCTAAGGACAAGGTAGCACCCCACTGGAATCGAAGTACTCTAGTAGCAATCAGGGAGGGGCTCCTCAGAGTGGGTGGGTCTTCAAGAGAAGCTGCACGGTATTAGGCTCCGCCCCAGCTGACTGCATGCTAGTTATGACAGTGGAGGGCCTCTCATCAGGCTGCAGATCACTTGCTTAGCTACCTCTGCCTCATTAGTTGTGACCTATCTGAGCTGCTGAGGGAGGGAAGAAGGGAAACTTATATTGCCAGGGCATGTCCAGAAACTGAGTTGTGGGGAAAAGAGTTAAAGGGACCTGCGCCTGCATCTGAGCATTGTGGGTTAATGGGTAATCCACTACAGTATCAGTAAATATCCCTATGGTTATTACAAGCAAGTGATTACTAATATCAGAATGTGTCTTCCTTTTACCATAACTTAAAATGATACAATCCTTCTTCTGACTTCCAGTTTTCTGTACGGTAACCTTTCCTACCACTAAAGGTCAGGGGCCCATACAGTGCTTTTACTACCTTGTGATATCTTGGCTAAGTGACACATTTAGTAGATAACAAAACCTTGTCATGCTGCATGCAAGCAACAGTGAAGTAGGAAAAAGAATTATGGCACCCAGTCTGGTATGTGTGTTCAGTCTTATTTATAGATGAGCTACTATGTTACCTGCACTTTAACAGGCTGCAAAAGCCACAATTTATAAACTCAGATCATAGTCAACACAAGATAACACAATTTTTGTTTTATATACACACATACACATTCTTTACATATATACACACATAATTAATTATATATATATATATATATATATATATATATATATATACGAGGTATGTCTATTAAATAACGAGACTGTGATCCCACCTAGTAAACAAAGCAGTCAGAACCGGTTTTAGCTGCATGCGTGGTGACCTTGAACATCTTTGAACCTGCATGACAAGCAGCACCACTCTATGACGTTCAGTTGATTGTGAGTCGCCATTTAGTTGGGTTGTGTTTTCTGTAGTGTGCCGAAAAATGCTAAGTTTAAAAGTTGAACAACGTGTCAATTTGAAATTTTTAGTAAAATTGCACAAAACACCAACAGAATGTTTTCAAATGCTTACTACAGCTTATGGGAATGACGGTCTGTGTTTGAGTGGCACAAAAGAGGGACGTGAGAATGAATTTCAAAAGTTAAATGCTTAAACTGACACGTTTTGAGTCAGTTGATGCTGTAAAGAAGAAAACGGCGTGTGTGTTGAAACAACTGACAGAAATTGATTTTCTCCATGCCTTCGACCAGTGGAAAAAACAAGACTGCAGCAAAGTATTAGTGCAAATGGGGAATATATTGAAGGGGACAAGCATTACATTTGTAATGCATATAAGGTAAGTTATTTAATCAGTCTCGTTATTTAATAGATAGAAGACATACCTCGTATATAGTGTGTTTGTATAAATAGTATTTTTCTTCTACCCTCCCTCACTGTGCATCTCACAAATTGACTCTGAGCAATTTCAGTTCATTGCATAAACACACATGAAGTACTGTAATGGAAAGTGTGTAGTTATATAGAGAAAGGCACCAGAGAGTGAACATATATTATAAATATTAAAGTAAAATGGTCATGGAAGCCCTAACATTGCTCCATACAATAAACATTTTGTTACAAAAATGTATTTCATGACTGTCTTGAAAGTCCTATACAGAGACAATGTTGAAATCATTTCTTCTGAATTTATCACTGGCAGTACTTTAAATTTAACTGACTTTAAACTGGCAGTACTATACTATAACTATATGTTTACTTGCATAGGAATCTTGGTTAAAATGACTCTATCACCAAACTGGAGGTCCCAATCAAAGCTCTCTATGAGAAGGTGCATTTTTACCTGCTGCCATTGTTGCTAAACGCCACTGTAATGATGGCTGTGGCTGAGAGCGCTGATCGGAAGCCAGTCGGCAGACCTTTTTCAGTCATGACCCTTTGACAGAAAACCAGGGGATAGCCAGTAGCTCACTGGGGTGTATGGGCTGGGAAGGCTCTGTATGAGAGCAAACACAGCCGGCTGTCAGACCAGCTGCCATACACGCGGGTTCAATAGAAACCGGCCGGTGCTGCCCGACATTCGGCCCGTGTGTACTAGGCTTAAGAGGTCAACATAAGACAATGTGTAAGCCAGGTGTAAGTTTTGACTTGTTTGGGAAGTCAAAAACTGTCCCTGTAATGCAAGTGATTTTGCACCATGCAATTTCCCAGTGGTTCTCGCATCTGCAAACCAATGAATGGCAGCCCACCACGTTTTCAAAACAGCTTCACGTTTTAACTGAGAGGGGGGTTGTGGGTGTTGGAATCACTGCGATTCCCCCACCCACATAGATGTGAACCAAGCCTTAATAAATCTCTCCCATTATATTGCATAAAGCAGTAAACAAAATGTACCTTTTTGTTGCATGCACAGTTTGGGGTGTTACCTACTGAATGTGGTTATTTTAGCAACACTCTCTGTCAGATAATATCAAAGTTAGTTATCTTCACAACATCCTTTACATATAAAAGGAACTCTTTATAACATCTCTTCTACTGTGAAATATCAAGATGAAACTCGATGACCGGTAGTGTGTTGGCAGACCTTTTTTAGTCATGACCCTTCGACAGAAGCCAGCTGTCAGAGCAGCTGCCATACACCCTGGGCCGAATGTCAGCCGGTTTCTATTGAATGGGCCGATGCTGCCCGACATTCGGCACCCGTGTGTACTAGGCTTAAGAGTTCAACATAAGGCAGCTCTATTAAAGCATAAATGTGAGACTCCTGTAAAGGGATTGTAGTAGCATTGATTTCCAGCAGTCTCAAATTGTCTCCTGAAAAAATTGTGTCCCAAACTTTAACAACTCCACAGTTCATAGTCTGACTATCTAGCGTAGCATACCCACTGCTTTTGACCATCTTCTGCTCCATGTCTGCAGTCTCTGACAGCATGATGGAGAATTACATTCATTGAATAATATTGGTGGCCCTCCAGTTTTGTCAAGGGCTGCTCTTGAGACTCTCTGTATCAAGAAAAGTGACCAACAACATAATAAAGTGAACCTGTGCTTTGCCCATTCTAGGAAAAATACAGGTTTACGTTACAGAAGAGACCAAAAGTGGTTTGTATCCAAGCTTCCTAACCTCAATTGCTTGACCACCCAAAAAATACTTTGCACTTTTGGAAAAGGGGATGATGTGACAATTCCCTTGCCTCCCTATAAAGCAGTTCTTAGTGCCGGAGCAGACAATGTGTAAGCCCGGTGTAAGTTTTGACTTGTTTGGGAAGTCAAAAACTGTCCCTGTAATGCAAACTTGTTACCTTACCCCAGATTGACAATGGGGGAAATTTACTAAAACTGGAGCATGCAAAATCTGGTGTAGCTCTGCATAGAAACCAATCAGCTTCCAGATTTTATTGTTAAAGCTTAAGCACTTGCTGACCAGCCGCCGTCATTATACTGCAGAAGGTCGGCACGATCCCACGAACCGCCGTAGCTGTACGTCAGTACCTTTAAGCGGGATAGCAGGCGCGTGCACTCCTGCTGCACAGCGGGGGGTGCCGATGCTCGTGACCTCTGGCCTTGAGCGATTGCGGGCACAAGAGGCAGAACAGGGACGTGCATGTGTAAACACACACATCCCAGTTCTGTTAGGAGAGGAGAGAGAGATTGTGAGTTCCTACAAGCTGGGAACCACGATCTCTCATCTCCTATAGTCAATCCCATCCCCCACAGTTGGAACACACAAATAGGGAACACAGTTAACCCCTTGATCGCCCCCTAGTGTTAACCCCTTCTCTGCCAGTGACATTTACACAGTAATCGGTGCATTTTTATAGCATATAAATATATATATATATATATATATATATATATATATAAATGCCAATGGTCCCAAAAATGTATCAAAAGTGTCCGATATGTCTGCCATAATGCTGCAGTCCCGATAAAATGCTGCAGATCACCATCATTACTAGTAAAAAAATAATAACTATAAAAATGCCATAAATCTATTCCCTGTTTTGTATATGCTATAACTTTTGCGCAAACCAGTCAATATACACTTTTTGCGATTTTTATTACGAAAAATATGTAGAAGAATACATATTGGCCTAAACGGAGGAAAAAATTTGCTTTTTTTTAAAAAAAATTGGGGCTATTTATTAAGTAAAAAGTACAAAATATTGTGTTTTTTTCAAAATTGGCACTCTTTTTTTTATAGCGAAAAAAAAAAAAAACGCAGAAATAATCAAATAGTAACAAAAGAAAGCTCTATTTGTGGGAAAAAAATAAATTTTGTTTGGGTACAGCGTCGCACGACCGCGCAATCGTCAGTTAAAGTGACGCACTGCCGTATCGCAAAACATGGCCTGGTCATTGAGCAGCCAATTATTCCGGGGCTGAAGTGGTTAATTGAATAAGCTGAAGTTAGAAGCTGATTGGCCACCATGCACATCTGCACCAGATTCTAAGTGCTCCAGCTTTAGGTTGGGTTCATATATATGTGCTTTTGTGGGCCATGTTTGCGCAGGCACGGCAGCCCATGGCATTTGAATGGACTGCCACGCCTGCGTTTCCTGTACAAAAAACAAAACGCATGCATCTTTTTAAAAACACGGCCACGGGGAAATCGCATAGTGATTTTGCACCATGCAATTTCCCTGTGATTCCTGCATCTGCAAACGCGCTGAATGAATGGCAGCCCACCATGTTTTTAAAACAGCTTCACGTTTTAACTGCGGGGGGGGGGGGGGTTATGGGTGTCGGAATCACTGCGACAATCACAAGCCTTAGTAAATCTCTCCCATTATATTGCATAAAGCAGTAAACAAAATGTACCTTTCTGTTGCATGCACAGTTTGAGGTGTTCCCTACTGAATGTGGTTATTTTACCAACACTCACTGTCAGATAATATCAAAGTTAGTTATCTTCACAACATCCTTTACATATGAAAGGGACTCTTTATAACATCTCTTCTACTGTGAAATATCAAGATGAAACTCTGTAGCCGCAGACCATATGCTCCAGATATGCTTTTTTAAAACATTGGCAAGTAAACAAGTCCCTAACAGTGTATTCTTGCTGAATCAAACATTTTTGATGTTTTTTTTATTTACAAAGATAGGTAAGTGCTGGATTTCTGGATAGCTGTCTTAGTCAGTGGTCTAGGTCAGCACACATCTACCCACACAGCGTGTTGCTAAGAGTCAGTAACAGATTGGCATGTATAATACGAGGTCCTAGACTGCCCTCCAGCCTGCCAGACCAATCCTCCTGAGCCTCCTTGGTGCTGTCCCTGCAGTTTGTGTATTTTACTGTTCACCTACTCTGGGTCTACACATCTAGAACCAAAATTCTAGCATATAATGAGTATGGCCAATGTCACGTGTGCAATTATGGCACTAGCAAAAATTCCCCGCCATCGGGATAGCTAAAATGTGCACTCAACTGCTTGTATAGCTAACTCTCTCCCTGGCTAGATGAGCATAGCTCCCAACTGTCCCTGATTTGGAACATAGTCCCTCTGTCCCTCTTCCCCTCCTCACTTGTCCCTCATTTTGGTCTAATCTATATAGTTGTATAAAAAGATTCACTTTTTATCAATCAAAAAGTGTTTCCCGGTGCTAAAAACTTTCATCCAATTTTTTAAATTGCTACAAATTTAAACAGCCAATATAAAGGGATAGTAGTGGTGAAAAATAAATAAATACAACACTTGTGGGTTTAACTAATAATTTGTTTTTGTATAATTCTCCCGTAAGGGGGCGTGGTAGGGGGTGTGTCCTATGCCTACATACTTTTGCTAATAGGTGTCCCTCGGTCCCATCTCAGAAAGTTGAGGGGTATGGATGAGTCAGGAGCAGGGGCGGACTGACCATTCGGCCACTCGGGCACTGCCCGAGGGCCCTGGGCCACTAGGGGGCCCCATCAGGGTTGCCAGCCTCAGTAAAACCAGGGACAGTATGTAAAAATCTGTGTTTTTTTTTTACATCTGTCTCTAAAATGTCCCTTACTGACATCCTGTTGGTCTAAAAATCCAGAGATTATAGCTGCCCCACCTCTCCAGTACCTTCTCAGCCAATAGAAACATGTCTGTGTATACTGTGTGTACATGTATGTGTATACTGTGTGATTGTATACTGTGTGTGTGTATACTGTGTGGCCCCATAATCTCTGATTGCCTGGGGGCCCCATAAGCTCCTATTGCCGGGGGCCCCATTAGTTGTCAGTCCGCCCCTGGTCAGGAGTCAACCTCTCACTAACAAAAATGTCACTCAACCTATGTGGCCAGCAACAACTTGAAACATACAAACAGGCAACTATTTCTATACCTTGCTGTCCCTAGTTCTTGCCAGAGACAGGGTCAGGAGTATGACATTGGTGTTCATACACACTTTGATAAATTATTGATTTATTTTCCAATTGCTCTCTTTCAATTAGAATAATCAATCTATAGTCCACAACCCATTTGACTGGTCTGCCACACATGAGTAAGTGGAATTCGATTGGTAGGTAAAATATGATCATAAGTCATCAAGCTCATCTCTGTTTCCACCATGTAATCTCATAGTCTGATCAATCAAAATATGATCAAATTCATGAACAAAGTATCTCAGTGCTGTTGTTTAATGCAAATTATCGATAATTTTCTGCCCAAACCGATTGACTCTGTTTTATCGAACTTGAGTCTAATTGATCAGAAGGGAAGTTATGGCTATTTTATTTTTTGCCGATTTGATCAATTTGATTGAATCACAGATTGATTGGTTAAAAAACATAAATATACAGTATATGGGCACCTTTGAACTATAATGGTGATTACATTTATAGAGTTAGGACTGCAGATAATACTGGGGTGCCGTGACAAGGCTTCTGCAGCTTATGCATGTATTTGCAAATGTGTGCAAACTAAACCCCTATTTTTAACCTGAACTGTGAGACAGGACAATTCGGTTGCAGGCTGGCTGGTGAGTTGAGCTGGAGATTTTTATTTTTTGTTGTTTGACATGTGTCACCCTTCCATGTGCTCCTTGCTGTTAAGGCCAGTTAAAAGGGGGGGGGGGGGGGGGGGGGGTTGCTGTTTGTTTGCACCATTTTTTAGATATAACCTTAATGTTTTTTAAACTTTAGTTATAGGTGTAGTGATGTAAAGGTATACTGCCCCCTAAGCTGGCTTTGTGTGCGTATGTTGTCTTATCCTGTTATGCCCCGTACACACGGTTGGAAATTCCGGCCACAAAATCCGTTGGATTTTTTCCGACGGATTTTGTCCGACACTGGTGTTGCATACACGCGGTCGGACAAAGTTGTCGGAAAATCCGATCATTCTGAACGTGGTGACGTTCTTTGCATACGACGGGACTACGTAGAGGCTAGTAGCCAATAGCTTTGGTCTTGTAATGTGATCTGAGCATGCGTGGCACTTTGTCCGTCGGAATTCGCTACACACGATCGGAAAAAGTCAGATAGGACTTCGTTCTCAGGATCTCAAACTTTTTCCGTCGGAAATTCCGACGGAAAAAGTCAGATGGAGCCCACACACGGTCGGAATTTCCGACAACATGGTCCGATAGGACATTTCCCATCGGAAAGTCCGACCGTGTGTACGGGGCATAAGTATGATACTTAAGCCCCATACACACGGTCGGACAATCCGCGGACCAGGTCCGTCGGACCATGTCCGTCGGACCATGTCCGTCATACTTTGTCTGATGTTGGTTTTGCGTACACACGGTCAGACAAAGTTGTCGGAAAATCCGATCATTCTGAACGCGGTGACGATTGTTGCCTACGACGGGACTACGTAGAGGCTAGTAGCCAATAGCTTTGGTCTTGTAATGTGATCTGAGCATGCGTAGCACTTTGTCCGGTCGGACAACCGTACACACGATCGGATTTGGTGTGATCGGACCGTGTTGTCGGCAAATCTTTCCAGCAGGAGATAAGACTTTGTCCATCGGACAATCCGACGTACACTGTCCGATGGTGCATACACACGGTCTGATTTTTCAACAACATTGTCCGATCGGACAGAATCCATGAAAAAGTCCGACCGTGTGTATGGGGCTTAAGACTGCCCATACACTACTAGGCTTTTGTTCGTCGAAAATGTTAGTTTTTGCAACATCCCTTCAATTTTCTAATAGTTAGTGGGGTCAAATTGACAATCCAACATCCAGCAGGGTTTTTAATGGATATGTTTATAGCAGAAAGTAAAATATATATATATATATATATATATATATATATTTTTATATATTTATTAAATTATATATATTTTTTTTATTTATTTTTTTTTTTTTAATTGTCAGTATTTTTTTTGTTTATAGCGCAAAAGAAAGAGGTAAGCATATACCACCAAAAGAAAGCTCTATTTGTGAGGACAGTGACAGTGTCTCACACCAGCGCAATTGTCAGTTAAAGTAACACAGTGCCGTAATTCACAAAAAATGTCCTTGTCATGAGGGGGGGGGGGGTAAAAATTCTGGAGGTCAACTGGTTAATATGACTGTGATCCCATTCAAGTAGCAGCTGTAGAGGAAAGGTTCAAGGTTTTTAAACAAAACAAATTGACTTAATGGTGGCAAGGTCAAATGCTATGATAAATGATGTTTTAGAATTTTGATATGAGTGTTAGAACAAAATTCTGCTGATGTATGGCCTGCTTTGGGCTAGGCAATTTACTGCGGTAGGATAAGAGGAAGCACAAAACCACTTAGAAATCCAGCCTGGTCTTTATATGAATCGTATCAGAGTCTTGAAGTTTTCAAGTGACAGAAATATTCCTCTATGTATGAAGAATGTCCACCCATTTAACAGATAACACTTATTCAGAAGAAAGGAAGGAAGGAAAAGAAATAGCTGCCATTCTACATGATAACAGACTTGTCTGGGCCTTTGGCTGACCTTACAGACCAGAAAATGTAGTATGCAAGCAATCTGAGCATCTCCTCCCATAACTAAGCAATTAAGACCTCAGTATTAATGGCCATGTCAGAACATCACAAGCACTAATTATCTCTTGCAGAGAGTCCTGATCTTCCCCTTTCGTTGCACTGAGAGAAAAGTCTGGCAGGTCCTGCACTGTGGCGAGGGGAGCAATGGCCAGCTCTACTTATAGACAACACATCACAGCCCATTACTGTTCCTTGGCTATTAAGCTGTCACTTTTGGCAATGATACAGCACATCAACATACAGGTGTGATACAGGAGTGCATGCTCTTGCATTTGCCTTTAAAATATATCCGGTGGAAAAAGCATGGAGTGTCTGACTGCTCTTTTAAGTAGCAAAATCAGAATGATATTATTAAAGTAATCTTAAACCAGTTGGTTAAGCACTTTCAGCAGCTGATGGAACTACTAATGCCGCGTACACACGATAGGAATTCTCGTCGGAAAAAACTCTGACGGTTTTTCCGACGGAATTCCTACGGAATTCCTCTCAAGCTGTGTTGCCTACACACGATCACACCAAATGCCGACGGTCAATAACACAGCGGCATAAAACACGTTCGACAGCACTATAAAAGGGAAGTTTAATGCTTCCGAGCATGCGTCGGAATTTTGCGTGTCGGAATTGCATACACACGATAGGAAAATCCGATAGAAAGGTTTTCCATCGGAAAAATTGAGAACAGGTTCTCAATTCAAAGTCCGTCGGAAATTCCGACAGAAAAAGACCGTTGGGCATACACACGGTCGGAAAATCCGATGAAAAGCTCCCATCGGACTGTTTCCATCGGAAATTCCGACCGTGTGTATGGGGGTTCTTTCAGACAGGTGGTAAGTAGATATTTTAAATTTTTTTGGCTGGACCTCCTCTTTAATGTTGCAGCAAAGAACTAGAAAGGTGCACCTATGCAATTTCCTTGCAACCTGAAAAATTATTACTAGAGTTGTTGTCAGGTTTTCTATTGTTGCTAAAGTTTACTGATGTTTACTGCCACCCTGTAAAGCAGAAGTAATCCATCCTATCTTTTTCAGCCAAGGATGCCGCCATCTTGGCCTTGGTTTAATCTTCAACTGCCATGATGCTGCACATGTAATCAGTTATGACTCCAGCCCTTGGATGGTTTGACAGTTTGGTTGAGAGCACATCCAATGTGACTGTTACACTCATGTGTCAGAAATGTAACAGTTTTTTTAACCACTTAAGGTCCACCCCATGCATATATACTGCGGCAGGGCGGCCCTCCTGCGTAAAATCATGTACAGGGACGTGATTTTGTGCAGTGGATCTGGGGCGCGCCACCCACAATCGATCACAGGAGAGGCAGAATGGCGTTCTGCCTATGTAGACAAGGAAAACCGCTGTTTTGTGAGGGAGGAAGATGGTATCAGGCACTGCGTTCGGCCCTGGTACCATGTGATTGCTGTGATCAATCACAGAGATCATACAGTAGCAAGCAAGGCATTATGAATGACAGTCTTAGACAGTTTATTATTATAACTGTAATTGGTCACAGCGATCACATGGTATCAGGGCTGCTCTGACCTGACACAGCTGTCACAGATCGCACTACTGCGTGCCCCAGGGTATGTCCTCCTAGAGCTAGAAAGCAACCACCCAGCTGTTTCTATACAGGCAGAAAGTGGTTAATGCCCACTTGATGGCACAGCTTTTCTATCGTGTGGCTACTGTGATTGGCTCTCACAGCGATTGGCTGTCCTGTGGGCTCCAGATTAGAAGCCTTGACTGAGAATTGTCTGTGACAGCTCTGTCAGTGTGCTGAAAGAGTGCAATGAGCACGCTCTCAGCACACAACCTTAGGCCACCATGGATGCAAGTGCGACCGACGGGTGTTATGCAGTTTGAAAGAGGTTAATGGCCTCTGGTCATGAAAGGGTTCATAATTTAAAGTGGAATTCCATGGAATATTTTTTTTTAAACATCTGTATAGAGTGGGGAAGGGTTAGAACCTTTATCAGATTTTCACTGTTGTGTGTGTGACCATTGATAAAATGTCCCCTCACCTGTCTCAATGTCACTCGGACAGTAAATTAGAGAATGAATTATCATTCAGGAGCTATTGGATAATTACAGAGTATTTACTGAATTATTGGGAAACAAAAGCATAAATATAAAGAATAAAGGTTCTCTGGCCTACATGCCCACATCCTCAAAAAATTCTTGTAGCAATGGATTTTATCTGGGCATATAGAAAATGGAACCACAAAGTAAATTCATAAAATAATAAAGTTTATTATACAAATATTAAAATTGTATATAGCATCATATCCAGTATTTGCAAAGTGAAGTTCCCATCCATGTGTTAGCTCAAAGTGTTTTGAATGCTTCAAACATCTTCATCAGGAGCACATGTGAACAGTATTCATATTGGAAAACCCAGTGTAAAATCAAAAGTTTCCATACAGTTTGCTGGAGTGGAAATTTTCAAACCCATAAGGGGACAAGGGACATGAAGATAGTAGTCTAAAATGTGTAGTAAATCTCCAATATAGTCCTCCACTTTTTTTTACATCAAAAGCAGAAGCAAAGAGCAAAATATTCATGCAAGAATCCAAATCAATTCTGATCTGGAGTTCAATCTTGCCATCGATAAAGGTCAACAGCACACCCTAGTTTGATGGGATCTACTTGAGGAATGGTGTTTGGAGTATCTAGATCTGCTGATTATTAAACTATTTGGAATACATGCAATATTTGGATGTTAGAGACCTTGGGCTCCTCCACCTTCCATTTGAGGATGCCCCACAGATGCTCATTTGGGTTTAAGTGTGAACTGTAGCTCCCCAGTGCCGGTAGCACTCATGCAGCCCCAGAACATGACACTCCCACCACCATGCTTGACTGTGGGCAAGACACACTTGTCTTTGTATGCCTCACCTGGTTGCCGCCAAACACGCTTGACACCGTCTGAACCAAATAAGTTTATCTTGGTCTCATCAGACCATGGGACATGATTCCAGTAAACCATGTCCTTATTATGCTTGTCTTCAGCAAAAATGTTTGTGGGCTTTCTCGTGCATCATCTTTAGAAGAGGCTTCCTTCTGGGACAACAGCCATGCAGACCAATTTGATGCAGTGTGTGGTGTATGTTCTGAGCACTGACAGGCTGACCCCCCAACCCCTTCAACCTCTGCAGCAATGCTGGCAGCACTCATACGTCTATTTCCCAAAGACAACCTCTGGATGTGACGCTGAGCACGTGCACTCAACTTCTTTGGTCGGCCATGGTGAGGCCTGTTCTGAGTGGAACCTGTCCTGTTAAACCACTGTATGGTCTTGGCCACTGTGCTACAGTTCAGTTTCAGGGTCTTGGCAATCTTCTTATAGCCTAGGCTATCTTCATGTAGAGCAACAATTTTTTTTTCAGATCCTCAGAGAGTTCTTTACCATGAGGTTCCATGTTGAACTTCCATTGACCAGTATGAGAGAGTGAGAGCGATAAGACCAAATTTAACACACCTGCTCTCCATTCACACCTGAGACCTTGCGACACTAACGAGTCACATGACACCGGGAAGGGAAAATGGCTAATTGAGCCCAATTTGGACATTTTCACTTAGGGGTGTACTCACTTTTGTTTAGACATTAATGGCTGTGTGTTGAGTTATTATGAGGGGACAGCAAATTTACCGTATTTTCCGGCGTATAAGACGACCTTTTACACTTAAAAAACATGCCCAAAAATCAGGGGTCGTCTTATACGCCGGGTATAGAATGCTGCCCGATGAATGTCAACCCCCTGAATGTCCGCTAATACTGTATGTGGATTCAGCTACATACAGTATACGCCGCTGAGCCAATCCCGGCTAGCGATGTATTCTATTAATGAATACAGAGCCTGCTTGGATTGGAGTAACAGCCTCTGCCAATCCAAGCAGGCTACATACAGTAGCCTGCTGGAATTGCCTTTGAGAGAGAGAGAGAGAGGCACGGGCTGATGATGCTTCAGCCTCTGCCAATCCAAGCAGGCGTTGTATTCATTAAAAGAATACATCGCTCACCATACTTCACTGGGTAAATCAATTAACTGATCTCCCACTACTATACATCCTGCCGTTTGCGTTTGAGATCCCAGGCACCCAAGAGGGACAGGTGAATCTGGGACATGACAGGGGGTTTATGAAATGCATTTTGGTGGACAATTCCCATAGAATGTAACCCAAAAGTGGTATAGGTTTGGTTAGTGAAAAATTCTACTATCCAGAGTTGTGGCATTTGAGGGATCTCTGTCTGTGTTATTATTGTTTGATTTCCTGTATGACATTACACAGCATGGCGGATGAGTAGTTGGCATTCTTGCCTTGTGTTTTTTAATGCTATTAATGTTTTTTTTTAAATGGTGTTGCCTCAGAAGGCAGGTAGTCTTATACCGCGAGTATAGCCCAAAACCTATGTTTTCACTTGAAAAATAGGGGGTCGTCTTATACGCCCAGTCGCCTTATACGCCGGCAAATACGGTACACTATTATACAAGCTGTACACTCACTACTTTACATTGTAGCAAAGTGTAATTTCTTCAGTGTTGTCACATGAAAAGATATAATAAAATATTTACAAAAGTTTGAGGGGTGTACTCACTTTTGTGAGATACTGTATATTGCTAGTGTGGTTAAGGATCTGGATGTGTGTTACACCCCCTCTATGGATGGCAGGATTGAACTACAGACCAGAACTGATTTGGATTCTTGAATAAATATTTTTTTCTTTATCCTTGAAACTCTTTGTTTTTGATGGGAAAAAGTGGAGGACTATATTGGATTATTAAACTACCTTCAATACATATATTGATATTGTGCTCACAGATCTGGGTGTGCTGTTTCACCCCCTTTATGGATGGCAGGATTAAACTCCCGACCAGAACTGATTTGGATTCTTGTATGAATATTTTGCTTTATATCTTTGAAGGTTTCTTCTTTTGATGTAAAAAGTGGAGGACTATATTGGAGATTTATTATACCTTTCGAACTACTATCTTTATGTCCATCGACTGTCCCGTTCTGGATTTGAGAATTTCCACTCCAGCAAACTGTATGGGAACTTTTGATTTTACGCTACTGGGTTTTCCTATACTGTTCACATGTGCTCCTACCAATATTTTTGCTCTTTTGGTTTCTCCATGTGCTCCCTATGAAGATGTTTGAAGCATTCAAAGCATATTACGGTAATACCTGGATGATGAATTGAAATAAGACTTGTGAACTTCTGTTTGCAAACACTGGATATGATGCTATATTTAATTTTAATATTTGTATAATAGACTTTATGATTTGATGCATTTAATTAGCGGTCCCATTTTCTATATGCCCAGAAACAATCTGTTAACACAACCATTTTTCTACTTTACTTGCAAAAAAAGTAAAAGTCCCTGCATAATGCCATTCCACTACATGTTCAGTAATCTCGCCTTTCCTTCTCTCTCATACTTGTGCTCTGTAGTAACTCCAGTATGACTTGTATCTGTGAAGTGTGCCACCATGAAAGGCTTAGCCTATGCTAATTAGGCAGTGTCAGTATGTCAGCCATACTATCTGACTTTAATTTGACCACTGGTTTGCCCTAAAGTACAATGTCTGCTAGTCTTAGCACACGCACTGTTACTAAGTGATAAGACAGTACTAGCAAGTGATAAGAGCCTACTACTATGTGATAAGATGCTACTAATAAGTGATAAGGATGACAGATGAGGACAGGTGTTCCCTGTTGCTGCAGAGAGCTTGATGTGTTCAAGTGTGTTGGTATTTCCAGTCTTTCAGAGCAAATAACATATGCGTATTAGACGATTTAACAGACTTAATTATCCATATTAATTAGCTAGTTGTAAAGTCATGTATTAGCAAACACGTAGCTGTTAATAAATAGTAATGTCAGTGCTTTGAGCTGTAAAAAAAATTAAAAACTGTGCAATGCATGAGGATCCTTTTCTTTTGTTGATGAAACATATAATACAGCCTGAGTATTGTGTTCTGAGGCTTTGAGCTGATTTACTAAAGAAATATTGACTGCTGGCATAGCAAAGTGAATGTTCACTTATCTTAGTGAATAAAGTTCCCTTGAGTTAATTTCAATCACCCACAATCATGTGCAAGCAAGAATCTTCTTTTTTATATCTTTTGCACGTGCTAAACTCAGTGAACATTCACTTTGGAAAGTGAATATTTGCTTAAAGTAGTTGTAAAGACGGAAGGTTTTTTACCTTCCTGCATTCTATGCAGGAAAGTAAAAAAATCTTCAGTGTCCAGCTGCCCCCTCAGCCCCCCCCTAATACTTACCTAAACCCGATCCCAATCCATCGGTGTGCATGAGAGCTGAGTCTCTCCCGGGTCTCTCCCTCCTGATTGGCTACTGCTGCTGTCAAGGAGGCAGGAGTGGGGAGTAGGGCTGTTTTATGGACACAGAGAGTCGGTGTACTATCATTTTCTGTCCCCCATCACAAAGTGTCCGATGTGTACTGCGCATGCGCAGTACACAGAACACCCAGATTCCGAAAATTGCCCAAGATGAACGGCGCCTGCGCCGTGAGTCCACTTTCAAGCCCCACCATCCAAGTGGACATAGAGTTATGCCCCGTACACATGGTCGGAAATTCCGACCACAAAATCCGTCAGATTTTTTCAGACGGATTTTGTCCGACACTGGTGTTGCATACACACGGTCGGACAAAGTTGTCGGAAAATCCGATCATCCTGAACGTGGTGACGTTCGTTGCGTACGACGGGACTACGTAGAGGCTAGTAGCCAATAGCTTTGGTCTTGTAATGTGATTTGAGCATGCGTGGCACTTTGTCCGTCGGAATTCGCTACACACGATCGGAAAAAGTCCGATAGGACTTTGTTGTCGGAAAATTTGAGAGCAGGATCTCAAACTTTTTCCGTCGGAAATTCCGATGGAAAAAGTCCGATGGAGCCCACACACGGTCGGAATTTCCGACAACATGGTCCGACCGTGTGTACGGGGCATTAGAATATAAAAGAGCCGAGCGCAGCGAGGCCCTCTAAGTTTGTGTAGCCCTATGTCCACTTGGATGGTGGGGCTTACACATCGACTCACGGCGCAGGCGCCGTTCATCTTTGGAGATTTTCCGAAAATCCTTCTGCTCCGTACTGCGCATTCGCAGTACACAGTGGACACTTGGTGATAGCCGGACTGTTCGTGACAGAACACCGGCTCAAGAGCGAGTACACACAAGTGCCCCCCATAGCAAGCAGATTGCTGTGAGGGCACTCGGTAAGGTGGAGGGGCCCAGAATACCATTGCAGGACCCGTGAAGATGAGGAAATGGCCTGTAAGTATAACATGTTTTTTTTTTCAATCACTTTACCAGTTTCTAATCCTTTAGGGCCCTTTCAGATGTGTGGATCCGTATCCAGCCATCTGCTTGCTCAGCAGGGATCGCTCTGTTGATCCCCGCTGAGCCGGCGGATGACAAGACCGTCTCTACACACTGCGATGGACAGACCTGTCAGAGAGACCGCTCTTCTCTAGGGGGGGATCGGATGATTACAGACCGCCTGTCTGTTTTCACATCCATCCGTTTGGATTTTGCAGAGCGAATCGGATCGGGGTGGATCGGATGTCAGCGGACATGTCACCGATGACATCCAGATGTATGGAGCCACCGTTCAGATCCGCCTGTCATTTTTTTCAGCGGATCTGAATGGTCCGCACGTGTGAAAGGGCCCACTGTAAATCAATCCCATTACTGCAATAAAAGTGAATGTAAACCTATTTAAAAAAAATAATAAACATTATACTTACCTGCTCTGTGCAATGGTTTTGCACAGAGAAGCCCCAATCCCCCTCTGCCCCGAGGTCCCCCACTGGTGATTCTGGCTCCTCCTCTTCTCGGTGTGCCACCACAGGAAGCCTCTTCCTATGGTGGCATATCTGCGGGATCAATCCTGAGCCGTGCTGCTTGCTTCCATTGACACAGACAGCGTGGCTCAACTTTGCCCCCGGCTCCCTCATCATAGGATTTGATTGATAGCAGCAGGAGCCAATGGCTCCCACTGTTGCCTCTCTGATCAGGGAGAGAGCTGAGAGAGCCGCTGCTCTCATGCACATTGTTGGATCAAGATTGTGCTCAGGTAAGTATAGGAGGGGCTGGGTGGAGGGAGCTGCACACAGAAGTTTTTTTTTTTACCTTAACCACTTTCCGACCGGCGCACGACGATGTACATCCCTTTTTTGAAGAGGGATATCTCGGTAACGGCAGCAGCTGCTGCCACAACCGAGGTATCCATCTCTTCAGGCGCCGGTCGGCTGTCCGATAATGGTGGTCATCGCGGCGGATTCGCCGCGAGATCACCATTATCAGCGGCGGTAGAGGTGCACCCCCCCGCCGCTCTCCCGCGCCTTCCACCGCTTACCGGAACCGTCGGCAGCGGCGGAGGCGATCGGGTCCGTTCCCCTCCTGTGTCTAGAGATGAGTGACGCTAAGATGCCGCCACTCATCTCTATACCATAGGAGGGCGGAAGCGACGTCAAAAACGTCACTTCCGCCCATACCTCTTAAAGAGGAATTTTCAAATGTCATTTTTTTTAAATGACATTTTTTTTTTTTTTTTTCATTGAAGTCCAAATATGAGATCTGAGGACTTTTTGACCCCAGATCTCATATTTAAGAGGACCTGTCATGCTTTTTTCTATTACAAGGAATGTTTACATTCCTTGTAATAGGAATAAAAGTGAGCCAATTAATTTTTTTAAAAAAAACTGTGTAAAAATAAATAAAATCAAGAAAAATAAATAAGAAAAACTAAAAAAAAAAATTTTTTTAAAGCGCCCCGTCCCGACGAGCTCGTGCGCAGAAGCGAACGCATACGTGAGTAGCGCCCGCATATGAAAACGGTGATCAAACCACACATGTGAGGTATCGCCGCGATCGGTAGAGCGAGAGCAATAATTATAGCTGTAGACCTCCTCTGTAACGCAAAATATGCAACCTGTAGAATTAAACGTCGCCTATGGAGATTTTTTTGAGGGTAAAAGTTTGATGCCATTCCACGAGCGGGCGCAATTTTGCAGCGTGACATGTTAGGTATCAATTTACTCGGCGTAACATTATCTTTCACAATATATAAAAAAATTGGACTAACTTTACTGTTTTTTTATTTTTTTATTCAAAAAAGTGAATTTTTTCCAAAAAAAGTGCGCTTGCAAGACCGCTGCGCAAATACGGTGTGAAAAAATTCTCTAGGGTGTTAGAAAAAAAACAATATATAATGTTTGGGGTTCTAAGTTTTTTTCTAGCAAAAAAAACTGTTTTAAACATGTAAACACCTAAAATCCAAAACGAGGCTGGTCTTAAAGTGGTTAACCACTTGCTGACCAGCCGCCATCATTATACTGCGGCAGATTGGCATGATCCTGCAAATTGTAGGTATACGGCGGCATCTTTAGGGTGATAGCAGGCGCACACACATCCAATAAAATCCAACATCCAATAAAATTACAATAAAAATGGGTTCAATTGAACGGATTGTGCGCAGTAAAAAGTGGCTCAGCTGGCGTATTCACCCTACGCGTTTTGCCCTCATAGACTTCTGCTGGGGTATATGATATACCCCAGCAGAAGTCTATGAGGACCAATCCCTCAACATTAGCAGTCAATGCAGTTGAAGTGAAATTGAACCCCTCTGCATTGGTGGTAAGTGGCACTAAAGTTTTAACACCCCCCCCCCCTCCTCCCACCTTGATCCTTGGTGCACCAACTGATTGTTATTGTCTGTTTCAACATCAGGCGCTGAAATACTGCCCACACAGAGTTGGCAGGCTGCAGGCCTGCAAGTCATGCGTTGAACAACAGGGGTTTAGGGGATGCCATTTAAGTACTGTGGAATAACAAGGTTTCCTGTAAGTTAAACTTTGTAAAAAAAAAAGAATTATAAAAATAGCATAGAGGCTGAAGTGGCACAAGTGGGACAGGCTGAAAAATAAGACATTACTTCCAAAGCTGCGTTTGTTGAATCCTCTAACATGAAATAAACGCAATGCCACTTTACCAACGTGTCAGATTGTGACTAGTTCAGCCTCAAGGGCAAACTAAAAGTCACAAAAGCTTACTTATGCAAAATCTATTAATTCTACAACTGTCTGCTGATTAGATACAAATTGACCTAAACCTTGAGTGCAGTTAATAACATTTCCTTAGAGGAAAAAACATAATAAGAATAAAATAGGAAGAAATGACTCAGACATGTGTGCAGTAAAATAACCATCATTGTCAGTATGACATGTATTCACTGTATGATGAAGCAGAGATTCTATTAACTCCCCATATATTATAAGCTGCCTGTATCTCAAAGGCTATTCTTTTTTCTGTTCTCATTCAGTTAGTCTGTATGATGTATTTCTCAAGATCAGCGCTGCTGATATTTCAAAACAGACTGGGATGGTGTAAAAATGTAAAATATCGTTTTTTTTTTTTTTTTTTCGTTTTTGGATAGAGTAGGGAAGAGTCGTTACCCTCCTGTCATTGCAATATGTGTCCTCTTTGGAAGATGTCCCCTCTCTTCCTATTCTGGTGACAACTTAAAATTTAGTATTTCCCCCTATTTTTAACTTTCAGTTCTGGTGAACATGGCAACCAGGATGATTAGTGAGGGTGAATCCCGCCATCTCTGACACTGATAAAAGTTTTGTTTATTGCTGCTTCTTGCTGGGGAGATTCAACCTCTTTCTTTATTTGTACTGGTGACCATTGTCACCAGGACAGAAATTATATGGCAAATCCACAGTTTAACCAGAAAAGGAATAAAGGGAAATTCATACAATGGGGACAACTGTATACAAGTCGATTTTCCTTCACTTTGAAGTGTAGCGCCACCCCCGAAGGAGCCGCTTAATACTTTTTGGTTCTATGTTCTGCCCCTTAACCCAAAGAACAGCCCTTCTGGCACACTTGGTTAAACAAATAATACTGTAGATACAATGTAAATTGACACCAGGCTGTAGCAGTTTAAAAGAGTATTTTACTAAGAGGCTTAGCAGCAAGCAAGATGGTAATGAACTGGGACAGATAGTTATCAGTAGTGAACTGTAGTGAAGCACAAAAGAGGTATACAAGACAAGTAAAAAATCAGAGTTAACCCACCCACCGGCCCTGAGAAGACCTATGGGCTCAGGTATGAAAGGGAGAAAGAATGACTTCCTGTATGTCAATGTACCCCCCCCCCCCCCCCAAAATGCAAAGAATGCAACTGTAAACCTTAACCGTTTAAGTAAAAGTTCCCCCTTAATGTGTGCCAATATTTTGCACTAATATTTTCCTACAACTCATTTGAGTTGTAGGAGAAAGAAATAAGCGAGTCCTTGCAGTATAGATATCTGGTGTCTTCAGCTAACTCAACAAGGGCCCAAAGAGATCTCCGTGCAGCAATGCATAGTAACAAGGGATGACTTAAAGCAGAGTTCAACACCACAAAAATGGAATTTCCGCTTTAAGGGAAGGTGACCCCCTGACATGCCACATTTGGCATGTCATTTTTTTGGGAGGGGGTGGAAACCCTCTTTTTAGAGGGTTCAAGCTCCCACTTCCTCCCAGGGCACTGCGGTGCCGGAAGTAAGTTCACCACTCCCCCCCTTCTCGGCAATCATCTGGGACATGTCACAGGTCTCAGATGATTGCCCAGCGGCTCGCGCATGCGCAGTGGGTGCCCACAGTGACAATACCGGTGCTGCAGAGAAGAGGGGGAGACGAGCGGGGCTTCGTTCCCCTGCATCGCTGGACCCTGGAGCAGGTAAGTGCCCGATTATTAAAAGTCAGCAGCTGCAGTATTTGTAGCTGATGACTTTTTTTAGCCGGACATTTTGGGATAGCCTGTAATACATCACTGGCAAGTTAATAGGAACAGTGCGACCTCTAGTGGAAAAAAATAGTCTTTGTGATAAGTAAATTTGTCTGCATAGTAAAATAAACAGTTCTGTAATAAATGTACCGTGTAGCTAATGTATCTGGGGTGGCTACACATGGCCATTCCCTTTAAATGTTCCTCTTTTCAAGATACGGTAAAGCATGTATGTGCCCAATTACTGACAAGTACAATAAGTAGATAAAATGATATTTCTGTAAGCTGAATACTTTGAATGACTGAGCAGCTTATACTGGTATAACTCCATAAACTGATATCCAGAATAAGCCTCTAGCCACGTCTGCTGATTTCTAATAATGTTAACCCATTAGAAACGCCCGTGTTTTAGGATTCAGGACCATACACACTTTGCTTTTGCTTTTTTGTTCCAAACAAAATATTAAAAAATTAGACAATCTAATGAAAATGAAGCACCATTTTTTGTTAGATAAACATTAAAGATAAAAATGGTTTATGATTAACAGAGTAGTAGCACTTATAAACAAATTGATTTCACGTTGCAATTATCTAAATTAAAAAAAAAAAAAAACATTTATTTTTATTCAGATTTTTAAAATAATTCATGCATACTGTGCTGTAAATTCTAAAGTGTTTTCTACTTCTTTTTTTTTTTTTTTAACGTATTGTATTTTGAAGATCTAGACAGATATAAAAAGACACAGTTATGTATTTGTTAACTTTATTTTTAAGCCAAATAATGTACCGGAATCTGATTTGTTTTTAGCCTCCTATAACGTCCTGCACAGTAGACTGGGAGTGGGAGAAGTCCGTTCCTTCCTAGCGCATGCGGCAGTGATGTCACTGGCTGCATGTACAGTAAATATCTCCTAAACGGTGCACGTTTAGGAGATATTTACACTACCTTTAGGTAAGCCTTAAAAAAAAACTTGGATGTTTTTTTTTCCGACGGAATTCCGCTCAAGCTTGTCTTGCATACACACGGTCACACAAAAGTTCTATGAACTTTCGACCGTCAAGAATGCGATGACGTACAACACTACAACGAGCCGAGAAAATGAAGTTCAATGCTTCCAAGCATGCGTCAAATTGTTTCCAAGCATGCGTAGGAATTTTGCACGTCGGAATTTGTACGGAATTTCGGATCAGAACTTTTTCCGACCGAAAAATAGAGAACCTGCTCTCAATCTTTTGCTGGTGGGAATTCCACCAGCAAAAGTCCGATGGAGCCTACACACAGTTGGAATTTCCGACCAAAAGCTCTCATCGGACTTTTGCTGGCGGAATTTCCGATCGTGTGTACGCGGCATAAGGCTCTTCTACTGCAATGAACTGTATTCCCAGTCGGATACACTCACTTTAAGTATAACTTTAACAACTGTTAAGTGGCCTAGAGACCTTCGCACATATTGGAACATTGAATGCAGAACTGTGAAACCTGCTTAGCATTCCTACTATAACAGAACATGAAGTGCGCGATAAAGGCTTACATTACATTATTCATAAAATAACGTTCTATACCTGCAGGGAAACTTTTAAAGACAAATAAAAAGTACATCGCGTTCAGTACAGTGCGATGAATGGAGGTCCCTTGGTCAGGCAAAAATGGTTGGTATTTTAATGAATAAATTAATTTACCTTTTATTTTTTTTTATTTTTTGGAATTACAACAGAACAATATTCCACCCAAAAAAAATGGGCCTATAAAAAAAAAAAAAAAAATTAAGAAAAATCCTGAAATCTGCTGCTTTTACTGTCCAAAGGCAAATGTAAAATGAATTGCTGTCTGCTCTTGAAAAAAACGTAATTTTTACAGTTTTTTTAAGAGATTAATCATTAAGCCCCGCCAAGCAGAAGAGTAAACAAAGCAGATTTTTCTCTAAACTTTCTTTTTCGACAAGCTGTCGCAGCTTAAGTTAAAATGGAGCAGGCACTAAATACAACGGATAAAAAAATAATTAGACGTTGCTCAGGAGGAGAATTTCCTAAAAGACCAAACACTGCAAAATAGCAGTTATTCAAAGTTTTTCTTAATGTTTTAGCTCAGTTGTACTCAAATGACAAACTTAGGGGCTGCATCCGGCTATTCAGCAGAGGCAAAATAAAGCTGAGCTCCAGGGAAAGAACTAAGTACACAGATGAAACCGCAGAACTGTCCATCCAGTTCTGCGGTTTACACAGCTCTGTCACGCAACACAACACTGTCCAGCAGGGAAGAAGGTCTTAATTTTTTTCTACTACAGTCATATAACACTTGCAGTTCTTACCCCCCCCACCCCCCCCCCACCCAACCTGTGTCTAGACAGTAAAAGGAAAAGCAGGGGGCATACAGACTCATCTCTTTGACATCCTGCCCTCTCCTCCTGTCAACATGCTCCTTGCACTGTAGTACAACTGATTGTCCTTCTGTGTTGTGTCTTCTTCACCCAGTCTGAGCTTTGCTGTGCAATGACTGCAACCAGGTCAAATACAGTACTTAGGCTACTTGCATTTCCACCACTATTCACATATGTTAGTTTTCTAAGGGCACTAGCAAACTAGCAAGTGTAGCACTCAGTGACGGCTGGTGTTTTTTTTGTTTGTTTTTTTATACAGTATTTCACAAAAGTGAGTACACCCCTCACATTTTTGTAAAGATTTTATTTATATCTTTTCATGTGACAACACTGAAGAAGTGACACTTTGCTACAATGTAAGTGAGTGTACAGCTTGTATAACAGTGTCAATTTGCTGTCCCCTCAAAATTACTCAACACACAGCCATTAATGTGTAAACCGCTGGCAACAAAACTGAGTACACCCCTAAGTGAAAATGTCCAAATTGGGCCCAAAGTGTCAATATTTTGTGTGGCCACCATTATTTTCCAGCACTGCCTTAACCCGCTTGGGCATGGAGTTCACCAGAGCTTCACAGGTTGCCACTGGAGTTCTCTTTCACTGCTCCATGATGACATCACAGAGCTGGTGGCTGTTAGAAACCTTGTGCTCCTTCACCTTCTGTTTGAGGATGCCCCACAGATGCTCAATAGGGTTTAGGTCTGGAGACATGCTTGGCCAGTCCATCACCTTTACCCTCAGCTTCTTTAGCAAGGCAGTGGTTGTCTTGGAGGTGTGTTTGGGGTTGTTATCATGTTGGAATACTGCCCTGCGGCCCAGTCTCCGAAGTGAGGGGATCATGCTCTGCTTCAGTATGTCACAGTACATGTTGGCATTCATGGTTCCCTTGATGAACTGTAGCTCCCCAGTGCCGGCAGCACTCATGCAGTCCCAGACCATGACAATCCCACCACCGTGCTTAACTGTAGGCAAGACACACTTGTCTTTGTACTCCTCACCTGGTTGCCACCACACACGATTGACACCATCTGAACCAAATAAGTTTATCTTGTTCTCATTAGACCACAGCACATGGTTCCAGTAATCCATGTCCTTAGTCTTCTTGTCTTCGGCAAACTGTTTGTGGGCTTTTTTGTGCATCATCTTTAGAAGAGGTTTCCTTCTGGGACGACAGCCATGCAGACCAATTTGATGCTGTGTTTAGTGTATGGTCTGAGCACTGACAGGCTGACCTGACCTCAACCTCTGCAGCAATGCTGGCAGCACTCATAGGTCTATATCCCAAAGACAACATCTGGATATGATGCTGAGCACGTGCACTCAACTTCTATGGTCGACCATGGCGAGGCCTGTTCTGAGTGGAACTTCTCCTGTTAAACTGCTGTATGGTCTTGGCCACTGTGCTGCAGCTCAGTTTCAGGGTCTTGGCAATCTTCTTATAGCCTAGGCCATCTTTATGTAGAGCAACATTTATTTTTTCAGATCCTCAGATCCTTCTTTGCCATTAGGTGCCATGTTGAACTTACAGTGACCAGTATGAAAGAGTGAGAGTGATAACACCAAATTTAACACACCTGCTCCCCATTCACATCTGATATATTGTAACACTAAGGAGTCACATGACATAGGGGAGGGAAAATGGCTAATCGGGCCCAATTTGAGCATTTTCACTTAGGGGTGTACTCACTTTTGTTGCCAGCGGTTTAGACATTAATGACTGTGCGTTGAGCTATTTTGAGGGCACAGTAAATTTACACCGTTATACAAGCTGTACACTTACTACTTTACATTGTAGCAAAGTGTAATTTATTCAGTGTTGTCACATGAAAAGATATAATAAAATATTTACAAAAATGTGATGTATATATACATTATCTCACAAAAGTGAGTACACCCCTTACATTTTTGTAAAGATTTTATTTAACAGGACAGCTTCCACTCAGAACATGCCTTGCCATGGTCGACCAAAGAAGTTAAGTGCACATGCTCAGCATCATATCCAGAGGTTGTCTTTGGAAATAGACATATGAGTGCTGCCAGCATTGCTGCAGAGGTTGAAGGGGTGGGGGGGGGGGGGGGGTCAGCCTGTCAGTGCTCAGACCATACGTCGCACACTGCATCAAATTGGTCTGCATGGCTGTCGTCCCAGAATGAAACCTCTTCTAAAGATGATGCACACGAATGCCCACAAACAGCTTGATGAAGACAAGCAGACTAAGGACATGGGTTACTGGAACCATGTATGGTGCACAGGGACAGGGCCATCTTTAATATTGATTGGACCCTGGGCAAAACTTTTCTTGGCCCCCCCCCCCATGCAGTTTTGCTCTCCACCTGCTCTGAGACATACAATAAATAGCATCTATACTCAAAATCAGTTTACTGGATCAGATCAGGCAGCTATTGCGTTTGGTTGCCAGAGGTTACAGTGTATCATTACCGCTTACTGACTGGTTGCTAGAGGTTACAGCACACATTACAGCTCACTGATTAGTTGCTAGGGGTTACAGCACATGATTTCTGCTTGTTGATTGGTTGCTAGAGATTACTGTGGATATGACCTCAGGGGGGCATAATATACATATCAATCCCGCCGGCCGCCGCTATTTACATATGAATGCCACCACTATTTACATACGAATGCCGGTAATTTACATGTAAACACAGGGTCTGCAGGTGAGTCATCTGTACACAACAATAGGGCAGAGCTGGGCAGCATTAGTAGCAGCAAAACCTCAAGGGACGAGGGAATTTAAACCAGGATAGTTGGCAAGTATGAGGCAGCTGATTTGGGCCCCACAGCAATGACAGGGCCCAGGGCAGCTGCCCCTTTTGCCCTGCCTTAAAAACGGCCCTGCACAGGGAGGGTGATTGTGTGGCAGGGCAATGATTACTGGAACCGACCCCCTGTACTTCCCTCTCTGCAGCAGATGAAAGCCAATGGGAGGGAGAAGTGAAGAAGCAGTTTTCAGCTGCTGCAGAGAGAGCCATGCAGGGGATTGGTTCCAGTAATTGCCAACCCCCCCCCCCACCATGTCAATCAACCTCGTTGCCCACATCCAATTCATCCTGCTGAATGGGCCTCCCTACTGGCCCAGGTCCCATACAGGTGGACTGGTGGTACCCCCTTATCCACAGTCCTGCTAGTACATCCAACACTCCTCTCCCCCAAGACTGACAACGCTGCGGTCCAGTGGTGCCCCCTGTGCCCCTTCGTCCAGAGTGTTGGCACTCTAATACAGGAAGTGTGTTACTGGCCCGGATTATTAAGGTGAAAACAGAGGGGAAAAAGCCTAAAATAACAATGCAGCTACCACATCTACCGATACCTGCAATATATTACATTTTTGGTCTGAGGTTTAATACTGCATTAAACAATCCACATACCTCCCAACTGTCCCTGATTTCGAGGGACTGTCTCTGATTTGGAGCAATGTCCCTCTGTCCCTCTTTCCTCCTCATTTGTCCCTCATTTTGGTCTGATTTATATAGTTTTTTTATAAAATGCACTATTTATCTTTCAAAAAGTGTTTCTCAGTGCTAAACTTTTGACCCAATTTCTAAATTGTTGCAATTGTAAATTTCAAAGGCCAATATAAAGGGATAGTAGTGGTAAAAAAAAAGATAAAAAAAAAAATGTGGGTTTAACTAAACTTTTTTTTATTTTATTTTTTTGGTCCAATTCTCCTTTTAAGGGGGCATGGCGGGGGGGATCCTATGCCTACATACATTTGCTAATAGGTGTCCCTCGGTCCCATCTTGAAAAGTCGCGAGGTATGAATCCATATAATAAGACTTATCATAAAGGAAAGGAAGAAAAACATTACAACCAACACCGGAGTATGCTCTGTCTTCTTGGCATACAGCTCCATAAACTATGAACACATCATAATAAAGTGATGTGATCTCCCAGCCAGCATTATTCTATTTCTTGCAGCCTGACAGTATCACCATGTACACCATATAAAGTAAAAAAGCACAAAACAGCACAAGTGACATGAAGCAAGTAACACTGTATTTGATGTACACATACACAAAACACTATATAAAACAGAACTGCTCTTGACTGGCCTCATTTACACAAGGGAATGTGTATGTCAATCATTTTTATGCCTCCATATCACATACAATAAGCCTTCTCTTTTATGTATAAATTGTTGAAGGCTGGTGTTACCAATGAGACGCCTTAAGACTAACAATATATAAAAGGCTTTTTACTTGGTGGGTAAGAATAAGTAAAGACCAGAGCATCAAGAAAAAGAGGCTAAACAATTAATTTATATGTAGCTATAGAAAATGATTTTTAGTGGAAAGAGATACAGTAATGCCGCGTACACATGTTCAGACTTTGTACTTTGCATCCTCCGGGACTGTGACATCACAAGGGGGCGGGGTCACCATTTGACATGAGCATGTGACCCTGTCCCCTTGTCCCTATATAAGTCCCAGCACAGCGCGGCTCTGCCATTCCGGCCAGAGACAGCGACGGGTCAACATCGGAAGAAGAAGAAGAAGGCGGCGCCGGCGGCGCGGAAAACGACGACCGCGGCAAGAACAGAAGAGACCCCGGAAGACCCCGGAAGACCCCCGAAGGCGGATCGAGACCCCCAGACGACGGCGGCGACGACGAAGAAGGTAGCCGGACTTCTCCGCTCAGTAAAAGAGCTAGGTAAATGGCGGAGGAGTCGGGCGAGAAGACCCCCAAGACGGAAGAAGACCCCCGGAGCAGTGCAATAAAATATTTTTTCAAAATTGTGTGGTTTTTTACTTTACATTTTACACCTTAGGTGAATGGGTAGGGGTACATCGTACCCCATACTCATTCACATAGGGTGGGGGGCCGGGATCTGAGGGCCCCCTTATAAAAGGGGGCTCCCCGATTCCGATAAGCTCCCGCCCGCAGACCCCGACAACCAACGGCCAGGGTTGTCGGGAAGAGGCTCTTGTCCTCATCACCATGGGGACAAGGTGCTTTGGGGTGGGGGGGGCGCACGGCCTCCCTTTCCCCAGGGCACCCCCCATGTTGAGGGCACGCGGCCTGGTACGGCTCAGGAGGGGGGGGCGCTCGGTCATCCCCACCCCTTTCCTGGCCTGCCGGGCTGCGTGCTCGGATAAGGGTCTGAGATGGATTTGGGGGGACCCCCACGCCGTTTTTTTTTTTCGGCGTGGGGAGTCCCTTTAAATCCATGCCAGGTGACGGGGCTAGCGCGGCGGCATTCACTGCCTTCGCTAGCTCCGTCTACCTGAAGTCAAGTGCTAAATGAACGGACTTTCCGATGAGCGGCAAGTCCATTCATTTCAAAAGTCCGGCGGACTAGCATACTAACCGCAGGATTGTCAGCCGGACTGCCAAGTCCAGCGGACAATTTTAAAACAAAACTTAAAACCTAGTCCGCCGGACTATTGGCGCCAAAAAGTCCGCCGGCGCCCACACACGAGGGGATTGTCTGGTGGACTTGAGTTCAGCGGACAATCCCGCGGGATAGTCCGCTCGTGTGTACGCGGCATTAGCCTTACTGAACCCAATCTGAATGTGTGTGAAGAACACAAAAACCCTGCTTTACTTAACCCCTCATCTCTCTGTCCAAAACGTTAGCATAGGGGCCAGAGGGAGGAACTACAGTACATAGTGGGGGGCAGTTATTTGGCATCTTCAGAAGTGTCTGATGCAGTGGCCAAAATCTACTTACATTTTTGCTATGGTGGTGTCACTGGAAGGAAAAAATGCCCCCTGTGTTGGTGGTGTCACTGGAAGGAAAAAATGCCCCCCCCCCATGTTGGTGGTGTCACTGGAAGGGAAAATTCCCCCCAAGTTGGTGGTATCACTGAACGGTAAAAATGTCCCAGCATCAGTAGCGTCACTGGAAGGAAAAATGTCCCTGCATAGAAGGTGTCACTGGAAGGAAAAATGTCCCTGCATAGAAGGTGTCACTGGAAGGAAAAATGTCCCTGCATAGAAGGTGTCACTGGAAGGAAAAATATCCCTGTGCTGGTGGTGTCCCTGGAAGGTAGAAATTTCCCAGCATCAGTAGTTCACTGGAAAGAAAAATACCCCTGCATAGAAGGTGTCACTGGAAGGAAAAAATACTCCAGTGTCAGTGATGTCACTGGAAGGAAAAAATAACCCTGCATCGGTGGTGACCCTGGAAGGAAAAATGTCCATGTGTCGGTGGTGTAACTGGAAGGTAAAAATTTCCCAGCTTCAGTAGTTCACTGGAAAGAAAAATACCCTTGTGTCGGTGGTATCACTAGAAGGAAAACATGTCCCTGAATCCTTGGATTTTAATGGAAAGCAAAAAAGTGTAAGGAAGGAATGCCCCTATGTTGGTGGTGTCACTGGTAGGAAAAATGTCCCTGTAATTGTGGTATCACTAGAAGGAAAAAATTCCCCTATGTCATCATTGAATGTAAAAATGTCTCTACATCAATATAATGAGAGCTTGTTTACACTAGCGTTATCCCTCTGAAGATCAATCTCTTTTCAGAAGATGTTTAACAGGCAGTTAGGAGGCGTTACGTCACCCGTTTACCATCTATTTTAACGCCTAAAAGCCCTCCACTACCATCTGCAACCACATGTATTTTACATGGCTGCGTGGCAGTTGTGGCACGGCCCCCCCATCACGTCCAGCTGCAGTACTGCCCTTGGAACCCAACAGGAGGAATAATCACTTCAGCCCCGGAAGGATTTGCCCCCTTCCTGAACAGGCCATTTTTTGCGATACCGCACTGCGTCGATTTAACTGACAATTGCGTGGTCATGCAACATTGTACCCAAACAAAATTTATGTTCTTTTTTTCCCACAAATAGAGCTTTCTTTTGGAGGTATTTTATCACCTCTGCGGTTTTTATTTTTTGCGCTATAAACAAAAAAAGAGCGACAATTTTGAAAAAGACACAATATTTTTTACTTTTTGCTATAATAAATATCCAAAAAATAAAATAAAAAAACGTCTTCCTCAGTTTAGGCCGATATGCATTCTTCTACATAGTTTTGCGCAAAAATTATAGCGTCTACAAAATAGGGGATAGATTTATGGCATCTTTATTATTTTTTTTTACTAGTAATGGCGCCAATCTTCCAATTTTTATCCGGACTGTGACATTGAGGCAGACAGATCGGACACCTTTGACACTTTTTTGGTACCATTGACATTTATGCAGCATTCAGAGCTAAAACTAGCCTACTGATTACTGTATAAATGTCACTAACAGGGAAGGGGTTAACACTAGGGGGCGATCAAGGGGTTAACTGTGTTCCCTAGGTGTGTTCGAACAGTGGGGGGGATGAGACTGACTATGGGAGGAGACCGATCGGTGTTCCTATATACTAGGAACACACGATCTGTCTCTACTCCCCTGACAGGACGTGGATCTGTGTGTTTACACACACAGATCCACGTTCCTGCTCTGTCATGAGCGATCGCGGGTGCCTGGCACGCACCTGCTGGATCGTGTTAAAGGAGCGACTTATACTTACGGCGATTTGCGCAGCTGTGCCAACCTGCCCAGTATAACTGCAGCGGCTGGTTGTCTAGCAGTTAATTCTTGCTGATGTGTGCATTTGTGTACCCCTCGCCTGCTGCCTTTGCATATGAAATTTGTATTTTTTTTGTGGTATTTAATCACCACTGGGGTTTTATTTTTTTTCTAAAATAACCAAAAAAGACCAAACATTTTGAAAAAAAAAAATAAAAGTTTTAATTTTTGTCTGTTATAAAATTTTTTAGAGGGAAAAGCATGTAGGAAAGTTATGGTCCACAAACTATGGTATAAATCTAATAAATTGATCAATCCTGATGTACTGGCGGCCTTTCTCATTTCTTGAGGCCTGAAAACACCAGGACAGTACAAATACCCCCCACCAAATGACCCTTTTTTGGAAAGTAGACAGCCCTAGGTATTTAGTTAAGGCATGGCGAGTCTTTTAAAGTTGTAATTTTTTGTCAAAATCTTTGGGGGAAAAAAAACAAAAAACAATTTGTTATAGTAACAGGACTTTTTTTTTTTTTTTTTTTACACATTATGATTGTTCATACCAGTTAATTTCACTGGTATAAGCAACCATTTTTACTGAATGAAACTGATTCATTCAATCTGTTTTGTTGTGATTAGCTGTGATTGGTCACATCTAATCACGTGGTTCTGATGGGCTGTGATTGGCCCTGTCTGTACCATGTGATCAGTGTGACCAATCACAGCGAGCAACACAACTGTACACAATGGATGGCATTAAAGGAAGCCATCCATTGTTTACAACTGTCATGTGACCTGCTGTGATTGGCTACAGCGGTCACATGGTACCATACCTCCCAACTTTTTGAGATGGGAATGAGGGAAACATGTAGGCATAGGACACGCCCTCCTGCCACGCCCCCTTAAAAGAAGAATTAACCTAAAAAAAAATTAGCTAAACCCACAAGGGCTTTTTTTTACTACCACTATTCCTTTATATTGGCTTTTGAAATGTACAAATGCAGCAATTTAGATTTTGGATCAAAGATTTAGCACTGGGAAACACTTTTTGAAAGATAAAAAGTGCATTTTATATACATCAGACCAAAATGAGGGACAAATGTGGAGGAATGAGGAACAGAGGGACATTGCTCCAAATCAGGGACAGTCCCTCGAAATCAGGGACAGTTGGGAGTTATGGTTCTGGAGGGCTGTGATTGACCCTGTCTGTACCATGTGATCAGTGTGACCATACGACCGCGAGCAACACAACGGTACACAATGGATGGCATGAAAGGAAGCCATCCATTGTTTACAACTGTCATGTGACCTGCAGTGATTGGCTACAGCGGTCACATGATACCGGAGGTGGGCCATTACATAGATCAGTCATCGGCTGTGTCCAATGGAAACAGCCCGTGACAGATCACACTTCAGCACGAGCACGTGTGGGGCACAATCCAGGTGGACATCATATGAATCAATGAATGTCCTGCCCAGCCGTCATTTGACTATAGGCTGGGCGGGAAGTGGATAAATGGGAGCAGTTGGGGGAATGCAACTCAATGTCGTGTTTTTACCACCACAAGCTGCCAATGTAAATGAGCCCTGGGGGGAGTAAGGTAGCTATGAGAGGCAGAGGGGAGCTCTGGAACTAACTTGCTTCCTTCATTCGCTATGTCCTTACTGTTGAGTCTGCCTCTTCTTCCCCACTGCTATGTCACATGACAAGGGGAGGTAGGATGGAGGGCACACCGGCTGCCCGACAAAAAAAAAAAGGGGAGTACCTCTGACAGAAAAAGCAACATAAAAAACGCTCATAATGGCACATATTGCACATGCGTTTATGTGCGCTAGCGTCTATAAGCATTTTTTTCCCCAAACATTCCCCTCTGCTCATATTTCACTATAATCAATTTACACTTGAAAACGCAGAACGTGCCTACGCATTTATGCACGTCAATCGTTTTTTCTGACCGAAAGCTCCTCTCAAAAACGTGCTTGTGTTGTTTTTTTTTTTTTTTTTCAAAGCACATGAGCTTTAACATGTTTAGGCAATTTATAAAAACGTTTGCATTCTTTTTAAATCTGCGGTTTGCAATAAAATAAAACCTGGTGATCCCACCATAAATGTCTTGGTTAAGGCATTTCCTGCTATGGGGTGACTACTGTCTCCCAAATGTGTTTCAGCGTTGTCACCCTATCATTTGTGCCTATCTATGAATATTGAAGCCTTGGTTATTATACTTGTTATGCAGTTTGGCTGCATAACAAATAAAGGAAATGCCTTTTTTTTCCAACTAAGTCTGTGGCTTTAAACTCTTCTGCTTACTGTACTCATCACCACATCCATAAACATTTATTTTATGCTAGAATGAACCGGAAAATCTGCCTATCATTTACAATTATAATACCACTAGATATGAGGGTGGCACAGACACATTAGATGATGTGCCTGCGATAAGGCTAGCGGTAAAAAGCTGTTCGGCTGCATAATGATTTATCCAAGCAGTAATGACATTGCCAAATTGGATAACATGAATGTACTGTATATGGTTCATCCACCACACTCAGTTAGCTATGAAAGTAATTAGCTATGTGCTTAATGTTAGTTGATGTTTTAGAATTGATCACATTTCTGTAATATGTAAATCTTGGTTGGTAATTGGTATGATTTTATGCAGATTGACTGAAACCTCCATTCGCCTAATCAGCTAATTACCGCCCCCCCCCCCCCCCCAATCGGTTGGTTTTAGATAACTGTATTGCTTTTATTTTATTCTTGCAGTTTTTTCTTGTAGCAGGTGTAATTAGATCCCTTCCAGGAGAAGGGAAATGTAATATTAGCTATATAAATCATGTATTGAAAATAGATTGAACTCAGATCTCGAGACACATATTGGTTGCCATCATCCCCAAATAAGTATTACGAGGAAACCTCAAAAAGGTGGGATTATACCGGCAACAAGATAAACCATATAGGCTACATAGGATAATTTTATAGATTTATTATCAAAATACAAAGACATAAAAAATGAGATAGTTCTTTAAAAACAGTAGGACAAATGATACAAAATGATATGCATATCTGCGATTGGTGAGGGTGTAGAATTCCGACGCGTTTCCAAGAGGCTAAATTGTGCCTGTCTTCCTCAGGGAATTGTAGTCACCATCTACAGAATATCAAAACGTGTCACTTATATAAAAGAACAAAGCAAAAATGTTCCCCCACCCCAGTGTAACGTGGGGTGGAGAGTTGTACATTGCATGTAAATATGAACAAATATTCAATATATATCCATAATATATTTTGAAACATGCACTTACATAGTCAAATATTGCATATATAGCATTGCATCCCATTCACTTTCCGAGACGAAAAGGCGTCCAAAGGTTGGCAAGAAGTAATGGCCGCATTCCCACACTCTCTACAAGACGGTAAAAGTAAAAAGATTCCATGTATCTAATGGCGCAAAAACCTAGAAAACCACCCATGGAGAGAGAGAGGAATAATATCTTAGAGCCTGGATATGAAGAAAAAGAAGAAAGAAAGAGTGTGGTAATCTGGGGAGAATCTCCCCAAGATACCAAATTATCTCTCTCATATAAGAATTGCTTACCCAGGAGTCCATGGTCCAAGGGTTCAGCCAGCAAAAAACGTTCCAGGAAAAGGGTCCTCAAGGAGTCCTAGGTGGAGTGTGATGCACACAGCTCAATGCTGTGAGATGGAATGACGCCATATACCGTCTCTGGCGTCCTTAAATAGGTGGAATAGAACTCTGTCCCGCCCCAGTGGGTGTGTTGGGATGACGTCAGACGCAAGAGCGTCCCGCGTCATCGCCTCAAATCCCGCCCATTGGGCTGGATCCTCTTCCTGATGGAAGGTAGGGGAAGGGGAAATCAGCTGACATGGGCGGTTTACCAATGTGTGTGCCGCCTACTGCATCTCATTAGGCGTCAGCCACAAGGCGTCATTGGACGCCTCTGCCCATACAGCACAGTCGCATGGTGCGATGTGCGCATGCGCGAAGTGGGAAGCTCAGCCAAAGACAAACTGTCTATGGCGCCGGCGCCCAGCATGGAACTGCGCATGCGCAAAGTGATCTGCATGGACAGAGTTGTGGATAGCGCCAAGAGCGCAAGTGGCCACACATGGAAACGCCATCCCCTATGCCCTAAACTGGACATAGAGAATGGCGCCTCGGGAGAATCAGCCACATTTTTGCTTTGTTCTTTTATATAAGTGACACGTTTTGATATTCTGTAGATGGTGACTACAATTCCCTGAGGAAGACAGGCACAATTTAGCCTCTTGGAAACGCGTCGGAATTCTACACCCTCACCAATCGCAGATATGCATATCATTTTGTATCATTTGTCCTACTGTTTTTAAAGAACTATCTCATTTTTTATGTCTTTGTATTTTGATAATAAATCTATAAAATTATCCTATGTAGCCTATATGGTTTATCTTGTTGCCGGTATAATCCCACCTTTTTGAGGTTTCCTCGTAATATAAATCATGTATAATAATAATAATAGTAGCTGAGACCAAAATTCTTTGGACTTGTGACTTCTATTGTAAAGCACTCCCTCTAGTGGTCAGAAGTATCGTCTAATGCCGCGTACACGCGTTTGGACTTTGTCCGCCGGACTATTGTCCCCACACACGCCCGGACTTCCGAGCGTGTGACTTGCCCACACACGCCCGGACTTCTCCGGTGGACAATCCGCTGGAAAAAGTCTGCGGCAATGAACGGACTTTCCAATGAGCGGCAAGTCCGTTCATTTCAAAAGTCCGGCGGACTAGCCTACTAACGGCGGGATTGTCCGCCGGGGTGCCAAGTCCAGCGGACAATTTTAAAACAAAACTTAAAACCTAGTCCGCCGGACTTTTGGCGCCAAAAAGTCCGCCGGCGCCCACACACGAGGGGATTGTCCGGTGGACTTGAGTCCAGCGGACAATCCCGCGGGATAGTCCCTTCGTGTGTACGCGGCATTAGTTTTACCACTTGCTTACCCCCTCCTATCCAGACCAATTTTCAGCTTTCGATGCTCTCACACTTTGAATGACAATTACTCAGTCATGCAACACTGTACCCAAATGAATTTTTTGTCCTTTTTTTCCCACAAACAGAGCTTTCTTTTGGTGGTATTTGATCACCTCTGGGTTTTTTTTTTTTTGGGCTATAAATGAAAAAAGACAGAAAATTTTGAAAAAAAACAAATTTTTCTTTGTTTCTGTGATAAAATTTAGGAAATTATAAATTTTTCTTCATAAATTTTGGCCACAATTTATACTGCCACATATCTTTAGTAAAAATAACCCAAATTAGTGGATATTATTTGGTCTTTGTGAAAGTTAGAGAGTCCACAAACCGTGGTGCGGATCATACATAATTTATCACACCTGATGTACTGGTGACCTATCTCATTTCTTGTGACACTGATGACAGATGGCACTGATACGTGGCATTGATGACAGGTGACACTGATAACAGATGGCACGGGACACTGAAAGGTGGCACTGATGACAGATGGCACTGATACGTGGCACTGATGACAGATGGCACTAATATGTGGCACTGATGACACGTGACACTGATATGGCACTGATGACAGATGGCACTATGTGGCACTGATGACACGTGGCACTGATGACAGATGGCACTTATACATGGCACTGGGGACAGGTGGCACTGGGGACAAATGGCACTGGGGAAAGGTGGCACTGACAGATGGCACTGGGGACAGATGGCACTGGCAGATGGCACTGGGGACAGATGGCGGTTGTGATTGGCCGTTTACAGCGATCTGTGATTGGCTGTGTCCAAGGGACAAGGCCAACATAGAATTTCCCCGCTGCACGCTGTCTAGTTAATGCAGTGGTATCTAACTTAAAAGGGATGTATCTAAAGCAACTATTTTGATGAATTCTAATTTAACCACTTCAGCCCTGGAAGGATTTACTCGCTTCCTGACCAGAGCACTTTCTGCGATTCGGCACTGCGTCGCTTTAACTGACAATTGCGCGGTCGTGCAACGTTATACCAAAACAAAATTTACGTCCTTTTTTTTTCCCACAAATAGAGATTTCTTTTGGTGGTATTTGATCACCTCTGCGGTTTTTATTTTTTGCGCTATAAACAAATAAAGAGCAACAATTTTGAAAAAAAAACAATATTTTTTACTTTTTGCTATAATAAATGTCCCCAAAAAAATCTAAAAAATTTTTTTTTTCCCTCAGTTTAGGGTACTTTTGGTAAAAAAAAAATCGCAATAAGCGTATATTGATTGGTTTGTGCTAAAGTTATAGCATCTACAAAAATAGGGGATAGATTAATGGCATTTTTATTATTATTATTTTTTTTTATTAGTAATGGTGGTGATCTGCGACTTTTATCGTGACTGCGACATTATGGCGGACACATCGGACACTTTTGACACTATTTTGGGACCATTGTCATTTATACAGCGATCAGTGCTATAAAAATGCACTGATTACTGTGTAAATGACACTGGCAGGGAAGGGGTTAAACACTAGGGTGCGATCAAGGGGTTAAGTGTGTCCTAGGGAGGGATTATAACTGTAGGGGGGATGGGCTCTACAACATGACAGAGATCACTGCTCCTGATGACAGGGAGCAGTAGATCTCGGTCATGTTGCTAGGCAGAGGAGGGAAATGCCTTATTTACATAAGCATCTCCCCGTTCTACCGCTCCGTGACATGATCGCGGGCCCCCAGCGGACATCGAGTCTGCGGGACCCGCAGGCACGGTCACGCAGTGCGCGGCAGATAGGCCCATGCCCTGCCAGCGGCACTCGCGCGCCCACTAGCCCACAAATTAAAGGGGACGTACCTGTACGCCCATTTGCCCACTGCTGCCATTGTGCTGACGTACAGCGGGGTGCAGCGGTCAGCAAGTGGTTAATAACATCGGATTCAGATATTTATATTTTGAAGCTCACTTTTCATGGGTACTGCTGTGTACCATCCTAACACCAGCCTAAATTTATTACAGGTAATTATACAGTGCTAAAAATGTATTATTATTATACTGGATTTATATAGCGCCAACAGTTTGCTCAGCAACATGAGGGCAGAAAGCAATTCAATTCAGGAGGAATCAGAGGGCCATGCTCGTTAGAGCTTATAATTTATGCAGCGCTTTACATACAGTATCTCACAAAAGTGAGTACACCCCTCACATTTTTGTAAATATTTTATTATATCTTTTCATGTGACACCACTGAAGAAATTACACTTTGCTACAATGTAAAGTAGTGGGTGTATAGCTTGTAAACTTCCGTTTTACCACTTGCTTCAAAGCCTATTCACATAAATGTAAAAATCAGCTAGAAAGTTATTTAGGACCCCCCAAACATTATATATTTTTTTAAGCCGAGGCCCTGCAGAATAAAATAAGGGGTGTGGCTGTTTTCTATATCACATGATATTCACGCAGCAGTTTTTCCAAATGCAAATTATTTTAAAAAAACATTGGTGAATTTTAGTGCACAAAAACATAATATGATACCCAGCTGTTTGCTAAAATATAAAAGATGATGTTACACCGAGTAAATACATACCTAACATGTCTCACTTTAAAATTGCGTACGCCAGTGGAATGGCGACAAATTACAGTACTTAAAAATCTTCATAGATGCTTAAAAAGCCTTTACAGGTTACCAGTTTCGAGTTACATAGGAGGTCTGGTGCTAGAATTATTTATTTCGCTATGATATTTGCGGTAATTCCTCACATGTGTGGTGCAATCACCATTTACATATGCGTGCAGGCCTTTGTGCGCGAGTACGGGGGGCACTTTAATTTTTTTAAATGGTCTCTTTCATAATTTTTTATCAATTTTTTTGTTATCACGTGGGATAAATAAAATCCCTTGTGATAGCGTGGTCCATAACAGGTCCTCTTTACTGAGAGATATGAGACTCCAGATCTCTTCTCTGCCCTTAAAGCATGTGCAGTTTCCCAGCATTTATAGTATCTGTTACGACAGGATGGCTTCCATTAGCAAAGGGCAGTATCCCTTCTGGGTGTAAGTAAAGAGCGTTCCAGCAGTTCTGGTTCCTTGTCTCTGCACCATTCATCAAAGTGTGTATAAGGAAGAAGGAGCCTTTCCTAAACTATCCCCCCTCTCTGTGGCGGCTGGTGGGTTCTTCTTTGGGGGGGGGGCGGCAAACAAACAACACCCCCAGGGAGGAGTGGCACAGCACCCCCTCACCCACTCATGTGGCAGGTCTGTGGTGTGCTCTCCTGGAGTGCAGGCAGTGGTGGCGGCAGCTCCGGTGTCTGCTCCTCCAGCTTCCTCTGCCTTGTATTTTCTGCCAAAGCGCTAGGCATCCAATAGGATCGCCTGACGCTTTAGCCAATCGGGAAACAGGTGACAGCCCTTCCTCCTGATTGGTGGGGAGGAACTTTAGTGAGATAATAGCAAAAATTACTTTGCTATGATCCCACAAATGGGTGGTCTTGGAGCGCAATGCCTCTGGCTCTAATCAGGTGCTTAAGAAAAACACCCGCCGTGTTGGAATCCATGGCCGGCTGCACTAAGGTGTAGATCAGGGGGCCGGATGCATGGATAGGGGAGGCGGCGCTCCCATGCGCCCTCTATGGATGGGCCACCACTGACCCCTCTCCGGGAACCTGATCCTGAGCTATTCATTGTCCTCCACAGGCTGGTTCCTCTCCCTACCATACAAGAAACATGACAAAATGCTTGAACACCCTTATTTAAAAAAAATGTTGCCTCACCCACGAGGGCTGCCAATCAGATAGCTGCTCCTTCTGAGACACTGACGGAGGCCACGGTGGTACAATCGCCCAAACAAACTCCACTCCATCTGTATCATGGCATAGTGCCACCTACTAGTTGGAGGAGACTCTTCTCCAGGAATGCGAGTTTGGGGCATTTTTTCAGTTATGTGTATACGCCTTTATATCACGTTGCCAAAAAAAATAAAAGAACAATTTGGAAATGAATTGAGGAATAATCTGCAGTTGCATTTTCATTGGCTAGAAACTAAATTCCCATCCCTGCCTATGTAAATTCCCCCAGAGTACTGACAAAACAGGATTACGTGTGGTAAATCCGGAGACTAGAATAATAGCAAAGTTCCTCATCCATTTAAAGAGCTTCTGTAATATACTGTGAAGACAATTCTTAACTAACAGCTGAATTCTCCTTATTAGGGGTAATTTCACTCCTGAGTGATTGTTTTTCTTCTCCAATCACTGATGCCTGTTGGCCGGGCTGCCAGATTAGAAGAATTCAAATACTTTAGTGAAGATTTCCCTTCACTGTGACAGAAAGCCTCCAGTGACAGGTTCAGATCCTTTCTCTGATCTTCCATTACCACTGAACAAACACCAGGAGCTGGAGCAATGCTCCTAATTTAATGGCACGCAGAAAACATTGTGCTTATTTTGCGGTGAATCATCTGTAGCATTTAAAACTACGAATAGCCTTCTGTCGTGCTAAGGGGAAAAAAATCTGGCACATGCTTAATGTCTTAATGTGCAAAGAAGAAATGAATGAGTATGCTGAAGTAAAATAATATATGGAGAGTACAATATAAAAAGAATACTGTACCCTCTACTGTAAAATATACAGACATGAGAGGATCAATGTCTACGTAGAGTGGTTGTAAATCCTCACCTATACACAGTAAAGGGACTAAGGGACTATACTCCGGTAATAAACAGAGGTGAAACAAATCCTCCTACATAAATTGTACCTGTTTATCTGCAGTCTTCTCTACATCCGTTCATAGTCCAGAATTGATAAGCTGACACATATCCCCACAGTCTCTCCTCTGATCCAGGACTCCCCATCATTCACTGTGTAAATGATGAAGACTTTGCTAATGACCGTGTAGAAGCAAAGTTCCCTCACAGACTTCCTGGCACATCCAGCCCTCCACTGTGGTATCACTCACCGACCTTCCACAGCCCTGAGTCCTTGATGAGGAACTTGACCGAACCATACGTTCCGACAGCTTCACCTGCCCCTGTGCACCAGGAGTTCTTTACCACCGACTGTGTGGTGACAAAGACATTGCCAATGACCATGTAAAGGCAGAGTTCCCTCACAGACTTCCTGGCACCTCCAGCCCTCCACTGTGGTAACACTCACCAACCTTCCACTGCCCTGAGTTCTTGATGAGGAACTTGACCGGACCAAACGTTCCGACAGCTTCACCCGCCCCTCTGCTCCAGGAGTTCTCTGCCACCGACCGTGTGGTGACAAAGACATTGCCAATGACCATGTAAAGGCAAAGTTCCCTCACAGCTCTCCCTTGGCCTTCTCCTGCGATCGGGACACCCCCCCTAAGATGGGGGTGTCCTCCTGCTGCTGCCTAGTATTCCATTCCTCTTCACTCAGCCGACATCTCCCCCAGTGTAATGTTACCTCAGCTTATATAGGAGGCCAGCCCCCTGCCAATACCAGATGGGGATTGGTCAGGGCTCCCACATGAGCTGTCTGCCACTCCAGTTCCAGGCCCAGCCCCTCTTCCAGAATATTCTCCCTAGAAGCAGGGGAGGCGCCTCAGAACTGGAGCACAGGTGGTCACACCCACTGCTACTCTGACCACTCCCAGCCACCCAGATCAAAACAGACAGGCCTAGCTTGCAGCATACGCCTGCCTACATTTGCCTGTGCTGACAGTTCCTAGTAAAAAAACATTACTAGCACCTACCTATTGGTAGGGGGTGCTACACATAAAAATATATATGTGAATAGATTTTTTTATAATCTGGAATTTAGTGTCACTTTACCAGTGCACAGGCTGATTATATACAAATTGTAAAACTCTAAGGTAACCTCCAAGACAGGAGTTCTTAAAGCTGAACTCCAGGACTTAAAACTTACATTGGTCTAGCTTGGTTACATCTAATTCTTCATATCTCACATCCAGAGGACCGCTGGGAGGAGGGCAGAAATTCAGTGTAGTAGCCTGTGCTTCATATAGTCAGCGCTGGTCTCTACTAGGTGGTGCTTGAGCAAATTTCCCTCTGTATACTAAACACAAGGTGTGGCTCGCTTGGTGCTTCCATGGTTCAGAGAAAGACTTATTTTTTTTTTTAATAAAAAACATTCTCTGATTGAATGAGGTGGAGAGAAGGGGCAGTTGACATTATGATCTCTACCTCATTCAATCAGAGTATGCCTTATATTCAATAAATAAAAATACATGTTCAGGTGGTGAAACCAAGCGAGCAACCCCCCTGTGTAATATACATATAGAAAGTCGCATGAGCAGCACCCATAAGAGACCAGCACGGAAGACTACTACAGTGAATTTCTGTATCCCCAACAGCCCTCCAGACGTCATATGTGAAGAATTAGATGTAACCAAGCAGTCCTGCCCCAGTGATAATCTGGCTGTGAGATATGAACGGTTAGATATGTAGTGCACCTTCTAAGAAGCTGCTGGAAAATTTGGTCCTACTTCCCCATCAGAGCACACACAGCCATGCACACAGCATTTCCTGCATGCCTCCACTGGTTCCAATGAAGAGTCTAGGGGCTTCTTTTTTGGGGTTTTTAATGAGAAATATGAACTGGGATAGGGAGAGGGAGTATGGTATATCCTGAAAACTGGATAATTGAGTAAGTCCTCAATTTCTGGCTGCACTTCACAAACTGCTGAATGTCCAACAGGATCTCTATAATAATTACTTAATAATCATCTACCCACTACTACATCACTACAACAGTGACCTGCACTCTTCCAGGGTTTAAAAGCTACACACAGTCACTAACTCCTCAACAATAGGGCTGTTTTATCACTTCGCCACAGGATCAATGGCTGCCTCCTGCCAATATCCACCAGGCTCTTCCTAGTGAGGGAGATGTAGACTCACACCACCATAGGACATCTAGACTCTTTCCCATCAACTTCCTCCTGGCTCTCTCCAGTGATCTCCAGACCCCACTTGATCCTTGGTTTTCAGCTTACGAGTAGGCCCCCGGATAAGCCTAGCTGGGACCTTGGTGTCTTTCTCACAGATCCTTCCAGAAAGTTATCCCAGAGCCCCTGGACAGGGGTCTCCTCCAGCTGCACTGGACTCAGGAACTTTGCTCCTCTGCCTCAGCCCCCAACCTATTTATGGGCTCTTCTGGGCACACCTCCCCAGGGATTGGCTGAAGACTCATAAATATTCAGACTGCCTGCCCTGTTCTTCTTCCCACTATAATTCTAGAATCCTTTTAGAATTCAGAGGGAGTTAAAGTGGTTCTAAAGGCTGAAGGTTTTTTACCTTCATGAATTCTATGCGTGAAGGTAAAAAAACCTTCTTTGTGCAGCAGAACCCCCAGCCCCCCTAATACTTATCTGAGCCCCATCTCGATCCAGTGATGTGCACGAGAGCAGCAGCTCTCTGGTGACTCTCCCTCCTTATTGGCTGGGACAGCAGTGGGAGCCATTGGCTCTCAACCACAGCCAGTGAGCCAATAAGGAGAGGAGGCGAGGGGGCAGGCCAGAGCCATGACTCGGTGTGTGAATGGACACACAGACTCGCAGCTTGGAAATGAGCCTGCTTGAGTGCCCCTATTGCAAGCTGCTTGCTCTGGGGGCACTGGGTAGGAGGGAGGGACCAAGAGCGCCAGCGGAGGACCCAAGAAAAGGAGGATTGGAGCTGTTCTGTGCAAAACCCCTGCACAATGCAGGTGAGAATGACATGTTTCTTTTTATTTATTTATTTTAAAGAAAGCCTTTAACCACTTACCCACTGGGCAGTTAAACCCCCTTCCTAACCAGACCAATTTTCAGCTTTCGGTGCTCTCACACTTTGAATGACAATTACTCAGTCATGCAACACTGTACCGAAATGAATTTTGTGTCCTTTTTTTCACACAAATAGAGCTTTCTTTTGGTGGTATTTAATCACCGCTGGGTTTTTTTATTTTTTGCGCTATAAATCAAAAAATACAGAAAATTCTTTAAAAAAAAAAAAAAAAAAATTTGTTTCTATTAAAAATTATTGCAGAGTATTGGCAGAGTATTGGCGAGTATTGGCAGAGTATTGGTGAGTATTGGCAGAGTATTGGTGAGTATTGGCAGAGTATTGGCGAGTATTGGCAGAGTATTGGCGAGTATTGGCAGAGTATTGGCGAGTATTGGCAGAGTATTTGTGAGTATTGGCAGAGTATTGGTGAGTATTGGCAGAGTATTGGCGAGTATTGGCAGAGTATTGGCGAGTATTGGCGAGTATTGGTGAGTATTGGCAGAGTATTGGCGAGTATTGGCAGAGTATTGGCGAGTATTGGCAGAGTATTGGCGAGTATTGGCGAGTATTGGCAGAGTATTGGCAGAGTATTGGCAAGTATTGGCAGAGTATTACAGTGTTGCACAGTATTGGTAGAGTATTGCAGTGGTGGCAGAGCATTGCACAGTGGTTGCAGAGCATTGCACAGCGGTTGCAGAGCATTGCACAGCGGTGGCAGAGTATTGCACAGTGGTGGCAGAGCATTGCACAGTGGTTGCAGAGCATTGCACAGTGGTGGCAGAGTATTGCACAGTGGTGGCAGAGCATTGCACAGTGGTTGCAGAGCATTGCACAGTGGTGGCAGAGTATTGCACGGTGGTTGCAGAGCATTGCACATTGGTTGCAGAGTATTGACCAGAGCTGTGGGCACTACACATCCAGCCCACAGCGCTGGTCCCGTCTCTCCCCCTCTCCGCTTCTCCCCTCTCTGTACCGATCGGTACAGAGAGGGGAGGGAGGAACCGGCGTGATGACGTGACGCCGGTTTGTGTACATGTGATCGCTCCGTCATTTGACGGAGCGATCACGTGGTAAACGGCCGCTCCGTCATTTGACGGAGCGATCACGTAGTAAACGGCCGCTATCAGCGGCTGTTTACCATGATCCGTGATGCGCCGGGTCCTCGGGACCCGGCGGTCACGGATGTTCCCGAGTGCGTGCCCCAGGGGGCACGCGGGAGCAAGTTTCTGGGAGGACGTCCGTAGGGAACAAGCCGACCGCGCTGTGGCAGTCTTTCGACTATAGCGCGGTCGGCATGTGGTTAATATAATTTTAATCAGAGGAACAGCCTGTGAGACACTGAGGACACCTAAGCAATCAACCTTATCTCCACTGATTACAGAAGAGCGAAACTAAATGTACCTAGCAGCCTACGCTACACTAGGAGGGTGCTACAGACAGTGTGGGACAAGGTCATCTAGAGCCCGAACACGCCAAAATGAGTCCCCCCCCCCCCTCCTCAAGATGTATGAGCATTATGTGTCAGGAAAAAGCCCCCCCACAAAAAAACTGAGCACTAATCTGCATGCTTACCCCCAAAACATAAATTACCCCTCCCAGTACAAATCCACCTGTCTTTGAAATCCTCCATTCCAGCAAATCTGTGCCCCTCCATCCCCCAAATCCCCCCAACTCAAATAGTCCCCACCCCCAAAAAAATCACCCCTCCTATCACAAATCTTCTTCCTCCCAACACAAATCCCCCTAAAGCAACACTCCTAGCACCCCCCCCCCCCAATGTAATCTCCTATAACAATACTTACCCCCTGCCCCCCTCCCTCTGCCAACAGAATTTACCCCCCCCAAATGTAATCTCCTAGAACAATACTTACCCCCTGCCCCCCCCCTCCCTCTGCCAACACAATTTACCCCCCCCAATGTAATCTCCTAGAACAATACTTACCCCCTTCCCCCCTCCCTCTTCCAACACAAATACCCCCCCCCCCCCAAACTTCTTGTGGCGCCCCCCCCACCTCACATTAAACTACAGTGCCCAGGGCAGCCACCCCTCCTGCCCACCCCTTGTCCCGGCCCTGGCTACAGATATAAGCTAGATGTAAGTTTAAAAAATATTGCTGAAGTCCAGCTTTAACCTTTTTCTGATTACAGACCCACAATGGGTTGTTCAGTATGTAGGCATATATTTGTCAGACTGTCAAAATGATCATTTATATTATGTACAAGTATGGCTTTAAAAAAATGTCAATAGCTCGGTTTTATTTTCCACATGGATACATAGGAGCAGAGAACCCCAGAGGGGAAATCATATGGATTTCATATTTCTTCATATAAAAATGGCAAATCACATTTACAAGCCTGCTTAGTTTAGTCCATCTGCAAGCCCTATTGGATTGTACATCTAAACCCTAACTTTCAGCTTTGGTAAATCATTTTGGTCAATTATTGTGTATCACAAACAAATATCAATTTTTCAAATAATACTGTTTTCGTATATAATTCATAGTTTTTATTTTAACTGCATGTCAGTGCTGCTAATCTCATTCAGTCTTTTTCAGCCACTTCCTGTCTACATGAACCTTCTATGTTGGTTAATACATTATTTTTCTTCTATAGAGACTATTCTATTCTTTCCGCAGAGACTCAAAGTGCTTTAATGTTACAGTGTAAGCTTTTTAGCATCAGACGCACAAACACCCCAAATGGTCATTCCACCTTTATCCTGAAAGAAAATGATATTATTAACCTGTTCTGAGCAGGTCAATGGAGTGCCATAAACAAGGCATCTCTAAAGCTAACCTCAACTGATGGGCATTTTTGGAAGTCGGCTGCCACTAATATTTTCTCCATTGTGACATGTGCAGAGTGTTTGTGGGAATAGCTAGAAATTGCATAACACAAGGGAAATTGACCCATCTGTGCACATTCACGCTGCTTTCCTTCGTCATGTAAACCTTTCCAAATATTACGCTGCAGGCTTTGGCAGCATAAATATATCAGATAAAATGTATAATGTCAATTGTGTTTGTGAGCTATCATGTCATCTTATAATAATATCAGTAATCATCTTTAGCTAAATAGAAAACACGCTCCAGAAAATGGCAGAAAGACATTTCAAATCAGTAGTTTACTATAAGAAGCAATATCCCATGTTGTAATTTGACATAAAAATTACATTTGTAGCAGCAAAGTGCCATCATATAGACTGAAAGTAATGTGGTTTAATGTTCAGAGAGTGCCAGCACAAGCACAGGAACATAAGTCATTGACCAGATAGAGAGAAAGAATGCCACATCTTACCCAATCACCACTGCAGCTGAATACTCCTGCCACATCCCCTCTACAAAATACAAACCTTTTCATTTCATTTCACCTTTTATCACATTATAGTGGACCTAAAATCAAAAAGTGAAGATTCCCCATCTCATAAGGAACACCTAGAAATGGTAATTGTGTCTACATAAGCAGTACCTTGAAAGATTATTGTCTTGAATTCCTCCTGAAAAACGTCAGTGGACCTCCTGGGCCAGACACTCCTGTGTCTTGGGGTTCATAGCTGTAGATCTGTGGTTTTAAATGATCTAAGACAGGGGTGTCAAACTCAATTTCATTGAGGGCTGCATCGGCATTATGGCTGCCTTCAAAGGGCTGGTTGTATCTGTAAGACTATGTACAGGGTGCAGAGTTCAGGAGTGTGCTACGTGCAGTGTTCAGGAGTGCTCAATGTACAGGGTGCAGAGTTCAGGAGTGCGCTACGTGCAGAGTTTGGGAGTGCTTTACATATAATTGTGCAGCGTTCAGGAGTGTGCTACGTGCAGAGTTCAGGAGTGTGCAATGTACAGGGTGCAGAGTTCAGGAGTGTGCTACATACAGGGTTCAGGAGTGTGCTACATACAGGGTGCAGAGTTCAGGAGTGCGCTACGTGCAGAGTTCAGGAGTGCCCTACATACAGGGTGCAGAGTTTAGTAGTGCGCTACATAAAGGGTGCAGAGTTCAGGAGTGTGCTACGTGCAGAGCGCAGGAGTGCGCTACATACAGGGTGCAGAGTTTAGGAGTGCACTACAGGCAGAGTTCAGGAGTGCGTTACATACAGAGTTCAGGCATGCTCTAAGTGCAGAGTTCAGGAGTGCACTACATACAGGGTGCAGAGTTCAGGAGTGCGCTATGTGCAGATTTCAGGAGTGCAGGGTTCAGGAGTGCACTACATACATGGTGCAGAGTTCAGGAGTGCGCTACGTGCAGAGTTCAGGAGTGCGTTACATACAGGGTACAGAGTTCAGGAGTGCTCTACGTGCAGAGTTCAGGTGTGCACTACATACAGGGTGCAGAGCTCAGGAGTGCGCTATGTGCAGAGTTCAGGAGTGCGATACGTACAGGGTTCAGGAGTGCGCCACATACATGGTGCAGGGTTCAGGAGTGCGCTACATACAGGGTTCAGGAGTGCGCTACGTACAGGGTGCAGAGTTATTATTATATTATTATAATAATTATGGCAAAAATGATTATAGAAAAAAATTTATTATTATGAAAAAAAATTTATTACATTTAAAAAAAAAAATTTTCATCTTTATTTGTATCTGTTTAGCTGATTATTAGCTCAATTCAATATATAAAAGAAAAATATTTACCTATATTTTTCCCTAGATAGATTGAACAAACTGACTCAATTTAAGTTCACCCTACTAGCCTTAATCTCTAATACACCGATTTTGATATTATATTCAAACACCTTCAGTCCTATACTGGTTTCGTGGTCACCACTCTTACCCTCTAAAATCTCTATTTCTGATTTATTAATCACAAAATATGATATGGGTTAAATGAGAGTTCTATTGACCAGGAGGAAAAGCTTCAAATATTATAGCATTTATTACAGGTAGTTAAAAGTCTAGCTAATACACAAATCTCTAGCACATCAAGGCATAAAATGCTAGGTTGGAATAAAAATATATAAAATATATACATAAAGGAATTTAGATTATATTCCTTCAGACCGTGGTCTACACGCATGTTTAGTTACAAATAGCAGGGCATGGCTTCCCCTGCTAGCTATCAGTTACCTTAGCTCCATTCTGCTCGCTGGTTCCCCGAAAAAGAGAAATGTTGCCTCCCCTTTCCTCTGAGAGTATCAAAAACCAGGCTGATGTCTCATTGGCTGGCTTAGCGTGAATTCTGATTGGTTACTTAGTCTAAGCCAGCCCCCTTTAATGCAACTCCCAGTGATGCAAAAATACTTGAATGGTCCCGGGAAGTTTAAGTATGAAACTTGGGGTGGGACTTACTTCATTACCTATCCCGGCATGGGGTCGTTTATAGTGAATAGGTGACAAACAATGGAATTGGCTCTCCATTGTTAGTGTCTTCAAGTCTCGGCCCCGCAATGTCTGCAATTAACAAGAGCTTGGGAGGAAGGCGGTTGGCCCCCCTATCATAGCTGCAAGCCAAAAGAGACATATTCATAATTACAGTATTTCACAGCTATTAATGGAAATTTCACATAAACTCATAAGGCAACAAACCCCAGTGATTCTATAATACAACCATCTAAACAATAGACCAACCATGATCATTGCGTAAACATGCATAACAATTTAAAACATATAGCAATATACAAGAAATCACTACAACTGACCATAAACCACTACAGACGTGGCATTTTCATGGCTACTTATTGGGATGAAAATTAAAGAGCTACTGTTGTGTCTAAAAATGATTTACAAATATTGTAGCTGCTGACTTTTAATAAACAGGCACTTACCAATACAGAGATCCAGCATTGTCCTCACCTGGGCCAGGTCTTCAAGTCCCTGGTGCCACCATCTTGCTTGTGGGAAGCCGGCTGTGACTTATTGTGACTTCACAGCCAGCTTCCCTCAGCGCATGCGAGAGTCACGCTGCTCTTTGTGGTTGGACCTCCTGGGACCTGTGGCGTATCCCAGGAGGTTGGCCGTAGGGAGAAAGGTAGGGGGGACTCGCCTAGGAGATCTGAGCAGAAGTGGGAGTGTGTACCAGCCAGAACTAGTTACCCACCTCTGAAAAAATGTAACGTTTCCAAAAGTGGAAGATGAGGGGGGAAGAAGGTGAAGAGGAACTTACCTTTTTGGATGAAGTTCCGCTTTAGGTTTAGAACTATCCTCCTGCTAATTTGAGGCATGTACAACCCCATGATCCTCTTATGAGACTCCTACAACTACAACATCTTGGGACAAACTCCTGCCACTCGTGCATGCCATGCAAACCTGCAGAGAGGCCCTATCACCTCTTTATTTTAGTAATTCTATTTTTACTTTTATCTGTAACATTAAACAGATGTACTGTAAAATACAGACAGACATTTATGGAGCTGTGTAATCATTATTACATAACTGAATGCATTTTTAGTCTCAATTCACATCTATGCATGTTGCTTGTGAGCGTTTTTGCAGTGCTTTTTGCGGTGTTGCCGCGTTTTTGGACACGCGTTTGTACCGCGATTTTGCCGCGTTTTTAGTTGTTTTTTTTTTTTTACACTGTGGTTGCTTAGCAACCAGCTATATACAGTGTAAAAAAAAAAAAACGCAAAACGTAAAGCGCAGGAAAATAACTTGCGTTTTGGATGCGGGTCCATTGACTTCTATTACATGCAAAACGCTGCATTTAGCATGAAAAAAAGTCCCAGACCCTTTCCAAAAACGCAGAGGCACAAAAATGCATCGATGTGAACATGTTCCATAGGAACCCATGTTAAAAAATTTCCCTGCATTCCTGCAAAATGCAAAAAACGCATTAGTGTGAATCAAACCTTACCTGGGTACCTGAATTTGAGCTGATATCAGCCCCTGTAGAACAGGCGGCCTAGGGCAGCATTTTTTGAGGTGGGCGGCACCTGTACCGGCATGATGCCTGCGTTTTTAAGAGCTCTCTTGTAATAGTACTATCAGCCCGATTACTATTACAAGCAGTGGGAGGGGACATCCCCCCTCCCACCGCCTTACGTGGCTCTCTTGGACTCTCCTGCACGACCAGTCAGCACATCTTATGGCTGGCCGTACAGGTAAGTAAAGTCAGGATTGGCTTTGATCGGCTGTTCGTAACCCCCCAACCGGACCTGCACGCAAGCAAACAGCGATCGTCCCACACATGTGAGGTATCACCGCAAACATCAGATCATGGACAGTGTGACAGACCTAGCCGGGACAGAGGCTGTTGGAGGAGACTGAATGCGAGCCTCTTGCCTTGCGATTATGGGCCCTGGCATTTGGGGGAACGGTGCTGTTTGTGAGCTGTATGCCTGGGACCCCTGAGCTGGTTTTACTTGGATTCAGGTCCATTCTGGCCCCCCAAGACACATAGACTCTGGATATGTATATGCCATATCGGCAATAGACTGAATCATACTGTTGGGACACAAGCTGTCAGATGCTAATGTCATGAACTCCAGTCACCTGTCTGTTGTGTAAATGAGTCTAGTCCGGCTTGAATATTCCACAATGTTGTTGTGCTAATTAACCCTGTGTTAATGTTTATTGTAATATGGTAATGTGTAATGAATAGTCAGTCAGTGAGCTAGGAGACGTACCCTGAAAAGTCTTCTCTCAGTTAACTAGTCTGGGTCAATGGTTAGATAATTAGCTCATGCTTATTAGGTTAGGTTTTAGTCATCCTGCTGTATATATTTGTGGGAGATCTCAAATAAAAGTTCATTCCTGATGTACTCCAAGACTGGTGTTGTCTGGTGACTGGGTGGGCTAAAGGGTCTTGGATTGTGTGGTACCGGACAGAGGAAGCATTTACGGCGGACATGTTGAGTACGGGGTCCGTCACAGACAGTAATTCTGGAACCAGACCTCCTGTGAAAATCTAGTGGTAACCTGTAAGGCTTTTATAGCATCACCTATGAAGAGCAACATTTACGTAGCTTGTCGCCGTTGCAGAAATGCGTAATTTTAAAGCGTCTGGGGAGGGACAAATTTAGATGGGGGTGCACCCAATTTTAGTCTTGCCTAGGGCAGCACAAAACCAAAATACACCTCTGGTCCAGTCACAGGCTGGGGTGGTCAAAGATAACCTTCAGACTGTAGACATCTAGCAGCACAAAAAAAAGTACCACAGGGGAAGAAATCTCTGCAATAAATGTGAGCATTGCTGCAAAAGCTGGTTTTGGTATTTTATCTTTTAATGGACAATTTTAACTTTTATCTTGTTATTTTTGCTAGAGGTCTACTTTAATATTCATACTATGCCATGCTTTTAGTTTACCTATGCATGGAATAAAATGATCATGCCAATGCAATTGTGTGCCATTCTAATCATACATGCAGCAAATAAATGACCCTATTTGACCTCCAATATGTATTAGTAAATCAGCGGACCACAGTGGAAAATTTTGTCCAACTTGGCATTGTTTTCGGCTTATAAAGATAATCTGATTGCATGCATTGCACTTTGCGAGGAAATAGGCCAATATAATCTGTTCAGTGGGTGCATATTAGATTGAAAGGATTTCATTATTCCTGATGAAACAATTAGAACTCTCCGTGTTATCTGGCTGTTAGGAAGCAATCCAAACACTCTACTTTAGTAGTTCCACTTTAAAAGTCAATTTGCTAAAATTTTTGAAAAGTTACAACTTTTTTTTTTTTTTTTTTATATAATAAATGCTTTGTTTATTTACAGTGCCAGATGCATAAAAAAGCCATTATTTAAATGTAAGTTTGTATTTGTAATCTGACTAATGCAGAAAATAAAAATGTTTTCATAAACTAAATTAAATGCATTTTGGATGCATGCATGACAGGAACATTTATACGCAGATTTATTCATGTTTATTTGCTGTCAACTTCTCTTAGAATAATCTGACAAATAAATTAGACGTTCCCAAGCATTAAAAAAACACACACATTCCAGAGCCTTTCCATACTTTGATTATACAGTAAAACCTTGGATTGCGAACATAATTTGTTCCAAAAACATGCTTGTAATCCAAAGCACTTGTATATCAAAGCAAATTTCCCCATAAGAGATAATGGAAACTCAAATGATTTGTTCCACAACCATTTCTTCATAGGTCTTTCAGTTTATAGTCCATATAAAAAGATTATAGCAATGTGACCAGGTTGTGTAACCCTACAATGACCATCCACAAATGGAAGCCTCCACAAGGGGATTAGAAGCAAAATCCAGCAGAAGATACAGAATATAAAAGAGAAGAGAGGCGCTTCTAAGTGTAGCAATGTTGATAAATGTTGTACCTTCATTAAATGTAACCATATTGCTACACTTAGAGGCGCCTCTCGTCTCTTTTATACTCAGTTGTGACATGATGCTACTATATCAAGACATCGCTTGTATATCAAGTAAAAATGTATTTAAAACTTTTGCTTATCTTGCAAAATGCTCTCAAACCAAGTTACTCCCAAACCAAGGTTTTACTGTATCTTTATATATTCTAAAGCAGGCCATAGCTGAGAATTTTTTTTTTTTTCTTTCGTTCAGCCAGTACAATTTGCTCCAGCTACACAAATATCTCCCGCCAAGACATTGGGGTTGATTTACTAAAGGCAAATTAACTGTGCAGTTTGCAAAGTGCAGTTGCGCTCTGCAAAAGCAGTTGCTCCAGAGCTTAGTAAATGAGCAGAAACAATGCTGACTTCCATCATCCAATCATGTGTAAGCAACATTTTTTATTTTTTTTTCCTTCCACGTGATTGGGTATTCTTTGCAAAGTGAACCTTTACCTCATTTACTAAGCTCTGGATCAACTGCTCTTGCAAAGTCTATTTGCCTTTAGTCAGGCAGCAAAGAACTCAGTGCTCAAGAAGGGGAAGGAACCCTAGAAATACAATGTACCCGGCCCTAATAGATAATACAGCATGACACTAAACAATAAACTATATAAAAAAATTTAATAAAAAAAGAAAAGAAAAAATTAACTAATTGGAAATTAGGAATCCGTGTACCAAGGTATTTAAATACACGTCCAATATTAGAGTGGGTAACGGTCAATGGAAAGCAGTAAAAACAGTAAGTCTTTAAAAAAGTCCATTATTCAGCACTGAAGGCAGCCAGTGTAGAGGAGTTAGAAGCAAACTCTGTAAACCAGTGTTTCTCAAACTTTTTTGTCTTGTGGCGCACCAAAAAGATCTAAAACTTTTCATGGCTCACCTGAAAAGATTTAACAATTTTTGTAGTGAAGAACGTATTTGTTTTTACATATATATTTAATTTTAAATTTAATGTGAAGGATGTACCTGCTTTCGAGAGCAAATCAGATTGAAGCGAGGCTCCAAAGTCGACAAACGGAACAAAAAAATGGAACGATTTCTATTATTATAATAGAATTAGAGCAGGGGTGCCCAACCAGTGAACCGTGGAGCCCTCTGATGTGGCCCGTGACATCCTGCTCTGGGATAGAATAGAAAGAATACTGTTATTAAAGGTCAGTTTATTACTAAAATCACAGTGTAAATATGGGCATATCTTTTCTGCAGTGGTTACTGGGCTGCTTTCAAACTGATCCGCAGGTGCAGAGCAGTTTACCTGCGGGTTACCTGCATTGAGCCATAGACTTCTATTATTACTTGCGCGTTTGGTGAGCTTTCTGAAAGTACACCAAACCTGCAGAATATAATAGAAGTCTATTGCAAACTGCAGGAAAGCCAAAGGTACACTGCGTTGCACACGTGGTGCGGGTAAACCACAGCGCATCAGTGTGAAAGCAGCCTTGGACCCCTTTCACATGGTCAGTCCGACAGTCTGATCAATTGGACCCTCCATTCACCTCTAAGTAGTGGCAGACATAAACCAACTTGTGTTCTACCTCCAATACGATCTGCTAAAAAGTATTGTGGGCTGCGTCCGTGTCCGCTCTCCAAATGCAGAGTGGACACGAACATGCCATCCACCCGCTCCGCTCATTGTGGCCCTTGACCGGTTACCAAGTCGCTTAAGTGGCCCTCGCTCTTCAAAAGGTTGGGCACCCCTGAATTAGAGCAATCAAGTTCTCCCGAGATTTTGCATAAGTCTCGCATTATGAAAGGAACCAATGAATGACAGACTGACACATTGCGTTTTTATATATGTTACTTTTTTACCTTTTGCGACATTGATTTACCATTTAATTTTTCAATATGTTCCAGGTTTCACAACCCTAGCAATTTTAAATATCTTTCAAAACTCCCACGGCACACTTGCAAATCTCACGCATCACACAGTTTGAGAATCACTGCTGTAAACAGACAGGGAGAAAAAACACAGCACTTCTAAGTGCAGTATGTATGAAACAATTTGTCTTTAGTAAATCAACCCCATTGCACAGGGCCGGCCCAAGACATTGTGCTACCTGGGTCCAAGAATGAAATGCTGCCCCCCCCCAAAAAAAAAATATCATGCCCACCAAAAGGCCCCCACATCTATTATTTTATATCATGATAATTAAAACTAAAATTACATTTATCAAGAAGTCAGATTTACATGCAACATCAACTTGTCTAAATGCAAAATGATATGACAATCCATTATGTTCAATTCCAAGGGGCGAGCTAGGGCAGTATAGGGGCAGGCTAGGGCAGTATATAGACAGGCTAGGGTAGTATAGGGGCAGGCTAGGGCAGTATATAGACAGGCTAGGGTAGTATAGGGGCAGGCTAGGGTAATATATAGACAGGCTAGGGTAGTATATAGACAAGCTAGGGTAGTATATAGACAGTCTAGGGTAGTATATGGACAGGCTAAGGCAGTATAGGGCTAGGCTAGTATTGGGGCAAGCGGAGCAGCCAGGGGGCAGTTGTCATTATAACACACAAAACTGCTGGAAAAAAAATCTTGGTCGTGAATTTGCTGGGTAAATAAAAGAGAAGGAGAGGTGGCTGTGGTTCAATTTGCTGCTCCTCTTAAAGTGCTGCCTGGGTCCAATGGACCCACTGTGACCCATGGTAGGGCAGGCCCTGCCATTGTATTCTGACAGCATAATACACTGATCAACAGCTGCAGTCAATTGCAATTGCTAAAAGCAATTAATAAAATAAAATCATGTATCCTAAATACAGTGTCCCCCCCTAAAATAAAAATATACCTACTAAATAAAAGGAAAAAAAACATACCCTATAAATAGGAAACAGCGTTGTTCTTTTTTTCTCTAGCTAGTTTTCCCTAAGCAGCTCAAAGAGCAAAATTGAGAGTTTCCAATTTTTTTCGTTTCACTTCTGAATCAGTGATGTGATCGGGTAAAATGACTCTGCTCATCCCTACGCACAAAACACTTGAGCAAAAAGCTACTGTAGACTCTACAAAGTTGCTCTGTACGTAATATAGGGAAATAATCACGACAATGATAGCTGAAGGATCTTCACTGACAGCGCAGTTATTATTTAAGGAAGAAAGCCGGCTTCTGTTTCTGTACTAGTCTTTCTTAAATAACATTTCTGAATGATCGCCCAGCAATTTTTTATCTTCTCAATGTTGGCATGAGCATTCATTCCGTTTGGGTGGCCATAGAAATAAAGCTATACCTAATTTTTTTTATAATGGATAATCAATGCTCACTGAAAAGCAAATGCCTATGTGTGCTGACACATTCAGCTCAGATACATTTCTGGTTTTCTGGGCTCATTCACAAAGTCCTATGTGTATTTTCTGCATGAAACCCAGGTTCTGGCTGCCAGAGCTAGCAGAAGACCCTGTGTAGAACACTCACAATTGGGTTGATTTACTAAAACTGGAAAGTTCAAAATCTGGTGCAGCTCTGCATATAATTTAATCAGATTCCAGGTTTTTTTTGTCAATGCTTATAAGAGAAGTATGTTTTTTTTTTTGTTTTTTTTTAATCATACTTACCTAGATGGATGCAGTATTGGTCCAATGCTGCATCTGTCCCCTGCCGGCTTTAACACTGAAAACTTAGCAATCAAAGACCGCCGATCGCTCGGTTCTCAGAGAGCTGGTGACTGTCAGTCATTGGTGACTGCTCTAACCTCCCCCCAGGAGTGCTGTGCTGTGAAGGGGTGGGAATGGCCGACTCAGGCTCTCAGCGGCTCGCTGAGAGGCTGAGCCGGGTGCCGGTCCAGGCATGTGGGTGGATCCTGACATCATCGTTGCAATGTTGCCCTGAGCTCTGTGATGTCAGCCAACAGCGAGCTGAATCCTGCTGTCTGCTGAAAACAGGTCACAGGACTGTAGAACGAACTACACTCCTTGATCCGCAGGAGAAGTACAGCCAAACAAGCTTTGGCTGTACTTCTCCTTTAATTGAACAAGCTAAAGTTAGAAGCTGATTGGCTACAATGCGCAGCTGCACCATATTTTACACTCTCCGGTTTTAGTAAATCAACCCCCATAATAAACTCGCGTTTAGGCATTGTCACGGAACCACTGTCAAGGGACCCCCATCTCACTCTGCTTGAGTGCTTAAGTCAGTACACTGCTTCCTCCAGTCTGGACCATCAGATATCAGATATTACAGCCACATAATGTAACCAAGAACCAGGCGAGACTAGCTCAGTTACAAAACCGCAAAATGAAATGTTTTATTGGACAAGGATACAGGCTTAGTATACACTTGTAAAGTAGGTTCCTCCCTCCTGATCATATTACCCTAACAATACAAACTGTAACCAGAAACTTAAATTAACATGAGCTAATTAACCAGTCATTTAACTATCCTAAGTGACTCAGAGGTCGTCTCCTAGCTCGCAAACTACAATAAACATTATCATAAGTATAAACACAGGACACCTTCACACAATAGCAGGAGAGCACCATTAGCAGACTATCCATCGCCTACATTGTACAGAGGCCAATGTGATCAGCTCTTTCAGTTAACCAGTTCCCTACCACCGTATTGTAAAATGACAGAGGCAGGAACCGTTCCTCCTCTGGGTGGGCGTTATATGACGTCCTTGGCTTCCCAGCATTTTGGAGAGCGCGCGCGTGCACTTGCCACATTACTGGGGACCCGATGCGCGTGCCCGGTGGCCGCGATGTCCACCGGGCACCCGCGATTGCTCATTACAGAGCAGGGACTTGGATCTGTGTATGTAAACACACAAATCCACACCCTGTCTGGGGAGAGGAGAACTGATCGTATGTTCCTTGTACAGAGGAACACCGATCGGTCTCCTCCCCTCATCAGTCCACTCCCCCACAGTTAGAATCACTCTCTAGGACACACATTTAACCCCTGCAGCGCCACTTAGTGTTAACCCCTTCCCTGCCAGTCACATTTATACAGTAATCAGTGCATATTTTATAGCGCTGGTCGCTTTATAAATGTGAATGGTCCCAAAATAGTGTCAAAAGTGTCCAATCTGTCCACCACAATGTCACAGTCATAATAAAAATCACAGATCACCGCCATTAGTAGTAAAAAAAATAATAATAATAAAAATGACAAATCTATCCCCTATTTTGTAGACGCTATAACTTTTGTGCAAACCAATCAATATACGCTTATTGGGATTTTTTTTTACCAAAAATATGTAGAAGAATACGTTTCGGCCTAACCTGTGGGAAAAAAATGGGATATTTATTATAGCAAACGTAATAAATTTTGGTCTCAGCTGACCACAGCACTTTCTCCCAATCCTATTCTGAATCATTTAGATGTTCATTGGCAAACTTCAGACAGGCCTGTACATGTGCCTTCTTGAGGAGGGGGACCTTGCTGGTGTTGCAGGATTTTAGTCCATGGTGGCGTATTGTGTTACCAATGGTTTGTTTGGTGAATGCGGTCCCAACTGCCTTGAGATCAATAATAAGCTCTTGCTGTATAGTTCTGGGCTGTTTCCTCACTTTTCTCATGATCATCATTACCCAATGATGCGAAGTCTTGCATGGAGGTCCAGACCGATGGCGATTGATGGTTATTTTGTATTTTTTCCATTTGCGAATAATCTTCTCACCAAGTTTCTTGCTGATGGTCTTGTATCCCCCATTCCAGCCTTGTGCAGGTCTACAATCTTGTCCCTGATGTCCTTTGACAGCTCTTTGGTCTTGCCCATGATGGTGAGGTTTGAATGGAAGAAAGAGATTCTGTGGACAGGTGTCTTTTATACACATAACGAGTTGTCCTTAGGAGCACCTTCTTAAATTGACAGAACAAATCTGTGTACCCCATGAGCACATACGGTAGCCAGTCTGTGGGAGCCAGAATTATTGTTGGTTGGTAGGGGATCAAATACTTATTTTGCTCACTGAACTGCAACTCAGTTGATAACATTTGTATCATGTATTTTTTTCTGGGTTTTTGGTTGATATTCTGTCTCTATCATTTAAAATACACCTATGATAAAAATTATAGACCCTTAATTTCTTTGTAAGTGGGCAAACTTACAAAATCTGCAGGGGATCAAATAATTATTTTTCCCACTGTATGATGCTAGATAAACTTGAAATATATAAAATATTGCATGATAATAAAAATACTGCATACATTAATTGAAATTATTTATTATTATTATTGAATTATAATAATATATATAATTATATTATTGAAATTAAAATATTAATATATAATTATTATTGAAATTAATCTGCATACTCCATTTGATGCTTGTATATTGAAGACCCTTTTTTTACTAGTTCTTAACATTTTCACATTTGAGAGAAAAAAAATCAAAGCTTGGATTTTCATTATATATAGTGTTTTTTCTTACCTTTTAAATGAATGTGCTTTATTAAATTGTCACTCGACATGAAACAATTCATAGTAATTTTGAAAAGCAGATAAAAATTCTGATTGAGACCTCCTCCAGAGAGTGCCTTATTAATGCAATACAAGAAACAGCTACAAGTGTAACCCCACAGCTGTCAATCTGTAATGTATGCGAATCCTGCCAAGACGTAGTACATACCCAGCTGGTACATGAAGCGTTGCCAGCCCTGCACTCGCTAAGCATCAACAGAGTTGGGTGAAAATACTTTTATAGTCTTCCTTTAGAAGTAAACAGTAAAAAAGCCAAACATCCAACCTGTTCCTATTTCTCTGCTTGTATAAGTGTTGCTTTCTGGTAATGAGGTCTTCACTAATTTGATACTTGCATTTAAATTGTATGTAAAACCCTAACAATAAACATCTCATAAGTAAGTGTATACATAAATGTACGTGACTCAGCGCATGACCTAAGTGATCTATCTGGTAAATAAAGTGCATACAATATGATGTATCAATTTAAAGTGCATCCAACTAGATAAAGTGCATTTCATATGATGTATCCATTGGCTATTAACTATTGGCTACTGGCTTCTACATAGTCCCGTCGTACGTTTTCTACGTCACCTCGTTTTCTACGTCACATCGTTTGGATTTTACGACAACTTTGTCTGACCGTCTGTGTGCAACACAAGTTTCGGACAAAATTCGTAGGATTTTGTGGTCGGTATCTCCATAAGGCATAACACTAAAATTCCTGCATCTACAGACATCCACGATCTAACACTAACCTGTCTAACCCTGTAAAGAAGAAATCAGTATACATACCTTTTCGGAAGCCGCTCCAGTCCCACACTGAGCTGTCAGCCGCGGCTTCGCTGTGTGGGCGGGTGCAGAGGACATAGCCGACAACAGAAGCCCCATAGTAACTCTATTGCCGCGTACACATGATCAGAATTTCCAACAACAAATGTTCGATGGGAGCTTGTTGTCGGAAATACCGACCATGTGTGGGCTAATTTTTTGTCAGAATTTCAGACAACAAAAATTTGAGAGCTGGTTCATTTTTTTTGGAAATTACGAGTGTGTGTAGACAATTCCGACGCACAAAATTCCACACATGCTTGGAATCAAGCAGAAGAGCCACACTAGCTATTGAACTTAATTTTTCTCGGCTCGTCGTACGTGTCGTACGTCACCACGTTCTTGGAGATTGGAATTTCCGAAAACATTTGTGCGACCGTGTGTGTATGCAAGACAAGTTTGAGCCAAAATCCGTTGGAAATAAATCCCAGGAATGTCCAATCGTGTGTACGCGGCATATGGGTTAAGTCACTCCCCATTCATTTCACAGCCGTTGTTGGCTGTGTCCTCTGCAGAGCTTCCACCGCCAGAGACTGGATCGGATCAGCTTCAAAAAAGTATGTATAGCAATTTCTTCTCTACAGGGTTAGATAGGTTAGTGTTAGATCTTAGATGTCTATAGATGCAGGGATTTTAGTGTTAGGCTGGACTTTTACTCTAAAAGTGCAAAAAAAATCTGGTTTATCTTGTCAGAATTTTGGAGTAGCCCTGTGTCCTGTGCACACAAAGCCTATCTATCGGCAGTTTTGCGCACAGGAGGTACTTTATTCTTGTAAACGTTCCTGAATTTGCTCAACTGAGGGCTCAGTATGAGTTCCCTATTGGTTAAAATTGTTGACGAGGGACTGGCGGTTTGACATGCAAGGTTTTAGGGTGTTCTTAAGTGTTTTTGTATAGTAGACATTCAAGGGATACTATGGCTGTGTACAGTCATTGATATTTCTAGTAAAGGTTTCTAATTTTATGTATTCCTGTGATTTATTTTTTTCCTTTTTTTATTTTGACACTTGAAAAATCTTTTTTTTTTTCATTGAGACAGTGTGCTGTGTGATGCAGTCTGATGCGTTTACACACAATTTGATGCGATCCAGATGAAAAAAAATGCAGTACGTTGTAATTTACTGACCACTGGTGCGAGGCCCCTCCTCAAAGCATTGGAGAACATGTAAAACACTGTCCATGCAGTCTGGATGTGGTTTAAAAATGCACTGGAAAGCAACTGGTGTGAACCAGCCCTTAGTCGACTAATTGACATTCATGTAGAATGTATATCTACAGTTACAGACATTGTAATCAGGGGATTTAAATGACAATAAAAACTGTTTTGTATCCCAGAGTAATGGGATAAAAACAATTGGTACCCCAGTATTGAAAAGCTTGTTCACAACTGCCTATCTGTATTGTAGGCTGAAATTCAATGTGATTGCTGTCATTTGCTTAACTAACCAATAACACCCATCAAGGACAAATTAAACATCTCTCTAATGCTGTACAAAGTCTAAATGTTCTGGTAAACACTCGAGCATCTGGCTTATGACTTATGTGACATTTAGTCGAACTCTGTTTATCCTTTAAAAAGCACATTTTCGCAGGTGGACTTGATTGCAATGCTCTTGAACTGCAAATGGTCCAGAAAACCTGCTAATGGTAGTTTTAGGACATTATAGCTTTCCCAGCATAGACCTATAGAGCGCTCAGCATATCAAATCTTCTACTTAATTTATTGTTCTCGAAAACAGATCAGAAGGGTGTTCAAACGACAGGATTTGTATAGCGCCAACAGTTTGCGCAGTGCTTTACAATATGAGGGCAGACAGTACAGTTACAATACAATTCAATACAGGAGGGCCCTGCTCATGAGAGACAATCTAGACATTGAACATTTTATTGCTTTCTAATAACTTTGACACAAATATGTTAATAAATGTAGAGTATTGTGTAAACTATTCATATTATAGTGCACTGTCAGCTGAATCGAGTAGGAAATATTCAAATGTTGCCCTTTTTGAAAGGAATTGAGCTATACAGTCAATATGGACATTCTGTAGACAGCACCATTTATGTAGCTATGACAACTCCCCCATGACGGTAGTTAAATCTTGAACATTTACAACTTGACATAACTGATATTGAGAAAGGAGAATCGCTACATTATGGCTGAAGGTATTAACCACTTGTGGACCGCCCACTGTGCATTTACTGCGGCAGGGCGGCCGCTCTGCACCAGATCACGTACCTAGTATGTGATCTGACACATCCGGTGCTGGGGCACAATGTAACCCTACTCATTCACATAGGAAGGGGCCGGGATCTCTTGTTAAAGGGGGCTTCCAGATTCCGATAAGCCCGCTGCCCGCAGACCCCCACAACCCCATCACCCAGGGTTGTCAGGAAAAGGTCTTTGTTCCCATCAACATGGGGACAAGTTGCTTTGGGGTGGCGGGCATGTGGCTTGGTATGGTTCAGGGGGGGGTGGCGATTGCTCATACCCCTTTCCCGACCTGCAGGGCTGCATTCTCGGATAAGGGTCTGGTATGGATTTTGGAGTTTACCTCACACCATTTTTTTTTCTATTTTGGGGTTTCCTTTAAAATCAATACAAGACCCAAAGGAACGGTTATGTATTGGGGGGGACCCTCATACCGTTTTTTAAAACATTTTTGTATTGCCTGAAATGGTATTGTATTGCCGGCAATTTAAATGTAATTTTTTTCTTTATAAATGTCAGTTTTTCCGCAGCAGGTTCTATACACGGTAAAGATGTAGTACTTTACAGGCAGACTAAGGGGATCCCCCCAGACACTATATTTAAAGGAATTTTTTTTTATTGTTTTACTTAAGCATCATTAAAATCACTGCTGATACAAAACATAATTCTTATAACTAACTTCTCTGCAACATAACAGGTTTTTAGAATTTTGGAGGTAGTTCTACAGGATGTTTGCCTATGTGAGGGTCTTGTATTTCTCCATGTTATGCCTCAATATGTTGCTCTAACTGCTGTCTTTTGTTACGCATAATGAACACGATACAATGCTGTATTTTTGTAACCTCCTTATACATATGTTTTATTGTCCTTACTACTGTTGGTGATATTTTCTGTTTCTTTTTAAAAAAAAGGATTGAATTAAAATCACTGCTCCTGTAAAAAAATATTTTTTTAAAAAACATTTTTTGCAATGATACATGCCCCCCAGGGCAGTACCTGGTCCCCCATACACTTTTTATGGCCAATAACTTGCATATAAGCCTTCAAAATGGGCACTTTTGATTTTCGGGTCCCTTAGACTTTAATAGGGTTCGCGATTTGGGTACAAACTTTTGCGATGTTCGAGAGTTCTGAGGCGAACCAAACTGGGGGGAGCTCGGTTTTAACTTCAGAAAGTCGTCTTCACCACGTCTTGATTTCTAAATGCATTGAGTTGCTGCCATGTGATTGACTGTGAGTGTATATATATATATATATATATATATACAATTAGGTGAACTGCACATATGGCAATATGGCAAGTTCTTTTCTTTTAACAATGCTTCAATTTTTTCTGTTTTTTTTTATATTTTAATATAACAATTATACACATTTCCAAAAAATAAATATTACATAAAATAAATACATAAAAAAGTAAATTAATGTATAACGAAAGGGAAAAAAATTAAGGAGCTTGAGAAAGATAAATGAAAAGCTTCAGCTACACAAATCCAAGCAAAAGCCAACATGACTCTTTTGCTCTCTCAGATTAAATTATTTGGATTTCATTTAGAGATTTTCAATTAACATACCCTCTCTGCAGAACAATGACATACTGTACTTCCTGGGTAACTCACACAGCATTAGCTTTTCTTCGAACTACGGTACTTATTTGGGCGAAGATGATTCATTCTATGTCAGTCTATGTTCCAGTTCATTTCAATTTGATGAAGACATTAAAGATTTCTATTCTGTGTCTTAAAATAGAATTGGCTGCTTATTTCATTCTTCAAATAATTTGCATTTTTTTTTTCTTGCCAGCTGTTTATAGGAATCGGATGCAGTAGAAGGAGGACTACATCTTTCTCTGAACGACAAGGGTGAGTTCTACCTTCAGTTCTTCCTCATCTGAGAAGAAAGACTTAGAAGTTCAACTCAAAGTATATGTGCTCTACTTTCAATTCCCCTTTTTTCTGCCAAAAGGAATAACAATGATATAGAAATAGAAGGAAAATGACTAGATAAGGACCCCTAGTTTTATATAATTTGACTTTAATTATTTTTGTTGTAGCAGCTGAAACTACTATTAAATGATTGTTTTTGATATATGGAGCTAATGACTGGTTAAAATATATTAAAGTGGACAGGAACTCAAATGTTACCAGAGATTGTTAACAATCTTGATAGAATAGCTAAAAAATAGTCAAGAGGTAATATACCTTCCTTGGAGAACAATCTATTACAGGCAACTTTCATTGTTAGCCACATGTCTGAAGGACCAGATCCATGATCTCATTCTCTGCTGAAAGAAAGTAACAGTCAATCTCACTTTATCTTTCGTATTTAGCAGAGATCAATTCACAAAGTGTCTACGCCTTCAGTCATGTAGTAAACATTGGAGGGAGTTTTAAAGAGGAATTCTTGGTGTATATATTTTATACATAGTTACATTGGTCCAGCTTAGACCTATGTAACTATATACATGAGCCATAGCTGCCCTATGATCCTGGACGATGGAAATCACTGAAGTAGATACTGCCACTCCAGTGATCTTCACTTGCTTCTGGGTTCTGTGTCAAGCGGCTGCCCTGCTGCATTCTGAACACAGGTGGTTGGCCACTTGACACAGGCACCAGTTAAAGAATACTTTGCAATTTCTGAATTAATGCAAAGTGTGTTCTGGTTGGACGAGGTGGAGAGGCAGGGTGGTGATGTCACACTCTCCACCTCGTCAGAGTGGCTGACCCCCTATTTTTAGAATGCAGCAGAGTAGCCAATCAGTATGGGACCCAGAGGCAAGTGGAGATCAGTGATTTCCAGCTTTCAGGGGCACCTGCGAAGTGTAGCATACCAAGCTGGACCAATGTGACTATATATATATATATATATATATATATATATATATATATATATATATATATATATATATATATATATATATATATATAAAGTATCTATACCCGGAATTCTTCTTTAAGCAGTCTCTTCACTAGGATAGTAAATACTTTATCAATTCTGCTACTCCTTATTTATCCATTGCAGTGAAGCTGTTAACATGTTATTTTATGAGTATAGGTCCACTTTATATTAACCAAAAATAAAACACAAAGGTTTTATTATCAGTGAATCAGAGTCAAGTTCTTGTTTTCTTGGGAAGGTAGTTTCACACTGACTATTACTAATATATATATATATTGCAGCTCCCAGCACTGTCCTCTTAAATTATATAATTAATACAGATACCTATACATACAGTGTGTATATATATATATATATATATATATATATATATATATATATATATATATATTCATACATGTACCTATGATCAGTGGAAGCTGCTCCTTACAGGGCTCCTAATCTACATGCGGGGCACCGGACACATGGATTCCAATCTCCGGACACATCTCTACATTGCCGCCAAGAGCCCGCATGAGTACCACCCACCGAGGGGGGTCGATTGATCTGTTTGCCACCACCAGGGGGGGGGTTTCAGCACCAGTCACCACTGCCTACGAATACGATAGGTGTATTCGCATTCATAATCTTGGAGGAGCTGGAGAAACGACATCTGAGCATTCATCTGTGACAGGCGCATTTACACTCATTATTTGGTGAGTGAGGGCACCAAAGGGCAGCACGGCATCTTATTACACAAGATTTGGAGCACTGATTGCACTATTGTGTTTTTTTGGGAGGACTTTGATAATTTTTGCACACCTGAATTTTATGAACTAATCATTTTTATGAATTATGGTTTATATGTATGAATATTATAATTTAAGGGAACGGCATATATATCATTTAAAGGGACCACGCTCCTTTTTTCTAGCAGCAACCCTTGCACTAGTTTGTAGCTCTTTGTTGTTATTATTATTTAATAGACATATTTTTCTACCTTATCGCGGACATACACATTTTTAATTACTGTACATATAGCATTACAGTTTATACCCTGCAGCTATGGATTTATTTGATTTTATTGCTAATACCCATTATCTGTGATCATATTTTCTTGTGCAGTTCAATTCTTGTAACAATGTCACATTGGTTATCCTGTTACTTACCATGTTATCTCTTTGTGTGATGGCAGGTTTATGACTGGCTGGTGGTTTTTGTTACACATATCTGTGCTTGCAAAAACCTCTATTACAATAGTACCATGGTGACCCTTCTAAAGTAAATAAAAACTATAATTAGCTAAATCCTACTTTATCAGTGTCTTACAAGCTCCAAATCACTGCCTCTCACAGTGGGAGGGTTTCACCAACAGAGACAGTGCTGTCAATCCAGAAATCAGTGGGCAGGACTAGGTGCAGCCAGGTTCTGACTGATAAGCTGCATGCTTTTTTTTTTTTTTACTTTTTTTTTTATTTGTATACCTATTTTTACTTGATTGCTATCACAAGGGGTTAACAAACCCCTATGTGATAGCATTAGGCAGGTGACAGGTACTCTTTATGGAGACATTAGGGGTCTAATAGACCCCAATGTCTCCCCTGCCATTTACACCATCTAAACAAGCACAGATCGGCTTGGTTTTAGAAGTGTCCCCTGCCTGTGCTGGCCGGGAAATGGTGCATCTGAAACCGGAAGTGATATCACTTCCAGTTTCATTGTTTGCCAGTGAGATCAAGGCATGGATTTGCCTCGATCTCACAGCAATCTCTCTCCCCCAGCCGGTGGATGTGTTCCTGAGCACTGGTGAGTGCAGGACAGCCTGGGAACCAGGGGAGCTGCTTGTGATTAAGGGTTCACTCTTTGGACGTACATAGTACGTCCAAAGAGCTCAATTGGTTAATGAAAGGCCAAAATTCTATTTTGAATTAAAGTTTTTGTGTTGAGCTTTAAAAATCATAAGAAAGCACGTTTCAATTTATTTGCAAAATTATGCTTAATATTGGGGTAAATAATTGAATATAGACACTTAAATCCCCTTCCATCCCTCTGCACATGTAAAAGGGCATTGTTTGTAATTTGAAAAAATAAATGATTTTGCGCTAAACACCGTGGCAGTCAATATAAATAAATACATAAATTCACATAAATAAGTGTATATGAGCAATAACGTGCGCAATGCGCTAAAGTGCACAAACACAGTGAATAATGGTATCGAGGTGATGTACCAGGTAATCAATGAAAATCACCTATTGAATAAAGTGCATAAGTACTAATAAATAAATAATGCATACAATAAATAAGGTGCAAAAAAATATGTAGGTGACAGTGATAAAAAATCAGTGAAAAAGTCCCGCGGACGAATAAATGTTCATGGCAACAATGATGATAGAAATAATTAATAAATAGTGTCCATGCAGTGAGGTAGATGAGATGGCAATAAATATGTGTCCATTAATCCCACCGACGTCATGTATATCCCGTCTAGATCAAAGTGAGTGGGTATGGGCACTTTAAACTTGTTATAAAAACTTGTTATACAAAGCCAGTAGGTGGGTGCAGACAGATGAAATCCCAAACTGATACTCCCTAGCCTCTCACCTTAGGGCCAGTATTTCAGGGCACTGAAAGAATTTTTGGCTTAATCCAAACTCCTCTCCTCCACTCGGTCCCAGGGATATGGCACAATCATTCGGAACTGTAATCCTCTCATATAATGGAGGTGAAGGGTAAGAGAAGAAGGGTGGGGGGGAGCCCAATAGTGTAGTACGTTTGGGTAAAATAGATTTATTGAAAATAAAATAGCATCCTTACATCAATGAAGATACAATCCAGCATATACAGGCGAGCAGCGCCAGTTACACATCACTTCTGGTATCCTCCGGTATCCTCCAATCAGATCAATCCCCAATCCCTCAGGGGATTGCAGAAACAGAAGGGAGGGGACAAACCCCCACCCTCACAACATGGAAGCTCAACAACCCAAAAAGGATCAGGGGATGTAGGGCCGGTCGACGGAAACAGCTCCAGAAAACGAGCAAGGGACAACTAGACCAGGGGATCTATAATTTGAGTAAAGTAATACTTGATCCAAATGAGACTAATATTCTCAACCTGGGTCTCAAATGTGCCCCTAAAAAAGGCTTGAATAAATTTGATGTTTATATCGACACCCACAAGTTCGTAAGAACTTTGAATATGAAAAAGTACTTTTTAAGCCAACCGGCAATCAATCGCCCTACTACCACATATAGATCTGAAATGATTGACAGTGGACTTAGAAATAAGTCCATTTTTAATCCCCTTAACCCGAGCAACCATTACATTGAGGTTTTTAAAAATTTGGTGTTGAAAGATATTGAAGCCCTGGTTCCAAAGAAAAACATCAATCCTGGTTATATTAAGGACGGGTTTAAATCCCTGGAGAAACGCAAGGACATCATTGTCCGTCCAGCGGATAAGGGAGGGGGAGTGGTATTGATGGACAGATCCTTCTACATTGAACAGCTTGACAATTTAGTGGGAGATACCAATACTTACTGCAAATTGACGGCAGACCCCACTGATCCTTATAGGATTCAGTTAGATCATTTGGTTGAATGGGGTTATGCTATTAAAGCTTTAAATCTTAAAGAAAAAAGATACTTGGTACCTAGTACATCAAGAATACCTGTAATATACACTCTGCCCAAAATCCATAAGAATAGCCAAGTACCACCGCCTCGACTGATCGTGAACGGTATAGGTTCCGTTACGGCGAGATTGGGGGAATATTTGGACAAGTTCTTGCAACCCAGTGTTAAAAGTACGCGAGCTTATCTGAAGGATACTTCGGATCTTTTATCTCTGCTGAAGGACATCAAAATCAGTACAACGGCTGATACATTTTTAGTAACAGCCGATGTACGCTCCTTATATACTGTCATTCAGCATGAAGATGCTGCACTGGCACTGAATTGGGCCCTTAGCAAGAGGGATGATATCCCATTCGTTCAGAAGAGGTTTTTGGGTCATGTGCTCGATTTTTGCATGACCCATAATTACTTCTGGTGGAACGGTCACTTCTATGCTCAACAGGTTGGCGTGGCAATGGGAGCGAAGTTCGCTCCCAGCCTAGCCAACCTGTTTATGGCTGAATGGGAGGACAGGTATGTGTTCAAGGATCAACTTCCTCAATTAAAATTCTACAAACGGTACATAGATGATTTAATTTTCATCTGGGAGGGTTCCCATGAATCCGTTCTGGAGTTTTTGGAGGGGTTGAATCGTAATAATAATAACATCCAATTGGACCATCACGTGGATGATCACACTATCAACTTTTTAGATTTAGTTATCTTCAAAGACAAGGAGGAGCTGAACACAAAGGTTTACTTTAAACCGACAGATCGGAACAGCTATCTGTCCATTAGAAGCGGCCATCATCCATCCTGGATTAGGAACATCCCTAAGGGCCAAATTTTAAGAGTAAGGCGGAATTGTAGTAACATCATGGATTATTATGACCAAGCAGAGATACTGAAAAGCAAATTTGTACAAAAAGGGTATGAAGAAGAGTCCTTAAAACAAATCATCCAGGAAGTGTCAGAGATACCTAGAGATGAGTGCCTAGAAAGAAGAAAGAGAAAGAGCCTAGCGTGGTGAATAATGCAGGTGACACGAACCAACACCAATTAGGGTTAATTTCTAATTTTCATGCACAATATAAGGAGGTAGAGGGCATTTACAAAAGATATTGGCACATTTTACGCCAGGATAGGCATTTAGGAGGGTTATTACATGAACATCCCAGGTTCATTTATAGGCGTGCCCCGAGTTTTGGGGACCAAATTGTTAAGAAAATTTTGGATCCTCCAGATAAACAAGGTCCAAAAATTGACCTCAAGGGATTCTATGCCTGCAGAAAGTGCATTTGCTGTAGGACCGTTAATATCAGCAACAGAGGGAAACTTAATTTTTCCAATAGAGAGGGCGAGACCTTCGACATTGATGAGTTTATCACATGTAACACAACGCATGTTGTTTACCTCATGTGGTGTCCGTGTGGACTCTTTTATGTCGGTAGGACCAAAAGGCTTCTCAGAATACGGATAGCGGAGCATTTAGCTAACATCAGAAAAGGGTTCCGCTATCACAGCGTTTCCTTACATTTTAGAGAGAAGCACAACCGTGATCCATCTCTGATTCAATTTTGTGGAATAGACACAGTAAAACCATCTTGGAGGGGCTCCAATAGGGTGAGAGATTTATCACAGAGGGAGACCCGCTGGATTTTCTCCATGAAATGTATGAGCCCTAGGGGGTTGAATATCGAGGTGGACCTTAACTGCTTCATTAACAATTTTTGAAGTCGGAGCTCGGCCTAAAAAGGTCAGCCAATTATGACAGGTTTCTTGCCAATGCGCGATGCGGTCAACCTCGCTTGATTAATAATAATTTTTCCTCGCTGCCAGATGTTTTCTGTGTCATTACTGGTGATCCACCACTGTATGTTCTTGTCTGATCATGATCAACCAGTCGGTACATGATCTGGTTGAAAAATAGATCGCATATACTATAGACTCTCTGATTTTATCTAGTTTCCAATATATTTTTTTATTCTTTTTTATCTATTTATAGTTGGTGTCAGATGGTTATTCTTACGCCTATTTTATTATTACATCCATGTATAGATATATACAGAAGTATGATGTTCTAGCCGCATACTCCTGTATTTTTATTTACATCATAAGCAGTGATTATTACCAACCGTTTTTCTCTGGGTCAGAGATTGGTATATATTTATCCACACCTTCTTGTTTCTCCCCTATGGTTAGACAGATGCTGTAGGTCTAATCCGGGCATCTAATATTTATGTCACTTTATGGGTCACACATATGCAATGGCACCATGCAGATAAAATCTACATTGAGTACAGAAATTATATGTGTGTGTCGTTTTAGATTTTTTAATACAGACTCTCTATTTTTATATGTTTGTAAATAACACATATGAATTAAGTTGCTCTAATGCAAACTCTTTATTTTTATATGTTTGTAAATTACACATATGAATATGTAAGATTGCTGCAAACAGTGATCAGTAATGAGCCATGTTAGTTCATATATGTAATGTAAATGGATGAAGTGACTGAGCGCACTAAGATCACAATGGGGAGTCACTTATAAACAGACATAGATTGACCTTAGGGTGGATGGAGATATGGGACCTCATCTGTGCAGGATTCCGTCTGCGCAGACGTGATCGGCGGATTAATCACCGCTATGTCACGGCGATAGGTAGGTGGAGATCTTTGGCCCATGGAAGATGCGCACGCATCATTGCACGCCAGCGTCCCCTTACTGCGCATGCGCGGGCGGTGGGTAGAGTGGCGCGCGCAGGAGAGGCGCGCGCACTCTGTATATTAGGTAAGGCGCAATGTAGATGCGCTCTAATCAATGCACGCTAGCGTCCCTCCTTTGCGCATGCGCGGGCAGGAGATAGAGAGTCGCGCGCAGGATATGCGCGCGCACTCGGTTTACGGTTTACGCCGCATGCGCAAATACATATTACGGGTGTACACGTAGCAGTGCCACCCGGAAGTAACTCCTCAGGCCCTGTGATACGGATGAACGGGACACAGCTGGTCCTATGGGATGAGCAAGGGGGCATGATCAAGTGAATCACCCGCACCTGAGATCTTACAAGCAATTGGTCCATTGCGATCATGTGATCGTTTTCATCATCATTTAGGTAAGCGTTCGGTGTCCGTGTGGCCAACTCCCCTTTTTGAAGAAGTCATACCGACGAAACATGTCAAGGGCGTAGCTACACGGACACTGAGATACTCAACATTTCAATCTTTGTGTTTAATCGTTTGAATTTGTGTGCGGTCTCCTTTACCACTACCATTTTTTGAGATCACTACCCGGCAACCTCACTGAAGTGACTCCTGGAGTAAGAACCCACACCAGGAGCAGAGCTGCGAGGGGTGGTGAGATCACTTGTTACCCAGTTTCAAACCCAGTTGTTTCACCCATTGGTGATCATATGTGCGCTCTGTCGGCCCATCTGTTATTCAAAAGTTGCAGTGGATTGTGTGCTGTATTCGGCTTTTTTACATTTGTGTTTTTGTAAGTTGAAACATTGAAGTGTGAGTGAGTTTGAATTTTAATAAATAAGTTTTATCACAGTATCACGCTATGTGGAGGCACATTTTTTATTTGTTTTCACATATGGAGTTTGCAAGTTTGGAGTGATCGCACAACTAACCCAGGTGGGGTAATCACTATATTTGCCAACCACGAGAGTGCGAGGCAATATCATCCGGTGAGTGCGGTCTCATTGGGGGAGGGAACACTAGTTGGTGTGGTGGAAGATCCATTTGATTATTCTATTGAAGATTTTTTGGTGGACTTTTTTTTCTTTGGAAGATTGAATCACATTTTTCTTTGAATTTGCACAAATATTAATGAAGATTGTTTTTGTATCATTTCACGGACACTATTTCACATGGTGTTTTATATATTTATATATTTTGGTAGTTTATATATAATTTTGTTTTTGTTTTCTGTTTCTCGCTTTTTAGCGCCATTTGATTATAGTTTTCACTTGTTATTACTAGTTTGATTATAATCACATTTTTTATACCTGCGTGTTTTAGTTCAATCAAGCGCGAAGGTCACTTCCGTTTATTGTTTTTAATTTACTATTTTAAATAAATGAAGTGTCAATCCAAGATAAGTACCGTACTGCCAAGGGCTGTGATAGCTTTAACTCAAAGCTAATTTCTACAGTCCCTGACAATGGCCATAGTGTAGACAATCTATTACTTTCTGACTCTATATCATCAATGTATGTCAAAACCAAACTCGACTGTTCACATGTAGACCAAGCACCATGTGTTTTGTAAATAGGTAAGTGATTTTCAGAGCGTGTCAAAATAGAAGGAACGTTGCTACGTTCCGAAAGCATTCGTGTAGATAATGACTTTGTGTATCATTCCAAAGCTCGTTTGATTCTCTGATAAATCTGGCAGTGGTGACGGTGTGCTGTATTTCTTTTTGCCTTATAAAAAATGTTTGTTTTGCACTTAGTGCGAGTTAAATGATTGACTGCATTAAATCATAAACAGTCCAAATGTAACATCAGGGTAATCAAATTGCCAAATAGATAGAAATATTATTTTATCAGTAATTGTAGGCCACAGATGTTGGTGATCCTCTGCAATGCAGTTACTCAGCCAGACATTTGTCATCCCATGGAGTATACGGATGGTAATAAATGTCTTACAGTAACCCTTGCTTTGGGAGAAAAATGTTTGCTTTGTGCTGGGCAATAAAAAGTGAAACACTAAATCATATGCTATGGAGGACATTCTCAATATTTTGCCGTGGCCTTAGTGGCTAGATAAGTTAGATTATATTCCAACCTTTCATGTGGCTATTAAACCTATCGGTTATTGAAATTCCAATTGTTATATTGTTATATGTTCATATTATAGCAATAGGAGACCACTGCTGTACAGACCTGTAATGAAATATTTGAAGTTCAACTAATACCGTAAAGTGGATGTAAACCCAATGTCATCCTTTCTAAACTACTGCCATAGGGGTTATCTATAAGGATATACATGCCTCCTGCATGTACCTTTACCTGTCAAATGTCTCCCCTCTGTCTGTTATGAGACCCGAAAAACTGCAGATTCTGTGGGTGGGTCTGTTGTCTGGAGCTCGGTGGGTGGAGTCGTGATGTCAGTAGACTCCCCACCCACCTCTACACTCCCATTGTCAATATGCATTTTCTCCTGTGTATTTCTTACACTGAACTTCTGCTATGATCTCTAACATCCAGTGAAAAGACAGGAAAGTAACCACATGACTTCAGCATGCCCAATTATGCTGAAATGTGGAACATCCAATCCTGGCAGAGCAGCATAAGAAAGGAGTGGGAGGGAATTAAAAAATAATGCATGTCTCTTATGCCAGTGCACGAGATATGTAAATCACCTGTCACTCACAGCAAGGGGGAGGATTTGACAAAGTCTTTCTCTGTTTGTCAAGATTTATCTCACTGAACAATAAAAGAGGATTGCACAGAGTTGGATTAACTCTTTGTGGCAAGACTGGGCTCAAATGATAGGAAATTTTATACTCTACATTATCACATCTAAAAAAATAAATACATTTGGGTTTACATCCACTTTAAGGCTCCATTCACACCAATGCGTTTTTCATGTTTTTTACAGAAATGCAGGACATTTTATTTAACATGGTTTTCTATGGAACATGTTCACATCAATGCATTTTTGTGCACCTGCATTTTTGGAAAGGGTCACAGACTTTTTTAAATGCAAAATGGTGCTTTTTTTGGTTCAATAGATTTCAGTGGAGAAGCTGCAGATAAGCATGTAGTGCATTTGTACCATGTTTGTAGAACGATTTTGCCACGATTTGCCTTTTTAAATCTGCCCAACAATAAATCCCCCACCCCCAAAAAAAACATTCAAAGCAAAAATTGCTGCAAAATCGCGGTAAAAAATGTGGAACGCACAGCAAAAAAGCACTGCAGAAATGCTTAAAAGCAACATGCACAGATGCAAATCAAGCCTAAAGGACTGATTTTCCACTACCCTTATACACATAATAGTACATAACTTAAAGCTTAACTCTAGACCCTAACTTTTTCACTTAAATATAGTCCTCAAGAACCACAAAGGATATAAATCCACTTTGTGTGCACCAAGTGTTTTTGCAAACCCAGATATTACCAGTCTCAAAAATGCCTGCATATGCAAATGGGCAGGAAACTATAAAACCCAAAAATGTAAGTAGGTGACACATTAAATAAAGTTTACAGTTTGTCACTTTAGATGTAAACCTGATCCTAAAAGTCCTCTTTTATCTGATTGGGCCTGGGGATACAAAAAACACCTTGTGCAGTAAACAAAAGTAAGTGTGTCCTAATTTTCTAAACATATATTCTTTTTCAGATCAGCTGCTTCCTTTTACCTTGTGACTTGCTCAGAATTAGGACCTGTGCAGTCAGTCTTCAATTAACAAATGTGATGTACTTTTGACATCATTTGGAGATGCATTTTAGGTTTTTCAGAATTTATTGCAGGCTCATTTGGCCTGCAGTTTACCTCGTTCTGACAACCTACCTTCTTGTTTTTGGAGTTCCATAGAATTGTATAGGGGTAAAGAAGTTCTGAAGTGCATGTCAGGCTGGAAACGGGAGTTAAACTAAGAATTTGAATTAATGTTAGCACACAAAAATGGAGCCATAGCTAAATTCACAAAAGTTTGGCTTGCATGGACATTACATCCTAGAGCTTCAAATTTCTTGGAAGACACCAAGAACTACTAAACTTGTGTTTCCAGTAGTGTTTCTGAAGACAAAACTATAAGAACTCATACGGTAACTTCCTCTACCTTTCTTTCCTTTCCTCCTTTCTTAAAGTTTAGCAACTTTGGGGTAAAAAAGGATTATTTTTAAAGAATAATACACTGTTGGCTGCATTTAGTCAAGAACAAATCAAAAAAGATACTGGTAGTGTATTTTGTTTGCGTACAGAAGTCTTATATCTGTTTATGGTGACATTATCGAACCAAAATGTTAATGTCTATTTTTGTTAAATATCTAAAAAATCCAATAAAAATCTTTGAATTGAAAAAAAAAAAAACATAGAATTTGACATACAGGAATGGGAGACGAAATGGCAGAACATGAGTAACTGCACAAAATCCCTAACCATACGCGAGACAGCGATTAAACTTTTTACTCACTGGTACTATACCCCTTGCCCTTACATACGATTTACCCAAAAGTTTCCCCCTTTTGTTTTCGTGGCGGTGCTCTCCCGAGCTCCTTTCTGCACATGTTCTTGGATTGTGATAGATTATAACCTACCTGGAATGAGGTGTTCACCCTGGTGGATACGCTTGTGGGGAGGCATCTTGTTCTGACACACCTAAATTGCCTTTTATTTGAAAAAATCCCAGATATTCCTAAACAACTATTACAACTTATACATACCATCTGTGTTGCTATGCAATGGGCTATTGCCCTAAACTGGATGTTGAATATGGTACCATTCTTTCAAATTATTACACGTATTGACCAGATAATGATGATGGAATTTTTTTTCATACATTGCATGATTCCATATCTACTTTTGACGCTAAGTGGGACCCTTGGTTCATTTATAGCCATTGGGATTGATTTCACTTAGCAGTTTCAAATTCCATCTTTCTAGGTTTTCATGTAATGGTTTTATTCGAAATTGAGCTTTTACAGTTGACATTTATTTTTGAAGTTGGGATAAAATTACTACTCAGTATTATCCTCGGGTCCAATACTAGGTTGCTGAAATTTTTTCTTATTTTATTAGATATTGGACATTAATAATTTTTTGAACAGTTTCCACAACAAATATCTGTTTTATGTATTATCCTTGTACTACCTTTTGTGATGTGGATTTAAAATCCTGTCTTACTGTTTTGTACTGTAAACTTTTTATCTCAATAAAAATAGTTTGTAAAAAAAATTAAAAAATAAATAAAGAAGTTCTGAGGTGAGCAAATGATAGACAATACAGACCCCTACAATTTCATTGTCTGAGTGATCACTCGGAAAAAGGAGACTTTGGAAATGCTTACTACTGCCTGCAGCAGACTGATGATGACTGATCTCAGTATAAGTCACTTTCCTGGAGCTCAAGAACACATTCATATTGGTAAAGCTAGAGGGTTTTTAAAAAAAATTAATAATATTACTGATGTGTATTGTGACATGTCAGGAAGTAAGACTGACTTTAAAAACTATAATGCAGAAAACACTGTAGTGGTATTCCTCATCACTTCTAGCAATATGAATAAAGGATTGAACTTTACTTATACTTTATCATTTGTAGGCTTTACACACATATCGAAACAAGATATACTGTACATATGTTAGCTCATCAACCACTGCCATAGCCTGATGAGTTATTACTTTAAAGGGTAAGTTCACCTTTACAGAAAAATCTGTAAGGTGAACTTACCCAGGACCCAGATTGCCACGGTCCAGGTCAGTGGGACCGGGGGGGGGGGGTTGGGGGTCCTGTGTAAGTTTACCTTACAGATTTTTCTGTACAGGTGAACTTACACTTTAAATACTTTATGACAGTGTCACTTCAGGTCCTGCTAGGCAGAATATTAGACACTTTATTATACATTCTTCTAACGTTATGAAACCCCCTTAATGCTATGCTTCCACTCATACGCGGATGATACTCAACTCTATCTTCGGATCCCCGGACAAAAAGACCAATATCAGGAATTAGAAAAATGCCTCACATTAATAGATGACTGGATGTCCACGAGCTCCCTCAAACTTAATGGATCCAAAACAGAACTCCTTCTCCTGAATGCAAACCAAAATATTAAATCTACGACCCCATGGACTCCACCCACCATCCTTGGACAGACCATCCCCCTAAGCATAAAAGCCAAAAGTCTCAGAGTCATCTTCGATTCAGAAATGACAATGGACGCACAAATAGGATCAGTAGTCAGCGGATCCTACCACCTTCTACACCTGCTACGTAGACTCATCCCCTTCATTCCAGAAAAGGAAAAAGCAATAGTGGTAGGAACAATCATCAACTCTCGACTCGACTATGCAAACTCCCTCTACATAGGACTATCTAAATTCCAGATTGCCTGCCTAAAAGTCATTCAAAACATGGCAGCAAGACTTCACAGGAAAAAAAACATGGGAATCCGTCTCCCCTCCCTGAGGATCCTACATTGGCTAACCGTAAAGGATCAGATCACATTCAAGACCCTATGCCTGACCCACAAATGCACACAAGGAGATGCTCCTCAATACTTATGCAAAAAAATAAAACACTGCACTCCCAATTGCAACCTCCGATCAACCAACCAGAACCTCCTCCTCATCCCCAAATCCCGGTACAAATCAAGGGGAGAACGAAGATTTGCAGTCCAAGGACCACGGCTATGGAACGCTCTACCTACGAACATCCGCTTGGAAGAAAACCATCGGGCATTTAGGAAAACACTCAAGACCCACCTCTTCTAAGAAGGAATCAACGCAGGTCGGATCAAGCACCTCAAGGCGATTCAGTTCGCAGTTGCAGTGCTATACAAATCATTCATTAATTTATTCATTCATGGAGGGTAAAACTAATTTAACATCTGAACAACGTTTTTCAACTTGACATAAAATTGTACATATCATCGCAACTACTTAGTGTATCCAGGTGAATTATACATTGCTTTTAGGGCAAATTGGGATTTAATTTGGTGGTAAATGGTAATAGATATCTCCTGATTTTTTTATTATCAAAAGAAAACTGGCACAACATTTTTTTTTTTATTTAGCTGTATGTTTCTTGTTATTACTATAACCTACCACCAAAGAACAACCCAAAATAAATTCTCCTGACAAGCACCATGTATGTGTATGTTATTTGTTGTTTTTACCTGGAGTAGGGCCCAGAAACAATAATGCATATTTTCTCTTTTTTAGCTTCCGGTCAGCAGAATTTCTCAGTATGCAGGGGTATTGGACAATACAATAATAATATTCTCCCTTCTCTTAAAAAATAAAATGCTTGATCTAAAAAAGTTAATTCAAAGCATCTAGGAAAAGTATTAACAATATTAAAATGAATAATGCAGTGCTGTCTCATAAAGTGATGTGCAATGGAAGAGGATTAGGTGACTGATAGTGATAAATATAAATTCTGGCTAGATGAATAAAACCTCTGCAATAATGTTGTGATTAACATTTTTATTATTGCCCCCTTCCTGCATTTAAATACCAATTATATTCAAGGCAAAGTGATAAAGAATTGAAATTTGTTAAGGACATCACCGCACTTTTTGTGTAGCAAGATGAAAACTGTCTTACAGAGGAACAGGTGAATCCCTTGCCTATGTTATAATCTGTTCCCAACAGAGTAACAAATTTCGGTAGAGATGTGCACATGCTTGGCTTTTTCCCTCTGTGTGAAGTCAAATTGCTTATGCCAGACAAAAAAAAAGTTTTTATTTTATTTTTTGCTGGAAGCTGGTTTCCAGTTTCTCCATATGTTGAACTAGGCCCACTGTGCAAGTAGACAAATTAAGTATTAAAGTGAAACTGTATCTGACCACAACCTGAAATGCTATTTAATTCATTTTTAATATTCTAAGCAAACTCATGGATTCATCCATATCTTCATGCTTTATTTTGTTGAGAAATTACTTTGAAAAACACCCCTTAGCATTTCTAGCGGCCATCTTCAGTAAGGGAAAATGATTCATGTAGTATTTAAATATTTGGGAACTGGGTAATGAGAGATCAGAGTTCGGTACCACATCCCATTAGAACAACAAATTAAACAAGGGAAGAACAAGCGGGACTTTTAAGGTACCAAATGACATGATAGTCAATTAAAGTAGAAAAATATATAAATTTTATTTAAACACAATTTCTTTAAAATCGCAATACAAATTTACAAGAATCACGTAACATTTCTTTTGACATATACAACCACTTTTTACTCTACATGTTTCGCTCAAAGGAGCTTCTTCAGGAGCTTTTGAGAGTGTTGCATGAAGTTATATATACTACAAGAAAAACAACAATTGTAAATGATCCTCATGAAGACTCCTGGGATGTATAACACCATTTGCCTAGGCTAGAAAACAGTAAGCAACTGAAGAAATGTAAAAAAAAAAAAAAAAAATTGAAAACAAGTAAATATATTTAGTCTGGTTGGTAAATACTCTATAATGCCGCTCCTAGAATAACTCACCACCCTTGCGCCAATATTACCAAAAAATGTGTGGATAGATGTGTGTGTGATGAACACAATCTACTAATATACTCTAAATGTGAATAAACACAAAGCTGCCACTTTAGAAATGTGTAACCATGAAATAATGATTATAATCAAACTTATAGTGACAAGTGAAAAATATAATCAAGTGGCGCTAGAAAACCATAAAAGAAAAAAACAAAAAAACTTAAATGAATAACACCACGTGAAATAGTGTCCAAATGATGATACAAACAACAATCTTCATTAATAATTGTGCCAGACACAAAAAAATTGTAATAGTTAGTATCTCAGTGTCCGTGAGTGCGAGGCAATAACATCCGGTGAGTGCGGTCTCATTGGGAGAGGGAGCACAAGTTGGTGTGGTGGAAGATTTATTTGATCATTCTATTGGAGATATTTTGGTGGACTTATTTTTTCCTGGAAGATTGATTCACAATTTTTTCCGTGCCAGCACAATTATTAATGAAGATTGTTGTTTGTATCATCATTTGGACACTATTTCACGTGGTGTTATTCATTTAAGTTTTTTTGTTTTTTTCTTTTATGGTTTTCTAGCGCCACTTGATTATATTTTTCACTTGTCATTATATTTTTCACTTGTCACTATAAGTTTGATTATAATCATTATTTCAAAGTAAATATATTACTATCTATTTCTATCTATTTACTAATTTACTAATGCCAGCAGCAAAAGGATTAAAAATAGGTAATTTTGATTGGGAGAGTTTAGTTCTGCTTTAATTTGCATGGTGTGTCAGCAGACCAAAAGACTGTATACAGCCCATATACAGATACACATTGGGTTTCCCTACCATTTAGGCCTTCCATGTTCTAATAATAAGATTCATTAACAATTAGTTGACATTACTGACCAGATGTCAGTTATCGATTAGTGAACCTCCCCAAGGGAGGGTATTTCAAAAGCGAACTCAAGAGTCAGGATTCAGGAATGACAGAGTCCTAGAACTAGAGTCTTCTAACATAGGTTTAAGCCTTTTTATTGAATTCTACTGAATACCTCCTTCACTGAATCAGTTGGATTTGACAGGTATCTGCTCCCCCCTGAAAGGTGCCAAATGTGACACCGGAGGGGGGGAGGAATCCGATCAGTAGAAGTTTCATTTCTGGGTCCAACTCTGCTTTAAAGACCAGTGATTGCTTGCTACTCTCAATGCATCCAAGTGGTCTAGTTGCTACCCCATCATCATGTCATGTCACCAGTGCTGTAGAGGGGAAAATAACTGTTTCTTTTGACCGCTAATGGGCAGTGTCCGGATCACCAGAAAGCAACATGAGGGTTTCAAAAAGTGCACTTTCACCAGAAAAAGCAGGTTTAGGATATGGCCTGTCGTGTGGTTGTAGTTTCAGGTAATAAATTGGGGCTTTTAATAAAAAGCATTAAAAATTAAACTATAGGTTTCCTAAAGATGGAACAAATGGAAAAGGAAAAATACTTTTTGTGCCAGGAATTAAGCTTTAAGGCTTATTGCTTCTGCAAAAAAAATAAAAATAAAATCAGGGATTTGAAGAGAGCCATTACAAATTATTCTGGCATATTCGGTAAGCCTTTGTCCTTCATGGTATGAACAAAGTGTTCCTATTTCTAAAATATTTATATATGCTGAGTATACAGCATATATGTTCATAAAAATATATTTCTTTAATAAATATTCTCAAGCACACCTGGTTCTGTGGGTAGGCACTGCCCCACAGATTTACTAAAAAGCCATCTGCTATGCTGTATATTAAACCAAAACTGTGTGTATTGTGTTATATGTCCTTGAACCATGCCCTTTAACTAAATAAAAGAGTTGAAAAAAAAAGTGACAGGTTTCAGATTTTATTTCAGACCTGTTCTTGTTTAGACCTCTTTGTGCATAATTAATTATTCTTTATATGAGTTAGTTGTCCACATGCTGCCCAGCATAATACTCTTTTTCTTTTCTAATTATCAGAAGTTTATAATTATTTCATCAATGCAGATACGATATGCAGAATTTATGAGTACTGTAGATTTCTATGGAGATGGCTAAGCAAAACTATGGTCACAGTACATGTCACTGCATTGAGGCCTAGGAGTACAGACGTTCTAGTTTTCTGTGAAGATTATAAATGTATACATACATCTATTGACTACATTAACCCTTAGCCAACCACAAAACGTGGATGGGAATCATGACGCTCCCTGTTGCTTATAAGTTTGTAACTGCCCCCCTATGTTGAGAGCCAGCAGACGATACTTTGTGTGATCACATGCAGGCTAAAGGCTATATCGAAAATAAATCAATCCTTTAGTCTGTAGATAGACACTGCCACCTTCACATAGCAGTGGCATCTGCAGTGCCATTTGTTTGATATTGTAATTGTCAGGTACAATTACAGAATTCTATAAACATTGTTTGTTTACATTTGTGTGCATTTATCAGCTGTCAAAGATCAGCAGTGAAGCTGATCTGTTGGGTCCTTTCACACGGGGCGGATCCGTAATGACCTGCCCCGTGAACATCCGCTGCTCCGTTGATCCCCGCTGAGCCAGCGGATGACAGGGCGGTCCCTGCACGCTGTGCAGGGACCGCCCGATCAGATCTCCACTCTCCCCTATGGGGGATCGGATGAACACGGACCGCCTGTCCGTGTTCATCCGATCCGCTCTGTAGACAGATGGAAAAATACGGTTTTCCTCCATCTGCAGAATCGGACCATAGCGGAGGCGGACGATATCGGGTGTTAGCGGACGCTCATCTGCTGACACCCACTATCCCATAGGGGTACATGCATGTCCGTTTTTCATCCGAAAACGGATGGATGAAAAACTGACATAAGGCCCGCATGTGTGAAAGGGGCCTTACTTGTAATTTTCCTACCTTGCTGCTGAACAGGAATGGGAGCTTTAGGCATCACCGGATAACATCTTCAATAGCAGCTTCTCTGCCAATCCCTGCCAAGCCTGCCAATCAATCTCTTTATTAAGCTGTGCTCAGACCAGCAATTGTCACCTGAGCAATAGGTTGGATTCCAACCCACCTGTTCCAGAGTTCCTTGCGTTCCTGTGTCCTTGAGTTCCAGTATCCCTGAGCAACTTTTTTTTTTTTAAAACAGATTTTATACATTTACAATATTAAGACAGACCACCACACAGGGCGCTAAACAAAGCAGAAAAAATAATCATATGAATAATATCAATAATACATAATTTAAACCAGAGTAAAAGAAACAAATGCAATACAAATATCCCTAAAAAAATAAAAAAATAAAAAATAAAATAAACATATTAGGACCTAACAAAAAGAAAACATATGTTCTATCTATTGAGACCACATAACAACTTTTACCTGGTATCTGATTCTGTTTGCTGGCTGCCTTCCATGACCTTCAGCTTGTCCCCATTTCCAATTATGTCTGGTGACTTTGTAACACACAAAGTGGTCAGCTGAAATCTACAGGGTTGTGTTCCAAGACCACAACCTGAGAGCTGTTTTGCAGAGAAGTCTGTTACTCCTTGCGAGGTGCTCACACCTTCACCAAAACTGCAGACAGTGCAGAGGGTCCACAGTGATTATCCCTCTGCCAGATCCTGCTCGACCATGACAGAGGCTTTTGGAAAAGGGCGCGGGACCCTCATATGTTACAAGAGACTTAGCAAACTAAAAAATATGTTATTATTGATAATTGTGCTATTATGAGCTCGGGATCTACCGGACCTACGGGATTGCCCCTGAATTTTCAGGAAGTGGTGCAATCCCCTAGGTCCCCAACAAACATCCTCTGACAATTGAATTGTATGTAAGGACGTTTACATGACCTGTTTATTACTATTTTTGTATTAATTTATTGATCTGTATTCTTAATAAAAACCTTTGTACAAGAAAAGGGCGCGGGAACCACTCAAGGGCGTGCGCCATAAGAGTAGCTTTGTATTATAAATCATAATCGGGAAGTCCCGTGCCTCCCTGTAGCTTTGGGCGGGTGAGCAGTTTGTACTTGACTCTGGCTAGTCCCTGGTTCCAGATAAAGTGGAGGGAGAGGGAACGTAGGGCAGTAAAGAAGGATTTGGGAATTAGTATGGGTACAGTTTGGAAAAGATAAAGTAATTTGGGGAGAGTATCCATTTTAATGGTGTTGATTCGGTCGACCAGGGTAGGGAACGCCCACAGGAAGCCAAGTCTTTGTGGAGATGGGAGAGGAGAGGGATGTAGTTCAGTGAGAAGAGGTTAGAAAGGTTAACAGGTATCATTAGGCCTAAGTAGAAGATACCCTTGGTCTGCCATTGGAAGGAGTAGTTGAAGCAAAGCGAGGACATTCTGGGGGCGGATAAGGAGATGTTAAGGGCCTCTGTTTTGGAGATATTGAGCTTAAAGTTACTAAAAGAACCAAAGTGCTGAACTCCGAAAAGGGTGAGGGCAGGGTCATATGGTGTTGTCGTGGACCCTGATTTTACACAGAGCCACTTAACGCTCCCACCACAGGACCATAGCCTAAGCCAGAGCTCCAGCCTTCACCCATCGTGGTGGGTTCTGTCACCACGGACCTTCAAGGACTGGGTACCCTTTTAATATGGGTCTACTCCCTTGGAACTGTACAGCACCCTACAGGAAATCCTTAGTTCTGAAGTGCCCAGAGTTTCCACTACGCAGGGTCCAGCACCCAAAGGCTGCATTACAGGCAAAACCTCATCATTGATCCTTTATTTTTTTTTTCTTTACGAGGTTCGGGTACCATTTTTCTTTGCATAGTAGCTTTTTGAAATGGATCCGATCTGGAAGAGCTGTCCCTTGTTTCTCAAGAACCTGTGCGGGATTACAGCATGGAAGCTCACAGGGAGCTTAAAAGTGACGATCCACCTTTTCAAACACTGAAGGAAAAACTGGAGTACTTCCTGTATGGGAGAAGTTATATAGAGGGGGGCTTCCTGTTTTGGTTATTCTACCAGTGTCCATTCACCTAAAGGTGCGTATAACCCAGGTAGTAATTTATATGGCTGCTCTGTGTCCCGTGATGTACGAGAAAGAAATATATATGTATAAAATTACATTCATGAATGCCTAAGTCTGATTCTTTTTTTTTTTCTTTAAAGAATATATTCATTTTAGACCTAGATATGATCCAAAAGGAACATATTTTTAATTAAAGGTATTTCCCGGTATCAGCTTGCTTTATGGCATAATCAATAAGGAAAGGTGAAAGCATTGGAGTCGCAAGGTACTTTTGTTTGTCCTTTTAGGCGCTCCACCTTATGGTATGGTACAAGCCCATTTTATATTGTTTAACCACTTCCCGGAAGGATCCTGGAAGGCTCCCGGTAGGATTTGCCCCCTTCCTAATCAGGCCATTTTTTGCGATACGGCACTGCGTCGCTTTAACTGACAATTGCGTGGTCGTGCAACGTTGTACCCAAACAAAATGTATGTCATTGTTTTTCCCACAAATAAGGCTTTCTTTTGGTGGTATTTGTTAACCTCTGCATTTTTTATTTTTTGTGCTATAAACAGAAAATGAGCATCAATTTTGAAATAAACACAATATTTTGTACTTTTTGCTATAATAAATAACCTATTTTTTTTTTTTAAATGTCTTTATCAGTTTAGGCCAATATGTATTCTTCTACATATTTTTGGTAAAAAAAACTTTTTACTAGTAATGGCGGCGGTCTGTAATTTTTATTGGGACTGAGACATTGGACAAATCAGACACTTTTGACACTTTTTTGGGACCATTGACATTTATACAGCGATCAGTGCTATAAATAGCCACTGATTACTGTATAAATGTCACTGGCAGAGAAGGGGTTAACACTAGGGGGCGATCAAGGGGTTAAATGTGTCCTCTATGTGTGTTCTAACTGTGAGTGAAATGTGGCTGACTAGAGGAGAAGAGAGATCGTTGTTCTTACTTGGTAGGAACACACAATCTTTCTCCTCTCCCATGACAGAACGGGGATTTGTGTGTTTACACACACAGATCCCGGTTCTCACTCTGTCACGAGCGATCGCGGGTGCCCGGCGGGCACACGCATCTGCTCCGAGGACACCCTGCTACAGTGTCTTAAAGAGCCGACGTACAGCTATAATGGCTCGTGCAGGGGAACCAACCTGCCGTAGTATAACTGCGGTGGCAAGTCGAGAAGGGGTTAAGAAAGATGTTAACCTACTGATAGACATTCCAGTAGCACAAGGAGGGGCTTCTTATAATGGATTTTATGAAAAAAAAAACATTATTTTAATTGAAGAGGCTCAATTAATTGTAAAGCTATTGAACTATCTCCAACAAACACTGGAATGTAGTAAAAAGTTTAAAATAAAATAAAAAAACAGACATAGCTTACGTTTCTTTTAGTTGCAGCTTAGCTGAACTTCCTGTGGTTAAAAGGGGAATGTATGTGTTTCTAATAGAACAATCTTTCAGCCTTTCATGATCATGAAACTGTATATGTCTGGAATAAGTTATGTCCCTGTAATGAAAATTGGCAGGCTTATGTGTGTACAAGATATTAGTTTTGGGCTTATAGTTTCAATTTGTATGAGTATATGCATTACCAAATAAAACCTTTCATAAGCCCCTAAAAAAGACATATACTATACCTAATGTTGAATAAAGCTATGTTAAAAGTCTTGTTGGGATGGATAAATACTGAGTAATAAAAGGGATGAACTTTCTTTTGTTCCCTGCACAACATGCTGCATCAGGTACCACAAAATACAAGGGTCCAAATAACTAAAGGCTTGCGTACTTGGTCATGTGTTTTTCACTTAAAGTGCATCTAAACCTAAAAACAGACATTTTATTTTTTTATAGCTTACAAGTAATTGATGCGGTGGCTGCATTTTTTTTTTTTCCAGCTAAAAACATTTTTAGCAAGTACAAGAAATACTTTGTGATGTTGCCAGAAATTCAGTGTTCTTGTCACTTTCTGTGAACTGAAAAGAAAGCACAAATATCCTTATCTTACTTATGTAAACTACTAGTCCTATTAATCTGTCATCTATTGGAGATGAACAAAAGCAGATATGCTTAACCACTTGACCTCCAGAAGATCCCCCCCCCCTTCATGACCAGGCCATTTTTCGTGATCTGGTACTGCATTACTTTAAGGCCCCTTTCACACTGGGGCGGGGAGCCGCGGTGACGGTAAAGCAGCGCTATATTTAGCGCTGCTTTACCGTCGTTTTAACCGCGGTATTCGGCCACTCGCGGTGCGGTTTTACCCCCCGCGAGCGGCCGAGCGGCGCTTCGCGGCGGTATTGCCGCGGTTTTACCGCGGTTTCCCATTCAAATCAATGGGAAGGAGCGGTATAGGAGCGGTGAACACACCGCTCCTATCCCGCTCCAAAGATGCTGCTAGCAGGACTTTTTTTGCCGTCCTGCTAGCGCACCGCTCCAGTGTGAAAGCCCGCCGGCTTTCACACTGGAGTGAATGGGGCCGTTTTTTTCAGGCGGTGTACAGGCGCTATTTTTAGCGCTGTACCGCCTGAAAACCGCCCCAGTGTGAAAGGGGCCTAAGTGACAATTGTGCGGTCATGCAATGCTGTACCCAAACAAAATGTATGTCCTTATTTCCCACAAATAGAGCTTTCTTTTAGTGGTATTTGATTACAGCTGTGTTTTTTGGGGGATTTTTTAAACAAAAAAAGACCGATAATTTTGAAAAAAAAAAAAAAAAAAACAATATTTTTTACTTTCTGCTATAAAACATATCCAATAAATAAAATGTAAATAATCCAATTTCTTGATAAATTTAGGCCAATATGTATTCTGCTACATGTTTTTGGTAAAAAAAAAAAAATCCAATTAAGAGTATATTGATTGGTTTGAGCAAAAGTTATAGCATTTACAAACTATGGGATATATACTGAAATTTTTATTTTATTTATTTTTTACTAGTAATGGCAGTGATCAGCGACTTATAGCGGGACTGCGATATTGCGGTGGCTATTCGGACACTAACTGACACTTTTTCGGAACCAGTGACACTAATACAGTGATCAGTGCTAAAAATATGCGCTGTCACTGTACTAATGACACTGGCTGGGAAGCGGTTAAACATCTAGGGCAGTCAAATGGTTAAATGTGTGCCTAGCCAGTGTTTTGGTGTAAACAGTGTGGTGCTTTCACTAAGACAAGTAATGGATGTTATTCCCTGCTTTGCGGGGAAAGAGAATCCATTACTTCCCTGCTGACAGGAAATGGCTCTGCTTTGCTTACATAGGCAGGTTTCTGTGTAAATTCCGGACTATCGGCAGGTGCCAGTGGTAATCTATTGGCCGGCACCCACTGATCGACATCTGCTGTGTTTAAACAGCATAGTTGGGTTGAGTTGGGTCGAGGGTGGCGTGCTCACATGCGCCCCTACCCTGTAGTGCCAGATCACATACCTAGTACTTGATCTGTCTCACAGAGCTGCCTTGCCACTGTATATCTGTGTTATTTGGTCGTAAATCGTTTAAAGTTCAGCCTGTGTGATACAATGGAGAAGTAAGGCTGGCCACACATGGAGTGAATTTCCTTCCTGCAGCCATGGATTGCAGGAAAGAAATTTGCTTGATTCCTCCATCAACACAGACAGTGTTGATGCGGGAATCCCTCCTGCCGAACCATTGTCTTCTCCCAGGTGGGGGGCGGGGAAGGGCGAGGGAAGCCATACCTATCGCGAGAAGACAGTGATTATCGCTAGTGGATATAGCAGCTGCTAAGCAATGATCGCAAGAGAATCTGGCAGTCTAGTTGTACCCAAGTAGAACCATCAATCAACTTGGTACATTCAGCCTGCTCATTAACGATTCAAATCTCGGCCTCTTCCTGCTGGCCGGCCCTTGTGCAGAGACAGAAAGAACAGAAAGTGTATTATTCATAGGATTAACAGGTGAAAATAAAGGGAAAAAAGCATGGAAGACAGGTAAGTTGCAATATATTGTATTTTTCATTTTGAGTTTAGATATGCTGTAAGGGGAGAATTTGAGTTGGGTTAGCAAAGATAATGTTAACAAATACCCCAGCCTTCACATATGTGACCCTCCCAAGAAGTAGCTTGGAACTACATTAGTTATTTACTGCAACGTTATTGTTGCCTTTCTGTTATTCTTTATCTTTCCCAACAGGGCTGTAAATTGGTAGTAAACTTTAAAAGAAAAAGATTTCTCCTTGCAAGTTAAAGGCATAATGTGCTAGTATACATCGCATACTAGCATATTATGAAAGACTTACCTTGAAACAAAGCCCTCTAGTGGCGTGCGGTCACCGCTGTAAAGGCTTCCATCTTCACCCGGTCTTCCTTCCAGGTTCGCGGGCAAAATCCAACAAAACCTCATTATGCATTGAAAAAAACCTAATCATGTACCCAACATTATACATCCAACTCATTATACATTATACATCCAACTAAACCTTATTATACTTTTATTTATACAAAAATTTTAATAATGAAGGACATTCAAGAGGGAAGAAAAAAGCAGAATTTCATTAACTTGAGTTAATGAAATTCAGCTTTTTTCTTCCTTCTTCCCTGTTGACTTATGAAAATGAATATGTTGGTATATGTTCTAATGTGTATACGCTTGTAACTGACACATTGTTTGTATAGTCTATCTGTTATAAGGCTTAGCAATATTGAAAATTGGATCCTGAAGAAGCCCTCATCTTGGGCGAAACACATCGATCCAAACTGTATGGGATTTACCCAGATACCAACTTCTGTATTGTATGGAAATATGATTTTTTTTTTTATATCTGTAGCCCTGGCCCCTACTTTCCGATGGTGACTACTGGGGGTAGGGATGACTGACATACATCCTCAGGGTGCAGGTTCGTGGGCATGGTGGGTGATGAGCAAGAAAGAAGTTGGGCGCCAGTCACTTTATTGCTTTAAACAATAGAAATGTGTTTTTCTAAAACAGGAAAAATGTGGGAGAGAGGGGAATAGGGCAGAGGACACCCTTATAGTAACGATCAGCAATAGGTAGATTGGCAGACTCCTTAAACAAAAATAGGTGTAGTAAGGCAGACAGCAGTACAGAAATAAGAGCATTTAACCACTTGCCTACCAGGCACTAACACCCCCTTCCTGCCCAAGACATTTTTCAGCTTTCGGCGCTGTCTACTTTGAATGACAATTGCGCGGTCATGCTACACTGTACCCAAACTAATTTTTTATCTTTTTTCTTCACAAAAATAGAGCTTTCTTTTAGTGGTATTTAATCACTGCTGTTTTTTTTTTTTTTTTTTTTACAAAAAAAGACCAAAGATTTTGGGGAAAAAACTTTTTTTTTTTACTTTTTATTTGTCAGTAAATTTTGTAACTAAGTAATTTTTCACCTTCACTAATGTGCGCAGGTGAGGCAGCACCAATGAGCACTGATAGCCTGAACTGGTGGGCATTGATGAGGTGGTACTTATGGATACTGATGAGGCAACACTTATGGGCACTGATGAGGTGGCACTGATGAGGAGATACTAATATGCTGCACTTATGGGCACTGATAGGTGGCACTGATATGTGGCACTGATGAGCACTGATAGGTGGCACTAAAGGGCACTGATGGGCACTAATAGGCGGCACTGGTGGGCATTGATAGGCAGCATGGATAGGAGGTACAGATGGGCACTGATGGATATTGATGGGTGGCACGGATGGGCGACACTGATGGGCATTGATGGACAGCAGTGATGGGCATTGATGGGCAGCACTGATAGGCAGCCTTGCATGGCTAATTGGCACAGATTTGTGGCACTTGTGGGCACTAATTGTTGCCACTGGTGAGCACTGTATGCTGCCATTGGTGGGCACTGTATGCTGGCATTGGTGTGCACTGTATTGTTACGTTTTTTTTCTTTATTGTAATCAGGGCACTGATGATCAATGCCCTGATTACATCCCTAGATGTCCCTCTGTGAGGAGAGGCCGCTGATCGGCTCTCCTCTCCTCACACTCTGTCAGTGTGAGGACAGCCGATTACTAGCATCTCCGTGTTTACATGTGACCGGCTGTGATTGGACACAGCCGATCACATGGTTAAAGAGCCGCAGGCGTGGCTCTTTACACAGATCGGGGTCCTAGCAACACGGTGCGGCCGCGATCATTGCGTTGTGGCCGCGATCTGCCTTTATTAGGTGTGTTACAGATATCTTGTATACTGAAATAGCAGAGCATATCAAAGCATATCAGTCACAATGGTTTGGGCATATTACTACAATTCCCTTGGATGAGTTCTCTCTGAAGTCATCACAGCCACTTCACAGCCTCCTGCTCATGAAGGGTCCTCTCTCTGGTGCTTCCTTAGAACTCCATCCCTCTAAAATCATTACCGGATCTTTGGCAGGCTTTCCTCTGCATAAACTCAAACACACAGATAGGCCTTGGTCTGGCATAGCAGCTGGCAGCTACCTGGATAGGCACCAGGCTTCGGGCCTAGCAGCCAGGAACTCTTCATACACCATCCACCCAGGCCGTAGCCCTGGGTGGGAACACTCTGCCTGATCACTTTACTTCATTCTATTAAGTACCTTTTCCCAGCATGCTTAGCCACAAATATGATTGGCTGGGTTTATCATAACCTAAACTTCACTGTAGCTCATCACTCTAATGTCAAAGGCAACAGCACCACCTACTGACAAAAGGGAGAAGCCACAAATAAATTGAATTACCAAAAGTCATGTTGTCATTAAACACTACAAATTAGCCAGACTGACTACCATCTGGTACACTAAATTTACCTGTAGCCCTGTTCAAGGGACAAGGGCACTACATACATGGGCGTCACCAGGGTGGGGCCTGAGGGGGCCACATCCCCTCAATTTTACAGTGTGCCCCCCAATTAACCACTGTCTGTAATAAATGTATTCATTTATTAATGGCCGCTTGCCGGTGCATAGGCTGTCCATCCGATTTGAATAACTAAAGCCCCATACACACGCGCGGATTATCCGAGGACCAGGTCCGTCGGATCATGTCCGTCGTACTTTGTCCGATGTTGGTGTTGCATACACACGGTCGGACAAAGTTGTCGGAAAATCCGATCATTCTGAACGTGGTGACGTTTGTTGCGTACGACGGGACTACGTAGAGGCTAGTAGCCAATAGCTTTGGTCTTGTAATGTGATCTGAGCATGCGTGGCACTTTGTCCGTCAGGAATTCGATACACACGATCGGATTTGGTGTGATCGGACTTTGTTGTCGAAAAATCTATCCAGCAGGAGATAGGACTTTGTCCGTCGGACAATCCGACGTACACTGTCCGATGGTGCCTACACACGGTCAGATTTTCCGACAACATTGTCCGATAGGACAGAATCCATGGGAAAATCCGACCGTATGTATGGGGCTTAACTGTGACTGTATGAGCCAGTAAGCGGGGCTAGCCCAGGTGACGTCTCTGTCGCACGACAGCCGCCAGCCGCCGCCATTGTTTATGGGAGTTGTAGTCAGCGGCAGAGGCTGCGTGGTCAAGCTCCCGGGGAGTGGGGTCAGAGGAGAGCAGACAGCTTGAGCCTACGTGCTACCTACAACTCCCATCGCCGCGGTGGATATTGCCTGGCCTGCCTGGACACCACGTGGCTGGCCTGAGTGTGCCTGGTGGCTGCAGACAGTACAGAGTACTGTGGAGTGGAGACCGACCCCCCAGGAGCAACATCACTGACCAACTCCCATGACTGGAGGAAGCAGCAGTGCAAGGATGGAGAAGGTGGAACTTGGAAGCGAGGACCTGTCCTGCTGAGCTCTGAGTCTGCCGAACACGGTAGGGGAGAGACCCTAACACCCCCACAGGATCGATCATTCGATCTCCCCCCCATACACTTCATCTACCTTGCCCTTCATGGCCTGTGATTCCTGCTGGGAGCTGCCAATGGCCTACAGGCCACTGAGGCCAGCAGGACATCCGACCATGACCCACAGGTCAGTGGCCAGAAGGACCCACAGGTCAGTGGCAAGCAGGACCCACAGGTCCGCAGCTTGTGGGTCCTGCTAGGAGCTGGCCACTGACCTGTGGGTCCTGCTGGCCACCGACCTGCGGGTCTTGCTGGCCACTGAGGCCAGCAGGACCTCCGACCCACATGCCATGGTCGGCTCCCAGTAGGACTCACAGGTCAGTGGCCAGCAGGACCCACAGGTCAGTGGCCAGCAGGACCCACAGGTCCGCAGCTTGTGGGTCCTGCTGGGAGCTGGCCACTGACCTGTGGGTCCTGCTGGCCACTGATCTGTGGGTCCTGCTGGCCACTGACCTGTGGGTCCTGCTGGCCACTGACCTGTGGGTCCTGCTGGTCACTGACCTGTGGGTCCTGCCAGTCACTAGCCTAGGGTGACCATAAGTCCCCAGCACTGCCGGATTACAAATATCTCCCGCTTACACGGAACGGCCACTGTGCATGGTCAGGAATATTTCATGTTTATGCGTTTGATGCCCATTGTCAGGAATATTTCATGTTTATGCGTTTGATGCCCATTGTCAGGAATATTTCATGTTTATGCGCTTGATGCCCATTGTTAGGAATATTTCATGTTTATGCGTCTGATGCCCATTGTCAGGAATATTTCATGTTTATGTGTTTGATGCCCATTGTCATTAATAAAATGTGTGTGTGTGTATATATATATATGTATGTGTATATATATATATATATATACATGTGCCCCCCCCCCCCTAAATATGAAAGCTAGAGACGCCACTGACTACATATCTTTTATAAACAGTAAATGTCCTGCCTTTTTATTATTTTTGTATTATTTTTGTATAAATAAAAAAATATGTATTTTATCTATGACATTTAGCGATTGATTTTTGGGCACATTTTAAATCTCCTCTTGCCAGCATCTTCCCACCCCTCTTTGTGGGGAGATATGGGACATACCCCTCAGGCCCAAATTATTTAGGGGATTGTCCCAGAATTGACTGTACAGGCTCCCCCACCCATAATTCTCTAAACCTTATTCTACATCCAGCAAAACCTCATCATGTACCCAAAAAACTTCATCATATATCCAACAAAACCTTGTATATTCAGCAAAGCCTCGTCATGCATGTTACAACACCTCATTACACATATGATAAAGCTTATCATACATTCAGCAAAAGGTCATCATACATACAACAAAAAAGTATTATATACTCAACAAAACTGTATACATTCAGCAAAGCCTCATCATACCTGTGATGAAACCACATCCTACATCCATCTTAAACTCATATATAGGACAATACTTCATCATTCGTCCAACAAAACCTCATCATTCATATAATAAAACCTTATCATACATCCTGAAATTGGTCATTATACATCTCGAAAAACCTACATCTACAACCTATACGTATACATCAAGCAAAACTGCATCCTACATTAATCACATCATCATATATCCACTAGAGGGCACTGAATTAATATTCATGATTCTTCATGTTTGATGCTGTCACATCCTACACAAGTCATGTTCCTTAGCTATAGCCTATTACAATTAGTATATGTTTTATATGCTGGTGTCATTAACAAGGCAAAAGATAATGGAATACTAATAGGCTTTGCTTTATACATTGCGTTGTGCTTCATAGTGATACATCATGTGCGCAAGAACACAATGGGGTTGATTTACTAAAGGCAAAAAGACTGTGCACTTTGGAAAGTGCAGTTGCACACTGCAAGAGCAGTTGCTCCAGAGCTTAGTAAATGAGCAGAAGCTCTGGTGACTTTCATCAACCAATCATGTGCACGCAAAAATGCAGTTTTTTTTATTTTCCTTGCATATGATTGGGTATTCTTTGCAAAGTGAAGCTTTACCTCATTTAACCACTTTCAGACCGGACCAATTTGCAGCCAAAGGACCAGGCCCCTTTTTGCGATTCGGCACTGCGTCGCTTTAACTGACAATTGCGCGGTCGTGCGACGTGGCTCCCAAACAAAATTGACGTCCTTTTTTTCCCACAAATAGAGCTTTCTTTTGGTGGTATTTGATCGCCCCTGCGGTTTTTATTTTTTGCGCTATAAACAAAAAAGAGCGACAATTTTGAAAAAAAAAAAAAAAACGCATTATTTTTTATTTTTTGCTATAATAAATATCCCCCAAAAATATATAAAAAAACATTTTTTTTCCTCAGTTTAGGCCGATACGTATTCTTCTACATATTTTTGGTAAAAAAAATCGCAATAAGCGATTATTGATTGGTTTGCGCAGAAGTTATAGCGTTTACAAGATAGGGGATAGTTTTATAGCATTTTTATTAATATTTTTTTTTTAGTAGTAATGGCGGCGATCAGCGATTTTTATTATGACTGCGACATTATGGCGGACACATCGGAAATTTTTGACACATTTTTGGGACCATTGTCATTTATACAGCAATCAATGCTATTTAAATGCATTGATTCCTGTATAAATGACACTGGCAGTGAAGGGGTTAACCACAAGGGGGCAGTGTAGGGGTTAAGTATGCCTAGGGGTGTGTTTCTTACTGTGGGGGGAGTGGCTGTCAGCTAGTGAATGCTGATCTCTGCTCCAATCACAGGGAGCAGAGATCGGCGTCACTAGTTGCTAGGCAGAACGGGGAGATGCTGTTTATCTCTGCATCTCCCCGTTCAGCCTTCCCGTGAGACGATCGCAGGTGTCCCCGCGGCGATCGAGTCCAGACTCGCGACCAGCCTCACGGGGGTCCCGACTGGCGCGGGAGCGCGCCGCCCCTGGCGCGCTCCCGATGGCACGACAGGCATTAAGGAGGGACTTATATATACGCCTTCCTGCCTGTACGTGCCATTCTGCCGACGTATATCTGTGTGCGCCGGTTGGGAACCGGTTAATAAGCTCTGGAGCAACTGCACTTGCAGAGTGCGATTGCACTTTCCAAGGTGCACAGTCTATTGGCCTTTAGTAAATCAACTTTTAAATCAAAATTTTTATTATGTGGCCAGCTGTTTTTAGATAGTTTTGAAAGATGTCTGGTAATATTAGCAAAAGGGTGCCTATTGTGGGAACAGGAAAGATTGTGGTGGTCTAAATTCAGTATGTGACCTGGTATTAACAGAGCTTTAACAGTCCTAACATTTACCCATTCTGCCCTAAGTGTGGGGTGCCAACATTACAATAGCCCAGAGACTGATCTCCTCCATGAATGAAATGTCCTGCCTCTGCAGGGATAGTCGCCATAGATGTTCCTCATGCTGCAGGCAAAAAAGGTTGCCATGCTGTCACAATGTCTTGCTGTGTATATACAGGGTTATCGGTTGCTGTATTTGTCCTGTGTAGTGGAACGAACTTCTTCTGTTTACAGCAATGTTGGTTTTAACACCTTGGCCACCTCCGCCTCTTCAGCTCATCTGCTTAAAGCATAGTGTTTGAAATGCAGAGGAGGTGAATTTGATCTCCTGCTAAGCCTTTTTTTTTCTTTACAAAATCATTTTACTTCAGACAGCAATTGTAAGAAAATGCCTGGACAGGCCATTCTTGCAGACTCTTTTGCTGTTTGAAGGAAAATAATTTGCAAAGAAAATAGCTATTCCAGTGGTTGAACTTCCAACCCCTTCATGGCAAGTACAATAATGCAGACGGTCAAGCCATCCATCAAGGATGTAACAGTTGTCAACAGGTGTTAGAAGGGGTTGTATTTTTCAGTTGTGCTTGCAGACTGCACAACTTAAAGTGGTTGTAATCTCTGCAAAAAAAAAAAAACAACAAAAAAACAACAACCTGCAAGACAAAGGCATAATGAGCTAGTACGCGTACTAGCTCATTATGAAATGCTTACCTTAGAACGATGCTATTGCAGCGGTCCCCATACACCGCTGTGATGGGCGGCATGTTTCCGGAATGTTACTTCCGGGTTCGCGGGCTCCAGCACTGTGATTGACCGGAGCCACAATGACGTCACTCCCACCAGTCAAGTCACAGCAGCTAAAGAGATAGCACAGACAAGCTGTTTCTTCAGTGCACATGTGCCGATTACATCGGCACATGCATATACAGTGAATATCTCCTAAACTGTGCAAGTTTAGGAGAAATTCACGGTACCTAGAGGTAAGCCTTATTATAGGCTTACCTGTAGGCAAAAGTGGTTGTAAAGGGTTTACAACCACAGTAAAGGAGAACAGAGGCACAGGAGCTGAGTACAGGTGGTATCACTTACCTGATCGGAGGCTGAAATGCTGGGAGGGCTTCCCTTGCGACTAAGTGCAGAGCGCCCCCTGAAGGTGACACAGGGAGAGTTATACTCAAAGCAGCAGGGGTCGCTGGCTGCGACAGGCTGAGGTGGAGAAGAGAAGTCCACTGGTAGGCAGCTGATGAGCAGGGTAGACCGCTGGGCAGGGGTACTTCAGAAGTACCAGATGAGATTGTGCAGCAGAAGGAACCAGAAGCCGTGTCAGGAGCCAAGCCGGAGTTCATGCACAGGACAGCAAGCAGGAGCAAAGTCAATGTAACAAGTCGGGGTCATACACAGGGCAGCAGGTCAAGCGGGTAAACAGGAACAAGCCAATGGTCAAGCCGGGGTCAACACAGATCAGACAGGTCTAGGCAAGCCGGGTCGTTAACAGGTATCCAAGACAGCGGGAACAGGAACTCAGGAACACACAAGAAGCTGAAGATCATGCTGCAGCAGGCTTTAAATAGGACACTGGCACCTCTCACGTATTGTGTGAGCCTTGGCGCACGAGTGTGCGCACTGGCGCGCATCGGCACGCGCGTTGGCGCGTGCATTAGCGCGCGCGTGCACACTGGCGAATATGTTGTCCTGGTAGCCCTCGCCCGTGTGCGCGCACGCATTAGCATTGGGGAATTAGCATTTGCAGATCTGCGATTCTGCTGGCCATTGATGCCAGTTCTCCTGCGGGTAGGGCCCTGACAGGTGGTCCCTGGGTTATGAACACAATAGGGACTGTAAGTTTCTTCTTAAGTGGAATTAGTATGTAAGTCGGAACAGTGCATTTTTAAGTGTAACTTCAGCCTGTAGAGGGATGTGGGATGTTCCGGGCGCTTCTGGGCAGGCAGTCATGTTATCTGGGCCTCTTCTGGCCATGCAGTACATGTAGTACTTCAGTGTGGGATGTGTCCGGCGCTGCAAGATAGCTGCCCGGAGGTATTCAGGACCAGCGTGGAGCACAAGCGGCCGGCATTGAGATCCAGTCATAAGTAGGAGTCGTTCGTAACTCGGGTGTTCGTAACTCGGGACTGCCTGTACTGCTAAGGCTCTGAAGCAGAGCAACGGGAAGTGAGAACAAATTAACTGCTTGACTTTTGCTTTATCCCACTCGTCCCTTTTCTTCTATGCATCCCATCACATTATTGTATGTATCACATTTCATTTATAAAGTATTACATTGAATAGTTCTGGTCTGAACCATGCTGTAGTGCTGATCTTAAGCTGTTGAGTCTGGGTAGAGAACGAGCAAGCCAAGGGTAAGGTTAGTGGAGGAGAGACAGTCATGGACCCAGTGAATGGAGAAAGCCAAGCAGAGAGTGGAAGTGGACCCAGTGAGGGTGGGTCCAGGAGGGTGCAGTGGCTTCTCTATGGAGACCTAAACAATGATCTCTAGCTTTATTAACTATACTGATTGGCTGAAAATGGTTGGAAGAAAAAAAACTGTTAGCAGTGAAGTATTATTTGTTAATCATGTTTAAGTAGTATGTTGCAGTTACACATTTTTTTATTTTTTCATTTGCTTTGCACTGCATCTTGCATGAATCCTATTAAATTGATATGCACTTGTAGTAGAGGAGTACTGCAAAAAAAAAAAACGCAGGAAACATATAATTGCTCAAATTATTAATAATGGATAAAAGGAGCCAATGGGGTTGATTTACTAAAGGCAAATAGACTGTGCACTTTACAGTTGCTCCAGAGCTTAGTAAATGAGCAGAAGCTCTGCTTACTTCCATCATCCAATCATGTGCAAGCAAAAATGCTGTTTTTTTTTTTTCATTTTCCTTGCATGTTATGGAGATTTTTTGCAAAGTGAAGCTTTACCTCATTTACTAAGCTCTGGAGCAACTGCACTTCCAGAATGCAATTGCACTTTGCGAAGTGCCCAGTCTATTTGCCTTTAGTAAATCAACCCCTATGTGTTTTAGGGGTTGCGGACAACCCTTTTGGTTTTGACACTCAACAAACAGCCACAGTTCAGCAATGTGTATGTATTATTAGCAAAGCCAACACCATTGACGATTGAAACCCCACATACTACCCCCACCAGTTAGTAAATTCACCCCAGAAGTTCAACAACCCTGAAAATTGGGTGCATGAAACCCCTGAAATGTGATGGCTCTAATGCATGTATTGAGAAGCTTATTTTGCTTTATTTCTGGATTCTTTCCCAACACAACAAAATACAGAGAATCAGTGGTAATGTGTCCATTTAGGAGCAATGGGGTTGATTTACTAAAGGGAAATAGACTGTGCATTTTGCAAGTGCAGTTGCTCCAGAGCTTAGTAAATGAGCAGAAGCTCTGCTGACTTCCATCATCCAATCATGTGCAAGCAAAAATGCTGTTTTTTTTTTTTTACTTGCATGTGATTGGGTATTCTTTGCAAAGTGATGTCTTACCTCATTTACTAAGCTGTGGAGCAACTGCACTTGCAAAGCGCACAGTCTATTTGCCTTTAGTAAATTAACTCCAATGTTCTTTTTTAAAAGGCCTTGAACTTTGCCTACTAGATGAAATGCAACTAAATACACTACCGCTTAGCCAGTATGAAAGAGTGCGAGCAGCAAATTCGGAACCCATAGAGAGATGATTTACTAAAGTCAGATAGGCTTTTCATTTTGCAAGGGAAGTTTCCCCAGAGCTTAGTAAACGGGGTGAAAGTACACTTTGCAATGCATGTGCATGAAAAAAATAAATAAATTGGTAGGACATTAATTTGAACATTACCAAGCCTGTGTTAAAACAGCGCCCCAGAGCAGACATGCCTTAACCTCCCTGGCGGTAATCCATAGGCTGGCTCGGGGGGGGAATTTCAGTACCATTAGCGGTAACCCCGAGCCAGACTCGGGCTTGCATTGCAGGATACAGGAGAAGTTACTGACCTTGTCCCCTGGATCCTGCGATGTCTCCCCGCTGTGTGTGCGAGCTCCTCCGCTCGATTCACACAGTGCCGAGTGCCGCTGAGCTCCGTTCCCTGCAACGTTACGACGCACGGGAGCGGAGATCGGCGCCAAATTCAAAAAAGTAAAAACACATACAGTACTGTAATCTTACAGATTACAGTACTGTATAAAAAAAATACACATCCCCTTTGTCCCTAGTGGTCTGTCCAGTGCCCTGCATGCACTTTTATATTATAAATACTGTTTTTTTCTGCCTGGAATTTGGAGATTGTCCATAGCAACCAAAAAGTGTCCCTTTATGTCAAAAGTGGGTTTAGACCAGCTAGAAAACGGCGATAATAAATTAGAATCACAATTCGTCATCAAAAACTAAATCTAATGACAGCGACAATTCTGCAACTGAGCAAATTTTTGTGTTTTTGATTTGATTACATTATTGAATAATTTTTATAGTTATTTATTATATTATAATTTATGATTTTGTGTTTCAAACTTTATCATACCCGGGATGTCTACTAGGTTTGGACAGATTTAATTGAGTTATTCCTAAGAATTGCATGCCTACAATATAAAACGCCAAATTTCCATGCAAAATAATTGTACTGCTTTTGGTACAAAATTCCTGACATAATCATACCGCCGGAGAGGTTAATAGAGCTAAAAGGACAGACCTGAACTGCCTATATCTCTGGATCTACAAATGGTTTTGCAATGGGGTGTTACAGATTTTCTTTATGATGGAAGCACAACATTTCTAACAGCTGATGATCAGTTTTCCAAATGTGTAGACATGGAGTACTCTCTATCTACCTGTCATATGAGTGTTGTAGGAGATGCACTGGGGTTGATTTACAAAAACTGGAGAGGGCAAAATCTGGTGCAGCTCTGCATAGAAACCAATCAGGTTTTTTGTTAAAGCTTAACTCCACTTTGGTTGAGAACAAAACATTCCCTCTAGGTGATCTATGTACATTGCAAGGATTATAACAATCTTTGCTGCAGATTCCTACCTTTTGTTATTCTGAAGAAATCACTGTTTGTTCCTCTGTGCCTCTGGGTTGAGTGGGTCTAATGGAAGTGGTTTCATAATTATCAATCAGCTGTGCAGCTGAAGAGCTCTAATGAGGAAAGCTGCTGGGCCTGTATCCCTTTAGACGTGTTCCTACTGGGAGTATCTCACCAAAAATGAAATTTTTGTTGCAGGGGATGCCTGAAATCTGACTTGTCTCTTAGGCAGACTTCTGGGAAAAACTGGTGAGTCAATCACACAAGCAGTAAATTATGTTTCTGGGGGTGGTCAGTACACATTCTGTGTACAGAACAACTCCAGGTAGTCGTATTCCATTGCATTTTTTTTTTTTTTTTTCACAAACTGAAGTTAGAAGCTGATGGGCTACCATGCACAGCTGCACCAGATTGTGCACTCTCCAGTTTTAGTTAACCAACCCCACTGTAATTTTTTGTGTACGTTACTCAGGTACCGTATATACTCGAGTATAAGCCGAGTTTTTCAGCACATTTTTTTGTGCTGAAAGTGCCCACCTCGGCTTATACTCGAGTCAAGCACTTTTTTGCAGCAAAAAAAAAATTCCGACCCGACTTTAGGGCCCCGTATCTCGGGGCCACTTGGTGCTAGGAACCCCATTTGGTGTGCCAACCCAGTGGACCTGGCACTACAACATATCCAAAGATGGGGTTCCCTAGCACTAAGTGGCCCCGAGATTCGGTTCGGAAAATGTCATTCTCTGCTGCAGAAACGTGCTTGACATTTTCTGACCCGAATTTGGGGCCCCATATCTCAGGGACACTTAGTGCTAGGAACCCCAATTTTGGTATTCAAACCCAGTGGTACTAGAACTACAAAACTTTCAAAGATGGAGTTCCTAGCACTAAGTAACCCCGAGATACAGGGCCCCAAAGTCTGTCAACTTTGTCCATCTGCAGCAATGTCATTTCGGGACCCTTAACTACCAAGTTTGAAGTTTGAGGGACTTATAGCTGCAAATGGGCACAGTGAGGCATGCAAATGGGCACAGTGAGGCATGCAAATGGGCACAGTGAGGCTGCAAATGGGCTGGTTGACCCTCTTTTCCACTTACAGTAGCTGAGCATTTCTCACCCTAGGCTTATACTCGAATCAATAAGTTTTCCCAGTTGTTTGTGGCAAAATTAGGTGCCTCGGCTTATATATTCGGGTCGGCTTATACTCGAGTATATACGGTAAATAAAAATACATTTTATTATTGAAATCCTTTTTTGTCCAGTTCTTTACTCAATCGGCAACTTCTGGGAAAACATAATAACCGGGAAAAAAATCGAAATGCTCAAACCAAGAAAAAAAAATGCACAAAGAGAAGTTTGTAAAACACATAACAAGACATACACCTCTCTAGCATCTAGCTCTCAATCTGCCAATTACCCTGTTTAGCATTCTGTGTTACAATGTACAGTTATTTTATCTGGGACAAAACACCATCTGGGAAGAAATGACATAAATAATCTACTGTCTAAACACCGAGAGCTTTGCTCTATGATGGTGATAGTGTTTTGTAGGAAATGCTGAATATAATTAGAAGTGATTACTTCCATAAGCTCAAAGCTAAACACATGGCGATCCTCATGTATATTCCTAATAATCAGGTTGTGTCTCGCACACACATCCCACTCTCTAGAATGAGCGAAATGTAAATTAATCACCTGTTCTCTGTTAACATCTGAATGTCTGTTCTTGATAAATAGCTAAGTATATAAAGTATAAAGCCTAATCAATAAATACAGTTTACAATGAACACAAAAAAAAAGTTTAGCTAAAGCAGAACTTTACCTAATTAAAAATTGCTAGCAGGAAGGGTTTTTTACTGTGAAAGTGACATAGCGGGGTTGATTTACTAACGGTAAATAGACTGTACACTTTGTAGGTGCAGTTGCACTCTACAAGGGCATTAGCTCCAGAGCTTAGTAAATGAGATGAAGCTTCACGTTGGAAAGAATACCCAATTATAAGCAGTACAATAAAAAGTACAATTTTAAAAAACAAAATTTTTGTTTGGATGATAGAAGTCAGCAGAACTTTCCCTTTATTAAGCTCTGGAGCAAATGCCCTTGCAGGGTGCAAATTCACTTGAAAAGCACACCGTCTATTTATCTTTCGTAAATCAACCCCACTATGTTTCTACTGCAATAAAACCTTCTTACCTTTTTTCATAGCCAGGAAATTAATATCCTAAAATTGAACCTCTCGTGTACCACCTTGCCATGATCGATGGAAGTTTGCTGTTAATTCTCCACCGGACAGAAAGAAACCTACCTATTGTCATAGGGGATGCCCGCAAACACTTCATAACATTTGGTAGGCTTGGTTGAAATCAACCACACATGCCCTCTTAGACACATTGGGGTTGATTTACTAAAACTGGAGACTGCAAAATCTTCTCCATATGTGCATGGTAGCCAATCAGCTTCTAACTTCAGCGTGTTCAATTAGCCTTTGACAATAAAACCTGGAAGCTGATTGGTTTCTATGCAGAGCTGCACCAGATTTTGTACTCTCCAGTCTTAGTAGATCAGTCCCACTGCAGACCAATTCTTACCCCAAGGTTCATCACTAAACAAAGATGACCTCAACTTCCTGGCCAAATGTCAGGCTGCTAAAAAAATGAGTATGCAATTGTCTTTATTAAAACCATATGTGACACAGTTGACACAGTTGATGTGGTTTTCCTTACATACTTACATGTTTAATTCTGATGTTGGTAAGTATAGTGGTGATTTACTCACATATAACTGTATGTAGGTGAACTGGTATTCCAAGTTGCTCTAGGATCAGAGTACTTGTTAACTACATCTGTGCAATTTGTCTTTGCTTATTGTGTATTCATTGACAGAAAAATTATTAAGGTTTTCAATTCAGAGTAAGGGTCTTTAACCACTTCCCGCCCGGCCTATAGCAAAATGATGGCCGGGAAGTGACGGAGGCTCTTTACCATGTGATCAGCTGTGACCAATCACAGCTGATCACAGCCTGAACCAGGAAGTGCCGGTAATCGGCTTTCCTCGGTTCGCGCTGACATTAAGAGCCGATCGGTGGCTCTACTGTCAGAGGGGGGGGGGGGTTTCTGATAGTCAGCACATTGATTAACAGCGCAGCCCCATCAGAGGATCAGAGGTGCCCACCACAATATCAATCAGTGCCCATCAGCTGCCAGTCAGTGCCCATCAGTAATGCCTGTCAGTGCCCTTCACAGATGCCCATCAGTAATGCCTGTCAGTACATCCTCATCAGTGCTGCCTATCAGTGCCACCTATCAGTGCCCATCAGTGCCGCCTATCGGTGCCACCTATTAGTGCCCATCAGTGCCACCTATCAGTGCCCATTAATGCAAACCATCAGTGCCCATCAGTGCCATCTATCAGTGCCCATCAGTGCAGCCTATCAGTGCCCATCAGTGCTGCATATCAGTACCGCCTATCAGTGCCCATCAATTCTACATATTAGTGCCTCCTCATCAGTGCCACCTTATCAGTGCCACCTCATCAGTGCCCATCAGTGTTGCCTCATCAGTGCCCATCAGTGTTGCCTCATCAGTGCCCATTAGTGCAGCCTCATCAGTGCCCATCAGTGCTGCCTCATCAGTGCCCATTAGTGCAGCCTCATCAGTGCCCATCAGTGAAGGAGGATTTTATAACAGAAACAAAGACAAACTTTATTTTTCAAAATTTTTAGTTTGTTTAGCAAAAAAAAAAAAAGTGGTGGTGATCAAATTCCACCAAAAGTAAGGTCTATTTGGGAAGAAAAGAATAAACATTTAGTTTGGGTACAGTGTTGTATGACCGCGCAATTGTCATTCAAAGTGTGACAGCGCTGAAAGCTGAAAATTGTCCTGGGCAGGAAGGGGGGAAAGTGCCTGGTATTGACGTGGTTAATTATAGTTGCTTTCTAACATTTTCCTAACATATACTACTCTTCAAACAAAAATAAAAAAGCAAAATTATTTTTGTCTTAATAAAACCTGCTTACCTTCTCTTTAGATTGCACAGCAAGCTGTGCATGTGTAGCTCAATCTACATTCTCAGCATGCCTTGGTGCCTGGATGAGTTAACTCCAATGTGCATGTGCGGGAGCTAAATCACCCCAGGCTGACCAAGTAACGTGGCTGTAAATGCTGAGTCCGGAAGACGATCGGGGGAGCAGATGTCGCATTGCTGGAGGGGTATTAGGTATTGCAGTTCCTTTCCCACTTTATTGGACTTTGAAAATAGCATGGTGGTAATGGGGAACTTCAATAGATCTAGTCAAACGGAATGTGGATTGCTGTTTGTACTGAGGCTGCAGCATTCTGTTTTTGTATGCATAAATTATGACAACCTTGTCAATCACCTAAAAATATTAAAATGGAAGTTTCCTGCAAAAAAGAAAAGCTATTATACTCTTATCTCTCTGGGCCAGTGTCACCTACCTTCACTTGCTTCCGGTACTGGAGCCTCCAGCAGACTCTTCGACATTCAAAACTTCTGGGAGTATCGGACGTCTGGGTCCCCATCCATACACTATGTTTCACCACCACGAAAGTAAGGGTTATCTCTCTAATGTGCATACAGAAGGCACTAAAATATCACTTTTCTTTCATAGATTAGGAAAGGGTTAGAACCTCTGCCAGGTGGTAATTGTGTGTATATTTTCTTACTTCCTGTGTGATCACCAGGGGGGAAAGGGGTTCAAGGAACTAATGATACATTTTATGAGAAGTAGGGAAACATTGGTATGAGCCAGTTGTAATTGGTGATGTAGCTGACAGTGGACTACAGTGACCTTGTTCCGCAGACCACCCCGTCATTCTCCAGATATTCTTGTGTTCCTCTAGTGCTGGGCTCCGGTAACTGACATCATATCTTTGAGCCAAGCAGGGAGGATTGTGGGACTAGTAGTCTCTTGAGCAGCCATTCTGATGTTGTGAAACTACCCCTGGACTACACTATACATCCCTGAGGCCTCTTGGCAACACTAACGGACCTCTGGGAAGAACTATGAAAGGGTCAGCTGAATCACAATCTCTCTTTTCCTCCAGTGAATCCACTTCCCCCACAGTTAGAAACACCTCCCAGGGAACATAACCCCTTGATTTCCCTCTAGTGTCCCTGCCAGTGTCATTTATACAGTGATCATTGCATTTTTTTAGCACTGATCAATGTATTGGTGTCACTGGTGCCCAAAAATTGTCACTTATTGTCAGATTTGTCCGCCGCAATGTCACAGTCTCGCTAAAAAATGCAGATTGCTGCCATTACCAGTAAAAAAAAGGAAAATACATAAAAGTCCCTAAATCTATCCCGTAGACGTGATAACTTTTGCGCAAACCAATCAATATACGCTTATTGGGATTTTTTTTCCCAAAAATATGTAGAATAATACATATTGGCCTAAATTAATGAAGACATTTGTTTTTGTTTTTTTTATGGGATATGTAATATAGCAGAAAGTAAAAAATATATATATTTTTTGTTTATAGCACAAAAAATAAAAAGCGCAGTGGTGATCAAATACCACCAAAAGAAATCTCTATTTGTGTGAAAAAAAGGACATACATTTTATTTGGATACAGCGTCGCACGACCACGCAATTTTCAGTTAAAGTGACGCAGTGCCGTATCACAAAAAAATGGCCTGGTCAGGAAGTGGGTAAAACCTTCTGGAGCTGAAGTGGTTAAATAAAAAAAAAAAGTCCAGGCAAACAGCTAAATACATAAATGTTTACTGTTTTACCTGCTAAATGATTTGTACAACTACGGTAACTGTCCACGCTGTACAACCAAAAAGGTGACACTTCTTCTTGATTAAGCACCTCATCTTCCTGGTTCATCACTTCAGTTTCCTGTGTCACCTTTCCACATCCAGCCTCCTCATTGGACAGTAAATCATCCTCATTGCCTCTGAGCAGCGAGCACGGAAATGACCCAGAAAACAAGATGATAAACTAAGATGTAGCAGACTGATTGCTGTGCTCAGCAGAGATGTGTATATCACAAGACCGGCTGCCCATATTATAGGTACTGCAAACCAGTAAACATTCATTTATAAATGTTTTCAACAAGATTTACACAACTTTTTTCAAAAACTCACACATTTTTTTTCTTTTGAATTCAATTGGAACAAATATGTGAGTCCAATGTGAAAGTTGGGGGAATCTGGTATGAAAATTTTTTAAAAGGCTAAGTTCAACTTTTTTTTTCTTCTAAATTTCAGCCCCCCCCCCCCCCCCCCCCCCCCCCCCCATGTACCAATATTGCATTCATGTACTTTTTTTGCAAAAATATCAAAGCTTTCCATAAAATTTACAGACACTTACCTTACTGTCCTCAATCCATAATTCCAAACGTATCTATTGCTTCTGTCTTACATCCTTACAAATTGTAGGTCATGACACAGGAAGGAGTTGACCAGATGATCTCATTAACACACACCCTGCATCATCCACCCTCCCACTCCCAGCTGCACATTTTTTAAATGGATGCAAAAAATTGTGTCTCGTTTTTTCTGTGGCACGTATAAGGCAGCCTGCTGATTTAACCACTTGCCTACCAGGCACGAACACCTCCTTCCTGACCAAGCCATTTTTTCAGCTTTCAGCGCTGTCGCATTTTGAATGACAATTGCGCAGTCATGCAATGCTGTACCCAAATAAAATTACATTTTTTCCCCACAGATAGAGCTTTATTTTGGTGGTATTTGATCAGCTCTGCGTTTTTATTTCTTGCGCTATAAACAAAAGAAGAGCGACAAGTTTGAAAAAACATATTTTTTACTTTTTATTATAATAAATATCCAATTATTTATTTTTTTTAAACAAATTTTTTCCTCAGTTTAGGCCGATACGTATTCTTCTACATATTTTTGGTAAAAAAAATCGCAATAAGCGTATATTGATTGGTTTGCGCAAAAGTTATAGCGTCTACAAAATAGGGGATAGATTTATAGCATTTTTATTATTATTTTTTTTTTACTAGTAATGGCGGCGATCTGAGATTTTTATCATGACTGCGACATTGCGGCGGACATATCGGACACTTTTGACACATTTTTGGGACCATTCACATTTATACAGCGATCCGTGCTATAAAAATGCATTGATTACTGTATAAATGTGACTGGCAGGGAAGGGGTTAACACTAGGGGGCGCTGCAGGGGTTAATATGTTCCCTATGTTAGTGATTCTAACTGTGGGGGGAGGGGACTGACTAGGGGAGGGGACCGATCAGTGTCCCTATGTACAAGGGACACACCATCGGTCTCCTCTCCAGTGACAGGACATGGATCTGTGTGTTTACATACACAGATCCACGTCCTGCTCAGTTACATCGTGGCCGCCGGGCACGCGCATCGGGTCCCCAGCGACGTGGGAGGCGCGCGCGCCCCCTAGTGGCCAAAATGTAGACGCCGTCATATGACGGCATCCCGCCACAAGAGCCGCACCGCTCTGCCGGTCGGCTACAGGTTAAATGGGTTGTGCTATATCTGGCTTATGGGACATGTTGGCGTTTTGTGGGTTGCCTGTTTTTTACTGTGCGTTTTTTTCAGCATTTGCCATTCGTTTTTTCACATGCCAAAATGTGTGTTTTCTTTTGTGTTTGATGTGTTGTTAACAATTAATGGCACAATTAAAGGCATGCAAAAACAGATCCTGAAGAAGCCCTCTATTTGGGTGAAACAGGTCGATCCAAATGTGCCTTTATTGTTTTTAAAGTGTTGTATAAATAAAATGTATTGATTTTAGATTAATATTCCCATTTGAATAATTTTCGTTATCTGGGCACCTTAAAAATCCCCATCTCCCACAAACCCCCTTACTTTTAGGAGATTTGTGGGAAACATTTATTTTTTATTGTATTCTGCTACATATTTTTGGTATAAAAAATAAGTGTATAATAATTGGTTTGCACAAAAGTTATAGCATCTACAAACTATGGTATATTTTTTTACTATTAATGGCGGCGATCAGCGACATTTTGGGGGGACCAGTGACACTAATACAGTGATCAGTGCTAAAAAAATATATACTGTTACTGTACTAATGACACTGGCTGGTGAAGATCAGGGAACATCAGGGGAGAACAAAGGGTTAACTGTGTGCCTAGGTTGTGCTTCCTCACTGTGGGGGAGGTGCTTTGACTAGGGGAAGGCAAAGAGCTGTGTTCCTAGCTTTGCAGAAACACAGGATCAAAGCCTTCCCTTATGACAGAACGACAATCTGCCTTGTTTACATAGGCAGATTGTCATTCTGCCTGTGACCTGTATATTTGGCGGGTGCCAGCGCCCCAGACCCAGAAGTGTCAGATCACACCCTGCCGCAGTATGTCTGTGGTGGTCGGTCATTAAATGGTTAAAATCATACTTGAAGTCTCATTCTGTCTGACACAGATGTGAATAATAGACTCAGACTAACATGGAATGTATGGTCTTAGGCTACCTTTGCACTTTTAGGGCCCATTCACAGAGGCGTAGAGCCCTATACATAGTGAGAAGTGATTTGTTTATCTTTTTGTACTAGTATATAGCTGTGTGCAGACAGGCTATACAAGTGGATGGTACACATCGGCTGTACAGACTTACCCACACAACCAAGCTTGACAGGGATGGGTACCTGGACCCAGATGCACAGGCTCTTTGTCAGTGGTCATGGTCCAATCCCTGCATACCTGTCAAACTCAGCCACAGCTGATGTGTACTATTCACTTATATGGGTTGCCTGTATGCAGTACAAAAAGATAAACAAATGGCTCTGCACCCGTGCAAATACCATCATTTTCAGTTTTCAGTGATATTTACAGCAAGCGACTCGGCTCCTTTAAACCTGAAACTGTGTTATGTAACATATGTAAAATGTATATGTTAAGAATTCCACAGTTTGGCAGGATTTAAGATGCTTGAAATTCCTGCATTTGACAATTTTCCATTGCTGTTCTCCACATTACAATTTCCCAGCATGTTGTAAGATGTTTTGATAAATGTCATCATGGATCACGTCAAAAAAGAAGATATTGTAAATAAGACTGAAAAATCTCAAAATGAGCCAGTCACTTTTGGATAACTGCAATTATTATAACTTTCCACATAATTCTTGTCTATGTAGAACTGCTTGGTTGTCACATTTTCACTTGATTCAACTCTTATATTGATTTAGACCGGTGTCGGCAAGCAGTCGATTGGGATCTACCAGTCAACTATGGGCAGCCGACAGGTAGATTGGGAACACAACCCTGCATTGCCAGTCCTTCACCCCTTCCCCCTCAGCCTCCGCCACCCCCCCCCCCACTGCACCACCCATTGGGGGGGCAGAGGACACTTCAGGGAGGGGTGATGTGAAGGGGCAGAGGGAACAGGATACTGCTATGGGGGGCGCAGGACACTACGTGGGGGGGGGGGGATTTTATATGAAGGGAACAGAGGGGAAGAGGACACTACAGTTGGGGTGGTGATGGGGTGATGTGAAGGGTACAGAAGACACTGCTATGGGGGGCACAGGACACTGCTATGGGGGGCAGAAGACACTACAAAAAGGGGGGTGATGTAAAGGAGTGCACAGGATGCTGCTTTGGGGGGGCACAGGACACTGTTATGGAGGGGGACAGAGCACAGTGGGGGTGAATGGATGGGGGCAGAGGACACTGCTATGGGTAGCACAGGACACTACAGTGAGGGGGGGGGGTGATGTGAAGGGGGAGAAGACACTGTTATAAGGGGGGAGCAGAGGACACTACAGTGAGGGTTTATGTGAAGGGGGCAGGACACTGGTATGTAGAGGAAGAAGGCACTACTGTATGGGGGGCAGAGGGGCAGAGGACATTACTATGGGGGGATGAAGTGAAAGAGAGCAGAGGACACTACTCGTACTTGAGTCGGGAGGGGGGGGACAAAGGACACTTTGCTGTGTTTTTATTAGAGCTTGATCTTCATCTAGGCTCACTACTGATGGTGTATAATGGTCCCTCTATAGCAGAGTTTATCAACCAAGGTTCTGTGGAATCTTGGGGTTCCTTCAGAGGTTGCAACAAAGAGTTTTTTTAACTGTCTGTAAAGGGGACATTTTCCCACTGGTCAACAATTCAAGAGTGTCCTTCTCCCACTGACCAATAATATATGGGCTCCTTCTCCCACTGACCAATAATATATGGGCTCCTTCTTCCACTGGCCACTAATATATGGGACCGCTAAACTGACTACCAATATAAGTGGACACTTTTCCAGTGGCCACCAATGTGAGGGGCACTACAATTTTCACTGTTGGTGTTTCTTTACTGTTCCAATTTCATGCTTGATATATAACATTTTTATTTTTTTATGGAGCAGGGATGATCTGGATGTTAGATTTGCTAGGTACACTAAACTCTTTATTATTTTAAGTATTATTATATTTACAACTTACTAACCACCCAAATGTACCATGAACTAGAAATGTATCAATTTAGCAGGAGTTCCTTGAGACATGAAAATAATTTCAAGGGTTGTATTAAAAAGTTGAAAAAGACACTGGATGCAACTCAGTACTTTTCATTCTTCTAAGACTAAAACCAAGCACAAATCATATCATGCATGGTTCAGATAGGTTCATTTGCAGCTCATTGAAGCAGACTGTCACCTATTAAAAATAATGTCCTCCTCCTGCCTTCCCACTTTTACAATTGCATAGTTGTTTTTTTTTTTTTTATGTAAAAACAAATTTTTTTACACCTTCATTTCTTAATCCCCATCTAGGTGAGGATGACATACCTGGCCACCCGCTGCCTCCTGGGATGTCTACATCAGACAACCCAGGACGCAGTTTACAAGAACTCACATATGCACAGGTTTGCCAGGTCTATGGGAAAAATAATGATTATTTCTTCTCTTAAAAGTAGTCAGGGGTTCCTTGCTCTATGCTGTGATGTTCATGTTATGTCTGTAACAAAAAACAGGAAATCGCCCCGGGACTTTAAATGAGGTGAATGCGGTTAGCCAACAATTAACAGAGTAAAAACCTGAAGTTTGCCAAAAGGCACCTGAGGGACTCTTAGACCATGATAAATACAATTCTCTGGTCTGATGAAGCAAAGACTGAACTTTTTGGCCTGAATGGCAAACACCATGTCTGGAGGAATCCAGGCACCGCCCATCACCTAGCCAATACCATCCATACAGTAAAGCGTGGTGGTGGCAGAATCATGCTGTGAGGATGTTTTTCAGCGGCGGGAACTAGGAGACTAGTCAGGATTGAGGGAAACATGAATGCAGCAATGTACAGAGACATCCTTGATAAAAACCTGCTCCAGAGCGCTCTGGACCTCAAACTGGGGTGAAGGTTCATCTTCCAACAGGACAACGACCCTAAGCACACAGCCAAGATAACAAAGGAGTGGCTTTGGGACAACTCTGTGAATGTCCTTGAGTGATCTAACCAGAGCCCAGATTTGAACTCAATTGAAATTCTCTAGAGAGATCTGAAAATGGCTGTGCACTGGCATTCCCCATTCAACCTTATGGAGCTTGAAAAGTCCTGCAAAGAAGAATGGGAGAAGCTGCCCAAAAATAGGTGTGCCAAGCTTGTAGCATCATACTCAAAAAGATTTGAGGCTGTAATTGGTGCCAAAGGTGCTTCAACAAAGTATTGAGCAAAGGCTGTGAATACTTACGTACTTGTGTTTTTTTTTTTTCCAGTTTTTACTTTTAATAAATTTGCAAAGATTTCAAACAAACTTCTTTGACGTTGTTATTATGGGGTATTATTTGTAGAATTTTGAGGAAAATAACATAACAAAATGATGCACTGTATACAGAATATATACTGCATATATATTATATATAATATTTTAATACATATATTTTTTATATATATTAATATAAATAATTTTAAATATAAATATATATATATATATATATATATATATATATATATATATATATATATATATATATATATATATTTATATTAATTCTAGTTTATGTGGTAAACAATTATGATTGATTAACTTCTCTTTAGAATGGGGTTGTGATTGTCTATTACCTGGATGAATCGGGGTTGGCAAGTTCTGAAGCCAGTACTTTAAATGGCATAATTCTAATTAGCTTAAGGTGTACTGTATGCCTCAAGCAATTTTTGTTCTAATTTTGGAATCAAGCATCTGTCTACTCCCACAGGTCACTTAGGTTGCATATAAATCTGTGGAAACTATAACTGAATGTAAATACATGCTGTGAACCTAATTTAGTTTCCTTGTTTTTCCCACCTTTCTAAAATCCAAAATACTACAGAAGTTGGTAGAATTAAGCTGCAGAGGGTCAGCACGCAGCCAGGGAACTGTTTCCAAGATCTGCTACATCAAACGAAAGACTAAAATGCCTGCAATATTACGTTAAGCCTAAGTTCACATTTGTGCGAACACAGACATTGCATGCGATTCGCACCTGCACTGTGGGGCCGATCGCATGCGATGTCTGTGCAATGCGAGTTGAGCCATACAGTTGTATGGCTGAACTTGCATTGAATCCACACAAAAAAGGTACAGGTACTCACCTATGTGATCCGATTCCTGTGTGAGTTCACAGTTCTCACTGCAATCTGTGAACCGATCTGGGGGTGTCATTAACAATTAGACATGTGCAATAAGTTTCGTACAAATCGAATACGAATTTCCGTAAGTTCGTAATACAAATTGCTATGCTTCCGAATTTTGTGCGAAATTTCGTTTACGAATTTTGTACGAAATTTCGTTTACGAATTTTGTACGAAATTTCGTTTACGAATTTTGGATCCAAATTCCGTTACAACGGAAACGTGACTGGTGTTTTGTTGAACAATCAGAGGTTTACTTCTGCTGCTGAGTGAGGGTTGGGAAAATTACCTTTTTTAATATGGGAGTGGGAGACTGGTACTGGTAGTCGATGGGAGATTCAGAATTCGGACAAAATAAAAATGTTCGTTAATTATGATTATTCGTTATGATGAAGTTAAAAACCCAGGAAGTCAGCACAGCACAGGGCTGGTGGGAGCCCCTCATAATGATAAATTCATCATAACGAACGTTCGTTATTGTTACGAAAAGTTAACGAACCTAGCGAAAATTTGTATTTCGTACAAATACAAATTTAATTTCGGACATGAAATACGATATAACGACTAATACGAAACCGAACGGAATGAAACTAGTTTATTGACGACGCACGTCTATTAACAATGGATTGACACCCGCAGAGGTTCGCAGAGGGCAGTGTGAACTACCTGTGGGAGAGATGCGATGCGGGAATCGCCGATGTAATCGCGCTGGTTCTCGCATCGCTACAGTGTGAACCTGGACTGAAAGCGAATAATAACAAGATCAATCTTTTTGTAAGCAGAGATAACTGTGGATGAGATACGAAATCTGTCCCAAAAACTTTTCCAATCTATTCCAATCTGAAGTAAAGTTTTGCTTTTATTAATACTTTCAAGAACCACAATTATGATGAAGCTTAAGTAAAACTTACTTTCACTTTAAATAGTCTGTTTGGGCCAAGCTGTCCAAATGAACTATTTCCTTTACTAATTGCTGTGAACTATTTCCTTTACTAATTGCTATGAACTATTTCCTTTACTAATTGCTGACTGCTGTCAGTGCTGTATAAACTGTATGAAGCACTACTATCTGCTACATACACTATACAGCTTTATGTTCTGGCAGTGGTACAGGGGCTTCCCCTCTGCTGTTAGAACAAAATCAAGGAACACAGAGCTTCCTCTGGCTGGTGAAGAAGTAGGGGGATGACATCACGATTTCTACCTCTGCCAATCAGAGGAAGCTTTGTATTTATTGATAAAATATAAAGTTTCCTGTGAATGGCTGAGCAGTGCTCAGTCTGACTTGATTGTGTTCCAGCAGTAGACAGGAAGTCCCCATACCATTGTCAGAACACAGTGCTGTATGTAGCTGATGCTATATACAGTTTATACACTGGCAGCCAAAGCAGCAATTAATAAAGGAAACCATTTGCTTGGGCCAGCTTGGCCTAAACAAATTATTTAAAGTAAACCTGGAGCTCTGCTTTACATTATTATAATTTTACAGGCTTACTAATTAAAATATATATTTATTATTCAGCTTTCATTTTATTATCTTCAGAGCTCAGTTATCTCACAGTGATCTACACACTAATGCCACTTACACACGATCGGAATTTTCGGAAATTCCGACCATGTGTAGGCTCCATAGGTGTGCACAGACTATTGCATTAGGGTGTACACCCCAAAGCTCAAACACAGATGTGCGTGTGCTGACAGATATGTGGACCCGGCATTGATCTCTCTGCCAGTACAGTGAAAGAGAAGTGTGTAAGCACTTCTCTTACAGTGGAATCGGTAAGAGGAAGATCTTTCCCATCTCCCTGCTGGCATACAGACACATGCACACAGGGTGATTAGGGTGTGCCTAGGCACACCCAGCACACCCTGGGCGCATGCCTATTGTAGGCTCCATCGGACATTTTTTGTCGGAGGTTCCGACAAACAAAATTTGAGAGCTGGTTCTCAAATTTTCCGACAACAAAATTTGTTGTCGTAAATTCCGACCGTGTGTGCACAATTCCAACGCACAAAATTCCACACATGTTTGGAATCAAGCCGAAGAGCCGCACTGGCTATTGAACTTAATTTTTCTCAGGTCGTCGTACGTGTTGTACGTTACCGCGTTCTTGACGTTCAGAATTTCCGACAAGATTTGTGTGACCGTGTGTATGCAAGACAAGTTTGAGCCATTATCCATCGGAATAAAAACATGGATTTTGTTTGCGGAATGTGCAATGGTGTGTACGCTGCATAAAACACAATTTTAAAGTCGGCAGGACAGCAACTACTGGACTCCAGGTGACCACTGACTCTCAAGCTGAAGCGCTAGAGTCAGAGAAAGTAAATAAAGCTATATTGGGAGACACATATTCATCTGCAATATTAATATTAAAATATTAAAATCTGCATATTTAAAAGAGAAGCATGTTTTTTTAGGAATCATGCTTAGCTAGATGGATGCAGCTTTGGTCTGATGCCACTAATTGGTCAGGTCTCAGTGCTCTGTGAGCAGAAAGCTGGTGACCATCAGACACCGGCTCTCCGCTCTGCCCCCCCCCCTACGCTTGGGCTGTGGAGGGAGTTGCTGGCTCAGACTCTCAGCAGCTCGATCCTGGGTGGATCCCGACCATATGGTTGTGATCTTTCCCCAACCTGGGGACATCAGGCTTTAGACAGGACTGCAGAATGAACCGCACAACTGTGATCCACAGGAGAAGTACAGTCGAACAGGCTTTGCCTGTACTTCTCCTTTAAGAGCCCTTAGAAGTGATTATTTAGAGCTGAACACCAGGTATTGATTTTTTAGCATAGCTACGTAAACTGAACTAGAGCTGGTGTATATACTGTATGCATGGGGCCATACCTGTGGGGTCCCAGTGGAAGCTGGAGATCACTATAGTAGTCTTTGTTACTAATTAATCAACATTAATCAATACTGTCTTCTGGGTCTCATGACCACACCAAGGGTGTCTCCCTATCACCTGGCTAGTTAAAGCAGACACCCACAGACAGGAAGGAGGGGACAGCAGAGGAAAGGGGACATATTTAAGGACAAGGATTATACACAATAGCTGAGTCTGGACCTCCTCTTCTAAAATTAAAAAAAAAGAGGGTTTACTATGGCTTTAACCTCCCTGGAGGTAATCCCGAGCGGGGCAGGAACTTCAGTACCAAAAGCGGTAACCCCGAGCCAGGATACAGGGGGGGGGGGTTACTTACCTTATCTCCTGGATCCTGCGATGTCTCCCCGCTGTGTGAGCGAGCCGTCTGCTCGCTCGATTCACACAGTGCCAAGTGACGCTGATCTCCGTTCCCTGCGACGTTACGACGCACGGGAGCGGAGATCGGCGCCAAATTCAAAAAAGTTTAAAAACACAATACACATACAGTACTGTAATCTTACAGATTACAGTACTGTATACAAAAAATACATATCCCCTTTGTCCCTAGTGGTCTGTCCAGTGCCTTGCATGTCATTTTATATAATAAAAAAAAAATTTCTGCCTGGAAACTGGAGATTGTCCATAGCAACCAAAAAGTGTCCCTTTATGTCAAAAGTGGTTTTAGACCAGCTAGAAAACACAGATAATAAATTAGAATCACAATTTATCATCAAACACTAAATTTAATGACAGCGACTATTCTGCAACTGAGCAAATTTCAGTGTTTTTGATCTGATTACATTATTGAATCATTTTTATATATATTTTTATTATATTATAATTTATGATTTTGTGTTTCAAACTTTATCATACCCGGGATGTCTACTAGACTCTGGTTCGGACAGATTTAAGTGAGTTATTCATAAGAATTGCATGCCTACAATATAAAAACGCCAAATGTACCGCTTTCAGCACAAAATTCCAGACAGAATCATACCGCCAGGGAGGTTAAGTAACCTAGTAAATTGTGTCACCTGATTGGCTGTGCTGTGTGATGTAGAGGTGAGTGAATCTTAGGACTGAATGGGTGTAAATGCGAATAATTCGGAAGGTAAAACCCAGTATTTTACATTCATTATATTGTAGGGGAGGCTGGTTAAATGAGTAGTCGCTCCATTTCCAATGTCTTATAGTGGGAAAAAATATTATGTGTGATTTAATAGCATTTTTCCTTTGTGACCCTTTGAGCATCTATTCATGGCCATGCCTCTTTCATCATTTTCAAAGCAGAGGTTCAAGTTAACATGTTTATTATTTAAAATGGGCTCTACCCATCCATTAAACATCCATTTAGCATATAAAATTATAACTGACTAAGTATTTCCAGGTCTAAAATAAAGAGTGTCTCAAACTTTCTTTCTGCCTATTAAGTCCTCCTTTAGACTAAGTTTAGAGTATGTTGTAAAGACATAAAGATAAGACGGGTTTGCATTTTAATTGCTGTTAAGCAATGGAAAAATGGTCTGAGCTTGGCCACATACTCTATTAAAGGTAACAATTATCTGTAGGTGTGTACATCAAGGTGTTTTCATTTTTTTCCAACTCTTGGAACATGCATTAGGAAGATTCCTACTCCCAAGAGTCACAGAGTTTGTTTATAGTCACGTAGAACACATGGCCATTGTAATTCATAGACCAGGCACAAACCTCAGATAATGTGCATTTGTACATCCCTAAAGCCCCATACACACGCTCGGATTATCCGAGGACCAGGTCCGTCGGATCATGTCCCTCGTACTTTGTCCGATGTTGGTTTTGCGTACACACGGTCGGACAAAGTTGTCGGAAAATCCGATCATTCTGAACGTGGTGACGTTTGTTGCCTACGACGGGACTACGTAGAGGCTAGTAGCCAATAGCTTTTGTCTTGTAATGTGATCTGAGCATGCGTAGCACTTTGTCCGTCGGAATTCGCTACACACGATCGGAATTGGTGTGATCGGACTTTGTTGTCGAAAAAGATAGAACTTTGTCCGTCTGACAATCCGATGGAAACTGTCCGATGGTGCCTACACACGGTCGGAATTTCCGACAACATTGTCCGATAGGACAGAATCCATCGGAAAATCCGATTAAGAGTTTTAATCTGGTGTGCAGTTTTAAAATGTATTTTTTTTTCATTTTTGGATAGAGTAGGGAAGGGTTAGAACCCCTGTCAAGTCAGAATTGCTGTCTGTGTCCCCACTATAGATAGACCCATTCTCTATATTTGTTCTGGTGACCACTGTCACAGAGACTGGAAAATTAAGGGAAATCCAACATTTTTGAGATGTCACCAGAACAGAAAAAGAGAGAAAATCTTAAAAGTAAAGTATTACTGTACTTTCTATCAGGCAGGCATCTTTTGCAATAACCAGTGTTGTGTTAGCACATTATGGAACCTAAAGAAAATTACTGAAACGAGGTCTAAGCCCCGGTTCACACTGGATGCAACTTCAAAGTGGTGCAATTTGATCCAAATGCTTTCACACTACCGCGCCTTCAAAGTTGCACGATTTTGCTGAGATTTTACCTTGATTTTGCGGTTTTGCGGCTGCGATTTTTTCCACATGCCACAAGGGCATGCCTGTGTAAACTTGAGGTCTGTGGACCTCAACTCACATTAAAGTTGTACCAAAGTAGTACAGGGACTACTTTGAAGTCGGTGCGATTCGAAGTCGCACAGATATGAATAGGGATGAGCAGAACACCCTCCCGGTTCGGTTCGCACCAGAACTTGCGAACAGGCAAAAAATGTGTACGAACAAGCGAACACCATTAAAGTCTATGAGACACGAACATGAAGTGCTAATTTTAAAGGCTTATATGCAAGTTATTGGCATAAAAAGTGTTTGGGGAACTGGGTCCTGCCCCAGGGGACATGTATCAAAGCAAAAAAAAGTGCCCGGGGGGTTTCCTTAGTATGCCTGTTAAGTAGCGCATCTTTCCCGTGTTTAGAACAGTACCCCAGCAACATGACATTTCTAAAGGAAAAAAAGTAATTAAAAAAAACTGGCATGGGTTCCCACGAGTCTATTACCAGGCCCTTTGGGTCTGGTATGGATATTAAAGGAAACCTTGCACCAAAATGTAAAAAAAAAATTGCGTTAGGGTCCCCCCAAAATCCATACCAGGCCCTTCAGGTCTGGTATGGATATTAAGTGGAACCCTGAGCCAAAATAAAGAAAATGGTATAGGCGTCCCCCCAAAATCCATGCCAGACCCTTATCTGAGCACACAACCTGCCAGGCTGCAGGAAAAGGGGGGACGAGAGAGCACCCCCCCTCCTGAACCATACCAGGCCACATGCCCTCAACATGGGGAGGATGCTTTGGGGTCCCCCCAAAACACCTTATCCCCATGTTGATGGAGACAAGGGCCTAATGCCCACAACCCTTGCCCGGTGGTTGTGGGGGTCTGCGGGCGGGGGGCTTATTGGAATCTGGAAGCTCTCTTTAACAAGGGGACCCCCAGATCCCGCCCCCCTATGTGAATGGGTATCAGGTACATTGTACCCCTACACATTCACCAAAAAAAGTGTCAAAATGATGGTAAAAATGACAGTAGACAATTTGGGACAAGTCCTTTACTAAAAACTAAAAAGCATCCCATGATGTCCATTCATCTTCAATCATAGCATCCGACGGACCGAGAGAAAAAAAAAACTCTGCCTCCATGGGAGGCTCCCGCTCACTGCAGGCTTTTTGCGATGACAGCTGTTATATAGCTGAGGGCGGGGCCAGCCGGTGATGTAAATGGATGACCCCACCCACTGGGACGTTACATGACGTCACATGACCAGGCCAAAATGCCTGGTAATGAACTGGGGGGGGGGACCCATGCCGGTTTTTTCAATAATTTTATATAGTGCCAAGATCCGTCAGCAGTTTTAAATGACATTTTTTCCCTTACAAATGTAATTTTACTGCAACTATGTACAGCTGCCGTGTAAGCAGCCTTACTTAGTGTGGGGCGTGGACTCAGCCCCCTGAGCCATGATTGGCCAAAGGCACCCTGCCAATCATTGCTCTCACAGCAGCGTGCACTGTGATTGGCCAAAGCATGCATGTCAAGTGCATGCTTTGGCCAATCAGCAGCCGTCAATGAGCTGAGATCTCGCAGCACATTGATGGTCTCGCTGTTCATTATGGCACTCAAATTTTCCGCAAACGCCCCATAATGTTCGGTATTGGTGAACAGGCTCATCCCTAGATATGAATGGTACTCATTGGAAATCATGGGGTATGACTTGTCATGCAACTTTGCAGTCCCAAGTCGCAGGACAAGTCGCACAAGTGTGAAAGGGGCCTCAGTGCGACTTCAAAGCAATTTATGACAATTTGAATGTACTGCAACTTTACTATGTCCAATTAAAACGCATAGTGTGTGACATAATTCCAAAAATTTAAAAAAAATAACTGTGTGGGCCACCCCCCCCCCCCCCCCCCACACACACACAATCCATACCAAGCCCTTTAAATCTGGTATGGATTTTAAGGGGAACCCCACACCAAAACTTAAATTAAAAATGTAGTGGAGCCCCCTTTAAAATCCATACAAGACCCTTATACAAACATGCAGTCTGGCAGGCCAGGAAAGGGGGAGGGCGAGTGAGCGCCCCCCCCCCCCCCGAATCATACCAGACCACATGCCCTCAACATGGGGGGTTGCACCTTGTCCCCCAAAGCACCTTGTCCCCATGTTCATCCTCATGGATTGTTTTCAGAAGGAATTTGACAAGCAGCCGGGGAGCATTATGTCAGAACAAGGCCCTATTCCCTTACTGTAAACGGGCCCAGTTCATTGGTGGCACTGGGGTGTAATTTTTCCTACGGCATGTGTACAACCACCTCTGGCCACAGTGTTAGATTAACTAATTGCCGACCAGCCACCCTAGTTGCACTGCGGCAGGTTGGCACGGCTGAACGAATCGCCATCATTGTACGTCGGCTGCTTTAAGAAGCTATAGGGCCCCAACGCCAGAGCTGATGCACGTGGCCGCCGCCGCGATATCTGCTGGCCACCTGCAATCGCTCCTCTGTGTATCTCGTGGCTCTCTGGTCCTCTCTGTGGCTCTCGGGTTCTCTCGGCGGCTCTCAGGTCCTCTCGGCGGCTCTCGGGTCCTCTCGCAGTCCCGAGCGGAGCCGAGAGTATCCAAGTGTATTCGGCTTGACTCACAGTCACGCCCAGTCCCTGTGTTATGTCCATCATAGGGCGGGACTGGGTGTGACTGTGAGCGGAGCCGAACCGGGTACACTCGGCTATGTATCTCGGCGGGGGCTCGTGGGGCCCCCTGTTGGGCGGGGCCCATAGGCTTGAGCTCAGACAAGCCCAATGGTAAGTCCGGCCCTGATTCTATGCATTAACCACTTGCCGACCAGCCGCCATCATTTATTATACTGTGACAGGTTGGCTCTTTCCCGCAAATTGCCGTAGTTGTACATTGGCTCCTTTAAGAGCCATAGCAGGCACGTACATGTGCCTGCTGCATGGCGGGGGGTGACCCGATGCGTGTAGCTGGGAAAGAGAGCCAGAACAGGGATCTGTCAATGTAAACAGACAGATCCCCATTCTGACAGGGGAATAGAGAGAGATCTGCTGTTCCTAGTGCTCAGGAACAGTGATCTCTCTCCTCCTCTAATCAGTACACTACTCCACAGTTGGAAACACCTCCCTAGGGAACACTTAACCCCTTGATTTCCCCCTAGTGTTAACCCCTTCCCTGCCAGTGACATTTATACAGTAGATTGTAAGCTCTAACGAGCAGGGCCCTCTGATCCCTCCTGTATTGCATTGTATTGTAATTGTACTTTCTTCCCCGATGTTGTAAAGCGATGCGCAAACTGTTGGCTATTTTTAGCTCTGATCGCTGTATAAATGTCAATGATACCAAAAAAGTGTCAAAAGTGTCCGATCTGTCCGCCCCAATGTCCCAGTCCCGCTAAAAATTGCAGATCACCTCCATTACTAGTAAAAAATAAATAAATAATAAAAATGCCATAAATCTACTCTCTATTTTATAGACGCTATAACATTTGCGCAAACCAAAATACCATACCAAAAATATGTACAATACATATTGGCCTAAACTGATGAAGAAATTTTTATTTATTTTTTGTTATTTTCTGGGATATTTATTATAGAAAAAAGTTAAAAATATTGTGTTTTTTTTTCTAAATTGTCACTCCCTTTTTTTGTTTATAGCGCAAAAAATAAAAACCGCAGATGTGATCAAATACCACCAAAAGAAAGCTCTATTTGTGGGAAAAAAAGGACATCAATTTTGTTTGGGTACAACGTCGCACGATCACGCAATTGTCAGTTAAAGCGACGCAGTGCCGTATTGCAAAAAATGGCCCGGTCATGAAGGGGCCAAATCCTTCTGGTGCATAAGAGGGCAGCTTAACTGCCTGTTTTTACCACTCCCTGGCCACAAGTATAAACTAGAACTTATTGTCATAAGACATGTATGATACCAAAGTTTCACTGCAGAATTTCCTCACATGTTTGTGTGTGTGTGTGTGGAGGGGGGGGGGGGGGGGGGGGGGGTTAGAGGATTTGGTGTACTGGATTAAATAGCACTGTCTGGGCATGGCCTTGTCTATTTAACAGCGCATCTGGTGTCTGGACAAGAGGCCCCTTTTTATAAAGCACTACAGATGAGTCAAGAGGTGGTCAAGTGTTCATATAATGCCGAATGGAGATGATACAAGTCTATGAAAGGCAAAAAGCTTGGCTTTCTTTACGTTAATGAGATGTGGAATGTATACATTTAATTAATTTATTTTCCTTCATGACACTGCAAAAATAAAAATATATAACACCATCTCCATTTTATTGACAATGAACTAAAAAGAACTGGCATAAACATCGCTTTAAAAGAAGTGATCAGCTAAGCAAATTCAAAGCTAATCCTATTAATTAAAGAATCACAATTATCCTGATTAGCTTTTTTCTCTGTGATGATTGTGCTTGTTATAGGGATAAATATGTGACTGGTTTTGCTGAAAAATGTTCGCTTCTACAGGGGATTGACTTCAGAGGTTTGTCAATAATTTAGCAGTTTCATGTTCTCGGTCTATTGTCAATGATTACATATTAGCATGCCTGCATTCAGGTGTTCCCGTCATCCAGCATTGATGTATGACTTAGAGGACAGAGGAGAATTGTATCTCTAGGGAATTAAATCTCATAGACTAACAAGAAAATACTTAAATGTTAAGTTCACCTTGTGCAGAAAATAACCTATGCAGTCAAGGGGCCCTTGTAGGAATCAAAAACGGTGCAGCTTTGCAAACTGTAATGCCGCGTACACACGAGCGGAATTTCCACCAGCAAAAGTCAGATGTGAGCTTTTCATTGGAAATTCTGACCGTGTGCATGCTCCATCGGACTTTTGCTGGTGGAATTTCAGATCGGAAAAAAGTTCAGATTGGAAATTCTGATCGTCTGTGGCAATTCCTAAGCGCAAAATTCCGACGCATGCTCGGAAACAATTTGACTCATGTTAGAAAGCATTGAACTTAAAGGGATTGTAAAGGTAAAAAAAAATTCACCTTAATGCATTCTATGCATTAAGGTGAAAAAACATCTGACTATACCGGCCCCCCCAGCTCCCCCCCATTTTACTTACCTGACCCCTCAAACGTCCCGCGCTCGCCCCCGACATCCTCTTCGCCGCTCACCCTGGCCGTTGATTGGCTAGAGTGGATAGATTGAAAGCAGCGCAGCCATTGGCTCGCGGTGCTGTCAATCACATCCAATGACGCTGCACGCCGGGGGGTGGGGCCGAGTGATACAGCGAGCGGTTATAGCCGCCGGCTGTATCACGGGAGCGCACCTGCAAGTGCTTCTCACCATGCGAGGGAGCTCACATTTAGGTGAGAAGCACTTGCGGGGGGAGCCGAGACAGCCGCCGAGGGACCCCAGAAGACCAGGTTCGGAGCCACTCTGTGCAAAACGAGCTGCACAGTGGAGGTAAGTATAACATATTTGTTATTTAAACAAAAAAAATATATATTCTCAGCTCGTCGTAGTGTTGTACGTCGCCGCGTTCTTGACGGTCGAAAGTTCAGAGACCGTTTGTATGCAAGCCAAGCTTGAGCGGAATTCCGTCGGAAAAAACATCCAAGATTTTTCTGACGGAAATTCTGCTCGTGTGTACGCGGCATTAAATAATAATTCCAGGTATGGTATAATTTTACATAGTTACATTGATAGTTTATACCATACCCGGCTCCTGTTAGCTGGAAATTACTAAAGTAGACACTGTTATTTCTGTAATCTCCACTTTCTTCTGGGCCTGCTCTGAGTGGCTGCACTCCTGCTTACTGAATACAGGAGGTCAGCCGCTTGGTAAGGGCACCATTTACTTATTTTCTGAATGAAAGCAAAGTCCTCTCTTGTTGCTCAAGGCAAAGAAGTGGGGTGGTGACATCACAATTTCAGCTTCATCCAATCAGAGAACTCTTTGCAAGCATTCTCTGAATAGCACCTGTGCTGAGTGGCTGACCTCCTGTGTTTACAATGCATCACACTATCCGCACAGCTTCAGTGATCTCCAGAAGCAAGTGGAGATCACTGAAGTAGTGGTGTCTTCTACATGGTTTCCAGCTTCCTGAGCATTAGCTAAGCATGATATATTTTTATATACATAGTTAAAATGCTCCAAGTTGGAGCAATATAACTATGTATAATATAGCCATGCATGGAATTATTATTTTATTCATTTTATTGTTGTACCTGTGGGTCATTTGGCCCTCCTAGTGGCCTGGCCAAATCTTCTCAGTCTACAGTCCCAATCTAGGATGTGACATTTTTTAGGTGCTCACTCTCAGCATTACCGATGTGAAAAACCAATGGTTTTCAAGTTCTAGCAACAAGATAGGACGTTGGGATTGCTAACTGGGAGTTTTTCCAGTTATGTTTGTGTTGTTGTCAATGATCGCACTGGAGAGCAGCGTGGCCATTCACAAAAACGCAAGCCAATGACAACCCACTCCAGCTACCACATTTGACTAGACTAGTGTATTAGCTGCCTGGTATGGGTTGTTGTCGGCTTGTGTTTTTGTGAATGACCGAGCTACACTTCAGTAACAAAAGAGTACAATCCTAATATATTCAGCTTGATAGGCAAATTTATGCCATTTACATACATAATGAATGGGCTTGAAATATTTGGGTGCCATCATTAACAAACAATTAATTAGGCATCAACATACAGACAGCGTATACTGTATATCTGCCTACATGGTGCCAAGAAGTTAATATGGATGAGCTTCAAATCATTTGAATAACATATTATAACAACTACTTCTTGTAATCTGTCTCTCCTGCCCCCTCTCTGTCATTGAGTATCTCTTCTTTAAGCGATCTTTCTCCCCCATCTCTGCTCTCATCAATGAAATGACTGTCATTTGTAGCCAGCTTTAAAATGCTATGGGATCAATAAATGGATCTTATTCATGACATTAGTGATTAATGTTTTTCTTGACCATCATTATCTGTGTATAACCTTTGTAACATGTGAACAGCTAAGACAAAGTATTTTTGGAGGTAATACTTATATATGCTTCATGCATATTGGTGTACACAAGAATACAAGAGGACACGCTTGGTCAGATTAGTAGGAAAATATAACAAACACTCCTCTGGAGCACTTGTCCAATCATTAGATAAGCCACAAGTCACATGACAGAGGGTTGCAGCAGGGTCAAGGACAGGCAGAGGTACTCCAGCTCATAGTTCCAAAGGAGATGTCTATCTGTAGGTGAGCATATATTATCTGTTACTTGAAAGTGCCAAATGGACACAATTTTTGAAGGTTGCACAATCACAATTTTGAGATATGTGGACTATAATTACAGAACAGAAAATATTTCACATAGTAAGTCATTAGTTAATAAATTGTCATAGAGAGGGTTAAAGAATAGTAAATAGGCTCCTTTCTTCACTACTGCTTCTAATAACCACTTATAGCCTTTTCTGGCACTTTTTGTTTGAATCGATACTTTTTGCTAGAAAATTACTTATAACCCCAAACATTATATATATATTTTTTAACAGAGACCCTAGGGAATAAATGGCGATCATTGCAATTTTTATATCACATGGTATTAGAGCAGTGGTTTTTCAAACAAATTTTTGGGGGAAAAAATACACTTTAATGAATTAAAAACAAAACACAATATATACCCTTATTTTTTTGTAAAATATGAAAGATAATGTTACACTGAGTAAACAGATACCTAACATATCACACTTTAAAAATGTCCACGCACGTGGATTGGCTCAAACTACGGTACTTAAAAATCTCCATAATCAAAATGTTAACTTTTTTACAGTTTACTTGTTTAGAGTTACAGAGGAAGTCTAGCACTCAAATTATTGCTCTTGCTCTAATGTTCACGGCGATACCTCACATGTGTGGTGCGAACACCGTTTACATATGCGTACAAAACTTACGTATGCGTTGGCTCCTGCGCACAAGCACAGAGGGATGGGATTACATTTTTTAAAATGTATTTTATTTTTACACTGTCCCTTTAATTTATTTTTTTTGGTCACGTTTATTCCTATTAAAAGGGATGTAAACATCCCTTGTAATACAAATATGGATGACATGTCCTCTTTATGGAGAAAGCTTGGGTCAAAAACATCCCACATCTTTCCTTTACCTTTAAAAGCAAAAGATCATTTTTATCTTTTGCTTTAAAAAAAAAAAATAGTTTACTTCAACCCTAGACCGGATGTGACGTCATGATGTTGCTCAGATCCTCCAAGGTCATAGAGGCAGTCAGAGACGATCTGGTCTGTGACCAGCCGGCAGCACCGTCGGATCCTTACTCGGGTGTCGCAGCAAAAACATGACAGTAAAAAAGCCTGAGAAACACCGGCGACTGGTGCTTCTGAAAGTGATACAGAGGCTAATGAGCTGCTCAGACCACTTTCATGAGAAAGCCAGCCGCTGGCTGAGAAGTAAATATTGGGGTTATGGTTGAGAAGTAAATACTGGGGTTATGGTTGAGAAGTAAATACTGGGGTTATGGTTGATAGCTGCAGTCATAATTCACTTGCATACCTCAACGTATGTATACATATTGTGTTTAGCAAGTGGATAATCATGAGTGTGCACAATATTTCATAAGCAGTTGTACTTATTATTTCTAGCACCATGGTGTTTGTTTTCCATATTTTTACATACTTATGTACCTTCCCAGTCCAGTGTGCTCACCTAAGGCTGCTGATTTAATCAAAATTTTTTTTACTATACAATAAACTTTGTCTCGCCTTCCGCAACAGTCCCAGTTTCTCATATGGTCAATTGGGGAACTTAATTGCCCACATCTGCCCTAAATGGGACATATGCTGACCATACACATATTCCCAGATAGCAAGGATAACTTGCCACACATTTGTGGCAGTGTTGAATTGTCAGTCTGTTAACTTGCTTCACATTTTTACTGGCAATTTGTACACTTGCAGAGCACTTGAAGCACTGAATTTGTAGCAAATTTGCGTGGCAAGTCTCTAGCAAGAGCAAAGTTGCAGTGGTGAGTTTACAGCAAGATCTCTGCGAGTCTACAGCATGGAAATTCAGCCACAGTGACCCCTGTGGTGGGATGACTATTGCACAACATAACTGAACCACAACTTGCAGCAGACTCGCAGAATATTTACAAAGAAAGTTGATCTGGAGTCATGCAAGATTTCCCCTCTATTACTTTTCTGGGGACAACCAAAAATATGGGATTTTTTTCTTTTACTTTCACTTTCAATGATAAATGGTAAACAGGACAAATAAAGAAGATAAATCTCCTTAACGGGGGCACAACCGTTCTAATCCCTCTCCACTCCATCCAAAACCCCAAAAAAATTGCCTTTAGTTATACTTTAAGCACTCCAAAGGGTTCCCAGACTATATCCATTTGTGACAACAAAGCCTACTAGTAATACAAATGCATCTTTCCTTTTCACTCAGGTTACAGAAAACTAGTTGCTGCCAAACAAAAATTAAACTTAAATGGGAAATCACTTCTAGGGCAGACGAGGACAAACAGCCGATTTTATCTTGGTGAGTAATCTGCAGTCAATGTAGAATGAGAACACGTATTTTTTTTTTAGAGCTTTTTTCCAGTGTTTAACCTGTTGCTCTATAATAGTATCACCAAAATTACTTTGATTCTAAGATTAAAGGGAAATGACATCTTTTCACGCTCCACTCTGCATAGACAGCTAGTGGCAATATTTCACTTTACACGTTTACAACTATTATTACAATCCATTCCAGTCCAGTCACATTTGAGATCACACAATATACTGTATATACCTTAATGAAGGGGAAGGGTCCCCTGAAATGCCATGACTTTCTACAGTTTTTTTAATAAACCAACATTTTGGATTATTTGTCCATAAGTGGGACACTCTTATCGCTTCTTGTATATTGGTCTTTTTGAAGGGACACTTTTTAAAATATTTAATATACATGTGAAGGTAATTAATGATCATTAATAATAGATAAATATTGTGTTTTACACATTCAAAATCCCTTTTTTTGTGTGTATTTGAAATTACATGTCTACATGGAAATGGCCATATTTGCTTATTACATAAGCCAACTGAAAACATTCCACTCTCTAACAGCTGTAATCAAAGAAAAAAATTATCTTAACAGGCATCATTTCAACATAGATGTAGTTAAAAATATAATTTTTTAAGCAGCTCTTCTCTTCATTTTTGTTTTTAAATATCCTACCCTACGTGTTGGCTCTGACTTCCATCACTGCTTACCTTCAGGGTTCCAATAAATCCCATTCCTGTAAGTCCAGGCTGTCCTGGACACACCCCCGGGGGCTGTTTCATTACGCTGTCCTGGACCCAGTGGTGGAACTACCGGGGTCACAAAGGTCATACTTGCAACAAGGCCCTGAAGTTCCGCCACTGTGGTGGGGCCCTAAGAGCCCAAACTGTGACTTCCTGGCAGGCTTACTTGTTGCAGTTGTAAGCAGAGAGTGGGGTGACCTTCAGTGTGGTGCTGCATTTTTACCTCAACACAGCATATTTTGTGTGCTATTATGTTGAACCTGAGTTGATTTATACAGAGCAACACAGCTCAATAGAGATGGTGTGAACGAGCTCTGAGGGCAAATTTACATGCAGTTCTGTGCAGTGCGATTTCAGACCATTTATTTTGAATGGGCTAATATCGCATTGCACCATACCAAATGTACTTCTGTACCATGCGATCTGATGCAGGCAAACAAATCGCATTTGAGACCTGTGTTTGGGGTGTCGTTAACTTAAAGTGTTTGTAACCTTTAAAAAATATTCAATGCCAGCCCCTCTCTTTTATGCAGCCATAACACACAGTGTAAGTGTTTGTTGAAATCTAAGCCTGTAAATACCCTTTTCAGATCTTTTTAGGCAGATCGCGTGACTCCTGGCCGCTCTCCTACTCCTTCTATGGGCTACAAAGGGAGGGACCGAGATCTCCCTCTGACGTCAACTGGGGAGGTCACATGACCGCTGTGCTGGCCCCTCCAGCTGTAACCCTTAGATGGGGGAGGAGAGCAGCTGGTATTCATGTGACCAGCCTGAAGAGATCAGCAAAAATATATTTACAGGCTTCGTTTTCAACAAACACTTACACTGTTTGTTATGGCTGCAAAGAACAGAGGGCTGGCAGTGAATTTTTTTAACAGTTTACTTTGATACTCATTGCGGCAGGAGGGAGGTGGAGACGGCTCACACACAGGAGCTAACAGGCAGGGAGGAAGGGGGAGAGAGGAGAGCTGCAGATGACGGAGGAAGGGGGAGAGAGGAGAGCTGCGGATGATGGAGGAAGGGGGAGAGAGAAGAGCTGCAGATGACGGAGGCACGTAACCTGACCACGGTAATCAGGGCTCGGCAGCCATGATTATCGTGGTCAGTACACAGAGGGGGACAAAGGAACTGGCAGGATCAGGCAGGTTTTTTTACAGCTTAAAGAGGGGCAGATTGGACAGCACAACCACTGTTCTGTTTAATCTGCTGTTTAATCTTTATTCTTTTTTTAGGGTTACAACCACTTTAACCACTTAAGCCCCGGACCGTTTTGCTGGCCAAAGACCAGAGCACTTTTTATGATTCGGCACTGCGTTGCTTTAACTGAGAATTGCGCACTCGTGTGAAGTGGCTCCCAAACAAAATTGATGTCCTTTTTTTCCCACAAATAAAGCTTTCTTTTGGTGGTATTTGATCAACCCTGCGGTTTTTATTTTTTGTGCTATAAACAAAAAAAGAGCGACAATGTTGAAAAAAACGCATTATTTTTTACTTTTTGCTATAATAATTATCCCCAAAAAAATATATAAAAAAACAATTTTTTTCCTCAGTTTAGGCCAATATGTATTCTTCTACATAATGTTGGTAAAAAAAATAGCAATAAGCGTTTATTGATTGGTTTGCACAAAAGTTATAGCGTCTACAAAATAGGGGTTAGTTTAATGGCAATTTTGAAAAAAATTTTTTTTTTTACTAGTAATGGTGGCGATCTGTGTTTTTTATCGTGACTGCAACATTATGCGGACACATCAGACAATTTTGACAATTTTTGGGACCATCAGGGCGATCAGTGCTATAAAATTGCACTGATTACTGTAAAAAATGACACTGGCAGTGAAGGGGTTAACCACTAGGGGGCTATGGAGGGGTTACGTGTGTCCTGGGGAGTGATTCTAACTGTTAGGGGGCATAGTTATGTGTGACAAAGTACTGATCATAGCTCTCGATCACAGGGAGCTATAATCAGTGACACTGTCACTAGGCAGAACGGGGAGATGCTTGTTTATATTAGCATCTCCCCATTCTTCAGCTCCGTAAGACGATCGCAGATATCCCCGCGGCGATCGAGTCCACGGGACCCGTGATCCGTCTCACGGAGCTCCCGGCAGGGTCGCGCGCGCACCGCCGGCAGCGGGTACGTGACCACACGGTGGCAAATTCAAAGGGACGTACCTGTACGCCCATTTGCCCAGCCATGCCATTCTGCCGACGTAAATGTACATGCGGCAGTCGGCAAGTGGTTAATATTGACACCCGCTGCAAATTGCAACTGCAATGCATTTTGAATGTGGTGTGGAAAGCACGCACAGAGCGGGTTTCCTGCACAGCATTCCAGTGCGAACGGCCCTGAAAGAGATTCTAACGGGAAAAAAAATTCTTATTATTATATATATGTGTTTTATTCATCTTTTTTAGCCCTTTACCTGGAGTCCTGCTATGCATAGTAAACACGGATGACAGCCTTGTATGACAGGAGTACCACTTATGTAAATACAGTATGGAAAACAGTATAAGGTAAAAGCAATAATGGCTCAGAAGCTTTATCCTTCAGAAAAATATCCATTATTGTGTTCAAAATATGCAGTACAATCTATGAGATAATTGTCAGTCTAAGAGAGTTACATCAAATAAACAGTAACATAGGCCGTCTTAATAGTATTCTGTCTGCATTGGTACCCATGCAAGTCGAATGCAAAAGCAACTCAAAGTCAGCTCAAATTTTACTCAAATGAATTTGTCACTGATAGTAATTCCATCCCCACTCAGGTTATTATATGCGCCCTTTCTTTCCTGGTTTGTAAGTGCATTGATTTTCTTTGCTGATCTGAAATCATAGCTTACATGAAAACATAGGGTCTGCTAAGTCCCCAGAATAAAAGCAAAATATGAAAGTAATGTGAAACAGAAAATTTAAATAAAAATTTAAAAAAATATTTACTTTACACCCAATGCTTCCTGTTAACACCAATGACATCACTAGGCCTCACTGAGGGATCCCGTGAAAGCTCAGAATTACAAATCTTACGAGTAGAGGTTTTGGTACTGTGCACTCCCATAGGAGTTGGGTTCCACAGATATCCCAGGATTCTGGTAAAAGGCCCAGAGACGTATGTCTTGCTTAGTAAAATGTGCCAGAAGCCAGGGTGTAAGGTCCATTTAACATTTAATAAACATACATTCTATGGGCGTGTTCTTGATTTTGCTTGTCATTTTGCAAGATCCTTACAAATTGGCTCTATAGTTTTCCCTATAAATGTATATGGATGTAAAGTAAGTGTGATTGCTTAAGGACTTTTAGAACAATTGAATCTGCTGGTGCATTGTCAGCCTTGTTGCAATCAGGGCTGGGACAAGAGGTGTGCAGGAGGGGCAGCTGCCCCTGGTGCAGTGAAGTGGTGCATGTGAGAAATCAGTTTCTGATTGCCCTATTAGTAGATCTACTATATTATTACAGTATTTCTCCGACCAGTCTTTAATTAACCCTTTAGGTTTTGGTCGAGCCTCAGGAACTCCTACCTCATTGGTCCTCAAACTGTGGCCTGTGGACTGAATGTGGCCCTTCTTTAACCAGCCCTTGGGGTACTATTCTTCTTAGTGACACCAAAGATGGAGCACTACTCCTCCCACTGACACCAACAGTGGGGTACTTTTTCTCCCATTGACACTGACACCAAAAATGGGACATTAATCCTCCCATTGATATAAACTACGTAGCTCTATTCCTCCCACTATACTCACCTTTAACTGCACCCCATCTGTACTGCTGTCCCACAATCAACTGCCTTCCTTCCCTCTCTGTACTTCCTGCATTTTTTCTCTTCCTCTGACACAGTGGCTTTTTTCATTCCACTGAAACTGACATTGCAGCATTTTTTCTTGCCACTGACACTGGTACATTTGTTTGGGATTGTGTTTGTGACAGACCTAGCCGGGACAGAGGCTGTTGGAGGGGACTGAATGCGAGCCTATTACCTTGCGATTATGGGCCGTGGCATTTGGGGGAACGTTACTCTTTGAGCTGCAAGCCTGGGGACCCCTGAGCTGGTGTTACTTGGATTCAGGTCCATGCTGGCCCCCCAATACACATAGAATCTGTATATGTATTTGGCATATTAGCAATACACTGAATGACACTGTTGGGACACAAGCTGTCACATGCTAATGTCATGAACTCCAGCCAGCCTGTCTGTTGTGTAAATGAGTATAGTCTGGCTTGTAGGAGTGTTTCACCTATTGTTGTGTGTGCTAATTAACCCTGCAATTGAATGAAGGAGTCCAGTGTTGATTAAGATAATTAGCTCATGCTAATTAGGTTAGGTGTGAGTCATCTGGCTGTATATATGTGTGTGACATGTCAAATAAAGTTTATTCCTGATGTACCCTACACTGGTGTTGTCTGGTGACTGGGTGGGCTAAAGGGTCTTGGATTGTGTGGTACCGGACAGAGGAAGCATTAAGGCCCCTTTCACACTGGGGCGTTTTTCAGGCCTGAAAAAATCCGGCCCCTTTAACTCCAGTGTGAAAGCCGACGGGCTTTCACACTGGAGCGGTGCGCTAGCAGATCGGTCAAAAAAGTCCTGCTAGCAGCATCTTTGGAGCGGTATAGGAGCGGTGTATTCACCGCTCCTATACCGCTCCTTCCCATTGATTTGAATGGGACACCGCGGTAACACCGCGGCAATACCGCCGCAAAGCACCGCTACGGCGGTGCTCTGCGGGGGGTCTTTAACCTCTTTAAGCTCACGGGGGGTAAAACAGCACCGCGAGCGGCCGAATACCGCGGCTAAAACGACTGTAAAGCAGCGCTAAATATAGCGCTGCTTTACCGTCACCGCGGCTCCCGCCCCAGTGTAAAAGGGGCCTTACGGCGGACATCTTGAGTACGGGGTCCGTCACAGTGTTGATGGAATTGGTTGGGCATTAGTTTTGCTTGTGTTGATGGCATTGGTTTGGCATCAGTTTGAGATGTTTCTGAGATCATTCAAAATGTATTGACAGGTGCATTTGACCTGCAGTTCACCTCCCTCAGACCTGCATTTGATATACAAGTGGGTTTTTCATTCCCACATATATGGGAGTACAAAATCCACATGAAGCAAAAAAAAAAAGGCCATGGATAGAGGCCCCAACTCTGCCTACTCTGTTCTCACAAGTCTATGCAGTAGAGTTTGACTGGCTCCTAGTGTGGCCCCTTCTTCTCCAGAAAGCATAAAAACCTAAAAAGGGCCACAAAAATTACTGTTACTTACCATATTCTTCACTCCCCCAGCAGATGGTGCTTTCCTACACTCTGGCAGTGGACTGTCCCACAGCGTCCACACGTCCAATGCTTAGCTATGGTTTCTGCACTGGTCTTGATGACATCAGAGTACAGGGTACAGGAACCAGTTTAGCAGGACAGAGGAGCCTGCAGGAGTGAAGGATCGGGTAAATAAAAACTGATTTACCATGTCCCCTTGACCTAAAAGACCAGTTAATGTAGAAGAGTGCAAGTGCAGCCCCACTGCAAGGGAAGATTTCTAGGTTTTCTGGAGCTTTATTGTGGACCAGCATTAAATAGTGTTTCTTTTACAGTGAATTCGGAAAGTATTCACAGCGCTTCACTTTTTCCACATTTTGTTATGTTACAGCCTTATTCCAAAATGAATTAAATTCATTATTTTCCTTGAAACTCTACATACTGCCCATAATGACAACACAAAAGAAGTTTGTTTGAAATCTTTGCAAATTTAAAAAAATGAAAAAAATAAATCCCATGTACATAAGTATTCACAGCCTTTGCTTAATACTTTGTTGAAGCTCCTTTGGCACCAATTACAGTCTCAAGTCTTTTTGAGTATGATGCTACAAGCTTGGCATGCCTATTTTTGGGTAGTTTCTCCCATTCTTCTTTGCAGGACCTCTCAAGCTCCATCAGGTTGGGTGGGGAGCGTCGGTGCACAGCCATTTTCAGATCTTTCCAGAGATGTTCAATCGGATTCAAGTCTGAGCTCTGGCTAAGTCACTCAAGGACATTCACAGAGTTGTCCTATAGCCACTCCTTTGTTATCTTGGCTGTGTGCTTAGGGTCATTGTCCTGTTAGAAGATGGATCTTCTCCCCAGTCTCAGGTCCAGAGCACTCTAGAGCAGGTTTTTATTAAGGACGTGTCTGTACATTGCTGCATTCATGTTTCCCTTGATCCTGACTAGTCTCCCAGTCCCTGCCACTGAAAAACATCCCCACAGCACGATGCTGCCACCACCATGCTTCAATGTAGGGATGGTATTGGCCAGATGATGACCGGTGCCTGGTTTCCTCCAGACATGACGCTTGCCATTCAGGCCAAAGAGTTCAATCTTTGTTTCATCAGACCAGAGAATTTTGTTTCTCATGGTCTGAGAGTCTTCCAGGTGCCTTTTAGCAAACTCCAAAAGGGCTGTCATGTGCCTTTTACTGAGGAGTGACTGAGGAGTGACACAATCAGGCCTGATTGGTGGAGTGCAGCAGAGATGGTTGTTCTTCTGGAAGGTTCTCCTCTCTCCACAGAAAAATGCTGAAGCTCTGTCAGAGTGACCATCGGGTTCTTGGTCACCTCCCTGACTAAGGCCCTTCTCCCCCGATCACTCAGTTTGGCTGGGTGGCTCGCTCTAGAAAGAGTCCTGGTGGTGCTAAACTTCTTCCACTTACAAATGATGGAGGCCACTGTGCTCATTGGGACCTTCAGTGCTGCATACATTTTTCTGTACCCTTTCCCAGATCTGTGCTTCGATACAATCCTTTCTTGGAGGTCTACAAACAATTCCTTGCACTTCGTGGCTTGGTTTGTGCTCTGACATGCACAGTTAACTGTGTAACCTTATATAGACAGGTGTGTGCCTTTCCAAACCATGTCCAATCAACTGAATTTACCATACGTGGACTCCAATCAAGGTGTAGAAACATTTTTTCATTTTAATACATTTGCAAAGATTTAAAACAAACATCTTTCACGTCGTCATTATGGGGTATTGTTTGTAGAATTTTGAGGAAAATAATGAATTTAATCCATTTTGGAATAAGGCTGTAACATAACAAAATGTGGAAAAAGTGAAGCATTGTGAATACGGATGCACTGTATATGTGCCCAGCTTCAATATTTTATTTTAGTACACTATACAAGGAAACCCAGCAATAGAATTTACTATATCAAGTATTAACAAAACAGACTGTTTAGAAACCATGCTGATTTTCTTTTCTTAATACATTAAACTAACTATAGAACAATAGAATTTAGATAAAATCTTGATTCTTTTCATACAAAATATTTATGGCAGCAATAAGATTAATAGTGGAAAGTTCCATATTAGAAGCATTTGTGCAAACACCCATGGGCAGTGCTCACATACTTCAACTAATTTTGACTTAGTTTTTAAGGAAACACCTAAGGAAGGTTATGCGGTTTACTGAATTTCCATTGCAATTACTGTAGTTATACATTCAACTACTTTTCTATGCTGTGCCAACTCAAAGGGTGAAACTTGCAGGTTGTTAACCATTTAGTATCCATGTACAAAAGGCATCCACTGACTACACGATCATTATAAGAATTAATTCACACCGTCCAAATCATCTCTGGAAATATTCACATGGCTGCATAGGAAGAGCACACATTATTCCTGTAAGAAAACCAAGACCTATAACAGTCCATTTAGGAGCACAAAGGTTCATTTACATCAATGGCTACATTATACAGAGGTGGCTAGTTTGTGCCTTGAAGGGGGCACTGCCAATGCGTTGTAATGACACAGCAATCTGTTTACTTTTTTTTTTTTGTTCGACACAATTGAAATGTCACAAAATGATATTTCATTCATCTGTATTCACTGCAGTAGGTCGTGATGCGTGATGCGGAGTACTGCGTCGCAACACACTGTGCTGAGAAAAAACTAAAGCATGTCCTTCTTTTCAGTACATACCAATGCATTGCACTGTTGTAAACTGAACTCCTAGAACTCAGGGCAAATTGCTTTGTCCATGTGTTGAGACTTCCATGGGTGACTCGGAAGTCAGCTTTCCATGGGGGCACCCACCTTACAGGAGGGGCCTGGAGCAGCAGCGGGGGACCCCCAGAAGAAGAGGATCGAGGCTGCTCTGTGTAAAATAATTGCACAGAGCAGGTAAGTTTAGGCATGTTTGTTATTTTAGAGTCCAAAATTTGGTTTTATTCCAAACATGTAATGGGTGCTACAGCCAATGCAGGGGACCAAGAGTGGGAGCCGTAAGGGAGGCCTTCCTCTGCAATTCAAGCTCAAAACCATCAGGTACGTGACAGCCACACCAAAGTGATAGAATCCAAAATGAGGTTTCTATCAATATGTTTAAAAAGTGCATGTTTCAGCATGTTTCAGGGACCACACCTTGTCTACTTCATCAGGGCTACACCATGATGTGAACATATAAAGTAAATAAATGCATAAAAAAGAGATCCTACAATTTTGAGATGCATTATTTTATTTTATATTTTTACATCACGTTTTAGCCCTGATGAAGGAGACAAGGTGTGGTCCCTGAAACATGCTGAAACATGCACTTTTTAAACATATTGATAGAAACCTCATTTTGGATTCTATCACTTTGGTGTGGCTGTCACGTACCTGATGGTTTTGAGCCTGAATTGCAGAGGAAGGCCTCCCTTATGGCTCCCACTCTTGGTCCCCTGGTAAGGTAACAGAAGACACAGGAGTAAGGAGGGACACGGGTGCCTGGCAGGATCAACAGACCGGATTGGATAAGCAGACTGGGTCAGCTCAGCAGACAGGATCAGTGCAGACTGGATCAGCCCTGCAGACAGGATCAGTGCAGACTGGATCAGCTCAGCAGACAGGATCAGTGCAGACTGGATCAGCTTAGCAGACAGGATCAGTGCAGACTGGATCAGCTTAGCAGACTGGATCAGCTTAGCAGACAGAATCAGTGCAGACTAGATCAGCTTAGCAGACAGGATCAGTGCAGACAGGATCAGTGCAGACTGGATCAGCTCAGCAGACAGAATCAGTGCAGACTGGATCAGCTCAGCAGACAGAATCAGTGCAGACTGGATCAGCTTAGCAGACAGGATCAGTGTATACTGGATTGTCAAACAGGCCGGGTCAGGTATCAGGCTGGCAGCAGAGGTACAGAGAGGCAGGCAGGAGAGTAGTCACAAACAGGCCGGGTGCAGGCAGATAGCAGGTAGGTTACAGGTAAGCCAGGTCTTATCACAGGTAAGTCTTCAGATCAGGTTTTTGGGCACACAACGCTGTAGAGCAGACAGCGCGGACCGTCTGTGACAGACAGGTTTAAATAGCCCATCTGGCGCCAACAGGGGCATTTGCGCTCGATCCCGCGCACGGTAGCACGATCCGCGCATGCACATGCGGAGAGCCTGGAGCGCAGATTTCTGGCAGGATCTTTATGACAGTGGCACTTTGATTTTCAGACTTAAATTAGTACAATACCCATCACTGCAGAATCATCCATCCACACTGTTTAGCATGGATGGGCGATTCGAGTGATTTCGTTCATGCAGCTGCCTAGACAAGCAAAATCTTAACGTGTATGATAAACTTTAATAGGTGATTGTGTTGAATCAGCAACTGAGCTGATAGAAGATATGATGATGGTTGTACGTTGTACTTAGACCCCAAATGTGAGCCACTGTGATGCTCCTGTGACTGTTTCTTTTAGTAAGCAGTTATAAGCCCTGTTGTAGGACCATTTGTACCTTAGGGCACTTTACCTTAGGGCACTTTCACAATTACAGCGCCCGGGCGTTGGCCACAAAGCGCCGCTATTTTTAGCGGCGCTTTACCATCGTTTTAGCAGTGCTTTTCAGCCACTGGCGGGTCGCTTTTAAGCTTCGGCGGCGCTGACTATTGATTTCAATGGACAGGGGCGCTTTAGGAGCCATGTATACATGGCTCCTAAAGCGCCTCAAAGAAGCTGCTAGCAGGACTTTTTTTGACGTCTTGTCAGCGCACTGCTCCAGTGTGAAAGCACTCGGGCTTCCACATTGGAGTGAGAGGTGAGGCTCTTTACAGGCTATCCTTACCGTATCCATCTATACAGCAAGTAACTTTTCTTATAGCCCTTTCACACTGGGGCATTGGGGGCGTTGGCGGTAAAGCGCTGCTATTTTTAGTGGCGCTTTACCAGCGTTTTAGCGGCGCTTTTCAGTTAAAGGGAGGAGAGGCGCTTTACAGGTGCTTTGCAGGCACTATTTTTTGCGTTATAGCGCCTGTAAAGCCCCTTAGTGTGAAAAGGGTCTAAGAATTGATTCTAATATTTTGAACTGATAGCCCACTATTCCCCTGTATTCTCCAATTTCTGTCAAATGTGATTGGTCAGTCTTTAGCCTCGCACACACGATCGGATTTTCCGCAGACAAAACCTCTGACTTTTGTCCGAAGGCGTGTGCCTGGATCTTGTCTTGCATACAAACCGCAAGGAATTGTTGGCCAACAAACACGAACATAGTGATGTACTACGTGGTTTTTCAGCTCTTTAGCGCCACTCTTTGGGCTCCTTCTGCTAATTTTGAGTTAGTAGAAGTTTGGTGAGTGTTGATTTGCGATTTTCAGTTTGCGCTTTTCACTTACGTGCTTTTCAGTTAGTTTCTGAACGGCCGTTCATCAACCAGACATGCTGCGGAATCGGAGGAGATAACTAGTTATTTATTATTGGCCTTGGAGTTATTGCTTTGACCCAAGTCCAGTCCAGGAACAGGAGGAGGAGGAATTATTGGTCCAAAAATTGGTTGCTTTATTAATCGTGACCAATTATGTCATATGCCTTTGCTGCGGGAGCTCCAGGAGAATAATCCAGATGTTTTTCGGAAGTATTTTCGGATGATGGACCCCTGCTTTCACCAACTCTTGGCATAATTGACCCCCTATATTAAGAAGCAGGACACATGCATGAGGCTTTTATTTTATTTTTTTGTTAAATATTAATGATTTTATTTGTTATATTTTCTATATTTTTGGATGCATAGAATGCACTTTTTGGTTAATTTCTTTTGGCAGATAGCATGTCTAATTTTATTTTGATGGAGCGTACAAACGGTCGGATTTTCTGCCAACAGCCTGTCATCACATATTTCTAGTCAGAAAATCTAATTGTGTGTACGTGGCTTTCGGGTGGAAAACATGAGGAAACAAAGTAAACCATGGTTGACTGGATTTTTCTGAAAATGCTGGTTCCCTATCTGTCACGCTGATCCAAAAAGCTTCAGAGTCACTTCCCAGAACAAGTATGCAGATTAGGATTTCTAACTTTACGGTGACATTGTTGATCTGTAAACTTGTTCAGGTCAGTGTCTCAGACAGCCAAATGCAGTCAAATAACTAGCATTTAAAGCGGGATTCCACCCTAAAGTGGAACTTCCACTTTTCGGAACCCTCCCCCCCTCCGGTGTCACATTTGGCAACTTTCAGGGGGGTGCAGATACCTGTCTAAGACAGGTATCTGCACCCACTTCCGGGCATAAACTCCCAAGGGAGTTTACGCCACTTCCTGTCCTGGCGCGCTATCTACCGGGACACACACGTGTCCCGGCAGACAGCGCTGACGATTCTCATTGCGCTGCGCGACTCGCACATGCGCAGTAGGGAACCGGGAAGTGAAGCCACTTCCTGATTCCCTCACTGAGAATGGCGCCGGCAGCAGCAGAGAGCCGATCGATTGATCGGCCTCTGCTGCCCACATCGCTGGAACCTGTGACAGGTAAGTGTCCATTCATTAAAAGTCAGCAGCTGCAGTATTTGTAGCTGCTGGCTTTTAATTTTTTTTTTTTTCAGGTACCGTCCCGCTTTAATTAAAGTCATATACATTTTTGCAACCAGCCTAAACAAGCTGCTAGCACAAAAAGTGTATGTTTTGACAGTCAAATGAAAAAAGTGCCACGCTAAAAATCAAAACTGATGAATAACTCTTCAAATAATCAGCCTATGTGCTAGAAAATTTGGTAATGATAAGTGAATACTGGTGTGACAACAAATTAATGAATGCTGTGAGTCCATGGTTAAATAATAATAAGGCCGCAATCAGAATGCGTTCAAGTGATGTGAAGAACCTTCTTTGAATCCCCCAAGGGTGTGCGCTCACCTTACAAATTGGCCCTCTACAGGGGTAATTGAAGCTTAAAGTAGTTGCATTCCATGCATTAAGAAGCTGCTAGCAGGACTTTTTTTGACGTCCTGTCAGCGCACCGCTCCAGTGTGAAAGCACTCGGGCTTCCACATTGGAGTGAGAGGTGAGGCTCTTTACAGGCTATCCTTACCGTATCCATCTATACAGCAAGTAACTTTTCTTATAGCCCTTTCACACTGGGGCATTGGGGGCGTTGGCGGTAAAGCGCTGCTATTTTTAGTGGCGCTTTACCAGCGTTTTAGCGGCGCTTTTCAGTTAAAGGGAGGAGAGGCGCTTTACAGGTGCTTTGCAGGCACTATTTTTTGCGTTATAGCGCCTGTAAAGCCCCTTAGTGTGAAAAGGGTCTAAGAATTGATTCTAATATTTTGAACTGATAGCCCACTATTCCCCTGTATTCTCCAATTTCTGTCAAATGTGATTGGTCAGTCTTTAGCCTCGCACACACGATCGGATTTTCCGCAGACAAAACCTCTGACTTTTGTCCGAAGGCGTGTGCCTGGATCTTGTCTTGCATACAAACCGCAAGGAATTGTTGGCCAACAAACACGAACATAGTGATGTACTACGTGGTTTTTCAGCTCTTTAGCGCCACTCTTTGGGCTCCTTCTGCTAATTTTGAGTTAGTAGAAGTTTGGTGAGTGTTGATTTGCGTTTTTCAGTTTGCGCTTTTCACTTACGTGCTTTTCAGTTAGTTTCTGAACGGCCGTTCATCAACCAGACATGCTGCGGAATCGGAGGAGAAAACTAGTTATTTATTATTGGCCTTGGAGTTATTGCTTTGACCCAAGTCCAGTCCAGGAACAGGAGGAGGAGGAATTATTGGTCCAAAAATTGGTTGCTTTATTAATCGTGACCAATTATGTCATATGCCTTTGCTGCGGGAGCTCCAGGAGAATAATCCAGATGTTTTTCGGAAGTATTTTCGGATGATGGACCCCTGCTTTCACCAACTCTTGGCATAATTGACCCCCTATATTAAGAAGCAGGACACATGCATGAGGCTTTTATTTTATTTTTTTGTTAAATATTAATGATTTTATTTGTTATATTTTCTATATTTTTGGATGCATAGAATGCACTTTTTTGTTAATTTCTTTTGGCAGATAGCATGTCTAATTTTATTTTGATGGAGCGTACAAACGGTCGGATTTTTTGCCAACAGCCTGTCATCACATATTACTAGTCAGAAAATCTAATTGTGTGTACGTGGCTTTCGGGTGGAAAACATGAGGAAACAAAGTAAACCATGGTTGACTGGATTTTTCTGAAAATGCTGGTTCCCTATCTGTCACGCTGATCCAAAAAGCTTCAGAGTCACTTCCCAGAACAAGTATGCAGATTAGGATTTCTAACTTTACGGTGACATTGTTGATCTGTAAACTTGTTCAGGTCAGTGTCTCAGACAGCCAAATGCAGTCAAATAACTAGCATTTAAAGCGGGATTCCACCCTAAAGTGGAACTTCCACTTTTCGGAACCCTCCCCCCCTCCGGTGTCACATTTGGCAACTTTTAGGGGGGTGCAGATACCTGTCTAAGACAGGTATCTGCACCCACTTCCGGGCATAAACTCCCAAGGGAGTTTACGCCACTTCCTGTCCTGGCGCGCTATCTACCGGGACACACACGTGTCCTGGCAGACAGCGCTGACGATTCTCATTGCGCTGCGCGACTCGCACATGCGCAGTAGGGAACCGGGAAGTGAAGCCACTTCCTGATTCCCTCACTGAGAATGGCGCCGGCAGCAGCAGAGAGCCGATCGATTGATCGGCCTCTGCTGCCCACATCGCTGGAACCTGTGACAGGTAAGTGTCCATTCATTAAAAGTCAGCAGCTGCAGTATTTGTAGCTGCTGGCTTTTAATTTATTTTTTTTCAGGTACCGTCCCGCTTTAATTAAAGTCATATAAATTTTTGCAACCAGCCTAAACAAGCTGCTAGCACAAAAAGTGTATGTTTTGACAGTCAAATGAAAAAAGTGCCACGCTAAAAATCAAAACTGATGAATAACTCTTCAAATAATCAGCCTATGTGCTAGAAAATTTGGTAATGATAAGTGAATACTGGTGTGACAACAAATTAATGAATGCTGTGAGTCCATGGTTAAATAATAATAAGGCCGCAATCAGAATGCGTTCAAGTGATGTGAAGAACCTTCTTTGAATCCCCCAAGGGTGTGCGCTCACCTTACAAATTGGCCCTCTACAGGGGTAATTGAAGCTTAAAGTAGTTGCATTCCATGCATTAAGAAGCTGCTAGCAGGACTTTTTTTGACGTCCTGTCAGCGCACCGCTCCAGTGTGAAAGCACTCGGGCTTCCACATTGGAGTGAGAGGTGAGGCTCTTTACAGGCTATCCTTACCGTATCCATCTATACAGCAAGTAACTTTTCTTATAGCCCTTTCACACTGGGGCATTGGGGGCGTTGGCGGTAAAGCGCTGCTATTTTTAGTGGCGCTTTACCAGCGTTTTAGCGGCGCTTTTCAGTTAAAGGGAGGAGAGGCGCTTTACAGGTGCTTTGCAGGCACTATTTTTTGCGTTATAGCGCCTGTAAAGCCCCTTAGTGTGAAAAGGGTCTAAGAATTGATTCTAATATTTTGAACTGATAGCCCACTATTCCCCTGTATTCTCCAATTTCTGTCAAATGTGATTGGTCAGTCTTTAGCCTCGCACACACGATCGGATTTTCCGCAGACAAAACCTCTGACTTTTGTCCGAAGGCGTGTGCCTGGATCTTGTCTTGCATACAAACCGCAAGGAATTGTTGGCCAACAAACACGAACATAGTGATGTACTACGTGGTTTTTCAGCTCTTTAGCGCCACTCTTTGGGCTCCTTCTGCTAATTTTGAGTTAGTAGAAGTTTGGTGAGTGTTGATTTGCGTTTTTCAGTTTGCGCTTTTCACTTACGTGCTTTTCAGTTAGTTTCTGAACGGCCGTTCATCAACCAGACATGCTGCGGAATCGGAGGAGAAAACTAGTTATTTATTATTGGCCTTGGAGTTATTGCTTTGACCCAAGTCCAGTCCAGGAACAGGAGGAGGAGGAATTATTGGTCCAAAAATTGGTTGCTTTATTAATCGTGACCAATTATGTCATATGCCTTTGCTGCGGGAGCTCCAGGAGAATAATCCAGATGTTTTTCGGAAGTATTTTCGGATGATGGACCCCTGCTTTCACCAACTCTTGGCATAATTGACCCCCTATATTAAGAAGCAGGACACATGCATGAGGCTTTTATTTTATTTTTTTGTTAAATATTAATGATTTTATTTGTTATATTTTCTATATTTTTGGATGCATAGAATGCACTTTTTTGTTAATTTCTTTTGGCAGATAGCATGTCTAATTTTATTTTGATGGAGCGTACAAACGGTCGGATTTTTTGCCAACAGCCTGTCATCACATATTACTAGTCAGAAAATCTAATTGTGTGTACGTGGCTTTCGGGTGGAAAACATGAGGAAACAAAGTAAACCATGGTTGACTGGATTTTTCTGAAAATGCTGGTTCCCTATCTGTCACGCTGATCCAAAAAGCTTCAGAGTCACTTCCCAGAACAAGTATGCAGATTAGGATTTCTAACTTTACGGTGACATTGTTGATCTGTAAACTTGTTCAGGTCAGTGTCTCAGACAGCCAAATGCAGTCAAATAACTAGCATTTAAAGCGGGATTCCACCCTAAAGTGGAACTTCCACTTTTCGGAACCCTCCCCCCCTCCGGTGTCACATTTGGCAACTTTTAGGGGGGTGCAGATACCTGTCTAAGACAGGTATCTGCACCCACTTCCGGGCATAAACTCCCAAGGGAGTTTACGCCACTTCCTGTCCTGGCGCGCTATCTACCGGGACACACACGTGTCCTGGCAGACAGCGCTGACGATTCTCATTGCGCTGCGCGACTCGCACATGCGCAGTAGGGAACCGGGAAGTGAAGCCACTTCCTGATTCCCTCACTGAGAATGGCGCCGGCAGCAGCAGAGAGCCGATCGATTGATCGGCCTCTGCTGCCCACATCGCTGGAACCTGTGACAGGTAAGTGTCCATTCATTAAAAGTCAGCAGCTGCAGTATTTGTAGCTGCTGGCTTTTAATTTATTTTTTTTCAGGTACCGTCCCGCTTTAATTAAAGTCATATAAATTTTTGCAACCAGCCTAAACAAGCTGCTAGCACAAAAAGTGTATGTTTTGACAGTCAAATGAAAAAAGTGCCACGCTAAAAATCAAAACTGATGAATAACTCTTCAAATAATCAGCCTATGTGCTAGAAAATTTGGTAATGATAAGTGAATACTGGTGTGACAACAAATTAATGAATGCTGTGAGTCCATGGTTAAATAATAATAAGGCCGCAATCAGAATGCGTTCAAGTGATGTGAAGAACCTTCTTTGAATCCCCCAAGGGTGTGCGCTCACCTTACAAATTGGCCCTCTACAGGGGTAATTGAAGCTTAAAGTAGTTGCATTCCATGCATTAAGATAAAAAACTTTCTGTGTGTAGCAGCCTCCCCAGCACCCCCTAAATACCTACCTGAGCCCCTTCTCTCTCCAGCGATGTCCGCGATCCCCTCAGCCATCCAGGATACTCCTCCTGATTGGCTGAGACAGAGCAGCGGCGCCATTGGCTCCCGCGGCTGTTAATCAAAATCCGTCAGCCAATCAGGGGAGAGAGGGGGCGGGGCCAGGTCAGGGCTCCATGTCTGAATGGATACACGGAGCTCTGACTCGGCTTGGGTGCCCCCTGTAGCAAGCTGCTGGCTGAGGGGCACTCAAAAGAGGGAGGGGCTAGGAGCAGTGAAGAGGGACCGAGAAGAGGATGATCCAGGCTGCTCTGTGCAAAACCAACTGCACAGAGCAGGTAAGTATAACGTGTTTGTTATTTTTTTTTTTAAACAAGACTTTACAATCACTTTAAAGAGCAAGCCAAGGTCAGAAATGGTGGTTACAGATGGATGCTCTCATAGATATAGCTTCTATGGATAACCAGCAGGAACCATAAACTTAGTTGCAGACCAAGTCTCAGAAGCACTGCCGGAGTGCCCAGCTCAAGCGAAAAAATACATCATAGTGCTCCCTGCTTATAATAGCTTTATTGATATAAAAAACAAATATACACTCACTTGTACACAAAACATGCAGACTTAGGCTGGCCATACTTTATACAATTTACTTGTACACTTTTTCTTTAGATTTACCAAAGCCATATCATATGAGCTCAAACCTAAACACTTTCAATTTGCATGCAATCAGGCAGGCTCTTGTATTACACAGTTGAAGGTAAACCTAAAGGAAACAAGAAAATTGTATAATGTATGGGCAGCTTTAGTGAAAATATATCTAGCCACATCCCCCCCCCCCCCCCCGTGAATTCTGCTGTGTATGCAAGCCAGACCCTGGCCCTCAGAGATCCGTTTAAGCTGGCAGGTCATGTTATATATCGCTGTCCCTCTTGGATTGTTAGGTTCCTGCCTATGCATTTCATCACTGTAACATCTCCAGGGGCACAGTGCTCAGTGCTCTGGGAGAGAAATGTATGCACCACCAGCCAGAAGATCGCCTACCCACATACAATATGAGAAGCAATGCTGTTCCACTTAAAATTGAGAACATAGAGACTGACCAAAAAAATCCCAGTCCACAGCATCACATATACCGTAACTAGCATTTGCAGACGATGGTCAACAAAGGAAGCCTCCTTATTTATCGCAATATAGATTCCCTTTAATGTCATAAGCAGGGGGAAAATTCATTTTAGCCAAAGGCCTCATGCTTACAAACATTTACAACTAGTGTATTCTCAAGCATAGCATTCCTGACACTTTTACATGCCCGGGGAGCTGCAGGTGCCACATACAGTCACCAATACAAGTGAATGATTGTACACAACTGTATTTGTGTAAATGCTGACTGCTTCTGCTTTAACAATTACCCGTACACGTTTGTACCACATTTTCACAACAAACGCACATGCAGGGGTAAGAACCAAGGCGATTGACATTTACTTGAGTACAGAGGCATACAGTAATTTTAAATTCACATGAAGGGTTAAGGAAACACTGTAATTTTGCCATATGTAGTAGTGGCTGTACATGGTACCTATATATCCCTGGTTGCACAAAAGTACTGCTAAGTTTACACTTGAAGACTTGTCAGTATGTAAACACCCATGTGCATGAAGCAGTATGGTGTTTAAAAATAAATATTTTTTTCATTGTAGATATTGTATTATGTGAATACATCTTAATTTATGCGTGATCTGTGCTTTCTTGGCATCTTGCTGTTTTTACTAGATGAATGTCAATTAAAATGTTCAAAACTGTGAGATCTATTGTCTTTCTGCTATATTTGCACCTGCAGTCTTAAGTTACCGGTAATTGAATGGAATGTTCTCCAGTATGCTTAATTATGCTACATAGGTTTATGCAGCGTATAAGAAATTTTTAAAGTTGGCATGTAATTACCCATATTTCAAGGTCTTTAAAGAGCAGATTTGTGGTACATAGTGTAGATCTCAGTGCAAGTTTTTGGGGCCAATTAAATTGAGAATTGTATAGGGCATTGAAGCTTTTATAGCATGAGATTTTTGATACGGTGGTCATTTTTGCGGCCAATGTGGTAATATTTATAGTCACAATAATGTAGCATTTATCACTGTGATAGTAAGTTTAGGTTAATTTTAAATTCACATGAAGGGTTAAGGAAACACTGTAATTTTGCCAATTCAGACAGTGTCTGCTTGTAATCCACCATCCTCAGCATGTTATAACTGCCGTTCCATGCTCTACTACCTTCCTACTCAGTTGGAGCGATTGCTCAGTTTTTCTAATGGAAGGGTCTTCTGGGTATGGTGAGCATGTGACCTCCTCCATATAAGATGTTTTGGGCAGTCGCCAGGATCCTCACATATGGGAAGGTGGAAAGACGTCTTCTACTTGGTAAAGTTCTGACACCATCTCACAGTGGGGCTTACCCATGGTGGATTCCAGTGGCTAGTAGTTAGTGAGGAAGCATGGATTGTTGAATATACCTTGCTGGGGTAGGATGGGGGTGGCCTATGAGAATGCCCATTGATGGTAAAGTAACAAGGGCTGTTTAAGTTTAGGAAGTTTGGTTTGAAGTTAAGGTAAATATACCCTAGTAAACACCATGTCTTCTTCTGCAGATGAAGACCATGTCTTCTTCTGCAGATGAAGACCATGTCTTCTTCTGCAGATGAAGACCATGTCTTCTTCTGCAGATGAAGACCATGTCTTCTTCTGCAGATGAAGACCATGTCTTCTTCTGCAGATGAAGACCATGTCTTCTTCTGCAGATCAATACCGTGTCTTCTTCTGCAGATGAAGCTTTAAAATATTGTGAGTTCCTACGCTCTTAAAAATGTACTTGTTCTAGGTAAGTGTCTCAGAAATATTTAAGCCTATGGCTCACCCAATAAGTAGAAGAAAAGATCAGCAGAAGAGTATTTGTCTGAGAACAGGTTTCCTTAACCAGCATGGCTGGGGACTTTGTAAGAAAAATCATAGTCCCCAGGAAAAACCTATAGAAGCATACAAAACATATAAACAGTTTATCAAAAAATTATCCTTGGTGGGGATTATAGCCAAGATTACAGTGCAAAGAATCAAGCCAACTAGTTATGGAAAAGAAGCAAGCAAGCTATAGGCAATGCTGGTTAAATTCGGGAACAGGGGTGCTTTTTTGTTTTATTATTTTAATATTTCTCACTCCTTTGCAACGTATGCAGGAACAAAACTTTAACCCTCGTTATGGTTATGTGCCATTGTGAGGCTGCAAGGACATAGAATTAACTGTGAAATCTGCAGTTAGGCATCATTTTTTTTAAAAATTACTTTTTTACAAAAATCGAACCCTTGACTGCATAGAAGAGCAAACAAGAGTTATGGGATATGGGAGTAAGGTGGCCAATTGTATTCTTCCATTCTTTTTCCTGCCACACAAGCCTCCACACTCCCCTATCAGTGCCAAGAGGAATGAGATAGTAATAGATAGTATAAATAGATAGTAATTGCGCATATACTTCAGGTAGGCAAAGGTCCACATATTCTGTGAGCAGCAAACCCCCCACACACCTCCAGCCTCTAGCTCCAGTATAATCATCCTAGCATTCTTGAACCAGTAAAGTGGTAATGCTGTGCCAAACAAAGCAATTTTATATTTAAAGTGTATTTCGAGCCAAAAATGTAATATATAGTAGTTTACCAGTCTTTATGTGGTGGCTACATTTGGTTTCTTTTTTGCTAGAGCACACTTCCTGTCCTAAGCTAACCACGCTCACTTTCTGTATTATACAGTGTCTGTGGAGGAGCAGCATTATAATCTTAAACTGGCAGCAAAATTCGGCCTGTTCAGCAGGGATCTTCCATCTATGTATGGTCATCCCCGTTCTGTTAAATGAGAATGTTGGAAAACTTTCGTTGATCAGTGGCTGCAGTTGTTGATCAGTGTATACTGACAGCGGAGGAGTTCCCGCTGTCAGAATACAATGTCCCAGTGAGGAGGATTGCTCTATCCACCTCACTTGTGTGGGTGGAAAATTTTGGAAAAAAAAACAAGTAATCCATGGACAGCTTTAGGCTGTTCTCCTTATCTATATTATTTGGATGGGGTTGTTTTGTAGACAGCTGGAACAACCGAGAACATTATTGAGATTTCAGTGTACAGGAAGTGCTGCCAAGGACACTGGATATCAAGCAGGATCAAAATAATAAAAAAAAACTAACACAGCCATTACCTCGAAAAACTGATAACCTGTAATATATTCGATTTTTGTACTAGGATTTGGATAGGTTTTCAATGTATAGAACAAAATGAATTACTAAAAAACAAAAGCTGTAAAAATGTTAAAGAATGTAATTAAAAATGAACAGGCATGCAATTAAAATATCTAGTTAAATATGCATATATCATATTTTGAAAAAAATCAACATATTTTCCAAAATAAATTAAATAAAAAAGGCGTAATAAAAAAAAAATATTGAAAATGTGTTTTTGATACTTTATAATTGTAGAATATAAAAGGAAAAAATTACATCTCTCCAGGATGTTGCTGTAATAACCTGAAGGTTTTGTGCTGGTTGGTGTTTATTTTTAACCCAATCACGCTGAGTTATTAGGGAAACCCATTGTTACTGGCGTGTTTTACTTTCTTCTTGCACAGTAGATTAGCATCAGCAGGTTGCAGCAGTTAACCCTTGTAGCGAACAGAAGGCATAATGTGAGGGCAGCCTTAGCTGCAGTGCAGGTCTACAGGGGCTTCATTATAGGGATAGAGCCAACGCCAATACATCCATCAGCCTTTGTCATGTTATGTAGCACATTAAGATGCATAGAGAAATTCAATTATTGCTAGCAGCATGTCCCTGCCCAATCCTTTTATGCGAGGCATTACTAAACAACACCTAGGCCATTGCTAATTTCATCATATGGAAATGCGACCATAGTCATTGATTATTCAATACTTATTAAAACAAGGCATCGTGGAAAGGAGTATTTTCACTGATTGGGGATCTTGTGTGCAGCACGTAAATCCTGTGAAAATTTCATTTTTTTTGTTACTACCATGCATCTATATCTTTTGATGTTTACACAAATATACTTTTAATTGAAACATTTATAACAAAATGATTTCCACAGTGTCCTCGGCTTGGCTACTGATGCAGCACAAGCCTGTGCTTTCATTTAAGTCGATGGATTATGAACTATTGAATTCCAAGAAAGAAGTATTGATTTGTGTAATTAGTCCAATTGTCATCTATTGGCAGTTACTTCACTATGGGTTTTTTCCTTCACTCTGGATTATCACTGCCAAAAGGCATTAGATGGCTATTGGGTATAGGGAAACAATCACACTAGCATTCCTTTGCCTTGGCAGACTATGTATACTTAAATACACTATATACTGTGCGTGTGTGTGCAGAAATTCTCAGCTTCACTTCTGATTAGACAGGAATGACTCTTAGCAAATCTCAGACAGATGGAGGTTAAGATTAATAGCATTGGCATTTAGTAAGTTATTGAAGGGACCCTTTGAGCTCTTTACTAACGCATATAGAAAAGGGTCCACAGAGAAATACATTTCCAGTAGAAGGGAGGCTGCCATGTTTAATGGGTGGTTAAGGAATTTTTAAAGGGGATCTTTAATGCCGCATACACACAGTCGGACTTTCCGGCAGAAAAACATCAGACTTTTTTTTTTTTCGAAAATTCTGATGGACCTAGAAATAGAACATGTTTTAAATATTTCTGACGGAATCAATTCCTATTGGGAAAACCGCTCGTCTGTATGCTGTTCCGACAGACCAAAAACGACGCATGATCTGAAGCAAGTAGGAAACGGCAGCTATTGGCTACTGGCTATTGAACTTCCTTTTTCTAGTCCCATCTTATGTGTTGTGCGTCACTGCGTTCTAGACCGTCGGACTTTGGTGTGATCGTGTGTAGGCAAGACAGTTTCAGCAGAACTCCGTCGAATAAACCTTCATTCCGACAGGAAAACCGGTCGTGTGTACGCGGAATTAGACTCTTTACTTGTTCAAAAAGGAGTGGATGAAATAATCCCCAAAAAATCTCCAGCATAATAAAAATAGTAATGGGATCTTTTTGGACCTTATAATAGTTTATTTAGGGAGACTGCACTTCTTTCTGTACCTTGAGCCAGCAGCGAGTAGGATTCTAATTTTATGTAAGATGAAGACTACAAGGAACTAATACATCTAATTCCTTTTCCCTATGATGTCAGTTACAATCCTTCTTTTGTATCCCCTTTTTATACCCTAATTAGGGACTAGAGCAATTCCTTACAGAGGCAATCTCTGTTATTATGACATCCTTCGCGTGCAGGGAAGTAGCGGTCTCTAAACCACCATCTAACCTAGGAATGAACCTACTAAGCCTACTGTGAAAACCAGACCAGAATTTTCTACATGGTGTTATTAGTATTCAGCAGAGGGACATCGATCCATCCTTAAGTTTTGGAATTTCATTGTAAATCCCCAGGCATCATTAGCATCTAACACAGGGGTTAAATGCCCTAAATTGGGTGGGAGTATTTGATCATTAGTCATATGACATATGTTTCTGGAGAAAATAGTAATGGCAAAAATTATTGCTAAGTTTGATTCAATCAGAAATGATTGCTAAGAATTTTCCAGTAGTCAGTATATATGTTGGCCAACACCTCAAAAAACAAAATGAATTAGCAGCTTTAAATCCCGTCCTTGTCCACTGTCTAGATCAGGGGTCTCAAACTGGCGGCCCTCCAGCTGTTGTGAAACTATAACTATATTAGTCCCATAAGGCATTGCAAGGCTTGACAGTTACAAGCATGACTCCCCCAGGCAGAGGCATTGTGGGACTTGTAGTTTCGCAACAGCTGGAGGGCCTCCAGTTTGAGATCCCTGGTCTAGATAGACCCTGGGTTCTCTGCCCATTGATACAACAGAAGCACAAATAACATATAATCAGTGAAAAATTAGTAAGCGGGAAAGCAAACAAACCAAACCATTATGGATCTGTATACCAGATGGGACAACCAGCCTGGACAAATTTAAAATACAGGAATGTCCAAAGCAAATAGCAAATTACATACTTGGAGGTCCCAAAAACTTCAAAGAACAGTGGCTACATCTTTGCCCAAAGGAACAAGTATCACATTTAACCAAGAAGAAAAAGTACAAATATATATATATATATATATATATATATATATATATATATATATATATATATACACAGTATACACCATATTACCAAAAGTATTGAAGTATTGGGCCACTTGCCTTTACACACACATGAATTATAATGGCATCTCAGTCTTAGTTCGTAGGGTTCAATATTGAGCTGGCCCTCCCTTTGCAGCTAAAACAGCTTCAACTCTTCTGGGAAGGCTCTCACCAAGGTTTAGGGGTGTGTCTATGGGAATGTTTGATCATTCTTCCAAAAGCACATTTGGGAGGTCAGGCACTGAAGTGGACAAGAAGACCTGGCTCGCAGTCTCCGCTCTAATTTATCCCAAAAGTGTTCTATCGGTTGAGGTCAGGACTCTGTGCAGGCCAGTCAAGTTCCTCCACCCCAAACTCGCTCATCCATGTCTTTATGGACCTTGATTTATGCACTGGTGCGCAGTCATGTTGGACCAGGAAGGGGCCATCCCCAAACTGTTCCCCCAAAGTTGGGAGCATAAAATTGTCCAAAATGTTTTGGTATGCTGATGCCTTAAGAGTTGCCTTCACTGGAACTAAGGGGCCAAGCCCAATCCCTGAAAATCAACCCCACAGCATAATCCCTCCTCCACCAAATGATTTGAAACAGTGCAGAAAGCAAGGTCCATAAACACATAGATGAGGGAGTTTGGGGTGGAGGAACTTGACTGGCCTACACAGAGTCCCGACCTCAACCCGATAGAACACCTTTGGAATGAATTAGAGTGCAGACTGCGAGCCAGTCCTTCTCGTCCAACATCAGTGCCTGATCTCACAAATGCCCTTCTGGAAGAATGGTCAAACATACCCATAGACAAACTCCTAAACCTTGTGGACAGCCAGAAGAGTTGACGCTGTTATAGCTGCAAAGGGTGGGCCCTTTGTCCCTATGGACTAAGACTGGGATGCCATTAAAGTTCATGTGCGTGTAAAGACAGGAATCCCAATACTTTTGGTAATATAGTGTATATATAATTTTTCTTAGTGTTAGTGCTAGAGGGGTTCTTTAAAATCTTCACCATAGTGCACCCCTTGTACTTGCCATGGGATAAATTACCTTTTTGTCACTTTAGTAATGAGTCATCCTGCAAACATTCTTATATTATAAGTGGTTAATATTTTCATAGCAAGGACTTTAACCGGTTCCCGACCGGCTCACACAGATTTACTGCTGCACAATGGCTCTCCTGGGTGAAATCCCGTATATATACGGCTTTCCCTTTAAGACCCAATGCGCATGGCTGGTGGGCACGATCGCCGCCGGCCATGCGCGATCGCGTGCACGAGCACCAGCACAGGGATTTGTGTGTGTAAACACACAAATCCCTGTGCTGTCAGGGCAGAGGTGATATGTCGTTTGTCCCTACTAAGTAGGAATAACGATATATCTCCTCCCCTAGTAAGTCACATCCCCATACAGTTAGAACACACTGAGGGAACACACATTTAACCCCTTGATCGCCCCTAGTGTTAACCCCTTCCCTGCCAGTGACATTTACACAGTAAACAATGCATTTTTATAGCACTGATCGCTGTATAAATGTCAATGGTCCCAAAAATGTGTCAAAAGTGTCCGATCTGTCTGCTGCAATGTCGCAATACTGCTAAAAATTGCAGGACAAAATAATAATAAAAATGCCATAAGTCTTTCCCCTAGTTTGTAGACGCTATAACTTTTGCGCAAACCAATTAATATACGCTTATTGTGATTTTTTTTTACCAAAAATATGTTGAACAATATATATCGGCCTAAACTGATGAAGAAATTTGTTTTGTTTTGTTTTTTAAATTGGGGGATATTTATTATAGCAAAAAGTAAAAAATATTATTTTTTTTCAAAATTGTAGCTTTTTTTGTTTATAGCGCAAAAAGAAAAAAAATGAGTGATCAAATACCACCAAAAGAAAGCTCTATTTGTGGGAAAAAAAGGACAAAAATTTTGTTTGGGTACAGTGTTGCATGACCACGCAATTGTTCGTTAAAGCGATGCAGTGGCAAACTGTAAAAAGTGCTCTGGTCAAGAAGGGTGTAAATCTTCTGGGGCGGAAATGGTTAAATGCCGCAATACCGGTTGCTCGGCAGAAAGAAACAAATATAATATTGTTTTGAACCAGGTGACACTTGGGAAGGGCTGATCCAGTTTTACTAACCTTATATAATTGTGTTCCCAACATTTGCCACTGTAACTTTCATGAAATCAAAATTTTATTGTATTTCCAAGCTGTAAACAGGATGTTTTCAATTGAAAATGCCTGACTGGCTTTATTATTTTTTTCCTACCTAAATAAAAAGAATACTTTAGCCAAAGGTTTGCAACAATTTAGATAATCATTAAACCTTAACTATCTGTTATCTTTATATACAGTATGGTGGATAATGCACGTAAAGGTAAAGTCTTAAGTCTTGCGGAGGCTTCAAATTCTTGAAAGATGACATCACAGCCATTACATAAAAGTAGACCTTGCATCAGACATATCTTTTTCATATGTGCATACACCATAAGCAATGTGTAAAGGTAACCTTTACAGGTATTTATTACCGCTCCCATAGACCACAAAACTGACAATGACTTCATCTGCAAAATGGAATGTTTAGGAGATATTTACTTTAGAATGCATGTCATGGCAAAAAAATTATTACAGTTCAGACAAAGGATGTCTGTGTGCACGAGGTCGTAAAGTGTATGTCATAGCAAAGTTAAATCCTGGACCGAAATTTTATCAGACTGAGCGTTGCTCAGCCATTCACAGTAAGCTGAATGAGTATAGGGCTTCCTTTTATTGGCTGAGGTGGAGATCATGACATCATCTTCCCGCCTCTCCACCTCAGCCTTCATAGAATACAAAGTTCCCTGTGAATGTCTGAGCACAACTTAGCTGGACTTGATTTTATTCTAGGATGAGAAGTCCCCGTCCCATAACTGGAGCACAGCGCTGTATACTGTATGTAGCTGATGATACATACAGTTTATACAGCTATCAACAGAGGCTGCATCTGTTACCTGTCTGCCTGCGCATCCCCTGCATTGACAGTTACATTTCGTAACAGTTCATTGGCAATAGTTCATGTACATTTCCTGGAGATTATCCCTATGAAGATTATCCCTATAAAGATCCAACAAGTTTGCTAAACCACTCAACCACTCCCACTCTCAGCTCTCTACAACATAAAGACTAATCATTCTGTAATCCAAGCTAAGGCCTAGGACTGTGAGAAAAAAGGTTGTGTGCTGAGGACACAGGGCAGCTCTTATTTTCTGACAAAAGTTTTTATTTTTTTTGTTTGTAGCACTAACCCCCGAAGGAACTGCTGGTTTTATTGGGCTTACCGTTACCTTCTTCACCTCGTCTCCGGCTAGGGGTTCCCGTGGTAGAAACTGACACTTTATCTTCCTTTTTGTGTTATTTATTGGAAAAGATAAAACGGTCTCTTAAATGTAGGGTAGAGGTCGGAATTCTCATCGGAAAAAGCTCTGATGGTTTTCCCGTCGGAATTCCGACGGAATTTCGCTCAAACTGTCTTGCTTACACACGGTCACACCAAATTCAGACGGTCAATAACAGCACGCCTTAAAAAACGTTCGACTGCACTATAAAAGGAAAGTTTAATGCTTCTGAGCATGCATCGAATTGTTTCCGAGAATGCGTCAGAATTTTGCGTGTCGGAATTGCATACACACGATCGGAAAATCCGATAAAATAAAGATTAAGAACAGGTTCTCAATCCAAAGTCCGTCGGAAATTCCGACAGAAAAAGACCGATGGGCATACACACGGTCGGAAAACCCGATGAAAGGCTCCCATCAGACTGTTTCCATCGGAAATTCCGACCGTGTGTACGCCGCATTAGGGTGAAGTTCAGGTACTTTGGAACTGTTAGGAACTCTCTCACTATAGAAATCCAGAAAGCAACTGCCTCGCAACTGGATTATCACAACCCGGATAGACCTTCTCTCACTAGCCCTAGCAGTCGGTGAAGTGTTAGATAAAGCAAAGTCTCTGCCACAGACTTGGTTGTAGAACACTTGAACAAAAGTCTCTGCCACAGATTTGGTTGTAACTGAGGGACTCAGACAAATTTAGCGAGCTATCATACGGTACCAGTATCTTGCAGCCGGTCCGGCAATACGGTATGAGTGTAAATCCATTTAGTGTCCTTCAACTGAGCCTCCGGGCTTCTTCTGAGAAGCCAGCCTTAGCGTGAGTCCTCCCCTGGATGCTTCTCCAGTTGCTGGGCCTCTCTTAACCGAGGCGGCACCGGAATACTCTTGGACAATTAGGCCCCGAAATCCCTTCAGGCCTGTCCCTGCAGTTTCTTCGCCTCAGGCTATCCAGGCCCGAGACATTAAAATTGCATGGATCTGCACCCCAGGCCAGGATGGCCATGAGGGCTGGTCAGGAGGACCAGGACCAAACAGACAGAAGGTGTCTTCTGGACTGGACCGGAACCCCGAAACACGTGATCTCAGTAAATACCTTTTCCCAGAATTCACAGCAGGATGACACTCCCACTGGGCTGGTTCAGAGAGAAAGAAGAGTATCCAATACACCTGACCAAACTGCGTTCCCATACTTTCCGGCGGTGACAGCGACACCTGTGGCCAAGTAGGACTCAGTGTAGTCCAGCCAGACTGGTACTGAAACCATCATTTGCATAATTAACCCTAAAACCCAACTGTGGTTTCAGGAATATTTAACTTTGAAAATACATAGCGCGTGCTCGTCAGGAGCCCGGCGCCACATGTACATTTACAAAACAGAAATAGCAAAAATCTTCCAATGGTATACATGACAGAGCAAAATGGAGCACATAGGTAATCATTAGGGATAACATACACTTTAATTGTCTATGCAGAGGGTGAATAGGTAGATAATAAGGGGTAGATTTATTATAATTGTTATACATGATGTATATAGCACCAACAGTTTGCGCAGCACTTTACAACATGAAGGCAGACAGTACAGTTACTATACAATTCAATACAGGAGGAATCAGAAAGCCCTATTTACTGAAGGCAAACAGACTGTGCATTTGCAAAGTGCAGTTTCACTTTGCAAGGGCAGTTGCTCCAGAGCTTAGTAAATGGGCAAAAGCTCTGCTGACTTCCATCATCCAATCATGTGCAAGCAAAAATGCAGTTTTTCTTTTTATTTTCCTTGCCTGTGATTGGGTACTTTTTGCAAGGAGAAGCTTTACTGGAAGTACAGTTGCTCCAGAGCTTAGTAAATTACTTTTCAAAAAGTACCCAATCAAGTGCAAGGACATTTAAAAAAAATGCATTTTTGCTTGCCCATGATTGGATGATGGAAGTCAGCAGAGCTTTTGCTCATTTACTAAGCTCTGGTGTAACTGCACTTGCAAAGTGCATAGTCTATTTGCCTTTAGTAAATCAACCCCTAAGTCCCAAGAATATATTTGAAGTAAGGCCCCTTTCACACTGGGGCGGTTTTCAGGCGGTACAGCGCTAAAAATAGCGCCTGTATACCGCCTGAAAAAAACCGGCCCCATTCACTCCAGTGTGAAAGCCGGAGGGCTTTCACACTGGAGCGGTGCGCTAGCAGGACCGCAAGAAAAGTCCTGCTAGCAGCATCTTTGGAGCGGTGAAGGAGCGGTGTGTTCACCGCTCCTATACCGCTCCTTCCCATTGAAATCAATGGGAAACCGCGGGGATACCGCCCGCAAACCACCGCTGCAGCGGCGCTTTGCGGAGGTTTTTAACCCTTTTGCGGTCGCTAGCGGGGGTTAAAACCACCCCGCTAGCGGCCGCATACCGCGGGTAAAACGATGGTAAAGCAGCGCTAAATATAGCGCTGCTTTACCGTCGCCGCCCCGCACCGCCCCAGTGTGAAGCCAGCCTAAAGAACTGCAGGATTCCTATAGTCTTTGTGTACAACAATTTCTGTCTTTATCTAAACTACCCTTAAACCTAAATCCACTGGATGTGCTATATCTGTGCTAAATCTCATTGCTGATTATTTTAGATTGTTGTTACAGTAAACACATTAGTAGCAGACATGGATGGCCTATAATCTTAAGTATTTCAGATTTGTTATTTTCAGTGCACACCCTGGTAAAAACAGGCCTGAAGTGATTTATTAACCTTTACTCAATGATGTGTTATCAGATGATCTTCTTGTAAAGTTAACAATTTGCTTTCAGAATGTAGAAATCCAAGATCACTTGTTACCATTGCTGACCTATAAAAAGTACATGCCCCAGGGGCCAGGGCTGCTATCCTAAACCTTTTTACCTAGCAATTCAGAGACCCTGAATACGTTTATAGACAAGTCCAAAAAATCCAATGTCCAATGCTGTATGCTTTTTCAAAGTGTAAATCCTCAGTTTTCAAAGCACTTTCAGCAGATGATTTAATCACTTACTGCATATGCGGCTTCTTTATCTTTTAGTTCCTCCCTATGTTTCTGTTAAGCTGGTGCCATGATCGCTTCCTATAGGTTTCCTGTTAGAGGGTCACTCCCTTCTCTTGCAGCATCCTATGGAGCCACCCTTTCATGCAGGTATTAAAGTTGTGTCTCCCTGCACTGTGTGCATCAATAGAAATACATGAACAAGACAGTCCCATGCTACACCCCCCACCCCCTTCCTTCTTCAAGCTAACATGTAAGAAGCCTTGATTTGTCACCAGCAATGCCTATACTGGCCAAGGGCACCTCCAACCAATCTCCTGCAACAGGAAAAGGATAGGGTATGCACACACCTGTAACAGGGAGAAACTCTGCCATCTTAAAGCGGGACAGTACCTGAAATTTTTTTTTTTTAAAGCCAGCAGCTACAAATACCGCAGCTGCTGACTTTTAAGAAATGGACACTTACCTGTCATAGGTTCCAGCGATGTGGGCAGTAGAGGCCGATCAATTGATCGGCTCTCTGCTGCTGCCGGCGCCATTCTCAGTGAGGGAATCAGGAAGTGTCGCCTTTGTGGCTTCACTTCCCGGTTCCCTACTGCGCATGCGCGAGTCGCGCAGCGCAATGAGAATCGTCAGCGATGTCTGCCGGGACACGTGTGTGTGTCCCGGCAGACAGCGTGCCAGGACAGGAAGTGGCGTAAACTCCCGTGGGAGTTTATGCCTGGAAGTGGGTGCAGATACCTGTCTTAGACAGGTATCTGCACCCCCCTCCCCCCAGAAAGGTGCCAAATGTGACACCGGAGGGGGGGAGGGTTCCAAAAAGCGGAAGTTCCACTTTAGGGTGGAATCCTGCTTTAAGTCATTCACATTCTTTTGGCCTGAAGCCTTCCTCCAGAAATAAGAAAATGTTCACAAATATGGACTTTTAATGTTCTTTACAGTGACAGAAGAATAATGTACAGTCCTTTACATCATGACTTTAACACTCAACGTCCGGACAAACATATTCCGCACAGTGCATCTCCAACACAAACTTATACCGCGTACACACGGTTGGACTTTCCAACAGGAAATGTTCGATGTGAGCCTGTTGTCGGAAAGTCCAACCGTGTGTATGCTCCATCGAACATTTGCTGTTGGAATTTCTGGCCACAAATGTTTGAGAGCAGGTTGACAAATTTTCCGCCAACTTCACTTTGTTGGCGGAAAGTCCGATCATGTGTATGCGGCATAAGAATAGCCATCCAGTCTTCCAATGTCCTCAATGCAGGTCCCCCATTGGTGGCTTCTCCAAATGAGCTTGTTTAGGCCTACCCCAAAGGGTTCTCTTCCTCATGCTACAGATTTATATGTTAGTATACTAGGGATAGCCTAGTCCCATCACCCTCTTCTGACTCTAGGTCAATGGTTCTCAACTCCTGTCCTCAGGACCCACTAACAGGCCAGATGTTAAGTATTACCTTGGGGAGATGCAGACTAGAATACTGCAATCACTGAGCAGCAAATGATATCATGTGTGATGTATTTCAGTTATCTTGCAAACCTGGTCAGCATTCGGAATGTTACTAGTTTGTAAATGTTTATGACCTGACAGATTCTCTTTAAAGGTGCTAGAGAAGCCAATAGTTATACATTTTGATTAGATGTCTGTAGATTGAATTCCCAACTTGTGTCTCAAATCACTTGGGAACTCCAGATGTGACATCACTACATATGAAATCCTATGTTTATGCCCCTTGTTTTGGCCGTTGGGGGTCCTATGTATTTTTATTTAACATGCGAATGAAGCAAAAGCATTAGGAAAACCTCTACTTCCACAAAAGAAATGAGACTGAATGTGTTAGGTAGGAAGTAATGGGATCTTTGGTGGGGAAATTTTGAAAATGAGTTCCCAGAAGATATAAGAAACTAGAAATCCCCCCATTCCACACTCATAGCTAAAATATTAGTTATTCATGGAATGTCGCAGCTGGCTACACATGTTAAAGTCTCATTGTATGATCTACTTTACATTTACCATCAATATGAGGGGCGAGAGCTTTCTTTATTCAATATAAAGATATATAAATTTTGTTTGCTTTTAACATTCGATTTTGGAACGAATTGACTTTTCTGAACTAAAACGTTATGCACTGTTAGCAATGTGTACATTTGAGAAAAAAATTCCATCCTGTCCCTTTGGAAAATTAACATCAATAGGACCCCACTAATGATTAGAAAAATTAATGAATGTTCTTACATCATCCTTGCAATGAAAAATGTTGAACAAAATTCTACTAGTGTATACCCATCTTTAGACAATTACGTTAGAATTAGGTTACATTCACACAGGCAATTATGGGCATACAGTGAATTCCTATTTCTTAGCCCCCGTACACACGGTCGGAAATTCGACCACAAAATCCGTCAGATTTTTTCCGATGGATTTTGTCCGACACTGGTGTTGCATACACACGGTCGGACAAAGTTGCCGGAAAATCCGATCATTCTGAACGTGGTGACGTTCGTTGCGTAAGACGGAACTACGTAGAGGCTAGTAGCCAATAGCTTTGGTCTGGTAATTTGATCTGAGCATGCGTGGCACTTTGTCTGTCGGAATTCTCTACACACGATCGGAAAAAGTCCGATTGGATTTTGTTGTCGGAAAATTTGAGAGCAGGATCTCAAATTTTTTCCATCGGAAATTCCGATTGAAAAAGTCCGATGGAGCCTACACACGGGCGGATTTTCAGACAACATGGTCCGGTCGGACATTTTCGGTCGGAATTTCCGATGGAAAAAATGTGAGATCCTAACAATCAATAGATTCTCGTGGCTGGGATCGCAGATGTATGCGGATAGCTGTGGCTGGGAAGCTTGCTTAAAGCAATGACAGAAGCTGTGACTGTTTGCACATATGGGCACATCCAGTGGTTATCTGAGGTCAGGGGCCAGTAAGTGATCCTGAACACAGAAAACTGCATCCAGAGTGGACAGAAAACTTCAATGCTTCAAAAACTGCATGGTATCATTAACGTAAACAAATATTTGGTGACACAAACAGCATTAAAAACCTGACAAATTATAACCTTTACTCTCTCTATCCAATGCTAAATAATACTGTCAGAAAACATGAATCAGACTGAGACAGAAGTACAGTTAAATCTCACTTGTTTAATAATAATAAAAAATGTAAACAGAGTAAACGTAGTCAAAACACAGCCAGAGTTCAGGAAACGGAAAGGATAGTCAGACAAGCCAAAACATCAGGGAGCCAGAGATGAGCATAGTAGAACAGCAAGCAGGATCTGGAGCCAGAAGGAATGTCAGCCAAGCAAGTCTTTAACAGGAACACAGGAGAATGTCTCTAGAGATGTGACCAAGGCGAAGGCAGAGATCAGCTGGACGGCTTAAGTAGGCAGAACTGATGAGCAGGATATCATCAACAGGTGAGTCACTGTGGAGAGATAGGAGCTGGCAATTAGCCAACAGCTGAGCGGCCAGCTTTGAAAAGGAAGGGCTGAGCCCAGCCCTGACAAATGCATACTGTAGGTTTAGCTGTAAAATAACATTCATAGATCAAAGTTACGATTTATTAAAAACTGTAGCTGAGGACTCAAAGTACAAAACAGATTCTCAGTTAACCAGACCAGGGTACCAAGATATACACTATATTACCAAAAGTATGCAATTGCACGCACATGAAATTTAGAGACATCCCAGTCTTAGTCCGTATGGTTCAATATTGATTTGGCCCACCCTTTGCAGCTATAACAGCTTCAACTCCTCTGAGAAGGCTGTCCACAAGGTTTAGAAGTGTGTCTTTGGGAATGTATGACCATTCTTCCAGAAGCACATTTGCGAAGCACTAATGTGGACGAGAAGGCCTGGCTCACACTCTCTGATCTAATTCACCCCAAAGGTGTTGAGGTCGGGACTCTGTGCAGGGCAGTCAAGTTCCTCCACCCCAAACTCTCTCATCCATGTCTTTATGGACCTTGTTTGTGCACTGGTCCAACTCATTTAGTGGAGGGGGGATCATGGTGTGGGGTTGTTTTTTAGGGGTTGAGCTTGGCCCCTTAGTTCCAGTGAAGGAAACTCTTAAGACGTCAGCATACCAAGACAATTTGGACAATTTCATGCTCCCAACTTTGTGGAAACAGTTTGGGGATTGCCCACAACCCCACATCATAATACTCCCTCCACCAAATGATTTAGACCAGTGCACAAAGCAAGGTCCATATAGACATGGATGAGCGAGTTTGGGGTGGAGGAACTTGACTGGCCTGTGCAGAGTCCTGACCTCAACATAATAGAACACCTTTGGGATGAATTAGAGCGGAGACTGAGAGCCAGGCCTTTTTGTCCAACATCAGTGCCTGACCTCACAAATGTTATTCTGGAAGAATGGTCAAACATTCCCATAGACACACTCCTAAACCTTGTGGACAGCCTTCCCAGAACCCTACTGACTACTGGGATACCACTAAAGTTCATGTGCGTGTAAAGGCAGGCATCCCAATACTTTTGGTAATATAGTGTATATACCTACATATTGTATACAAAACAGACCCACAAAATATAAACATGATTTATGTGTGCAGGTAGCGGCTTATTGCTCATAATAATACATCTGGTGTTTACCTATGTGAGCATAATCTACACAGACAGCAGTAACAAACTAAATATAATGATGATGTCACATATGTTCACATCTATAACTTTAAAAAAAAATCATATTTACAGAAAATTGTAGATATTCCCATATGATGGTAAATATATTATAAATAATGATGTCCCCTACTTCTACAATTAGGATTTTATTTAAATATATGGTGGAGCAAGCACCGACGAGCCTAAACCTAAAATAACCATTCAGAAGCTTTCACTTATATGACATCAGGGAATTGATGACCTATGAATGGTTTCTATGGGTTAAAATACATCATTACTTTTTGTGATAATAATAATAATAATTTCTGCCCTGTATTTATATGACCTGCACAACCATAAAACATGACTAAGTACATGAGACCTGAGTTCTGGCCTTATTCATTGAGCTGTTGCCTTCTCTAGTTTTTTTTCCAGAGGCTGTATAAACAATCATACTGGAAAAAAAACCCCCAAAAATGTAGGCTTCTTCATTTAAACATACAAACTTGATTGTTTTATATAGGCTATAGTAATGATAAGAGCAGGTAGGTGGACTTGGACATACCAGTACAACAATCTCCCTAAAGAGGTCCTAAGAGATACATGAAGGTAGTGTGCTTCAGTCAGCTCCAAACTGTCAGCAACTGAAACTTTAGTTTTAAGAGAATAAAGACAAACATACTGGGCATTCAAGCAGAATACAGTTTAAGAATAGCAAAGGCATGGAGAAAACATGTAACTTAAAAATAGATGGTGGTGAGACAACTGCAGGGCTGGTCCAATACATTCTTCTGCCTGGGTCCAAGAATGAAATGTTGACCCCAAAAAAAAAAAATTCACGCCCACCAAAAATGTTCCCATCAGTGTGGGTGTCAGTGCGAATAAAATGCACATGTTCCCAAACCCGCAGAAAAAACACGCTGTGGGTGCTGTTAACTCTTAGCCCCCGTACACACGGTCGGACATTCCGACCACAAAATCTGTCTGATTTTTTCAGACGGATTTTGTCCGACACTGGTGTTGCATACACGCGGTCGGACAAAGTTGTCGGAAAATCCGATCATTCCGAACGTGGTGACGTTCGTTGCATACGACAAACTACGTAGAGGCTATTAGCCAATAGCTTTGGTCTCGTAATTTGATCTGAGCATGCGTGGCACTTTGTCCATCGGAATTCTCTACACACGATCGGATTTTGTTGTCGGAAAATTTGAGAGCAGGATCCGAAAGTCCGATGGAGCCCACACACGGGCAGATTTTTCCGACAACATGGTCCGATCGGACATTTTCCGTCGGAATTTCCGTACGGGGGCTTAGACCCCTTTAACACTGGGGTGTTTTGCAGGCGCTACAGCGCTACAATTAGCGCCCGTAAAGCCCCATGAAATAGCGCTGCGAAACTGACGATAAAGCGCCGCTAAAAATAGTGGTGCTTTACCGCCGACGCACCCACCGCCCCAGTGTGAAAGGGGCCTTAATGGCACCCCCATGTACTGAAAAATACTGTGTGATTTGCTGTACACATAAACGTGAAAGCGCCATGCAGTTTTGGTTCAGCCACTTTTTAAAAAAGTTTCAGGAAACACAGGTACGGCAGCCTATTCGAATAAATCGGCTGCTTTGCCGCACACAGAACTACTTAGATATGAAACTAGCTTTATACCTTGTGTGTTTCCATGGGCAACAGCTTCACTTAAATCTCAATTTTTGCACATCAGCTCCATTACTTTTGGGTGGGCTGGAGGGGCAGTTCTCTTTAGCCAATGATCGGCACTTGATGAGAGAGACTTGCCCTGAGTAAATATAGTGCAGTCCACTATACCTGCTGATAGTGGGATGCACTTTATTTAATCAGGGCAAGTCCCTCTCATTGACAAAATGTACAGTACACATCATGTACTTACTACTGTAATCCTGACAGGAATGGCTACTCAGCAGCGCTGGTCGTGGAGGGTGCTCTTGCTATAAATTCAAAATGTAAAAAGTAGGGGATAAAGCATCACTAAAAAATATATAAATAGGTAGTACACCGCTGACTCAACCAAGTAAGGGGTGGGGTCCCTAGAGCCAAAGTTGCCATAAATACAAAAGGGTGTAACCTGAGCTCATAGAGAGCAAAAGTTAACAAAGGGGTTCCATGTAGCATGAGCCCAAAAATGTATTGGTACAAAAATAGTAATTGATCACCAAAAGAACACATAAATCATAAACCTTCATACCATAGTTAAAACATTTGTGACAACATTGTCAAGAAGGTAAATTAAAAAACAGCCCGGGCTCTCAAGCATACATACAAGCACACAAAGGGGCTAGCATTAATGACCAGTAGATAAGGCTAAGTATAGCATCAGATGACACCCAATAGCTAAACAGGTATGGAAGAAAAACATTTTTTCCCATAAACATTGGGCAAAATGAGGGTCAAAACGGGTCAGGATCCAAGGATATGAACTGGTGTAATACTTCAACAATGGCACTAATTAAAGGAGCGTCATCAAGTTGTATAAAGTCATATGGGGATGCAGCTGCAATGGATTCATGCAATCATGGACACGCCAACTGATAGTCTGTATACTGCCAAGATGACATGGATAGAGAGAGGGGCAAACATTAAGTCTCAAGCCGTTTAAGGCAAGTCACACAGCAGCACTGCAGTTCAGGGTATATGATGTATGATATTGCGGGACCTCACTGTCACATGCAGATCTGCGGTCCGTCCGAGACCATTGTACGTGATTTCCGTTGTTCTCCTTCAGTCAGACCTCCGGAGGTGTTGTCAGTGTCTGTGCTCTCAAGTTCCTTGTGGTGCTAGCGAGCTCCATTTGGACCAATGGAGACCGGGTCACATGACACAGTGATGTCAATCCGTTTCGCTCACTAGGTCACGTGAGCTTCGTCAGGACATGGTGGTAGTCGAATTGTGGGCTTATGATAGGAGGTAATGCTCCTTGCTTCTAAATTTTAACCCACCAGAAACCACCTTATTATACAACCAGTATCATGGTTTAGCAAATAAAATGAGACAATTAAAAAATGTGAATACATTCTGGATCTAAAGTTATAATGGTCAAACTTTTAAAGTACATTCAGTCCAGCTGGGAAATCCATCCAGGCATTCAAACTAAATAAACACAGCAGTAGAAATCTAGATGGTATTTGATTTAAGCGAAAAGTTAAAGGGGAACTCCGCCATTGGCGATTCTCCTCACAGAGCTCATTATCATTTCATTTTAATTTTAATGTATGATTAGGTCTAGGGGTCAAAGAATACTTGCACACTCAATTCAGCATTGAGTCCCTTGGGGATCATCGTATGTAATCGATAAATCCACACTTTTTCCCTAAGCAGGAGGACTGTGTCAAAGTCCCTCCTGTGTTTGGACAAAGTAAGAGCAAAAAAGCCCTTCAGGTTAAAAGACCATTGGGGGAAGAATTGTGGAACCTATCAAAGTGTTGGGCAATAGAGCCATATTCGGGGTTGTCCTTATTTTTGCTTTTATTTGTATTTCTTATGCTACTCAGATGTTCACCGATGTGGATAAGCAGATTGACGTTTGGTCTTACCAACGTACAATTTTTTGCAGGGACATTCGAGAATGTATAAAACCCGTGCTGTGCTGCAATTGATAAATTGTTAAATCTGATATATCTTTTTACCATGCGCATCAGTGAAATTATCTGTGCGCTCTACAAAGCGACAAATGTGACAATGTGCACATGAAAACATAACCCTAGTGAGGGCTATGTCCGTCAGACAGATTTTAGATGGAGTGTGTATGAATTCAGAGTGCACCCGGCTGTCCTTGAGACTTCTAGTTCTCCTAGAGACCAATAGCGATCTCAGACAGACAATTCAAGAAAGGTCAGGAGATCGGGTCAAGATAGGACAATGTTTGGTTAAAATTGACCGAACTTCATCCCATTGAGACTCATAACGGGTGATTAAACGTACTGGGGAAGGTTGAGACTGGGTGGATTGAGATTAAGAGTCCTGTATCGTTTTGGTACCAATGAGATCCTCATGTTTAGCTGACGAGGCCCTCCTACGTGCATGCCTAATATTTTTTGAGAGAATAACCCCTATTTCTAAATCGCCTATAGAGCTCATTAGATTCAGATTGATAGGCCACCTCACTGGAATGGTTCTTTTGGGCCTTGGGCCTTTAAGTGATGGAGGATGGTGGCTGGAGGCCAGGAGGAGTGTGTTGGCTGCTGTTACCTTCTTAAAAGTCCTGGTTTTCAATCTGCCACTACGGGTAGATATAGAAAGGTCAAGGAAGGAGATGGTTTCAAAATCCCAGGTATAAGTAAGTTTAATATTCCTGTCGTTGGCATTTAGTTCAGACAGCTCCTGTGCTTTTCCGGGAGAGCTGCTCCACCCAGCTCCGCTCCCCAGTCCAGCACCGCTCCCCACTCCCCAGCAGTACAACATGCAAGGATGACACTGCACACTAGAGGGAGGGAGGTGTTGTCAATACCGATTGTACAGCAGCTCAATGGTAAAGTTATTGACAGTGAAACCTCCAGAAATTGATGCACTGTTCTTCACACATCTTACCCAGCGGATACTCAAACATAACTTTTGTTTTACACCATTAAAACTATATTTGCAATATATATTATTTCCCCACTTAATCTGCAGCTTAACAAAAAATTGGATAGTGGCCCCTATAATTGGAGCTAAGCATATTAGATATATAAAAATCAGAATGTTAGCAATACCCGTCTTAATCCTCTATAATCTTTTCTTTTTTGGTCAACTGCATATCAGCAACAACCTCTCCTCTTCTCCTGTACACTATAAATCACTCTGCTCTTCTTATTACCATCTATCTTTTTTTCCTTACTATTATTGTCTATTTCTCTCCTTTCTACCGAAAAATCACTTTCCTTCCCCCAAGAGAAAAATTGCTATGTTTTTTCTATTAACTTCTTTAGCTTTGCCATCTGGCCCCTTTCTAGTAGGTTCTTATTCACTTTCTAAGATTGCACATTTCTTATCTAAATCAAAATAATATAGCACTGCAGCCAAATTAGTGTATAATATTATTTTGTTTTTGATACGGCCTATGCAATATTAGAAGGTGAATGTACCCTGACCGATGACATGATTAGGTACAGTCCAATCTCTTGGCAATCTAAAACAGCCATCTATCTGGGGAAGAACATGAGGCAACGTGGGTGGATATTAGAATTTGGATTTTGATATTCATCCAGTTGCACATCAGCAGATATTTTTCTGCTGGGTGCTGGTGACAAAATACAGGGTTTTTTTAATGGATGACATATGTTAATATCACAAAGGGTTAGTTGTATATACTTGTTTAAAGCTGAACTCCAGGCAGTTATGTGCAAGTTAATGCAGCTGTATATTAATAAATATATACTTAATTTTTTGGGGGGTTTAGTTATACAAGCAGTGTAAGTTACTTAATTTGATTTGCTTTCAGCCTTCTATAGTATCTGTACAGCAAAGCTCAGACTGGGTGAGTGAGAAGCAGCACAAGTAGCATGCTGTTAGGACTTCAAAGTACCTTCAAAGTAGTCCCCTTGTGAAGCGACACACTCTGCATTCCTCAAAAGATCAGATTAAATTTGAAGATAACACTCTTTCTGATTTTCTATCAAGATTCAAGGCACCATCTTTGCAGAAATCTTTCTCACTCCAAATTTCTCCGTTAGAATCTGGTGCAGTCTTTTCCTGTTCATGTTTAATTATTCTGCCATCATTCACACACTCAATCTTGGATCTGAGCGTACGAAAGTTCGCACTCTGTCAACAGTTGTATCCATCCTTTGTGTTTTTGGCTGCCCACTTTTTTCATCATTGTGGACATCTTCCTGCCTCTCCTTAAACCACTTATGCCATTCGAAAAAACACTTGATTCCTTCATGGAATGTTCACCATAAGTCTGTTGTAACAGAGCTAAACTTTCAACTGCACTTTTTCCAATTTTCACGCAAAATTTGATGTTAATCCGCTGCTCCGGATTCCTGTCACTCATTTTCCGGCAACAGTGCAATGCACACAAGTGTTATTTCTTCTACTACTCCATAAAGATTGCGACTCAGACGAGTACAAGTTAGAATATGTCAGACCACACTCGAGTGCAAATGGCTGTGTTACCCAATGCCATAGTGCTACATCGCGGGCATTCTGAGAATTTTATTGTCACACCTTTTACAGGTATGTAAAACTTATAACTGGATGGACAACAATGTAAAACAACTCCCTAGTATATATTAAATTTGTGTATGTAACTGTTTACCTGGAGTTCAGATAGTCTCAGCATTGGAGATAAATATTTTATTCTTGAGGTCTGGACAGTTTCCATCACCTTTTTTTGGCGTCCATCCATATTAAGATTTAAGGCCACATAAGGCTCATATCTCTATAGATTCTGACCACTTATAATTCTTTAAACTCCAAAAGCAAAATCGTTCACTGGATTCCTGATATTCTGCTATCACAGTCATTGCTACTTCATGCTTGTAAAATGAGCAAGTTAGTAACTGTCTGCTAAAGTCTCCATAGTAGCCACTAGGGAAAACATCAATTAGGATCGGACTACTTCACTCAGCCAAACTAATCAAGATAATAATAAATAGGGGGAGGGCAGCAGTCCCAGTGAGATACAAGCAATCGGTTTGCAATCATCTCCAAAAAAAAATAAAAGAGAACTCCATAGTCTCAAAAAAAAAAAAAAATCCATCTATGGCCAGTTTTAGACATCGGAAATTGATTGGCATTAATGCCAATCAATGCAAATCCCTAATCGCAATAAATTCTAAATTCTAAATAGTCCATTCAATGATTGAAATAAATAATTCTTCCTTTCTAATTCTTGTAGAAGGGAGGGGCCGATAGTGACGTTCAGCCAGGCACTGTGAGTGTGTACACGGCGGCGCTACTCTGGAGGTTTATATGTGCATTTTAAAAGTTATTTCTTGTAAGTGTAATTTATCATTCTGGGGGCTTGAAATAAATTGGTATACAGAGTACACTATGGTCTCTATACTTGTTATTTTCATGTCCTGAACTCATGGAATCTTGAGCAAACCTGGGAGGTGATTAGTGATTAGTTTTCTTTGGATGCAAGTATACAAGTGTGCTGAGTTACCATTAGAAAAGAGCTATTTGGAGTATCCACTTTGATTGGGAAGAGGAAAAGAGAGCAAAGGACTCGTGGGGAAATCCGATTATGTATTTTGAATTCATCTGGGAGGTGAGCACGCATTTTTATTGGTGGTAGTGTGCACTCCTTTTGAGGATGAATAATCACAGTGGTGAAATTGTGTAGAGACACCGAGCATAAGAAGGTTTTTCTCATTCATGCTTATTTATTTCAATCATTGAATGGACTATTTATAATTTAGAATTTATTGCGATTAGGGATTTGCACTGTATTTTATATTCATAGCACTACATTTATTTATTACTATCAATTTTGCTACTAGTGTGGTATATCACTTGGAATGTTTGGCAGCGGTGCAAGTTTATAATTGAGTTATCGCATTTATATCACGTAATTATTTATTTATTTATTTTTTTAAATTGGCGCTGATTGTTTTTTCTCACAATGCCAATCAACATACATTAAATAAGCTATATTTCTACCCAAATAATCTCTCGTTTCAGAAATATATTTATCTAATACAATATTCCAATATAAATAACTATGCAGACAAGGGTCTTAAACTTATTTTTCATTTTGTAATTCAATTACATTTTCAAATAATGTATGAAGTAGTTTAATAATATTACAATAGTTTAAAACAAACAAACGGAGAAAGCGTTTGTTGATTTAAGGATTCCATACCGCAGCATAAAACACACTCATGTTTTTTTCCTTCTCGCACTTGATTGCACTGTAATCCAGGATCATTTCAAACTGTGGATTATAAAATTATATTGCTTAAGAAACTTCTCAAACTTTTCCATTCGTAATGGCACAGAATCAGTCATTCGGCAGTAATTCTTTCCCAGAGCTCATATAAAAAAGGTCATTGGCTTGATAGAAAGGAATAAAGAACAAGTCACAAAACAGGGCAGAGTGAAATGTGGAGCTGGACAAAACTAGAGAAACCTGTAAGACCAAATGAACTGTGATCCTGCACTATATTATTTAACTGGAACTAAGTTTGTTTAACTCTATAGTATTCATAGACAATGTTCCTTCTAAGGTAAGTGTTTGTGAGGAGGTGTTGGGTAACTGGAGAACTAAATGGTCTTTGTTCTGGAAATGGTCTGCCACCCAGAAACAGCTGTTGAGTAAAGTGCTAACCTTCCAGAGGTCTGTAAAGAGTAAAACCGCCTTCCTGTCATGGAAGGAGGGCACCCAGCAAAAGAATCACACCATCCATGCGTACATCATGTGGAAATCCCTGTCATCTAAAATGAGTAAAGTGGCCAGATCTCCCCTCCCTAATGATTTTTGCACAAAGCTTACATACGCTTCAACCTATAATCCTAGAAAGAATAAAATGTGAGAGCCCTTTTTTATTTTTTAAAAACATAACAGACATAAAAGACGAGGTTGTATTGCATAAATATATACCGAATTTGTCAAGCCTCAAAACGTTCCCATGAAACGGCAAAAAACCCATAGTACCCAAAATTGTCCAAAGGTGATATTTTAAAAGCCTTTACAGGTCTTCAGTTATAGTTAACAATGAATCATGGCTTGAAAATTCTTGCTGTTACTCTAGCGTGCATGGCAATGTTTTAACACATGGTCACACCAGACATGTGTATTTGTGTTCGTATGTGCTTGTAGAAAAAATATAGCCCTTGATTCTTGCCAACATCCTTATGATATGGAACACAAACAAAAAAGTACCCCCTGGTACATTGGAACTTTAACGGCAAGTATACATATTACAAAAGATAGAATATAAAAAATATGAAATGTATTGATACATAAATAAAGATAAAAACATTGGTGCATACATCACCATAAGTAACTATAACAGAACATGATACAGATGTGGACCTGAAAACTGAGCCTATGTTGATACATAGTTCTATTCCCGTTGTACGTGGAAGCAGAGAGTTTTTAAAATAACGTTGAGTTTTTTTTTATAAACTTTATTTTTTAAAACACTTTTTAAAAATGAAAATTATTGCTATCACAAGGGAGCTAAGAAGCCCCCTATGTGATAGCATAGTGCAGGAAGCTGTTTTTCTAGAAGGATATAGCAGGGATCTATTAGACCACTAAATGTCCCCTCTGCACTCTGTTGAAGATGATAGAGCACTGACTGTGATAACTGTGAACCCGGAAGTGAACAGCGCTGAGCGCTTCTAGGTTCATACTCCCCAGGAATGTTTGCTGATCCCTTGCTGCTCTATATCCTGACAGGGACAGTTGAGTCCAGGCGGGTGGTGGGGGGTAGACAGGTGGGCAACTGCTTCCTAAGCATGTACAAGTAATCAGAGGCTTCTACAAGAAAGCTGGCAGTCAGAAAAAAATGCCATGCTGCAACAGTTACAGCAATGGCAGAAAAAGGGTTAAAGCAGATTTAGGTCATAACTAATTTACATTCAGTTTGCTAGAGTAGAGTACTGTGTATCATGAACAATTGCAATTTTTTTAAAATAAAATGCTTCTTTTCTTTTTTGTTGCAACTAAGTGCTACTAATCTTCTGCAGTCACTTCCTATCTACATGCAAGCCCCAGTGGCTGAATGGCATGATATTTGTCAAGATAGCCATTTGTAGTCTCCATTAAAAGCTCATGTGACAGGGTGACAACACAGGAGCAAAACTGAGAGACAGGCATAGAATATTGTCACCCTCTAGCAGGAAGTACCTGAACAAGGACATTCTTTTAGAAATACATTATTTTAATAAAAGCTTCAAATTTAAAAATGCCAAAAATTATTTTAAATTACATTACTGTGTTAATGCTTTTATGAGATTTTAGTGTTTGGTTTTACATATACTTCAATAAGACATACAAAAAAAGGCTTAAATAATCCTATAGCATTATAAAGTATTTTCATTACATTATAAAATTTACAATACACTGAAAACTCCAAAGAAAAAAAGAGTTCTGGAAAAGAAATTGAGTATAAGCATGTTGTAGATGGCACGAGAAGTTCCTTGTATCCTTTTTTTAAATATATTCTGAAGGCAGGCCAAACAGAAACAGTGGAATTAAAAACAGTCTCATGTTGTAATGGTAGAACAATTTAAAGCATCCAACTGGTTCATTAAAATCCCAAAGACTTTTGTTTAAAGATCTCCAGACAGAGAACAGAAATACAGTTTATATGTTATAATGCAAAGTAACAATTTTTCTGCATACGTCCCTTACTAATTTATATTTTTTTTGAGCAATTTAAAAAGAGTCTTTGTAATGATGGGACTTAGTTATGAAAAGTGTGATAAGAAGAAGGCTTCTTAAAACAACCAATCGACTGTCCATTTTGTAATTCAGAGTTTAAAATGAAACAAATATTCTGATTGGTTGTCAGACGCAATAAGAAATATTCCTATTAGCACACATTTCATATATAATTTCTACTAAAACATTGTACCAAACATTATTCTATAGAAACAAATTATCCAAGGTCTGGTGTTACCCCAACATCACCTCCATCCTTAATTCAATACATATATACAAGGGGTTCACCTTTATTCATTACCATTATTCTAGCTTCCCATTATTTCAATACGGTATATATTAACTATAGATAGTCTTGGAATGTTGAGTTGCATTTTTCCATTCTTTCCACATTTAGGATTGAAAATTTGCTTATGAAAAAAATTGAATACGTATGATACATCTACAATATATCAATCACACCAAAGACCAGTATAGCACCATGGACAAAAATGGACACGGGATGTCCTTTTTTTGAGAGTCAAGTTTTTTATATTCAAGTAACTGGTACAGACGCACATATCTGGCAGTAAAATATTTTTATGCCCGGAATCATACATGCATACTTTTAATAATGTTTGACACAGGTATGTAATATATAAACATAACATATAGCAGCATACTGCATACTTAAAGCTGAAGTTTACTATATATTTTTGGGGTGGATACAGCACCAAACACCTTAGTTATATGTAATGGTGTATACCTTATTAAGTGAAGGTGGCTGCTTCTGCGAAAAATCATCCCTGCCCAATCAGGGATATCCATTCACAGAACACAATGCATTGTGGGAGTATACTAATATGAGCAGTATGAATGACAGGTGGCGCAACCTTTCTCAGTAGCAGGTGCTGTTGTTAACCTTCACACTGCCGGAAAAAAATGCTGCTCAGGGCAATATCCAGGAGACACTAAAAAGATCATTTTTAGCAAACGCAATCACCTGCAGCTAATTGGATGCGCACTATTATACATAACTATTCAAACCCTTCCAAATAGAAGTGAAAATATAAGCTTAAAGTGCTTGTACGCCTTCCTGTTTTTTAACCACTTCAGCCCTGGAAGAACTGGCTGCTCAATGGCCATTTTTTGCGTTTCGGCACTGCATTGCTTTAACTGATAATTGCGCGGTCATGCAACATTGTACCCAAACAAAATTGACGTCCTTTTTTTATCACAAATAGAGCTTTCTTTTGGTGGTATTTGATCATCTCTGCGTTTTTTATTGTTTGCGCTATAAACAAAAAAAAAGAGCGACAATTTTGAAAAACACACAAAATTTGGTACTTTTTGCTGTAATACATAGCCCCAATGTTTTTTTAACCGCTTCCCGACCAGCGCACGATGCTGACAGCATTCACTAGCTGACAGCCACGCCCCCCACAGTTAGAAACACGCCTCTAGGAACATGTAACCCCTACACTGCCACCTAGTTGTTAACCCCTTCACTGCCAGTGTCATTTACACAATACATCAATGCATTTAAATAGCACTGATTGCTGCATAAATGACAATGGTCCCAAAAATGTGTCAAAAATGTCGGATGTGTCCGCCATAATGTCGCAGTCACAATAAAAATAGCTGATCGCCGCAATAAAAAAAAAATTATTAATAAAAATGCTATAAAACTATCCCCTATTTTGTAAACGCAATAACTTCTGCGCAAACCAATCAATAATCGCTTATTGTGATACGTATCGGCCTAAACTGAGGAAAAATTTTTTTTTTTTTATATATTTTTGGGCGATATTTATTATAGCAAAAAGTAAAAAAGAATGTGTTTTTTTCAAAATTGTCGCTCTTTTTTTGTTTATAGCGCAAAAACTAAAAACCGCAGGGGTGATCAGATACCACCAAAAGAAAGCTCTATTTGTGGTAAAAAAAGGATGTCAATTTTGTTTGGGAGCCACGTTGCACGACCGCGCAATTGTCAGTTAAAGCGACGCAGTGCCGAATCGCAAAAAGGGGCCTGGTCCTTTGGCTGTAAATTAGTCTGGTCTGAAAGTGGTTAAAAAAGCTAATTTTTTCCTTAGTTTAGGCCGATTTGTATTCTTCTACATATTTTTGGTAATATAAATAAAAAAAGCGTATATTGATTGGTTTGCACAAAAGTTATAGTGTCTACAAAATAGGGGATAGATTTATGGCATTTTTATTAGTATTTTTATTTTTTTACTAGTAATGTCAGCGATCTGCGATTTTTATCAAGACTGCAACATTATGGCGGACACATTGGACACTTTTGACACATTTTTGGGTCGATTGATAATTATACAGTGATCGGTGCTATAAAAATGCACTGATTACTGTATAAATATCACTGGCAGGGGCAAGGTTAACACTAGGGGGCGATCAAGGGGTTAACTGTATTCCCTATGGGTGTGTTCTAACTGTGGAGGATGCGAGTGACTATAGGAGCAGAGAAATTGTGGTTCCCAGCTCGTAGGAACTCACAATCTCTCTCTCCTCACAGAACTGGGATTTGTGTGTTTACACACACGTCCCTGTTCTGTCTCTCATGCCCGCGATCGCTCGTGGCCGGCGGTCATTGCGACCGCCGGTTACGAGCATCAGCACCCCTGTGCATGCGCCCGCTATCCCACTTAAAGGGACCAACATATAGCTAAGACGGTTTGCAGGATTGTGCCGACCTGCCGCAGTGTAACGACTATGGCTGGTCGGCAAGTGGTTAAATAAAAATAACAAACATGCCTGTACTTACATGCTCTGTGCAGTGGTTTTAAACAGAACAGCCCAATCCTCCTCTTCTGTGGTCCCCCGCTGGACGCTCCAAGTCCCTCCTCCTCATCGGTTGCCCCCATGGAAAATCACTTTCCCTCGGGGCACCAGGTCAGGCTCGCTCCTCGCTCCCATGTCATAGGATTTGATTGACAGCAGCTCCTGCTGTTATTAATCTATCCAATGAGGAGAGAGACAGCACCTGAAGCCACTGCACTCATGCATGTCGCTGGATTGGATCAGGCTTATATAAGAAAAAGGTGGGGAGTTTGGGGGGCAGCTGCATCACAGAAAGTTTTTACCTTAATGCATTAAGGTGAAAAACCCTAGAGCTTTAGAACCACTTTAAAGCCTATCTATGGACAAAAGCCTCAGGAAAAAAAAAAACTACCAATGCTTGCCAAATCATTTCAGACCTTTCACTAGGGCAGTGATGGCGAACCTTGACACCCCAGATGTTTTGGAACTATATTTCCCATGATGCTCATGCACTCTGCAGTGTAGTTGAACATCATGGGAAATGTAGTTCCAAAACATCAGGGGTGCCAAGGTTTGCCATCACTGCATTAGGGTTTTGTGGATTTTAATTACACCTTTAGGCTGGCCATACATTATACCATTTTCTTATTAAATTTCCTTTGGGTTAACCTTCAAATATGTAGTGCAAGGGCCTGCCTTTTTTATATGGTTTTGGTAAATTTAAAGGAAAAATGTATATTGTATGGCCAGCCTTAGTCTTGCTCCTATTATATGCAAACAGTGTGAAGGACTAACAAGACAACAAGAAGAACATTCTGTTTATAGGTTGCATCAGACCAATGACCTTCACAAAACGGCTGAAAGACTCAGTGAAATATTGGTCAAAGATTTTGAGCTAATTATTGATTTTAGTGTGCAGCATCTTCTTATTGATTTGTACAGTAAAGACACACACGGTCTACCAGTCATTCTTTTCCACTGGCCAGGAAAACCACAGATTTTTTTTTTTTAGCATATTGCTTTCAGTATAATATAGACTCTGGCTTTATAACTTAAATCATACCAATTTGCTATTGCATAGCGTTGTGGGTGTACTGTGAAAAATTCAGACATAAAAAAGGGGACAAAGGTGCTGAAAGTTTGCAAGTGGTTTATTGGTATAATGGCTGAAGATATCAGCCATAACCTCGGTATCGTTTCTTGCAGGTCTTTTTTCAGCCCCCCGGTTTTTCTTGGGCTTACCGTTTTTGCCCGGGAAACAGTTTGACAGTGCCGTGGGCTGTCCACATTTAAAGAGTAGATACTTCTATGGCCTTAGAGGACGGGAGCCGATGTCATGACGCCACTTCCGGTCCAGGCTGGAAGTAAATACGTTTTTTTTTTTATTTTTACGCAAAATATAAAATTTTCTTTTTGATCTATTGCTTTTAAAGGTAAAAGAGAGCTTTGGGGCCTTTTTGACCCCAGATCTCTCCATAAAGAGTCATACTTATTTCTATTACAAGGGATGTTTACACTCCTTGTAATAGGAAGAAAAGTGATAAAAAAAGAGGGACAGTGTAAAAATAAGAAGAAAAAAAAAAGAATGAAAGCACCCTCATCCCTCCGTGCTCGAGCCCAGAAGCGATCGCATATGTAAGTCACGCACGCATATGTAAACGGTATTCATGCCACACATGTGAGATATCGCCACGAACGATAGAGCGGGAGCAATAATCCTCTGTAACTCTAAACAGGTAAACTGTAAAGGCGTTTAACGCTACCCGCCCATTGTCCTATGATGTCCGCAGATAGGATCTCCCATCCTGGGCGGGCGTCACATGATGTCCTCGGCTTCCAGGCAGTATAGGGGGTGCGCGTGTTACAGAGCAGGACCGTGGATCTGTGTGTGTAAACACACAGATACATGTCCTGTCAGGGGAGAGGAGACAGATCGTGTGTTCATACTATGTATGAACACCGATCGGTCTCCGGCCCTAGTTAGTCCGCTCCCCCTACAGTTAGAATCACTCCCTAGGTATCACATTTAACCCCTCGATCGCCCTCTAGTGTTAACTCCTTTCCTGCCAGTGACATTTATACAGTAATCAGTGCATATTTATAGCACTGATCACTGTATAATTGTCAGTGGTCCCAAAATTGTATCAAAAGTGTCCGATATGTCCGCCACAATGTCACAGTCACAATAAAAATCACGATCTCCGCCATTAATAGTAAAAAAATAATAATAAAAATGCCATAAATCTATCCCGTATTTTGTAGGCGCTATAACTTTTGCGCAAATCAATCAATATACGCTTTTTTTTTTTTTAAAATTTGGGATATTTATTATAGCAAAAAGTAAAAAATATTGTGTTTTTTTTCAAATTTGTCACTCTTCTTTTGTTGATAGCGCAAAATATAAAAAACGCAGAGGTGATCAAATACCACCAAAAGAAAGCTCTATTTGTGCGAAAAAAAAATGATAAAAATGATAAAAATGTAATTTGGGTACAGTGTTGCAGTGTCATTTAGACACATTAGGGGCATATGGATGGCCACTAGCATGCACCAGGGCTCTTTCTCGTGTTTTTATACACATTGCTGTGTGCTTGCTTTACCCCCAGTGCCTGAATGCATATTATTGTTATATGGACCAATAGCAGGGTGCATAAGAAACTAAGCTGCTTATAGTGTACTGTATGTAATCCCCCCAACAATGGACATCTCTTATCAGGTCCATTTTGTTCTGTAAAATCACTGAACGCATTGTTATATCTGTTTGATAAGTGTAGAAACCATCTGTTGATCCTGACAGAAATTCAGAGCTATCTTTTGCTGTTTATGTATACTCTGCTTGTTTGTTTTGAAATCCCAATAGTGCTATCAGCCCTGTCCATTTCTCACTGTGGATTACAGAATACATTCCCCTATGTAATAGAGGTGGGTTGAGGATAGGGGGGAGGGGGCTGGAGGGTTCTGTAATCCACTAAAGAATGTGCAAGTTGGCAGGAGAAACTAGAGCAATGGGATGGGGGGGGGATGTATTCAGCAAACCCAAAAGTATCAAAAAACTGTAGTTGCTTGTGAGCAGCAAAGCAGCAGTGTTTGAAGACATGGGTCACTAGAAATGTTCTTCTGTGACTCCTGTGGTGGGTCACTTTAACACATTTAAAGTTAATCACAGGTATGTCTGCATTTCCACATTTTACAGATGTCCCAGAATCTGTGAGGGTGGCTTGTATATGCACAAAAGTCAATTCCCACTATATCATTTAAGTTCATCACAATCTCTTATCCCCATAGATAAGAAAAATTTAGGCATACTCCAGTTAGGCCTATTATCCCTGATTAAGACTGTCCTGTTGCTGGCCAAATTTACACTGCTGTAGCCTATGCATTCATTCTTGTAGTAAAACCTCATCTTTGTGATCTTTGTCGTAGTAAGTTGAGGTCCCACCTTGCTCATTAATATTGTTCTTCTGCTGGCCCAGTTTCCATTGCTGTTTTATCTGTAGTCTCTTTATTCTTGTAGAAAAGCTTCCTTTACTCTGTTTTTAGTACATTTTGCCCTATTATGCTTGAATAAAACTGTTTTGCTACTGGCCAATTTTACACTGATGTACAGCATCTTCTGCAGTACCTGAAAGCTCAACCATTGGTTAAAAAAAAGAACTACCTTTCACTCTTTCTAACTGATTGTTTACTTATCTAAATCTATGGCAATGTGACATTCTGGTGGGCTCCTTGTTCGATTGTCACATGACTGTGAAGAGAACACTTCCTGTTGATGGCACCAGGGTTGAAACTGGGGGGGCATGTGCCATATTGAGTGGTGAGAGCAACATTACTACTCCTGTTAGCCCAGCGCTGGAAGGGAGGAGGAGAGACCCAGAAGGTGCAGGGGGCCTGTATGTCGTCAGGTGCTCAGAGAGGGAGCAGAGCGGAGCTCTGGTGAGGCAAAGATGTGTGAGAGCCTGATGCAGGAGAGGCTATGCTATGCTCGGGAGGACACATCCGCGCACTCTGCCCCTGCCCACCAAGTACACTCCCTCTAAGCAATTACTATTTTTAACTGCTTTATTATAGCTTCTGAGGAAAGTTATTTCAAACATTTTATGGATTAAGCAGCATGAGCTATGCCATATTAATTTTGATATTAAAATGTGCTCTATTGGCCATTTTGCATGCATAAGCTATTCATATTTTTCTTACGCTTTTGGGGTCAATAACTATAACAGGTACTTGCAGAATAAAATACTCATTGTCATTTTTGAGTATCATTTTACTCTATTAAGGTGTAAATGACAATCAGAAATCCATTGCCAGAAACTTGACCAATTTAAGTAATGGTTAAAAAATGGACAAGTAGAAGTTACTAGCAGTGAAAAGCACATGTTAAAACAATTAGGGGATACAAAGGTATAGATAACTGAATGTATATGCAAACTTTGACTTTTCCTGTTAAAATCAAACTTGGCCTTCCTGCCTCCTTCTGTATTGGCTCTTTATTGTGATGGACAGCCTCAATTACCAACAGGCAGGCTACAGAGTTGGAACGGTTGAGGTCAAGCTCACCTTGCAGACAAAGTAAGTTTGCATATAAATGTATTATTTTACAAATTCTGCTATGCTCAAGGCTTTGATGTGCAAATTTTAATAATGATGACTTCTGTTTATATATTTTTTTATATGTTTAAGTTGCAGTTTAAATGACCAAGGATTATGAAGGATTTAATTACCAAGTGCACAGGGAAAATAAGTGTTTTTTTTCAAAGTGCAGATGACGAGGCATCAGATGTCAGATGCCCCAATGGAAAATTGGATATGCTTACTAGAAATTTTAAGTAAAAAGAACTGAAAAAACATTAGTAGGTACCACACAGAAAAGGTTTTTGGTCCATAGACTACCTGCTAAATGCGTCTTCTCTTTTTGGCATCCCAATAAATATACCAACATTAACCTTTATTCATAATAAAAAAATAGGTGGACTGGACTATTGAAGAGACTGCCATGTTAGTAGAGACAATACCATGCCAGACCGTCCACCATTTTAGAGCACTCCTATCCTATGTGCGACACCCCCATGATTCAAAGAATGTCATATCAGAGAGTATGCCATACTACTTGATTCATCGATGTGAAGTGTTGACTTTAGTGGAGAGAGTTTCTTCTTCCAAATATCTTGGCATTCATATTTTGGATTATGCCACATGGAAGATGAACACAGCAGTGATCATTTTTTTAAAAAAGCACAGAAACAACTGTACCTTTTGTGAATATTTAAAAAGACATATATAGCAAAGAAGTTATTACTGTACTTCTATTGTGGTGCAATAAAGAGTGTGCAATTGTACCATCACAGTATGGTATAGCAGTAGTACAATTAAAGAACTTTCAAAGGATTTTTACAGTGGCAGAATCATTGGTAGACAGCTTCCTGTTCTGGAAAACATTTATCATACTCCTTGTTTTAACAGAGCATTAAATATGGTGAAGGATCCTTCTTATCTTTGTCATTGTCTGTTTACCCTCCATGTTAGAGGCGTTATAGGACAATGAAAGCCTGCCCAGTGAGGCTAAATCAATCACTATATACAAATATAATTTATAGACTTTCTTTTATACAGGATGTATTATTATTTTTGTATTATTTTATTATTTTGTAACTGTGTTATTTGTGTAACGCACCATTTAGGGAATGCAAATGTTAACTTCATTGTATGTTTTTATACAATGACAATAAAATATTATTATATTATTATCATTACTACTATAATTATCATTCGTATAATTACCGTACATGCTAGATACACAGAAAGGCTCTCTCCAGCCTGCCTTTCTTGGACATTCTCAGTATCTGTCATGTGACTTGTGATGTCATTAAAGAACCAAAGGGCACATGGAAAGGCCAGACCAGTGAGAAGCATCTTTGTAAACTAACATATTGAAATGTCCATTCCAGACAGAGGCAGCAACAGACATTGCAGCACCAATGATAACTGGAAAATATCCGAATGCATTTGAGAAGTTGGAGATTCAATAAAAAATTCACCTGCACAATTTGGGAGCCCTTACATGTCTACACTAATATGCCTGAATTACACCAAGGCACCTGCTTAAATTCCAACTTCCACAGGAGTATCTATAGGACAAGACCAGCCTTTTTCAATCAGGATTCCTCCTGAGATTGCTAGAAGTTCCTTGAGCAGTAAGCAATGGCGCATTGACATTCTACTTGCACTGACCACCAATGCCAGGGAGGCACATTTCCACTAACCATTAATGTAAGTCGACACCCCAATTTTTTAGTTTCACGATTATTACAAAATAAAATAGCAAGGATAACTTGTCACAAATGTGTGGCAGTGTTGAATTTTAAGTCTGTTAACTTGCTGCACATTTTCACTGGCAAGTTGTTCACTTGAAACACAAGTTCTAGTTGACACTTTTCCAATTTGTAACAAATTTTCTAGCAAGAGAAAAGTTGCAGTGGTGAGTCTACAGCAAGAGCTCTGCAGCATGAAAATTAAGCCACAGTGACCCCTGTGGTGGGATGACTATTGCATAACCTAACTGAACCAGAACTTGCAGCAGACTTGCAGAATGTTGCAAACAAAGTTGATCTGGAATCATGCAATGTGGACTTGCTGCCATTGTGGAACAAACTTGTGAAGCCTGGCAATAGCTTAGCAAGTCATTTTCAAACTTGCAGCACAATTGCTTGATATCTGGGAAACAAATATCTGCCCTGGGTGTTTAACACTGTAGGTAGGTCTCATTCTTTTTTTCTTGTATTTAAAACTTTTCTACATCTAACGATGATGGTAATGTGCCATGTGCTGTAGGATAAATCATTATTATTAGGGGTTTAATGAGAACATTATTTCAAGGGTTCCTCAGAGGTAAGAATCTTGAGAAAAGCTGGGCTAGACTGAGAGTTCAGCAGAGGACACCTGTCTACACCAATCGATGATAAGCAAAATGATATAGTTATGGCCATGGCTAATCCAAAGACAAAGATCATGGAAAGATAATATTCCAGTGTGTATTTTTCAATAAATGAATAAAATGTTCTCTCTTGAGACAGATCCTCTTTAGGCATAGTAAGCTGTATTTCAACAACACACTGCCTGCACCCATACACTACAGCCATATCAGTTTTCATCCAGAGAAACCTTATACACAAGGCTATACGTATTATGCTGTTGGTATCATGCTTTGGAAATCAGCAGGAAGGAATTTGATGCTTTTTTCTGTTACCTTCAAGGTCTGTTTTGAAAATCTGATTTATGGTATATAATAAAAGCAATCTTGTAGAAATCGTTTGCCAATCTCTAAAGTATTTACAGAGAAAATGGTTGAAACAACCCCAAATCAGCATCAGGACCATGGGTCCTTCTGGAAAATATCAGCCCTCCTTTAAAGAATCAGTCCACAATATTGTCCAAAAAATTTATATTTTTGGCAGATGCTGAAGAGTTGGAACAAAACTACAAATTCTTATATCTCATTAGACTGGGGTTCCTGGGTCTGCACACCTGCTGTGGTTATTATCAGAGGGCCTACGCTCCCTGTTGGATGTATATTCTTTTTATATTATAGATAAAAAAGCAACAGGAGAAGCTGGAACACACAAGGGTGAACGGGAACTAAAAATTATTTTCACAGTTCAGTGAAGAGGGTATAGAGACATGTAGAATAATTCACTGTGGGTTTTTAATCATTAAAAAGCTTAGGGGAAACATGTTCCCTATGTTCATTATAGGGAACATCCAAAATATTTTAACTGTGCCTACCCTGAAAATGATAACTTTAATCTTGAATTTATCCTGAAAATTAAAATGTGGTCTTCTTAAGAACAAAGAACATGGAGGAGAGATAGGTATGCTTTAAGCGCATATTAAATAAGGGCAATAGCCAATACATCCCATTGGGTAATACATTTAAAAGAGCAAACAAAAGTCCTGGATGGCTTAACTCCAATGTAAAAATGCATATAAAAGCAAGGAGAAGGCCTTCAAAAAATACAAGGTTGAGGGATCATCATCAGCATTCAGACTTTATAAGGAATGCAACAATAAATGTAAGGGTGCAATTAGGGCAGCTAAGATAAAACACAAAGACACATAGAGGAGAAAGGCAAAAAAAAAAAAACTTTAAGTATGTAAACAGTAAAAAAGGGAGGACAGATCATATTGGCCCCATAAAGAATGCGGAAGGTCATCGGGTTACAAAGGAGATGGCGAAGGTATTGAATTTATTCTTCTCCTCAGTCTTCATGAGGGAATCGGGGGGATTCATTAACCAAAACTGCAGTGTTTATCCTCTTCATCACAGGAAGCACCTCCATGGTTAACAGAGGACAGAATTAAAATTAGACTTGGGAAACTTAACATTAATAAATCACTGGGACCAGATGGCTTGCACCCAAGGGTACTTAGGGAACTCAGTCAAGTAATTGCCAGACCATTGTTCCTAATTTTTACTGACAGTCTGCTGACTGGAATGGTACCAGCTGATTATAGAAATTGTAGCACCAATATTTAAAAAGAGCCCAAAATACATCCCTTGGAATTACAGACCAGTTAGCCTAACATCAATAGTATGCAAGCTCTTGGAGGGGATGATAAGGGACTTTATACATGATTTTAGTAAATGAGAACGGTATCATTAGCAGTAATCAGCATGGAATCATGAAGAATCGTTCTTGCCAAACCAATCTATTAACCTTCTATGAGGAGGTGAGTTGCCATCTAGATAAAGGAAGGCCCGTAGACGTGGTGTAGTTGGATTTTGCAAAAGCATTTGACACAGTTCCCCATAAATGTTTACTGTACAAAGTAAGGTCCGTTGGCATGGACTATAGGGTGAGTACATGGATTGAAAACTGGCTACAAGGGCAAGTTCAGAGGGCGGGGATAAATGGGGAGTACTCGTAATGGTCAGGGGTGGGTAGTGGGTTCTGTGCTGGGACCAATCCTATTAACTACTGACGCTCGCCATATAGCAGAATGACGGCGGATACACTGCAACTACGATCTCGGTAAAGTGTCTCAGACGGATACTCTTTAACACGTGATCAGCCGTGTCCAATCACGGCTGATCACAGTGTAAATAGGTAGAGCCGTTGATCGGCAATGCCAAGCTGCTGCTAACAAAGCAAACAGAATATTGCCATGCATTAAAAGGGGATTAACTCCAGAGATAAAACGATAAATCTCCGGCTCTACAACACTGTGGTCTGGCCGCACCTAGAGTATGCTATCCAGTTCTGGGCATCAGTTCACAGGAAGGATGAACTGGAAATGGAGCGAGTATAAAGAAGGGCAACAAAGCTAAAAAAAGGGTCTGAAGGAAGTTAGTTAGAGGAAAGGTTGCGAGAACTGAATTTATTCTCTCTGGAGACGAGACGCTTGAGAGGGGATATGATTTCAATTTACAAATACCGTACTGGTGACCCCACAATAGGGAAAAAACATTTTTGCGGAAGGGAGTTTAACAAGACACATGGCCACTTATTAAAATTAGAATAAAAGAGGTGTAACCTTAAACTACGTAGAGGACTCTTTGCTGTAAGAGCGGCAAGGATGTGGAATTCCCTTCCACAGGCGGTGGTATCAGCGGGGAGCATCGATAGTTTCAAAAAACTATTAGATAAGCACCTGAACGACTGCAACAATACAGGGATATTCAATGTAATACTAACATATAATCACACACATAGGTTGGACTTGATGGACGTATGTCTTTTTTCAACCTCACCTACTATGTAACTATGTAACTTCCTCATATGTATGTATGCATAGGTACGCCTGTGCCTACAGCTTTATCGAAACATAGAAAAGTAACAGCAGAAAAAAACAAGTGGTCCACCAATTCTGCCCCTTTTTTATCTTTTTTAATTGTTTATATATATATATATATATATATATATATATATATATATATATAACATTTTTAAAAGTATTGGGACACCTGCCTTTGCATGCACATGAACTTTAATGGCATCCCAGTCTTCGTCTATAGGGTTTAATATTGAGTTGGCCCACCCTTTGTAGCTATAACAGCTTCAACTCTTCTGGGAAGGCTGTCCACAAGGTTTAGGAATGTGTCTATGGGAATGACTGCACACAAGTGCACAAAGCAAGGTCCATAAAGACATGGATGAGCGAGTTTGGTGTGGAGGAACTTGACTGGCCTGCACAGAGTCCTGACCTCAACCCGATAGATCACCTTCGGGAGAAATTAGAGTGGAGACTGTGAGCCAGGCCTTCTAGTACACATCAGTGCCTGACCTCCCAAATGTGCTTCTGGAAGAATGGTAAAACATTCCCATAGACACACTCCTAAACCCTGTGGACAGCCTTCCCAGAAGAGTTGAAGCTGTTATAGATACAAAGAGTGGGCCAACTCAATATTGAACCCTACGGACTAAGACTTGGATGCCATTAAAGATCATGAGCGTGTAAAGGCAGGCAGTCCCAATACTTTTGGTAATATAGTGTATATATATATCTAGGCACTGCTGCGTCTGACAGTCTAAGCAGATTTGGAGTGAGATTTGGTGATGTCACTAGTGTGCTGTTTGCAGGTCTCTTTGCTGGAGATGCTGACATGAGGAAGGAAAGCCCTGCCTTTAACAAAACAGACACCCCTTTACGAAGACACACGGCAGAACAAGGCATGGTAACTGATAATGGAGAAAGTTTAGCTACAGAGATAGGAGTCCATAGGAAATACTGGTGGCTAATTCTTTGCCTTTTGCTTTCTTTTTTTGGGCATGGCTTCCAGAGTTCAATTCCTCTTTAGAAACCCATGCCATAATTGATCCAATGGTGACCTGAAACATGGAGGATTAGTCAATAAGGAATTGCATAAAGCAAATGTAATATGCAAGGAATAGTAACCCATAGCAATCAGTCCAAAAATCTTTTATCTGATCTGGGTACGATAATCTAAAAATCTGATAAGCTGATATTTGTTACGCATTTGGCACATCATCATTGTTCCCTGCTGTTTTTCAATAAGCCTGATGTGATGGTGTATGATTTCTGTTCATTGACATGTCACCGAAAATATGTTTCATGTATTTTATCAAAAAAGCATTGTAACAATTTAAGTCCAATAACACAGATCTGTTATATGATTTCTGAAATGTTCTCCATAGAAACGTGAAATGATCAGTGAAATGAAAGCTGGCATTAGACTTTAGATGCATGCACAGCCGGAACGCAGACTAATCTATCCTTTACCAGATTTGTTCATAGACATCATGTGCAGTATACACATCCATTGTTTGGTGTATTAGCTCCACACATGGGATTACACCCCAGGGTCAGGGTACCGCATGAACACAGAACAAAGCAAACACATAACGAAAAAGACTGGCACATAGAATGGAATAGAAAAAACTGCCGACCTTTATTATCAGTTCAGAATGAATGCATCAGAAACTTGATCAATAACTATATACTGTACTCTGAATATCAAGAGTATAACATTAGGACAGTCACCCATAATGATATAAAGTAGTAATCTTAATACAGCTGTCCTCCCCAAAAAATAGGTGGCCACTTAATAAGGCTGCAAAAGATAATATAAAAAGGGGTAAATGGGCAAAAGTTTCCTAAAGTGTGGAACTGTTGACTGGCACGTGAGACTCCTCTTTCCTAACCTATATAACCCGGGGAGCCCTAGAACCTTCACCATCTGCACCCAGTCTCTCTCCAGCCAGGTAGCTACAAGTAAAACCAGCTGACAAATAAGTAACCCTGCTGCTATTACTTTTACTATCATATATAACAGCACCTCCACATAGAGTAATTGCTTAATTGCATACACTCTAGAACGTGGCTCAAATTTAGCACCATCTGGCTTGACAAACTTTGATTGAAAAATTGAAGGAGCCAACTGAAAAATGGTCAGCCAAACAGTGACTGCGTATTATCAGATGCATTCCCTGTTCAAGTATTCAAGCCAGCTACTGAGGTTTTTTATTCGCTTTTGGCCAGGAGTCTCCAAACCTTCTAAAGAAAGGACCAGTTTACAGTCTTTCAGACTTGGTGGGGGTGGGGGGGGGACAGACTGTGCCTGATGGGAGTAAATAGTTTTAGTAAATGATTCTTTGGTATAGAATAGTGACCCATTTTTGTTCTCGGTGGAAGGAATTATTCCCCATCATTGCTGTCATTGGCAGGAATAGCGCACCATTGTTGGTCTCAGAGGCAGAAAGAATGCCTCAAAAGCCGGATAAAGGCCCCAGGGCCACAGGTCGGAGACCACTGCTCTTGGCTGATTTTTCCTCACTGTGCTATAATCAGCCAATAGAAAAACAATTTCAGACAATCAGGAAAGGAGGGATTATGTCATTGTATTAAGGTAGACATAGTAAACAGGAACAGGCATGGACTGGCCATCGGGACTACCGGGAGTTTCCCGGTGGGCCAGTCAGGTGCAGTCCTGGAGCCGCTCCTCTCTGACAGTGAGTGATCGCAATTTCACTCCTGTCAGGAGGAGCTGCTTCCGTCACTTGCTGGAGAGAGCATTAGGTGTTATGCTCCCTCCAGCCTGCAGGGGGAGATAGACAGCCGGCAGACATTCCTCCCTCTCTACCCTTATCACTTGTTATCACATGACTGGAGAGAGGAACGAGAAGCTGCCTTTAAAAACTGAGAGTACATGTGGGAGGGGGAGGAGAGGGAGGACACTCTGATGTGAAGGGGGCTGCTGATTGGGACTCTCTGATGTAAGGGGGAGGCTGTTGGGGACTCTCTGATGTAAGGGGGACGCTGTTGGGGACACTCTGATGTAAGGGGGACGCTGTTGGGGACACTCTGATGTAAGGGGGACGCTTTTGGGGACACTCTGATGTAAGGGGGATGCTTTTGGGGACACTCAAAATTAAAGTGGGCCAGTCATGATGAAGTCCAGGGCCAAATTTTTATCCCAGTCCAGCCCTGAACAGGAATAATGTCTAGCTACAGGTATCTGACTTTTGAAGGTAAAACTGATTTTTTTCAGAGCTGCTACCAAGGGATTGCTAGAGAACTATGGCAGTAGAAAAGGTGCAATAAAAGGCTTTCAAACATTTCTACATACATGTACTGTAAGAAAAGATTCTGGAACAGCCAAAGGAATAACAAAGGTCACTTTTGACTCCCAGGGGTTGCTAAAATCTTACAAACTGTTGCTCCCTCTTTCTCAGCCATCATCTAAAGCCTAGTTCACACTAGCAGTTTTTTTTTATCGTTCAACCCAGCGGCTGAATGAAAAAAAAAAAAAAGAGCTCGGGAGGAGATTCTGTACTAACAATCCAATGATAGTACAGCGAACTCCCCTGATGAGCTATTGTGTTCTGACAGGTGGACAGCCCCCCGCCAGAACACACTGGTCATCGATCTCAGCCATCGGCAGACCTTTTTCGGTCATACCCCTTCAACAGAAGCTGGACCGGCTGCTGTACACACAGGCTGAATGTTATCCGGTTTCTATTGAACTAGTTGATACCGCCCAATATTTATCCCATGTGTACGGGCCTTGTTGCTGCCTTTTCAAGAAATGGATGGAACATCAGTTCTTTGACAATGTGCAAAGTTTTTTTGGACTGGCCGGTATATTCCTTTAAAATTTTAAACCTTCTTGAATAAAATATCATTGGATCTTATACTATGTGGAGCCTCCTTCTTCTCTTTTGAGTGGGACATCCGTGGACAGGGGAGGTGAGAGGACAAGAGGGAACATCCATAGCACCATTGTGTATCTAAGTTACTGCAGTTCAAAGGCCCTGGCAGGGTTATCAGCCACAGGCGCAGCTGACCTTTTCTAACGGTCTAACAATCTAGTAAGCAGGCATTTTGTTTATGGTGATGGTGACACGTGGTGACAACAATACATGGATTTCTGAAACTTGTGGATCTTGATTGGGACTAAGGAGTGTGACGTCTCTATTGCCCCGTACACTCGATATTCCGATGGAAAAAGTCCAATCGGATTATGTTGTTGGAAAATTCGATCGTGTGTGGGCTCTAGCAGACTTTTTCAGAAAAAATAAAAACTTTTTACGGAAAAAATTTGAGAGCAGGATCTAAAATTTTCTGACAACAAAATCCGATTGGACTTTTTCCGATTGTGTGTAGAGAATTCTGACGCACAAAGTGGCACTCATGCTCAGAAGAAATTTGGAGACAATAGCTATTGGCTACTGGCCTCTACGTAGTCCAGTCGTACGTTTTTACGTCACCTCGTTCAGAACAATCGCCTATTCTGACAAATTTGTCTGACCGTGTGTATGCAACACAAGTTTCGGCCAAAATCCGTTGGAAAAAATCCGACAGATTTTGTGGTCGGAATGTCCGACCGTGTGTAAAAGGCATATCTCTTCACCACCTTGGCTCTACTTTTCTTTCTCCGCTGCATGAGACTTTATTGAATATGTATATATATATATCTCAATATTTTAAATATGTATGCTGACATTTTTATGTTTGAAATGTTAACGCGCAACTTTTTTTCTTGAACCTTTGACAATGTACATATGTAGTACATGGTGCAGTGGCTGTTCAGACTCGCTTACCTGTCTTGGTATAATGAATTGCTGGGTGTTCAAAAGGGAATGTCTTCTTGACAAATGGATGATTTTTTTTGTTCTGTTGGTGCTTATTGCAGGCTTGTTTGGGGTCAGTGACCAATAAAATATTAAAGTCAGAAGCCTCTAAACAAATAATATGATTATGCGTCTAGCAGTATCCTCCACATTTTGTCTTCTAATATTACACAAAGTAACAGGTTAACTTCATAGAAGGAACCACGGGCTTCCTGTATGTGCCCCCCCACTTCCCTGATTTGCTACCAAGAAGAAGTTCTCCTGTCCCTAGATACTACTGTATTTCTAAATGCAACTAATGTTAGTACCTGGTTATGCCTTGGTATTAGTTTCTTTTTTTATTTGTATTGCAAAAGCCAGGCAAAATCAATACAATAAAACGATTACAGCACAGAAGAGAAGCTACCGTTAGACCATACATTATTAACATGTTCAAACATAGTACAAAGCTTGTGCCATAGAGCAAAGGATATGGTCAAATAAAAGAGAACATATTATGGCTCATGTAGTACTATAGAAGGTTTACTAAGCTGCAGACAAGTGCAAGTCCAACCCTGTAAGTCCTTCAATTTGTGTGTGTGTGCACATTGGTGTATCAGTCATGTAGATGCAGAGGACAAGCATATGTTAGTAGTGGAGGAAGAGGTGGGGGCTGAGTAAGTGGGAAAGGTGAGTAAGATGAGGGGTGGGTGCATGGGAGTATATTATGGGGAACATGAAAGTGAAAGGGGAAATATTGGTATTCCAGGGTGTATTGGAAATCCAGCCTGTAAAAAACAGTTTTTCTGAATTTCTCTACTTGGTTGCATAGTGAAGAAGTGAGATCTTCCATTTGCATAGTTTTGTTTGTTCTATAGAACCACTGCTGACTGCTCTAACATCAGTGGGGACATCTTCTCCCACAGAATTGAACACTTTTATTTTTTTCCACCCTCCGTGTCCCATTGCTGAGATTTCCCTTTACTACCTGTCCCACAGCCAATCAGAAAGTGAGAGGAAAATACTGCAAATTAAGGGAATTCCTTGGGGACCCCCAGGTCCTCAGAACCAATTTCCCCATTGAAAGATTTCCCCTTTATTACTTTTCTGGGGACACGACTCAAAATTTGGGATTTTCTTTTACTTTTACTGATAGACAGATAGAGAGGGTGAATCTCCTTAACAGGGGCACAGAAAGCAATAACAAACTGACATGTATTCTAATCCCTCTCCACTCTATCTAAAACTTAAAATAAGTTTTTCATTTAGTTCCGCTTAAAGTAAATGAATCAAAAGAGATTCTTGTAGTTAGATATATAGAAGGTTAATATTAATAGGTAGCTGATTAATAGGTAGGTAAATAAGTAGATTGTGAGAGGGATCCAGAGGTAGCACTAGAAACCAGTTTTGTGTACTGAATGCGCATATGCTGCCAAGAAACATGTTGACAGGAGAAGAGAAATTATCTCAACTGTCTGCTGCTGCTTCCTCATTGACCAATCACATGCTCAAGGGATTAAAGTGATCAGACTGGACTGTTTAAAACCTAGCTCCATGCTCCCCTTTCCTTGAGGCCTTCTATCAGCAATCTGCTATGCTTTTTTACCATTTTCTGATGTCTCCTGGCCAGTCATATGATGTGCAGGGTCCTCTCCTGGCGGTGGTTGGTCCTGGATGATACTGAGAGCAGCACTTATGTAATGACGTCACTCTCTTCACTAATACATTGTGAACCCCAGTTGAAGTCTTTGTGGACGAAACACGCCCGTTGTCTACAAGCCCGATCCATGTTATTCCGCCTTCTGAATATTCCATGTGATCACATTTTGGTGATATCTCATTGATGCTCATCTATTCAACAATGTTGTAAGTTCTCTACTTTTAATGAAATTCGTCATCAAGACGGTTTTACACTATGTGGAGGCTCTCTGTCTTTTTCATAAAATGTGGGAGCCCATGATTTATCAAGAGATTTACTTGGTGTGGAGAGTCATGGTGTTTAAACCCTTTGAGATTCTTACCGGACCAGCATTCTGATGCTTACAATTTTATGCTTGTTTGACTTAGTCGAGTCTTTGCATTCTGGTAAGAGTTTTTAATCTCTCTCCTGGGTGGTGGAGGCATGTGTTATGGTGACTCCTTTAATGGACATGGTTTGCTCATTTGAACACTTTTGAAACAGACTTTGTCCTCTATCTATATCTGGACTGTACCACCGCAAGGTGGCTATCCTATATACACAGTTATTCTGTCTTATTGAAGGTTTCTCCTGAATTGATTGCACATATTCACTTATTGCGCATTGCACTTTATTTGTATGGTGTTGTTATTATTCATTATAGTATATTTATATGTTCATGATTGGCCATATATTCTTAGCGTTGCATTTTATTACATAATAAATAGTGCAGAACGCTGTGCTCGGGAGGGGATGGGAGTGATGCCTTGTGCTCACAATATTTCCTCAGTTCTCCGCGTTGAGCGTTACTCATCTGGACAACAGGGATGTAACACATGGAACCCAGTACATTTGTACTCTGCTCTTCCCTTTTTTGGGTAAAGTGCCACTTTAAGGGAATCCCTTGGGGCCCCCTCAGGCCCACATGCTTAGTGTTCACAGATGAAGATTTCCAATTTTCCTCTACTTTCTCTTTCAATAACAATGGTAAGCAGGATAAACAGAGGGGTGAATCTCCCTAACGGGGGCCAAGGGCACCAAATAAAACCCGACAGGCACTCTAATCCCTCTTCACTCTATCCAACAAAAAAAAAAAAAAAAAGTTTTGCCTTTATTCATATTTTATCCCTTGCAGTGCAGTCACAGCCCCACTGCAAGGAATATTTTCTTTTACCTGCCCAGAGTTGGGCTTTAAGGGCATGCCTACAGAACACCCCTGAATTCAGTGTTCAGGTCCGCATGTGCATTTACATGCATTTGTAATGTGTATGCAGTGTTTTTGAAATATATATAGATAGATATATCTATCTATATATACACTATATTGTCAAAAGTATTGGGACACCTGCATTTGCATGCACATGAACTTTAATGGCATTCCAGGCTTAGTCCATAGGGTTCAATATTGAGTTGGTCCACCCTTTGCAGTTAAAAAAAAATCTTCAAATCTCCTGGGAAGGCTGTACACAAGGTTTAGGAGTGTATCTATGGGAATGTTTGACCATTCTTTAAAAAGTGCATTTGTGAGGTCAGGCACTGATGTAGACAAGAAGGCCTGGCTCACAGTCTCCACTTTAATTCATCCCAATGGTGTTCTATCGGGTTGAGGTCAGGACTCTGCAGGCCAGTCAAGATCCTCCACCCCAAACTTCTGGAATAATGGTCAAACGTTCCCATAGACACACTCCTAAACCTTGTGGACAGCCTTCCCAGAAGAGTTCAAGCTGTTATAGCAGCAAAGGGTGGGCCAACTCTATATTGAACCCTATGGATTAAGACTGGGATGCCATTAAAGATCATGTGCATGTAAAGGCAGATATCACAATTCTTTTGGTAATATATATATATATATATATTAAAAAAAAAAAAAAAAAAAAAAAAAAAAAATATATATATATATATATATATATATATATATATATATATATATATATATATATATATATATATATGGTCAAAAGTTCCTTTACACCCACATGAACTTCAATGGCATCCTAGTCTTAGTCCGTAGGGTTCAATATTGAGTTGGCCCACCCTTTGCAGCTATAACAGCTTCAACTCTTCTGGGAAGGCTGTCCACAAGGTTTAGGAGTGTGTCTATGGGATTGTTTGGCCATTCTTCCAGAAGCACATTTGTGAGGTCAGGTACTGATGTGGACAAGAAGGCCTGGATAGCAGTCTCCGCTCTAATTCATCCCAAAGGTGTTCTATCAGGTTGAGTCCAGAACTCTGTGCAGGCCAGTCAAGTTCCTCCACCCCAAACTCGCTCATCCATGTCTTTATGGACCTTGCTTTGTGCACTGGTGGGCAATCATGATGGAACAGTAAGGGTCCATCCCCAAACTGTTCCCACACAGTTGTGAGCAAAAATTGTCCAAAATGTATGCTAACACCTTAAGAGTTCCTTTCACTGGAACTAAGGGGCCAAGTCCAACCCCTGAAAAACAACCCCACACCATAATACCCCCCCCCCCACCAAATGATTTGGACCAGTGCACAAACAAGGTCATAAAGACATGGATGATCAGTGCCTGACCTCACAAATGCGCTTCTGGAAGAATGGTCAAACATTTCTGGTCAAACATTCTCATAGACACAATTCTAAACCTTGTGGACAGCCTTCCCAAAAGAGTTGAAGCTGTTATAGCTGCAAAGGGTGGGCCAACTCAATATTGATCCCTACAAACTAAGACTGGGATGCCATTAAAGTTCATGTGCGTGTAAAGGCAGATGTCCCAATACTTTTGGTAATATAGTGTATTTATACATTTATATATTTTAAGCTCTTTGAGGGTAGGGACTGATGTGAATGTGCAGCAGACTGCGTGATGCTATCATGTCAATATGGACCACAATCTCTGAGGAATGTTTCCAAAACCTTGAATCTATGCCACGAAGAATTAAAGGAGTTGTAAAGTCTCCAGATTTTTCACCTTAACGCATTCTATGTATTAATGTGGAGTTCCACCCAAAAATGAGGGTTCCAGCTCCCACTTCCTCCCGGGGCACTGCGGTACCAGAAGCAAGTTCACCTCTCCCCCCTCCCTCTCGGCAATCATCTGGGAACTGTCACAGGTCCCAGATGATTGCCTGGCCATTCACAGCATGCCGCGCAGCTCGCACATGCGCAGTGCGTGCCCAGCTGTGAAGCCACAGCCAAGCACCCACAGTTACAATGCTGGCACCGCAGAAAGGAGGGGGAGACAAGCGTGAATCGATGGACCCTGGGACAGGTAAGTTTTCGACTATTAAAAGTCAGCAGCTGCAGTACTTGTAGTAAGTGGAACTCCGCTTTAAGGTGAAAAACCTGCTGTGCTGCAGCTTCCCTCCAGAGCCCCCTTTTTCTTACCCGAGCCTGTACGTTCCTGCGATTTGTACGAGCCCAGTGATTCCGTACTCATTGGATAAATTGGCTCCCGCTGCTGTCAATCAAATCCAGTGACACGGGAGAGGGGGCGGGGCAGAGTCTTGCTGTCTGTGTCAATGGACTCTTGAGCATGCCCGCACAGGTGCCCCCATGAAAAGCGGCTCTCCGTGGGGGGCACCCGATGAAGAGGAGGAGCCAGTAGTGCCGCCGGCGCACCCCAGACGAAGAGGATCAGGGCTGCTCTGTGCAAAAACCTTGCACAGAGCAGGTAAGTATAACATGTTTATTATTTGAAATAAATAAATACAATTAACTTTCACAATCACTTTAAGGCAGTTCTGAAGGCAAAAGGGCACTAGCAAGGTGTACTTAAAGGGGTTGTAAAGGTAAGTGTTTTTTCACCTTAATGCATTCTATGCTTTAAGGTGAAAAAACACCTGTCAGTGACCAGCCCCCAGCCCCCCCCCCCCCATTTTACTTACCTGAACCCTCAAACTTGTCCCATGGGGACGCGCCTTCTCTCTGCTAGTGGGTTATCGGCTGTTGATTGGATAGATCAGTGATGGCGAACCTTGGCACCCCAGATGTTTTGGAACTACATTTCCCATGATGATCAACTACACTGCAGAGTGCATGAGCATCATGGGAAATGTAGTTCCAAAACATCTGGGGTGCTAAGGTTCGCCATCACTGGGATAGATGGATAGCAGCACAGCCATTGGCTCACACTGCTGTCAATCAAATCCAATGATGCGGCCGCCGGGGGCGGGGCTGAGTCCTGCATTTTGCGTTTATGGATGCTGAATGCTGGACTCGGGAGCGCGCCCGCAAAGTAACACCCCGGGAGAGAGCTTCTCCTAGGGGGTTATCTGATGCGGGGAAGATAGCCGCCGAGGGACCCCAGAAGAGCAGGATCGGGGCCACTGTGTGCAAAACGAGCTGCACAGTGGAGTGTAAGTATGACATGTTTGTTATTTTTTAAAAAAAATTTAATTTAGGAGGTTATTTACGAAAGGCAAATCCACTGCACTGCAAGTGCACTTGGAAGTGCAGTCGCTGTAAATCCGAGGGGGACATGCAAGGAAAATAAAAAAACAGCATTTTAGCTTGCACATGATTGGATGATAAAATCAGCAGAGCTTCCCCTCATTTCAGATCTACCCCTCAGATTTACAGCGACTGCACCTCCAAGTGCATTTGTAGTGCAAAGCGGATTTGCCTTTCGTAACTAACCCCCTTAGTGTCACTTTAATAAAGTGGCCGGTAAACGCGCATCCTTTTTCTGCGTTTAAAGGGCGCATTCGATTGCATCGGCTGTAAACGAGCCCTGAAAGCCCCAGAAAAAAAAAAAGAGATGAAATCTAAGGCTGGTAAAGTTGAGAAGTTTTCTCCTTGCAGTGTTAGGAGGGGAATGGGAAGTTGGAGTAATGGTGAGTGTGATCAATGGGGTGGGAGGGTCTGGATGGTGATAAGAAGGCTGGCTCTCAGCCATGATGTACTGCAAAGCCTGAGCTCCCTCACTCCCAATCCAGAGGAAATCGGAAAATATTCCCAAGCAGAGCAGACAGCTGGAGGGGGGGAAACAGAGACAGACAGAGAGAGAGAGAGAGAGAGAGAGAGAGAGAGAGAGAGAGAGAGAGAGAGAAGAGGAAATCCTATAGAAGGATAGAAGGATATGAAGGATCTCACCCACATCTGATCACTCTGTGGATCTGGTAGAGGATGATCAGAGCAGTGTGGAGGAGAAGATCTTGATCCTGGTGGAGATCTGTGCCCTCCATGTGATCAGTGTGTGTGGATGGTAGTATCGTGCTTCCTCTCTGCTGCCTGTAGTGGATGCATGGCATTGTGCTGTGCGAGGATTCGCTGCCTATTCGCTGTCATGGTCAAGGCGTCTTCTTCCTGATCTGGACCTATATAAAGGTGAATGTGACAGGAGGATCCCCCCATCATCCGATTATCCGCACACCCTGGACCACACAAGGTATGCGACCCCCATGCTGTCTTTGTTTTGTGTAGTGTGTCAGTGTGTGTTTGTTTTGTGTAGTGTGTCAGTGTGTGTTTGTTTTGTGTAGTGTGTCAGTGTGTGTTTGTTTTGTGTAGTGTGTCAGTGTGTGTTTGTTTTGTGTATTGTGTGTTTGTTTGTTTTGCGTATTGTGTATACATTGTATCTTCCTTTCCTTGTCTCATTCATAGAAGCGATTATGACGAGTCTGCAGATTAAAGCGGTTAATACTATTACTGCATTAATAAAAGGATCATCGATTTACAATGCATGCAGGGGTGCCCTTCCTGCTTCTACCTGCCCGGGGCTCCTGTGACCTTCCAGATCAGAGGAGCGCCTGCATAGGCAGCAGCGCAGCGTGACATGCGGCATGGGGATCCCCTCCCCGCCACAGTCATCAGCCCGCATCATCAGTGTGCTGTGCTCGTACGTGTGTGCTGGCCAATGCTGCAATCTGCAATGGAGAAGTCATGTCCTCATCAGCCTGGGCTGTGTGTTGGATCCTCTCCTCTGAAAAGTTCATTCTCTAGACATTTCCTCCTATTTTCCTCTATATTTGGACTCCTGAACTCTTATTAACCCATGGGCTGCCTAACATTGCCCCCAATTGTTGGGCACAAAAAAAAGAATTGTCTTCTCATTTAATGAAAACTAGAATTTCTTCTTTACATATTCAGTTTAAAAAGAATTGGGATTAATGTGACCTCTGCAGAGGGTCCCAGCACCCATCACCCATCTCAGCACCCATCTGACCCACATCCCCCCCAAAAAATGGACCCTTTAAGTCCCAAGGGGCCCCGGTGCAGCTGCACAGCATGTCCAAATGGTACAATGTCCGCCCCTGCTGCCGGTTGCCCGCAGTGCGTTGCCTGTCCCCACCCCCGGCACTGGAAGGGTTAGCAGTCCCTCCTCCAATAGGTTGTGAGTGGGATAGATTTGTAGTGAGTTATTATTCCTGTGGTGCCTCAGTAGGAGGAGGTGAGGAGTGTGTGGTCCCTGGAGGATGTGCGGATAATGTGCATGTCTGCCGTTTGCTGTAGGTGGCTTATTCTGGAAGAGAGGTGTCCCTGATTTGTCCCTTTTCTCACAGATGACTTGGTAATTCATATGCATCCTGCCTGACAGGTATTCTCACATGCCTTACTGCATGAGACAGGCTCAGCATCCAGGAGGATTAGCCCAGGGAGCGAGACTGCAGGCTGGATGTATTAAGGACACCGGAGCCTCAGGTTAAAGCTTACAGAGGTCCTTCCACTTAGACCTCCTCAGCCTGTACTAGGAGTCCTGCTGCTGCGGTGGAGCTGATCAATGTCTTTGACTTAAGCTAGGAATTGAGGTAAATAAGCCCACTGCGGATCCCCAGCCTTGGAAGGTCCCGTAGTGTCTTTTGTCGTCTTTAATACCCTTTATCTCACCTCGTTAGGACTGCTCTTTAACCTGTTGGCTGCCACTGACATCTGCAGTGCATGGCGAGGAGCTGCAGGGGCTGTTGGGGCTGGGGAGGAATCCATTTTCATCTATACATGTGTAGAATATATATATATATATATATATATATATATATATATATATATATATATATAGACTACCTGACTGCAGACATGCCGCTGCCACCATCATGACATTGTGCCATCATCCACCACGTTGGACCACTCTCACTAAAAAGCGTGGATTTCATTCATTTCTGCATATGTCAAACAACAGATTTGTCACTATGCTGGCACAGCTGTTGCTTACGGCCAGGGTTCCCATCTCTAGTACTCTATGGTAACATGTCACTCTGGGGAAAAAAATAATAATAATAATGCAAGATTGCATAGCTGGAATAGATATTATCCATTTAATAAGGTAGAATTGATGTCAAATAGCCCAGGAGTAGATGGCGGATGGCGGTCGCTTGAAATGACCCTTTATATTAAAGCATGGTTGCATGTCTTTTAGTTCCTACATCTGTTTCTTACATCTGTTCATCAAGGTAATCAATAGTGATCTACATTGTAATGCAGTTCCTACCTTGTATAGAGCGAGGGGAATCTTTCCACAAGTGCCATGGCTCAGCACACGTGGAGCACACAGGACCTAGCCCTTCTACACTGCAGATGTCCTTAATAGGGATAATGACCTGCGTTATTGTAATACGCAAACTACCAACGCTGTCTTGAGACATGTATGTCATTTATTGTTGGGCAGGTTGTTTTATTATAAATTCCGTGTAGGCAATAATGATTTTTTTTTTTACAATAAAATTTGTACCTGTCTCCTTAGGCAAGGCATTAACATGATTTAAGTGACTTGTGCAGGAATGGCCTCTTTGCTGGGCTGCTTCTGAAAGACATCTCCCATCATGCTCAGCTGGGTTATGCCTAGACTGCCAAAAGATGCTTGTGTATGGTGTTGGGCGAATTTTCTGTGTAGGTATGCATCCTACAAGTATCATGATGGGCATGGGCATGAGACCATGATTAGGTATGGTGGACCTAAATAGGTATGGTGGACCTAAATAGGTATGGTGGACCTAAGCTATTCAGCTAAACTGCATTGCTGTACATTTTTTTGGGTAACCCAGATGAACCCTTTCTCTGTACATTACATATAAAATATGTATGTTTAGTGAAAGCCATACAATTGGTGTGTAGTAAGGTGAAATAGACTTTGAATTTGATTGCATATGCATAACACTGCTGAATAGTCAACAGGACTGCAAATGCGCTCAAAGCATATAATCATGTATATGTCTGTGTAGTATCTATCTATCTATCTATCTATCTATCTATCTATCTATCTATCTATCTATCTATCTATCTATCTATCTATCCATCCATCCATCTATCTGTACCCTACATGATCTATCTATCTATCTATCTATCTATCTATCTATCTATCTATCTATCTATCTATCTATCTATCTATCTATCTATCTATCTGTACCCTACATGATCTATCTATCTATCTATCTATCTATCTATCTATCTATCTATCTATCTATCTATCTATCTATCTATCTATCTATCTATCTGTACCCTACATGATCTATCTATCTATCTATCTATCTATCTATCTATCTATCTATCTATCTATCTATCTATCTATCTATCTATCTATCTATCTATCTATCTATCTATCTATCTGTCTGTCTGTCTATCTATCTATCTATCTATCTATCTATCTATCTATCTATCTATCTATCTATCTATCTATCTATCTTTCTATCTCAATCTATCTATCTATCTATCTACCTATCTATCTATCTATCTATCTATCTTTCTATCCATCCATCCATCTATCTGTACCCTACATGATCTATCTATCTATCTATCTATCTATCTATCTATCTATCTGTACCCTACATGACAAAAAAATGTTGTCATTTGGAACAGTCACAGCTGATCTAACCCAAAAAGCTTTTGGGTGTCCCTGAGTGTTAGTGTGAATCGGCGTTGTATTTGCTGGGGGATAGTGAAATAGGAAATGACCTTGTCTCCTCTGCTTTGGAAGAAGAAATTGAAAGCCGGTTTGGCATATGCTAGGCAGGGAGGTCTGCTCTCACAATATTGTTTCTGCTGAAAGAAGAAGTGAAATCTGTGTGAATGTTGGATTCTATACATTTGATTTTGTCCTGTTTGTGACCCGGTGGCTGTGTTGAAACAGGAACCCGTCATGGTCAGATTAGCGTATGTTGCAACACTTTGTCTTCTCATATAACGAAAGCTAGAACTGATTTTTTTTTTCTATATTTAGTTTAAAAATAGCTTTTGCACAAGATTTTTTTTATCAAAAGAGTAAAAGCTTCAGAAATCAATACATTTTAAAATCTAGATTTGGTGCTTCATGTGTTTGACTGCCAGACACCTGTGCAACAATTTGCATAAGTAGCCATTCCTCCCCTCCGACATCATTTTTGCTGAGTAGGTCTAAATCAGGAAGACAGCTCATCTCCCTTGGTGTGGAGAGAATATTCTCTATTCTAGTTGTTCATGCGTTGTACTGACAGTTATTATAATGTGGGAAAGGGAGTGTAAGCATGGACCTAGAGGGCCGTTTTTACTAAAATGTGAAATAAGAGCACTGCCGTGACATCTGATTTTGCACAAGGGAATTTGAAAAAATTGAACTTCTTCAAATGATTGGACTTTGACATGTAGACAGGTGCACTTTGCTTCATCTGAATTCATGCTTTACAATACAACAGTGGTAGAGTCTTGTCCCGTGTTAACCATTGGGATTCATTTACTAAAACTGGAGAGTGCAAAATCTGGTGCAGCTTTGTATAGAAACCAATCAGCTTCCAGGTTTTTTTTTTTTTTTTTTTTTTTGTCAAAGCTTAATTGAACAAGCTAAAGTTAGAAGCTGATTGGCTACCCTGCAAAGCAGCACCAGATTGTAGCTTTGGTAAATCAACCTCATTGACTTATGTTAATAGGTATCATTTAAACTCATTAAAACATCTGTCCACCCACAGTGACCTTCATTTATAGGTGGAGTATGGCTAATTCAACCATGGTTTCCTATATCTCTTGACAGCGCAGCCAACAAGATCCTCCTTTTTCTGCTCCTTCCCATCATGTAATTTAGGGTGTTCCCACCTTTGGGTGTTCCCGCTCCTCCTGTTACATTCTCCAGCATATAAAATAAATGAAAACTCCTACAGGTAGAGTGGGACCCTCTTGCTTTTGTCGTGGCAGGTTTTCAAATCTGGGAACTCAAGTACAGAGACCTCACCATTGGAGTCCCTCCGAGATGTAAGGAATTATTATTTGATTTAGCTGTTCAGCTTCACTAAAACAGAAATATCGTTTTAAGGTGGACCAATCCAAAATATTGCTTTTCTGAGGGATATAAAATTTATTTGGAGAGTCTGATGACATCCCACTGACTTCCTTTTTAATCTTAATTTTTTTGGGAAATTAAGCTGTCCACTCTCCTACCAGAGGGGCATCACGTGGATGTAGGCATCATCTGGAGAGCTGTCCTGATGTTTCAAAGCCCACTTTAGTAAATCAGACCCATGTCTTGGTTTCTAGAGTTACTATCAACTAAATCCTACTGAGTGACTAGAAAGTGTAATACATCCAGTATCTTTCCATATTACATATCCTATGAAGTGTCAAGATTTCTAGTTAGCACAGACCTCCTAAACATATGAGGGTCTGGTCTATTCACACCTGGGGACTTTTTCAGTCGTGAAGTTCAGCTTTCAGGACCTGTTTCCAGTGTATGCGATGCAACATATTTTGCTGCATTTCGCAGCTTAGGCAAAATGTATGGACATGAATAAAAAACATTTCTTTAGTATAGTATTTAGTTTAGTATATTATCTATAATGCAATACGTTGTGAAAAGGTTCTGCATGGATTTGGTGCAGCTTCCCAATTGAATGGAGAGCTTCCAATATGCATTGCAATGTATTTGAACAACATGCAGGGCTAAGTGTGTTACACATTCTCTTTAAATATGTTGAGGACAATCCCTAAAACAGTGTGAGACTTAATAGTGGCACATGTTTTTGGAAAATCTGCACTGTGTAGTAACTATAGCCATAGCAGCCCATGCAACTTCTATGGGGTCTGGGGTGGGAGAGGGGCCCCATTAGGAAGGCTGTTAAATCTAATAAAGCTGTAAGTCTCCGGTCTAGAAAAGTTGAAACCCCCTCTGAGGAATAAGAAGTATTTGTTTAGCTGTTTTAGTAGTGTAGATTTATTTCCATCAGAATTTTGGCTACAGCCCCACCATTCTGAGAAATCTACCCTGTATGCCTAATGGTGGCCAAACACAGTCAATGTGCAATATGGTCAAAACAATTGGATCAGAAAATAAAAAAAAAGCCATACGTTTCTTTTAAGTTTATACCGTATTCTGATTTGGTCATAAATTTGATCATGTATCAATCAATCGGATTATGAGGTTGCATGGCAGAAACAGAGATATGATCGATAACTTACAATTGTAACTTCCAGCTATCGGTTAAATTCCACTTCCGCACATCGGAAGTCGATCGATTGTTTGTGTTATTGACCATTGACTGATTATTCCTTTTGGGAGAGATCAATAAAAAAAAAATATTGATCATTTATCCAAGCATGTATGGCCACCATTATGCAGTTAAAAATCCCAGAGTGTCTGCTCAGCTAAAACCTGATAAGACAGCTGAGGTTTGTAGTTCTATAAAAAAAGCTTTTATTAATGCTACTGCAGCTCTTGTTATAGGCATATTATATGTTGAGATCAGTGACATGTATTGTCATATTTGACCACAGAGAAAGGCCGCAGGGGAGCCCCATCATTATTATGCTGTGGGGCTCCATGGTGCGTAGTTATGCTCCTGAACCTATACACTGATATAGAGAAAGCTCTATTTGTGGGAAAAAAAGGACATCAATTTTCTTTGGGAGCCACGCTGCACGACCGCGCAATTGTCAGTTAAAGCAACACAGTCCCAAAGCGCAAAAAGTGCTCTGGTCTTTGGCCAGCAAAATGGTCCGGGGCTTAAGTTTGCATCCACAAAGTGGATGCAAACATTATGAATGGAATAGGCTCACCTGAAAATATAAAAAATATATTTTTATTCCCTTAAATGCCTGTAAAGACCTGCATGTAAACCAGCAATATTTTATCTTGTATGTCAGAGATTTATTGGAATGCCTCCAAACCAAGAAAAAGCAGTCATGCAGATGGTAGTTATAAATTAAAGGTATGTCATAGGCCATAGGTAAAGCTGTGTTTAGTTGAACACCTGATAAAAAAGCAAAAAAGGAGTTGGCATACAGTTAATCTTAGTTTCTTTAGAGTTTCTGAATTCAAATTAGACTTGCAATGTGTTCTAGTAGTACATGATCTGTGTCCATGAGCAACGTTTTCCTTTGGAAGTTGGGACAATTCAATTGTATCTTTTGTGAGCTACACTGCAACATGGAGGATGCCATTTACCAAGCTGTCATGTTGGGTCAATAGCTCCAGTACTTTCTAAGTCACTGACTTGGAGCATGTGTACAAATCAGTACTTGCTTCACCCTGACTTATGTGACCCCCACTTTTTTCTGGGTCAGTGACGGAGAAAATGTCCGTCATTGATAGATAGGGATAGAGCCCCTGTGAGGTTTTTATTGCAGTAAAGATTAGATCAAGTAGAGGTACTGGATTACAATCAGAAGATTGTTCAGAATGTATTAAAGGGGTTGTAAACCCTCGTGTTTTTTCACCTCATGCATCCTATGCATTAAGGTGAATAAACTTCTGACACTGACCGGCCCCCCAGACTCCCTGTTTTACTCACCTGAGCCCGTTCGTTCCCTCTGCGGATTCACGCTCTGCCTCTCTGCCTTGGCTCTTGATTGGATAGATTGATAGCAGCGCAGTCATTGGCTCCGGCTGCTGTCAATCAAATCAAATGACGCGGGCGCCATGGGGAGGGGCAGAGTCTGACATTCTGTGTCTATGGGCGCAAATGCTGGACTCGGGAGCGCGCCCGCATAGTAACCCCCAGGGAGAGCGCTTCTCCTAGGGGGTTTACCGATGCGAGGAGGAGCCGCGAACACCGTTGGGGGACCCCAGAAGACGATGATTGGGGCCACACTGTGCAGGAGGTAAGTATGACATGTTTGTTATTTAAAAAAACAAAACAACCCCTTTAAGGCATAGTGACTCTGGTGAGACAGACAAAAATATTATTAAATAAATGTTTTTCAAATAGAACCATGATAATATCGTAATATAATGCATTGTGAATGAATAAAGAGCAAAAATGAATTCTAAATATATTAGGGCTGTGAAAATTAAAGATTAATTCCAAGATTAATCGTTAATCTTTTTGATCGATCAAAAATTTTTTGATCGATTAAAATTCTTTTGATCAGTACTCACCTCTCTGCCGGCTTTTCCGAGTCTTCATGGAGTTCGGTCGGAGATCCGGTGACGTCACGGACATCGTCACCGGACTTCTCCCCCTTCCCCAAGTGCCTCCGTCTGCTAACAAAGGAAAGGGGGGAGGAGTCCGGTGACATTGAAGTTCTGATTGAACGTAACGCGTACGGAGGAGGAGCTACGCATGACGTATTCCGCTGCTGCAGAGAAGTTTATGGTCCCTGTTAACCCTTTTGATACCCGCTTGCATGACCACCTGTTTGAACAGGGGTCCATGCCATAAGGTTAGAGTGATTAGTTAGACCGGAGGTGGAGATATTGTCACTCTACTGTGGAAAAAAAATGACTTACATCAGTGCTACAGTTTGAATTTAAAACGTATTTGTGTGAACTGTGAAGTTAAGTCATGGATTGTGGAAACTAACTAGTGTCGGGTGATTGTATATAGTGTATAACACATTTACCACTGACTAATGCAGAGTTGCAATGCAAGGAGATCAGCTAAAAGTAGTTGGATCTGTATGTGCATTATAATTAATCGAAATTAGTCGATTAATAGATTAAAAAAAATCGATGAATTGAACATGAAAATTTTAATCAGTAACAGCGCTAAAATATATACAAACTACACAAACAGTCCCTATTGGCTCTCTATAGCGCAAGAACTGGCAGCTGAGCAGTAATGCAGTGCGCTAGACTGGTGTTACTGCTCGGTACCCTTTAAAATTATAGACAGACAATCTCAAGGCACCCCTTAAAATTATGGACAGTCTTGAGGCACCCCATTCTAAAATGTAAAAAACTATTCTAATAGCTTGACATAATGCAAGCCGGTTACCCATCACCTGATTGGCTGAAATGACAGGCGCTGTGATTGGACGCCTATCAGGTGTCCAATCATAGGAGAGAATGGGAGGGGAGGAGAAGACATCGAGGACATGGATGAGCATGGAGGACAGGACACCACCCGCCGCCGTCACCCGCTGCCCCACTGAGACAGGGTAGGTGCAGGCAGACGGCGGGTGGGGGGGCACAGTGGCATTATTCGATGGGCACATTGGGAGCATGTGAGGGGCACAGTGGGAGCATTTGTTGGCACAGTGGGAGCATTTGATGGGCACAGTGGCAGCATTTTATGGGCACAGTGGCAGCATTTTATGGCACAGTGGCAGCGTTTGATGGGCACAGTGGCAGCAGTTGATGGACACAGTGGCTGCGTTTGATGGCACAGAGGCAGTGTTTGATGGCACAGCGGCTGCGTTTGATGGCACAGTGGCTGCGTTTGATGTCAAAGTGGCTGCGTTTGATGGGCACAGTGAGGTTGCAATTGGTGTTTTTTTTTCAGAATATTTCAGTTTGTTTGCGCCCCCCCAAAAAGCACCAGCCGCCACTGCACACTAGCACGCCACATTGCACTTGGTTGTGAGGCACCCTCATTTAGTTGAATAGGTCACGTTCAGCGTGCAGTACCAGACAACAGAGATCATTTTTGAAACGCTGCAATGCAAAATATTTCATATGTACTCCCTTCTCTGCTGCCTTTCCAGCACAAGGGGGAGTGGTAAAAATGCAGCTCAGCCCCCAAACACAAGTGTTATTCTAGGCCTAAAACTGAAATTAAGTGCTCACAGATAGCTGAAACAGATAACTCGGGGGTTGATTTAGAAGATAAATAGACTGTGCGCTTTGCAAAATACAGTTGCCCTCTGCAAGTGCAGTTGCTCCAGAGCTTAGTAAATGAGCAGAAGCTTCACTTTGCAAATAATGCCCAATCACGTGCAAAGGAAAATAAAATAAAAAACAGCACATAATTGGATGGCTGAAGTAAGCAGTGCTTCTGCTCATTTACTAAGCTCTGAAGCAACTGCAACTGCAAGTATTATAGTCGCTCTCTATGTGTGTTTCTGCATTTATTTGTACTGCAGCTGTCACTTTGTGACATTTTAATAAAGTTGAGACAAAAAAAAAGGTAAACAGAACTTTGTGTTGTAAAAATGGAAGGCACCGTCCTCCACTGACGGCACAAAAAAACAGATCGCTACTGTGTGGGCAAGTGTGAACGAGCCCTTAAGTGTGATAATGGAAGTTCATATATGACTAAAACACATCTCTGTGTGTAATCATTACATCATTACATCCTCTCACTGAGTCACTATAGTTCTTTGTTGTAACAATGTATATTATACAGTATTATAGGTGGATACATTCAAAACAATATTTAAGGAGAACCCTCTAAGAGTGATGATGGAAGTTCTTACATGACTGAAACAAATCTCAGCTTATATGTCCTGAATTATTAAGTTGTTATCACTAGAAAGCTCTATTGTACCAATGTATGCTAGAGGTGGTTATACTAATGCCACGTACAGACGATCGGACATTCCAACAACAAAATCCTGGACTTATTTCTGACGGATGTTGGCTCAAATTTGTCTTGCATACACACGGTCGCACAAATGTTGTCGGAAATGCCGAACGTTAAAGCGGAAGTAAACCCATCAATTTAACAGTTTTAAAAAAAAGGCATGCCGGGAATGCTAACCACACATTGGCTGTGCTCTCAACCAACAGTCAAACCATCCAATGGCTGGTGTCATAACGGATCACATGTGCAGCACCGTGGCAGTTGAAGATTAAACAGAGGCAAAGATGTCAGCTTCCTTCGCTGAAAACAATAGGGGGGTTTACTTCCACTTTAAGAACGCGGTGACGTACAACACATACGACGAGCCGAGAAAAATTAAGTTCAATAGCCAGTGTGCCTCTTCTGCTTGAGTCCGAGCATGCGTGGAATTTTGTGCGTCGGAATTGTGTACACACAATCGGAATTTACAACAACGGACAGTCCGATGGAATGAATGAATGAATAATTTGTGAACTGTACGGTGTGTACACAGCTGAACACTGTGTAAACAGGATTTGCGCTGACAGAGCGTGAGGAGAGGAGAGCCGATAAGCGGACATCTACACTGATGTGTAGATATCAGTGTCCTGATTATCAGTGCAGCCCCAACAGTGCCCACCAATGCTGACAATTAGTGCCCACCAGTGCTGCCAATCAGTGCCGCCAGTCAGTGCCTATCAGTGCAACCTATCATTGTCAAATATCAGTGCCCATCAGTGCCACCTATCAGTGCCCATCAGGGTCGCCTGTCAGTGCCTATTAGTGCCTCCTCATCAGTGCCCATCAGTGCAGCCTATCAGTGCCCATCAGTGCAGCCTCATCAGCGCACATCAGTGAAGGAGAAAAATTACTTATTTACAAAAATGTATAACCCGTAAACTAAGAAAAACTTTTTTTTTCAAAATTGCCAGTTTTTTTTGTTTGTCTAGCAAAAAATAAAAAAAACCACTAGTCGTGAGTATACAAAGTGCACTACAAAAACGAAAATACAAGAAGAGGAAAGAAAAGAAAAAAAAGGAAAGAAGGGGGGAGCAGGGAGAAGTAAAGAGGAAGAAGAGACAAAGAATAGAAAGGGAACAAGAAAGGGGGGAAAAGAAGAAACTGCTGCCTCCGCTGGACAGTGGCGGGACAAGGTCATTTAGAGCCCAGGGCGAACATGCCAAATTGTTCCCCCCCCCCCCACTGCTGCCTCCCTAAATGTTCCCTCCTAAAACAATTCTTACCCCCTGAAGCCCCCCAAATTCCCCTTTTTAACACAAATTCCCTCCCCCCTAATCTCCCTGTGGTGCCCCCCCACCTCACATGATAACACAGTGCCTAGGGCAACCGCCCCTCCTGCCCACCCCTTGTCCCGGCCCTGCCGCTGGATCCCAAACATGGTCAAACTTAGCAATCCTATCTTTCAAGATACTGGCCAGCTTTTCATTAAGCATGATCCATGTCAGCTTACTTTTCATAATAGCCAGATCTACCACTCGTTTTTTCCAGTCGCTATAGCAATTTTTGCTGCAAGAAACATAAAATGGATTAAAGTCTGAACATGTTTGGGAGCTTCAGCAACAGGCTTGTTGGGGTTTTTAACCACTTCAATACTGGGCACTTATCCCCCTTCCTGTCCAGGCCAATTTTCAGCTTTCAGCGCTGTCACACCTTGGATGACACTTGCGCCGTCATGCAGCATTTTTTTTTTTATCATTTTGTTCCCACAAATAGAGCTTTCTTTTGGTGGAATTTGATCTTGATCGCCACTGGGGTTTTTATTTTTTGCTAAACAAATAAAAAAATACCAAACATTTTGAAAAAAAAAAGTTTTTCTTTGTTTCGGTTATATCATTTTGTAAATAAGTAAGTTTTCTCCTTCACTGATGGGCACTGATGAGCACTGATGAGGCGGCACAGATAAGGCGCCACTGATGAGCTGGCACTAATGAAGTGGCACTGATGAGTTGGCACTGATGGGCACTGATGATGAGGCGACACTGACGAGCACTGAAAGCCTGCACTGATGGGCACTTATATGTTGAACTGATGGGCACTGGTAGGCAGTACTTATGGGCACTGATAGGTGGCACTAATGGACACTTATGGTTGGCACTGATGGGCACTGATAGATGGCTCTGATAGGCAGCACTGATAAGGAGTCACTGGCAGGCATTACCTCTAACGGGCACTGATTGGCACCTCTAATGGGCACTGGTTAGCAAGTCTGGTGGCAATTTCGCAGACAGGTAAACAAACAATTTGTACAGCATTAAGATGCCCCTCCGAAGCCTCCCTATGGAAACATTTGGATTCAAAGGTCGTGTGCAAAGTAATATCAGCTGTAGATCTCTGAAACTAGTGCAAAAGGTGAAAAATCTGCTGCAAATGGAAATGCTCAGGTGGAGGCATCTGTGTTCCACCATTTTTAAGGTATATCTTATATAGTCTTTTGTTCACTTTCAAGACTATATAGATACATAGATTATGTGTTCCTGCAAAGCAGGGAACAAAATCCATCACTTCCCCTAGTAAAAGCATCCAACACTGTACACAAAAACACTTGCTAGGCACACAGTTAACCCTTTGAGCGCCCTACATGTTTAACCCTATTCCAGCCAGTGTCATTAGTACAGTTACAGTATATATTTTAGCACTGATCACTGCATTAGTGTCACTGGTTCCTGCAAAGGGTCAAAAGTGTCAGATAGTTACCGATTGTCCACCGCAATATCACAGTCCCGCTATAAGTCGCTGATTGCTGCCATTACTAGTATAAAAAATAAATAAAAATAAAATAAATATATACCATTGTTTGTAGACGCTATAAAATTCGCATGAACCAGTCAATATACGCTGATTTTTTACCAAACACATGTAGCAGAATACACATTGGCCTAAACTTATAAAGAGGTTTTTTAAAAAAAAATTATCGCATATGTTTTATAGCAGAAAGTAAAAATATTGTTTTTTTTTTTTCAAAATTGTTGGTCTTTTTTTGTTTATAGCAAAAATATAAAAAATGCAGTGGTGATCACAAACCACCAAAAAAAATCTCTATTTGTGGGAAAAAAAATGACATAAATTATTTTGGTATAGTGTCGAATGACCGCGCAGTTGTCAGTTAAGGTAATGCAGTGCAGCATCGCAAAAAATGGCCTGGTCAAGAAGGGGGGTGAATCTTCCAGAGGTCAAGTGGTTAAAGAGGGCAGATTTATCGCTTGGACCTACTGGTGTTTGGTCACTTTTACATTGTGGGAAATAGGGTGACTCCTGTTATCTTACATTGGAAAGAGGGTGACTCCTGTTATGCCCCGTACACACGAGCGGATTTTCCATCAGAAAAAACTTGGATGGTTTTTCCGATGGAATTCCGCTCAAGCTTGGCTTGCATACACACGGTCAACTTTCGACCATCAAGAACGCGGTGACGTTCAACACTACGATGAGCCTTTTGCTGGGGGAATTTCTGATCGTGTGTCTGGGGCATTATTCTATGTATTGGAGTAAAAGCATGCTATGGAAGTATTGAATTGGGAATTAAGTGTGATTATGGCAAATTGAGCTGTGTGCCCAGATGCAGAAAGAACAGCAATGCCTTTCACATGTCCATCTCCCATCCAGACAGCACCGAGTGTCCTCAGTAATAGGCCATTCATTAACCACTTAATACATTTGCTGAAAAGTGATCACTTCTCTCACTTATGGGAGCATATGCCAGGAATCTGAAAGCAGCAGATAAGTTAGTTGTCGGATGTTGTAATATCTCTGCATCCCGATGGGAATAACAGTTCAGAGATTTGCAAACCATGTACAAAATAAACTACTAATTATTTATCAACTAAGTGCACAATGCAGCAGTAGCCTTATCTGCTTTGCAGTTACAGAGCTCACATTTTAAATGCGCTGGTTAGCTTCAATAAATATCTTTAAGTGCGATTACTCATTTGCTAAAGCATAACACTCTTTGTTATTGCCTTGGTTCCATGTGTAGAACATTTTATATGGTACATTGGTTTCCAAAAGCTTGGCACCAAATAGTTATTGGTGTGGGGTTCTCGGCACCAGAGAAAACAGAATCCAACTTGCTAAAGTTTAGGGTATCCCAACATTTAGTCCCCTCCCCTTTACCTGAGACCCTACAGACCTTTCACTTGATTCACTGCCATATTGTATTTTACCACTCCATTTAATTTAAAATGCACCCCAAATCACCTGTTTTGCAGCCCACCACAACATACAACAATGAACTACAATGTATTGCAGTGTGCCGTGCTGAAGAAAGTTGTCCATGTATTTTTGATCCATTGTGGTGGCTTGGGCAGCTCATTCAAATGAATGGACTGCCTTAAGACACTGCACATTAACATGTGCAGTGCAGGGTGGCACAGTGGTGTAGTCAGGGCAGCACAGTGGTGTAGTGGTTAGCAGTAAGAAGAGTCGCTGGTTCGAATCCCAACCACGACACTACCTGCCTGGAGTTTGCATGTTCTCCCTGTGCCTGCGTGGGTTTCCTCCAGGTACTCCAGTTTCCTCCCACAATCCAAAGACATGCGGGTAGGTCAATTGGCTTCTGTCCAAAAATTGGCCCTAGTATATGAATGGGGACCTTGGATTGTGGGCTCCTTGAGGGTAGGGACCGATGTGAGTGTGCAATGTACAGGGATGGGGACAATTGTAGACACTTACTCAGGTTGAACTGGATGGACTGGTGTCTTTATTCAACCTAACTAACTATGAAATTATGTGGCTAATGCCCCATGATGGGCCTAAGTGGTGTAAAGCTGGCCACAGATGGATCGAAATTTGGCCAGTTCAACAGGGACTGGCCGAATTTCGATCCATCTATGGTAGTTCTCGCTCGACAGAAGTTGATCCGATGATTGACTTTTATTAAACTGGATGTTGTAAAATTTCCATTTGATCAGCGGCTGAAGTTAATTGGCTGCATCAATGTATTCTGACAATGGAGGAGTCCCCGCTGCCGGAATACAAATGTCACAGCAGGGAAGATTCCGCCTTCAACCTCACTTGTGTATGGGAGAACCTGTTCCTTTTTTTCCATCTAAGGCCAGTCTCAAACGAAGAGTAAATCTGAAGAAGACACCCTTCCTACCCAATGAAACTTTATTACTCTCCTGCAACTCTCTTTGTCTGGTGGAGGCCTTGGGAGTACCTGACACTTCTGTATATGAGGGAGCACATGACCCCATTCTCCTCCCTGTATGCATTGCTTATGTTGCGTACACGATCAGAAATTTCACCAGCAAAAGACTGATGTGAGCTTTTGGTCAGAAAATACGACCATGTATAGGCTCCATCGGACTTTTACAGGCGAAATTTCAGCAAGCAAAAGATTTATCCCCCGTGCACATGATCGGAAATTTGGCCAGCAAAAGACCGATGAGAGCTTTTGGTCGGAAAATGAGACCACGTGTATGCTCAATCAGACTTCTCAAAAGATTGAGAGCAGGTTCTCAATTCTTCGGTCGGAAAAAGTTTTGATCGGAAGTTCCGACACGCAAAATTCCTACGCATGCTTAGAAACAATTCGACGCATGCTCGGAAGCATTGAACTTCATTTTCTTAGCTCGCCGTAGTGTTGTACGTCACCGCGTTCTTGACGGTCCAAAGTTCAGCGAACTTTTGTGTGACCGTGTGTATGCAAGCCAAGCTTGAGCAGAATTACGTCGGAAAAACCATCCAAGTTTTTTCCGACAGAAAATCCGCTTATGTGTACGCGGCTTGAAAACATGTTCTCAATCCTATCAGAAATTCCGATCGTCTGTGGCAACTCCGACGTGCAAAATTTTGACGCATGCTCGGAAACAATTCGACGCATGCTCGGAAACAATTCGACGCATGCTCGAAAGCATTGAACTTCATTTTCGCGGCTCGTCGTAGTGTTGTACGTCACCGCGTTTTTGACGGTCGGAATTTGGTGTGCCGGTGTGTAGGCAACACAAGCTTGAGCGGAATTCCGTCAGAAAAACCATCCAAGGCTTTTCCGACGAGAATTCCAATCGTGTGTACGCAGCATTAGTCTTAGGCCTAAGTGTCCAATCACCATACCCGAACACGGTCATGTGGGAAAGGAAGATGTTTTTTAACTCAGACATGGAGCTTACACAAAGACCAGATTCAGGACTCCAGATAGGATATGGTGCAGCAGTAGAGCGCAGAGAATGTAAGTGTATAGGTGTTTTCCTTTTCCTTTAATGGGCAAGTAACTCAGTCATCCCTACTTCCTTTTGTAGGCTCCTAATTGTTGGACCATACAGTCTAGTGGGAGCTCTCATATAAAAAAAGTCATAAAACTGCCTCCAGTATTACTTTAAGGTGCATTTTTTGTTGTAATATGGAACTTTGTTGGGAGGAAGAATGTGAAGCTTGTACTGCATCAGTTCTGTCTTTTCTGTATGCCTAGTGTATGATGATTTTTTTAATGTAGCCCTGATTAAGAAATATTGCTGAGATGCCTTTATACAGTAGACATTACACAGACATCCATGTGAATGTGTTCATAATGAGCTAAACCAGTCATACGTTTTTCTCCCATTTCTGATTAGGCCATGCTCACTTTAGCACAATCATTCTCACTCTGGAATATAACAGATACTGATCTTCCAAAGAACAGGACAGAGGAAAAATATGGGATCTGCACTAGCTGCAGACACAGGGAAAAAGAAGTAAGGATAGGGGTTGTTGAAATAAAACATAGGGGCATTTACTCTTATCTTCACTTCTGACAGTATCATATTACATGCAGTAGTATTGGATTCGGCAAGACTTTGTATGTGGCAGGGCTTTGTATGCGAAAGGTCAAGCAGAGATCAGCTGTGACCTTGTTCACAACCTTTGCTGAGACAAGAGCTGCCACTGATGATCTCCTACTGAAAATGCTATTTATTATTTATTTATTACAGTTACTTATATAGCGCCTTTAATTATGCAGCTCTTTACATATATATTGTACATTCACATCATTCCCTGCCCTTAAAGTGGTTGTAAACCCTTTACAACCACTTTTTACTACAGGCAAGCCTATAATTAGGCTTACCTGTAGCTACACAGGATATCTACTAAACCTGAATGGTTTAGGAGATATCCCCTGTATTTGCATGTGCCGACGTCATCGGCACATGCGCACTTAAGCCAACTGAAGCAACGGCACATACTGTGCCGTTACCGGTGGCTACCGCGCGGCTCCGGCCATCGCGGCTTTGGTCAATCACACCGCCGGAGCCGCGATACACGGAAGTAACCCCCGGGAGTGATGTCGGCCACCAGAGCGGTGAACGAGAACCGCTGTGGGGGCTTTTATCTCAGGTAAGTAATTCATAATGAGCTAGTGTTTACTAGCTCATTATGACTTTATCTTGCAGGTTTTTTTTTTTTAGGGTTACAACCACTTTAACCACTTGCCGCCCGCCCATTGTGAAAAGACGTCGGCAAAGTGGTTGTCAAATCCTGACCGGACGTCCTATGACGTCCTCAGAATTTTGAGCCGCTGCGCGCGATCGTTGTTGCGGGGTGTCAGTCTGACACCCCGCAAATACGATCTTGGTAAAGAGTCTCCGACGGAGACTCTTTACCACGTGATCAGCCGTGTCCAATCACGGTTGATCACAGTGTAAATAGGAAGAGTCTGACAGACGCGAGTAGAGGACAGCCGATCGGCTGCTCCTCTGACAGGGGGGATCTGTGCTGATCGATTATCAGCGCAGCCCCCCCCCCCGAGGATGCCCACACTGGACCACCAGGGATGCCACCAGACCACCAGGGATGCCCAGCACAAGGTATGCCACCCTAGACCCCCAGGGATGACACAGTGCCCACAATGGATGCCAATCAGTGCCCACAATGGGCATCACTGATTGGCATGCATTATTGCTTGGCACTGATTGGCATCCATCAATACAAAACAATGCTGCCTATCAGTTCCTATCAGTGCCTATCCGTGCCACCTATCAGTGCCCATCCATGCCACCTATCAGTGCCCATCCATGCCCATCTGTTCCGCATATCCATGCCCATCTGTGCCGCCTATCCATGCCCATCCGTGCCGCCTATCCATGCCAATCCGTGCCAGCTATCAGTGCCAATTTGTGCCACCTATCAGTGCCCATCCGTGTCGCCCATCAGTGTCGCCCATCAGTGCCGCCTATCAGTGCCCATCAATGCCACCTCAGTGCCACCTCATCGGTGCCCATCAGTGCCGCCTTATCAGTGCCCATCAGTTTAGCCCCATCAGTACCCATCAGTGAAGGAGAAAACTTACTTATTTACAAAGTTTTGAAACTGAACCAAAAAAAACATTTTTTTTTCAAAATTTTCGGTCTTTTTTTATTTGTTTAGCAAAAAATAAAAACCGCAGAGGTGATCAAATACCACCAAACGAAAGCTCTATTGGTTGGAAAAAAATGATAAAAATTTCATTCGGGTACAGTGTAGCATGACCGCGCAATTGTCATTCAAAATTGGTCTGGGCAGGAAGGTGTTTAAGTGCCCTGTATTGAAGTGGTTAAGGAGCGTACAATCTAAGGCCCCTAACTCACATTCATACATACACATACTAGGGCCAATTTACACAGGAGCCAATTTAGCCTATCAGCATGTCTTGCCTGGTTTTCATTGACCACAGTACTTTCTGAGACACTGAGGAACAAGTGTGCAAATCAGTGAGGTCAGAACCTTTCACTGGCTTAAAAAAAGATAAAATAATTTATTTGAATTTACTGGAAGCTGATTGGTTTCTATGCACATCTGCACCAGATTTTTTATTTTTCCAGTTTTAGTAAATCAACCCCTTTGTATTGTATGAAAGAAGAGCTAATTAAGACCAACTCTCTTTTGGCACACATAGGGAGAAACTGGCACAGACAGATTTTTGCCAGAGTGTATCGCATGCATTCTAAAAGCACTCAGCATGCGCCAAATTCAAGTACTAGTTATTTTACAAAATCTGCACTAGTCTTTATAATTTCAAGGACTGGGCATTTTGCTGTGGTTTGAGTTCAAACACGTGATTGAACAGATCTGCATTTGAATGCAAAGGGCAGGGTTTGACAACAAGGTCCATCTACATGAGCCTGAAACAGAAACAGAAGTGTAACCTTGTCCAAATATGGAGAGGATTCTACCACATTGGGAAAATGTCTTTAAGGCTGGGTTCACACTGCTGCGGTGCGGGAACGCTGCGAATACACTGCGAGTTCCCGCACCGCATGTCTCCCGCCGGCAGTTCACACTGCCCTATGCGAGCTGCTGGGGGTGTCAATGAAATGTTAATGACACCCCCATAGCAGCTCGCATATCGCAGTGCGACCTGCAAACTCGGACAGGAATCGGATCGCATGGTGAGAACACCATGCGATCCGATTCTGCTGCGGAGCGAAAAAAAGGGTCCTGTCCGATTTTGGGCCGAATGCGATGCGAATTCAGCCATACTATCTGTATGGCTGAATTTGCATCGCACAGAGATCGCATATGATTTGAACTGCAGTGCGGTGCGAATCATATGCGATCTCCCGCACCGCAGCAGTCTGAACCCGGCCTAAATGAGATGTCTGGCCAAAGCTTTTTTTTGGGCTATACTTCGCCTGTGGGTCACAGAAGTGCAGTTAGTTCTGCACTGCTGTCTTATGGTGTGAATATACAACAGGCACTGCCCCCTGTCGCTCTGGCACCGCCCCCGCTACTGGCTGGGCTATCTCCCGGCTGGGCCTGACACTGCTCCTGTGACAGAAAACTCAGCATTCAGCTCTGTCTTCTGTCAGGCGGATGGGAAAACATCAGGTAAGGCTGTGTTTGTGGCAATGGTCACTCTGCATTATTGGTCAGTCTGCATTATTGGCAATGGTCACTCTGCGTTCACGGCAATGGTCAGTCTGCGTTTATGGCACTGGCCAGGAAGCATTTCATCAGCACTGGTCAGCTGCATTTCATGGGCACTGGAAAATATTTTTTTCTTGTTCTCCTCCTCTAAAACCTAGGTGTGTCTTATGGTCAGGTGCGTCTTATGGAGCGAAAAATACGGTATTTGTTTTAAACTTTGTTTTTACATTTCTTCATTTGCTTCCTGGTTTGTGGCCTAGGCCAAAATGATGTCACATCCCAGGAGTCTTCATGGAAAAAAAATGTTTCTATCATCTGGAGGAGGAGCTTTCTCAGCTAAGCACACCCGCCTGCCTTTGTGCTTCAGCTAGGGCAGATGGATTTCAGGAAGTAAATACTACATGAATTGTCTGCCCTTACTCAAGATGGCTAGGGTTGGAAATGCTAGGGAGTGTTTTTCAAAGTGAGTTCTCAACAAAATAAAGCAGAAGACATGGATGGATGGGTGAGTTTTCTTTGAATATTAAAACAGAATTAAATAGTGTTGTCCGTTTTTTGTGCTCGGATACAGTTTAGTTCTGCTTTAAGCAAGTTTACCTCAAACTACTAATTTCTACAATGAAACAGAGAGGCAGACCACTTGTGTTTTCGAAAAAAAGTCTTATAATTTAAGCTTTGAATATAGAAGACTAAAAACGTTGGGATCTTGAAAGGGTTCAATGTACTTGGCGCTTATATCCATTCTTTGCAGCCCCTTTGAGTAATTTTGTGCGATATACAGTTGGAGCTTGGAAAGCATGCTAATGAAAGTGTATGCAGCAGATGGGGAGGGTGACTTAACATGGGATGAATTTGAGTCTGGCACAGTTTGTAAAAAGAAGAGAGACAAGAGGAAGATGCATATTTCTTTTTGCAGCCCCAAGGATGTAAGATTAGTTGCTGTGCAACACACTTGAGTAAATTTTGTGAGCATACTTCTGACTCCTTATGCAGAAAAAAAAAACAGACATTCTTGCAATAAATCACAGCTAGGAGACCAAACACAGGGACTCCCTTTTTATAATAACATTTTTTAAGATTAAGCAGCTTACGAAGTTGCTGGGCTAAAATGTCATGCCTTTCTTTGTATTGTTTATTCCAGCTTTTATAGTATTGTGGCAGTGCCATTTTTTTGGAGGTCATAAGACCTTCTGTACAAAACATTAGAAGTTGTTTGCGTTGCCAGCAACAACCAGTTTCTGTCTGCGTTTCTTCTAACGCAAGTCACATAAGATAATTAAAAATGCGACTGTCTGTTCTGGGAACACATTCAACACAGACAGTTTATTTTACAAACGTTTTGTACATGAGGTCTGATATGATAAACTGTGTATGAGCTGAACTTAAGTTTAATTCTAAAGCTGGCCATAGATGGATGGAATTTAGAATGAAAATTCTTAGGAATAGAGAATTCATAGGAAAATTCACAGAATATTCAAATGTTGTTTGAAAGATTTTGTTTGCATTTAACATTTGATTTTGGCGTGAATGGACTTTACCAAACGAAAACCAAATACATTGTTAGAAATTCATTCATTAGATCTCATCATCTTCCCCTGAGTGAGTTTTTTTGCTACCTTCAACTATGTCACTTTGTTGAGACACTGACTTGGAATCTTACCTCTCCGAAAAACATTTACAGGCTTCCCTCTGCAAATCAGCTGTGACCACCAAAGGTGCCTTATCCCTGATTTACCCATTTATTTGGCGTCACATCTCCAATGATATGCCATCTTATTGCGTCCCACTGAAAATGATATCTGAAAGAGACCCTTTCCAAATTCCTTTCCATATGGCAACCCTAGCTTGATTAGCAATCAGTCTCTTGATTCACTACGCGGCTGCTCTTATTATAACCCAAGAGCTTATAATATATCCCCCTCCTACCCTTTGGCAACAGACTGATGCCCCTCATTGCAAAGTCCCCACAGCTAGCCTTCTATCAGTTCTCCTCCCTGTCTCTTTTTTACCTGCCACTGGGGTATCTTCCCCATTCTTCCACTCTCACTTGAGGGGCGCCCCCACCCCCCTATTTTTTTTTCTTTTCCATTTTCTCTTTATTGCAAACCCACAGCCACATGACCCTCTTGTACGATACCTGATTACGATCTGTCGCATCGGTTTAGCTTATCGACTTTTAATGTTCAAAATCACTGGCTGAACACTAAAAGATATGGTTACAAGTTCCCTGTATCTCATGTCCAATTTAATCCCTATGTTTAATAGGTCATGTTCTTGTTGTATGTTTTCTTGTGTTATGCACTCACTGGTGCTCCTATAGGACTCATACAACCACTCCATGGGTACGTTATGTCCTAACCCTGGCTGTAGCACAACTTAATACTCACGGTATGTGTCAGAACTAACTTCTGTAAGTGCCATATTATTTTCCTCCAATAAAGATTTTGGTAAAAGAAATTCACCCGTTTGAGAAAACATTTCCATCCTGCTCCTTTGAATATTCTTATCACTGTGGTTGAAAATGAACATTGATTTATCCTGCTATTGATTCAAAAATCAAACTCATTTTCTTAGAACCTTCTTTCCCTACAAAGTTTTATGTGAAAGTCTACACATTTATGGCCAGCTTTAGTCCAGCAGCAACGATTAGGTTTAAATACACCTAAATTAAACTTACATCAGATTAGTAATACAATAGACAGAAATAATAAATAGAAGTCAGGAACCTAGCACTGGTTGTGTGGCTTTAGCACAATAATATCAAAGAGAAAAAAACAGCCCTAACCTTAACCTAGCTCTTTGGCTTAACCTAAACCTGACATTTAACCACCCCCCTCACTGAAATAAACACTTGAGATATACTGTTTCTAAAACTATATTTTTTTTTTTTCAGCTTTACATTTTGACCCCTTGAAATTGTTAGATTTCTTTTCTGTCTGTGTCCCTTTGGGGAGTTTTTTCTTCATGTTGTGTCTTACACTACATTAGGCTAGAGAATATTTTCAAAAGGAAATCCTCTATTAAAGAGGAACTTTAATCTTGCTTAAGAAAAAAAAAAAGGAAGAAAAGTCAGCAACTACAAATATTGTAGCTGCTGACTTTTAGGAAACAAACATTTACCAGCCCATGGAGTTCAGTGCTGTCTTCCCACTGTTAGCCAGGCTTCCAATTTCCAATGCTGCCACCTTGAATGTGGGGGGCAGCTGTGACTTTATGGTTTCTCAAAGCTGGCTCCCCACTGTATATACATAAGATGCTGGCAGCGCTACAGGACTGGTACTGACCCTCTGGGACGTGTGATGGGTCCCAGGAGGCTGGGGGAGGGGGGCACCCCAAACAGATGTCATTCTTGCCTAGGCAAGAATTGAGAAAGTGGTCATGGGAACCTGTTACAAATGGTACAAGGAGGTGTTCTTCTCCCTGGCAAAAAAAAAAAAACACCACAAATGTGGTGGGGCGGGGAGGGAAAAAGGATGAGTGGTACTTTCACTTTTGAGTGAAAGTCCATTTTAAACAGTTGCCACTAGAACAGGTGTCCTATACGTAATTTGTTTCAGTGACATCTCAAAATTTTGGACTTTCTCTTACTTTCAGTCAACTTGACAATAGTCATCATTACAAACAGAGAGGGTGAAGCTCCCTAGTAGGGACATAGGCGGAAATAAAATCCTAAAAGGGGTTCTTATATTTCCCTACTTAAAAAAAAAATTATTTGCCATTAAAAAATGTCAAAATTTGATATCTAAACCATTAGGAAAAGGGGGAAGGAAATTGCCACATTGTCTAAAGAAAATGTGCACCAAAATTCAGAAACAATTGAGAGACCAAATGTAATCCTGGATGAACTACAGAGATACATGGCTGGAATTGGAGAAACTGTCCATGGGTTACTTATAAGTCCAAGAGGGATGAAAAGGTATGCAATGTACTATATATCTAGGTCACCTGTGACACCTCTCACTGATTAATCTTGGGAATACAGGGGGTCCCCTACTTACAAACATCCGACTTACAAACGACTCCTACTTACAAACGGAGGGAGACAACAGGAAGTGAGAGGAAATCCACCCCTAGGAAGGGAAATTCACTCCTGTAAGAGTTAATATGGGAAAAAGGTGTCTCCACTGATGCTTTATCACCAGTCCATGCTTCCCTAACAACTCAACATTTTCAAAATCCAATTGTCATTGGGACAGAAGGTGAGGTGAAATCTTCTGAACAGGGGCACAGACAGCAAAACAAATGTTACAGGGGTGATAACTCTTCTCTATGCTATCAAAAAAACTTAAAAATAGATTTTTTACACTTAAAAAATGCACCTGTTCCGACTTACAAACAGATTCAACTTAAGAACAAACCTACAGTCCCTGCCGTGTTTGTAACCCGGGGACCCCCTGTAGTTGGTTGGTCGAAGTTTTTAATGCCAGTGGCCATTGGATAAGCACATGTGTTGGTAATAATATTATACATAAACATGTATGCTAAGGTGATATTGCTCAATGTTAATTTCCACCCTCTACCCTCTCCCACACCAATTTTTTTTACATTCCCTTTATACGTAACCTTAAATCTATCAGTATTATGGCCAGTAATATAAAGCCCTGTGATCCTCTTTCTTTTCTCCCTGCGGTGGTGGTGGGCAGTCCTTTGTATTGCAGGGAACTTTCTGATGTGTGAGTCCAGTATGGCATGATTATGCACCCCATCCACCAGACCAACCCCCCACCCCTGGATTTATGACAACCTGGGTTCACAGAAAATGGCCATCATTCAACCAGGAAGATCAGCATAGTTTTCTCCAGGGATAACATTGAAGACCTGCATTTTTCATGTTATGTCAGTATTCTACTCAAAGCCTCCTCAGGAGGGTTTCTCAAGCTTTGCTCAGTCATATATGTGTCTATTATCATTGCATAATTCATTTTCTTACTGAGTTGTGCTGTTCAGTTTGAAAATTCTTTTATTTATGTAGTGTTACATACGTAACTCTGGATTTGTCTCCAGTTCTTAAGGACCTGAACATTTTTGTTTGGCTTTTGTGAGAAAAACTGGAGTATAAGGCTCTATATATTCTCACTCATAACCAGCATACTTAACAGGTTAATATGAAGGAATTTATGTGTACTGAGCAAGTTATGACACCGCTGTTTGCTTAAGGTGTAAAGTTCAGGTAAAACACATGGCTAATTTACATAATTCATTGCTGTCACACGCTGTGCTAAACTGGATTTTCTTCTTTTTTGTTCTCATTACCACACAAAAACTGAGGATCAGATAAATGATATAAGCCATCCTTTTCACATAACTGATATTTTGTATTTCATGAAGAATTCCAGCTAAACAGAAAATTCAGTAATGCACAGTGTGATTAACTTTTTGCCCATATGTGTTGTTTGTGTTTGGCTTTGCTTGACTATGGCCATATTCTGCTTTCGTGGTTTGAACTAACACTTATGCAAAATGCAGTTCTGTCCAACAGTGAACTGTCTCTCTATTCACAAATGATTATTAATTGGCCCATAGCTTCAAGTAATTGGTAACCTCCAGTACAACCGTTGACGCACATCTCATTGGAGCATTGGAAAGCAAGATGCTACCTACAAGTGGCCAACAATTTTTGAGCTTTCCATTATTATTCTTCCCCACACACACACACTGTCAGGACCTGGATCACCTGCTGGTGGCACTGTTGTTCCCAGAGCGGAAGTTTGTAGTGACCATGTCCAGCAGCGGGTGTTTCCCCACCTGATGTTGGCTGCTGGGAGGGTATTTAGGTCCTCCCCTACTCTGGCTCCAGTGTTTTGCTTTCTGCCATATACTGGTAGCCGTTACCCTGATCTTGCTCGGGCCTTGTTCACTGTACCCTGTATACTGCTGCCCCTTGTTCCTGAGCCCAGTTTTGGTTCCTCCTTCCCATCTGCTCCCTGCACCTCCAGTTTTCCCCTGCTTTTTGGTGTTCCCCATTTTGTGTGTATTTAATATAGTTAGTTGTTAGTTAGACTTATGTTTGTTAGTTATTGGTCAGGTATTCAGTCACAGTTTTTTTGGTCCACTTATATTTTCATGTTTACCATGTGCTGGTGTTTGGAAGGATTTTGTTTTACTGTAAATAAATCTCACTTAAAGCATACACAGTCTGGCCCCAGTCTCCTTAGTGTAGCCACGCAGATCTGACCATCTCTGCTGCTGGTTCCTGACACAAACACACAGTTTCAATTGTTGGCTACTGTCAAATGACCAACAATCCAATCCACTGTAGTGTCATTTGCAAGGTATCTTCAATCAGTTTCTATAACAATTTAAATATTTGGCAACTCATCTGGAAAACCATTGTTTCCGCAAGTGGTAGATTGGTCCTATTGAAAGCTAATAGAATGATCAAGAACTGTAGAGTTTATGGATAGGTTGAAGCTGGTGAAGTTTACAGAAAAACAATCAACTTCAGATAAAATAATAAAAAAGAGAAAGAAGTGTTATTGTTAGTAACCAGTTAGCTGCTCTATTTTTCCAGTTTTGTCCTGCTGCAGAAGGATTGGTTAATGTATTTGATACCACCACTTTGCTGTCTTCCAGTTTTCATATACAAGTCACAATCTTATGAAGCCTGCCTCAGTCTGTGTGTTTGATACCAAGCAGGCCTATTCTAGTCAATGCCAGTCAGCCAGCCACCTGTTTATTTTGTCAGCTGGGTCACAATCATGTTGCAGAGAAACCACATTTCCTTATCGTTGCTGTACACAACTTTTCACAACTTCTTCTTATTATGTTTCTCAGAAACTAGCCAGCTAGCCAGACACCCAAACTGTACTATGCATTGTATTGTGCATAGTATGAAAAGTCATTTGCATGTAAAATTGGCAACCCCGGTCCTCATACCAGCTTACTTGAAGCTCTTACATTAAAAATTAATTTTAAATTTAAGTTTTTTCCATGTCAAGTCACAAGTCTTTCAAGTTTTGTCAAGTGCTTTGATTGAATGAACCAGAGGGAGGGAAGAAGATGTGATAATGAGTGTCGTGTCCAGATGGTCTAGTGTTCTAAGGCGCCAGACTCAAGAGCTGTTTCTTCACTGTGGGTGTTCTTGTCTCCAAATGGAGGCGTGGGTTCAAATCCCACATCTGACAATCAGTTTACACAATATAAGCACATTTTGACCTACTGTAAAAAGTGGTCAGACACCTTTGGTGAGTTGCCATCTACCTCATGAGCACTCGTGGTGAAGCTTTTTGAGGGAACACCAAACCAGAAGATTCACATTTATTTATTTATGGTGTTGGGATTGTCACTTTTGAACTTTAGATATTTATTTGCTTTTATCATTACTTGCTTTTTCTCAATATTGTTCAATTTGTATTGTTCAACTTGATGTTTTTAGCGCCAACACCTTTACATTCGATTTTTTTATACGGTTCAGTGTTTACACTTTCTTAAAGGGGCAGCTATATTTTAAAACATTACACTAGGCGCCATTTTCAAACCACTCATTATCACATTTAGTAGAGATAATCCTTAACACACTAAAACTGCAGGCTCCACATATCAGAGTGCATTTTATGAACAGGTCATAAAATGGGGGCCGTGGTGTGCTGTAACTTTGCGGTGTACAGAGGATAGCGATGTCTGCTCTCTGCTATATATAAGCTCCTTAGTGACTGCACCTCTCCTACCTAGAAAGCCTCACTATGGGCCAGTGAAGGCATCCATCATGGTGGAGTGGGAATCTTTTAAAAAATTGAAAAATTGAAAAATTAATGAATTACTTAAAGTAATTGTAAGGGTTCGTTTTTTTTTTTTTTTAACCACTTCCCTACCCGCCCATAGTAATATAACGCCCGCAGATGGGATCTCCCATCCTGGGCGGGCATCATATGACGTCCTCCCCTTCCCGGCCGTCTAGAGGGCGCGCGGGACCCGGTGCGTGTGCCCGGCGGTCGCGATGTCCGCCAGGCACCCACAATTGTCCGGGAACACAGCAGGACCGTGGATCTGTGTGTGTAAACACACAGATCCACGTCCTGTCAGAGGAGAGGAGACCGATGGTGTGTTCCCAGTACAGAGGAACACCGATCGGTCTCCTCCCCTTGTGAGTCCCCTCCCCCCACAGTTAGAATCACTCCCAGAGAACATAATTAACCCCTCCCTAGCCCCCTAGTGTTAACCCCTTCCCTGCCAGTCAAATGTACACAATAATCAGTGCAATTTTATATCACCGATCGCTGTGTAAATGTAAATGGTCCCAAAAATGTGTCAAAAGTGTCCGATATGTCCGTCTCAATCAATGTCGCAGTCATGAAAAAAATCGCAGATCGCCGTCATTACTAGTAAAAAAAAAAAAATGCCATAAATCTATCCCCTATTGTGTAGACGCTATAACTTTTGCGCAAACCAATCAATATACGCTTATTTCGATTTTTTTTTTAAATATGTAGAAGAATATGTATCGGCCTAAACTGAGGAATTTTTTTTTTTTTTAAATGGGATATTTATTATAGCAAAAAGTTAAAAATATTGTGTTTTTTTTCAAAATTGTTGCTCTTCTTTTGTTTATAGCACAAAAAAAAAAAACGCAGAGGTGATCAAATGCCACCAAAAGAAAGTTCTATTTGTGGGAGAAAAAAGGATGTCAATTTTGTTTGAGTGCCACGTCCCACGACCACGCAATTGTCAGTTTAAATGTGATAGCGCTGAAAACTAAAAATTGGTCTGGGCAGGAAGGGGGTGAACATTTCCTGTATTGAAGTGGTTAAATAACAAACATGTCATACTTACCTCCACTGTGCAGCCTGTTTTGCAGAGAGTGGCCCCGAACCTCATCTTCTGTGGTCCCTCGGCGACTCTAGCGGGTCCTCCCCACATCATATAACCCCTTAGGAGAAGCGCTATCCCGGGGGTTACCTTGCGGGCATGCTCCCGAGCCCAGCATTTGCATCCATAGACATGAATGCCGGACTCGGCCCCGCCCCCCGGCGCTCACGTCATTATATTTGATTGACAGCTGCATGAGCCGATGGATGCGCTGCTATCAATCTATCCAATCAAGAGCCGGGACCCCATGGAGAGAGGGAGAGCGCGTCTCCGCCGACTGAAATACGGGGCTCAGGTAAGTAAATTGGGGGGGCCGGTCACTGCCAGGTGTTTTTTCACCTTAATGCATAGATGAAATCCAATCAAGGGTTTACAACCCCTTTAAGTAGAAATTTGTATATTCTATATACAAATATAATATAAATTGGATTCAAAGACCTTCCTCACATGAGATTTTTGTTTAATGGTAAAATAAAATAAAAGATGTTCAAGAAAAGAAAGCTTGTTATAATTTGGGAAATATATGCCTTGGATGTCTTTAGTGACTTGGCTTGAAGCCTGGGTGATGGACATGCATTTTAAAGCACACTAAAGGTATCTTACGATGTATAATATTTTCAAACTACTCTAGAGAGTAGATGAAAGCTTTGGCTGTACAGCAGGGAAAATAAAAGTGTTTGCCCTTTGTGGCAGGTTTAAAAGTTCATTATAGTGATAGGCGTTCACCAGGTAAAATTTCCATAATAAATCAGCAGATATGACTAAACTTAGCAGTGGGAGGAGAGGGTAGTGCCCTGGTAGTAATTGTCTGCATGTCATTTTATGGGTTACGTAATGGGCGAGTAAATTATTGTTTTTTTTTCATTAAAAAACCTTTCCAGACAATATGCCCTTCTGCCCTTTAACCACACCTCTATTGTGTCCTTATCTTCCAGAATTAGATACAAAAGGATATATTTAAAGTGACACTAAATTATATCCTTAGTCTGCCTAAATAATGCAAATGTATTCACTATGTAATGGCTCTGTATTCTATTTTTCATGAAATATGCTGTGCTTGTCTGCCTCCTGGTAGCATCCTCTTTGAGATTCCAACCCCTCCTCACCCCCTTACATTTGTTTGCTTGAAACAAGCAGTGCATGTTAGTTGTGGTCATGAGCACTGCGCTATGCACTGCACTTTCATAGTCAACAGTCTCTAGACCATCTTGGGGCCAAGCAAGACAGAGTGGCTACATTCCTACAGTGGCAGTGGCACCATTGGGAACAAATGTAGCCACCATCTAAGAGGAAGTCAGATCCCAGCTGTAGGCAGGTGCAGTCTATGTTCTCCACTGCAGTTGGCACTCAACCACAGTGGCATTGCAGGGGAGAGGAAGTCAAGAGGTACAAAATTTCTCTATGGTATCCAGGGTCACTGGGAAAGCTATCCAATTGGATGCTGCCGCTCCATGTGACTCTAGCAGCCATCTTGGGTCAGGCAAAGTCTATTTAAGGCCCTGGCTCCCAGGTTTGGTGCACATTTTGTGTCTGGTTAGTGTAGGGACAGTGATTAGCAGCAGGGAGAGGTTCCTGAGTGGGTAAAGGATAGGGACATATCGACATCCTACCTGGAGACCTCCACACTTGGGTCCAGACTGGCCAGGCCGCATTCCGCCCCTCAGGGCAGATGCTATCGGCACATCTGAGAAGTCCTCTGCTGCACGTTGCTTTTGCTTGCTCTGAGCATTTCTAGTCGGGGGCCTTCCCGCAAGGTTTGTTGTGAATTACTGGATTCTGCATTAATGCAAGTTCTGTTCTCTGCAACTAGAGTCTGTGTAATTACTGCCACTGCACCGCGCTGCACCTCCCCACACAGCAGCAATAAAAAGGAATTCGGAGAAGGTTGAGACCAATAGAAGGGGCTTTGAATTAAGAATACATACTTGGATAAAATAGTTTAGAGCAGGGATATGCAATTAGCGGACCTCCATCTGTTGCAAAACTACAAGTCCCATCATGCTCTGCCTCTTGGTGTCATGCTTGTGGCTGTCGGAGTCTTGCTATGAATCATGGGAGTTGTAGTTCTGCAACAGCTGGAGGTCCGCTAATTGCATATCCCTGGTTTAGAGTCTCCTTATGTTGCCTGTGTAGAAATCAGTTTGCTATTTGCGTCATGACTTTCCTGCTGTGATTTCTGTATGTGAACCAACATAAGTGCTACAAAGCCAAAATCTGCATAAGATCTAGGTTGTACTTTATGGCTAATTATAACCCAAATGCAGCCAAGTCTTCATTTGAACTTTTGAATAAAGAAAAAGTTGGAACTGGCAGCTTTTATTATGTATATTAGTGATCGTTAACTTGTGATCTGCCTGACTTTTTTTTCTTATCAGCTATTCTTATTGTTAGTGTCTTTTATGTGTGGCCCAAGACAATTCCTTTTCTTCCAACGTGGCCCAGGAAGGTCAAAAGGTTGGACACCCCTGTTTTACATAATGCAGCAGCGCACGGAGGACACCCAAAAGTTTTTTCTTACAAAGTAAATAGAGCTTTGCACACTGGTACTGAATAGTATTCCAGTGTTTCTCCCATCTCTCTCTCAGTTTCTCTCCCTCACTCAGCTAACATGATCCCAGTTCTGATGGAGAGAGGAAGAGAATGGGCAAATGGATGCAGACATCTGATGTCCTCTTAATCAACCAATGACATCATCGGTTGTTATGAAGCCAGCAGCTGGCCTGCACAGTGCCCAAGGTTGCAATGCTGCATACTAAAAAATAGTGACTTTGTGTAACAAAAAGGCAGACTTCATCCACTCGCTGGCCTGTTGACAAATGTTGGCCAATTTAGGGCAATTTTTAGGCATTCTGCCAATGCACCCCTAAAGAACTCAGAAGAAACCCTGGTTGAAAAAGGCTGGTATATGACATAGGTTTGTTTGATTTTACATGTAGTACACAGGAGTACTATATAATATGAGTTTTTTATGTCATTTTATGTCAGTCCCAAGGACCCAGATGTAACAAGGCCCCTTATGTAACACCTTCTTAAGCTTCCACTGTTTTTAAATTTGCAGCAATTTTCCTGACACTACCTTTCAGTAATGAAGGTTTGAAGAGTTCAGGGGTCAGTAGTAACTCAGATTTCAGAGGTCAGTAGTATGTAATGCAGCGTTCAGAGGTCAAGTAGTATGTAACGTAACACGCAGGAGTTCAGGAGTAAGTGATGCAGAGTTCTGATGTTGGTTGTATGCAAAACAGAGGTCAACGATTAGTAATATGTAATGCACTGAGCAGAGTAAGTAATGCAGAGTACAGGGATCAGAAGAATGTAATGCACTGTGCAGGGGGTCAGGAGTAAAAAATGCAGAAAGCATAGGCCAGTAATATGTAGCTCAGAGATCAGAGGTCACAAGTAAGTAAAGCAGAGTGCAGGGGTCAGAAGTATGTAACGCACAGTGTAGAGTTCAGGAGTAACTAACACACATCTCACCCCCAGAAGTGAAACCCCACAAGGCTTCTAATAAAGACTGGTCTTTTTGAAAAACACATTAAAGTCGGATTCCACCGCTTTTCGGAACCCCCCCCCCCCCTCCGGTGTCACATTTGGCACCTTTCAGGGGGGAGGGGGGTGCAGATACCTGTCTAAGACAGGTATCTGCACCCACTTTCGGGCATAAACTCCCACGGGAGTTTACGCAGCTTCCTGTCCCGGCGCGCTGTCTGCCGGGACACACACGTGTCCCGGCAGACAGCGCTGAAGATTCTCATTGCGCCGCGCGACTCGCGCATGCGCAGTGGGGAATCGGGAAGTCAAGCCACTTCCTGATTCCCTCACTGAGAATGGCGCTGGCTACAGCAGAGAGCCGAGCGATCGATCGGCCTCTGCTGCCGACACCGCTGGACCCTGGAACAGGTAAGTGTCCATTTTTTAAAAGTCAGCAGCTGCAGTATTTGTAGCTGCTGGCTTTTAAAAAAATTTATTTCAGTACAGTCCCGCTTTAATTATGCAACAATGGTCCACTGTTTGCATCATGGGGAAACCTACCCTACCCCAGTCTCCAGTCTTGAATACCGTATTTATCGGCGTTAAACTGCAGTGACATGTCAGTGTCAATGCAGTTTGAAAATGGCACCGCCGAGATCACAGAGCCGGTCCTGTGTATCTCGGCTCTTCTTGGCTCCTCTCGTAGCGGACATAACACAGGGACTGGGCGTGACTGTGAGCGGAGCCGAGCGCCGCCCATATACATACATAGCTTAGTGTAGTCGCCTAGCCTCGGATAGCTCCACTCACAGTCATGCCCAGTCCCTGTGTTATGTCCATTATAGGGCGGGACTGGGCGTGACTGAGCGGAAATAGCCAAGAATAGCCGAGTACACTCGGCTATGTATAGATATCAGCGGCGCTCGCTCCTCCGCTCACAATCAGCGGGGGATCAGCGTATAACACGCACCCACGATTTCCCCCTAATTTTAAGGGGAAAAAATAAATACGGTATAGACAGGAAGTGGTTGCAAAGAGGTTTCAGGAGTTCAGCAATAATGACACATAACAAGGGAGAAAAAAAAGAGGACACAAGTATATATATTTTTAAAAATTACAGTTTTAGATACACAGTAATTTAGCAAACTAAATGCCATTCAGTTAGGGTTTACATATACTTTAAAGCTGAACTCTAAGCAAATATAAAAGACACAAATGAATTACGCAAAATGAACAATGCATTAATGCAGCTATGCATTCATTAATACATCAATTTTTTAATGCGTAAAGTGTAAGTACCTGTATTTGACCTAGTAGCCTCTTGCAGTCCTTATACAGCAGGGCTGGAGTGTGAACGAAAGAAGCAGTACAAGGAGCCATTCAGTGCTGATAAAGAAGCATGCTGATAGGAGGAGAAAGCAGAGTTACAGAGAGATGAGCACATCCCTGTCCTTTCACTGTCCTGTCACAGGTTGACATGGCTGACCCAGGATGAACTGGGCTCAGAGAAAATTGGATGAATGATGCTGACCAAGGACATCTAGTGACAGTAAAAAGTACTGCCAGAGAAATCCCTGGGTTAAAGTTGAATTTCACAGAAAAGGCTGGTTTTGTTATTTTATCTTTGAATAATTTTTTTTTATTACTATTATTATTATTTTTGGAGACTGGAGTTCTGCTTTAAGTGTTTTGTTCCTTTTCTTTTTATAAACAGGTATATTATAGCTAGATTTGCAATATTAATACTGAAAACACCACATATTCATTTTTCTGGCTGTGTAATGTTTTCGAAACCACAATATTTAGTTGTGGTTCTCTAGCCTGCATGTTTAATGAAGCAATTTTTTCATGTTTGGATGTACACATGGGAAAATCCAATAATACTTTGTTGTTGTCAGTGTGAAAATATTTCTCTACGCGAATACAATTTATTTTGCCATTTCTAGTATCAAATACATTTTTAAACCTGAACAATGTGGATAGCAATTACAATATAATTGCTTTAGTTTGTTTTGGTACATTGTGGTTTATAGTCAAAATTAGATAAGGGGGTTTACTGTATTTTCTGGCGTATAAGACTACCTTTTACACCGAAATTACACAGCCAAAAAGCGGGGGTCGTCTTATACGCCAGGTGAAGAAGCCGCCAGATGGATATCAGTCCACCGGGCGCTCTGTAAAATTCTAATATGTATACAGTATGTGCCACTCAGCCAATCCCGGCGGGCGATGCATTCTGATGAATACAGAGCCTGCTAAGCCTGCTTGGATTGGGTAACAACCTCTGCCAATCCGAGCAGGCTACATGAGTCAGAGCAGTGCGGGCTGATGTCACAGCCTCTGCCAATCCGAGCAGGCTTTGTATCCATCAACAGATTATTAAAATACAATGCCTGCCGTGATTGGCTCAGTGGCGCTACTGTACTAACACAGCATCATATACTGTGTGTACTTGGTGCTCTACATATTAACAAAGCATTGTGTACTGCACATCCAGCTCCAGATCTCCCCTAAAATACAGGTATGATTTATGGTGCTTTGGAGGAGAGGATTCATTGTTGCTGCCTACCAATTGTGGGATCTCTGGGACTTGTAGTTCACCAGTTTCCTTTTTCTGATGTTTTTTTTTTTTGTTTTGTTTCTGATGTTTTTTTGTAAATGGTGTTGCCTCCAAAGGGGGGTAGTCTTATATGGCGAGTATAGCCCCAAACCTAAGTTTTCACTGGAAAAATAGGGGGTCGTCTTATACACCCAGTCGTCTTATACGCCGGCAAATACGGTATTTATTAAGGCCAAAAGTAATGCGCGGTCTGCAGTAACCAATAACAACCAACCAGCAATCGCCCTCCATTTTTCTGATTGATCACTATCATCGCTATTATGTGCATTGTTTTATTACAAAAACCTTAATGAATGCCAAATGATAATGAAACTCTTGTGTTTGTTAATGAAATGTGTGTTTAGAATGTGAAGAAGGATTTTAAAGACATTAAAGTGCATTAAAGAGACAATGAGGGGGTGGATTTACAAAAACTGGACAGTGTAAAATCTGGTGCAGCTATGCATAGTAGCCAAGCCAATCAGCTTGTAGCTTTAGCTTGTTCAATTAAGCTTTGACAAAAAAAACCTGGAACCTGGGGCTGCACCAGGCTTGGCACTCTCCAGCTTTAGTAAATCAACCCCCATGTCACTACGTCAATGCAGGGAAAAAGTGACAAATGCATAGAAACCAATCAGCTTCCACATTATTATTTTTTTTTATTACAGCTTTATTGAACAAGCTGCACCAAAATTTGCACTCTCTAGTTTTAGTAAATCAACCCCACTGTGTCTTTGCCCGGCATTGGCAAGGTGAACATGTCTCATTAATAATACTTACTGGCACCATCCTTGTTGAATATATTATTTGCTGTCTTGTATAGCTACACCCACCACTAGAATACTGAAAATTCTAAGTATGTCAGATACCTGCGTCTCCCCACGGTGCTTACACTGGCCGGGCGTTACATAACTAATGTGTCCTTTTTAGAACAGTAGGGACACAATAGTGAATTGGTAGGATGGCACAAGTCACAGCAGGGAAATGTAAGCACCTGGAACATATGGATCTATTGCATGCTAAAAAACACAGCAGTGAGCGTAGATTTGCAAGACTGCAAAGATTGAATTCAATAGAGTCTATAATCATAGTGCCACCTTAATGCACCTCTAGTAACAAAAAAATAAAAAAAAAGTACTAAAAATAGGCATAAATATGAGGCCTACTAGTTATGATGAGGGTCTTGTCACAGGTACGTATAGAGCTGTCTGGATAACTAAAATTTGCCACTGTTCTTGGTACTCAAATGCTGTGGTTTATATAAAAGGAACGGATCCACAAAATGTATTTTTGGTATTTTCTCTGAAAAAAATATTTATTAGCTAAGTACTCAGTTTAATTTACTGTTTGTTTTTTTGTTGTTGTCATTTCAGATTTATAGACGTTTGGAAGGGCATCCGTTTTAGCCATGCCCATGCTAGGATTAAGCAGAGTATCTACCTTTCCTGCTAGATTTCACCTACTTGCACTTGTGCCTCTTTTGTGCCATGCGGGAACAATTTATAGTGAAACAACATTGGCTCCGGAGGCAGTAAATGAAACTAGAAACTGCGTAGGTTCCTATATTTGCAAGGAAGGAGTCATCTTACCAATTTGGGAACCACAGAATCCATCGTACGGTGATAAAATTGCAAGAGCTACAGTGTACTTTGTTGCCATGGTCTACATGTTCCTAGGGGTATCTATTATTGCTGATCGTTTCATGTCTTCTATTGAAGTCATTACATCGCAAGAAAAAGAGATAACCATTAAGAAAACAAATGGCGAAACCACAAAGGCAACAGTGAGGGTATGGAACGAGACTGTTTCTAACTTGACCCTTATGGCTCTTGGCTCCTCTGCTCCTGAAATTCTTCTTTCTGTGATTGAAGTTTGTGGACATAATTTTCAGGCTGGAGATCTTGGCCCAAGTACCATCGTAGGCAGCGCTGCATTTAATATGTTCATAATCATTGCTCTCTGTGTTTATGTCGTTCCTGATGGGGAAATCAGAAAGATAAAACATCTCAGAGTCTTTTTTGTCACAGCAGCTTGGAGCATTTTTGCCTACACTTGGCTATATATGATCTTGTCCGTTTTTTCACCTGGTGTTGTTGAAGTCTGGGAAAGTTTGCTCACTCTTTTCTTTTTTCCAATTTGTGTAGTGTTTGCTTGGGTTGCAGACCGAAGGTTGTTGTTTTACAAGTATGTCTATAAAAGGTATCGTGCTGGAAAACAAAGAGGAATGATCATTGAAACAGAAGGTGAAAGGCCATCATCCAAAGCAGACATTGAGATGGATGGGAAAGTTCTCAACTCACACACAGAAAACTTCCTTGATGGTTCATTAGTTATGGAAGTTGATGAGAAGGACCAAGATGATGAAGAAGCTAGGAGGGATATGGCAAGGATCCTAAAGGAGCTGAAGCAAAAACACCCTGACAAGGAAATGGAACAGTTGATTGAGTTGGCTAACTATCAAGTTTTGAGTCAACAGCAAAAAAGCAGAGCATTTTATCGCATCCAGGCCACCCGTTTGATGACTGGTGCTGGCAATATATTAAAGAGACATGCAGCAGATCAAGCTAGGAAAGCAGTCAGCATGCACGAAGTTAACAATGAAGCTGTGGAAAATGATCCTATCAGCAAGATTTACTTTGAGCAGTCCACTTACCAGTGCTTGGAGAACTGTGGAACAGTAGCTCTTACCATTTTTCGACGAGGCGGTGATTTGACCAACACAGTATTTGTAGATTTTAGAACAGAAGATGGGACTGCCAATGCAGGCTCAGATTATGAATTTACTGAAGGGACTGTTGTTTTCAAACCCGGTGAGACACAGAAAGAGGTCAGGGTTGGCATTATTGATGATGACATTTTTGAAGAAGATGAAAACTTCCTGGTCCACCTCAGCAATGTGCGCATTAACTCTGAGACAACAGAAGTGAACCTTGAATCTAATCACGTGGCATCTCTTGCATGTCTTGGATCACCCTCTACAGCCACAGTTACTATATTTGATGATGATCATGCAGGCATCTTTACATTTGAAGAGCAAGTTAGTCATATCAGTGAGAGCATTGGCACTATGGAGGTGAAAGTATTGAGAACATCTGGAGCTCGAGGAACTGTTATTGTACCTTATAAAACTATTGAGGGCACTGCGAGAGGTGGCGGAGAAGACTTTGAGGATACCTGTGGCCAACTGGAGTTCCAAAATGATGAGATTGTGTAAGTACAAGAGTCAAATTTTATTTGTTTTAGAATTCTTATGATGTGAAATATACCCATGTTTGTTTAACTACAATACTAGCAAATCTTTTAAGGTAAGGTGAGGAAAAGTTTTTAAATTAAAATATAAATTCAAATGTAAAATGAAGTTTCATAAAATGGTGTTTAATTGCATTTTCTTTTGGGAAAAATATATGTTGAATTGAACCACTGGAATATTATTTTAGGGGGAAAAAAATGTTTACTGAAGTCACTTTTATAGTCTTTTTTTTTTTTTTATCCGACATACTGTGTTCAAGTCAATTAGGTCATTTTTATATTTTATGCTGGAACGTTATTCTAGATTGAAGTTGAAGGAACCATCTCCAGAAGTCTCATGCAATAGAACTTAGCATTTGACAGACCTTCAACTTTTCATGAAATGCCAGAATCTTAGTAAGGAGGTTTCTTTGCTCACTAGGCAAAGTCAGGTTTGCCAATGGCTCCCCCAACCTTTCATTATAATTTCTAAATTTTTAGTCAGTTAAGGGTTCGTTCACCCCAGCAGAATTGGGCAGTTGAAGAACAAGGCATTTTGCCTTATGTCCTTTAGCTTCAGTTCACACCAACAGTCAGAAGGAACAAATAGCTACATTTTCCCACAGTGGAGAGCATTCTAGTGCACTATAATGCATCACAACTGGCTGCAACACATAAAAGAAAAAATTAGTTGGGGGGAAAAAAGAGAGGAAAAAAAAAAAGGTACTGCATGTTAACAGTGATTGCAGCACAGTGTGCTACAAGGCATACTAAATTGCTGTGGTGTGAACGAGCCATTAAAAAAGTTGATAGGTGCATCTCAATTCAGAATCCACTCTGAGTGCATTTAACCATAGCTGAAGAGCTTTTATTTAGTAATCCATATATTGTACAGTTGATGGGTAGTCTGTTTATAATACCAGAGCTACATTAAGGGTTCATGTACTCTAGCCTACACTGGCAGCTCCCAAACTTGAGTTTAGGAGCTTTTGGTGTTTTTTTTTGCTAAAGCTCAACTCCATAAAAGCATGTGTCAATGTACACATAGGCTTTTAGCAGAGTTTAGGAGCTGCCGCGTTTAGGTGAGCTTCAGCCTCCCTCTCCTGAACGCAGAAGAACCGCATTCAGGAAAGGAACATTTTGACCGGCTGCTGGGAAAATGCAAAATGTGGCAAAAATGTGCCACGATTTTGCAGCGTTTTGCATTTGCCCGCAACCACGATAAATGTAGGCCAATGTACATGAAGCCTTAGAGTAAAATAAAATATTACTGACACAAAATATTCAATAAGGAAGCAAGTGATCAGACCTACTTGTTCAAGGTCCAAAACTGAGCAGTTATTATTGAGTTACCTTAAACAGATTTTTTAGCCATACAAGATCGTATACAAATATGTCATTTTCTAACCTATGTAACCTAATATGAGCAAAGTGACAATTCATGTAAAGCTGGCCATACACAGAGCAAATTTCAGTAGGTTGCTGATGAACCAAACAAAATTCGCTCAGTGGATGGCCCTGTCAGCTGCCTTCCCCCCTGAAATCCCAAGACTGAAAAATTGGCAACTGAACAGCATGGGCATCCAAACAGATGCAGGCACTGTTCACATATTTTCACAGCAGGCAGGATGGGAAATATAATAGCCTCAGTGAAAAATGTGTTCATCCTTGAGGCAGAACAGAAAAAATCTATATGAGTATAGATAGCTTTAACCTGTAGAGGGAAAAATAACCTAGGGCACTCCTACAGTGGACTGGGGTGCTTTATAATGCAATCATTTGTTTTCTCGTTAGTTGCAATGCCTGTACCTTGAACCACCTATTTGTCTATTTTTGATTATTAGGATCATCCATCTCAATGGCGTGTTCTATTTCAGTAAACACCTCTTTAGATATTTTTTACTCACGCTGATTAGCTTTAGAATTGATTCATGTGTAGGTAATTTTTTCTTGTGCAATTTTGCCATCGCTATTAGTGCCATTTCCAGCACAAAGAATTATGACACTCTTTAAATATTTACTGAGCAGAAATGAGAGATAAAATGAAAGCCATAGACTAAAACAGTTCCATTTCATTATATATTGGCACATTGATGAATACGCTTATCTTGTATAGTACATGGAAATAAACAGCTGTGGGGAATGCAGTCTATGCAGAGCTTTTATAGCATGTACACCTGGAAATGAGTGTTTCGTAGTGTAAAACGGTAGTTAAGGTATATCGCCAGGTTTGATCTTTTTGGTGACACTGGGGGTTATTTACGAAAGGCAAATCCACTTTGCACTTGAAATTGCACTGAAAGTGCACTTGGAAGTGCAGTCGCTGTAAATCTGAGGGGTAGATCTGAAGTGAGGGGAAGCTCTGCTGATTTTATTATCCAAGCATATGCAAGCTAAAATGCTGTGTTTTATTTTCCTTGCATGTCCCCCTTGGATCTACAGCGACTGCACTTCCAAGTGCACTTTCAGTGCAATTTCAAGTGCACTTTGCAGTTGTGTTTGTAGTTTGCACTTGTAGTGCAAAGTGGATTTGCTTTTAGTAAATAACCCCCAGTGTGTCCTCTTGCCTATACAAACCATTTAGCACTTGTAAGTCATACACTAATTGTAAAAAAAAAAAAAAAAGCACCAGCGATAGGTTTCTGATTTCTTTCTTGTGAGTGAGCATATGCTGCCATGCTGTTGCGTAGAGCTGGAATTTGAAATATAATTATTTATCAAAAGCCATTCTTTACGCAATGGAAAAGGGAATATTATATTCCCAATATAGTGTAGTTAATGCTCAGCTTGATGTGTTTAGTTTGTCAGTGGAATTCATTGCAACAAAGCTTTTGGATGTTTTTTTGAGGAACTCAAAATTAGGGTGCAAGCAAAAGTGGAATTCCAGTACACACGGCCCGAATTTCGGTCAGTTTCTATTGAACCGTCCGTTGCCGCCCAACTTTCAGCCTGTGAGTACTAGGATTAAGGCATGGGAGCGCAAAAACCTCTTAACCTCTCTGCCAAGAGAACCACAGTGGCTGTCAATGCTAACCTCTCCTCTGCTGTTTGCCTCCCTGCCATGTTGGCCTGATGGTTTCATTACTGGAGTCGGTGACCCATAAAAAATAACTTAAGTATTGACTTCACTCTGACTTCATGTGCTGCATGCTTGTTCCAGGTCAGTGGGTTTGAATTACTAAAACTGGAGAGTGCAAAATCCAGTGCCTCTGCATATAAACCAAACAGCTTTCAGTTTTATTTTTTTTTGTCAAAGCTTAAAGTATAAGTTCACCCTAAAACTGAAATCTGTAAATCTACAGACCTCCACAATCTAAGACTAATCTATCTAGCCCTGTCAAGTAGAAATCGCTATACACACCTTAATTGAAGCCACTCCTGTATGGTCTCCAGCAGCGCATGCTGTGTGCAGGACACAGCCGACACTAGCTGTGAAATGCCACGGAAGTGACATCACCCATAGACTTACTATGGGGTTTCCGTTGTCGCTGCCTCCACAGTATAGCATTTTCTTCTTTACAGGGCTAAATAGATTAGTCTTAGATTGTGGATGCCTGTAGATTTAGATTTTAGTGTTAGGATGAACTTCTACTTTAAAGCAGAGTTCTGCTTAAAAAAAAAATATTTTAAGTCAGCAGCTACAAATACAGCTGCTGACTTTTAATAATCGGACACTTACCTGTCTCAGAGTCCAGCAATGTGGAGGAACGAAGCCCCGCTCACCTCCCCCTCCTCTCTGCAGTGCCGACATTGTAACTGTGGGCACCCGGCTGTGGCTTCACAGCCAGAAACCCACTGTGCATGCGCAAGCCACGCCGTGACTGGCCGGGCAATCATCTGGACCTCTGATGTGTCCCAGATGATTGCCCGAGAGGGAGGGGGGAGAGGTGATCTCCCTTCCAGTGCCGCGTTGCGGTGGGAGGAAGTGGGAGCTGGGACCCTCTAAAAAGAGGGTACCGGCTCCCACACCAAAAAATGACATGCCAAATGTGGCATGTCAGGGGGTCACCTCCCTTAAAGCGGAAGTTCCATTTTGGGGGGAACTCCTTTTTAATTGAACAAGCTGAAGTTAGAAGCTGATTGGCTACTATCAACAGATGCACCAGATTTTGCACTCTCCAGTTTTAGTAAATCAACCCCAGTGGCTATTGAAACAAATGACAGCCAAGAAACGAACGTTTTAAGAATGTTGCCAGCAATGGCAGCCTGCATATTTCTCCCACTACAGGTTTCCTTTAGCAATTGAGACAGGGAGAGAAGGGAGATCTCTTTAACTGGGACACTACAGAAGTAGGAATTGCTCAAAACTTACTTTATTGTTGCCTCTGAACCTTATGGGGAGATTTTCCCATCACTTGTAAGTTGAGGCAGGAAGTAAAAGCAATTCTCCCTATAAGGACAAACAGATAGCAATAAAAACTTAAACAAAGTTTAATCCTTTATCAGTCTATCCAATCCTAAGAGAAATGTTTTTTGCTGTTTTTTTTTTATTTAAAGGGGGTGACAAGAAAACATTTAATGGGCAAGGAGTGGGATTGGAATAAGAATTTCGTTATGGTGGGTTGAATCAGAGTTTTTAACGTATTATGTAAAGTAATATTTACAAGCTAAGACATTCCTTAGAATAACAGGGCTGCACTATGATAGGGAGACTCAGACCCTTTGCCTATATATTCTTTAAAACTGTATCAATAGCATACCCATTGGCATGAGGAAGTTTGAACATTTCGGTTTATATTGTACAGACAACACCATCGTGTTTTGTAGAAGCTCGTGAAGGTAAATGCAGGCCTCTCAATCATTATTATGGCATTGTATAATGCAAACAGGATAAAGCAAGTAGTTATTACAAATGTGTGTATCACTAATTGATGCTGATTGCTGTTCATCTAATTCTTTCTGCCTTATGGTTATATCATAAGTTGATCAGATGCAAGTATGGATTTGGCTATGATTCTCATTAGTGATGTGACCAAACCGACTTCTGGCACAGATGATAGGAGAAGTGTAGATTTGATATTGTTCCAATTAATTTGCGGGAGTTCCAATCAAATTGGAGGAATATTCACCGTTCTATGTGTTTTCATTGGATTTCCTTGAGTACTTTGGTCTCCTCCTACACTCTAAAAACATGCTAGGTTAATTGGCTTCTATAAAAATCAATATGTGTGCACATATCGGCTATGCACATGTGTTACCACTTTCTACATGCCAGCCCCAAGCTGAGCAGTTGAAGGAGAGCTTTGAGGAACGATGGCTGATGACTTACCTTAACAAAATTGCCTAGAAAATTCTATGGAAAGGGCTTTTACATATATCAGGCATTGTGCCAGAGAGATAGCCCATAGAATTCCAGAGAATCAGATAAGACTGAATATATACATACATAATACAGGATGACAGTATGATGATATCATTGCATGTATCTAACAATGTTATAATGTCGTAGCAGAATGGGGGGGGGGGGGGGGGCTGTAGCACACTATTGCTGTTTGCAGTGAGGCCTCCAATTACCTGCCATATGGGCAGCTGGTATAGCTCTGAAAATGTGCAAAATAACAGTCCTTTGCCTCGGTCTCAGAGACTTTGTGCTTTATCATTCCTTATGCAGCATTTAGAACTTGTAAGGTCCAGCTCAGGGTTTGAACTTGCAGCCTCAATATTCTTTATAACAAAGGGTAGTTTTTTTTTTCATCAGTATGTTTATAACTGCTGACAGACAGCAGAAATCTGTAGGGCATCTAACAAATTGGTAAAAATTGGAGCCTTTCCCATCAGTCAGTAAACAGATCTCAGTTACTGCAGCAGTAAATGATCTGGCATCTTGTAGCAGGTGGATGGGGGATCATACTGGAGCATCTGCAGTGGGCCGGTAGATGTTCTCTGAAATGTTTCAACATAAATCCTTAATTGGGCGAACTGTCATGTAGACCTTGAATAATGGCAATGTCTACCCAGATGCTGACAGTTTTTCACAAGAGCACAAAGACTATTTGTTACATTCAAAATATTGAGGTTTGCTGCTTGCTCAGATCATACAAGACTCCAAAGATATTATGAAGACAATATTGGCACACACTTGAAATGCCTCTACAGCGTTCCAGACTTGTTTTTCTCCCTGATTTTTCTTTTTGCAGTTAATAAATCTCTGTTCTAAAAATTCAGAACTGTTGCACAATTTATTTTCCATTACACCAAACAGGGATTTCTATATTCACATGAAGACCAACTGAAATCTTTCTAAAGTACATCTAATAAACCTCAAGGCATCTTTTTGCAATGCTTGTTATTTTCCTTATTTCATTTGTCGTTATGCCTATTCTTTCATTATGATTCGCTCATATTCAATATTTAAATCCCAACTCTGGGAATTAAAACTACAGTCGCAGTGATAAGCCAACTCCCAATCCCCTCTCCTGGACGGCAATACTAAATACTTAACTCCAGTGGACGAGGATCATCCATTCTCTCTCCATTGCTGTTCTCACATACAGTACAGGGCTATTGGCCTTTATTGAACTTGATGACGTCAGTGTGTGACTGTGGCCCAAAACATCTTATATGAGAGACTTCTGGGGGCTGGTCACACAGATGGAGGGAGCCTGCTGGAGCAAGACTAGACTTAAAGTGGAAGTAAACTCTCCTATCTTTTTCAGCCAAGGAAGCTGCCATGTTGACCTCTGTTTAATCTTCAACTGCCATGATGCTGCACATGTGATCAGTTATGACACCAGCCATTGGATGGTGTGACAGTTTGGTTGAGAGCACAACCAATGTGACAGTTAGCATTTCCGGCATGCTGGGAATGTAACTGTTTTTTGAAACTATTAAATTATTGGGTTTACTTCCACTTGTGTTTAACCCTTGAGTGCAGGGGGCAAAAAACGTTTTTTGGAATTCCCAGAGCTAGGATTTGAAGTTAAATATAAAGACTGCTGTTGCTGTCCTTCTTCTCAAAATGCTAGTGGCCTGGCTGTATCAGGCTTGATTACACAATTACTTTTGTACACAAAAGTGCCCTTTAATGCCTAACTGAACCTTAATATTTTAATAGGGGTGTGCAGTCAGGTTCCATAAAAAGTAAAGAATATTTATATTTTTTAATATAAGAGGTTTATAGTTTTTAATGGGTTTGTGCTTTACTACTCTATGAAATTGCCTTGTGTCTGGAGAAAACAGTAAAGACCCAGACCACTGCTCCTACACCATGCACAGTGATCTGGGCCTCTAGCGGTCCAACACCCCCTAAACAGCGCTCAATATAACAATGCTTGAGGATATTGTATTGGAGCATTGTATAGGAGAAATTTGACCACAGGAGACCCAGCCCATTGTACCTGAAACCAATTATTGGCTAACTCATCATATATTATATTGTTGGTCATTATACTCACTCATTATGTTGCCGAACAGCTGGCTTCTGTTGGAACGGCTGCAGTATACACGGACCAAATGTTGGCTGGTTTCTATTGCACCGGCCAATGCCGCCCGACATTCAACCCGTATGGCATAAACAGTGCTCTTTATATAAACCCTAAAGCATATGTGAAAGCAGCTCTTAAAAAGTAGCCTGTTAGATTGAAAGCACTAATATTTGTATAATATGCTCCCTTACATAAATGCAGGTAAAAAACGATGTATTGGTCCATTCAACAGTCACGTGACTGTGGGGCTCAGTTGCCTGTTCTGTTTGGATGGGGGTATTTTTACATAGGAGATATCCAATCACCAGTCACATGATGCAGATAACTTCTTCTGTTGATGTGCTCCACACAGCGTACTCTACTGCTTTCCACACTTCTATATGCTGTTAGCTCAGTACAACCAAGTAGGGAACCTGACAGCCCGTTATGTCACAGGCTGACTACAGGAATGGCGTGCTTCAGCATGGCCTCCTATAATTCCAACTAGGAAATAAATGACACAAACTGACCACGCTAGCATGGATCTGTTTCTGTGCTTAGCGTGGTCAGAAACTAAAGGCAGCCAAGGGGACTGGCAGGATCACCAGGTATTCATGTACATTCAACACACCATATAAACAAAAACAAGCTATATGTGCATTATGAGGGGCAGAACAATCTAGTACAAAGGAATTTATAGGGTTAGTTCATCTTTAAGCTCCATGCACACTAGAATTTTTTTAAGCTCCTTAAAGCTATTACGAGCATTTTTTTTCTCCTTCTAGACGCCAACAGTGTTATCCTATGTGTTCATGCACACTATTTTATGCTAGAAGCATTTTTCAAGCTTGGCCGAAAAAAAAAACGCTAAACGCCCCTAAATGCTTCTAAACCTTCTAAAACAGCAGTTTTTAAGCATTTCTTTTTACTGGAAAAATGCTAGTAAAAAAAAAAAAAAAACACTCACACTCCTAAAAGCTTCGAAATGCTACTTAAATGCTACAAGCTGGCACAACGCTATTATCAGCATTTTTCATCCAGCATTTTTTTCTAGTGTTTTTTGAGCTTATAAAAAATGCTAGTGTGCATAGAGCATTACAGACAAAAATGTAAAGATGATCTAACATCGGGTACCTTCCCCCCCATTCCCCACTCTTCTTACCCCCCGAGTTGCTGAGCTATCAGCACCCCTTGCTGCCGGTTCAGGGATCTCAAATCCCCACTCTTCTCTCTTCTCCGTGCAGTGCTTCCAGAATGGACTAGATCAATTCACTGTGACAGCATTGACCAGTAAGAATTGATCTTGTCCATCCAAGAAGTGCTGCACGAAAAAGGGAGAAGAGCAGGAGTTTACAATTCCCGGACTGCTGGACCAGCTACGGAGGTGCAGGCAACTTAGCAACCCTGGACGTGAGTACTGTGGGGACGGGGGGGGGGGAGGGATGGTGTCCGGTGTTGGTTCACCTTTTCATTTTTTCTGTAAAAGTGAACCAACACTTTCAGGGTTACTTACATACAGTTTTTTAAGAGTTTTGCACGGCTTTCCAGTTTTGAGAGGTAAAAAACACTTACATTTGCTGGGATTTTATTGAATCTTTGTTATAATTATCCACTTTAATCTGATAATGTTATACAACATGTCTAAAAACTTTAAAAAGAGTAGAGATTCCTTTTACAGTTCTGATGCCTAGATTAGGCTGACTAGACATTTGTCCACCATCTTTGATCTTTATTTGCTGCTTCTCGGTGGCAGGTCTTATCATTATAGAATTATTTTATGATCTTATGATAGGATGTGAGTGCCAGTTATTTCCCGAAGCTTTCTGTGAACTTTCTGGTACAGTGAAAGAAGACAAGATACAGATGCTTTCATGATTCAGTAAACATGATACACAGAAAATATGAAAATGACAGCAGCTTGGTTAGTGTAACCTACTGTACAAAATACGTTGTCGATTGAATTTGCTATCTGGCTGACTTGATCAGATTCAGGCACAGTAATTTGACACTGCATGTCTTTCATCATTTTTCCTATGTGATGTTTCATCTTCTTTGTACTCTATGCTTTTCCTTTCATTGTTGTTGTATGGCATGTGTAAGAATACCTATGTGCTGATTAACAGGCTTTTTACTCATTCCCACTATGTGGTATATTATGCTTTAAAGGACAGGTATAAGTAACTAAACTATCTACCAACATAACCACTTCACTACCACCATATGTTTAAGACCATCAGAGCAATGAATGTGTATTTCTGATGTGCCGTTTAGAAATGGCTCATCAGAAAACACACATGGGCAGCCAGCGCACCTATTAATGACTGTGATCTGTCATAAGATGGCTCAGGTCACTTAGATGTGTACAGAGCCGATCAGAGCAGCTTTGTACCCTGTGATCACTGTGAAAGCTGATCACAGCAATTACAAATGTACACAGTATTAGTTTTTTACTTCTGAGAGCTTTCCCTTTGCTCTCACAATGGGGGAAAGGGAGAAAGTAATTTTTCTGTTCAAGGAATTACATGAATAAAGAAATTGGCAGCAGAAGATTTGTGATGAGGGGTTTTAACATCTTATATCCATGTAGACAATGTCTCAGGCATGGTATTCAGTGGGAGTAAAAAAAAAAAAAAATACATAGTACCTGTGGTCAGGGGAGGAATAGTGACCACTTGTTGGTATTAGTGAACGGAATAGTGCCCCATCGTTGTTGTCATTGGGAGGAATCGTGCCGCATTGTTTGTATTACTAGGAGGAATATATGTTCAATCATTTATATGACTTGGAAGAATTATGCTGCCTTGCTGGTGTCATTGGAAGGAATAGTGCACCATTGTTGGTTTCAGTGGAAGGAATAGATTCCCACCGTTGGCGTCAATGGAAGAAACATGGGCGTGCACATGGGGTGTGTCGGATGTGCCTGGGCATACCCTAATCACACCGTGCAACGCAGATACCCCCTGTTAACTGGCCTCTTCCCCATGTCTCCTTCTCTGCTTCCCAACCTGAAACATCCCCCTGGGTGCCTGTAGCACTTTCAGCTTCCCTCTGCTGGCAGCTTCTAAGGACGGCACACAGGGGGATGTTTTAGGATGGGACTGGGGAATCGCTCTTTCTCAAAAGTGAGACACCAGGGCTCCTAAAAAAAATTGTCAAAAAATAGTAAAAAATAAAAAAAATAAACAATAATATTGTAAAAAATAATTTAAAAAAATTAATAAAAATAAAAAAACTACTGACATCGTCCACCTCCCTACTGACACCAATTTCTGCCCTAGTGACACTGCCTTCTGCACTACTGACTGACACCATCCACTGTCCTACAGGCACCAACCTCTGCCCTACTGACACGTCCACTGCTCTACTGACACCATCCGCTGCTCTACTGACACCATCCGCTGCTCTACTGACACCATCCGCTGCTCTACTGACACCGTCCATGTTTTATATATATATAAATACACACACTCATGTGTGTTTGAGCTTTGAGGTGCACACCTTAATGCAATAGGCTGCGCACACCTATGGGAAGGAACAGTGAACCATTTTTGTGCTATTAGTGTCAGTGGAAGGAGTGTTGCCTCAGTGTTGGTGTCAGTGCCTCAAGGGCTAGATAAATGAAAGCAAGGGGCCACATTTGGGTGGAGGGTGGAGCAGTACAAGGAGCCAAACTGCAGTTTTCATGTGTTAACAAGGAACACGTTGATAGGAGAGGGCAGAGAGATGAGAGATGAGCTCATCACTGTCCTGTTTAGCGCGGTAAATACATTTAATTTTTTTTTTTGATGAATACATCAGATTTTAGTTCAGCTGTATACTGTGTTTATATCATTTGGTATATAATGGTACAGTTAAAAAGTTGACATGGAAATTTATAGATAGGCAACTCCTATCCTCATATTCCCTACTACTGCAGTAGGGAACAGACACAAAAGATACACTCTGTATCTTTCCAAATAACTGTTCTGCTTTATTATGACGCAATTGAAGTTTTTATACACATGATTACGTAGGTATCACATTAATATTACAATTGTACATTTATGGTAACAAGGGGCGTAACATAGGCAGACTAATTCTTTTTTTTTTTTTCCACAAAGATTTTTACTGAAAAATTATACAAAATTGGTCAGCACCATAAAGCAAACAAATAAGAGAAATAAAAGTGCATAGTTTCAACATAGGAGAGGCATAGGTTTAATATACCTGTAGGTAGAAAGCAAAGTGTATAGTCTCTAAGCATCATTATCAGTAAGTGCACATATGGACTCCTTTATTAGCAAACCGTGAAAGACTAATTCTAATCAGGACTCGAAAAAATGCAAACATGTAATGAAAACATTATTAGTGCCGTGTGCACAGTGAGGGCAGTGTGCAATACATACAAAATAGAATACAATTTTATACAGAACTTACAAATTTCCTTTACAATCTCAAAAATGAATCGAAGGATTAAAGCCATCTACCACCCCTTCTGTACAAACACACAAACACTCCCTGGTAGGTTGCCTTGATCCATTTAGTCATTTTTGCAGTGAAAACTAGTTGACATTGTTGTGTGCATGGCCTGAGTCAAGCCGTATCCTTTTTCCAGATTCCTAAATTAAATATTTCTGCAGAAACGCAAGAATAAATGTAAGCCCTAATGATTGATTCAGTTTATAAGTAAATGTGCCATGTATTGTCCATAAACAGTGGTTGCTCTGGAAACATACTGCAAGGGAAAAGCAGAAAAAAAATTAATCCTTGAAAAAGAAAAGAAAAAAATAAACTCTTCTGGTTTCTCATCTGATAACAAGATTCACTGAGGAAAATCCGGACCACACCTCAAACAGTCGATGGTGAATGACAGCCTCCTAAGACTCCTCGCTGACTAATGAACAGGTCCCGGGGGAGTATTATGTTAAGCTAAAGGTCATTTTACTGTTTAGTAACTTTACCGCCATTTAATTCTGGCAGACCATAAGGTGTCTACAGGCAAAGTGAGTTTCTGAGGTAGACAGACATTGTTGTGCTCTTAGTGAGAATATTACAAGGCAAACAACTGTATCTTGCCAGGGATGCTCTGAAGTTACAAATCCCAGCATTGTTCTCTCAAAACCGATTTCAGTTTTTCTTTCTGTGTGTAAAATATGAGGCAACATTGTGTACATTTTGATCAATGTGGCCTACTTAGCATAGCTGTGAGGCGATGCAAACGAGCATGCTCTGTAGACATCAAGCTGGAAGAAAACAATTCTAGCTTATGGTGCAACACACATTTTTAAAAAAAGGCAGCTCAAATGAAGCATGGTCATTGAATGGGATATGAGATTAAATACATGCTTAGAGTCCCAGGATATACCAGAAACTATTCATGAAGTTTTGGCCCACAAAAGGATCTAAAATTACCTCCTGAAAGCCTGTTTTTTTTTTTTTTTACCACTTCACCCCAGAAGATTTGGCTGCTGAATGACCGGGCAATTTTTTGCTATTCGGCACTGCGTCGCTTTAACTGACATCCTTTTTTCACACAAATAGAGCTTTCTTTTGGTGGTATTTAATCGCCTCTGTGGTTTTTATTTTTTGCGCTATAAACAAAAAAAAGAGCGACAATTTTGAAAAAAAACACAATATTCTTTCTGTACTTTTTGCTATAATAAATATCCCCATTTTAAAAAAGCAAATTTTTTTCTCATTTAGGCCGATAAGTATTCTTCTACATATTTTTGGTAAAAAAATCGCAATAAGTGTATATCGATTGGTTTGCGCAAAAGTTATAGCGTCTCCAAAATAGGGGATAGATTTATAGCATTTTTATAATTTTTTTTTTTTTTTTTACTAGTAATGGCGGCGATCTGAGATTTTTATCTGGACTGCGACATTATGGCGGACACATTTTTTGGACCAGTGGCATTTATACAGCGATCAGTGCTATAAAAAATGCATTGATTACTGTATAAATGTCACTGGCAGTGAAGGGGTTAACACTAGGGGGCGATCAACCGGTATATTGTGTTCTCTGGGAGGTGATTCTAACTAAAAAAGGGGGAGGGGACTGACTAGAGGAAGTGACGGATCGTGGTTCCTAGTTAATAGGAACACACGATCTGTCTCTCCTGTCAGAACAGAACAGGGAAGTGTGTGCTTACACACACTCGTCCCTGTTCTGTGTCTCCTGCTCACGATCACTTGTGGCTATCGGCCACGAGCAACGGCACCCCCACTGTGCAGCACACGCGCGCCTGCTATCCCGATCCCGCGAGCCGATGTATAGATACGACGGTTTGTGGGATCGTGACGACCTGCCGCAGTATAATGACGGCAGCTGGTCGGCAATCGGTTAAGACAAAAGTGCAGGTGAGTGAAAACTGAAACCCTATCAAATATTAAAAAACAGGTAATGCAGCTTATAAATGGAACTACAGAAATATCTGTCCACCAGTTTGCCACTTTTAAATGTATGGCATTAGTGGGGGGTTAAAAAGACATTGGGGTCAATTTACTAAAGGCAGAGACTGCACACTTTGCAAAGTGCACCCAATCACTAGTAAGGGAAAAAAATGTTTGTTTGCATGTGATTGGATGATGGAAGTCAGCACAGCTTCTGCTCCTTTACTAAGCTCTGAAGCAACTGCGCTTGCAGAGAACAACTGCACTTTGTAAAGGCCAAAATGTATTAAGAGATTAGATTTTTTTTTAAATGGGATATGTTTTATAGCAGAAAGTACAAAATATAGTTTTTTTTTTCAAAATGATATACGTTTTGTTGGGGTACAGCATTGCATGACCACATAATTGTTAGTTAAAGTAGCACAGTGCCGAATAGCAAAAAATGGCCTGGTAATGAAGGGGGTAAAACCTTTCAGAGCTGAAGTGGTTAAAAAAACTAATACAGTCATTAGGAGCCATTGGCACTTTAAGACACCCCCACCTTCACCTTCAACTGCCATGATTCTCCCTCCTGCTGTATCTACAATCATTCAGCCCATTTACAAGAGAGAAAGTAGAGCTTGTGAATGAGCTAATGTTTGTAAACACATATTGTTATTGTGATTGGTTCACCACAATCACAAGGTAAAGAGCCACCCTTTTTAGACCTTTACATTGTGACTTTGATCTGAGGTGATGACAGTTCAGATCACAGCTATTCATGAGCATACTGACCACCTGAGTGTGTTTTCTGAACCTCCTTTCATAAAAACATCCACCTTTTTTTTTAAAAAATATGGTGGTACAGAAGGGGTTAAACATATCTACAAATACATTACCATGGGACTATGGCAAATAAAAAAAAGGAAAATATTCTAAAATTATTTAAATTTAAAGTGTTACTAAACCCAGGACCCTACATTCACTATATCGGGTCTCCCACAATACACAGAACATGGAAATGCAATAGTTTTAGTAAATATAAACTACTAAATACCTTTTCTCATCAGCAGTATATAGCAGTCTTGTGACTTCTATCAGTTAAAGCTTGTAGGAGGAATTTTCATTCTCCCCAGATTGTCCTATGAGGCTGCATGACCCCTGACCCCCTGTCTGGACAGTGCTGATTGGCCCTGTGCTGATCACATGCACTCTCCCAAGAGACAAAAAAAACTCTCTAGCAATACACACCAAACTGAGCATGTGCAGCTTGCCCCCAAGGCTCTGTATTATCAGGAGATGGTTTGGGGACTGTGGAATAAGGGGCGGAACAGAGAAGACCGTCTCAAACAGCCTTTTTACACAATGCAGAGGATTAACCCCTTAGGTTCCACAGTGAGTATAACAAGCATGCTTTACTGTATATACACACTGATTTTACTGTTGTGGGTTTACTAACACTTAAATTAAAAAAACTCATATTCTGAGTACAAAATACAAAACCGTTTCCCTTTAAATAAGCCTAACTGTGCTTTTTATTCCTTCTTGAAAGCTGAAGATGACAGGATTGCAAAGATTACTGAAATTAAGGTCATATCTTGGTTTGCTTTCCAGCTTTCTTCACAAGTAGCTATAAATATGGACATTAGGATAGGAAGACGGTAATACTGTCAGTCATGCATACAATTTAAGTTAATATCCTAGGCTGCAATTGACCTTGAAGAATAAAGTTTTGTCATTTTGAATAGTGTTTTGATTATGTTCATTTAATCAATATGTACCTTTCCTGCCTCAGGATAAGATTTTTAAATAAATAATGTGCTGATATTTTCTGCGGGGAATTGTGCGCACGGCTGCCTGATGGCATGCTTTTGAACGCATGCTGTGCTTCATTATCCTGTAAAACGTGGAGCTCTGCCCTGAAACACGCCCAGAGCACTGAAGTGGAGAGATATATAGGTCACCGACATATCATTTGGCCTTCATACGATTTAGCATTTAGCCAAAAAGTTATATCGCTGATGCTACTGGGGAGCTGTGCCTTTGAATATCTATAGATCTTCCAAAGTAAGATAAATCCATTTATATTATATAATCATAGGCACTGATGGAAAAAAGAAATGAGCTAAATTAAAAAAAAAGAAACATTGTATGCTCCTGCAGTGGTAGCAAAATAATATTAAGCAGACCTTTATGTTTTACAAAATTGTATTCCCATTTTCAGCATTAGAATGGTATGTGTCACTTAAATGCAAGCAGCTCCAACAGCTATTAAAATAAACCTATACTAGGAAATATATCAGCTGCCATTGCTTTACTGCCCTTTTAAAAAATGCTACTTGCTTGACAGTCAAACCAATCCAGAGGCTTTATAGCTTTCTAAGTCACTGGCTAACTTGGAACAAATATGCAGATCAGTTATGACTTGTTCAAGGTCATTGTCTCAAGGAGCATTTAGGCTAGAAATGACCTGACAACTAGCATGATGTGAAGGTGGTCAGCAACAGCAGCCTCCATAATTCTCACAGTGCAGGCCTGGTCAGTTTTCTTTTTAGGCACCAAGGTGTCCTGAATCTCAAGGCACTTGGGTACACAAATACTAATGCAGCTTTATAGACTAGTCCAGACACATCTCCTAAGTCCTACTATTGGCCCAACTCTGATGGGTGGACACCTTGGCCAGTAGTAAAGCTTCAAAGGGATTACCTTTAAAGCTTTATTAAAGTAATATGGTGTCAGATGGTAGTAACAACTTTCATTTTCCTAGATCCTCACTTTCCTGTTACAGCAGCTGAGCTGAGAATCTACATATGCCACTGAAGGTCCATGGGAATAAGAGTTTGACCTATAGTCGTCTGCAATATAGCAGGACTGGTCAGGTGTGCCCTCTCCCTTCTCTGCAGTAAAAGTCTATGTGGGGAAGATTCTCCTGAGGGGTGTGGCTGTTACTCAGCTCTGCTAACACAGAGCAATAAGCCTGGTGAGCCTGCGGGTTGCACGAAAAAAGAAACAAACAGTTCTGGTCGGAAGCCTCTGTACTAACCATGCGAGGTTAGTCCAACGATCTCCCCCGCTGAGCTGTTGTGTTCTGACAGGGGGGAGGCCCCCGGCCAGAACACTTCGATCAGCGCTCTTGGTCTGCATAGTTTTTTCTGAGTGACCCAGAACATACATTGATCAGCCCTAGTTTTATGACCACTGACAGGTAAAATGAATGACATTTTTCTCGTTACAATGGCACCTGAAAGTAGGTGGGATATATTAGGCAGCAATTAAACACATTGAGACTGAAGTTGATATGTTAAATACAGAAAAAAAGCACACATAAAGAGTTAAGCAACTTTGAGAATGGCCAGATTGTAACGGCTAGACGACTGGGTCAGAGCAACTCCAAAACTGTAGCTCTTGTGTGATGTTCTCAGTCTGCAGTGGTCCGGCCCTACCAAAAGTCATTCAAGGAAGAAGAACCGGTCAGCCGGTAACAGGGTCATGAGCAGCAAAGCCTCATTGATGCACATGGGCTGGCCCATGTAGCTTGATCCAGTAGCACTGTTGCTGAAAAAGGTATTGCTAGTTCCAATAGAAGGGTGTCAGAACGCCCAGTGCATCTCAGTTTGTTGTGTATGGAGCTGTGTAGCCACAGAATTGTCAGGATGCCCATGCTCACCCATGTCCACAGCCAAAAGTGCCAACAATAGACAAGTGAGCATCAGAACTGGACCACAGGGCAATGGAAGAAGGTGGGCTGGTCTTACAAATCATGTTTTCTATTACATCGTGTGTATGACCACTGCGTGTGCTTCACTTACCTAGGGAAGAGATGGCACTGCAAGTAGTATGGGAAAGAGGCAGGGGCAGTGTGATGCTTTGGGTAATGTTCTGCTGCAAAACTTTGGGTCCTACCATTCATGTAGATGTTACTTTGAAGTCCATGCCTTGACAGATCAGGGATGTTGTGGTGGCAAAAGGGGACCTACTCAAGATTAGGTGGGTGGTTATAATGTTTTGGCTTATTTGTTTGAAGGCTGGCCGCAGGCTAGCCTGGATTTGTAGGAGGAGTCTGAGGGCTATATGTCACTCCTCCTCCTCCATCAGATCCTTCATCGGATCATTTCCGGGTTTAAGTATATGTCCTTCTCTGCAATATTCCTCTGGTCAGCTATTTCTTCCTTCCCCATGCATCCTCGCACCACGAACAGTTTGTTCTAATGTCCAGGTTTACCTTCCTTATTAGGCTCATATCTTAAACCCTTTTCTGGATTTTCGTAAGGCTCGGAGGCAACTTTGTGTGTCCCGAATAGGGGGTCCCTTCTTTCATCATCAAGTACATGGGGCACTGGAGTTCCTCCTGTTTTAGCTGTTTCATACATAATTTATTTTTGTAGGCATCCAGGCTTTCACTATTTTCTGGACGGATGGCTGTTGCTGGCCCTTCATTGACTCTTTCACATCACACCTACTTTGGGTCTCTTTTTTCCCTCTTTTAGGTATACTGACCAGCCAGGCCAAGGCACACCTCGGGTCTTGGTAGTTAGGGTTATCGCATTTCCAAGTGAAGACTCTGACTACAATTTTGAAGGCTGGCCGCAGGCTAGCCTGTATTTGTAGGAGGAGTCTGAGGGCTATATATCCCCCCTCCTACTCCATCAGATCCTTTGTCGGATCATTTCTGGGTTCCCATCCACCCGATCACCCATACTTTTATTATTTCATTCATATTCATTCAGGGTATGCCCTCTTTTAGGCATACTGACCAGCCAGGCCAGGGCACACCTCAGGTCTTGGTAGTTAGGATTATCGCATTTCCAAGTGAAGACTCTGACTACAAATGTATATTAAGAGGCAAGTGGATCAGAATAACCAGTAGGTGACTAGCATTTTCAGATTTAGATCAGCAATGCTAGCTTATAGTTTTATCTCAGTACAGGTGTCCTTTAATGAGAGCGTTTCGGGCTGCTATTAGTATAACAGTGTGGTTGAACACTAAGTTGCTTTTTAGCTGCAGGGTTGCCAGATTGTAATTATGCAGTGATTTTGTTTTAAAGTGTGGGTGCTCATGGGGTTTTTTTTATTAGGTATGAAGAACAAAATGTAACTGAAGGAAAACAAATCATGGATAAATTGCAGGTTTATTCATCCAAATCTTGGATAAGATACTATTCTGAAGGGTTCCCTTAGATCTATTATTTAAAAATACATACATATGAAAAGAGTAAGTACAGAATGATTTGGCTGACTTGTACTGTAGCTTACAGTTCATGATGATAAAAATCAATAGGAATTCCCTGTGTGGCACAGACCGACTGCCTGCAAGCTTAGACTGTCTTTGAATAACGGTCAATGCCAAGTCGTAATGGTCTGTTTCACGAAAGCATCTTCCTAATACGATTCCTTTCGCCATCATTCTGTGTTTGTGCAGACCTGTTTACAGTCCAGGCTTGTGATAACCTGATTTTAAAGCAAATAGCTGTATAAACATGAGAGAATATTTAAAGTCTCACATCTGTGGCTTGAGAAGCAAGGTCCATCTATGGACTGTATTAGCATCGGCAGTCCAACTGCTTCTGGTTCCCATTAAAGCACTATAAACTTTAACTGTCTTATTTGTGAGTAAAGGTAATGTTATTTTAAGCTGCGATGATGGTGCAACTCAAACCAAATAATGTATACTGGCTCTGGATTAAAGTTCATTGCATGGTCACAGAACACATCAACTCGAAACTGCAGTGCAGCTGTGTTCATATACACACATATCTAAAGTCCATGGTCTTCGTTGGTATCTGTCCATGCAGATCAAATGAGTTTACTGTATGATCTTGGTTTATTAGTGTTTTGTTGTTTGCTGTTTTTTTTTTTCGGTTCACTAAAAATGTGACTTGATTCTCATTTGTACAGTCACTTTCTTATTTTTCACCCAGTTTTGGCCCTGACAATTTTGTTGCACACCTGATAAATATGAGAACATTTTAAAGCCAGAATCTGGCTTATTCGGTAAATCTAAGAAAAGATCACAATAATATCCAAGCTGCAGAAAACCATAGAAGCCAAGTCAGGTATAAATTCTGATTAATATATGTATTGTTGGATGAACACAGGAGCATTACGAAGACTAGGTGAGTAGGATGATGTTTGGGTATCAAATTGACAGTTTCACCATACATATCTATTTCCCTGAGAGGTATGGATTTTCATCCTAATACTGTGGTGGCTGAATGCTATTATGAGACTGAGATCCCACCCAGCTCTGATTTTAAAGGGTAAGTTTACCTTTACAGAAAAAAATAAGAAATGGACATATTGTTGCAAAACAAAGTGCTTTTATTTTTTTTCCTGCAGGAGCCTTGAAAGCATTGCATCCCAAATCAGTAGATCACGGGTGCAGTGTTGGCTCCTGCAGATGTCCTCTGGCTTTTAGATTGTATTTCTGTGTGAGAGCTGGAGGACACGTCAGTGGACTACAAGAGCCTCTGCAGCCCATTAAATCTACAAGTCTGTCTGCTGCTATGGCAGCCGGTACTTGTAGTTTATGCATTCACAGGAATCTGTAAAATGAGGAGCATGGCTGTGTGGGCGGACTTGAGGGACTTGAGTGGGTGTGCTTTCTGACACAATCATGGAAGACCGTTCATTACTTTATATGCATTAGTTATTTTATCTCATAGTCATGATTTTGCATCAAAATTCAAGTTCAACTGTTTTAAGTTCTCCCTTTGACAGTAAAATATCTGTAGTAGTGCAGAAGCTTTGGATTCACAGAATAATGAAGTAGGAAAACGGGAGATCATTGTACTGCAAGTCACCAGGTATAACTTCCTCTCAAGAAGGCCTTCGGAAGAACAGCAAAGTAGTGACATGACCAGTTGTCCCTGCCATGCTCAGGAAGACACTTCAAATCTCATTAGAATAGCAGCAGGAAGAAGTGTTTGGGATCTGCATTAAGCCTCATACACATCGCTAGTTTTTTTTTCGTTTAACAAAGCGGGGTCAGGTAGGAGCTGCTGTACTAATAATCCAATGTTAGTATGTTAGTACAGCAATCACCCCTGCTGAGCTATTGTGTTCTGAAAGAGGAATACACCCCCCCCCTCCAACCAGAACACTCTGGTCAGCGCTCTTAGCCATTGGCTGAGAGCACTAATCAGGAGCTGATCAGCATACCTTTTTCAGCCATGAGCCTTTGACAGAAGCCGGACAAAAAGGCCAGCATCTGTCGGACCGGCTTCGGTACACACGGGCCGAATGTCGGGTGGTTTCTTTTGAACTGGCCGATGCCGGCCGACATTCGGCCCGTGTGTACTAGGCTTTAGATGATCTCAAGCTGTGGGCATCATATAGATACCTCCATCAAACACCAGACCAGAATATACCCAGAGGTGGGGTGCTAAAGCAATGGATGGATGGCTCCACAACAGATAGAAGAAAATATGTTTTCAGCCCAACTCAGTCTTCATGCAATGAAAGCCACCTTTATTGAGCAATGTTTAGCATGTCATATAACAGCAATAGCATATTTCAGAACCACGAGGTGTCCCTTCATGAGGCAAAATAGCAAATCATCACTTTTTGAGCATTGGTCCACTTTAAAAATGAATGCCTGATAATAAAAAAAAAGCCCTTTTAGTGCCGACCCTAGAGGTGTGGAAGAACGTTGAAAAAAAGTTTGAAAACAACTTCTGTACATAGCACAGCCTGACCACAAATTGATATCAGCTTGACAGCATCTCAATGGGAATTCTACACTAAGTAAAAAAGTAATGTTCAGACAAGCAGGCTTGTATGCATCAGTTCCATCACAAATACCTTCATTTAATGTGAACAACTGCCAAGACAGGGAAAGTTAACGCTGATGTGAATTGCAGTTTATTCCTAACTCTGTTACACACCAAAGGTCTGTTTGTTTTTGTTTTTTAATAAGGATGACTACTTTACTTTCGAATGAAATGTAATTACACCTGCGGGTTTCACATCATTTCCAAGTCATGTACATTACAAGGCGTGGAGTTAAATATTCCGCCTGTGGTTTTGTCTCTTAAATGAAAGATCAACAGATTGGTGGAGACGTTCTCTCTTGTGGGAAACTGCTGCATTTTTAGATTGTCTTTAAAAAAAAAAAAAAAACAGCGTTGCTCAGTGAGCCAGCGTTACTACCTTATTTCTCTTGTGGCTTTTGTGATTACAACCGCATAATACAATGATCACTGCTAGAGGATAAAACTGTCAGCAGTGATTGGTCCAAAAAAAAACAAACTGACAGGTTAGTTACTTCTGCAGGTGCAGTTGCTCAAGAGTTTAGTAAATAAGGAAAAACTCTGCTGACTTCCCTCATCCAATCATGTGCAAGCACCATAAGAGCCACTGGCTATAGTGTAGGACCTCTGTGCCTACTCCGACCTTCAGAACACTTCGACCTCTCTGACACCCTAGGTTTAGTAATGCATTTTGCAACCACACCAAGGATCTTGTCACAACTATCTTTCAGCATACAATAAAAAATCATTAGGCAAAGTAATAAAACCGAATTCTGCTCTATTGGCACAACTCAAAATAGTGACAATGTCAACAATCAGGTGTATCAACAGCTCTAAACAGGTATTACAGAGCACCCAAGGATATGTTAGGCCTAGGCTGTAGTTAAGAAAGAGGAAGAGAAGGAGGATAGCAATTCTGAGGAATAACAGTATCCTAATGTGCTTATGAATGTCCTGCAGGGGATTCTGTATCTTCTGCTGGCAATGTTGGGGCCTTTTATTGTTTTGGAGGCACTTAACGATAATGCTGATGGTCCTGCTAGCATGTATACGTACTGTAGTTCTGCTCTCAGAATACCAATAGTATAACTAGGCATGCTCTCAGAATAATGTGATGTAACTGGGCGCACAGCCATTTAACCAATCCTCATATGTGATAGTAGTCCTGCCCAACTCCTGTGCTAGTTGTGATGGCCACTGTGTAACTGAAGACATACAATGGTCTAATGACCGCTGCACCTCTGATGTATTCACTGGTATGATGACTGCTGTGTCACTGGAGAACTGCCGCTGGGAAAGGACAGCCGCTGTGTAACTGAGGGCCTTCCCCTCCTGAAGATGTTGGTACATCCTGATGTGCTCACTATGGTCCGTGCTGCCAAAAGAGCAAAGTCATAGCTTACAAGGACTTTGCTTTACTTCCCCCTACTGTACAGAGTGATGGGAAGTGAGTATGTGTGGCTGTGGAGGGGGGGGCATTGAGTTGAACCCGTATCTTTGCTTACCATGGGATTGCACATTCATGGTGTTGCTTGCCTGCAAAATCACCACAGAATGAGCCAAAGAAAAGAACCTGGAAAACAGGTTAAAACTATACTATATTTTTATTCAGTTGGTTGGTTACCAGCCCCGCACTTACCCCATCTATGGCGTGGGCAGCACTTACATCTGGGGGCTGGGCGGTGGCTTCAGTGCTCTGAGCCCCGAGCCCACCCTTTTTTTAAAGCCTATGAGAGTATCTGGCTCTAATCACATGCTTTAAAAAAAAAAAAAACATTGGAATCTATGCATCCGTCACCCCACATGTAGATTAGGGGGCCGGACACATGGTGCATTATGGGCCGCAACTGCATTTGATTTAGCATAACGGCCCAAACAGATACATTTTTACTAGTCTGGTGTTCAACTTTAATGTGGTTGTAAACCCTTACAAACCACTTTGACCTACAGGTAAGCCTAGATTAAGGCTTACCTGTAGGTCCAAGAAATATCTCCTAAACCTACACGGTTTAAGAGATTTTTACAAAAAGACAGGCGCACTGAGCACACCGCAGATAATGGCGATATGCCGCTCGCGGCGGCTCCCGTGCGCACGCGCGGGAGTGACGTCATCGCGGCTCTGGCGAATCACAGCGCCGGAGCAGCGAGATCGGAAGTTACTACGGGATACATGGCAGCGGGGAAGATGAAGAAGGAGGAATGCTTTGGGGGCTTCGTTCTCAGGTAAGTTCTTCATAATGAGCTAGTATGCTATGCAAAATAAATACATAAATAAATATGTCAGTGCCTTTACTTTCTCTTTAAGCACAGGTATGAATTCTTTTAGACATGTCTAACATTCTCTTCCCTGTTCCAATAACGGTCTATCTTCTCTCCTTCTTCTTATGTATTCTATCCTGGGATTGTTAATACTGTGGTTTTCACTCAGGCCTTGCCTTCTATCTCTTGATCAGTTTTCCATCCTCAGGGTGGAAAGAGAGCTTTTTTTCCAGGTTGTGTGCGGGGGATTAATTGTTCAGAAATGTAAACCAGCAGAATGTTTAATTTACTACACCAACATGTCGTAATAATAGAAGATTTAAAATTCAATTGTCCTGAATCTAAAAGGTCTAGTAGTTTAAACTCTTACAATAGTCTGAAAATGTAATTAAATGTTAGCCCCCAGCAATATATCAGTAACAGCTCTATATGAATAAAATATATATATTTATTTATATGTCACCAAGAAATTCTAATGTGCTTAACATAATGAATAGAACCATTTTTATCACCCCTTGCATTTAATAAGCTTACGTTCTAATGTCTGTGGCAGAATCATATATAAATCAGAGAATTGTACCATACTGCGGGCTGTAGTCTATATAGGATTACCAGAGGGAGTTGTGGATGTGTGGCAATTGAATCAGAGATGCAGTCCACCAAATCTCAAATGGATTGATTGCATTTTCTTTGTATTGACAAATTTATACAGGCACATTAGGGTTAGTTTTGGGCCAAAGCCAATTACCTTCATGGCAAGTGCAAAGCCACTTGGCTACCATGGTGCTCTCTTCATGTTTATACTAAGGCTGTGCAAAGAGCAATGCTATACCATGTTCAGTAACTCCTAGCAGTGAATTGGAAATCACCTTTTGTTACTCTAAAATCTTATAATATATTGTTGAGAATGATAATCTCTATGCCTTTGCTATGACACTTGACCTCGATTCCATTATCACATAATTGAGCTCAGTTTATCTACATACGTTAGGAAAAGTGCCTATTTGTAGCTTTTTGCAGGGTTGTTCAGTGATTTACTTAAAGCTACTCACATTAATAAAGTGCCACACAGTTCAGGTTAGCCCCTCTGCGAGGATAGATTTTTTTTCCAATTTCTAGAGTTGGGCTTTAATGTAAGTGTCTTGTGGGAAAAGGGATGGCTCTGGGACTGAGAAGGGCACTTTTTCTCTAATTGTGCCCCTGGCAAAAGCTATTTTAAGCGAAGAACGTACATACTAACGTAAATACTAACGTCAATACTAACCACAACATACAAAGCCATTCACAACTCTGCCCCAAGTTACATCACCAACCTTGTCTCCAAATATCATCCAAACCGTCCTCTCTGCTCTTCTCAAGACCTCCTACTCTTAAGCGCCCTTGTCTCCTCCTCCCATACTCATTTCCAGGATTTTTACAGAGCCTCTCCCATCCTCTGGAACTCACTACCTCAACCTGTCCGGCTATCCTCTACTCTTGCTACCTTCAGGCGATCCCTGAAAACTCATCTCTTCAGGGAAGCCTATCACGTCGCCAACAAATCTTTTACCACTTCCATCAGCTCATTCCCCACAGTTACTACCTTTTGTACCACCTGCCCCACCCTATTAGATTGTAAGCTCTTCTGAGGAGGGCCCTCTTAATCCTCTTGTATTTTATTGTATTATAACTGTATTGACTCCCTTTTATATTGTAAAGAGTAAACTGTTGGTGCTATATAAATCCTGTATAATAATAATAATCATATAAGAAAGAACATAGTAAAGAAATGTTTGCTTACACATCAATAATTACAGCTGGTACCTTTAGTATATCTGCGTATATGAATAATCCTTAGCTGCTAATCAAAAACACAAAATAGAACTTGTATTTTAAGCACCTGTGAGAAACCGCCTGTACTTAATACAAAGCAGTTCATTTTCTCTAGTGTACAAGAGATTGTAATTCTTCAAGGAAATAGTTTCTTCCTAATTGCTTCCTTAATTCTGCAATATTTTCAAATGTCCCAGGAGGCTTGCGGCTTCCCTTTATTGCATTACTTTGTCTTTAAAGAGAACCTGACCATTTTTGGTCTACAGATGACTTGAAATCTTCAGCAAAGGGTAGATAACTTTTGTAACGTATTCTACTTTGATAATCTGAATATTTGCCCTATTGACAAGCTATGTAAATTAATGCTACCCTTACCTCTCAGTTGGGAAAGTGTCTCTGGAGGGTCATTTTGGTCATCACAAAAAGAGAAAAGCCAAGAGCTTACATTAGTCAGGAACGTCAAGCAAGAATGATTGATTAGTATAATAACTGTAGCTTACAAGATTGCATTCATGATTTCATTAAAACATTTTTGTAAAGTATCCTGGGCAAAAATATGTAGGGAATGACAAGCTGAATAAACTATAGTACAGTCTACAGTATAGTCTAGGGCTTAATTCAGTGAAAATTCTTAAGCTGGTTGAGGGCCCCATTGATATCGTAAGAGGACCCAGAAAATAAGCGTGCATTTGTGGAACAGTGTGAGCTTTTTCACCCCAGTATTGCAATAGTTCTCTCAGCATCTCAGATTCCCAAGGAAAGGCTTTTTTTCAGCAAATGAGTGTAATGTCGTATGGGGTATGAGGGGCAAATATCATGTTCTTGATCTGGTACATGTGTCGTATGACATTACATTCATTTGTTTGGGGAAAAAAAGCTCTCATCCCCAAGATCAGGTACATTTAGATCTCACAGTTTAGAAACAAAACTTCCCTGGAAGACACTGGTGACAAGCCTTACTAGGGGGCACCTGTGCAGCCCTGGCTACATCACCAGTGCCTCTCTATACCAGGAAGTAAAATTAATTTGGTGTAAATAAACAAATTAAACTTAGCTTTTCCCGTGACTTAAGGGTGAAGCCCAGGATTTTTTTACTTTGGGGGAAAAAGTCCACTTTAACATAACTTAAAATTTCCCTCCAAGTGTTTTTTTTGGAGTTTTGCCAGATGTAGAGATAGATAAGAAATGTTTATTGATGGCGGGTGCCTTGTTGGGGGGGGGGGGGTTCCTGCACTTTGGTTGACACTCCTTGAGATCCCCTTCACATTTTTTTTGTGAAGACACTGTGCTACTGGGACAGGAAGTGAGGGGCAATTACCTTAACAAGGTCACAGAGATCAGTAAAAACCTCCCAATTCTCTAGCCAAAACTGGAAAAATCTTGTTTGGAGAGATACAGTCACTGGTCACTTCATTAGGTACACCTTGCTAGTACTGGTTTAGACCCAATTTTGCCTTCACAACTGATTCTTCATGGCATAGATTCAACAAAGTGTTGGGAACATTCCTCAGTGATTTTGGTCCCTATTGACATGATAGCATCATACAGTTGCTGCAGATTTGTCGGCTGCACACCCATGATGCAAATCTCCAGTTCTACCACATCCCAAAGGTGCTTTATTGGATTGACATCTGGTGACTGTGGAGGCCCTGGGAGTACAGTGAAGTCATTGTCATGTTCAAGAAACCAGTTTGAGATGATTTGAGCTTTGTGACATGGTGCATTATCCAGCTGGTAGCAGTCATCAGATGGGTACACTGTAGTTATAAAGGGATGGACATGGTCAGCAACAATACTCAGGTAGGCCGTGGCATTTAAACAAAGCTCAATTGGTACTAAGGGGCCCAAAGTGTGCCAAGAAAATATTCCCCACACCATTACTCCACCACCAGCCTGAACCATTGATACAAGGCAGAATGTGTCCATGCTTTCATGTTGTTTACGCCACATTCTGACCCTACCATCGAAATGTCACAGCTGAAATCGAGACTCATCACACCAGGCAACGTTTTTCCAATCTTCTATTATCAAATTTGGGTAAGCCTGTGCGAATTGTAGCCTCAGTTTCCTGTTCTTAGCTGACAGGAGTGGCACCCAGTGTGGTCTTCTGCTGCCGTAGTCCATCTGCTTCAAGATTCGATGAGTTGTGCATTCAGAGATGGCATTCTGCATACCTTGCTTGTAACGAGTGGTTATTTGAGTTACTGTTGCCGTTCTATCATCTCAAACCAATCTGCCTATTCTCCTGTGACCCCCTGACCTCAACAAGGCATTTTCATCCACACAACTGCCACTCACTGGATATTTTCTCTTTTTTGGAACATTCTCTGTAAACCCTAGAGATGGTTGTGCTTGAAATCGCAGTAGATCAGCAGTTTTTAAAATAATCAGACCAGCCCATCTGGCACCAACAACCATACAACGTTCAAACTTTCTTAAATCCCCTTTCTTACCCATTCTGATGCTCAGATTGGACTCCAGCAAGTCGCCTTCTTACCACATCTAGAGGCCTAAATGCATTTGCTGCCATGTGATTGGCTGATTAGCAATTTGTGTTACCAGGCACTTAAACAGGTGTACCTAATCAAGTGGTTTGTGAGTGTATATTGATAGTTTAATATTTGAGTACTGGTCCTCTTTAATTGAAATCTGCATACAAATATTCTCATAGTAAATAAATCTAGGAGTGCAGACAACCAATGCTGCCTCACTGAAGGTCTATTAGAGTGACAGTTTAAGATTTAACACATGTATGTCCACCCAGATTCTTTTTTTAGATGTTCAAGTGTTGAGCAACACCTACTTTGTGACATGATGACATCTCTGGAAGGAGGCATTGCATCACAGCCAGGCTACACACGATAATTGCTGTGATTTGCATGAAGACTGCTCTCTGTCTTTCCCTCTTTATTTTCCTTTCTCTCTCTTTTCTTCATTCCTCTCTCTCTGCCATTCTGTTCCCAGTCTTACTCTTCCGTACTCTTTCGTTCTCCCTTTATATGTTGCTCTTTTGTTTCTCATTCCTTCTCACAGTAATGTAATATATATATATATATATATATATATATATATATATTTACAGTATATGCAGTATATACTTTTTAGGAATTATATATATATATATATATATAATATTTATTATAATTATATATATATATATATAATATTTATATATATATATATACACATACTGTATACTTATACTTTTTTAGTCTTTCCATGCTGTGCTTTTGCGCTGCTGTTCATCTGACTATTTATTTCATATGTTTTATTTTTACAAATTTTATGACTTGTAGTATTGATAAAGAGAACAGATATTTCCATAGCAACCCACAGATATATACCGATTCACTTCTTTCTTATGACTCCCTGTAGAAACAGAGGGAACATAAGGTTGTGAGATTACTGGCTTTGTAGTCAGTCCAGAGAACACATAATCGTACATTACATTCTCCGTCCACAACAGCTTCGCTCAGAGGTAATAGCAGAATGCAAATACCAAAATATTTTTCTTTTTCCTTTTCTCTGCTTCTTCATAGCTTCATATATTGCTTATAGCAGTGCCAGTTTAATAAATTCTGATTACAACCATGAAAAGCCCAGTGATACCAACATATGTAATTTTGTTTCTTTTAGCCTTTGGGCGCATGAGTCGATTTTTCACTCCCTTTGCAATTTAGGTGTTTTAATGATTTGTTTTAAATATATATTACTCAACGTGTGGTAGGATCATGAAAGATAAAATAATGCAATAAAAATATGATTTTTCTTTCGGGGAAACACTAGCTCTTCTTATTAAAAGTTCTATGAATTATGGATGAACCACTGATTTTTTTTTCTAAGAAATTCATATTTTCATAATATTAACAAGCGAGCTAAGAAAGGATATTGCAGATGCAAAGAAGAGTTTGGTAATCCCAGTTCTATATATCCATGGTTCTCAGTGTATGGTACTTGTAGCCCTCGGGGCACATCTGACAGGTTCAAAGGGTAAGCCTGCTTGACACATTGAGTATACTAAGCTAAACTGTTAGTAAGTGCTAAAAATGAAACTGCATACTGGATTGCTTGGAAAGCAATGATATACATTAGGAAACTATGGACAGCAAAGATCTGTGCTTTATTAATTAAAAGAGAAGTATGGGACTTTTTTTTAATTTTGAATCAAACTTACCTAGGTGGATGCAGCATTGGTCCGATGCTGCATCTGTCCCCTGCCGGCTCTAAGGCTAAGAAACAAGCAGTCGGCACAGTTCTCAGAGCCTCGTGAGCTGAGAGCTGGTGGCTGAGCTTTGGCTGTACTTCTCCTTTAAATACATACAGTTAAAGCGGAAGTAAACCCATAGATTTAGCAGTTTAAAAAAACATTTACATTCCCGGAACATGCTGAAAATGTAACTGTCACATTGGTTGAGCTCTCAAACAAACTGTCAAATCATCCAGTGGCTGGTGTCATAACTGATCACATGTGCAGCATCATGGCAGTTGAAGATTAAATAGAGTCCAAGATGGCAGCTTCCTTGGCTGAAAAGTATAGGAGGGTTTAGTTCCACTTTAAATACGTACAATATAAAAACATTCACTACCACCTCCTCTTTTTTGTCTATATTTATACTCCTCTAAATAATTATGAAACTACTTTTTAGTAGTTAGTAAATCTGCCTTGTAGCCAGGGTGGATATAAATCAATGATTTTTAAAAACAAATAAAAAAATATCAGATTTTTTGATTTTTATCAAATTTATTTTAATAACATTCTATTGGAATAAAAATCTATCTAAAGAGAGTTTTCTATTTTAAGATACATTAATAATTTAGTTTATTCAGCACGAAATGGAGCTTAGTTCTGTAGCATGAGGCTGTATATTTTGCAATATTTAAATTTTGGGGAAAAACTCATTCAATGAATCCAAGCTCTGCAAGCTGAGATACGATGTACTGCATTGATGCATTCACACAGTGTCAGAGTAACCAAGAGATAAACCAAAGTTCAGGAATATTCTGTTATCCCATTGTTTTGCAAATCTATGTACACTACAAACTGTATGATTGAATCGGTTCTGATAACGCTGTTTTACTAACCTGACCGCTTATTATTATAAATAGGAAACCTTAATTTTGTTTATAAATATTAAAGATTCTAACTATAAGCAAGAATGTGTCCTTACATTTAAAGAGCACCTGTCATTTCAGATCCATCATTGCAGTGCCTGTTAGTGGGTGTCCACTCGCCTGCTGCCGCCACGTCCCTCACCTTGTTGTGTCACTGCCGCATCACCAGCTGTCCCATTAAAGAGAATGGGACTGTCGGTGAGTCAACAGCGGGTCAGAGAAGGAGCCGCTGCGGGACAGAGATGATAGTTGCTCTTTAAAAATTATGATTTAAATCAAGTTGATTTAAATCATGCCTTTTTACTAGTAATTAAATCATGATTTAAATCAAAAACCACCCTGCTTGTAGCACTGGGGTACTTGGTTTGAATCCTGGCCAAGACAGTATCTGCAATGGAGTTTAGATTTTATCCGTGTCCTTGCATGGATTTTATTCAATTGCCTAATTCCTCCAAACAATAAAGTAAAAAATGCACTGCAAAAAAATAAATAATATACTCAAAAAAAGAATCACTCACTGTCCATGGATTCCTAGTAGGCAAAAGTATACTGTACATAAGAGCAAAAATATATGCAAATCGTATAATAAGATGAACAATATAGAAACATGTTTACATACTCAAACTGCTAATATAAATCATCAAGCCTACACATTTGGGCAATGGTGGTTCCCAGTTTACCACCCACAGATCCAAAATACATGTGCTCAAACAAGATGACACATCATTTCCTTTATAAATATATCATTGTTAGAGTATAGCTCTGCCCTTATCATTTTAATTGAACACTATAGAGGATTGAAAGGGTGTTATGCGAGAGATTGCTATCCACGCACCATGATCCCATGAGACCTAAAGCCAAGGCTGACATAATATCATCTTTCCATTGAAAAATTCCCAACTGAGAGGATTATGGAAATCACTGACCTCCTGATTAAAGCAGTTTAGCCAAAGCCTTACCTGTCAAATAATTCCAGGTCCATCTGCCGCTTTGCTCTATTTTGGTCCTGTCCTCTAGATTTTTATATATATATATATATATATATATATATATATATATATATATATACACACACACACACACATATATATATATATATATATATATATATATATATATATATATATATATATATATTATTATTATTATTTATATATATATAATTTACATACAGTATATAACTTGAGCCAGATGTTGAAAATGTTAGGTTGTATGATGTTAATGTTATAATGAAAATGTTATAAATTGTTCTGTGTGGTCTTTCTTGATACAATAGTCATAAAAAATATAGTTGTCTCTTTTTTATTGCTGATCTTGTGTACACTATACTGTATGTTTTTTTATTGTCTGAAGGGCATTTCTGTGTCCTACACCATTTACCTTCAATTTAGTTCTTTGTTCACCTGCACCATATGATAGTGGAAGCACTGGGGCAGAATGCAAGATAAAATAGGCCAGCCGCAATTGCATTAACTCAGGACAATGCCTTGGAAAAACTGAGCATTGTGCTGAATGTAAAAGAATTCTATCAAAGCTGCGCTTTAAGAAAAAAATGTACAGAGGACCAGATACAGTGCATCTTCTGTATCTCTTCAACCATGTAGTCCCCGAGGACACTTTCTAATGGAGAAAGCACAGCATCCTTAAATATAACCTTCATTTGTCAGAATCATGGAGGGTAAGGGACAAAGATGAAGACTTCATTATGGCCTATTTACCAATAGCGATACATCATAAAAGAGCTTATTAATTAACATTGGTGAAATGACTGCCTTTCTTTTTCTGTGCTGCTATTTCTCCAGTTTGTTAAAGTTTGAAAATGAAGCTGTCAGGTTGAAGTGAAAAGAACAAAGGGTAATTAGTTGACAAAGGGTAAAAAAGAGAAACAAAAGAAAAAAAGGTTCCACCTTTTCCTGCATTGAAAATAATGGATTAGGCCTGGTTTATAGTGACGTCAATTATTAATGAGGAAATACAAGAAAGTCTTTTAAGTATTGATCAAGCTATCTACAAAATAGATATTATTGGTTTACATTTATCTTTCACATACCAATACTTTTCAGCAGAGGCAATAGCTGACCTACTTGTGGCCATGTCCTGCAGCTTCCTCTTGGTCAGTAATTCAGTAAGCAGTTCTTAGTGATAGGCTAATAGGAAGGAAGATTAAAAAAAAGCAATAAGTAAAGCTCAATTTTTGCACCTTAGATCGTCGGGATTTGAAGTTACAGGAACACTTGAGCAATTTGAATTGATGTGCCTGAGCCACTAGTGGTCTTTTTTTCTGTGTTTCTAGTTGTGACAAGCATACTTTAATAGTAAAATATAATATTCTTCATCCGCTTTTGACTACAAATATGAAGTCTTTATCTGGGGACAAAGGGAAGGAGATGAATCCTACATTCCAGTATGACAGATGGAACCTCAAATTACGTAATTTATGTCCCATAAACATTGCTAGCTGCCTGCTAGGATGGATCTTAATTCTTCATACATTTTGCCTACCTCTACTAAAAGCTATATATAAAATTGTTATCAGAATTTGCTTGATAGTACTGTTCCATCCCCTTCTATGGGTATTTAACAGCAGGGCGGATCTAAAATAGCTGAATATGTCCTGATTATCTGCCTTTCTATAGGCAGAGTGTGTAGGAAGAATGTACTTATATTATTGTTGTAGAATGGTGTTCCTTTTATTAATGGTCTGCAGAATTCATTAGAGATATTATCTTTGTGAAAAGAAATTGTGAGGTTACTATAATTGATCCCATTGTAGTGCTGTCATATTTAAATATTTCTGCATTGCATGTGAAGTAATGAAGAATACATGTGTAGGAAGCCTGTACTGGCAGTTTTTATGGTGGGCAGACAACGGATGGACCATGAATACAGGCTTATGTATTTTTGTTCTGTTTCTTAAAGGTGGTCAAAACTCTGGAAGCAGAGGGCAAAGTTGTGCCTGTGCTTCCTCTTCGCCCCCGTACACACGGTCTGAAATTCCGACGGAAAATGTCCGATCGGACCATGTTGTCGGAAAATCCATGTGTGGGCTCCATCGGACTTTTTCCGTCAGAAAAAATTTAAGATCCTGCTCTCAAATTTTCCGACAACAAAATCCGATCTGACTTTTTCCGATCGTGTGTAGAGAATTCCGACGGACAAAGTGCCACGCATGCTCAGATCAAATTACCAGACCAAAGCTATTGGTTACTAGCCTCTACGTAGTTCCGTCGTACGCAACGATCGTCACCACGTTCAGAATGATCGGATTTTCCGACATCTTTGTCCGACCGTGTGTATGCAACACCAGTGTCGGACAGAATCCGTCTGAAAAAATGCGACGGATTTTGTGGTCAGAATTTCCAACCGTGTGTACGGGGGCTTAAGCTGATCTTTTTCTATTACTGACTTACCATGCCTTGTCTGTCTCTGTTTGGAGGTGGCCATCTTGGTAGCTGCAGAGCTTTGCATACGCATGTTAGAGCATCCAGCAAGATGAACAGTGAGCCGTACAGTAGTGACATCATTAAATCCCATTCCAAATTTTAGAAGACTAGTAGCCATAGGCAACAGTGTCACACAGCAGGTCTGAGGCTTTAGGCACAGGAGTGCATTTGCACACTCACATAACAATAAGTGCACTGCTATATTTCAGAAGAAATTCCAGACAAAAGGTACATTTTTCAGTGACCATTTTAAAATAACATAGTAAATATTCACTTTTTTGAGTTTAGGTCCACTTTAACATTTGCAATCTGTAAAGCAAGGTCAGTTCGGACTGTTCCCTAATATTCCTCAATTGGTTTCATCTAGTCGATCATAAAGATACAGGTCCATAGAAAAACAGAGATAATTATTTTAGGCAATGGTTCTAAGAAATTGATAGTACAGTATTTCCATTGAAGGCATGCACTTTTAGCAATTGCACTGAGGTAGCAGTTCTTCTTTGGCCCTCAGTGTTGGATGGGGCCAAAGGTGCAAACACTATCTATAGCATGGAGGGAAATGCTTCCAGGGATTCCTGTGGAGTACACTATGGGAATCAGTGGCCATATCACTGCTTTCAAAAGCAAATTTACAAAGCAGTCTTACATATTTAGTAATTTGCAGTTCTGAATCTTGCAAAGTTTCATTGATCCCAAAGTAGACCAATGGGCAGAAATCAAAATGAAATATATGATTAGCATTACCATAGCAGTCTTTGTTATTTTCTGGAGTACTTTGTTATTTTTTGTTATTTTCTGGAGTACTCCCAGTTACATAGTTGTATCACGTGTTGATCCTGCAGGTAAGTCTGTAATTTTGCAACTATCCTAAAAGAACAAGATGTGCAGCAACTGGCAAAAAGAGGGTACATTTTATTAAAGATATAAAGTGTACACAATGTTTACATGTCCACAAAACAGTTCAAATATAAATAATTTAACACTGACAGGATGGCATGCTATCAGCTTTTATTCATATAGCTAAAACCTTTATCTCCCAAAAAATTTTTTATGCACAATCCATCTAAACTGGTGTTTAAAATCCTGCCCCATTGTTCTTGCATAGATACAGTGGAGGAGTGATAGTAGGTACCTTATGACAGGAATCGTTTTTACTGGCGGGATCATCAGTGTAAAAGCCTGAAAAGAAACAAATGCAGACACCACATCTAAGTTTTAGAAATATTTCATTTTTTTTTTAGCTTTGATATGTGTTATTGAAGAAAAGGGAAGAGGAGGACCTGTCACGTGGCCTATTAAAGTCATGTGACCAGCCTTGCCTTTTAAAATTCTGAAGTCACCCCATGAAAAAAAATAAACAAATCGTTTTTACATAACGCAGCCACACCCATACATGTAGGACCCCCAGCATTAGAGGTGGTTTATTTACAAAGCAAATACACCTCTGCACACATGTACTGACTAGTATTCCAGAGTATCTCTTCTCCCTCACTCAGTTAATATGACCCCCATGCTGACAGCGAAGGGCAGTGGAAGGGCAATCAAAGAGCACCAAATGTGCTCCTTATCAACCCATTATAGCATTTATTGTTAGGACATCAGCAGTTAGTTGTAATGCTGCACAAAAAAGAAAATATGTTGCTTTTTGTAACAAAAAGGCAGGCTTGATCAACGTGATGGCTTTTGGGCAATTTGGGGCAATTTTTAGGCATTTTGACAAGGCACCCCTGTAAAGCCCAAAAGTCACACCGGGACGCCACGTACCTTGGTTAAAAAAGGCTGCTGTAGAGGGCACTCCATGGAATACCGAAGGCTCCACACTGCAGTTTGCATTTTGAATGGCACATAAGAATGGAAGCACATGGCAATGAGCAGCAGAAAGCAGATTGTGAGATCCGCTTCCCATTATGAACAGCCTTCTAGCTCTTTAGATGCTACTTCATGCTAAGTAAGAAGCATTGCATAGGGCTCTTACATCTTTTAATATAATTTCCAAGATTTCAGCAACAGCGAGTGCTTTAGTCTAAATATCACCTTATACATTGATGTGTCTGCTGCACACCTCTTGCACAGAGCCATTTCACCCAATGGGTAAACCAAACAGTCTGCATCTCTGCAGCCAGTTACTGCAGTTGTAAATAGTACTAGAGGAGTAGTCAGCTGGTTAATAATCTCTTAATTAGACCTCAACAATGAAACCATGTTCTTATACTGTATTCCCTGGGCACTGACATCCAGTGTGTAAACATGGCTTAATCATATACGCAGCCAATGGAATATTACATGTGAACTACTGTAAGTCACTTGTATGAAAGAAGTGACACCATATAGAGTTTAGCTGTGTAATGAGATATGGTCTAGCTTTAGGATTTCATCTTTGTGTAAGGCTATCCATGCGCAAACACACACTGTGACATCAACTAATTAGCGGACATTAGTCATCTTACCACATGAAGACCATGGAATCGTGCCCCGTAAAGCTAGTTATACAACATTGCTGGTCATTGTCAAGCAGAAATGATAGATTGTTTATTAGCTGGTAAGATGTCAAGGACTTTGTAAAGCATCACTTGACCTTAGTAGACTGTGAACTGTTATCAATCTTATTAAACAGGACTGACATTCTGCTTGCCACTATGCTCTGTGTCGTGAGACCTGACTTACCTGTACCAGATAATTAAGTAATTGCTTTGAAGACCAAATTATTTTAAAATTCAGGAGAGAGTTGGGGTGTCCAGGAGGTAAAGAGCCTGGGGGAAATGGAAGGTGTAAGGTTTTAGGTACTTTGGATGCTTAGCTTTGAAATGTGATTTTGTCTACCAAAGATCTAACAAAATGCTCTGATGTTATGGTAGAATTATGGAAGCAAAAGGTTTGATAGTAGTAATAATAATGCTATATATTATTACATATATGCTACATACATATATGCTACATACATATATGCTTTTTTATTTTTGCTCTGTTGATAGTCAGAATTTTGGATTTTACCTCAATTTGGCCACCAAGACAAGTAGAAAGGGGGATTGTCCCCAGAATCATAATCTGACATGGGTTCTATGCTCTCTTCCCTCTACTCAAAACTAAAAATTTACTTTAGATACACCTTAAAAGATCTACTTTTTTTACTGAACTTACACAGTCACAAGGCAACTCGAACAAGCTTTCCAGAGAGATGAGGAGCTTTAAGTGTTTAGTTATTAGAGAATAATGGAAGACCAACAAGAATTTTCTATTCCATTAAATCTGTGCAGACAGATGTGATTTTCCTTATCTGTTCATGCGAAAATAACAAATTGCCCATGTACTTTTTGGACAGTTTACCATGCCACGACCTCTGCTTTAGACACTGGATGTTTTACTCCTGTAAGTTATTATGCATATGACTGCCCAACACATATATGCAGCAGCAAAAGGGTAGGCCCTAACGCCCACACACTGCACATGTGCACCACTGGGCATACAATGTTTATCTGCAGAGAATGAGCTCACTGCATTCTCCCAACACAAAGACAGAGTTGTAGAAGACAACTGTTGGTCCAGGCTAAAAATTGGTAACTGGCGAGAACAGCTTCTAATCATGTGACCACTGTGGCAGTTATATAATTTGACTGTTAGGATGCCAATGGAGGACCAACACTGGGCCCAAATGCTGCACACCTGGAGCTTGGTTTAACAAAAAAAGCTTGATTCATTCATGCTTGTTGACAATTTTTTCATAGCAATTTTGGAGACATTTTTGCCAAGGCACCGAAACCCAAAATCGGTATTGCCACAGAGTGCCATGCGGCTACACTGTGCGCATGAAAACACACAGCTCCATAGTAGGATAGCAGGCACTACTTGCTCTTCTGTCTCTCCCTTCGTTTACCAATGTCTTTTTCGAAAGCCAACAGATTGTCAGCCAGCATTGTTCAGTGTAAATCCCTACACTACGGTCGGATTTTCTGATGGATTTGCTGTCACACGCAATGTCTGTCTGGATATAATTGTTCGACAGTGTGTACGGGCACCATCGGACATTTTTATCGGTTGTCCGTCTTGTAGGGACAATATGTTGTATCGTCCTGCTCTAAAAGATTTTTCCTAGGCATCGCAATGTCTTCGTGATCGCACAACCAAGAATGCTCGCCGGGGACGCAGTGCCACACATATGCACAGATCACATTACAAGGCTAAAAACCTGTCGTAGGCAAAGACAAACGTTCAACATTCAGAATTGATCGGATTTCTTCCAAACATCTTTGTCCGACCGTGTGTATGCATCACCAGTGTCGGACTAAATGTCCGGCGACACTGACACCTTCCATTTGATGGGTTTGAACTCAGTAAGTGCTCAAGCTCTTTCTGTGAGCAGTTATTCAGATGCATGTCCTTGATTTCGTACCGTGTTTTTGCCGATAACTCGCTAAAATCAATGCGTTTAGTATCATTCTATCTGTGGGTGCTGTGAAGTTCAGGGAATAGCAACGACAGAATCATTAAGAATTTTTGTAAGCTGCAAGTTGTTGAGATACGAATTTCTTACACAAAAAGGTTTAATGGGGGAATATTTTACTTTATTGTGTTCAATGAGTTGAGCTAAAACTGCTGAGTGTTTAATACCTTTTTAGCTGAAATTTATATACAAATGTGAATCATGTATCCCATACATTCATCTGCTGTGCTGCCCTGATTAATCCATAGTGCTTTGGGATTTGTTATGGTGTTTTAAAGGTTTATTTAGAAAATAATGACTGTATAATACACTGGTAATAAAAAGTTCTAAAAACCTATTGTGTACCCAAAATTACCGAACAAACATTTAGTGAAAGCAGCTGCAAATGGACAACCATCTCACATTGGTTGGTTGTCACATACTTTCCTTTATTTCCGTTTTCGAGTAAGTCACTTTACAAAGATATAACTCAACATTGCAATATTCTTCAATGGTATCAGGCGTCTTCTACACTTGCTTACCGTCACGTATGTGGCGCTTCTCGAAAAAACAGAATTTTTCCTAAAGGAAATAAGGGAAAAGTTAGATCTTCGATGGACTGTTTACTGATCAGTTTAAAATATTTTTTTATGTGTTGCTAGAAAAATTATCTTATATCCCCCAAACATTATACATTTCCTTTTCTTTACCAGAGACCATGGGAATATAAATTGGCGATCATTGCATTTGTTTATGTGACATGGTTATTTGTGCCAGGCGGTTTTTCAAACACAATTTTTTTGGAAACACATTTTAAGGCATTAAAGAAACGAAAACCATTATAGACCCCCATTTTTTGGTATAATATGAAAGATGATTTTACGTAAAGTAAATCAATACCTTATATGGTCATGCCGTTTAAATGTGCGGCTCTGCTAGTAGAATGCTGTTTACAGGTTTACCTGTTTAGTGTTACACTTATTGCTAGAATGAATGTTCTTGGCTCTAGAAGGTTCAGCGATTTTCTCAGTGTGGTGCGAAATATCATTACATTTTGAAGTGTGTGCAAAATGTAGAGTTTTTTAAGCGTGCCAGCCGGGATGGGGAAGCGTTACTATTTTTTTTCTTATTTTTTTTTTTATCATTGTCGCCCTCGTGATTTTATTTTTTGTAATCACTTTTATTTCCGATATTACAAGTAAGGTAATACATCCTCACAGAAAGTAAGGATTACGAGGTCGTGCTTTGTGATAGAGGTCTAGGGTCATTGTGGTCAGTTGTGGTTAAACTATAAAAATAAATACACAGTTCGATGCTGTCTGTCAAAAAAGCAAACTTAGTTACAGTCTTAGCTACTGTTGCCGCTGACATTAATCAGTTTTCACTACATCAAAATCAGATGTCAGGTTTCAGTTAGAGGTTAGGACCAAATCATTCTACCACTGACGGAATAATTCTGGTCAGCTTTTATTCATTTACATTGGTCCAGCTTGCGTCTAATGTAACTTGAATATACCATATGTGGCACCTGGATGCTGGAAAAATCACTGAAAGCTGATACTTTTCTACTACAAGTGATCACGCATGCCTTCCGAGGTCCTGCCCGGCTGCCTTCTAAACACAGCGTTGCCTGATCAGCACGGACATCATCTGAGAATAACATTGCATTTTCTAAATGAATGCAAGCATTACAATAGAGCGCGTTATGTACTTGCTTTGCATATTGACCAATTCATGGAATTGCAAGCAATTAGCTGCACAGCTTCCTGTGTCAGGTTGCAGCTGGGCAGCACTTCAGCGAGGGATTCAGAAGATTGTGGCAGCTCACTGGTTTTACTGAATAACTTCAGTGATTTCTAGCTTCCAGGGGTATTGGATGGTATTACCCCGAAGACACCAATGTAGCTGCATAAATTTTTCCTACCTGAAAATCTTCTTAAACCACATTGCCGACTGGGCTTAGCCGAAAGAGGGCTACAGCGCCATCGGATTATTATGGGTGGAGTCCGTGGGACGTTCCTCCCAGTAATGATTGCATCCCATTGGGCCCATTGGATGGCCTGTGAAAAGCAGGTGGCGATCCGCAAGTCTCTATCGCATCGGATGTCGCGGGTAATGGGCCGCTGATAGCGGCGCGCATTTTACCACATGATTACGCTAGTAAATTGACGCAATGCTTCACTTGTAATCAAATTGGTAACAGTGTTGAGAGGGAGAGATTGTTGCTGCGCTGTGGCACTTACTCAGCCACACAGAAATGCTCAGTGCCACATACTATGCCCAGTACTCTGCCATTAGTATGGCATGACTAAGCCAGTACTCTGCCATTAGTATCAATACTCTGCCAGATGCAACTCTGCCAATACTCTGCATAATGTTAAACAAAAACAGCATAAATAATATAAATAACCATACGGTGATTAATAACACACTAAAAGCTCTCTTTGTGTTAAAAGAAAGGACAAACGTTTCATATGGGTACAGTGGTGTCTGCATGACCTGAGTAATTCATGTGAGCTGAAAATTGGTTCACTGTGGTCAAGTGGTTGGTTGCTGCAAATTGTTAAAACAAAAATAAAAAAGTGATCATGGAGTGGGCTTACTGTCTTTTACTTAACCACTTGCCGACTGCCCACTGGATATATACGTCGGCAGAATGGCACGTACTGGCAGAACCACGTACCTGTTCGTGCCATTCTTCCGGCGGTGGGGGGGTCCGATCGGACCCCCCCCCGGCGGCGGGGACGGTCGGGATCGCTTCAGGAGCGATCCGGGATGAGGGGACGGACAGTGGTTTCTGGACACCCCCTCGCGATCGCTCCTGGCGAATCAGATGCTTCCTCTGTCTGTGTCAATCAAAACACAGGCAGAGGAAGTGTTCACGCTCGGTGCGCCTGTCTATGTGACCGGAACGCCGAGCTGTGAACGTCTAAAGGTTAGTGCACTAACAGTACACTGACACCAGTACACATTGGCACACAAAACACCCCCCTGTCACCCCACAGATCACCCCCTTCCCCCCCCAGTCACAGTGTCACTAATTGCAGTGATCATTTTTTTACTGATCACTGCATTTAGTGTCAGTGTGACTGTAATAACTGTCAGTGCAGTTAGTTTTAGGTCCAAGGTAGCCCCCACCCCCCCCTAATAAAGGTTTAACCTTATGCCCCCCCAGGTAACCCTTTCACCCCTTTTGCGTGGCACAAACATCGTTTTCTGATCGCTGTATTAGTGGTCACTGCTGTCGCTAGGTAACCATTTTTTTTTTTTAGGTAACCGCCATGTGATATAGGTTCATAAATAGTTTATAGGCAGGTACCCCATTTTACAACTAAATAAAGGTTTTAACCCCTTGATTGCCCCTAGAGTTAACCCTTTCACCAGTGTCACTGTTTAACTGTCACTGGGACGCTTGGTTAGCCAGTTAGTTATTTCGTAATATAGTTCCAGTAAGGTTTTATATAGCGTTCTCACCCAAATATAGTACCTTAATAAAGGTTTTAAACCCCCTGATTGCCCCTAGGTATAACCCTTTTCACCCCCTTTTGCCAGTTGTCACTAAAGCGATCGTTTTTTCTGATCGCTGCATTAGTGGGCTAGGTAACATTTTTTTTTTTTAGGTAACGGCCATAGAAGACAACTGTTGGTCCAGGCTAAAAATTGGTAACTGGCGAGAACAGCTTCTAATCATGTGACCACTGTGGCAGTGGTCCCATGATCAACAATCCTTCTCGCACCCTGGGGGTTCCAAACTATTTAAAGGGATGTCAGGGTGGGCAGGATGGTTTTTGGAAATCAGTGTGAAAATAGTCTCCTACGCTAACATTATTATACACAAATTTGTAAACACTGAATGCTCACGGGTGCCTGGGGTCATACAAGGTAAAAGTAGGGAATCATTTTCCTGCCCAGGAACTAGGGATCGACCAATATCGTTTTTTTGGTGCCGATACGATACCAAAATTTGGGCCACCTCTCCTGCCATAGCCAATATTTTTTGCCTATTTCTTGCCTATTTCTTGTACATTTAAAAATGTTTTTTTTATAATGTCATTTTAATTATTATAATTTTTTTATCACTGTTATTGCTGTCACAAGAAATGTAAACATCCCTTGTGACAGTAATAGGCAGTGACAGGTACTCTTCATGGAGAGATTGCGGGTCTATAAGACCCCAAACCCCTCCACTGCACTTCAAAGTTTTCAAAACGTCAAGATCAGCGTTTTTGAATACTTTATTTTTTAAAACTGGCGCCTTTAAGATGCCAGTAATCCGGGAAGTGATGTCATGACATTGCTTCCGGATTACTAGATCTTTGGCCAGCCGGCGGACCTACCGGCTGGTTGCTCGGGCCTCCCGGTGGGACGGAAGAGCCAGAGCGAGCGGTTGCAGGAGGGGGGGACGCCCCCTCCCGATGTTTGTAATAACAGCTGAGCAGCTGCTTAGCTGCATTGGTTGTTATTACAATAAAGCCGGCCGTCCGCTCTTAAGAACTGCATGCATCACCCCGATGAAACCCCTTGAAGCAATATTGGTAAAATCGGTCAGTTTTTTGACCGATACTTCTAAAAAAGTGAATATTGGCCGCCGATAATCGGCCACACCGATAATCGTTCAATCTTTACCAGGAACCACAGACTCTGCGTACAGCTGCCCACAGAAAACAATGTCTGCCACAGGTATGCACCAGTACTTGTGTAAACACACTCATGTGTACAGACGTACGACCCTTAATGCAGAGGCAGCCGTTGATTTCCATGGGTGGCTGTATGCAGTATCTCCGGCTCCGGGGCAGGGAACATAAACCCAAATTTTAAATGTTATGGCCTGCATGAGGCCTAATTAAATTATTTCAGCAGATTTTTGTTTTTCTTCTTTTGTTTAAATGAAGCATCTGTTCATTGAACAAAAGCGTTGCAATTTTATTGTTTTATCATATGCTATAAAAAAATAAAGCTACTGATGTCTTAATATCTGGGGCAATAAGATTCGTTTGTGCCCTGGTTAAAATACAGTTATCTTACCCATGACGTGTAGTTATTAGTAAGTAGGCCACAACAAGTTATGGTTTATAAATAGCTCTGTCCTCTGCTGTGACTGGTTTCATGTAAATTATATTCCCAAAGGATGTTTGTTGTTTTCTCATGACAGGCCTTATGCTTTAAGTGGCAAGATATTATAAACTACCTTTTTATTTATCTCTTGACTGTGTTGGGAAGACCTACAGTGAACAAAGAATATTTGGGATGAGAAAAATTAGGCTGTCATTAAATGTCCATAGTACCCAGAGGAAAAAGACCGCATTAGCCCTTCTAAAATGTAATAAGAAATGATTGTACTGCTTATTTGGTTTCAGGGAACTTCCATGATGTAAGTATTGCAATAAATATTTCCAGGCGTACATTAGTAGCATAGAATTTATAGGAAAACTATGTTTATAGTCTAGGTGATGAGGCACTTTTTATAAGTGCATTTTATCAGTTTACGGCAATGATTATTATACATGCTTTTCCCAGAAATAGCCCATTAAATAAAAACTTTACATTAACCTGGCATAACTTTCTACTTAGACACAGGCTTTCCACCTGATCTAGAATTAAGATATTGCACAACAGCATTATTCCATTGATTCTTATGCTGTGTACACACGGTCAGACTTTCCGACAGGAAATGTTGGATGAAAGTCCGTTGTTGGTTGAAAGTCCGACTGTGTGTATGTTCCATTGAACATTTGTTGTCGGACTTTCCAACAACAAATGTTGGCTAGCAGGTTCTCAAATTTTCCACCAACAAAACTTTGTTGTCGGAGTTTCCGATTGTGTGTACACAAGTCCGTTGCACAAAAGTTCATGCATGCTCGGAATCAAGCAGAAGGAGCCCAAAGGGTGGCACACTGGTTATTGAACTTCCTTTTTATCAGGCTCGCAATAGGTCTTGTACGTCACCACGTTTGTAATTGTTGGCCAACATTTGTGTGACAGTGTGTATGCAAGACAAGTTGGAGCCAACAACCTTCGAACAAAAATCCATGGTTTTGTTGTCAGAAAGTCTGATTGTGTGTGTTCGGGGCATTAGTTGTATACCAAAATTAGAACATTGTAAACCAGATTCTGAGTATGGCAAGAAGATGCTTGTCTTCCTATGTTTTAAAAGACAGTGGCCTATTAAAGTGTATGTAAGCCTTAGGCCTCATGCACACTGGGCAGAAAAGAAAACTATATTTTACAGGTGTTTGGCGTTTTTTTTTTCAGGCTGTAAATGCACCTGTGTGTTAGTCTGTGTCCATGTACACATAGGCATCTACAGGCATTTTAGAAGAGGAGTGTTTACAGGCATAAAAAATATATATATATCACCAGCGTGTTCCGGAGAGGAGCGCTTTGGCAGAAAACAAAACATTTAGGCACGTTTGTCCAATTGCACATTAATGCATTTTAATGCCCAGAATGAATTCTTATTCTGGCCAATAGAATACATTAATGGCAAATGCGCAAGCGCTCATTGTGCATGAGGCTTTAGAGAAGAATAAAAGTAATGAAGGGATGGTGGCGCTCCCTAGTAAGAAAATGTGTACGTGACCACACTACCTAACACACTTAATAAGCTAAAAGTAATAAATAAATTGACAACAAAAAGGTGTGTAAATATAGAAACCAATGGTGAAGTGATCCATAGATTAGCACTCCATAATAATCCAGCCTGGGAACACTCAAGAATAAGTGTAATACCAGAGGGAAAGCTGATGGGGCTAATCACTTAAGTTGATGCAGGAAACTATGTGTGGTAAATTGGAATAGGGTGTATCCACCTACTACCATCTCACACCATCCTAAATACAATCAATACATGTGATACATATAAGTGAATTATCTATACGTGATAACAGCAATAACCATAAATTAAAATAATTGAAAAAAATATAGTCACATGACGAAACGTACGTAAAGCGTACTTACCTCACTTCCGGTTAGCGCAGGAGGCCTGGAACGCTGCTGGGACGCAAGCGGCCACTGTGCACTATCTTTAATAGAGGGCATCCAGGCTTTAAAGCCCTATACTAGCCCGCCGGGACTCTGTTATACTTTTTTAACCTTATTTTTGTTTTAAATATTTTTTTTTTTTTTTTTTTTTTTTTTTGCTTTATTTTAATAAAGTATAATTTGTTTTTACATTTTGCGCTATGAGTCCCCTATCTTTCTTTTTAATTTTTGCCATGGAGGGACATTTTTTCTGAATTTCCTGGAGAATGGAGTGCTGACGCTGGTAACTAGATCCTGTGATCGCCCCCGTGGATACGAAGGAGTGGGATATCGATCCATTTCTGGGAGAGGGACCACTGACGGATCTCCATTTATACCTTTTACCCCTGCAGGGGTGGTAGTTTCCGGTGAGTGTGGGACCATATGGGCAGCACGAAGTCACCTTATCTACAACAGCGAAGTCACTAAAGTCACTGATCACTGAACATTTGTATATATATTTTCCCTTTTTTCTTTTTTGTATACCTTTTGGAGCACCCAACCCGGGGAGGACTTTTCACGTGTATATATACACATACATATGTATATCTTTTACCACGGGGTTCACACATCCCCTTATGTGGCTCATGTTATGTATTTTTTTCAATTATTTTAATTTATGGTTATTGCTGTTATCACGTATAGATAATTCACTTATATGTATCACATGTATTGATTGTATTTAGGATGGTGTGAGATGGTAGTAGGTGGATACACCCTATTCCAATTTACCACACATAGTTTCCTGCATCAACTTAAGTGATTAGCCCCATCAGCTTTCCCTCTGGTATTACACTTAGTCTTGAGTGTTCCCAGGCTGGATTATTATGGAGTGCTAATCTATGGATCACTTCACCATTGGTTTCTATATTTACACACCTTTTTGTTGTCAATTTATTTATTATTACTTTTAGCTTATTAAGTGTGTTAGGTAGTGTGGTCACGTACACATTTTCTTACTAGGGAGCGCCACCATCCCTTCATTACTTTTACTTTATCACTGGTTCCCTAGGGAGTCCATTCAGGGGAGGCTGCATACCTCTACTTCTATCCTAAGCGCGGACTATTTATCTTAAATTTATCTTTAGAGAAGAATATCAGGTACAGTAAGTTCCCTACTTATGAACGAGTTCCGTTTCGGAAGCTCGATTGTGAGTCCAACTTGTTTGTAAGTCCAACAAATATCAGTGCTTGCAGACAAAGGTGTGTTCTGGCAGGGGGAGTCCCCCTTTCAGAACACAATAGCAAAGCTGGGGAGTACGCTGCACCAACATTGCTTGTGTTGGTCTGGCGAACTGTCAGGTTCTTTTTCGTTCAGCCCGCTGGTTTGAATGAAAAAAAAAAACTGTGCAAACACATGTTCTCATCTTTGAAAGTTTGTAACTGGAAGGTTCTTATGTAGGGAACTTACTGTATGATGTATTTTATACATAGTTACATTGGTCCAGCTAGGACCAGTGTAACCATTCATATTCTATACCTGGCTGATGCCCCTCGAAGCTGGAATCTCCACTTGCTTGGGGCCCTGCTGATGCATTCTGATCACAGAAGGTCAGTCGCTTAGCATGGGCACCAATCAGAGAATGCTTTGCATGATGAATGCAAAACATTCTCTGATTGGACGAGGTGGAGAGGCAGGGCAGTGACATCATGCTCTCTACTTTGTCCAATCAGTATGTTTAGAATGCACCAGGTCAGCCCGCTGAGCACTGGACCTGGAAGCAAGTAGAGGTCACTGGAGTAGTGGCATTTACTTCAGTGATTTCCAGCTTCCAGGGAAATTGTTCAGGTATAGTATATACATACTTACATTGATCCAAGCTGGACTAATGTAACTATGTAAAATATACCATATCTGGAATTCATCTTTAACTATGATCCTCTCTTATTTTATCCCTTTGAGTCTATTAAATGTACATTTGAAAATGTTTTGTAATACCTGTTGATCCTGCCAGAGCTAATAACTTCCTGTGCTTTCTTCCTCTCCTGCGCGGTTATTAGGTAATTTTTTTTGCAATTTCACTTTAGACGTAATATTTTTTTTTTACATTCATTTCCATGGAAGTACCAGATATATGAGATGAAAACATGCAATGCAAAATATTATAATAGGCCTGTTTCCTAAAGAAGAGGCTGTATGTTCCAGAAACGCCACAAGCTTTTATGCGACTAATTAAAAGGCTTATTCTGAGCATATTATGTGCCGGTGATACGGACAACGACAACAAGCATTGAATATCATTGCAGTACTCATTATTTGTCAGGCTTTGAACCATATGGGGTCAAATAATTGTAAAATAAAAAAAAATATTCAAGTAGACACACTACAACCTGCTACAAATAGGACATATCATATATCAAGGATGTGTTAAATTGCATTAATGTATTGGATTACAAGATAAAAACTGGTTGAAAGTAGTTGGATATGGGGCGCATGCGCGGATGCCTGAGCGGGCGGACGTCCTGACTTAGAGCTCCGCTCCGAGGGAGGGGATAGCCGGAGTACTACGAGTCCCAGCGGTACCGCGAACGGTACAAACCAGCACCATAAGCCACAGCTAGACCCCAGGTACATTTATAATGGTCCTGCGAGGACATAAACTTAAAATTAAAGCGCCAGTCTCCAAAACGGCGCCGACCAGGCAGGCCCTCAGAATGGCTGCAGCCATCTCCTCACAGACAAGCATACAGCGCTGTGAGACAGCGCCCTCACAGCTTACAGAGGATACAGCAGGCACAGACTCAGATACTGAGGTAACTCAGACTGAGAATAATGATGACATGTTTAAAAAGTTTGAATACATGTTACATAAAGCCCTAAAGAAGACTTCTGACAGAATCACTGATAAACTGACCAAAGAAATTAGAGAGCTGGGGCAGAGAACAGCTGAGCTAGAAATTAGAGTGGACGACCTAGATGATTTAACACAGCGAAACACCTCAGAGCTTGAAATTCTAAAGGAAGAAAATCTTACTCTACAGTCTCGGTTAGAAAATCAGGAAAATAGGGATCGACGATCGAACCTGAGAATAAGAGGAATTCCTGAGACTGTCCTTGATCTCCCGGCTACTATAACAGCCCTATTTCAAGAATTACAGCCTAGTTTACCAGTGGAAAGACTAGAATTCGATAGAATTCACAGAGCTCTAGCCCCCCGCAAAACAAATGGCCCACCAAGAGATATAATTGCTAAATTGCACTACTACAGAACCAAAGAGCAACTACTAGCGGCTGCTAGGGACAAAGAATCTCTGCAATTTTAGGGCCACACTTATCAGCTTTTTGCTGATATATCTCCTCTCACGGTTGCTAGAAGACGTGCACTTAAACCCCAGCTGCAAATCCTGCAACAACACCATATTACCTATCGCTGGGGATTTCCCTTTTCTCTAAAATTTACCTTTCTCGAAACTAAATACATTTGTAGGTCCCCGGAAGACCTGCAGTCGGCCCTGGTTGAAATGGGCATCGCAGATAGATCCACTTCAAATGATCATACCCGCAGACGCCCTGCCTCAATTCCTCTTCAGCAGAAAAAAGCCACTACACCCTCCGCGGGTGCATCTTCATCCTCTCAACATCATATTCCCAAACGTGGACGATTCGAAAATCAATCCCCCTCCAACGAGGATTCTATGGACTGAACTTCTAACCTAGTCCGTCCTGCTAAAATTTACTACTAGCATCACTTGCTTGCTGAAAATTCAAAAATCCAATACTCCCAAATCACTTTTTGATCTCCTTTAGGAAATTTTTAGTCGAGACTTGACCATTCTTTTTCTAATATACCCTCTAGTATCCAGTGTCTAAGTATAGATACCTGACCTTGTTTTCTTTTTTTTTTTTCCTATTTCACTATCTTACCCATATTGGTATTTATACTAATTAATGCATTGTGACATCTTTATATTCTATTTTTTGTTTAGGTCCTTATACAAAGCGGACTTTTAGTTGTTTAAAAGTTTCTTTATATAATCTCGTGGTCCTCCGGTGCTATTCCTCCCTCAGGAAATTCTTGTTGCCCCCTGTTCCATCTTCGGGTACCCGTTAGGAGTATGCGGGTCTCTGATGATGGCTCTGGAACCTCTCGGAACATGCTGAATATGTTCTGTAGACGTTCCCACACCCTGTGTTACTATCTTTTATTAATACTAATATGCTATTACAAAAGGGTCGATCGTTTTTCCTTTTTATTTTATTATTACTACTCTTTTTTTTTCTGCTTTGCTTTCTCTAATCTTTTCCCTCTCCAGGTGGTGATTACGAACCTAGAAGTAAGTCATGTTTTTATTCTTATAGTAAACTATACCTTACAGTTATGGCTCCCATAAATATTATGTCTTTAAATGTACAAGGGTTTAACATTCCACACAAACGTACAAAAGCTATGCGTACTTTTCATGCTAAAAAGGCTCACATTATATGCCTACAGGAAACTCACTTTATAGACAAGGCTCATCCAAAATTCCTCTCCTCCACATATCCACAATTTTATGTTGCCTCTGCTCCCGTTAAACAACGGGGAACTCTCATAGGTTTCCACCGCAACACTCCATTCACCCTTGTGTCACAACTGAACGATCCAGAAGGTAGATACATTTTGATTACAGGATACCTCGCTGACGACCCTATCACGGTCGTATCTTATTATGCTCCCAACAAACGACCATTAGCTTTTATGTCTCATCTTTTCCAACTTATCGAGACACATAAATTTGGTACATTGGTCCTATGTGGAGATTCTAATGCTACAGTATTCCCATTCCTTGACAAATCTCCAATTACTCCTAATGCGAACTCCACTAAGACGACTCTCCAACCCCTGCTGACAGCCCACAAATTGGTAGACACATGGAGAGAACTTAACCCCACCAATAGACGTTATACACACTATTCGTATCCACACAAATCATTCTCCCGTATTGATCACATCTTTGTTCCAACTAGTTTACTACCAGAAATACTGTCCTCTAAAATTATTCCATTACCATGGTCAGATCATTGTGCAGTTTTTACCACCCTAACCTCAACTATACCCAGATCCCATGATACAACCTGGAACCTAAATGATACTCTACTAACCCATCCGTCCCATAGATCGCTAATTGAACGAGCGCTGTCTGATTACATCTCCTCTAATGATACAGGCGATGTCTCTTCCCTGACATTATGGGAAGCTCATAAATCTGTCATTCGAGGAAATCTTATCCGTCTAACTTCAACACTCAAAAGAGAGCGTAAGCTTATGTTCGCAAAACTGGAAAATGCTTTCAACACATGCCACTCAGTTTTTCAATCCTCTCCAACTGCTGATAACCATACAAAGCTTGATAAAGCACGACTGGATCTAGACCTTTTTTTAACAGATTCAGCCGACAAGCTTATGAGTAAACGCCAACATATCCAGTATCTCAAAGCCAACAAACCTGACACTCCCATGGCACGTAGTTTAAAAATGTTACAAAAAGTGCAGTCCTCTTTCAGACTTAGGACTACACGTGACGGATATACTAGCAATCCGGTAAAAATACTGGAGGTATTTCATTCCAAACTATCTAAACTATATTCCTCTTGCCAAGGGTTTGACAAATCAAAAGCAGATACTATGTTTTCCAATATTAACCTTCCCACCCTTGATCAATCACAACATGATAATCTTGAGCGCCAAATAACTACCCCGGAAGTCCTGAATGCGATCAATCAACTAAAACTCAATAAAAGACCAGGCCCTGACGGATTCTCAGCATTATACTATAAGCAGTTCTCACATATACTAGCGCCGATCCTGACCAGAGCCTTCAATTCCATCCTTGAAAATCATTCCTTCCGCACAGAAACACTCACCTCCATTATAGTAATGATTCCTAAACCACACTCAGACACAACTGCTTGGGCAAATTATCACCCTATATCACTACTCAACCTTGACATTAAATTATTAGCTAAGATATTAGCTACCCGCCTCAACAATATTATAGGTCAATTGATACACCGTGATCAAACCGGCTTTATGCCAAAAAGGCAGGCAGGTGACAACATCAGACGTGCTCTTCTACTCATGAACGCAGCTAAATCTAGACATATTCCTTCATGTCTTATATCTTTAGATATTAAGAAAGCGTTCGATTCTGTCACCTGGCCTTATATGCAGTATACGTTACAAAAATGGGGTTTTGGTAATCATTTTCTGAAATGGATCTCTTCGCTCTACGATAGCCCTAAAGCATACATTAAATATGCCGGCTATAAATCCGCAATGATGAACATTTGTAGAGGTACGAGACAGGGATGTCCCCTATCCCCCTTACTTTTTGCCCTCCTTATTGAACCGTTGGCACAGTTAATTAGGAGTAATCAAGATATCAAGGGTATTGAATTAGGAGGTTTTCACCATAAATTATGCCTTTTCGCTGACGATATTCTCATATTCCTAACTCATCCACATATATCTGCTCCAAATTTACTAAACCTACTAGACAAATTTGCTACAGTTTCTGGACTTAAGGTCAATCCTACCAAATCAAATGTACTTAACATATCTTTAGAACAAACAGATCTCCTACATCTCCAATCTACTTTACCATTTCACTGGGTTTCTAATCAACTACCCTATTTAGGTGTTCAGCTCACAACCTCACTCAAAGATTTATTTAGAGTCAACTACCTCCCTCTACTGAAACAAGTTACTAACTTCATGAAACAATGGTCCTCTCTCCCATTATCCTGGTTGGGAAGGATTAATGCAATAAAAATGTCAATTTTACCGAAATTTCTTTATTTGTTTAGAGTTTTGCCTATCCCACTACCAGCATATTTCCTCAGAATATTACAACGTAGAGTCTCTGCCTTCATCTGGGGGAAAATCAAACCACGGATACCTATGACCACATTATATCTAAGTAAACAGAGGGGAGGGCTAGGCTTACCAAATTTTGCTTCCTATTATTCGGCTGCCCAACTCTCAATCCTTACGAAATATCATTCTAACGTAGAAACACCCCTATGGATATTGATTGAATCTGTAGACTGTGACCCTATCTCTATTGCAAATATATTATGGATTCAACGCACAGATAGGTCACATATCTCTAATCCCATCACGAAGCATTCCTTATCAATATGGGATAAATTTGGTAAGCCTTCCAACCTTCAATCTCCACATAATCCTCTTCTCTCCTTCCTTGGAAACCCAGCCTTTTACCCAGCATGGAGGTATCCAAAGTCATTTTCTGCTTGGTCCACTTTAAATTTATCTAGATTATATCAACTATGTCATAATTCCACCATCATGGCATTCCCAACACTATGTGACACTCATGGACTCCCAAGATCGGAAACCTTTAGATACCTGCAAATTAAGAATTTTTACGCTCCTCTCCTAACTGTTGGCACACCGCTTAACCAGATGTCTCAATTTGAACGTATATGCAAAAGTGATCCACACATTAGAGGGGTTATCTCTTCGATATACCAGCAGCTTACTACTCCCCCTAAGGATGTTTTACCTCCCTACGCAGATAAATGGGCAGTAGATATGAACAGAGTTTTTGACATTAATGACTGGTCCAAAGTATGGCAAGCTACAAAAAGCTCTTCCCCTAATTGTCACGCTGTTGAAACCAACTTTAAAGTTTTAGCAAGATGGTACCTAGTACCTGCTAGAATAGCCAAATTCACCCCGAATTATCCTAACAACTGCTTCAGAGGTTGTCCTTCCCCAGGTACCCATTTCCACATCTGGTGGCAATGTCCGGTGGTCCAAGAGTTTTGGACAAATATTTTTGCTTTGGCTTCCAAAGCCCTAGAATGTTCTATACCTCTAGATCCAGCCATGGCTCTTCTGAACCTGAAACCTCCAACGCTAACGCTTCCTCAATTTAAGCTGTTCCTCCAGCTTAGTACTGCCGCTAAACAAACTATAGCTAAAGCCTGGAAATCCAAAACTCTGATAGTTGCGGAAGCCAAACATAGAATGAATAGAGCTTTAACTCATGCTAAAATGTCGGCCATAGAAGACAATAAGATTGATAACTGGCAACCATGGGTAAAACATTACCTTCCCCCTGACTTCGACCAGTCATTATTGTTACCTCAATAGTTATTTGATTATTTTATCAGATGAACTACATTGTCTTATTTGATATGCAGATCACCACCTGGAGAAACTCTTTCCTTCTTTCTTCTTCTTTTTTCTCCTTTTATTTTACTTTTTCCTCCCTCTTCTTTTCTATCTCACATTTTTTAGCTCTTTAGTTTTACTATGGAATATATTAACTAAATTCATCTATTTGACATTATAACTGACTACATCTAATACCAACATGTTTTATTTTTCAGATTGTTTACCCTGAAGTTAAAATACACTGTAAACAATAGTTATGCTTATACTCATTCGCTATTCATTGTCCTTAAGATACTAATTTTCTCTATGTACTCTTAATACTATCTTAAGTTATGATAATACCTGTTCGTTTAAATTGCCCCCATTTTACCACAGTTTGTACCCATTAGGGGTGGTAAAATGGTCTGGAGGCATATCTATAACGTATCTAGTAGGGATCCAGGGTTACTCATTGTACCCATGAAACATTGTTTATTAGACATCTTCACAGTGTCGGATTTCTGACCCATTATTCTATTCTTTAAACTGCATAATACACATGTTGTTATTTACTTTTATTTAAATTACATGATACTTCATATGTGACAATGAATATATGAAATGCACCTTATTATTTTTCCTTTTTTGCTATTTATTGTTTCTGTCTTTTATTTGAAAATCAATAAAAATCTTTGACAAGGAAAGTAGTTGGATATTTTTGAAATGTAAAGTTTTCTCTTTTCTATCATTGGAAAGGTGGAGCTGCTGTATTGTTTTCATTAGGTTTTATATTATCACTATGGATATAGAATTTAAACTGCTATATAGTAAGAATTTGAATATGGAGGACTATGTACTGTTTAATGCTGCTTTCACAGAGCTGGATTAATCATAAAAGCTTATGGATTATATATACTTTGTGACTTTTAACTGAAAGAGTAAACATTGAAAGATTATGCTACACATTTAGTTAGATTTATTGACTGCTACTGACTGGTAACAATGGAATTTCTTACTTGCCACTAGCCAGTGGCGGCTGGTGCTCAAAATTTTTGGGGGGGCGCAAACAAACAGCCTCACTGTGCCATCAAACGCTGCCACTGTGCCCATTAAACGCTGCCACTGTGCCCATTAAACGCTGCCACTGTGCCCATTAAACGCTGCCACTGTGCCCATTAAATGCTGCCACTGTGCCCCAAACACTGCTACTGTGCCCATCAAACGCTGCCACTGTGCCCCAAGTGCTGCCACTGTGCCCCAAGTGCTGCCACTGTGCCCCAAGTGCTGCCACTGTGCTCCAAGTGCTGCCATTGTGCCCCAAGTTCTGCCATTGTGCCCCAAGTTCTGCCATTGTGCCCCAAGTGCTGCTACTGTGCTCCAAACGCTGCCACTGTGCCCCTTAAGTGCTGCCATTGTGCCCCAAGTGCTGCCATTGTGCCCCAAGTTCTGCCATTGTGCCCCAAGTTCTGCCATTGTGCCCCAAGTGCTGCTACTGTGCTCCAAACGCTGCCACTGTGCCCCTTAAGTGCTGCCACTGTACCCCTTAAGTGCTGCCACTGTGCCCCTTAAGTGCTGCCACTGTGCCCCTCAAGTGCTGCCACTGTGCCCCCTGCCTGCCCTCTGCACTTACCTTGTCCCGGTGTGCAGCTGGTGACGGCGTCAGGCGACGAGCGGTGTCTCCGTCGGATGTCTTCTCCCGCGCTCCTGTCTTCTGCTATGATTGGACGCCTAGCGTCCAATCACAGCGCCTGTGACTTCAGCCAATCAGGTGACAGGTAACAGACCTGGCAACCTGATTGGCTGAGAGGCGGGTCTGTGTTAGGGAAGCGATGTATTCGCTTCTCTAACACAATACTGTGTAATCAGCGAACGCAGAGAATTGCGCCCGCTGTTTACACTTAGGGAAGCCTATTAGAGCACACCGCTCTAATAAGGTCCCCCTATTAGAGCTTACAGCTCTAATAGGGGTGCTTCCAGCAACAGCCCCCCCCCCCCCCACTGTAATTCAGGGGCGGCAGCGGTGACAATAGATAGATTCATGCAATGCATGAATCTATCTATTGGTGATAGAGCGGTGCAGGAGAGGGGGGGCGGCGCTCCTGCGCCCTCTATGCACGCACCGCCACTGCCACTGGCCTTGCTTGAAGAAACACAGGGGTTGATTTACTAAAGGCAAATGCACTGTGGAAGTGAATTTGCCCCACAGCTTAGTGAATGAGGTGAAGCTCTGTTGACTTTTATTATGCAATCATGTGCAAGCAAAAATGCTGTTTTTTATTTTCCTTGCACACGATTGGGTAATTTTGCACAGTGAATTTTCACTGCATTTGCAAAGTAAAACTTCTTTTGCAAAGTGAACAACCTATTTGCCTTCAGTAAATCAACTACATTATTTCTTCAAATGTAAATGTAATAGCAATTTTTCAAGTTGGTGCTTGATAATGTTTGTAATATAATGCTGATAAACACTTAGTGAACACTGAAAGCCTCTGCTGGGGCATCCTCAATCTATGAATAATGTAGGCCTTTATTAATGAACTTCACTTAAAGAAGTACTGCAGCTCCAAACAGGATCCAGCCTACCCTGGCAAAAACGTAATGGGTCCTTCTATCCTACAATGCTACCGCTAAAGCCTGTGTGCAGCCAGTGTAGCATGGTAATAATTCCAGTTCCAGTATCTGCAGGAGAGACAGGAACCTCTGCAGGGATGGGGATGCTGGTGGATTTGGGTTAAAATGGTTTATGAGGAATACTAATACCCCGTTACAGACCCCCCTCCCCACCAAGATTTTTGGCCCCATAGGTGGAACAATCGATTTAGGCACAGATCGTGTACAACAAAGGAATGGGGATTCAGGTTCTGTGTTGAAATAGATTACAGGTCAGGGCAATGGTAATCTGAATTTCTTTTCAGAGCCAAAAGTTTCCCTATTAAAAACATTCAGTGTTGGACTCTTGCCACTAACCTAGTACCACCCCATGGACTGAGCACTAACGGGAAGCTGGAGGTCCCACTGAGCTGAGAGCTGTCATAACTGAATTATTTGATTTCCTAGTGTGTCAATGTCCAGGAGCATGCATATAGAATGCTGAAACTCTGTGTTGAGACAGCTGGGGCAACTGTTCTTAAAGGGGGTCATCATTCAACCAGTTGAGACCCTCACCACCACCCTGCCGAAAAGTAAGCCTACAGAGAAATAAGAGGGGGAGTGAGAGAGAACAAAGTACAAAGAACAACAGTGTCCTTCTGAGGGTTGCTGCAGTGCCATGATGGGGGTCATCTTAGTCTTCTCTATCCCCCTGACATTCTTTATTCAGGACAGTGACTCTCTAGGTAGTGAAACAAAGACAAATTTTACAGTTATATTTCATGCAGGTTTTAAAAATAGATCACCCGTGGCAGTTCCCATGTCTCTATACTCACAAACTTGAGTGTTTTTCTTACTGAAAATATATATGGGTTTGATAACCAATTAAAGTGGTTGTAAACCCTAACAAACCACTTTGACCTAAAGGTAAGCCTAGATTAAGGCTTACCTGTAGGTCCAATAAATATCTCCTAAACCTACATGGTTTAGGAGCATATTTAGAAAAAAAGAGGCATCGCTGTCTACGGCGAATGCGCCGTAGACAGCGGCGCGCGGGCGCCCTGAGCATGCCGATATTACAGCGATATGCCGCTCTCGTGCGCATGCGCGGGAGTGACGTCATCGCCGCTCCAGCGAATGACAGCGCTGGAGCGGCGAGACCCGGAAGTCACTCCAGGATTGATGGCGGCAGCGGAGGTCGTGGACATCGGCACACTACAAGTGTGAGGGGTGTACTTACTTTTGTGAGATACTGTATATGCTTAGCTTGTGCTTGGATTAGACTGGAGTGGTTCATTTAAAATTATCCAGACTTCTAAACATTCATATCTCTAAACTAACAGAGTTATTGCAAGTCATTATACTTTGTACAATCTTAATAAACAAGCCCCTTGGGGTTCATCAGTGGGAGATGTTACCGCTGCTGTTGTTTCCAGAGAATTTCAGTCTTTAGTTGACCAAATTTGGATGTTTACCAGAAATAACCGGCTACATGTAGAATAGTTATGATTGCCTTCTATTGCAAACTACTGTGAATTCCAGACTCCAGGATACAATTTTTGTGTGCTGTTTGCTCTGTTCATAAGAGCTAACCCTTGTGTCTTTGTACTTGAGTGTGTTAATTACTAAAGTATTTGTGCTAAACAGTAATTCATAATTACAATAAATATAGTATTAATTAGTATTTGATGTTTACCCATACACCAAATGATTATAGTCAGAAAGAACTTGTATTCTATGACACAGGTAACTGAAACATTATAGCTTAGTCTTTTTAAGGCGGCAGTAAAGTTAGAAAAAGAAAAAGTCTGGCCTGCCTGCAAGGTAATATCATAATGTGCTAGTATGCATTGCACCACACTGTCACCGCTGACAGCGTTTCCATCTTTACTCAATCTTCCTTCCGGGTTCACAGGCTCCAACCATTGGAATGGCTGGACTGTGATGATGTCACCCTCGTGCATGTATGCGGGAGTCAAGGCCACGGCACAGAGCTCTGAAGGAACGGCATGAGTATGTTGTTCCTTCAGAGTGCATTCGCCGGTGATGTTAATGGCTGCCAAACAAGCGAATATCTCCTAAATATTATAAGTTTAGGAGTTACCGTATTCATTTTACCTACTGGTACAGCTTACCTGTAGGTAAAAGTCACAAAACAGAGTTTACTACCGCTTTAATCTGGATCTTCCAACTCTATGTGCTGTTCACAACCACGACAACCCTATATCAAAATAATTGTAAGAAGATTTTCAATTTTCTTTTTTCCCTGAACAAGTTGACAGAATTTTGTTTTTCTTTCACAAGTCTTCTGTTTGTAATAAATATCAGGAAATGGAATACAAAGTTCTTAGGTGGTAGTACTGCGTCCCTGAATAGCTTCACTCACTATTGCCTTCCATTCATATTCCTCTAACATAACAACACCCTCCACTGCTCACTAAACAAAATAGATTCTCCCACATTTTACAAATGCTACTGGAGCATGTATACCATTCCTATGGTGCTATTCTGACATGACGGATTAGCCACTATGGTTTTCTAAAATGTCTGAAATCAAGCAAACGTAGGCTCTTACAGCTTACCTCAAGGACAAATCTGAAGTCTCTCAGGAACAATGGATCTTCATTGTGTGGCCATGTCTTGCACTGCATACCATTTATTCTGAAAACATCCTCAACAGCTTCTCTTCTTATTGCGCATGTGCTCTGAAGCCACATTCCTACAGGTTAGCTGTGTTCAACAAGACAGTTGGACTACAGTTCACCCATAAAAATTAATGAGGTAGCTGCACACACACGCACTAAGAAGCGTTAGGAGGGATGTTTTCAGACGAATGGCTGCGCAGCATCAGGCAGGGATGAACAGTGAAGAACTATGAGGAAAATAAGTATTCAACATAACAGGCTACACTTGGGGATGAGGGGATATATTAAAGGACAAGTTCATTGAAAGCCCAATTGAATTTTTACTAAGAATCAAAGTGTCACTGTTCTAAAATAAAAATGCTCAAAAAGTGTCTCGTGAAAAGCAGTTTGAATATATTGAAGAGAAACTCCTCTTGAAGAATCTTCAGAAACAAATACTTCAGTGAATGTTGGATACCTGGTCCCCTACCCCTGAATGGGTTTTTACCTGCTGGCACCTACAGGACACAGTAGAATAAAATAGTTGACCACCATGACTGGGTGAAGAATGGAAGTGATGTATAGGCTGGTTTTGCTGTTTATTTATATTTCAATTTTCAGTCTTGATTGGAGCATGATGATTACTCTTTTGAGCAGTTAAGCACTTTTTATCGGTCTCTACTAAATTTTGGAATAACAATACTGTATATGACCCAAGGTCTATGATTATTTTATTATTGTCAGAATTTTGCTTCTAATACTGGTATCTGATGAAAGGGTCAAAGTGTAGGTAATAATAGATATTCAACAGAAATCTTCTAATTTATCCATGTTCAGGTATTTTAGTCATCAACGTATTGTCTATCAGGTAGACTAAAGCCTCGTACACACTACTAGTTCAACCCAGCAAGCTCAGGTCTGAGCTGTTGTACTAATAATACAATGTTAGTACAGTCATCTCCCCTGCTGTTCTAATGTGTTCTGACACCACCACCACCCCCCACCAGAACACTCTGGTTAGCGCTTTCAGCCATAGGTCTTGACCCTTTGACAGAAGCTGGCTTCTGTTGAACCGACTGCAATACACATGGGCTGAATGTCGGCCGGTTTCTATTGAACCAGCCGATGCCATCCACATTTGGCTCGTGTGTACTAGGCTTAAGAGATACTTGCATGTCTGTTCTTAAAAGTAAAGGGAATCAGAAATAATAGAAAACCTTGTTTTCCTGAGATAAACTGGCACAAGGACTACCTGCAGGGAGCAAATCTACCGCTTTGTCTATTTTTATAAACAGGACCCTGAGTGGCACAGCATACATTGTGAGATTGTCTATTTGTGTTAAAAAGACCTACCATTATTTCATGTCTTTTGCTGGACGTTTTTGTGTGACTATTTATATGTGCTTGTTATATATTTTTTTTATTATTGCTATATAAAAAAGAAAGGTTTGATGCATTTTTTTATTCTGTCCCTCTTCACAACTAAAGGATTAGTGTTATCACATTAATAATTAGAAGAACCTACAGATAAAAACACTTGCCAAACTCCTGCATTTAAAGGCTCATTAATGTGCATTTCGCCAAAAACTGATTTTGATTTCCATGTAGACTCATTTCATATCACACAAAAGGGATGAGTGCCAAGACTATAGTTGGGTGGGAACTGAATTTCTGCTTTAAATAAATCTCATGAATGTCCTAATAGAATTTCAAGTCCGGTGTTTTAGGAGACTATTGTGCCAAAGCATTACAATTAGTGGCACCAGCAGCAGTGTATAGTTACAACAAACAATGCCTTAAACTAATTTTAGTTGTATGGGGAGACGTACGCTAGCAAGAGTTCAGGAAATTAATTTGAGTGTTGAGTGGCTCATGAAAGATTCAAATTGACGACAGGAACCTAAACATGTTCAGGCTGGAGCTGTTGATAAGCTGCGGAATGCTTTGCATATTTAATTCATGTAGTTTGTCAGGATTCACTTCCATTAAGCCAGTTTGTACCTGTGTTCAATACAAGGAAATTAAGAGCCATGTTCTCATCAGAAAAAGACAAAAAATATAACTATTAATCATGCAGATGGGCTAATCTATCACCAAGAATGGCAGGCAGTTAGAGCTCTGATTGCTGACTCAGGTAATCCTTGGTGATGGGACATGCAAAGTGTAGTAATTGCCTTTTTTGTTATCCTATAGTAAAATTTAAATAACCTCTAATAGGCCACAACGATGCTTTCTATGGTTTGGACATTATAAGGAATGTTTAAATTAGTCTCATTATTTAAAAAAATGAGAATCGGATTATAATTAAACTCTGATCATTTTTTTAATTATTATTAAAAGGGCCTCCAGGAGCAGTTAACCATGATGTGCATATAAGCATATTAGGGCAGACTTACCTGACAAACGATGTCCTTCAGCTCTCCCACTTGTCAAGGGCACTTCCATCTTTTCCCAGTTGCCTCCATATTTTATAGATGATTGCTGTTCTGGATTTGCCAGGACAGTCCCCCATCTCTGTCATATGTCCCGATGATGCCATGCCTCAAGTTGTGCCCTGAGATTACAGCATCACAGTAACTCAAAAAAGGGTATTAGCTGAGGGGATTGCAGTTGGGAGTGGATGGTTCCTGCAAAATTATGATCGGGACCATTTAAAAGTCAGCATGATCTGGACAGGACCACTTGGAAAGTGGGCCTAATCTAGGCAGGAAGACCCGGAAGGTGGGCATCGGGTGGGGGGTGACACTGTCCCAGGGACTGGGACCAAGGTTTTGGTTAGGTATACTCTTCAGATGTTTAGATCAACCCAGTTAACCATTACAATTACTAAATGTATTGTTTTTTTTATCATAATTGAAAATACAATTTACAATTAATATTGTTTTTCATTCTCTGTTTTGTTTTTTGTTTTTTTCCGTCTGCTATGATTTTTATTTATTTATTCAGTTATTTAGTGCCAGCATAGTCTTCTGTCCTATAAAGAGCGCACAAAACCATCAACATCAATGGCTTTGTCTTGCCCCTTTAGGTATGGGCACAAGCATACTAGAAATAGTTCTGTATGGAAGCCATCTAAATGGATTCTGTAACTATATTTTAATTTGTCTACATATACCCTATTGTAAGAGGGGTATATGTACCCCTCTTATACCCTGTTGTAAGAGGCAAAGGGTTGCTTCTGTGGAATCCTACTGAAATTGGAAAACTTATTTTTTTAACCCACTGGTACATATTTGACCCATGCAAAGAAACACAGCTCAGATAGTCTTTCTTTCAAATTCAACTCAGCTAAATAGTCACATGTAAGAACAAGTACACATAGGCAATGTATAATGTTAAATCAATAAAGTACTAACCAAAATTAGGAAGGACCAGTAGGAAAGTCAAAGCAAACATCGCTATCATTGCCAAGCTGTCCTCTAAGGGCATTCATTATTTTTTTAATTGTTTTTCCCAGATTTCCTTATAGTCTGCCACTATTTCTATAATTTTGTATATAATCCATTTCAGACACCTTTCCCTGAAACCCATAGTTATTAGGAAATGACACATGCCTGCATATGTGAACTTCAAACATGGCAGCATTTCTCTTATCTTAAAAAAACAGTAATTTGTCAGCAGTAAATTTGCTATGTGGACAAATGAAGTGAATGGATGATAATTTTCTCCTGTATATGGATTCTTTGGGCTGCGCACATTCAGAAGTTCCTGGTAATGATCCTGACACTGTCCTATTAAGTGACATTTTAATTTAATATATTTTTAAAGCACAATTTTGTACAGATGATGCCTTTTGACATCCGTGGTTACAGGGCCTAAGCTTCATTGCCCTGGTCTCTTTTTCTTGGTTGTATGTGGCTGAATTTGCAATCACCTTAGCAGTTTGATGTATTATGTCCTCTAGAGCAGAGTCACAGCAATGAAGATAAAAATCTCCTTCAAAGACAATTACTTTCTGGTAATAATTCAGACACACAATAGTCCTTCTAGGCTCAGACATGAGTAGTGTGCTACATTCATTGAAACCAATATCTACTCTGGTTGTTCTATTGTGTGTTAGATCTTTGAGCCATGCAGCACTTTATTATATACTATAGATATACTGTATATACTATATATATATATATATATATATATATATATATATATATATATAGTATATTTATTGCAGTCACCCATGTATGTCTTATGACTGTCTCTAAAAGTCTAGACTTGATTTATTACCATACAGTGACTGTATCATTACATAAAGATACAACTGAATACTGTATATTAGTTAAATGCTTGTAAAATTTGCAATATTTTTGCTCTTTATGCTTATCAGCTAGTGCATCTGCTAGAGAATTTTAACAGCTAGAGCATCTTTTGGACAGAACAACACATTTACTACCAACCATTATGTTGGGGCTTAACACAAGGTCCAAAGAAACATTTCCACTTTGAAGCGCTCATTGTTTATTTAGTATTGAAATGGCTAGTGCACCGGCAGTTGGAGTCTCATACTGAAATCTCAGCCATCAACGTTAACGAACGGTGTCAGTTCTAGCCTGAACATCTAATCTGCTAAAATTTAGGTGTTAAGATGGTTGATTTTATTTATGCAAAACACGCCATATTCAAATCGCCTGTCAACACCTTGTTAAGAATTCCTGCTAGATCTCTTTGTGCTTAGATAAGTGAAGCATATTTGCATATTTCTTCACAACTATATATATATATATATATATATATATATATATACTATATTGTCTGTATGCAAATGGGTTTTAAGATTGGTAATGGTTGGTAATGGTTGAATCAGTTGCTAATTGTATGACTATCAACTGTCTGTCCAGTTTTATTAATGTGCCCTCTTCCGTTACAAATTATTCCCATGTTGTATAATATAAATAGTATGGCTGAAAAGTGTATAAAGTCAATTAACAGTAATAGCATAATTACCATCACATTAATCAATGAATAAGTCCAAGAAAGCCTGCTGCCAAGTACATACAATAACTGCAGCCATCTCATTATTAATATATTCATGCTGCAGTATCTCAAAACCAGCATTTGCTCAGCAGAGTCCATGCCACTCAGCCGGATGCCCCAGGAGCTCATTACACTTTGAACTATAGGTGGAAAGAAGAAGAAAAATTGGCCCAGACTCTATGAATTTGAAGAACTATACAAATGAGTCGAACAAACAAGCTTATACATATTTTACACGCATTTTATGACAGTTTTATCCGCCTCTACCACTGGGCTTTGTTATTAGAAAATGCAGCCTCCACTGTAAGTAGAGTATTATAGAATGTAATAAAGATTTGATATTTTATACAATGTAATACTGACATATAATCACACACATAGGTTGGACTTGATGGACTTGTGTCTTTTTTCAACTTCATCTACTAGGTAACTATATATATATATATATATATATATATATATATATATATATATATATATATATACTGTACATATATAAGAGAAAATTGCACACTTTTGTTAACCTTTCAAAAAAAAAAAAGAAAGTTAAATAAACTTGACCAAAAACCATTGATAGTTTGCCTTTAAATGTTCTAAAATCAGAGAACACCACAACAAAAATTTAAAAATGAGAACACTACAACACACTTTGTTAATAAGCTATGTTTAAAAAATAAATAAATCAGATTAGACAAATTGTACTTTGTATGTATCACGATAGTAGAATTAAAAATCTTTTGACCCTATCATACTCTATTGTTAAAGCCCAACTCTAATGTCCCGTACACACAAGCAGATTTTCCGTCGTAAAAAAACTTGGATGGTTTTTCCGCCGGAATTTCACTCAAGCTTGGCTTACATACATGGTCACACAAAAGTTCTCTGAACTTTCAACCGCCAAGAATGCGGTGAAGTACAACACTACGACGGGGCCGAGAAAATGAAGTTCAATGCTTCAGAGTATCCGAGCATGCGTAGGAATTTTGCGCATCGGGATTGGTACAGACGATCGGAATTTCCTATCGGAACTTTTTCCAACCGAAAAATTGAGAACCTGCTCTCAATCTTTTGCTAGCGGGAATTCTGCCAGCAAAAGTCGGATGGAGCATACACACGGTCCGAATTTCCGACCAAAAGCTCACATCGGACTTTTGCTGGGAGAATTTGCGATCGTGTGTACGGGGCATTAGAGAATAAAAAATTCACCCTTTCAATGAGGCCCCTTGCACTTCGAAGGTTAAATTCTCACTTTGTCTGGGGGGGGGGGCAGGGCTGGCTGTACTTACCTTTATGTCCCGCTCCAGGCAGGCCCTTTACTCTTTACCTCTGCCAGATGCTCTGGTCTGTAGACGGGTGCCTTAGTGTTATCATGCACTATACAAGGACATTAACTCTGTATTGTCCATTGAGGCTGGAGATCACAGCTGGTCTCAGCTTACAGAAGCAGATGCAGAGGACTGGTCACTGCACTGGGGAGACTCTGCTGGAGCAAGCAGTATGGCAAGTATTTCTCCTTTTTTCCGTACCCTTAGACACAATGAAAATTTAACCATTGCAGTGTGGAGGAGCCCCATTGCATGGGTGTCTGTTTTTATATTCCTGGAGTTGGGTTATACAGCTGAATTGCAGGTGTGGCATATTTCATATCTGTGGGACCGATGTGAAAGAGGAGAATCACTATAGTAGTTGCCTCTACTAAAGTGATTGTCCTATGCCGAGTGACTGCTTTGCTGCAGAGCCACCATAGAGGGTCACATGGTTGCTATTTACAGAATGCCTTGCATCTTTATCAATGAATGCAAAGCATTCTCTTGGAAGAGGTGGAGAGTGTGACATCACCACCCAGCCTATCCACCTCAACAACACACGACTGCACAATTGTCATTTAAAGCGACGCAGTGCCGTATCGCAAAAAATGGCCTGGTCTTTGGTCAGCAGCCAAATCTTCCGGGGATGAAGTGGGTAAGGTGAACATGCTGAGGACTTACAACCCCTTTAAGGCACTGAGGTCAATATTTGTCAAAAAAAGTAAAATAGGCACTTATCATAAAGGAAACTGGAGGGGATTCAATAAAGCTACTGCACTACTTTAATGGTGCTATTCTCTCATGTTAATGTATTGCGCCAAATTCATGAAGCATTTGCAACATTTTTGGTTCTGACATCGACTCGTGCAGAAAATTGTGTTACACTGTAGCGCAATAAATGCACCAAATTCAAAATAAAATACTGATACTTCGGGGTTGATTTACTAAAGGCAAATAGGCCGTGCACTTTTTCAAGTGCAGTTGCTCCAGAGCTTAGTAAATGAGGTAAAACTTCACTTTACAAAGAAAACCCAATCACATGCAAGGAAGATAAAAAACAAAAATAAAAAAGCATTTTTGCTTGCACATGATTGGATGATGGAATTCCGCTGAGCTTCACCTCATTTACTAAGCTCTGGTGCAACTGCACTTGTAAAAGTGCACAGCCTATTTGCGTTTAGTAAATCAACCCTTACATATCTTACAAAAAAAGAAATAACAACTCTCTTTCGACATACTGAAAGAGAGAAACTGCCACAGACAGATTTTGCTAAAGTCTCTCGCTTCTAAAAGTGGCGCAGCATGAGGCAAAATCAAGTAAAAGTTGTAGACAAGTTCTGCACCACTTTTAGAATGCATGAGAGACACTTTCACCAAATATATCTGCGCCAGTCTTTATAAATTCCAGGGATAAGGTTTCGTTGACACGTATCCCTATATTTTTTCTTTCTTGTAAAGGCACAAAAAAGAGATTATAAATGCGTTTTTATGTTTTCAGATATTTCTTGTAAACCCCTTGTCAACTTTTTCCTTGCTTATATTGTTTTATAATAATTTTACCATTGTTGTTAGTTCTAATAAGACAGTATTGCTCCAGGCTATTTCTTCTCTTTTGTTATCATGTACACAAAGCCCAAGTTTAGGCATGCCAGTCGTTTATTGTTTTACACAGCTTGTGTATCTGTAATTTTTCGATCTTGGCAAAGCAGACCTTGGTCTTTTTTGTTCTTCTACATCAGATAAAAGAAGTACCAGTTGGCTTTCAGTAATTACATTATCCCATGAAGCTTCTTCTGACTGACCAAAGATGATCGGATATCTGGATGCTGTTCACAGAGCTGTTCATTCTCAGACCAGAAATTCCGTATAGAAAATGATGAAATCTGAAGTTGAATTATGTCATGTGCAGATGTTTCCGGCCTTCTATTTTTTATGTGAAATAATTGTCAGATTCTCACCATTTCTTTTGTGTGATATGAGGCTGCTCTGTTCCTCCGGAGATCAGTTTATGTGGTTATTACCGCCATCACCTCCTCTGCTCAGGCCCATCTGCAGTAAGACCTTCCATCATGAAAATGATACCACCCCTGGTGTTTTGATGAAAGATGACTCTTCTAAGCATAATATCTTTAAGACATCTAGTATATTCATTGTGTAGGAACATAGTTGAAATGAAAAAAACATTATTGAAGTCCACCTATATTAAGCTCACTAAAGAATCAGTTAACCCAAAACTGATAATAAATAGACTCTGGTGTGATGAATCACCCATTGGTTTCGTAATAGATTTCTTCCTCCATTAAAAACAAAATAAAAAAAAGGAATTGGAAATGACAGATAGTGAGACCCTCTTATTATAGCAGTCAAAGGTCAAGACACGCGTTAGCAAATTTGCAATCCATGTTGTGACATGCATTTGACAGCAAAATATAACAAACGGTCAGGGAATTAATTGATAGCTCTGTAGTGTCTGCATTGCGTTTGGCTTTTTGACTGCCCCAATAGCATTACCTAAAGCCTGTCCTTTTTGTAATTCTTTATATTCAGTGTAAAAATTCTTGAGCAGCCACAGATACAGCCTACACTGATTACTGAAAACTCTATGTCACAGGTGTCATACACAAGGCCCGTGGGCCGAATCTGGCCCTCCAGGCCATTTCATGTGGCCCTCGCACCTCTCCTGCAGCTGCAAGAGAGCTCCAGCCCTCCTCTGGTCCTCATCCAGACCCCTACTTTCTGCTTTTAAGCAATGCATCCAGCTTCTTCCCAGCAGCAGTATAAGGAAAGGGGGTGCACTGTGATGTTGGGGAGAGTAGGGGACTCAACTTTTGATGGTGGGGTGGCTCTTGACATCTAATGTATGGGCAGGGGATGCGCTGGACATCTACTCTTACAGATACAACCAGACCTTTTGACAATCATAATGAAATTGAGTTTGACACCTCTGCTCAAAGCCATAAATCCCACTGAGCCACCCATACCTGCACAAGAATGTCTATGCAATCCGTGTTTCTAAATGATGCTGTAATGCTGAATTGAACTTTGTGTATATGATAGCCTCTGTTCATCACAACACATAAAAAGGTAAGATTTAGCATCTATAAAGCTGTATCTTTTGAGTCATACTTGATCATTGTATGTCCCTGATATATAAATGTTATAGCTTATGAGAAAAAAATGCCAAATAATGCTCATTTCAAAGGATAGGACAAGCCAAAGGAACACATTATTCCCATCCTTAGCTTACATTTCTGAAGTACAGATTCAAGCTATACCTACACAATTATGACTTGCTACATGCTCTAAGCACATTTTTCATCTATGAGATACTTGGGAATGGTGCAAGAAACAGATCCTGAATATCCCCCACTTCTGTAATTCTTCCAAAAAGCATTTTTTTTTCAGATTTGAACTAAGAAAAACGTGTCCTTGATTTGCCAACAATGACAGCTGCACATTGAGTCAAACCTATTATTTCCATATATTCTTCTCTGATCTTTGTATCCATATGTATTTAAAGTATAATCAGATAATAGGGAGATGGACAGATTAAATAACGGCTTTTTAGGGACTATATTGCACTTGCTTACTCATAATATCAAAGGGATTCATTAACAAAAAAAAAAAGAGAAATTTAAATTTTCAATGCAATGGCTGTTTTAATGCATAACAGACTAAATTTGTGGCTGTTTCTTTCTGTATTCTTTAGATAGGAATTTAGAAAACCGAAACACATTACATTATAGCTCTTTGTATACATTGGGACCCTACACAAAGAAAATACAGTTTACTTTGCATCCCAGGGCAACAGAAACAAACAAATATGCCCTTAACAAAAAAAATGATCTAAAACCAAAGGAAGAAATTCAACGAGCTGCGTTTTCAAGGGGAAAAAATACCACCTTAAAGTGACCCTCTCACTAAGATAAAAAGTTGGATGGCCAAACACCCCATAAAAGAAAATACTGTCCGGTAGGTGGTGAGTCCAGTCTTTTCTATACATTCACCAGTGCTGTCTGACATGTGCAGACATTCCAGATAGTGTATCCCCTTTACTTCATTGCAGAATGTAATAAAAACATAGGAGCCAGCGGGAGGAACCATAGTGCCCAGTAGAGGGGACATGCTATGCAGTAAACCTTAAAGTGTTGGCTGGAATTGGTGCTAGTAGCTCTGCAACTGAATGAAGATTGGCATTGTCCCTGGTGGAAAGGTAAGTATTTAAAGTGTTATTAAACCCTCCTTGGAGACAATGAAATGCAGCTGGATCAGTAGTGTATTTTGGTTTTGTGCTGCCCCAGGCAAGACTGAAATCAGGCAGACCCCCACCCACCCCAGCCTCGGTATACTGTTCTTGTATCAGGGTCCGATGAGGAAGCTGCAGCCGTTCACATCTTCCTCAGCAGACCCTGAGACATGATTAGTCCAAGTGCCACATATGTGGTCAGTGGGGCAGAGGATGGGGTCAGCGGGACATAGGACTGGGTCAGCAAGGCAGAGGATAAGGCGCCACTGGTGGGCACTGATGAGGAGGTACTGATGGGCAGCACTGATTGGCAGCATTGATGGGCACTGATAGGCGGCACAGATGGGCACTGTTGGGGCTGCACTGATAATCAGGACAGTGATGATCAGTGCCCTGATTATAAGTGTAGATGTCCCCTTTCACACTGGCCAATTACTGGCTCTCTCAAAGCGCGAGGAAAGGAATGACGATAACGGCACATTTGTTTACATTGTAATCAGCTGTGATTGGACACAGCTGATCACATGGTAAAGAGACGTTGTAATTGACTCTTTACCCCAATCTGTGATCAGCTTTGTCCAAAGGATCACAGAGCGCTCTGGGAGGGCATCAATAGACGCCATCCCAGAACTGGACAACTGGACTCCCATCGCTTTAGCCGTCATGCAGGTATAACATGGTCCCTTTTGGGGGGCGGCACTGCCTCCCTGAAAAATGCTGCCCAAGTTTGCCTCCCAGTAGATACGCCCCTGAGATGGATACCTAACATTGATGTTTGTTTCATGTCCTCATTTTGTGTTCAGTTTATGTTTGTAGCATAGTTAGCTTTTGCAGTGTAACCTATTCTGCCTTCTGATTCTATTGCCTTGTGGGCAAGAAATAATGGGATATGTGGTCCATAGGCAACTTATCATAACAGTTTAACAGTGCATGCTCACAGACTGGAAGCAGCAGAGAGGGACAAAGCCTGGACATTTCTGACTGCATTTACATTTGTTCTATGCTTATGAGAGCGTTTCATTCCAAATGCTGCTTTATGCATTGACTTGACACCATCACAGGCAGCTTAAAGCGGAGCTCCACCCTAAAGTGGTACTTCCGCTCCCCCCTTCCTCCCCCCCTCCGGTGTCACAATTGCCACCGTTCAGGGGGGAGGGGGGTGCAGATACCTGTATAATCCAGGTATCTGCACCCACTTCCTGGAACAGCTAACCGCAGCTAGCTGCAGATGCTCCGCCCCCCCCCCCCATTGTGTGCTGGGAAACACATAGTTACCAGGACACAACGGGGACCAGTGAAGACGCGCAGCGCGACTCGTGCATACGCAGTAGGGAACCGGGCAGTGAAGCCGCAACGCTTCACTTCCTGATTCCCTGACAGAGGATGGCGGCGGGGTTGGCCGAGAGACGAGCGACTGCTCGTCATCTGCTGCCAACATCGCTGGACCCTGGACCAGGTAAGTGTCCATTTATTAAAAGTCAGCAGCTGCAGTATTTGTATCTGCTGACTTTTAATATTTTTTTCTAAGGGGGACCTCCTCTTTAACTCGTCAATAAGACACCGAAGTTGAACCCAAAACAATTTTATTACATAGGATGTTTCCCCAGTCTTTTGAAGATGACTTTCCTGAGCCTTGCCTCTGTGATGTGCTAACACTGACTGAGGAAACATGGGAAAATACAAAGCTAGGACTGAACTTACTAGCAGTAAACAGGAGGGGAGGACAGAGGGAAGTACCAAATACCACTATTAAACAAGTTGTAGTGGCCCGAAGCCACCACTTGTTTAATAAAACACAGAAAAATAACATAAATAACATTTGGGCATAACAGGGTCAAAAATAAATGTTTTTAGGCTATTTTCTCTCCAGGTCAAATGGTTTACATTCATACAGAATAGAGTGAATCAGGAAAACGAATGCATTATTCCCACTAGATGGAGCTGACGATCATAGGAATTAAGTATTTATTTTATAAGATCATCAGCTCCATCTAGTAGCTATAATGCAACATTTTCCTTATTCACTCTATTCTGCGTGTCACTTCAAAGCTTAGCTCCAGCCTAGTTTTTGATTTTTGGTTTAGTGCAATAGGAAAGAGTTACATTTTCTGTGTGCCTTTTATTTTCTGTCTGTGACACCTCTGTTAGACAGGACAGCAACAGGGAGACAGACAGTAATAAAACCTTTAATCCATCCAAAACAAACTAAAAAGTTATGTCTGAAGTTGGCTTTAAGGTTGAATACATTCCTAAATTTTACATAAGGCTTGGACTTTAAGTTTTTAACAATTTTGAAAATATATTTGAATCCCGATGTTTATCACCGATTTTCAACATTCACTAATATATTGCAAATGCAAAGCCTTAGCAGCAAATGTCAACAAATGCTAAAATATGTACGCCATGAGCCTCGTCCGCACTTTGTGGAATTAACTTGTATTTGAATAGGTTGTTGAATAATTATTATTTCCTAAAGGACAACCCTGGATGAGACAAAAACTTTTCTACAGTTTCTATGGACAGAGCTGTTTAGCTTCTAAGGGCTCTTTCAGATAGTGGTAAAAACAGGTACTTGAGCCGCGGTTTTACTGCCCCTTGATCTCCCAGCTAATTTCTTCCATTGTAGCTGGACAGAGCTGTGCACATGCTGTGGCCACAGCTTGCAGAGTTTGATGGGCAGCGCGCTCATTAAGGTCAGTGGGAGCATGCCACAACTATAAACGAAATGCTTGGCTTATGGTCCAGCTGATTTTAACCTCTTGCCAACCTGCTTACAGTAGATATACCTTGAGTGGGTGACACAGCCAGGCACTGCAAAAAACCCGTACGCCACTGTGTACTCCTTGGTTGGGCACCATGCATAGGCATGCCACCTGCTGACCCGTGATTGGACACAGCACAAAGTTTGCCAGAAGATTTCAGCCAATGATTTCTATGGCCAATCACAGAGTTCTGTGTTGACAAACACACAGAACTCCGTGCACAGAGAGTGATCTGTCTGTTTCTTCTCCCTAAAATCAACTCTGATTGCAGGTAGAAAAAGCAGACAGATCTGTTTGTAAAAGCAGCACACATTTCACACATTGGTAGGCACACAGTTAAATCTTTGATTTCACCTTGATGTTAACCCCTTCACAGCGAGTGCCATTAGTACAGTGTACAGTATTATCACTGATCACAGTATTAGTGTCACTAGCGACGCCACTGTCAATTAAGCCTGGTACACACTAATGCCCTGTACACAAGATAGGATTTTCCGACAACAAAACCATGTTTTTTTTTCCTGAAGGATGTTGGCTCAAACTCGTCTTGCATATACACGGTCACAGAAATGTTGTCGGAAATTCCGAACGTCAAGAACGCAGTGACGTACAACACGTACGACGAGCCAAGGAAAATTAAGTTCAATAGCCAGTGCGGCTCTTCTGCTTGATTCCGAGCATGCGTGGACTTTTGTGCGTCCCACTTATGTACACACGCTCGGAATTTCCGACAAGTTTTGTTGTGGGAAAATTTGAGAACCTCAAACTTTTGTTGGCGGAAATTCCGACAACAAATGTTCTATGGAGCATACACGCGGTCGGACTATCAAACAACAAGCTCACATCCAACATTTGTTGTCGGAAAATCCTATTGTGTGTACAGGGTATTATAGTTTTTTTGTGCAACCGGAAAAAAAACCTGGCAGCTCAGGTCGGAGCCGCTGTACTGACAATCCAACATTAGTACAGAAACCTCCCCTGCTATTCTCTTGGCTGAGAGTGGCGATCAGGAGTTGGTTTTCCAGCATGCTCGTCCAACAGAAGTCGGTCAAACGGCTGGCTCCTGTCGGACCAGCTGACACACACGTGGGGAGAATGTCTCAATTTGTTTTTTTACCAAAGACATGTAGCAGAATACATTCTGGACTAAATTTATGAAGAGATTCAATTTTATTGGATATATTTTATAACAGAAAGTAGAAAATATTGTTATTTTTTTCAAAATTGTGGGCATTTTTTCATTTATGTAATAAAACAAAAACCCTGTGGTGATCAAATAATACCAAAAGGAAGCTTGATTTGTGATATCGTACTAGTTGGCCAATCCTTCATTATTATATGGAGAACCTCTTGTCTACCTCTTTGGGAGGCTTCCCATTCGGGTCGGATTGGCCAGTCCACACTTCACAGTCTGTTTGCTATCAATAGGGCCTGTTTGTGCTGTTGACCTGCTGTTTCAATACAACGTTCTTTGCAAATCAGGTCTCTTCTGTGTCTACTGCCTACCAGACGATGCTGCACCTACCCAACACACCCACAGATAGAAGTTTGTATGCCTGCCATACATGGCTTGAATTTTGGCCAAAGAGAAATTTGAGTCACCGGAGGTCATGTCGCCACGGCCTAGAAAATCAAAAACAATTGAATTGCAAGATGTCTACAATGAATTGAAATTTTGGCCAAAGTGAAATTTGAGTCACCGGAGGTCATGTCGCCACGGCCTAGAAAATCAAATCAAAGGAGCCGGGCAGAAAACTCTCAGCTGAAAAGCAACTGCAGCCAAGCATGACCAACTGTCCCTAACCTCAGGTAATCACTCCTTGTACGATTACTTCCAAACGGCATTGCGGCATTGTACAGACGTCCCAGCTATGGCTGTCTACACACACAGGCTCCCAGACGTCGTTTTCTGAAACTTGTCACACCATGGCTGGTTTGTTTGTGTGAATGAGGCCTTATGCCCCGTACACACGGTCGGAAATTCCAACGGAAAATGTCCGATCGGACCATGTTGTCGGAAAATTCGCCCGTGTGTGGGCTCCATCGGACTTTTTCCGTGGGAATTTCCGACAGAAAAAAATTGAGATCCTGCTCTCCAATTTTCCGACAACAAAATCAAATTACGAGACCAAAGCTATTGGCTACTAGCCTCTACGTAGTTCCATCGTACGCAACGAACGTCACCACATTCAGAATGATCGGATTTTCCGACAACTTTGTGCGTGTGTATGCAACACCAGTGTGGGACAAAATCCGTCTGAAAAAATCCAATGGATTTTGTGGTCGGAATTTCCGACTTTGTGTACGGGGGCTTAGACATCTCTAGCCTCTTCAGCTGTTTTGGAGCTGGAAATTGTAGTCTTCCTAGCAAGGTTTGCTAGTACTTGTATTGCAAAATTAGGTGTAAAACAAAATGTGTTTTTGAGCTGTCTCAGTGCTGCTGATTTTCTGAGAGCTTAAATACTGGAAGTAATGGTGCTTCCGTGAAATGGAAAGCATTCTCCACTTGTTTAAGGATGATTAATGGCATGAGCATACAAGTGGATTACACAGAGGCTAACAGCTCCCTTTGGTAAAGCATCTGAGAACTGGACTGGGTTGAGCATCTTCTCGGTCTAGGAGCTCCCTGACCATATATGGTGAAGACGTTAGCTTCTGTCCTGCAGACTCGTCTCCTCTGTTTAACTGTGCACACCAACAGCAAGCCTGTGCATGACACTGTTTAATTGTATATTACTTTTAGTCTTTTCTTTCCTATACAACATCCAAGGAAACAATGTATAAACGCTACAACGTGTGTGTATGTTGAAGCAATTGTTGTGTGCCAGCCATGGTGACACGCTTTTTTATTTACATGGTTAAACTGGTATTTATACAGTATTGTTCAATATACAAAGACTCCAGAGAGCTCCACAGAGAGTGTTTATACTCCACTTCAGTGCGCAGCCTTAAACTCCACCACACTAACCTTGAAACCGTAGTCAGAAAACTGTCAATCATTATAACTGTCACTGTTATACAATAAAAATGAAAGGCGCCACGTCTAAACTGAGAAATAAAGACTTACAATATTAGTTTGACTTTTGTAGCTATTTACTCCTTCCATGAGATACTCTTGGCAATAAGTTCAGATTGAATGCTATGTCTGTTTTATTTCCTTCGCATAGTAAAAGGCTAGAGTCATCATTTGTAGTGTTAGCGGTTGTATATTTGTTGTTGTGGAATAATGAATGAAACTGTAAGGCTATTTTCCTAGCACAGTTAAAGTGGTAGTATGCTCTGTTTTACCACTTATACCTACAGCCTATAATAAGACTTACTTGTAGGTACTGTGAATATCTCCTAAACTTGCACTGTTTAGGAGATATTCAGAGTGCATGCAGCCAGTGACGTTACCAGCGCATGCGCTCTGAAGGTCTGCCATACGGTGCTGAACCTCCAAAGCCTGCGGTGTAAACGGTGGCTCCTCCGCGCATGTGCGGAAGTTACGTCATCGCGCCCCTGGCCACTGATGTAGCCGGAATGCCGCGTACCCGGAAGGAAGACCTGGTGAAGATAGAAGATAGAAGCCCTCTCAGTGGTGACAGCGTGCCGCTAAAGGGCTTCGTTTTAGAGGTAAGTCAAAATTTGAGCCGTGGGTGGCATTGTCAGCACTCTCCCACCTTACATCCTTGGATCTGAAAATTGTAAGCTGAGCAGCGGCTGCTTTCAAACAGATGTAGTCACTGTTTGGGTATACTGACAGCCAATGGTGTCCACAGTTTGAATACAATAGCCGTGGAAATTGCTTTATCAGTGCTGTCTAGTGTGGGTTAAATTAAACAAAGTCGACAGGCGTAAAATAAAGTTAAAGTAAAAGAAAATCCCAAATTTTGGGTTGTCCCCAGAAAAGTAATAGAGGGGAAACCTTCTAATTGGAACACTAGTTCTAGTGACCTGGGGGGCCCCAAGGGATTCACTTAATTTTCAGGGGTTTCCCCTCACTTCCTGTTTTGGTTATGGGACAGGAAGTGATGGTAAATCTCCTCAAAGGGATTCAGATGGCAAATAAAAATCTGGCAGGCGTTATTATAACCCTCTCTTACTCCATCCAAAATTGAAAAAAAGGTTTGGCTGTAGTTCTACTTTAATAGCATGGATGGAGGAATCTCCCGTCGACTACTGAATTTTAACAGACGGAACCCATGGCTTTCAGAACACCTAAACAGTGGCTGCATCTCATTGGATAAAGCAGATGTTTGGCCATCAATTTTCCACCTTGGTTCCTCAATTTTCACATCGAAGGATGTTAGGCGGGAGGGTGCTGATAGGCCCACCTTTAGGGAGGTGCAGTCTATATTCTCCAATGCAAGTGGCGCTCATCTGCAGCAGCAATGAAGATGGGAGAAGAAGTTAAGAGAAGCTGTGTTTCTCTATGATTTCCTGGGTCACTCAGGCAATGATTCGGTTGGATGTACATTCCAAATGTGACCCTGGTGGCCATCTTAGGTCAAGCAGAGTCTATTTAAGACTCTGACCCCTGGGTTTGGCATGCTCATTGCAAGGGGACAGGTTAGGGACAGGTTTCTCATCTGACAGGGACAGTGTCAGCGATAGGGAAAGTTTCCAGGGGAGTAGGGAGAGAGATGGGACTTTGTCTACCTCTTTGGGAGGCTTCCCATTCGGGTCGGATTGGCCAGTCCACACTTCACAGTCTGTTTGCTATCAATATGCTGCCTAAGTGGCACCAGGCGGGCAAGCTTTCCGCTGGGCCTGTTTGTGCTGTTGACCTGCTGTTTCAATACAACGTTCTTTGCAAATCAGGTCTTTTCTGTGTCTACTGCCTACCAGACGATGCTGCACCTACCCAACACACCCACAGCTAGAAGTTTGTATGCCTGCCATACATGGCTTGAATTTTGGCCAAAGAGAAATTTGAGTCACCGGTGGTCATGTCGCCACAGCCTAGAAAATGTATCTCATGGCCATGTCTCCAGCCTTAGGAGCCTTAGCAGTCCTCTGATGTTGATGGGGATGGACAGTGTAGGGGCATCCAGGGCAAAAGAATTGAATTGCAAGATGTCTACAATTAATTGAAATTTGACTATTGATTGTGGGTACATCTGGGACAAGAGAGGGTTGGTTACTGAAGGCCAGGAAGGAAGCAGAAGAAAGGATAAGTGCAGTTTACATAAAAGCGCTCTTATCATTTAAGGGCCCTATGATGCAGTTTATTTCTCAGTAGCCAATAATGCGTTGGGAGAATCACTGTCTCTGATCTGTGCTTAATTACTTTGTACTGATAGCTAATGCAAGGCTTTCAGAAACCTGCAACATCTGTGAGCAGCCATGCCGTGCTGCAGTCAGAGGTCACCCATGTAGCAACTTGTATTTACTGTGATCTGTTACAAAGAGCTAGGACTATCAGCTATCCTCTGTTGTGCTGTTTAACCAAAATCATTAGTGTAGTGGGAAATGCTCTGTAATTATCTAGTGTACTGTACTAGTTGCCGATATCTTCTCGCTGAGAGTCAGTGTATGTGGAAAGGAAGTCATAAAAATAGATAGGAGTAGTAATGAATGAATCACTATGAAAGCATACACGGTATGAATATTAGTCACAGTTGTAAAATCTGTTTGTGATTTGTCATGATCAGCAGTTAAATTTTTTTTTTTTTTTTTACAGATTTAATCACAACCACTGTAAATATTTCAGAAATTAAGGTCTTAAAGTGGACCTGTCATACTGTAAAAATGAAAGCTGTTTTTTTGTTCCAGGTTTATGAACAATGCTGGCAATCTGTGACATATTTGAGCCTTGTGGCACTCACTGATGTCTCCTTATAATAACCAATAATTTGGCTGGACACCTCTTTGTTTTTGGGTTATGCATCAGCTACTTTGTATTTTGGTTTTCATGTGTGCCTCTATTATTAGGTGTTCCTTACACCCAGGACCGCTGATAAGGGGGGTGCGGGCAGGAGGGAAATGGATATGAGCAGTAGAGGGGGTGATCGGGGGGAGTGGGGCAATTTGAGGAACTGAAATCCTGGGTGTCTCTCCCTGCAGCAGCTAAAAGCTGTTTTTTCCTTCTTCCCCTCTCATCGGCTTTCAGCTGCTGCAGGGAGACACACAGAGGGGATCGGTTCCTGTAATTTCACACCCCCACGTCTCACCGATCCCCTTCCCTGTCCAGGATTCGATTCCCCCTGCTACCCACTAATAAGGATTTTAGTTGTTTTTTAATGAAAATATAATTTTCATATATTTTTTTTTTTTGGGGGGGGGGGGGCTGTGAAATTGGCTGATATCTAACAGCAGCCCTGCTTACAACAACAGAAATAATAATCTATTAAATTAAAGCTAAACTTTGGGAATTAGACAAAATCTGCGGCCCCCTAAATGCTAATTTAGTCTACGGATGCAAGAATAAGTTATTCCTTCACCCCCGGACTAAGCATTTAACCCTTGCAGTGGGGGGAGCACTGCAAGTGTAGAGTTTGTCTGATTCCCAAAGTTCCTATCTTAGGCCTTTAGGTTCTTTCCTCTGATATTTAGCACCATCTAGTGGCCAAATGCGGAAATATTTGTTTCAAATCAATAAAAAACATTCAAGCAGCATCGAATGTAGCCTAAAAATAATATTTTTTTGCCCCATTTGCACAGAACAAATGTACATGTCCTGTCACTTGGCGAATTGCTATGCAAATTTTTTATATATATATATATATATATATATATATATATATATATATATATATATATATATATATTCACTTCTTTAATGTTTAACATGTGGGTTTAATATAACTTTATTTTAAAAATCTAATGTTTAATTTTTTTAAATGTAAGTGATTTGGGATATATTGATTTTCACAAGAAGGGGTTTTGCCAGTGTTGCCTGGAAGGATGGAGGCTTTCCCAGAAGCCTATGGCTTGTTTGCTATTCGGTTTACCTTGGAAGGGAAAGTGGTCTGCTTTCTATCATGTGACTAAGCCCAGGCGAATAAGAAGGCTGTTACAGTCCAGGGATGCGCTACATAAACATCAGACATTTAGGCAACAGTGCAGAAGCCAAAAAGAATTTTGCTAAGGAACTATAATGTCAACAATAGTTATTTTTAACAAGTCAAAATGAAGGAAAGCAACTTGTAATGCTCAGTATAGCTCCTAAATTAGCAGCCTTTAGAAACACAAGTTATAAATCATCGTACACTACCACAATTTCCAACATAGCTTGTGCATCTTTGACAAAGAGACCCATTAACATCACTCTGTGGAAACAACGTGTGACGTATAGTGTGAGAATGGCTGCTGTCTTCTATTTTATTACTATATAGCAGAAGAATTTATGTAAATGGAAAGGGTTCATGTAAGCACTGGAACCAGAGATGTTATGGGGAATCTTATTTTTAGCCCAGAGATGCATTACGTGGCTCCAGTATGCTGCTGAAAGGCACACGTATGCTGATGCCAGATGGGCGATTGTGCCACTAGCGACAAATCAGCGGTGGCAGGAACACTAAGATGATCAGTCAGTTGAATGAAAGAAACTGCCTTAATTCCCCCATCCACACATCCGATTTGGATGGGGAAATCCCTCCCACTTTAGTATTTTGACAGTGGGGAGCATTCTCCGCTGCCACATTACAAGATTTAAGAAAAACCTTTTTTTTTTTATTTTGATCCATGTTTGGCCAGCTTAAGACAGTGCCTGTCTATCCTTATGGAATCACTTCCTCTATATGAGACAGAAGGATGTCATGCTCATTGCTAGTGATCAAAAGTCAGAAGCAATTCCACAGAGGTAAGTGGAAGGCACTCTGCCGCTGGAGATTTGTCACTAGTGGCTGAATCACCCAACTGACACTAACCATAATTTGAACCAAATAACAATACGAGTAATGATTTGGACATGATAAATGCAGAAATAAACAATGAGGTTTTCAAAGCTTCATATATAAGATGTAATTCGTGTTGTTGGATCATACAAAAGAGATCCCTTGGGCCCCTTTCACACTGGGGCGGGGAGCCGCGGTGATGGTAAAGCAGCGCTAAATTTAGCGCTGCTTTACCGTCGTTTTAACCGCGGTATTCGGCCGCTCGCGGTGCGGTTTTACCCCCGCGAGCGGCCGAAAAAGGGTTAAACACCCCCGCAGAGCGCCGCCGTAGCGGCGCTTTGCGGCGGCATTGCCGCGGTTTTACCGCGGTTTCCTATTCAAATCAATGGGAAGGCAAAGATGTTGCTAGCCGGCTTTCACACTGGAGTTAAAGGGGCCGGATTTTTTGCGCTGTACCGCATGAAAAACGCCCCAGTGTGAAAGGGGCCTTAGTTTGAATACATTTAAAAGGTTATCTCACCATTACCAAAAAAACTGCCTATGCAGATTAAGAGGTATCTGTTGATAAGAAAAAACTTTTACCAAAGGTAAATAATGTCCTTGCTATAGTTGTAGTCCATTTACATATCTCTTAAAGGCTGGGTAAAAAATTCAAAGAGATGGCCTCATCCTATCCTACCTTGTTGCTAGGATGTTGCTAAAACACTCCCGATTCAAACCCCCTTAATGTGTGTGCACCCTCCCCTGTGGCAGTAGCTCTGAGCTCAGCGATGCTGCGATGGAGGAGAAAGTGGACTGCACATGTGCGGTGGTTTGAGAGCTAGCTCTTTGTGATGGTGTGGATGAGCAGTATTGGGTGGGATTGCCTTAGCAACATCCTAGCAACAAGACAGGAAAGGATGATGCCATCCAGTGGTGCCCCCCCCCCCCTTATCCATGTGCCCGGCCTCTAATCTACATGCAAGGCATCAGATGCATGGATTCCAACAGGGTTTTTCATTTTTTTAAGCACATGATTAGAGCTCGAGGCTCTAATTGGCTTAAAAAAAGGGCACTGCCCCCCGAACCCACCCACTTTTGTGACATTAGTGAATTAATGTTCGCTATTGTCCTCCTGATTCTCCTCCCGGGTCAATCATGTAGCAGGTACTGAGACCTGATTGGCCAGGGAGTCTTAGGCTTATCGTGTCTCAGGACACACTTCAAGTTCAGCCCGGAGGAGAAGCAATGGCCCGGCTCTTCATTCTGACTGGCTCCTATGTTAAGGTTAGTCTTGCCACCTTCCCGTCCCCCGTTCGTCTCCTGTGGGGGGGGGGGTTGCTCTGACGATCGCTGCCTTCCTATCCTTCTCCGGGGGGGGGGGGTGGATGGTGTTATTTTGCACCAGCCACCACCCACTGATGCCATCTTTGGGAGTTTTTTCAGCCAGGCTTTAGGAGGCATGTAAATTGCCTACACCTATAGCAAGGGCACTATCCAACTTTAGGCAAAGCGGCACAGTTTGTTTCTATCTACAGGCAGCCCTTCTTTAGACTTTTGGGGTAGCGATGAACTAACCCTTTAAAACTGAACTAAATGCACAGTTGAAATACCTATACATATATATACAGTGGTGTGAAAAAGTGTTTGCCCCCTTCCTCATTTCCTGTTCCTTTGCATGTTTGTCACACTTAAGTGTTTCGGAACATCAAACCAATTTAAACAATAGTCAAGGACAACACAAGCAAACACAAAATGCAATTTGTAAATGAAGGTGTTTATTATTAAAGGTGAAAAAAAATCCAAACCATCATGGCCCTGTGTGAAAAAGTGATTGCCCCCCTTGTTAAAAAATACTATAACTGTGGCTGTCCACACCTGAGTTCAATTTCTCTAGCCACACCCAGGCCTGATTATTGCCACACCTGTTCACAATCAAGGCATCACTTAAATAGGAGCTGCTTGACACAGTAAGGTCCACCAGAAGATCCTTAAAAGCTACACATCATGCCGAGACCCAAAGAAATTCAGGAACAATTGAGAAAGAAAGTAATTGAGATCTATCAGTCTGGAAAGGGTTATAAAGCCATTTCCAAAGCTTTGGGAATCCAGCGAACCACAGTGAGAGCCATTATCCACAAATGGCGAAGACATGGAACAGTGGTGAACCTTCCCAGGAGTGGCCGGCCGCCCAAAATTACCCCAAGAGCGCAGCGACGACTCATCCAAGAGGTCACAAAAGACCCCACAACAACGTCCAAGGAACTGCAGGCCTCACTTGCCTCAGTTAAGGTCAGCGTTCATGCCTCCACCATCAGGAAAAGACTGGGCAAAAATGGCCTGCATGGCAGAGTTCCAAGGAGAAAACCACTGCTGAGCAAAAAGAACATCAAAGCTCGTCTCAATTTCTCCACAACACATCTTGATGATCCCCAAGACTTTTGGGACAACATTCTGTGGACCGATGAGACAAAAGTGGAACTCTTTGGAAGGTGTGTGTCCAAGTATATCTGGCGTAGAAGGAACACTGCATTTCAGAAAAAGAACATTATACCAACAGTAAAATATGGTGGTGGTAGTGTGATGGTCTGGGGCTGTTTTGCTGCTTCAGGACCTGGAAGACTTGCCGTGATAAAAGGAACTATGAATTCTGCTGTCTACCAAGAGATCCTGAAGGAGAATGTCCGACCATCTGTTCGTGTACTCAAGCTGAAACGAACTTGGGTTCTGCAGCAGGACAATGATCCTAAACACACCAGCAAGTCCACCACCGAATGGCTGAAGAAAAACAAAATGAAGACTTTGGAGTGGCCTAGCCAAAGTCCTGACCTGAATCCTATTGAGATGTTGTGGTATGACCTTAAAAAGGCCGTTCATGCTCGAAAACCCTCTAATGTAACTGAATTAGGACAATTCTGCAAAGATGAGTGGGCCAAAATTCCTCCAGGACGCTGTAAAAGCCTCATTGCACGTTATCGCAAACGCTTGGTTGCAGTTGTTGCTGCTAAGGGTGGCCCAACCAGTTATTAGGTTTAGGGGGCAATCACTTTTTCACACAGGGCCATGATGGTTTGGATTTTTTTTCACCTTTAATAATAAACACCTTCATTTACAAATTGCATTTTGTGTTTACTTGTGTTGTCCTTGACTATTGTTTAAATTGGTTTGATGTTCCGAAACACTTAAGTGTGACAAACATGCAAAGGAACAGGAAATGAGGAAGGGGGCAAACACTTTTTCACACCACTGTATATATAAATGCTGCCAAGGGATTTGTACCTTTGTACAGGCAGTCCCAATATTTACACATCCTAACCAGACAGAACAGTCCTTTCGGTGAGCTGGCTTGTCTACACTGCAGTTCCATACTACAGATGTTCACATTCCTGCTCCTGGTCTGTCATTGGACAGTGAAGAAGCAGCAGAACACTGATGAGCTCCTCTCTCTTCTCACCTTCTGTTGGCATGCTCCTCAGCTGCAGTACACCAGATTGGCTTCCGGTGCCTCTTTCTCTCCCAGTCTGTGTCAGTGTTGCTAGACGCAGAGATTACAGGAGGGTAATATCAAATGTGAATAGTTATGCTAGCTGCATAACTACATTTAACTACATTTAAAAAATTGAATTCATTATTAAATTTTTTACATTTTTACAGCATGTTGTAAATGATTAGAAACGTAGTGGATTATATTTCTCAAATTGCCTCATGCTAGGTCTGTTTGGGCCTATTCACACTAGAACGGTTTAGTGTTAAGGCTGGTGTCTGTTGAGTGCCAGCGTTGTGGTTCGGAATTTTTTTATTTTTTTTTAACTTTGTTAAAATGCCAAAAACTCACTTAAATATCAGTAAACTAGTGGCACCTTGAACCCTGCCTGTTCACAATTTTTGTTTTTAACTTAACAAATTGTTTGGCTTTAGGGTCCAATCACACCACAAGCCTTGCCCATAGGCTTTGCCCAGTGCAGTCTCAATGCATAGAGAGGCAACTTGCTTTGTGTCCTATTGTTGAAGCTCAGTGGAACAAAATAAGACAGTATGCATTTTTTATTTTAACTTTATTGAAATGTTAGAAAATTACATTATTGAACTTTATGCACCACAGCATGTTGCAATGCAGTGCATCATAACATGTTGTGGTGCATGAAGTTCAATGAAATAACTTGAACATTTCAGTAAAGTTTAAAGAGAAAATTGAGTACTGTCCGTGATACTTTTTTTATTTGCACTAACATATCATTTTTCATGGACGAGCTTTCGGGGTGTGTCCCCTTTTTCAAGGTCTCCCTTCCACTCACCTCGAAAGCTCGTCCATGAAAAATTATATGTTAGTGCAAATAAAAAAAGTATCACGGACAGTACTCAATTTTCTCTGTCACAATTGCACTAATACGGCTACAATCACTTCAAGTAAAGTTTAAAAAAAATAATAAACAATTTAATACATTGTAACAACACATTACACCACTCCTTCACATGCGCACTCATGGGTGCGTGTTACACAGGGCATAATGCTCGTCTGCTGGTGTGCATGATTAACCGCTTCCCGACCGGCCACTGCATATATACGTCAGCAGAATGGCTCGGGCAGGCAGAATCACGTACCTGTACGTGATCGTGCATGTGCCTGCCCGTGGGTCGCGCGCGCGCCGCTAGCGGCGCGCTCGCGACCCGGTCGGGAGCTCCGTGACCCCGGCCGCGGGACCAGCGGACCCGATCGCCGCTGGTATCCCGCGATCGGGTTACGGAGCGGAAGAACGGGGAGAGGTCTATGTAAACAAACCTCTCCCCGCGCTTCCTACACTGACTGTCAGTGATCGGCGGTTCCCTGTCATCGGGAACGCCGATCAATGACGTCACACGTACAGCCACGCCCCCCTACTGTAAAAAAAACACACACACGTCACACTGACTCCTCCCCGCCCCCTAGTGGTTAACCCCCTAACTACAACTGTCATTTACATAGGAATCAGTGCTATTTAAATAGCACTGATTGCTGTATAAATGACAAATGTCCCAAAAATGTGTCAAAAATGTCCGATGTGTCCGCCAAAATGTCGCAGTCACAATAAAAAAATCGCTGATCGCCGCCATTACTAATAAAAAAAAAAATATTAATAAAAATGCTATAAAACTATCCCCTATTTTGTAAACGCTATAACTTTTGCGCAAACTAATCAATAATCGCTAATTGCCATTTTTTTTACCAAAAATATGTAGAAGAATACGTATCGGCCTAAACTGAGGAAAAAAAATGTTTTTTTATATATTTTTTGGGGATATTTATTATAGCAAAAAGTAAAAAATATTGCATTTTTTTCAAAATTGTCGCTCTATTTTTGTTTATAGCGCAAAAAATAAAAACCGCAGGGGCGATCAAATACCACCAAAAGAAAGCTCTATTTGTGGGAAAAAAAGGACGCCAATTTTGTTTTGGAGCCACGTCGCATGACCGCGCAATTGTTAGTTAAAGCGACGCAGTGCCGAATTGCAAAAAGGGGCCTGGTCCTTTAGCTGCAAATTGGTCCGGGGCTGAAGTGGTTAAACATGTCGGAATGTCTATGGTGGAAAGTGTGTATTCACTTATTTCATTAGCCCCTGTTCACACTGGAGCGACTTGACAGGTCAAATCGCATTACAAGTCGCACCCTATTTTTGGCAATGCAGTCTTCAAATCGGTGCAACATTGACTTTGTGGTGCCGTAACGATTTGAAAAAGTAGTTCCTGCACTACTTTTGGTGATTTCGGGTGCGACTTGCAAAGATATCTGTGCATTAAGCCGCACAGAACTCTTCTAAGTAGCTCCTGAAGTCACACTGGCATTTTGAAATTGTACGATTTTCAGATGAAGTCAATGTAAACGAGGGCTCATACTGCTCCCTCAATGACAACATTGTAATTAGGATTCAATTTTGATGAATCTACCTCATGCATCAGTTTGTATGCTAGGACTGTAGTTCATGCTCCTGACTGGAGCTGGACACGAAGCAGAATTCACACGTAAAATATGTAGCAGATTGGAGCGGCTCATGAATGTTTTATTTTAGTTTTACACTCTATAAACACGGGCCTCTGCTTTCTGTGGGCTTTATCTGCCTACTCATTGTAACAGCAACTGTTTCCCTCCATGCCCCAATTTTTTTGGAGGAGCCAAGGGTGCTTGAAACGAAACATTTTTGCTGTTAACCCTTCCCTGACTCAGCTGCTAGTGAATGACCCCCGACTTGTCTGCGGGAATGTTCAGCTTGCCTGGGAAGCCAGTTGGAAATAACTACGGTTGTTATTATCCGTCTTTCTCAGAAAAATCTGAAAGCGGCTTCAATGGATGAGGATTATAGAAGCACTGCTGATTTTCCTGTCATGGCAGTGATATGACAGGAACAAAAATACACATCATGGGCCGTATTGGACATGAAGGATACAGAATAATAATATGCCTAGGGGCTGCATCTTAATGTTTACAGTGCCTAGTCAGGTTTTTTTTAAGTTGCTTCCACAAATAATAAATGAAATGGATTAAAGTAATGTGTCTTTGAAAGCTAAGTTGCTTCCACAAATAACGAATGAAATGGATTAATGTAATGTATTTTTGAAAGCTAAGTATTTTAGCAGCATACTACACGTGGTACATGCTACACCCATAATTATGGGAATGAAGCTGTACAATTTTTTATATGCTCTATGAACAATTTGATCAAAACTCTAGTCTTTTCAGTGTTTTCAAAGGATGAAGATTTGTCACCACCTGCTCCGCAGATTACTCTGCAGGCGCAAAAGAGCTGCCACAGGCCTTGATTAGCGGCTTCTCTGTAAAACTGGATTCCAAAGAAGTGTAATTCATTATTCAGCAGCTTGTGGCTACAATATTTCCCACACTCAAGGAAATTCAATGAAAATCTTTAGGCTACCTGAGTTCCCCTTACCCTTCCCCTTACAGCGTTTGCGTTGGGAATGCGCTGGGCAGCTTTGCCGCAGACGAGCAGCACTACCTTTGTTCAGGCATTATCCAAAATCTGTATTTACTTCCTAGAATGAGATGCTGGTCAAAGAAACTGTCGGTTTGAGTAATAAAAAAAATAAAAAACAGCATTGTGGTCTGGTCACTGGGGAGCAGAGATGGAGTAAATGCTTAATTCTGCCTGAAGCACTGTCACAATACAGCCAAGATAAAGCATAGGTTTGAATATTCAAAAAATAAATACAAATAATAAAAAAAACAACTGATTAGACCCCTGCTGCCTCATCTTGCTTTGTGACCTGTTACAGCGTTGTTGTCTGTGTTCCTGAGGAGGAGACTGAGTTAATGCTTTCTTCTGCCTGCAGCGCACTTGACCACCTGATCTGAGCCCAGGCTAAGTCGCACACCAGGAGCTCAGGGGCTGCTTTTTGATCATAAAAGGTGGAGCTTTTCTGAAAACTTTTACTGTTGCTGTATATTGTGGCTTGTCAGGAACTTACTATGTCTGTTTCCACGTCTAATGCCCCGTACACACGGTCGGAAAATCCGACCACAAAATCCATCGGATTTTTTCCGACGGATTTTGTCCGACACTGGTGTTGCATACACACGGTCGGCCAAAGTTGTCGGAAAATCCGATCATACTGAACGTGGTGACGTTTGTTGCCTACGACGGGACTACGTAGAGGCTAGTAGCCAATAGCTTTGGTCTTGTAGGGTGATCTGAGCATGCGTGGCACTTTGTCTGTCGGAATTCGCTACACACTATCGGAAAAAGTCCGATAGGACTTTGTTGACGGAAAATTTGAGAGCAAGAGATAAAACTTTGTCCGTCGGAAATTCCGACGGACAAAGTCCGATGGAGCCTACACACGGTCGGAATTTCCGACAACATTGTCCGATAGGACATTTTCCGTCGGAAAATCTGACCGTGTGTACGGGGCATTAGACTGAGATGCTCAAATTACATTTACATAAAATCTGTAGTCGGTGCAGTTCTTGGCTGTGTTGACAGGGGTCTGACACATAAATTATTTGGTTGGCCTTGAAGTGATACATCCCTATTTAAGTGTATAAAGAAAAAACGGCGGGATTTTAATGGCACTAGTCCATATAAAGTTAAAATATATAAAGTTTATTACAAAAATACGTTTCTAAAAGACCAACAACATTTCCATTAAAACAAAACCTGTTCATCAATACATATATTACACCAACAACCTCATTACAGTAGACAGACTTTTATCCAGTTGTGCATTTAAGCAGTGTGTATTTTAGATTAGATTCTCCACAGACCTCAACGCATTTCTTGGACTTTGGTCCACTTTATCAGGAGCTTACTAGCAGACCATATAATACTTCACTAGATACAAAAAGAACATACATTTATTATGGTCACGTTTCTCATAGTCACATAGTAGAAAGACAATTTCATAAATGTTCATGCATAGTCTTGTCACATACCTGGATGGGGTCAGGTGTAAGGAGAATCAAATCAATACCCCATAGGGGGCATATGGGGAATATTTTGTTGTGGAACAGATCACAACACAATATTCCCAATGCACATGTTCCTGTAGAGATGGCTGTATATAAGTAGGTGCTGAAGCGACCACTGGCTAGAACCGTGAATAATTAGAGCGAGAGATATCACCAGCACACAATGGATCTCCAAAATGGGTCCAAAGCTTTATTCAGCAATCACATTGTTACAGCAAATAGCAAAGTTTCAGAGCCATGCAGGACCCCTTCATCAGGCATGTGATGACATTATCACATGCCTGATGAAGGGGTCCTGCATAGCTCTGAAACGTTGCTGTTTGCTGTAACAATGTAATCGCTGAATAAAGCTTTGGACCCATTTTGGAAATCCATGGTGTGCTGGTGACATCTCTCAGTCTGAAACAGATCAGACCCTTGCTGCATGTTTGCACCTTGTGGCCTGTGACAGTATTATCACCTGGTCACTGGGGGGGGGGGGGGGGGGGAGAGACTGAGGAAATGCTTCCTTCTGCTTGCAACACTGTCATGATGCAGTCAAAAGAAAGCATAGGTTTAGATGTCACATCTTCTCACCATGTGATATGTGTAATATTCTGGGGAATTTAACTAATAGCATTTGTTAGAAAGTCAATGCCAGTTAGAACTGTGTTTTAGTTCTAGTTGGCCCACTTTTATTAAAGTCCAACATAAAGTAGCTGCCCGCTAAGGTGTTTTTCACCATCCAAACAAGAACTGTGAAAATAATACCAAACCACTTGGCTTCCTCTCTTCAGCAGCGTGACTTTTGGCTAGTCCCTCAGACCATCTCGCACATTACCTCTGTATTCCTGTGCCCCTATCTTCCCTAGCTCATTCAGCTTTCCTGGCTTTCTCAGCTCCCTGGGCTCACTCAATCTTTTCAGTGGCACCTCCCTACTGTACAGGCCCAGGCCCTGGCCTCATTATAGGGAATCTCCTGACACCCCAGGCGCTCTCAGTCTGCTGAGATCTCTAGGTTCCCCCAGTTCTGTAGACATGCTTAGTCATTTTGATGCTCTCAGTCCTCCACATATAGACTTGGAGTGCCGTTCAAAGCTGGAGGATAACAGGTATCCCTACTGGTATTCAGAAAGTGGCAGCAGGCGTCCGGCACTAATTCAGAAGCGTGGACATACTGTATGTGGAGAAAGACGCCTTTCAAAACTGACACAGTGCTTTGGATGTGGATATGACTGTGTATGGCCTCTGCCAGCCCTGCCATGTTTCATGAAAACATGTCTAGGGATGTGGCCGGAGCAACGCTGGCGGAGGCCATACACAGCCATATCCACGTTTGAAGCACTGGGTCAGTTTTGAGTGGTATCTTACCCCACATCTCATTAAGACTCACTTAGCCATCTCCATTTTCTCAGCCCTTTTTACAGGCAACCTCTGAGACAAGCATGGAGCACTGTCTCCTGAGAAGAAGAGCACACCTGTCTCCTAGTAGGAGCTCTGAGCAATGACCAAGCCTGTCATTATAAAGGCTTTGCACACCTGCACCCAGTTCTTCCCTCTCAAAGCTCTTTGAAGTCTCCAAACTCTGGAACCCATTCCAGGAACACCACAACCCAGAGAAAGTTGAAAAAACACCTTTCTCTGCTAAAAAAATTATATTCTGGAGCCCTGCACTCTCTATTCCTGTGAACCCTTCTAATTCAGTTTTCACAGTAGTAAGGCCTCGCACTGTCACATATATTACAGCATTGTAGTTTGGTCACTGGGGTAGTAGTCTAAGAAAATGCTTCCTTCTGCCTCCCAATACATTGACCATCTGATCTCAGCTAGGCTAAGTCTCCTGCCTGGAGCTTGTAGAGTTACCGAATCCTCCATGTTACTATGATATATACTTTTCATCTCTACATCCCTACAATAGGTTTGTGTCTATAGCTATCAGCATCACAGCACACAGCAGCTGCCGCTGTGATATCAAATGTGCTGTGTTGCTAAATTACACAGCATACAATCACCAGAAGGGAGCAACTGCAGGCTCCATCCCCTCACCCTGGATATTTTTCTATTCTTGACCTCTTCTAGATCAGGAAGATTTCCGCTTGACAGGTCGCCATCTGCCTCCCCTGTGTTTTTTTCGCAAGGTTGATGTTCAGACGGTAATATTGGCCTTTGCTGTGCCTCATTAAAACGTTGCAGGGTTTAGAACTGCAGCCCAAAATCTCTCTCGCTATATACATCCGACAAGGACCGTGCGTTTCCCCTCCCGCGTTCTATACTTGTGCCATTTTCATTGAAATCAATGAGATGCTCGCTTTTGTTTTGATAAGGTGAAGAAAACAACAGCAGGCTGTGCAGAAATGATTGATGTCTCTTATTCAATTAAAAGGTTTTGAAGTGCCTGAGATGCTCGGTGATTCTCTAGGGGGGCCAATAGAGACTAATGGAATTTCTGATAAGATATGCCAGGATGAGCACATCTGATTAAAATCAAAGCTCATGATTCAGCACTTTCCCTTGCTGTTTGCTCCGAGTGTTAATATCCTCACACCAACAAAATATTTTACCAGTCATTAAATCAACCTTGGGAAGAAAAGAAAATGAACCATGGCATTTTTCTGCTGATCGAATTCCCTGGTCACCAATCATTCCTTACTGAATGATGAAATAGAGGGACAAATGTTAGAGTGGTCAAATTAAAGGAAACCTGCACAAGGGGCTGCTGATGCTGAAAATACTAGTTGCCTGGCTGTCATGGTGCCTGGTGCAGATCATTTTCTTAAGAATAAAACTTTAAAATAATTATTAAAGCGAAGTTCCACCCAAAAATGAAACTTCTGCTTTAAGGGAAGGTGGCCCCCTGACATACCCCATTTGGGGGGGGAGAAGATACCCCCTTTTTTAGAGGGATCCAGCTCCCACTTCCTCTCGGCGCTCCGCGGCACCGGAAGGGAGATCACCTCTCCCCCTCCTTCTCGGCAATCATCTGGGACACGTCACAGGTCACAGATGATTGCCCGGCCAGTCACGGCGCGTGGTGCGGCCCGTGCATGCACAGTGGGTGCCCGGCTGTGGCCCACAGTTACAATGCCGGCGCCACAGAGAGGAGGGGGAGAAGAGCAGGGCTTCGTTGCCCCACATCGCTGGGCCCTGGGACAGTTAAGTGTCCGATTATTAACCACTTGCCGACCGGCGCACGACGATATACGTCGACAGAATGGCACGTACAGGCAGGAGGGCGTATATATACGTCCCTCCTTTAGCCTGTCCGTGCCATCGGGAGCGCGCCGGGAGCGGCGCGCTCCCGCGCCGGTCGGGACCCCCGTGAGTCCGGCCGCGGTCCCCGCGGACTCGATCGCCGCGGGGACTCCCGCGATCGTCTCACGGAGCGGCTAAACGGGGAGATGCCGAGATAAACAGCATCTCCCCGTTCTGCCTAGCAACTAGTGACGCCGATCTCTGCTCCCTGTGATTGGAGCAGAGATCAGCATTCACTAGCTGACAGCCACGCCCCCCCACAGTAAAAAAAACACCCCTAGGCCTACTTAACCCCTACACTGCCACCTTGTGGTTAACTCCTAAACTGCCAGTGTCATTTATACAGAAATCAATGCATTTAAATGCATTAATTGCTGTAAAAATGACAATGGTCCCAAAAATGTGTCAAAAATGTCCGATGTGTCCGCCATAATGTCGCAGTCACAAAAAAAATCGCAGATCTCCGCCATTAATAATAAAAAAAAAATTATTAATAAAAATGCTATAAAACTATCCCCTATCTTGTAAACGCTATAACTTCTGCGCAAACCGATCAATAATCGCTTATTGCGATTTTTTTTACCAAAAATATGTAGAAGAATACGTATCGGCCTAAACTGAGGAAAAAAAATGTTTTTTTATATATTTTTGGGGGATATTTATTATAGCAAAAAATAAAAAATAATGCATTTTTTTCAAAATTGTCGCTCTATTTTTTTGTTTATAGCGCAAAAAATAAAAACCGCAGGGGCGATCAAATACCACCAAAAGAAAGCTCTATTTGTGGGAAAAAAAGGACGTCAATTTTGTTTGGGAGCCACGTCGCACGACCGCGCAATTGTCAGTTAAAGCGACGCAGTGCCGAATCGCAAAAAGGGGCCTGGTCCTTTGGCTGCAAATTGGTCCGGTCTGAAAGTGGTTAAAAGTCAGCAGCTGCAGTATTTGTAGCTGCTGACTTTTTTTTTTTTTTTTTTTTTTTTAAGCGGAACTCCACTTTAAGTTCTCATTAGATAATTAATAGTTTGAGCTTGCAAACAATTGTCTGACCTTGAAACCAAATCCATTGAAAATACAGATATGGCAAGACATGCTTTACTGTTTCATAAAGTTAAAACACATGTTAGTGTTTTTTTTTGGACAATAAAAAATTATTTGAATAGCCCCATTAATTATACTTTTCTTGGTAGTGGTGTAAGCAATTTTCTTTTATCACATTCATCAGGGTTTAGTGTTTCTTAAAATATCATTGTGTCCCAAATCAAAACTTTTCTTTTACAGAGAGTAGGAATTATATATATTTTCTATCAACTTTTATGCCTGTGTTCAATTGGAGTGATTTCTATTATTTCCTGTCCTGATGGCAGTGTTGTCACTGTAACAGGAAGTGAGGGGAATCTTAAAGTGATTGTAAACGATCACCTTGTATAAACAACCCATTCAGTTTAAAATAGATATAAAGGCAAGAGGGGATTAAAAAATAAATACACCGGAGGGTGTAAAAATAAATAGGATAAAAGACAACAACAAAAAGCCAACTAAAGGTCTAGATCCCCTTACACAATATTCTCTTTGGCATAGGCACATCTCTTGAATGGGGGGAAAATAAACTGAGGGGTTCTAGCCATTCTTTTCTCTACCCTACCAGCCAAAACAAAAGAAAACATGCATGCACTATTAGTTTACTATTACATTTCTCCATTAGTTTACCATTAGTTAACTCAGCATCCTTGTTACTGTATTCCCAGTTGTGTATGTATGAAGCGCTGTGTTTCATACGGGGCAAAGCCTGGGGCTTCTAGATTACATCTAAACTCCTGACAACTTCAGATGTTTTTCCATTTTTAAGTAATAAACTGGAAATGGCTCTTTTAGCCCCAAGGGCAAGAAACATAATAGACACCATTCGTTATATCTCCAAAGTAAAACATGAAACAATTGAAAACATAAAGCATGTTATGTTTTCCTTGCATTTGTTTAGGCCTTTAAATAACAGTGTACTGTGCTTTTCTTTTGTTAGTGCCATTTGGTATCAGTAATTGTAAATGAATGTTTTATACCCATGTCATGGTAACATTTCAAGTGCTATCCATTATATGGTGTCATTTCATTGATCAGCATGCAAAGGTTTCTATAAGGCCCCTTTCACACTGGGGAGGGAGTGGCGTCGGCGGTAAAGCAGCGCTATATTTAGCGCTGCTTTACCGTCGTTTTAGCAACGGTATTTGGCCGCTAGCGGTGCGGTTTTAACCCCCACTAGCGGCCGAAAAAGGGTTAAAACCCCCCACAATGCAGCGGCACTTTGCGGCGGTATTGCCGCGGTATTACCGCGGTGTCCCATTGATTTCAATGGGTAGGAGCGGTATAGGAGCGGTAAATACACCGCTCCTTCACCGCTCCAAAGATACTGCTAGCAGGACTTTTTTGACCGTCCTGCTAGCGCACCGCTCCAGTGTGAAAGCCCTCCGGCTTTCACACTGGAGGGAATGGGGCCGGATTTTTTCAGGCGCTGTACAGGCGCTATTTTTAGCGCTGTAGCGCCGGAAAAATGCCCCAGTGTGAAAGGGGCCTTAGGCTCGGTTCACACTAGTGAACTATTTAAATGGGCTGCTGTGCCACGTGAAACACACAAAAAAGGTGCATGCCCCTTTTTAAAAATTCGCAATCCGCAATTGCGAAGCGGGCTGAGATGCGTGGGGATGGCACTCAGAATGAATGGCAGCCCCACACGTCTCACAAGAGCAGTGCGGTTCGGCTGCGGGAATTGGTGCGATTTACATCCACCAGTTAAAGTCCTTAACCACTTTAGTCCCGGGGCCACTTTTTGATGCAAAAACTGACCGTTAATCCGTTTACATCTGTTTTTCATCCAATCCGTTTTTGATGCATTCCAAAAAATGTAGGTTGACGGAAGAGGATGTAAACAGATGTAAATCGATGATCATTTACATGCGTTTTTCCTTAGAGATACATTGATGCCCGTTTTTCATCTGTCAACAGATGACAAACGGTCTGCATGTGTGAAAGGGGCCTTAAGTAATTGTTGCAGAACATATGAACAATGTATTCCAACATAAACACCAATGTAAGGCTAGGTTCACAGGGCGTTCAATCCAAGTTTTTATCACCTCCTGATCGTTCGTCTACATTTTGACATAGCAACTTCTCCCCTCTGTTTACAATGCCTCATTCAACTTTTACTCTGCTTGTCAATTTATACAAGGCGGCACCTTAGGGTTGCCACCTCATCCCTTTAAAACCGAACCCATATTGATTACACAGGTTCTGTGGCTGATTAAGGTGGTAATTAAACTTACTTGGTGCCTTATCTGCATTAAATTTGCCTCAGAACCTGTGTAATTCATAAAAGGTTTGGTTTAAAGGGATGAGGTGGCAACCCTACGTCACCTGCTGTCAAACTTGGCCTTTGAAATCAATTTGACCATGCTGCAAACACGTGCCAAAGCAGGTATGGTAGTCCAATGCAAAATCCCCATTGGCACAGGAAACAAATAAAAATAAAAAGACAGGCATGGGGGGGTGCAGCAGTATTGCCTCCTGAATGTCTGTAAACTACTTTTAAGACATCTCTGAAAAAGTGATTTACCACGGATTGCTTTTCAGTAGAACTTGTCCATTAGGGGCACCCGGGCGCTGACCCCTCTCTCCTCTCCACCCCTATATGCAATTGAACATAGAAATGCAATGAATATTCGCTGTTGCAACACTGATCCTCCTCCAATTGGAAAGTGGGTCTGATACCCGTCGCCCGATTGGCTGAAAGGGCAGATGATCCTATTGGATGCCTAGGAGGAGGGGAGGAGACGCATAGCAGAAGCGAGGAGAAGAGCCGCCGGTCCCGCCGCTTCATGGATGGCCAATCCCTGCCGCCTAGATGGGGTAAGTGCCGGTGGACTGACCGGCGGACAGTGAGGGAGTTGGTGGTTTAAGTTGCCACGGGGGGTTCAGCTGTTTGCCACCCCCCCAAACAAAAAAACACCAGCCGCCACTGCCTGCCACCCACGTGAATGAGCCCTAAGGGGCATTCTTTCCACTGACCACCAAAATAAGTAGCACTCTTTCCACTGATCCCTGATGAATGAATTTTAGCAAGAGTTCCCTGGGACCTTAAAATATTTAATGGCCTCCTCTGGGTTAAGGTTAAGAAATTCTTGTTTTTCTACAGATTTTTTCTACAGATTTATTTTCTCTGAGCGGGGAAACTGCTTATACGCCAGGTTTGTGGGATTTACTTTGTTAACACATAATAAACCAATTAGCCTAGCTGTAATCATGACTTGGATAATTAGCTTAGGTATATGGACTGGTAGAAATCTCATGGGGTGTAAACACTGGTTGCGGCGGATCATATCTAAGTACCTGTGCTTACTGGAAATAAATTCTACACGCATTTAGAGAGGCTGAAGGATTGGAAAAATTCAATAATGTCCCATAGCGACTTGTAAGGTGCCTTTTCTAATTTTTTTGACCTGAAACATAAAAAAGACAGCTGCAAACACATGCTTTCCCTGATAGACACGCAGTAGGTATCCATTTATGGCTAGAATGTACAGAAAATTCCCAAAAAACACATGGCTCATTTAAAGCGGAACTTTCCAAAACAACTTGATACTAAATAATGTTCTTTAGCAAGGAACATACATTCTACATTAATAATTATGCTACCAAAATTAGTGTGTGCTGTAAATTGCCCCCAGCATTGCTGCTGTTTCTTCTTGCTGGAGGCTGCCATATTGCTGAATCCCAAAGCCCCTGAGCAGCAGTAAATCATAAAGTGGAACTAAACCCAACCGTTTAAAAAAAATTTACATTCCTGGAATGCCAGGAATTCTAACTGTCACATTTTGCTTGTTTCCTCAACTAAGCTGTCAAATCTTTAAATAACTGGTGTCATAACTGATCACATGTGCAGCACCATGGCAGTTGCAGATCAAACAGAAGCAGCTGCCTTGACTGTAAAGGATAGGAGGTTTTAATTAGGTTGTCAGCAGATCGGCCTCTACAAATTCGCCAGTGCATAAAAATGGAGAGCAACTGAGCATGTGCAGAGCAGGGTGAGACAGTGTATTACTGGATCTTAAACAGTATAGACACTTATTTTTAATGTTTTACATGGCTATACCAATGCAAAAGGGGCCAGACTGAAGTGATCTAGCAGGACTCCATTTTCTGACCAAAGTTCCACTTTAATAAGTTGAAAAACATCTATAAGCCAGGTTTTGGTAACTATGATACACAGCTAATCAAATATTTTTTTTCCTTTGACTACAGCAAACTGAATCTGATTCATGGTCACGGAGCCTCAGAGCGGGGAAGTGCCTATGTAAACAAGTCATTTCCCCGTTCTGCCTTGTGACATGACAGAGATCACTGCTCCCTGTCATCTGGAGCAGTGATCGCTGTCATGTGACTTGAAGTCCATCACTCCCTAGGACACACCTAACCACTTCATCACCCCCTAGTGGTTAACCCCTTCACTGCCAGTGTAATTTACACAGTAATAAGTGAATTTGTATAGCCCTGATCGTTGTATAAATGACAATGGTCCCAAAATAGTGTCAAAATTGTCCGATGTGTCCTCCATAATGTCACAGTCCCGATAAAAATTGCCGCCATTACTAATAAAAAAAATTTAACATAAAAATGCCATAAAACTATCCCCTATTTTGTAGACGCTATAACTTTTACGCAAACCAATCAATATACGCTTATTGCCATTGTTTTTTACCAAAAATATGTAGAAGAATATATATTGGCCTAAACTGAGGAAAACATAATTTTTTTTTTTATATATTTTTGGGGGATGTTTTTTATAGCAAAAAGTTAAAAATAATGCGTTTTTTTTTCAAAACTGCATTTCCATGTTCTGTGTACTGTGGGAGACCAGATATAGTGAATGCAGGGTCCTGGGTTTAGTAATACTTTTTAAAAAAACGCATGTGCTGTACGGACCGACATGATTTTCCTGTGCTAAACTGACCTAATGTTGCAAGTTCTGTTCGGAAGCAATTGCAGAAGGTTACAATAAAACTCTCTTTTCTTGGGGAAAAAAAAAAAAAAACAACCCTTTCCAGGTAAACCATATACATTGGAAGGATCTGAGAGCAAACTTTTTTTTTCCTCTTGCTTTTCTTTCTTCCAAAGAAATTGCGGTTTCTTTCATCCTGCCTTTTCTCAGACATATTTGTGAGTAGGATGTTCAGTCTTCATTATTATGAGGTGAGCAATCTCTGTGTTATGACGGGGATAGCTGCAGTGTCTGTATTCCTTTAGGCGCGAACAAGCCTTAGAGAGTATCTAATGAAAAATGAAACTTCAGTTGCAAGGGGGTGTTGGAAATTTGACTTCTGGGAATAATAGTGAGACAAGAAATAAGAATTCTAGGGGCCTTATCAACACTACAGCGCTAGCAGGATGTTGCAAAGCAAAGTGATTTTTTTCAGTTTTTGACAGTTATGGAAAATGACAAACTTTGCCGTTTGAAACAGAAAGGTGAATTTTTTTTTTTTTTTTTAAACATTAAAATAGTGAAAAAAACGACATTTAGTTTGCTAAAGAATTGTTCTTCATAAAAAATTGCAATAAATTTTTTTAATAAAATACAATTTTCACCTATTTTCATCCTTCGTTGCAAATGAGTACTGCTGATCGCCTGCAGCCTGTCCCTGTCTACATGCATGTACTCTATTGATGGCTGCATGGCATTTCTCAAGTCTGGTTTTATTGAGGTGATAACAGTGGACCATGCCTGTGCAATGTGCATTAGCACTAAAGCTTGTAGTCTCCACCAGAAGCCCTTGTGACCAGTGGCAGCCCGTAATGCAGGGCGCAGGGGTGCCGCCCTCCTATACATGCGTCCGGCCCCCAAATCTACATATGGGGCGCAAGATGCCTGGATTCCAACGTAATTAGAGCCAGAGGCTCTAATAGGCTTGAAAAAAGGGTGGGCTAGGGGTGGAGAGCACTGCACCCGAGTCCACCCAGTTGTGTGACAATAGCGAATTAATATTTGTGACAGACCTAGCCGGGACACGGGCTTTTTGAGAGGACTACATGCTAGCCTCCTGCCAGCTGATCACGGGCCCCCCAAAATACACTCTCTGTATATGCATTTGGCATTAGAAATAGACTAGCATCTGACACCTTGTGTCCCATTCAATGTCATGAACTCAAGCCACCTGTCTATTGTGTAGATGAGGCTGGTCTGGCTTGTAAGGTGTATTCCACACAATGTTGTTGTGCTAATTAGCCCTGTGTTACTGTTTATGTTAATGTATGTTGAATAGTTATTCCAATTAACTAGGAGCCTTAAAGTCTGACCTTGAAAAGCCTTTTCAGGCAGTCAACTAGTCTGGGCAATGATTAAGATAATTAGCTCATGCTAATTAGGTTAGCTTTTAATCATCTGGCTATATATGTGTGTGAAATGTCAAATAAAGATTCATTCCTGATGTACCCTACACTGGTGTTGTCTGGTGACTGGGTAAGCTAAGGGGGTCTTGGATTGTGTGGTACCGGACAGAGGAAGCAGTTACGGCGGACATCTTGGGTACGAGGTCCGTCACAATTGGCTGGCAGCGGTGGGATCGTGCTTCCTTGTCGTGAACACATCCAAACCATCACCTGGATCCAAGGCCCGGATAGCAGAGGTACAGATACGTCATGGAAGAGGAATTCGGAAGGAGGTTGCGAGAGATGCGGATACAGCACAGAGGACCAGTATCGGTGCAGGTCCTGCTGGGATGGTATGATTCTGTTCGCCTACAACTCTGGAAAGAAGCGCTAGCCTGTGAGCAGCGACACCAGGGAAAAGTTCTCCCCTCCATCCATGTAAGGTACTGGTCGCAGTATGAAGTACGAATGTTGTTATTGGGGGAACAACCGAAACAAGAGTGGACAGCTGAGTTAAGCAGGCTGATCCGGGCAGAAATGCGTTTGGACGAGAGCTACAGAGCCCTCCGGTGGTATGTAGCCCAAGTGTGCCCGTGGACAGCGGATGACAGGCCCACGGAAGGCTTTGATTATAATGGCCTGGGATTGTTGTACTGGAGGCTGTCCGAGGACCCCGACTTTGGGAGTAATCTGGAGTGGCGTTTGGAGGAAATAATGGAGCACAGAGAGCAAAGATTGAACGTCTCGGAAGTGCTCTGGGCACAGGAAGATTTGGAGTTCCTGGCCGCTCAGGAATGGGAGCTGGAGATCGCCTACATACAGCTGCTAGACTCTGCTCAGCAGCAGGGTGGGGCTCCCTTTGCCTGGGACTATCAGGAAATACCAGCAGACAGCTCTGAAATCCTGGCTGAAGAGTCAGCAATGTGGCATAGTAACAGAGTGCTTTGCCCACCTGCCCCCGCAGCTATGGACGCGGAGGTCTTATGGCGGATGCAGCAAGTGCTGACTGACCTTGATGATCCTGTTACTGCACAAAACGAGGTTGGATGGAGGAATATGCCTGTCCAGCAGCATGCCAGAGAATCGGCAGTGGAAACTCTGGAGATTGCTGTCCCCAAACCTGAAGTGCTGACAACAGGGCAGAGCTCTGCTAACTTCTGCCCAGCATCAACAGCAGTATCTGGGGAGTTACAAGGAACTTCCCCAGCAGAAGCGCTGGTCACCGGACAGAGGGTCCAAGACCTCTGCCCCACACCTGTGTCAGTTTTGGAGGCTCAGGGTGAGAAGGTGGCGATCACTTCCCAGCAGCAGATACAGGGGGAGAAGGGTGAGGAGGTGGCAGTCCATCACGAGTTGCAGATCAGGGTTCAAGGAGAGAATGCAGTTGTCACCTCACAACTGCAGCTTGATCTGGTGTCAGTGGATGGGCCTGTGGTCTCCACTAACAGAAAACCAGCCGAAGTGCTGGCAACCGGGCAGAGTGCTACCAACCTCTGCCCAGCACCGGTAACAGCTGCGGAGTTCCAGGGAGCTGGGGCAGTCGGCCTCTCTCCCCAACAGTTAGCTGGAGCAGATGATGTAGGGAAGCTCCTACGCCCAGCTGAACTGCTGGCAACGGAACAGAGCGCTGCTGGCCTCTGCCCTCAACTGACACAGGACAGATTTCCTGTAAAGGTGGATGGGAATTCAGTCTCCACCTGTATACCCCAGGGATGCTGGGCGGTCGGCCCAGATCCCCAACAGCAGGATGGAGTGAGCCCAGTCACCCTGCCTTCTCTCCAGCGGCTGAAAAGACTCCAGGGAGAATGGCCAGTCCAGGCCTCTCCCCAGCGGCGGATATGTTCTATGAGAGAGGCAGAGGTTGGCTGGGTGAGTCATGCTCTGTTTGGAACAATTTGTTTGGGGTACTGTGTGGGTACAGGCATTAGAGGACTGGAACTATGGACTAACTTCGGAGTCAACCCGTCTGGGGTCTCCTCCTGTGTTAGTCTCCTGCCGAAAGGGGAGAAATGTGACAGACCTAGCCGGGACACGGGCTTTTTGAGAGGACTACATGCTAGCCTCCTGCCAGCTGATCACGGGCCCCCCAAAATACACTCTCTGTATATGCATTTGGCATTAGAAATAGACTAGCATCTGACACCTTGTGTCCCATTCAATGTCATGAACTCAAGCCACCTGTCTATTGTGTAGATGAGGCTGGTCTGGCTTGTAAGGTGTATTCCACACAATGTTGTTGTGCTAATTAGCCCTGTGTTACTGTTTATGTTAATGTATGTTGAATAGTTATTCCAATTAACTAGGAGCCTTAAAGTCTGACCTTGAAAAGCCTTTTCAGGCAGTCAACTAGTCTGGGCAATGATTAAGATAATTAGCTCATGCTAATTAGGTTAGCTTTTAATCATCTGGCTATATATGTGTGTGAAATGTCAAATAAAGATTCATTCCTGATGTACCCTACACTGGTGTTGTCTGGTGACTGGGTAAGCTAAGGGGGTCTTGGATTGTGTGGTACCGGACAGAGGAAGCAGTTACGGCGGACATCTTGGGTACGAGGTCCGTCACAATATTTACTATTGTCATACTGATTCTCCTCACTGCCAATCAGGAAGTGGGCTATGAGATACGTTTCCTGATTGGCCGAAAGGAGAAGCGATCCTATTGGCCTAGGAGGAGGAGGGAGGAGACGCACGGCCGCCGTGATGCCGAGGAGGAGAAGCAGGGGAAGCCGCCACCCGTCGCCCGGAGGGTACTGTTGCCTGCACCAAAGATGGGGTAAATGCGGGGCTGGTAGCCAACAGACCGGGGGGTGGGTGTGGGTGCAAAAAAGTATACCACCATCGGCTACTGCTTGTGACACAGTGACGACGAAGTAACAAGTCTGGGAGATAGGGACAGAGTGTTGTCATCTGATAACAAGAAGTGCCTGAACTGAATGAGGACTTTAATAGCAGGATAACATTATTTTAATGACAGCTGCAGATTTAAAGCGGCGTTCCAGTCCCCCAGATATTTTTAGTTTTTTAAATACTCTGCCATAATTGTCTCTAATTCAAATGTAACATTTAGATAATAACATTAATGTTGTCCTTTTAGTTAATCTTTAAATCATTTAAATCTAACCTGATCTCGGAAGCAGGCAGGCTGCTGTGGTCATCTGAAGCCCTCTTGTATTCATTTCCAGTATTCAGTGCAGTGGGCTACCCAGCATGCACCTCCCGATCTCACGTCTGCACAGTAATGCCACTGTGCGGCGCTCTTAAGTCCTGACACATTTCTATAGCAATGGCGGCGTCTGTGCCAGCTCCCGCCCCATTGTTATAGCAACTTGTCAACCAAAGCAAATATCAGAAGTTAATGAAAGTCGAGGAAAGCAGTGTTGCCCCGCAACCAAATAACGCAACATTTAGTCACTAGGCGATTCGCATGGACTCCTGGGATAGATGACGCCGATATCCCAGAAGTCCATGGGAATCACCTAGTGATGAAATCGCCTAGGCAGCCGCAGCCAGAAGTGCTGCAGAAAATAAGGCCAAAAACAATACTTACTAATTCAAAAAAAATAAAATGAAATATTGCCATTTGTAAAAGCATTCAGGATGGGCCTGACAATGATTGGACATCTACAAAATGGGTGTAACTCCGCTTTAAATGCATTGAAAAATATATTTATCCAATAAATTGGGTCATGGGTCTATGGGACCTTCACAGCACCAGATATAATTCAAATACCAAAATTTTTATATAAAAACTATTTATTGCATCTTTATTCCAGAACATAAAAACATGTGATAAAACATATACTGTAGGCATATACCATAGGGGAAATAGAGCCTCGTATGCGACTTTCATAGATTCAAGTGTAACAGTCTTGATTTAAAGGCTTCCCAACGTGTTTCAAGCATCACTCTTCCTCAGGGACATAAATGTACCTGGGAGCCTACAGATGAAAGTTAATAACAAAAAGCCTAGTGTTGTGGGAGAGTGATCCCATGGTGAAAGGGTCCCAAGAGGGGAAAAGGGACAACTGTAAATGCAAAGATCCAGTGGCCAGCTAAGAGATCTTAATCATAGCCCAAAAGGGGTCCATCAAAGAGCATGGCCGGCCCCAACACTCCAACACCAGGGAAGATGTAGACTACATCTTGGCTGTACAAAAGAGATACAGCAAGAACAGGACAGAGCATGGATCAACTGTACATTTTGGTACACTATCTGAAAGCACAGCTTTCAATGTACTTGGTAGGACTTGGTATTGCACAAAATTAAAGGGGGTCCAACTGGGTCAGTGGTGACTTCAGCCATGAGTGATGGTTTTAGTGGTGGCAATCAATACCTTCAAAGGTTTAATCATATAGAACTGGGGCAGAAGGAAGGGTGAGATGGGGAAGGGATATGAGGGGGGGGGCTGTTGCATGCCAAAAGGCTAGTACTGAGTATAGGAAACATAGCAACCAGTGCTCAGGGGGTTCCAGTAGGAACTCATCAAAGCCTGAGGGCAGAAAGTATTCTATACTTGCACTCCACAGCTTTATGTACTTGGGTATTCTTTTATATTATATATTATAATCTTTTATAATAGCCTATACGATCCCAATGAATCATTGCTTGTGCTATTCTATTTTTGGTCTCCGTAAGACAGAGTTTTGAGATTTTCCAGGACTTTACAACTGTTTGCTTGGCTATTTACTTTATTATATGATCCTGGCAGAATGTCTGTTGTTTTTCATCAGAACAAGCTGTCATGCAGGTGTAGGAGTTAAGCCCCATACACACGCGCGGATTATCCGAGGACCAGGTCCGTCATACTTTGTCTGATGTTGGTTTTGCGTACACATGGTCGGACAAAGTTGTCGGAAAATCCGATCATTCTGAACGTGGTGACGTTTGTTGCCTACGACGGGACTACGTAGAGGCTAGTAGCCAATAGCTTTGGTCTTGTAATGTGATCTGAGCATGCGTAGCACTTTGTCCGGTCGGACTACCATACACACGATCGGATTTGGTGTGATCGGACCTTGTTGTCCAAAAATCTATCCAGCAGGAGATAGGACTTTGTCCGTCGGACAATCCGACGTACACTGTCCGATGGTGCATACACACGGTCGGATTTTTCGACAACATTGTCCGATCGGACAGAATCCATGCGAAAATCCTACCGTGTGTATGGGGCTTTAGAGTTTTGGACAAACCTTTAACCATTGGCAGGGGGGCTTACAATGATTGGCTTTTATTTATTTATGTAAAACCTTTCCCAAAAGAAATAAAAACTGTTTCCTGTGACTGCTTATAATGTGTTAGCTGGAGTACAGCTTGAATTTTATAGTGTATCTAAATCTGCTAGTGCATTTCACTCCCCTCCCCCCAGATGAACAATGCTGCTCTCCAAAGGTGCCCCGTTCTCCTTTCTCCAGAGCGGAGGCACTCAAATACAGCTGGTGTGTTACTGGCAAGAGCACCATGTGAAACAGAGGTAAAAGGCCTAAAAAAAGAAAACGAATGCAGCCACCACATCTAATGATTAATAAGCTGCAATATATTACATTTTTGGTTTTGGATTTAATACCACTTTAACTTTAATACAAAATATCATATTTACATGTCATTTTTTATTTATTTGTAAAGTCTTTTAACTGTGGGAGTGAACTGTTTGGGGTTTGTCATAGGGGACATAGGTTATACAATAGTAAATACAAAGCTCAGTGACTATAGAGTTATGTATAGCGATAATAGAAAAATGTCAACAGATGTTGTCAGCTCTGTGTTTATAGCTTATGTTTAGATTGACGAATGACCAGTTTCATTACTTTGATTACAGAGAGGAGTAGGCAATATTGTAAATTAAATATACCAGTATCTTTGTTACCAGGAAAATTAAATGGATAATAGAAACACTCTTGGCTGTATCAAGAAAATGTGTTATTTGACACATTTCTTAATTAGAGCTGCTAAGTGACGTTAACGCACATATGATGTTTATGAGATCTCCTGGATCATTATAGCTCATAATAAATGCTTTATGATCTGATCTTTTTTCATTGCACTTCATTCTTTGCTGTGAGAAATCTGGGGGCTTTAGGTAAATGCAGTGTTCCTTTGAAAGTTTGGTGATCTGACCACCTTACAGCTGACTTAAAGCGGTAGATGATTAATGCCAAATCAGGCTACTTTCTGCTCTAGACCGGGTTCACACTGGTAGGACAAATGCTCCGACATTGGGAGCTCATGTCGCATGACGAGTGAAAATCAATGTTTCCCTATGGGAGCCGTCTTAACTGGTCTGACACAAGTCGTTCTGACTTTAAAAATGCTCCCTGCACTACTTTGGTCTGACTTTAATCCTACTTCAGCCAATTGAATATCACTGAAGTCGGATCAAAGCATGCGACTTGTGCTCTGAGGATCTTGAAGGGGAACTCCACACCAAAAAAAAAAATGGCATGGGTTCCCCTCCAAGAGCACACCAAGCCCTTCAGTCTGGTATGGATTTTCAGAGCAACCCCCACGCTGAAAAAACGGCGTTGGGTCCCCCCAAAATCGATACCAGACCCTTATCCGAGCAGGTCAGGAAAGGGGGTGGGGATGAGCAAGCACCCCCCCTTCTGAACCATACCAGGCACATGTTCTCAACATGGGGGGGTGGGTGCTTTGGGGCAGGGGGGTCCTATAGTCCTGGGTCCTTATGCAGCCATCAAAATACTGATGTTGAAGATAACTTTAGGTTTGTCAACTGGCCACACCAGAATGTTTGGTTTTCTTTGGTGGACATGACAGTTGCACTTCAAATGTTAGATGTGGACAAAGTTAACTTAAATGTGTGTGACAAACAATGCTTTAAACTTGATTCTGATGCATGGGAACATTTTATGACAAGCTTTAATCTTGAGTCTTCTTTGTAGACTACAATGGTGTCTGTTTTCTTTAGTGACTATAACAAATATGAGAAACATATTTTCCCATGCATAAGATTCCAGTACAAAAATGTTTCCCTCTATATATAACGTACTGGTTTTGCCTCATCAGGGCAGACTATTATTGCAAGTAGATATTCACATAGAGATTGTAGTTATTTTATTAAAAAATCAAAAAAACTTTCAACGTCTGCCTGCATTTTTTAGGCAGTGAATATATATGTAATAAGATCCACGTTTGTGACCAGCTGAAAGGAGTATGCCAAAAACTATTTTATTTGGTTACTTGAGAAGTGATGAAGTTAGATTGTATGTAAAATATTTATTTTAGGCAAACCTATGGCCTAGACAGGTAGGGAAAATCAACAGATTCACCCTAATGCCCCTTTACCCACAGCACATACTCATACAGTATTACCTTTGCAAGTTGTTCCTCCATACCTGGAATTACTAGCATTTTGGTTTTCTTACTTTTAAAGGCTGTTAAATTAAACAGGATGGAGTGCATACTGCCTGATCACATGCTTATCTTTTGCCCCAATCCAGTGATATTCTCTGTGCAGCCCAGCGCTGTAATGCCTAAAAAACTAAATCTTACTCTGGACATGTACATCACAGCCACATTCATTCTTATGTGGTTGTTTTTCCCCACAAGAGTGATAGAAGCCACCATGAGCATTGCAGTGCATTATAAATGGGTGCCACAGCTCGCATGAGCATATGTAGAGGAGCAAGATGAAGGCTTTCTTTGCAAAGACAGTGTAGAGTTGGGCCGTCCTTGTGACCACCCTATCATGGAAACAGGAAGTGAAGTAAATCTACTAAGTTGATTCGGACACCGCAATAAAAGCCAAAGAAGTTCTCCTTTTCCCACTGTATTCAAAACTTAAAATGTTGAACAGTATTATCACATACCTAGAAGAGAGCCATCATTAAAATGTTATTCTATAGTTCTCTGTCCTTTGTTGCATCAAATGTTCCTGCCTCTGTGTATTCACTGAAACCAATGGGGCTTGGCCTAACACCAAAGGAAAATCTTTTAAGTTATGGTGCTGTATCTAAACAATGATAGCTTTTGGATATACTGTAACCATGTACCCAATAACTTGGAGTGATGGTTTCTTTAACTTGTTCCCATAGCTTACAGACCTAATATATGCTCATTTAGTTAGTGTTTACTTCAGGTATCCAAATGTACAGTTTTTTTGTCTAATTAGAAATGTTTACATTCCTCTACACATGACTGAATGCTTGAACAAACTATACTATATTTGTGTATTTAGGCGCCAATTAAAAAATAAACTGCATATATGCCTACTGTTCCAAATTTTCTGGGCAGTCCCGCATCTAGGTGCTCTGTCTGGACGATGCTGTGTCCCGTGATGAATCCTGAGATCATAAGCAAAAAAGGGCTTTAACCAAGAGGATCATTGCCACAAGTGGGCAGTTCCTGCATAGTTATGAGTGGGGCTGCCCGTAACATGGGTGTGATCTGGGTGGGACCACCCAGAAGGTGGGCATGTTAAGTGTGGACTGTGGGAAGGGTGACCTGGGGACTGAAAAGAATATGCTGGCAAGTATGAAACTGTGTGAAGGTAACCAGTGTTTTCTCTTGAGCTACACGGTTTTCTGGGCCTCTTGCCTAACATTACCTAACCTCACACAGCCTCAGTTTTAGGTGGACACTTTTCCTGTTGGCTGTAGTAGAGTACCCCTTTTCATGTGCATCTGTAGCCTATCAGTCAGTTACAAAATCTGAAGGCTAGTTTTCTATGAACAAGTCCAGGACTATACCCTGTCTAATCCAAGGCCATTTGCCACTATATACAATATATTATATTCATATTTTATACAACTAGATGGATAGGCTAAATGATGGATTTTAAAATTCCCCATGCGAATTTAGCTACTCATTTTCTGTTCATCTGCTCAGTGATGATAATATTCAAGCAATCACGCCATGCAGTGTGAGTCACTGCACAAATAGAAACAAAATAATAGAAATAATCAGTTTCATAAAATGATCAGGCAGATTAATGCATGTAATTAAAATGCACAGCAAGTAGATAAAATGCAATCTATCATGCGTCTAAGCAGTATCTGACTTACTGCACTAAAAAATAATATCAATTCATTAGTGCTATGTGCTGCCTAGCAATCCTATTACTGCCAAACAATTGTCGTCCTTGTGATTGTATCAGTTCCAATCTTAAACCAAGTTAAACAGCATTGATTTCTAATACCATTCCAACGGTATTACCAGTCTGTGCACACAAACACCTGAATAGCTTGGAGGGAATTGTGGCCAACATGTTCTGCCTACATCTACTAGCCATTGTTCTCAAGCCTTGAATCAATTGCTTTTTGCCTGTATCTTAGATATGTATTTTATACATATATTTAATTTTCCAAATGTTGTTTCTGTGTCTTCTAAAAGCGAAATAAAGATCATTGATGGCCTATAAGCTGTCTGGTTTCCATCATCATCTGCATCATCTATGGACAGGAGGTACCTTCAGAATTGGAGTTATCAACAACAAATGATTACAGCAGTAAGACCAAGCCTTACTTGCAGTACTTTTTGCATAAATGACATACCTAAATATGTCAATTGCCACTGTTGACTTGTATTGGAAGGTACTGCCTCCAGAGGTTATCCTTGCTTCAATACTCACTGGCCATATGACCTTCAACAAGCATATCAGGTATTCATCTTGTTCCAGGTCTATGACTAACTAAGTAGTGAAACCAAGATCGGTATAAGAACAGAATCATTGTATTTGTATCAAAGTCAAATACATAAAACCCATAGGGAGCATGAATGCAGGCATTACAAAGTGGGCCAGGTGGGGGAGTAGTATCGATACCGACCCCTTCAGACTACGGGAACCAAATGGTAAGTGTATGGGATTGGAACTCTAAATAATGAAAAAAATAAAATAAGGAATAACATTAATTTTACCTCAACTCCATCAAGAAACATTTATGAATGCACTTGCACTATATTCTCAAATGCTGCATCATGCCAATGTGTGCCGCACCGCTTTCTGTTTTGGCATTATAGATAGACATTATTCCATGTGTTAGTTGCAAAGAAACAATAGGGAAATATTACTAGTTGTAGCGAGCTTGTGTTATGATAAAAGCCTTATGCCGCGTACACGCTGTCGGAATTTCCGATGGAAACAGTCCGATGGGAGCTTTTCAACGTATTTTCCAACCGTGTGTATGCCCATCTGTCTTTTTCTGTCGGAATTTCCGACGGACTTTGGATTGAGAACCTGTTCTCAATTTTTCTGACGGAAAACCTTTCTATCGGATTTTCCCATCGTGTGTATTCAAATCCAACATGCAAAATTCCGGCGCATGCTCGGAAACAATTCGTCACATGCTCAGAAGCATTAAACTTCCCTTTCATAGTGCTGTCGAACGTGTTTTATGCCGCTATGTTACAGACCGTCGGAATTTGGTGTGACCGTGTGTAGGCAAGACAGTTTGAGCGAAATTCCGTCGGAATGCCGACGGGAAAACCATCAGAGCTTTTTCCGACGAGAATTCCGACCGTGTGTACGCGGCATTATAGTTTTCTTTCAGCTGTTATGTTCCTGGCTATCCATATGTAATGTTAAACCAAGCTATAGACATCTTTGTACGTTATACTGGTACTCAATAGGAATGGTGATGACGATGATTTTTACAATTTGGTGAAAGAGATGTAAGGGCATGTTTGGCAATCCTTTGGGGGTCTGTAATCAAAAAAGATAAAAAAAAATCTATGCAATAGACCATTTAACTCTACAGTATACAAAGACTTGAGTACACATGTAGCCCAGACCACTGATGCATAGAGGTGTATCAGGCTTAATGTGTGAAAAGCTGCATCTATGTGAGTGAGCCCATAGGGGCACACTTGTAATAGAATAATAATAGATGGTGTACATTTACATCAGGGTTTAGAGAGTTTAAACTAAGCTTCCAGAAAATCCAAGTCATTTGTAAGCATTGATCTGTGGGGAATCGTTATATTTTCTGCAGTCAATCCAGAGAATGAAGCAGTTCTATAGATTGAGAGAAGCTCTGTTGTGTAATTTTGGAAACTTAGGATTGATCTGCTGGTCAATAGGGACATTTCTATGGTTTAGAAATAAACGTGCCTCGGAAGTTTTGCTTTGTAAAATGTGTTCTTCTGCGAAAAGTATTTATTCGTTTTATCTATAACCCCCTTTAATATAAATTATGCTCTGACATTAATGTTACTGAGAGAAAATTGCAAAGAAGCATAAAAGCTTTCATAAGCACTAAGGTGCTTAGAAAGGATGTAATACTTCCGAACAAATGCAGTTCATGGCATGTTGTACAAACTGGCAATAACCTTCAGTAAGATGCAGTGAGGTCTGAGAGGACATAAAGTCCACACAGATTGATTAGCTGCAGAAATCCAGCTATAGCAAGGGCAATGACTGGAATTTCTGTGCAGTTTTATGTGATGTCCGTGTGCCTATTTGGGAGATTTCTTCATATCTGTCGCCTGGACTAGAAGTAGGGGGAACCTCTCCAATGAAGCACATAAAATGGTCAAATTCTTAAAACTGTATAAAACCTGCCCCCTTTCAAAATGTATTTCTATTGCTGTGACGGACCGTCTGTGCACCCAGCCTGGGTGCCTCCATCAATATAGAGCTTCCTCCACTCTGAAACCTGGAACCAGGTATTACAGCTGAATATTGAACCCAAGAACTAGACAACACTAGCTTAGGTGCAAACTGAAACTCACTTTACTGTATAGTCATACAGTTTATATACCACACAAGATCAGGTAAGAGCTTGATCACATTATCCTAAACAATGCAAACTGTAAACAGTTATATCATTATGACATCTAAGGAACAGTCAACAGCTAACAGTGATCTAATTAACAGTAAGATAATAAACAGCTAGCCACCCAGACAGTCCAGTGCCTACATACAATAGGAGTACATGGAACAGAGACCAGTGTGACCAGCTCTTCCAATTACCATGTATAGTTCCAAATGAAACAAACCAGGAATGCTCTTTAGTGCAAATACAAGAAAAAGGTCCTCCAAAAATGTTACAAAAAGGGAAATCTAACAATAACAAATAACAGGGTGAATGTGGGCAGAATAGGTCCTTGCAGCCAGTGTCCCTGACAATTGCTCTTTATTGAGGAGATTTCAATTCACTTCTAATTCTGTCATATAGACTGGAAGTGAGTGAATATTACAGTAGACAGAGAGCAATAAGAACCTGACAAAAGGTCCTTCCTTTAAAACCCACTGCACCTCGTGCATCAGTTTTTTTTTTTTTTTAATAAAATCAACCATCCTCCCGTATCCAAACAGCAGTATGTATCCTCTCCATGCCATTCAAGGCATTTCCTCTGAGCCCTGGGTGTCAAGAACAAACCCCCTGGGCATGAGTCATGACACCGCTGCAGAGAGCCAGCATGACACCAAATCTTTACATAGCACCCACTGCTGAAAGAGGACCCATGATGTCACATGACTAGACCAAAGAACGGAGGCGAAAAGGTTTCTAAATTTAAAAAAAATAATGTATTAAAAAAAAAATGTAATGAAAGGGCAGAGGGTACTGCAAGGGGCATTGTGACAGGAGGCAAGAGAAAGAAAAGAACTTGAAGTTGATCTTTAAAGAATTACAATTTTAATTGCCGTGCGTATCCCCTTCAAGGAGATTTCCCAACCACTCTGCTTGGGAAATGAGGGGGACTAGGACTAGGCAGCTTTTGTCTTCCTTGAAGTTGTTAGCATTGTCTTGAAATCTTAGCCTGGCTATAGACAATTTGTAGAAGATTGACTAATATTCTTTGAGTATTAAAAAACATTAAATATTAAATATTAAAACCATTATCAAAACGATTGTAAGTGAAGGAATAATATAAGTACATTTCGTGTGACAGTTTTAGGGTAATTGGTCATTCTTTCCGGTTTTTGTTTGCTTTGAACAGTAGAAGATATATTTTAGACAAAAATGGTGTGCTAAACGATCAGTTGTACTGATAACATTTCTTAAAAAGCACTGTCTGTAGAGAGTACATTTTGAAGTTGTAAAATCATTTTGACTAGTATCTCTTCAGTGATAATTTCTAAAAGGAAAATACTTGCATGCCATTCTTGTACATTGAATATTCAATACACCTTATGGAAATTGCACCATCTGTGGGAAGCCTAGCATCATCAGTGCTCTGAGTTATCCAGTTGAAGAGCTCTAGTTTATTCAAAAAAGCCAACCCCCAACTATGGCCCCCTTCAAAAAAGAAAAAAATATTGGCACAGAAGAAGAGAGTTGATTAATGCTGGCTGTCATTCAAACTTTAAAAAAGGGCAACATCTAGTGGTAGAAAAAAAAAGAAGCACTTTGGGGGGAGGGACAGTTGCAGATTGAAGGTGAGTATTGCAGCAAAATCGTTTTTTATTTTCTGTTTTAAAAGGCTTTTTTTGCTTTTTTTAAAACAATACTGCTACTAACCTCATCCTCATCTGCTTCCCATCCATGAGAAGAACTTTACCTATCATTTATAGAGTAAATGATCATCAAAATGCAAGATCCCTTTAAACCCTGTAGTTTTATTGTGGATTTTGCAGCGATACAATGTGCTTATGAAAATGTTTTTTTTCTCTGTGTTTTTCCCATGGTGGTCTCTATGGACCAATGGCCTTTGGAAGTCTACCAGCTATTTCTTTCCATTGACAATGATTTATGATGACTTGTAGAACATATATGTAACTCTCTATTTTCTAATTAAATTATCTGTGTTTTGATATCAGAAAATTGCATATAGGAGACAAACATTTGCCAAATTGGGATGGGCTAAACCCTTATTTACTAACTGCTGAGTGAGTAAGAATATATTTCTATTGATTTAATAAATCCCATATTATTTAAAGCGTTTGTAAAGCCAAAAATTTTTGTTTTTGATAAAATGTTGAATGATTAAAGCTCCGTTCACACTTGAGTGTATTGGAATCGCGGGCGCAATCAAACAATTCTGCCGTGATTCCAGAATTGCGGCATAACACAGGACGCTTTTGCAATGTCATTATTTCTGAATGGCACCCCAAACGCTGTGCAATTTTGCTGCAATTGTCGAGTGACAGAATGCTCTAAAATTGTTGCGAAAATCACACCGCCAAGCGCTCCTGGCTCTGTGGCAAAATTTGTAACATGAGCTTCTTTGGAGCATTTTTTGCAGAGGAGGGAGGCCTATTCAAATGAATGGAGCCGATCCAAAAGAAAAAAACACAAAAAAGCTAAAAGAAAAACCTGGTGCAGCAGCTGTCGCTGCACTACGCTTAGCTGTGAATGGAGCTTAATGCCCCGTACACGCGATCGGACTTTCCGCCAACAAAACCGCAGATTTTTGTTCGAAGGTTGTTGGCTCAAATTTGTCTTGCATACACACGGTCACACAAATGTTGGCAAACAATTCTGAACATGGGAACGGGGTGACGTACAAGACGTACGTTGTGTACACGCGATCGGACTTTCTGACAAGTTTTGTTGGCGGAAACATTTAATGGTGGAAAGTCCAACAGCAAATGTTCGATGAAGCATACAAACGGTCGGACTTTCTGACAACAAGCTCACATCCAACATTTCCTGTCGGAAAATCCGACCGTGTGTACGTGGCATAAGACATCTGTCAGTTTTTTTTGTGGTCATCTGGAAAGATTTCACTCTAAAAGTACCAGGATAATATAGGTGAGGGTGTAGAGCAATTATACTTATAAGAGTTTTAATACTAATGCACTGTATCCAATATAATATCTATAAATTATATTATGCAAATTGTTTTTTATTTTCAAATATTGTTTAATGTTTTTTTCAGCACAGTAAATATGACATTTTGCAATATTTAAATATTTCATAATTACTTTTTTTACCCAACAAGTGGAGCTCTAGGTTCCTTTTGGAATATTTACCAGGTTAACATTAGCTGCTTTGCCAGAAAAAGGGTCACAGGAGTGCAATTCGTTATGCACTCCTGTGACCCATTTGCAGCAGAGAGCGGTCTGATGTCCGCTCTTTGCTGACGTCACCAAGTTCAGTCCAGGCACCATGTCATCCCGACTTAGGAAGTCTGGATCCGCCAGGACTGATGGCAGTCTCAGCCTCTCAGCGAGCTGCTGAGAGGCTGAGACAGCCACTCCCCACCCATCCAAAGCTCTGTGCTCCAGAGCGTGGAGGAGTAGAGCAGGAGAGCTACTGGCTGACATTCAGCAGCTCTCCTCTCAGAGAGATGAGAGGACTGAGCAATCGGCAGCTTTCGATGGCTCGGTTCTCAGTTCAGAGATGCCGGGGGACAGATGCAGCATTGGAGCGATGCTGCATTCACCTAGGTAAGTATGATTAGAGAAAAAAGCCAAAACCCATACTTCTTCTTTAAAGTTTTTTTACCTTAATGCATTCTAATGGAGAGAATCCACCCCCTATACTTACCTGAGCCCGATCTTGATCCAGCAGTGTGCACAATCCCGGTTCTGTCCCTGTCACTGGACAAATTAATAGCAGTGGAAGCAATTGGCTCCCATTTCTGTGAATCAAATCCTATGACATAGGAGTGGGGGATGAGCGCTTACTGTCTATGTCAATAAACGCAGACAGTGAGACCCAGGAGCGAGCCTGCACGTGTTCCCCCATAGAAAGTGGGTTTCTATGTCTGCACTTAGCATCGCTGGCAGGGGACCTGAGAAGAAGATGATTGGGGTTGCTCTGTGCAAAACCATTGAACAGAGCAGGTAAGTATGGCCTGTTTATTATTTTAATTAAGAAAAGGAGGCTTTAATATCACTTTCAACCTGATTCTGTCAGTATGAAATAGATGTTTGCCATTTCCATTACAAACAGAGCACTTAATTGATTTTTGGTGTTGGGTGGAACTGAGTTTTAAAATTTATAGACGCATTACAAAAACTGATCAAGCTTAAAACAACCCAAAGTATTTTTAAATAACAATATAACCCTAACAAGCTTAAAAAAACAACTTTGCTATCATGTTAAAGATTTACACCATTGTAATATTATCCAAAAACAGACTTTGTATTGTGACTAAGCTGATGAAATGTATCTGCGGTTGTAGACATGATGTACAGTTGTTCACTTTAGAGTCTTGCCATGGTTACAAGTCAATTGTGAGATGAAGGGTCTCCATTGAACAGAACGACGGCTGGGTAATTACTTTGCCATGAGCCAATTAGGTTTAATGAGCTAAGCAGCCCAGGCTCTTACTGTAGGAGTAGATCCAAAGTGAGGAGGTAAAATGATTTAATTCTTCTGTTTTCAAAGCAATCCTATATTGTACATTTACCTTCCCCAAGGGCAGCTAACAGTCTGTATTCCCAAGGACTATTTTGGGATATATATTTGTTTTCATGATCTCAGTTGATGGCTTGAAATTGGCTTATTTTTATCATGTAGTAATATATGAATGTTGCCTATGATTTCCAGAACTTTGGTGCATTTCCTGACAGTTTAGCTTGATAGTCTGTAGATGGGATGCTTCACGAGACCTTTGAGTGATTTTGAGTTTGCCACCAACTATGGTCACTATATTCTACAATATTGTACTGTATATGGGGTATCAAAGCTCAACTCAAAAATGTTTTATTTCTTTTTCAATAGAGCATACAGAGGGGTTAAAACTTGTATTATTTATTTATTTTTGCCATATGTCTCCCTATTGGGGAAATTTCAACTCAACCCTCTGACGGGATAATTGATGGGAAATCTCTCCATCTACTTAATAAGAAAACATAAATTCTGCCATTATTGACATTGATTTCTGAAAATACTGGTTGCCTGTTTTTCAAGCCGACCTTCTTATGTCAGAACGTTCAATACTAATCTAGAGCAAGTATGCCAATAGGAATTTGGACTTAATGTCACTTTGCTGATCTGTATACTTGAGTGAGTTAAAAAAAAGTATTTGAAGCCATTTGACAGCCAGGATAATATAATTTTTCAGGCAGCTGTTGTATTAACAGTACAAACAAATGGCCACTGCCCTCACCTATAACTGACCTTTGCAGCAAGGAGCACATAGGAAGGGCAACGCATGCAAAGCAAAACCAAATTCCTGGCTCGACCTACCAACCAGCCTGCAGCCAAACAAATTATCCTGTTTAACGGTATGCATTAAAAACAGGGGTTTAGTTTACACACATTTGCAAATACGCGCATAAGCTACAAAGCCCCGCCAAGGAACCCTGGTATCTGCAGTCCTAACTAAATTTTGAGAGCCTTCACATTATAATGAATTGGCAAAGGGTAGGTGATCCTGGAGGGAGCCCATGCCTCCTTAAAGACACAGAGGTGCACTGGACACCCAGCACAGCACTTTGGCAGCAAAGGTGTTCATTACGTCCCCTCACCAATATATCAACAATGCAAACAAATGACCAATGCCCTCACCTACAACCTTAGATTGTATAGTTACTTGTAAAATAATTTGCTGTTGTAATTTCTACTTTTTATGTTTAAAATCATCCATAGATCAAAAAAGCTCTTTGTGGTCAATTATGAGTTTTAAAGCTGAAGTGTCTGTGTTGGATGTGCATCATCTTAATGCCATGCTGGTCAGACAAGGTCAGCTATATGGCAATCATTTCCTAAGTGTATCATTGGCTGCATTGTGGCTTTTGGTGATTGGGTTTATATAGTTCTTGAGAATGGATATGACACTGTAGTTTACTGGCTAACATGAGTTAAATTACAAATCTCTTTTCTTGGTCATGTTTCAGACCCAAAGGTCAAATTGTCTTTTGTTTAGTCAGAATGAAGTAGCACATAAAACATTTTTCCATTTTAGCTTATTTTGTTGCGTTTTAATGTTTTACCAGAGGTTGGAAAAGAATACCTATTTAATCCTGCACTGTGGCATATGGTGCTGCTGATCTGTTACAGGGCTGTCTGCGGATTTGTCCTTTTTCCTTTTCAACGCACTTAAGATCCTTTGAAGGCAATTTTCCCATGCTTCACAGAAACACATTTTTTTTTCCAGTAGTAGTAAAGTGAAAGAAAAATTGAACCACTATGTTTGGTTTTATTATAAATATTCTCCTGTAAGTCTTAAGCTTTTGATTCAGCCCCAGAAGATTTTACCCCCTTCCTGACCAGAGCACTTTTTGCAATTCAGCACTGCATCGCTTTAACTGACAATTGCGCGGTCGTGCGACGTTGCACCCAAACAAAATTGACGTCCTTTTTTTTCCAAAAATAGGGCTTTATTTTGGTTGTATTTGATCACTTTTGCGGTTTTATTTTTTGCGCTATAAACAAAAAAAGAGCGACAATTTGGAAAAAAACAAATTATTTTTTTATTTTTTGCTATAATAAATATCTTCCAAAAATATATAAAAAACTTTTTTTTTTTACCTCAGTTTAGGCTGATATGTATTCTTCTATATATTTTTGTTAAAAAAAAGTGCAATAAGAATATATTGATTGGTTTGCACAAAAGTTATAGCGTCTACAAAATAGGGGATAGTTTTATGTCATTTTTTTAAAAAACATTTTTATTAGTAATGGCATCGATCTGCGATTTTTAGCAGGGCTGCGACATTATGTCGGACACATCAGACAATTTTGACACTATTTTGGTACCATTGTCATTTATACAGCAATCAGTGCTATAAAAATGCACTGATTACTGTGTAAATGACACTGGCAGTGAAGGGGTTAGCCACTAGGGGGTGATGAAGGGGTTAAATGTGTCCTAGGGAGTGATTCTGTGGGGGGGATGGACTTCAAGTCACATGACAGCGATCACCGCTCCCGATGACAGGGAGCAGTGATCTCTGTCATGACACAAGCCAGAACGGGGAATGCCTTGTTTACATAGGCACTTCCCCATTCTGAGGCTCTGGGACACGATCGCCGGGAGAGCCCGCTGGTCCCGCGGGCACGGTCACACTGTACGTGGCGTGCGCCTGCTATCCCCAAATTTTTAAAGGGACGTACAGGTATGCTCATTTTCCCACCGCTGCCATTGTGCCAATGTATATCGCGTGCAGCGGTTGGCAAGTGGTTAAAGAGAGACTGTCACCTTACTCATTGAGGCCAAAGTGATAGTGTCTGTATAACGGCTTGTTTTGTCAGGCTTTTGTTCATGTCGAATGGGTTTTAGATTCCCATACAAGTAAATGGTAATGCAGAGACTGATTGAAGTAGGTCATATGCAGTTTGAAGAGAAGTCAACTGCACCTGCCAATTAATTCTGAATGATCTCAGGAGCGTCTCAAACTTGTTAAGCAGATGGCATTGACACAGACCCAGTCCACCCCAGACCATTTTATCCTCTTCTCTCCAGCAATCCCATCACTCCTTCATCTGGCAATGCAAAATACCCAGTGCTTTCTAGTATGCAAGAGTATGGATCCTCCCATGATGCTCCCATGATGCAGGCCACTGCAAATAATTCTATACGTCACTTTATTAAAGGCCTCTCCTTAAAATGCTAGTTGCCTGGCTCTAATGTTGATTTGTTCAATTCAGTACATTGTGAACTATGGACTTAGAAAAGTAGGTTGATGAGGTGTTCAGACTTTTGTTTTATGCTTGTTCCCCATTAGTGAATTAAAAGCTTGAAACCAGAGATAGCTAGCAATTTCAGAAGGAGAACAGAATTGGCAACCTGTAAATTGTTCATTAACTGAGTACCTGAAGTGTTTCAGTAGCTTATGTGACACATATGTATATAATTACTTATACATATATACTGATATTGTGTGCCCCAGGCCCATTCCTTTTTTATGAAACAAATTCTCCTGCGCTCTGGTGTCTAGTCTCTCAATACGTGATTCAATCAGCTTCACAAGGTAATGCCTGGTGTCTTGCAGCCCTCTTCAGAATAATGGGTATTCATAAACTATAGAAAAAAAGAAAAACAGGATGGCGCACGACCTTTTGCATTACCACTACAAAAGCTTTATTTGAATATAAAACAGCAGAATTTATACTCACAAACGAGTATTGATAGAAGGCATAAACAGTAAAGTACGTCCACTGCTCGGAACTTCAACAAGCCTGTACTTGATGTTGAGTGGATCTGACGATTCATCAAAAAAATAGCTCTTCCATTCCTTTTTTACCTCTTCCTGCAGTGATGGTAAGTCCTTTCTCTGCAGTGGTGGGCAGTCCTTCCTTTGCAGTGGTGGGCAGTTCTTCCTCTGTAGTGGTGGTCAGTCCTTCCTCTGCAGTGGTGGGCAGTCCTTTCTCTGCAGTGGTGGGCAGTCCTTCCTCTGCAGTGGTGGGCAGTTCTTCCTCTGTAGTGGTGGTCAGTCCTTCCTCTGCAGTTGTGGGCAGTCCTTATATTGCAGTGGTGGGCAGTCATTCCTCCTTCCTCCAGGAGTATTGTGAGCATAGGCTGCATGTTATTGCAACCTCACAGGAGGTGTGCCTGTTAAGGCATTGGCTCCCTTAAAATTATTGTACGATGCTGGTCATCATTCAGTCCACAAGACTGGTAGCATCATCACAAAGGGGACCTTCTATGTGGGCCAAACTGAAAGGGAGGTGTTGAATTAACGAATTAGATTTGTTTTTTAATGTGCAGAGCCATATATTTTATATTGTATGCAGAGTTTGGCTTTATTGGTATTCTTTAATGCTGCGCAAATACCCCTGTACAGGCAATTGTTCTATTTGGTTGGAACATCTAAATATAATACAGCTGAAGTAAAAAAATATATCTGTTCAAAAATGTGGCCAATGATGTGTCTGTGGTGTTTGAACTAGAATGTTTAAACCCTTCCTGTCATATAAAGTGCCTGTAACCATAGCAATCAAGTACATTGAAATGCTGATCCATTTAAACCTGGTGTTGTAGACAACCATTCTAATTTCCTTAGTAAGCATTCCCTCTAGCTGTTTATTACTAAAAATCAGTCAATTAGTAAATATTAATCCATGTCAGATAAGTTTTCAGGCACTTGTAGTGATACAGAATCTTCCTCCGACAGCTAACATCTTTGATGACCTCAGGGTGCTCAGAACTGGAACCAGCCAGAACATGTGGCTGTCAGGTCATCTGTGGTTCCAGTCCACATCATCTTTTTTTCCAAGATGCTACTTTAATATCGAAGATGTAGCGGTCTTCTACAGGGCTGCTTCATCTTTTATTCCTTCTGTTGTAATTAAAGTGGGCCGTATAGAAAGAAAAACCTCCTGCACTTAAGCAATATAAAAACACAGCTGCTCATTGACTAACGAAAGAGTGTGACTCCAAATCATAGAGCAAGGCCTCTTGAGTATATCAGGTCTTGACATATTCTTTGTCTGCCAATTAATATGCATTGCAGCATAAAATGGAACTGTATATTTTAATTTAATCATTTGTGTTTTCTCTTCTTATTTGTTTTAATAACTGTAATTGTCCAGGGTAATTGTACTGCTATTACTACTATTATACTAATATTATATAATACAAGTAAATGTAAAACCAAAACTTTTTTTTATTATTTAGATTTAGAATATATAATATTAGAAAATTATAGAATATGGAAAGGTTAAAGCACCTATCAGGTTAGATTTTGCTGCCCAGTGTCACATTGGGGTGAATTTCCATTGCTGTCCTGGTGACGCAACATGAGAGGAATCTAGGAAACCTCATCATAGAGAGTTGTCAAATCAACAGGTGTCCCAATTGGAATATTTCCTTGCCTCTTGCTGTAGGGACCTTTGGATTTCCCCTTGCTTTCTGTCTCAGTGGCAATAGTGTACAGGACAAATAGACAGCATTTACAGAAAACAATAACAACTTGACAAAGGGTCCAACCCTTCCTTACTCTATACAAAACTTAGAATATCTTGCCTATACACATATTATATATATACAGTTTTAGACAAAGTGCAATTATTCTTTTTGCTCCCATCTGCTAAGCTAACTGATTCCACACTCTGCAGATCCATACTTACTGAGATATGACACCCACAGTTTCCTGTATTTTTTAACATCCAGCACCACAAGTGCTCTTTTTCTGCTATGAGGCTTCTCTACCCCTGTCTTTTGGCCTGGGGATGCAAGAAGATGAGCCCTATACACTTCTAAAGGGCTCTACTGCACAGCTGCTGCCAGTGAAAGAGGACATGTAGTGATGGATGTCAAAAAACACAGAGGGCTTGAGGCACTGGATCTCAGTAGTGTTGCATCTATGTAGCTGAATGAGTTGGTCGGTTAGATTAGCAAAGAGGGCTTCACAAATCTAGGTGACAGGTTTGCCTCCTTGTGCTGGAATTATTTCCTTTAAAGCATATGCCAAGGCAAAAAAAAAACAGGTGCTTTTCAACTTTGCAATACATGCACAGTTCTTCCTATGTTTTATAAAGCCATGCATGTACAGAAAAATACATGATGATCTGCCAGAAATGTGCTCTGCTCCGTAAGTCCTGTTCTGGGCTGACAACACACAGATTGTTTGTAGAATGAGTGCTGTCAGTGCTTTTGCCAAACTGTTCAAACCCAACGACTCGCCTTGAGACAACACTGGAAGTGAGTACTGAATAATGGACAGCTCTGGAATTCTGACATGAGCAACAGCCATTTTTGTGCACTTATTGAACAGATGAATCAAAATGCTTTCAATTGCATGTGTAATAAACCTAAAATGAGCAAATAAGAGAAGTCCACTGTTCATTTGTTTACATACACCAAGTAGTTATTTTACTTTACTTGCAGGGCCAGACAATAAGCACTTTTTACAAGTCTCCCAGTGTAGGTTCAAAACTTTAGTACAGTTACACATATCACTTATATTGTACTGGAGCTTGGAGTGCAAACTCCCTATAGTACTGAATTAATAGTTAATGTGCATACATTGGGATGGCTCAGAAGATTTTTACAAGAGGCCACTTCTCATCCGACACCCCCCCCAATTTAACAATCGAAGGAGGCAGACAGCAAATTGTTGGCCAAACAGAATATAAAAGCCGCAGTGGGAGTGGAAGGAAGAATCAGCTCTTGACTGGTAAGTCAGATGCAAAAACTCAAATTCCTTAACCATTATGGCCCCCCCCCCCCCCCAGTTGTTACCAGCAATTAGAGAATAGACAATGCCCTTTTTAGAGTGAAAATTGGCCATAGCGGCCATTTTATTAGCAAATAACCAGTAAAACACATTTGTTAACAAAAACATAATAATCTCAAGGATATAATACTAATCTGTTTTGATGGGGGGAAACTCTGCTGAGATTGAGGGAACACTCTGTTGAGATGGGGGAGGTCTGTTATGATAGGAGGATTCTGTTGTGATGAGGGGGGTGGGGGGTCTTTGTTGTGATGGGAAGTTTCCAATGGGAAGAAGCAACTCTGATTTCAAAGAGGTGACTCTGATTTAATAGGGGGATTATGATGTGAAGGGGCTGACTCTGAAGTGATGGGTGGAATCTGATGTGAAGGGGGATTGTTGATGTGAAGGGGGAACTCCCCAAAGTGGCACCAAGGAGTGGGTAACATCATTCAGTGCAGATGCCAGTGTCCCTTAGCCAAATAAATACAGTCCAGAACTGGGGTGTCTCAGGATATTGCATATTTTTAAAGGATGCCGTGACTTAAAAAAACATTGACAAACACTGTCCTAATACATACTTTTTATTGTAGCCACATTAAGACATAGGGAACTAGCATTCTTTGTTCACTCCTGCACCACCTCTGCACTACCCAGAAGTAACATCAGGAATTATTTCCGAGTCATGACTCGTAGTACAGAAGTGTGCTGAGTCTATAGGAAACACTCCCAGATAGCCAGTGACAGTGGGGAGTGCTGAAAAACAGTAAAACAGGGATTGATAGCTAAGGAGGATAAAATGATAGTGTGTTGACAGTAGGTCCCTTTATTTTTTTACTGCACCCCCAGATCAGACAAGGCTACCTGTTGAGCAATTGGGCTACTTTTGTATTGCTCTTTATGCTGCCTATATTTTGAGCCTGAAAGACCTTGTAATTTCACTGACAGGCCCCAAGCCTCAGTATAATATTCTTGATAGATTACATGAGCATATAAAAATACATTTCTAGTATCTTGCGAGCCAGTTTAGAATACACAGCTATAATGTAAGTAATAACTTGTTTTGTTCTGTTTCAATCAATAACAAATTTTCATGATACTCTTGGGAGTCTACAAATTATATGTGCTGTTACTTATGATGAGCAGTCCATTTATAAGGAGCAATTGAGGCTGCTATTGTCCAGTATGTCCCACTGAGAGTCCTTGACGTCTACAGTCAATGCCGCCCCTGTCTATTGAATTACCTCCCAAATGTTTTATTCTTGTATTATTGGTTTTAATCCCTCTGACAGCTGCATGACTCCTTGCATTCAATTATACAGTGGGCCATACTTCAAAGTGACTTTATTTGAGATACGGAATGGAAATTTTAGAGACCTCCCAGTAAATGATGGTCATTTAACAGAAATTTAATTATTTTCTCCATGCAGGCCTGTAATTATTACATTTCCAATGCTCAAGACACACAATGTTTCAGGATGAAAGCATGCAGCATATAAACACTGTTATCTATAATATCCTAAAAATTTTGACCTTAAAAAGTCCATGAATGTTTTTCAGCTTGTTTTTGTAAGTGTCAACTGTATAAGACAAAACCAATATATGTAACTGTCTGCTAAATAAATTTCTCAGTTCCTGTAACACTCTGTACTTACATCTAACATCTATAAGCAGCTGACATTAGTACATATGAAGCTAAATCTGAAAAACAGGATATGTTAACATTGTATTTTACACAAACTAGATGATTACCTATATAAAATATATTCCTGTATTTGTGAATGAATGAATGAATGAATAACTTGTATAGCGCTACAATGCGAACTGAATCGCCTCAAGGCGCTGTATTGGCGTTTGGTTATCAAGCTTCTAGAAGAGGTAGGTCTTTAGTTTTTTCCTGAAGGCCTGATGGTTTTCTTCCATGCGATTGTCGGTTGGTAGAGCTTCCATAGCCGTGGTCCCTGGACAGCGAATCTCCGTTCCCCCTTTGATTTGTAGCGGGATTTAGGAATGAGGAGAAGATTTTGATTAGCCGATCGAAGACTGCGATTCGGTGTGTAGTGTTTTATTTTCTCGCGAAGGTATTGCGGGGGGGTGTCCATGTGTGCATTTGTGGGTGAGGCAGAGGGTCTTGAATGCGACCCGATTCCTTACGTTTAGCCAATAGACAAACTATGTCATTGCTTTGGAAGGCCTTGATGCCATGCTTATACCATTAATTTCTTTGGGTTGTAGTTGTACAACCGCTGTAAAATATATTTTGAGAGTAGTGAGATAAGGTAAATCTGTTACAGATCTGGTCGTATGACTACTTTTGAAATTTAATCTGGTGTTGAAATTAATACGTGTTGAAGAAAGCATGCTTAAAGTGCGACTCAACAGGCATTGAAAAATTTGGTTTAGAGGCACAAAAAAAATCGAAGTTTAACTGATACCAAGATTGTAAATGTGTTAGTTTTCCTATGGAAAGGTACTTCTCGGTGGATGAAGGAGGAGATGTCAGGATGCTCAGACCAGAAAAGCACATTGCGAGCCCACAAAACAGCAGTTACCATGACATTACAATTTTGGGGTAAAGCAGCAGGCAATGAGACCCAGTAAGGCTAAAGCTGATCACATACTGTATGTCAAATTCTGATTGTACGATCTTCCTTAGATCTATCAACAACTATGTAGTGGGAGGGCCTATCAAGCTACATACAGATTTAATGGACTGGATAGGACATCATGTTATATTGTTTTGGTAAATCTTAAAGAGATTATACCCCTGGTGGACAGCCTGTGGCCTGGAGCCCTCTTGTGGCCCTTTGGCATATTTTGTGTGGCCCTTGAGACCCTGCAGACACTAATCTGTGTTTCCTGTTGCCCTGTTAAAGTTTCTGCTCTAGTAGTCTCTAGTAATGTGTCATCTAAAGAATGTCTCCAGTCTCCAACAATTCCTATATCACATCCGCAGTCTCAAAACATCTCTTGTATTATGCCCATAGTATTTGACCATATCCTGTTGTGTGTGTGCTGTCTTTGACACTACATTTTATGTGCGGCCCATTGGCGATGTCAGGGGCTGCACTTGAAGGCCCCATATCAAGAAAGTTGACTACAGAGATTGCACTAGCCGATTGCAATGCTTGTGACCTGCTGAAGAGCAACAATTTTGGGATAGAAACAAGTGCGGCATCTATTAAAGACAGCATCCACCCAATAATGATGGGCACTACAGAACACTATGAAAACTGTAGATTCACTGCTATTATGTATGGCAGAAGTTGTCAGGTTCTAAGGCTGGGTTTACACATCTGTACTGCGGGATCAGGTGTGTTACTGCAAGAAACGTGTATGTTGAACATTGGGGTGTCGTCGTGACATTCATTCTTAATGGCACCCTGATGCACCTTGCCAACGCATGTAGTTTTAGCACACCAAAAACAGTGACGCACTACAATACATTGTTGTGTGTTACCTTTCCAAAAAAAAAAAAAAGAAGAAAAGGAACCCTTTTTGATTTATTTTAGTATGTTAGAGAGCCCATTAAATTGAATAGGCTGCCCTAACACAATGCACATTAACACGCAAACTAAGGCTCCTCAACTTGCTTTGTGTTAATGCAGTGCAGAAGTGCGAATCCAGCCTAAAGTATACTTTTCTTTACACTTGAATGCTGTTTTTACAGAATACAGAATAGGATATTTTAAAGTGGATGTAAACCCGAAATGTTTTTATTTTTTTTGTCTGGCACAATATAGAGTATGGGATCTCAGATCAGCTGTGCCCAGTCTTGCCACAAAGAGTTAATCCAGCTCTGAGCAATCCTCATATCTTTTTTCAGTGAAATAAAACTGACAAACTGTGAAAAAAGTGTGTCCGTTCTTCCCCCTTGCTGTGATTGACAGGTGATTTACATATCTCGTGCACTAGCCTAAGACACGCATTATTTTTTAATTCCCCCCCCCCCCACTCCTTTCTTCAGCAGCTCTGCAAGGATTGGCTGTTCCACACCTCAGCATGATTTGGCATGCTGAAGCTATGTGGGGACTTTTCTGGGTTTTGACTGGATGTTAGTGATCATAGCAGAAGTTCAGTGTAAGAAATACACAGGAGAAAATCCATATTGATAAGGGGAGTGTAGAGGTGGGCGGGGAGTCTACTGACATCACGACTCCACCCACTGAGCCCTGGAAAACAGACCCACCCACAAAATCTGCAGTTTTTCGGGTCTCATAGCAGACAGAGGGGAGACATTTGACAGATAAGTATACATGCAGGAGGCATGTATATCCTTCTAGATAACAAATATTGCAGTAGTTTAGAAAGAATGAGAGTGGGTTTACATCCACTTTAATGATCACTTGCTGAGAGTTAAAGCTTACACATTTAGTGGATAGTACCATACTGCAGCCAAATTACAATAGCAACTGCATCATTTTTGTTAATTATGTATACATTTGCAATCGGTGTGTGTATTTTAGAGTTTACAGTGTTGCACTTTGTAAATTTTACTCACTTTCAAAGAAATAGTTCTACAATGACATCATTACATCACATCATTTGCACTTTGCTGTTATGTTTCTAGCAAAACCAAAAATGTGTCTCTGGTTTTTAGGATGTGCCTCACCCTGGTCAGTCTATAGACAGGCTGTTAAGTGCTTAATAAATGAGACCCCTTGCCTTATTTTGAAACCATTGGGTAGGATTAGGTGATCTAAATTCCTCCTGTCTGCCAGCATTAGGTTATTTCATTTGGATTTCCTTATTTGATTAACAGACTGAGTGCATGCAATCCCATGCAGTTTAAACAAAAAATGAAAAGTGTACAAATTCATTTCTCATTATTGAGTTATCCGTAATATTAGTTCGGTCAAGGTCTGGTGAAATTAATTGAACTTGTTCAGTAAATTATGAAATAGTCCAGCACACGCATTGATTTGGGGATGTTTTTGGGAAAAAAGTCATGTCGGGAACTTAATCCTTTAAACAGAGGATATGTAAATTGGTCTAGAGGAATAATGACATGCTGCGTATGAACTGCTATCTCTGTCACTTCACAAAAATGCTATTTATTGAAATCCTGAGGACAGTAGTTGGATCTTTCCGAGCACCAGATATCCTTATTTAGTACAAAATGCAGTCTTGTAATATGTGACCTACAAATGTACTGATCTTAAAAAAAAGAAATAATTGACATAGCTGATAAGCACACACTTTTTTTTTAAAGTTATAGAAACAGTGTTTAATAGGAAACTTCTTAGGGCCAGTGGTAGAAAACCCATTTTATATCCAAAATGAGTACACCCAGAACATCCTAAAGTAAAAAAAAAAAAAAGAAAAGCCCAATATCAGTAAGAATGAACAACATAGCTTTAGCTGCAATGCTGACCTTCAGTACTGAGCTGCCCTCCACTGTAATTATTTTCTGCTATTGGTTGGCCTTTAAGGCTGAATAATGGTCAGCATCATTCAACCCATGTTCTTTGAGCCCAGTGTGCATACACTAACACTGTGTATGCACACTGGGCTCAAAGAACACTGCAGTGTGCATACACTATATTGTCAAAAGTATTGGGATATCTGCCTTTACACGCACGTGAACTTTAATGGCATCCCAGTCTTAGTTTGTAGGGTTCAATATTGAGTTGGCCCACCCTTTGCAGCTATAACAGCTTCAGCTCTTCGGTTAAGGCTGTCCACAAGGTTTAGGAGTGTGTCTATGGGAATGTTTGACCATTCTTCCAGAGGCACATTTATGAGGTCAGGCGCTGATGTTGGACGAGAAGGCCTGGCTCGCAGTCTCTGCTCTAATTCATTCCAAAGGTGTTCTATCGGGTTAAGGTTAGGACTATGTGCAGGCCAGTCAAGTTCCCCAACCCCAAACTCGCTCATTCATGTCTTTATGGATCCATGTCTTTATGGACCTCACATACAGGCATACCCTGCTTTAAGTACGCTCACTTTACAAAGACTTGCGTGTACGGACATACCTACGAGTGTATATAAAGTACCTTGCAAGTACAAACATCCCACGCCGCGCAGCCGCAGTATGGCCTGGAAGAGGTGGAACTGCCGCCTGGAGTTGTGGCCAGTGAAGAGGCCTCAAGTGAAGAGGCAAAGTTCCCACCAGCCAGCCTGGAGTTACCCGCCAGCCAGCTCAGAGTTGCTGCCTAAACGTAAGTGGTTTACTGTACAGTACAGCTTTCCCAGAAGAATTGAAATAGCTTCAAAAGGGTGGGCCAACTCAATATTGAACCCTACAGATTAAGACTGGGATGCCATTAAAGTTAATGTGCATGTAAAGGCAGGTGTCCCAATACTTTTGACAATATAGTGTATGTCATTATGTGTGCTTCATTAGGTAAGGACTGCCTACCACTGGTGGAGAAGAGAAATCCCTTCCAAAGACCCTTGGGAAAATGTGTATGGTTTTTCCTTTTTTGAGTGCAAGGGGCGCCTCGGAAAGGGGGGGATTATTGTTTTAAGCAGACTTCTGCTTTAATACATTAAACACAAGTGCAATCACCAGCAACAACTACTGGTGGTATAATGGGTCACACAGCAGGGCTTACTGAATGGCAGCCAGGTTCCATGATAGGATGCCACCTTACCATCAGGTCAGTGTTCTGTTCTCAACTTGGGTCGGGATGAGTTGGAACATCGTTTACCCAACATCAGTGCCAAATGTTGCTAATGCTCCTGCTGAACGGAAGTGATTCAATGCCACTAAATAGAAAAACGTGCAAATGTGTGAAAGACATTAAATCAAAAAATTTTGCATGATTCCAGAGAACCAGGGCTGAAGGAAGCAGCGGGTCATTAAGGGTTCTTTTTCACTCATTTACCGCCAAACAGTACAAACTCTGTATACATTATAATCTATGGCTGACCATAGTTTGAGTGATGTTAGAAATATATTTCCTTGCTGAAATCGTTACTTATTTTCTTTTACTACGTTTAACGGCATTGCTTCTAAGATCTAGTAAAATTGTTATGATCACTAAAAAGTTACTACTAATTAGGAGGTTTGTTTTTTATCATTAATGATTTTCCCTACAAGTATGTCTAAAACTCTTCTGGGACCTATTTAGTAAGAATTATATTGTATCTTCTGCTATTTCTAAGACTAAGAATGTTCTAATAAGTATAGATCACAGTATCTGGTCTCTGTTCTTCCAACTGGGCTCATTTAGCTGTATACCAGAAGATTTCCTTGCTGACTTGAGGCATACATTACTTTTATCCAGTCAGAATATATTAGGTACTTTTAAGGGCAGATTCTCTCAAAACACCTTAAGCTTAATTACATGAGTGGCTCATTCCTTTTGATCCACGCAGGTGCAATCAATATGCAATGGCTATCAATGCATCCTTTTAAAAAATACCCTGCAGGTTGATTTTGGTTGACCATTGACCTGTACAACAAAACTGTAAAATGGTTTGTTTAAGAAAGGGCTGTCTTTTAAACATCGTTCTGGAGTAAATTAAGACCCATTCTGTTGTATACAAGTTATTGAAGGCATTACATGGTTGTAAAACACTTCTGGGGCTTAGTCAGTTAGCCAAGGCAAAAATCATAAATAATACATAAATTACAACCAAGAGCAACCAGACAGAATCAAGTTTACTGCTGTCAGGTGATTGAGTGAATATGAACTGGTTGGTTAATGGACTGCATTGTCATTTGAATACGCCATAATTCTTTCAATACTATTTTTTTGTTATCTTTGTGTAGACAATGCCCTAATTACTAGTTAGCTCAAATTTCTTTTTTAAAGTCCAAGCTTATATTTTATCCAGTAATTCTGGTGTTCTGCTTCTTTATTTTACTTACAGATCCCTAATCCCTTGATTTATTTTATGCAGAAGTCCTCTGTCCCATATTTCATTTATACAGATGACACTGCCATCTTGGCAAGAATCATTCTAGTTTTAGGGTTTCCCTCACCAATAAAGTGCTCAGAACAGACTTCCCGATTTCCAGAAAGATCTGGGTCTGACTTTCTCTTACCTACAAATCCCCAGTCCCTGGATTTCTTCATCTTAAACACTTCAGTCACAGAATTCCCTTGTCAACAATGGTCCCATATTTCATTTATACAGATGACACTGGGGCAAGAATCATTCTAGTTTCAGGGCTTCCCTTACCAATAAAGTCCCCAGAACAGACTTGCTGATTTCCATTTCAGAGTCTGACTTTGTCTTATCTACAAAGCACCCATCCCTGGATTTCCTAATTTCAAACACCTGACTCCCAGAATTCTCCTGTCAAGAAAGGTCCCAGCCCCAAAGTTTCTCTCAACTAGGGAGCCTCCAATCGTAGACTTTTCTTGACCAGAACGTTTCCATTACATGTTTTCCTTCTCCACAAGTACCTGGTCCCAGAATTTCCTTAAAACAGCTTAGTCCCAAGTATAATGGAGGCTTGCCTTCATTTAAACATAAAAAAAGGGTTTTCTTACAGTATTTCCTGTACACAGAAAGCACCAAGCCCCATATTTTTCCCATTTCCCAAAAAATATTTCCAGGTTTATATTTTTTCCCCTTTAAATCCAGAAACACATCACTAACAGGTTTACCTCAGATACAAACCAATCAGTGATAGACTTTCTTTTGCCCAGGAAGGTTCCAGTTTTAGTATTTCCCTTATACAATAGCTCCAGTCCCCTGCAGTGTACCGCAGTCATAAAATGCTGAACATTAATGGTATTAAGAGAACTGTAGGTTTTATGATCCTCTTAGGCCTATGCAAGTGAGCACACAGTAATGATGCTATTACTCTGACCAGTCACTGTCTTAGGCTGGAAATTAAATAATGTGTTAAGTAATATGAAAGATTATACTACTGGCATCTGTATATGCAAGAAGTAGGCTCTATGAATCTGATTATATCTGGCATCTGCAAGGAGTGCAAAAGTGTGTGTACTATTTTTATCTCTTTACCCATACCATTGTGTTAAATGATATATGGATTTTCTTCTGACCCTTTAAATTTCCCACCAGCCTATGTGCAGTTTGTGTGCTACTGTCTTTTTTATAAAAGACCTTGTGCCTTTGCATGTGGTGATTTATGTAATCAATAGTGTCTGCACATTTCTTTAGTTACTTTCCAGAGCTCTTGCAGAGCACTAATATCCAGAGTGAACTAAGAAGCAGTCAGTGTTTGACTCTGCTCCTTTCTCATACCAATGCAGCGTGATTGGCCCATCGTTGTGATGGATGGCCTTACTGACCAATAGTAAGAAGTGGGACCTGCTTTCAATGGGAAGAGCTTTTTTGCACCCTGGAACCTAAGTTAGGAGATTTGTAGGCTCCATTTTAAATCTGTAGTAGTATCCACAGAGGAATGAGTGAGAACAGGTGTAGAATAATTTAAAGAATGTGTTGTACTGTATATACTATTCAACAATATAATAGGTAAAGTAAAGATACATTTTCTAAGCTAATTATCTAATATTTATTCACTATATCGAAGGGCATGGTGATCAAGTCTTTGTATACAGTATTATTACAGAACAACAATTAAATTTAAGGTTTAATAAACTAAAATATTATTCTTTTTTTTCTGAAAAAAGTATGCCCTTCCATGTCTTCTGAAATCCACTGAAAAATCCTCTATTACCTGTGCCCAACAGAATTTTTTTAATTTAATCTCAATGTGCTTATGCTGGCCATACAACAGTAGAATTGTGTTAAAAATTTTTTGCAACAGTCATTCAATTTTCCAGTGGTTGCAATGGTGGCGTCAAAATGAAGAAAGTTTGAAGGAGCAGGATGGAAAAGTTTAGAAAGATGTTCTAAATGTGAATGAGGTTTTCATGTGGGACATGAAACCTGTTTAATAAATCTGGGAAGAAACTTTGGATGAAACTTTAAGGGCTTTCAAACACAATTAGTTGACTAAAAGAGGGCAAGAAAGAATGTTCTGATAAATGATTTTTCTATGAATGTGTGAATGAAAATACATCCATGTGTGGCATACAGTTTCATTTTTTAAGTGTAACTTCTGTCTTTAAAATACATTCACAGTTCCAAAAAAAGAATTCAACAATTCTCGTCACCCACTATAACGTTCTTCAATTTTGAATGGTGTTCAATACCTAAGAAGCAAAATCTGTTGAAATCTATAAAGACAACAAACCAGTAATATAATAAATCACAAATAAATCATCAGACAGATTCATTATTTTGCAAGCAACATGTCACACACATTAGAGTGTTCTCAAAATGTTGATTTCATGGCAAATTAGGACCATGTGATCCATTTTATCGCCCATTTGATCCTCAGTATTGGGTATCATTTGCCCAAACATAGTTTAATTATATAGCCTTTTGTAGATTCATTTTGAAGTTTCTCTTCTTCTGCACTATTGCAGTTCATTATTTTAGCCCCTTCTTGTGTTTTTCCTTTCAAAATATTTGTTTTTCCCTTCACATCATTCTTTATTTATGCATTTTTCTAATTTCACCAAAAAAGACAGGTTTAGGATAACAAAAGTACAGTCCACAGCCATAATAGAGATCACGTTCATACATAGTATTTCACAGTTCATAATTTTGTCACATTCTTACTTTCTTATAAATCTATTGTAATTATTTTAGCAAAACCTAAGGAAGCACGGAGTCTGCTTTGGATTATATGTAACTATTGATGTTTTCATGTTTCTTAAACTTTAAATAATCTTCTGACTTCTCTCAACATCCCATAAATCCCCTTTTTTTCTTTGATTCTCTTGCTTAATGTAGCCACAAATATAAAAAGGTAGACAGTAGACAAAAGTAGGAAAAAGTCATCACTATTTGTAAATTCTGAGGCTTAGTGGTGACCCTCTATCCTTTTTCCTTGGGCTCACAGGTGCCATTATGGTAATTACAGCTCTGAAGATGTTCTTCATTACCAATAGTTAAGTTCAATCCTGCCTTCAAGTCTTGATACCTGTAAAAACTAGAGGTTATACTTACCTGGTCTGGCACCTGTTTAGGGACCCATGCCTGTGCTGCAGAGCTACGCTGCTTGAAGTATCTTCAGATTTCACACACCTCCAGGGGTGTTGAATGCCTGTATCCCCTTCCCACATTCTGTGGTTCCTTCTGCCAGCCTCAAAGTCACTGCAGTGTCGTGTGTTCAAGTGGGTGAAGGCTAGTTACAAATTGCACCTAGCCTTGTTCATCTTTAAACGTCACATACAAGAAATAGGTGGTTCTATATGCCAAAGCACAGTGCTCTCCTTCCTTCCTGTTCATCCTTCTGATCTATCCATCAGAACCTTGTTTTTTTACTACCTGGCTAGCAGTCATCAGGTCAGCTGGTGGCTTCAGGTGAAATGATGATTTAGTGACCCATCTTGTTGTGAGACATCAAGACATACTTTAAAGCTGAATTTCAGGAATTCAGCAGCTTTGCAAATGTACAGGCACACTATGAGTTAAATGAGTTAAATCCATTAGGTGCATGCCACCTCCAGGACTTATCTCTATTACTTATATGTGGCACGTTTTTTGCACCCCTGGAGGATACACTCCAGCTGTGAGAGGAAAGAAACACACAGAGCAGCTATGCCCACCTCTCCTTCTGCTGCCCATTTACAGGAGCCTTTGTATTTTGTGAATGAGCTCACATAATACAAAGGTCTTATGTGAGCAAAAGGAGTGGGGTGGGCATAGCAGTTCCAGTGACTCTGCTCTTGAAGGAACTGAGACCTTAGTGAGCAGCTGTTGGAGATCCAGAAGTTATCTTCCTTGAGCACAGTAAACCTGTCAGATGTGAATAATAGAGATAAATCTAAGACTGCATGCACCTCATTAGACTTAACTCATGATAGGCCTGCAGTTTTTACAAAGTAGCTGGAATTCAGCTTTAACCTCTTCACACCTGCTGTATGCATATATGCAGCCTCTCGGCCGGTGGACATTAACGCCTGAGAGGCAACATTTATGCATACCAGAATGTAAACAGAGTTGTGCCAAGAGCATGCGCCCTGTGCTCTGGCACACTTACCTGTGGCTAACAGAAAGCTCCCAATCTCTATTTGTGATCGGGAGCTTTCTGATCATGTGATCGCTGTCTGTTAGATCTGCTCTCAAATGAAGATAGCAGCACATTGCTGCTGCTCAGCAGAGCCTTGCAATTTTCATCTACCTAAACAATGTTTTATCATGAACAGAGACAGCTGTGATGTTTCTAGCAGATTCAGGAAGAGTGCCCTCTTTTCATTCACAAACAAAGAGAAACCAGAGAAGTATTCTGTTGTCAGAGTTCAGCACCCTGTAAGGATGTGTTTCAAGTGCTGTAATAAGCTTTCTCCCTCTCACATGTACATGAAGACTGGAAATGTTGACTTCATATGGAAGAAATCTGATTGTCTGAAACAGGCAGTGTTCCTAGACGCACACGTGTGGGCCTAACCTCTTCACACATACCTCCTCAGAAGGGGGCTAGTAAAAAAATAGGATTACTCAGCCAACTACATTCCCAACCATAAATTATATATACAGTACTCTTTATTAAAGGACACGTTAACTTAAATTACAAACTGACTTTGCTATACTAGGAATCTATTTATCCAGACTTTGCATAATATAAATTCCTGACATGTCACAGCATACAGCAACAGTATACATTATAAGAGGAGCTCCCCCTTTAATCTTTACAAAACAGCCCTTGAGCTCTGGAGCAGCGACTTTTACCCAAATTATATTTTATAAGATCTCAGGCACCCATGGCCTTACTGACCATGTCAGAAGATGATAACTATCACAAATACCATGCGCACTCTTCAGTTACATAAAACTGACATACACTGTAAGATTTCTTTAGTTAAGCTCTGCAGGCTGGGCAAGAGAATTTGATTGATTCACCTACCCACACTAAATAGTGTGAATGGCTGAATCTCCCCTGGCAGCTAATTGTGGCAGCAAGATATCAGAATACCCAAACAGTAGCTGCATCTAATTGGAGCCGCAGTTTGGCTAACAATTTTCCATCTGGCTCTTTTGATTTTCGGATCCAAGGATGTCAGGTTGGAGAGTTCAAAAATGTCCTCTTGGCCAGCTTAACTTTCAAGCTTGCTGTACACCAGGAGATTCTCATACTTAACATAAAAGTCAGATGGATGAACCGTGACTATGTGGGCACATTGTTAAGCGTAAATCAATTTTTTTTAAATGAAGCTTAAGTTAGGGTTTAGGCAGCCTGTAGATTGTTATATGACTTGGATACTCCAACAGGGAGATCAACCTGCTCTGATTCTATTTTCCTTCCCACCTTTGCATATTACAGTACCTCCTGTTACATTCTGTATAATGTATTTCATTGATTTACTCCTCATGACATACAAATCCTTAAATCCCAATCCCCAAAAATTTAAAGAGCTAGTCCTCCATCAGTTTATTGGATTGGTAAGATTCTGACAGGTTAAATCCAATACCAATGTTTTTAATATTTTTTATATTCTTTCTGCTACAGCCTTAGAATCCACCAACATTTGCCTAAAGCTAAAATATATGTTTTTGTGTACTAATACAATTACCACATGCATGGATATCTTGTGTCCCAAAGGCCTGCTCTGTCTATGTTTTGGTGAATTGGTCTGCTTTTTTAATTGATTGGGGTGGGTTTAAGTGTCCAAGCTTTCACTGTAGAATAGTAACATGCGTTTCAATCTATATATTGATTTTTCGTGCATGGTGCGATAGTTAAATGCAAAAAAACATTGGTTCTCCGTACAGAAGTGCCTGAAAGTATATAGATTGTTGGAGAAAGCATGAGGGAAAGCAGTAAAATATTTATACATTATATATATATATATATATATATACAATTTCTGTGTATTTTGATTTCTCTGTAAGTAAAATTGATCACATTGATCGATGCATTCTATATAACATCTCTGTTTGCCTACTTATCAGACACTCAGAGACAAAGCATGCAATAAACTTTATCAGGGCTTTTCTTTCCTTTCAAAAGGTTAATATATTTACAAAGTATCACTGTTTGCCTGTTGGCCTTTAAACGACAATCAGCAATTTATTGTCTCCCATATATTCAAATGTAGTGCGTATTCCATCCATCTGTCAGAGGAATTGAATAAATGATTGGCGACTCAAAAATAAATATGTGAAACAAACATGATTTCTTATTGTTTTCGTGTTTTGCCCTATGCACTGATGTTAAAGCGGACCTTTTTAATTTTTTCATCTTTCTATCTATTAACCACTTCAGCCCCGGACCAATTGGCAGCCAAAGGACCAGGCCCCTTTTTGCAATTCGGCACTGCGTCGCTTTAACTAACAATTGCACGGTCATGCGACGTGGCTCCAAAACAAAATTGGCGTCCTTTTTTTCCCACAAATAGAGCTTTCTTTTGGTGGTATTTGATCGCCCCTGCGGTTTTTATTTTTTGCGCTATAAACAAAAATAGAGCGACAATTTTGAAAAAAATGCAATATTTTTTACTTTTTGCTATAATAAATATCCCCAAAAAATATATAAAAAAACATTTTTTTTCCTCAGTTTAGGCCGATACGTATTCTTCTACATATTTTTGGTAAAAAAAAATCGCAATTAGCGATTATTGATTAGTTTGCGCAAAAGTTATAGCGTTTACAAAATAGGGGATAGTTTTATAGCATTTTTTATTAATATTTTTTTTTTTTTTAGTAATGACGGCGATCAGCGATTTTTATTGTGACTGCGACATTTTGGCGGACACATCGGACATTTTTGACACATTTGTCATTTATACAGCAATCACTGCTATTTAAATAGCACTGATTCCTATGTAAATGACAGTTGTAGTTAGGGGGTTAACCACTAGGGGGCGGGGAGGAGTCAGTGTGACGTGTTGTGTTTTTTTTACAGTAGGGGGGCGTGGCTGTACGTCTGACGTCATTGATCGGCGTTCCCGATGACAGGGAACCACCGATCACTGACAGTCAGTGTAGGAAGCGCGGGGAGAGGTTTGTTTACATAGACCTCTCCCCGTTCTTCAGCTCCGTAACCCGATCGCGGGATACCAGCGGCGATCGGGTCCGCTGGTCCCGCGGCCGTGGTCACGGAGCTCCCGACCGGGTCGTGCGCGCGCCCCCCGGGCAGGCAAATTAAAGGGGACGTACAGGTACGTGCTTTTGCCTGCCCGTGCCATTCTGTTGACGTATATCTACAGGAGGCGGTCGGGAAGCGGTTAAATCCGCTGCCCTTGTTGTTTTACTTTGAATAGTAAAAAAAAAATTCTGCCAGTAAATATCTTATACAGACCACTTCCTGTTTCTTGTCTGGTCATTAGCCTAGGCTTATGACATCATGCACAGCTCTCTCTCTAACTCTCGTGAGAGTTTGCCAGGAAGAGGGGGGGGTGAGTCAGAAAAGGTCCAATGCGAGCTGCAGAGCTGAAGGTGTGCCTCTGCATATCTGTGTAAATCCAGGAAGTGAACAGGCAGCAGCTTCAGCTGCCCACAATTAAAATGGATGCAGCCAGACTTAGTGGAGTATATACAGTATATATAAAATATTATGCAAAGTGGTTGGAGGGAAGCTTAAGAATGGCAAAGATGTTTTTATTACAAATTATGTGAGCAGACTGCAGTTCCTCTTTAATATTGTACTAAAATTTGCTTTAAGATGGGATGGGAAACATGTTAATTTTTTACATTGCAATGTATTATAGCACAGTAAAGCAATAATGTTTGATTTAAAAAAAAAAAAAAAAAAAAAAAAAGGTGCATAAGGGTTTAGATGAGTAGATTTTCCTTGATGCATAACAAAATGTGCACATTTTGTACAATTTTCATAAATTTTAGGTTGGTGCTTCTGAATTTCCTAAAAAGTTTGTAAACCCCAACAATGAACTTCTCTTTGCTACCCTTTGTTCTGTTAAATATTCCATTGAAAGAGTCAATTAGCCATTCTGGTTCTTGGACTAAAGAATAATAGTGTCTATGAGATAGAAGGATTTGAGTAGTTTAGCAGAAGAGAACTGGGCAGGACTGACACCAGTTATGCCGCGTACACGCGACTGTACTTTCCGGCAGACTAATCCGATCGTTTTCCGTTTATAAAATCCGAGGGACCTAGAAATAGAACATGTTTCAAATCTGTCCAATGGACTGAATTCCTATTGGGAAAACCGTTCGTCTGTGTGCTGGTCCGACGGACCAAATATGACGCATGGGAAGCTATTGGCTACTGGCTATTGAACTTCCTTTTTTAGTCCCGTTTACCTCATCACGTTCAATATGAACGGACTTTCGAATGGACTTAGTCCATTCGTGTGTGGCCAAGTCCGTTCGTTTGGAAAGTCCGTCGGAACTCCGCTGTCAGTCAAGTCCGGTCGTGTGTGCGCGGCATTAGTCCACAAAGAATGTTTTGTGTTGTCATCCCACAAGAGGACTGCTGAGCGCATTTCAGGCAGATCAAAGGGTATTTTTCAGTTTTTGCAGGTCTTTGGGATATAACATGGGGAAATGTGAAATGGATTGCAGACACATTTTTTAATTTTGCCTTTACAAACACTTTAATAATGAAGGCTTACAAACAAAACAGGAAAGAGAGAGCTATACAATGAATTCTTAATACTGAATTTGTTTGTTAAAATAAAGCTGGCCGTAGATGGATCGAATTCCAATCCATATATGGCCGTTCCTGCCCAAGAGGAGTCTATCTAATGATTGACTCCTCTCAAACAGGACTGTTGGTCAATTTTCGTTCGATCAGTGCATGCAGCTAATCGTCTGCAGTGCTGATCAGTGTATTCTGACAGCGGAGGAGTCCCGCTGTCCGAATACAATAGTGCAACTGGAAGTTTTTTTTCATTCACCTCGAATGTGCTGGCCTAACAAAAAAAAAATGATCAATGTATGGCCAGCTTTGGGATCATACCTTTAGACTAGAACTACACCTCCTAATGTTACTCTAGTAGAATGTTTAGTTATTGATTACTACAGATTCTAATGAAACAATAATTGAAACAGTGAAAGGGATGGTTTAATGCAATTGGAATTATTTTATTTGCCTGCATGGTAGATTTTATTGGCAAAATAAACTCTTACAAAAAGGTTTCTGCCTTTGTGTGCATTCAGCAAACAACCTTTGGTATGGTAAAGCAATTAAAAAATTATCCATTTAAATCAGTTTTTCTTATATCTTCTCCAGTCTTAAAGTGAACATACTGTATCAGTGACTTCATAAGTCTACACGAATAAATCCCTGCCATGTGACAATATACAGCATCATTATAATTAGAAAATAAGCGTACCGTTAATAATTAAAAAGCAGATCTTAAACTCCAGTCAAGTTACTAAACCAAGGCTCTGAGAACCTCTTGGGAGGATGACGTCATCAGTTTGCTGGAGGCAGGAGAAAACATTTCCTTATCTTCCCTCCCTACTTACTTGCTGAGACTGTAAATTGTAGATTTCTGGAAGCAGTAGGGAGTCAACATGTCTTTATACAGCCAATAATATAAATAATTCTGTACAGATACTAGGATTTAACTGATTTGTCAGCTATGGGTCAGCATCGTAGGCCAGGAGGTAGATGCTAATCCTACATGTTGCCTAAACAAAGATGATACCATCTGTTTAGCGGAGTACTGTAATATCTTTGAGCGGTAATTAATACCTCTAAGTAATAAACTTACACATTACTTAGCAGGCAGGCATGCATGTAACATAAAATAATAAAGCTAAGACTAGGTTCACTTTAAAAAGGACTATCCACTTAGATAGCTATTGATGCAATGAACGTCACCACCCTAGGTAATTGCAAGCTTGTAGAACTTGAATATTTGGAACTGCAATCAGGTAAGATCTTGGAATTTATTATTAGGCTCCATGTGTTTTCTGAAAATAATACATTGTATTAGAAACATACTGTAAAGCTGGACATGCAACAGCAGGGACCAGCCATACTTTGATCCATATATGGGCTAGCTGGTTGTACATAAGTCAATCTATCACTTGACTTGTGTACAACTAGACTGTTGGTTTTTCCCATGCAATCAGTGCAACCAACTATATCCGGCAACACAGAATACAACAGGAGTGATTCCCCCATCCAGTGGTTGACGGAAAAAAAAAATGAATCATGTATTACCTGTCTAAATATTCTGCAATATGACATGGTCAGTTCAGAAAATGGAGTCTGATATTTCATAAAAAAGATTTGAGCATTAACCTCAAGTGTTGGTACAATATTCTTCTGGGTTGCCGAAAGCTAGGTACTTCTTCTAAGATCTTATCAAGTTACCTCTTCTAGATTATCTTAAAACCATAAACCTGTGTCCTCCCTAAGCCCCCGTACACACGGTCGGAAATTCCGACCACAAAATCCGTCGGATTTTATCTGACAGATTTTGTCCCACACTGGTGATGCATACACATGGTCGGACAAAGTTGTCGGAAAACCCAATCATTCTGAACGTGGTGACGTTCATTGCGTATGACGCAACTACGTAGAGGCTAGTAGCCAATAGCTTTGGTCTCGTAATTTTGATCTGAGCATGCATGGCACTTTGTCCGTCGGAATTCTCTACACACGATGGAAAAAGGTCCAAAACTGATTTTTTGTCGGAAAATTTGAGAGCAGGATCTCAAATTTTTTCCGTCGGAAATTCCGACGGCTAAGTCCGGTGGAGCCCACACACGGGCGGATTTTCCGACAACATGGTCTGATCGGACATTTTCCGTCGGAATTTCCGACCGCGTGTACTGGGCATAAGAGTCAATAATGCTTTATTGCTGATAATGCTTTGATAGCATTAAGAGAAACCTTAGCCAACACCTCTTGAGGGACCCCCACTTTGTTATAGGACTGCTGAGGTCATTCCATCAAGTCTCATAACCACCTTTCATTGGACAGGTGAAAAATTGGAGTCCATCCCCTCTACTTTTTTTCTTGTGTTTCTAGATTCTGGCATCCCAGCAGTAGTAGAAACATCATCACAAGACTTCTATTTCAATGTTAAAGTAGAACAGCAGATAGCGTAAGGGAGGGTTATAACCCCTTTCAGGTTGTTGTTTTTTTGCCACCTCTGTCTCATTTGCAAGATTACCCTTTACTTCCTGTCCCATATTGAAGAAACCCCTGGTTGTCACCAGGGTCACCAGAACTAGTGTTCCCATTGGAAGAGTTCCCCTCTCTTCCTGTTCTGCGGATAACCCATCATTTAGTATTTTCTTTCACTTCATTTATTTTCACTATTGATGATAATTGTAAACATGACATATAAAAAGGGTAAATCACCCTAACAGGGGCACAGACAGCATGAGCTATCTGACAGGGGTTGTTATCACTTTCTACTCTACCCAAAACAAAAAATAAATAAAAAAAGCTTTGGCTTTAGTGATACTTCCATTCAAAAATGGTTGGGATGGTGGAGAATAGAGCCATATCCCCTTTCTTACTGTATAAAGCATTGTATTATCCTAACCTAGAATAACGAGGAGAAAAGTGCACTAAATTGTTACCGACTGCTTTACTACACTGCATTGCAGGCAAAACGGTTTCTGAAGCATTTTCTTTCGAGTATCTGGAGTGTGTTATTTTTATTGAGAATTCCAACATAGGTCCATTACAAATAAACTAAAGAAGTCACAGCAACATTATTCTAGATTTGTCAGATTCCATACTGAGCCACTACTCACTGGGAAATATAGCATTGTACAGGTTTGTTATTGATGTGCGGTCCCATTCAGCTTCTGGTGAATCAGCTGTTACTCCCTCTTACCACATCAAGTTAATGTATTTTAGGGGTCACGCTATATGCGAGTCACATCTCAGTGCTCTCTGATTTCGCTAGTTAAAACTTTAATTAGGCAGCCATGGATCTTTAATATATGGCCCCACAAACCTGTCAAAGGAAATCTATTTCTTGGGACTAAAAGAAATCAGTATTGATAAAGCTCATTTGCCCTTATGATTTGCTTGGTCAGCGAAGTTTACCAACAAGTAACAGCGTTAATGTAATTACTAGACCCATTTATGGTTTTTATGTGCAGCATTGTAATTTGCATTTTTGAAATAATCTATATGTAATTAAAACTAGGTTCATGTAAGAAATGCAAAGCAGGGTACATATAGTACAGAATATAAATTATTGTTATGTTTAATAAACATATAAAAGCTAACATAATTCTTGGAGTAAAGATTTAAAAAAAAATCAACATTCACCAGTTAAGATGAATAAGGACATTTTTCTTTGGTTGCGCATAGATGGTAGATCCTGTAGGCAGCTATGATTACTGGTTAGAGAGACTGCTGGGTGGTGTTACCATCTAGGCCGACCATCTCAAATTAGTAAGTTATGCATAGTAAATAATAACCACTTTAAATGCTTGGTAACTCCAGTTTCCCGTGCAGAGATTTAAATTCTTCAATCGTGATTAGTATTTTGGTAAGTTACCTTTTTTTTTTTTTTTTTTTTTTTTAATCAATAAATTTTTATTGAAGATTTTCAAACAATACAGAACAAATATGCAGTGATATGTTGCAATATAATCGTATACATCTAGATGTGGCATAAGTCAGGGAAGATAAACAATTTGAGGCAAACTATGCGATGAGTGGCAAATACATCTTATTCATATGTAGTACTGTGAATTAACCAGGGAGCCGTGCTGCCCGAGCACCCCTAATAGGGTCCTGTTCTGTGCTCGTGCAGAGGCACCCCTTGCTAGAGGCAAAGGCCTCAGTCAATCAATGAGTCCACTTATCTTAGTGAGCCAGTACTGATTTCAGAGAGCAGTGTCCTAGTGAACTTTGTAGGTCCCATTAGGATGGGCTGTCAAAGATGGCAAAGTGATCAGTAAATTTTGAAGTTTTAGTCCAGTCAGTCCATGGACTCCAGTGTTGTGACATACGCTTTTGATTTCCTCTGAGTTTTAGGGTGGTCTCGTATACATGGTGAGTTTGTACTATGTGTAGGACCTCATTAATTGTGGGGGGTTCTGAGTTTTTCCATTTTCTAGTGATGGATAGTCTTGCTGCCAGTAGGATGTGGGTCACAATGGGTTTCAAGTGTGTAGGGTACAGGTCAATGTCTAGGGATAATAGAGCTAGTGATGGATTGCTGGGAAGGGATATGTCGGTTATATCGTGCAGGATATGGAATATATGTGTCCAGAAAGAGGTGAGTTTGGGGCATTCCCAAAGGATATGTATAAGGTCCCCTTTAAGCCCACATTGTCTCCAGCATGTGTGTGTCGTCTTTTTGTCAAATTTGGATATTCTGTCAGGCGTCAAGTACCAACGATAAGTGATCTTGTAAGCTAGTTCCCATAAGGAGGAACAGTGCGTGGCTTTGTAGATAGATTTACATGCCGCCTCCCATTGGTCTGTCGAGTATGTGTGGTTCAGGTCACTCTCCCATTTGAGTAATGGCTTTGTTTTGGTGAATGTGTGTTTGTGGTGAAGGAGGTTGTAGAACATTGAGATGCCTTTGCGGTGGGGAAGCGGTGCTCTGTAGAACATCCACGCTTCTTGGGGAAGTGAGCATGTCCGAAATTTCAGGGATTCTACACAGTGACGAGTGCGGAGGTAAAGGAATATATCGGAGTTAGGTAATTGGAATTCGGTTTGGAGTTCTGGGAAGGTTTTCATCCTACTGCCAATGGTGAGATCTGTGATACTGTTGATGCCGCGTCTCTTCCAAGACCTGAAGGAGGTAAACTCCATCAAGTATTGGAGAGATTCTATCGGGATTTGCATCGTGGCGGGGATTGAGTGTTCAAATGGGGAGTGTGCTATTTTTGACCATGCTTTATATGTTGCTACCATGGTGGGGGAGAAGTGAGGTGGAATTTTTGCTCCTAGTGAGACGGCATGCAGCCAAGCTGGGAGGTTGCCAGTTTGGACCGATGCTGACTCGATTCTACCCCAAATCGTGGGTAGAGGGTTGGGATTGAACCATTCTCTAGTTTGTGTCAGTATTGAGGAAATGAAGTATTCCTGGAAGTCTACATATCCTACGCCCCCTGCACGTCTGTGTTTGGTTAGCTGGTGATGTTTGCATCTGGATTTCTTACCTTGCCAAATGTATGAGGATAAGGTTGATTGTAGCGCTCTGAAGTAGTGTAGCGGTAAGGGAATGGGTACGGTGCGAAAAAAGTAAAGTATTTGTGGTAGGTGGAACATTTTAAAAGCCGCTAGGCGTCCTAACCATGAGAATTCAACAGATGCAAGTTTGGCCAGCTGGTGTTTGATTTTAAGCTTAAGGGGGAGGTAGTTGGCTGGGAATAATTCTTTGGTTGATCTTGTTAGTTGCATACCTAGATACGTAATGCTGGTATCTGCCCAGGCATAGGGAAAATGTTGTTTGATGAGATTGCAGGTGATGTCGGGTATACTGATGTCTAGGATATTCGATTTAGCTTCATTTACCTTGTAATAAGATATGTCGCTGAAAGAAGTGAGAGTCCTTTGAATTTCAGGTAAAGACTGTCCTGGGTGAGTGATCATTAGTATTACGTCATCCGCAAACAAGCTAATTTTATGCTCCATACCTCCTAGTGAGATGCCGGAGATCAGTGAGTTGGATCTGATGGATTCGGCTAAGGGCTCCATGACCATGTTGAATATTAGTGGTGACAGGGGACAACCTTGTCGTGTCCCGTTGGATATGAGAAACGGGGTGGAAAGGGTGTCAGCGGAGTATACTTGTGCGGTGGGGTTGGAGTATAAGGCCATAATTGCGTTGTGTATTGGTCCTATGATACCAAATTTGTGAAGAACTGCAGATAGGTAACCCCAGTGGACCCTATCGAATGCCTTTTCGGCGTCTAAGGAGAGGAGAAGAGACGGGGTTTTGGAGGAGTCAAGGTGGTGTATTATGTTGATCATGCGTCTAGTGGCGTCTGATGCTTGGCGACCTTTGGTGAAACCTGATTGATCGGGGGCTATAAGGGTGGGTAGTATATTTTCGAGTCTATTGGCAATAATTCTAGCGTAAATTTTTATATTGGTGTTGAGGAGTGATATGGGGCGGAAGTTTTTGGGGGATGTTGGTTCTTTGCCTGGTTTAGGTAGTGTTACTATCATGGCGTTGAGCATTTCTTTCGGGAATGTGGCAGATGTTGTTGCGGAGTTAAAAACTTGGCAGAGGGTAGGGGCGAGCTGTTTTTGGAACTGTTTGTAGTATTCCCCTGTGAAGCCATCAGGGCCCGGGGATTTGAGGCTGGGTAGTTTGTTGATCACTGCGCATATTTCTTCTATAGTGAAAGGGTCGTTTAGGGAAGTAAGTTGGGCTTGTGATATAGATGGGAGTTTTTGTTGGTCCAAGAAGGCTAGGATTGCATCGTTTGAGGGTTGTGTGGTAGTTGGGTCGTTTTTGAGATTGTACAGGTCGGCATAATATGTGCTGAATGCGTCTGCAATTTGTTGTGGTTTGAGGAGTTTTTCATTGGAGTGTGGATGATGAATGAAGGGGATTTTGGTTTTGGATCTGAATCCTTTGACTCTCAGGGACATGTTTTTGCCGGCCTTATTGCCTGTTGTGTATGATGTAGCTTTAAGTATTTTGTATGATTTCTCGTATTTTTCTAGGAGGAGGGATCTCAGTTCGTGGCGTAGGGTGAAGATTTTGGCCTGTAGGTCAGGGGAAGGGTGAGTCTTATTTAGGGATTCGGTCGTGGCTATGTCAGATGTCAGGTCGTCAAGTTTCTGGGATCTATTTTTCTTTGCTCTGGCACCCATTTGTAGAAAAATACCTCTTACTACTGCCTTATGGGCGTTCCACACCACCAGCGGGTCAGACACTGAGTCTTGGTTGAGAGAAAAGAAGTTTTCTAAGTTTTGTGTGATGGGGGTTCGATAGCATGGGGTGTTGAGGAGGTAGTTGTTCACTCTCCAGATGTATGTGGCCGATTGGGGGATTTCTCCGGAGATTGTGATGCTGACAGGGGCATGATCTGACCAGGTGGTGGTGTGGATAGTGGATTGTGAAATAGAGTGTAGTAACCTTTTATCTGCTAAAAAGAGGTCAATTCGTGAGTAGGTGTTGTGACGCGGCGAAAGGAAGGTAAAGTCTCTCTCGCTCGCATGACAACACCTCCAAACATCATACAAATCGTTGTTAGTAATAAATTTGTCCAAAGGGGACGCATGGCGTTTATTGCAAGCAGTAGAGTCTAGAGAATAATCTGGCACCAGGTTAAAGTCTCCACATATTAGTAAATGACCCTTCTGCAGTTTGCGTGCTTCACGGAGTGTCTTCCTGAGAAAGGGCATTTGACCCATGTTTGGAGCATATATGGAGACCAAGGTGTATTGGACATTGTTCATAGAGCAGATCAAAATGATGAAGCGACCTTCAGGGTCTATTACACTGTGGTGCAGTTGAAAGGACACGGTATCCTTAATAGCGATCATAACCCCTCTTTGCTTTTTATGGTAAGAGGAGTGGTATATAAGAGGAAAGTGCCTGTTTAAACATTTTGGAGTGGCATCAGCAGCAAAGTGGGTTTCTTGGACGCAGAGGACGTTGCAGTTCTGAGAGAGAGCTGTTTTCCAAAGAGATGCTTGTTTAACTGGGTGATTGAGACCCTTCGCATTGAGAGAGAGAATTGTGATGCCCATATTGGGAGCAATGGTGGTGGGTGCAGGTGTAGAGGTCACTTACAGTTCATCGGTCTACGATCAGGAGACAGATATCTCGGATGTGCTGGATGTGAAGGTGAGCGGACACAGCTGATGAGATCTGCTGGGATGAAGGCTGCTGATTAGGCGGTGGATAGGTGGGTCGTAGCAACAAATTCTTCGGTGATGCTGGACGAGAAGGTTAGTTTAGTGATGAAGAGTTCCGCCCTGGCGGGGCTGTTGAGTTCTGCTAGGACAGAATACAAGTTAGTGCAACAATGGTAATTAGTAAGTGCGATGTATTTGACCACTATCGTGGAAAGAGAACAATTAGCCTTAAAATATAAGAAATGAACTGGAGGGGAGATGGAGAAAAAAAAGAGAAAAAAAAAATTGAAGTTCGATGTCAGTTAGCAATTACTGACAGCTAGGTAGGTCAGTGTAGTGTGCCCCAGTTGGGCGACTGACCAGAGTATGGGGAAAAGTTCGGCAAGCAGGTGACGGTGACCAAGCCCAGACCGGACCGGGCTAGAGGCCTGCCGTAGTTTGCGGGCAGGTGAGTCAGTGCATTTTGTTTTTGGTTTTAGCTTGTTCCGATCCAAAGGAGAAGGGGTTCAGCTTATCATGAGGTTGCTGTAGGTTATGAGGGGGTTCGGGTATAATACCCCAGGAGTGCAGCAATTTCATTCCACCCTCCAGTGTGGAGATGGAATGAGGGATTCCGTTGTGGGTGACCAGGATTGTAGCTGGATGACGCCATTTGTACACTATTTTGTGGTTGTTGAGTGCTTTGGTGATTGTTTTGAGTTGCCTCCGCATTTGGAGGGTGTATTGGGATAAGTCGGCGTATAGTTGAATATCTGAGTAAGGCGGTGGTAGCGGCGATAATTCTCTGGCCTTTTGAAGAATTTGCTCTTTGGCCTGGTAAAAGTGCACCCTCAGAAGTACATCTCTGGGTATATCTGCTTCCAAATGGCGGGGTTTTGGTAGACAGTGGATCCTATCTATGGTAAGCTCAATTGGAGATAAGTCAGGGAGCATGCTGGAGAACATGGTGCTGGCGTATCCGTGGAGCTCTTTGGGCTGTACAGATTCAGGGACCCCCCTAATTTTTATATTATTGCGCCTGGAGCGGTCCTCGAGGTCCGCGAGCTTTGCCTTGACCCAGAGAGTGTCCTCTTTTTGCTCAGTATAGGCATCTACAAGATCGTTAATGGTATCTGTGCAATCCTCCATTTTGTGTTCCATAAACATTACTCTGTTATCAACGTGTTCCAGTTCTAGAGAAAATTGATTGATCAGGGTAGTAAAGTTAGACATGAGGGAGGATTGCAGGGACAGGAGCATGTCCTTCATGGTGGTGTCTAATACTGGTTGGCCCGTGGTGGGGAACTGTGCAATGGATGACTGCAATGATGTGATGGTAGACATGTCAGGTAATGCTGTACTCACTGCGCCTGAGGCCTGCTGCTGCATATCCAGCTTCATCCTGGATTTCGCTGGGCTGTGCACTTCATGGGTTGTCGGGGATAAGGCCGGGGATGCAGATGAGCCCATCTCAGGGTTTATTAGGAGCGGATGGTGCCCGGATCCATTCTGGTATCTTAGGGCCTGAAGCGCTGTGCCGCGGTCGGCGCCATCTTGGGCCTTGCTGTTTGAACGGCGTGGCTGGAAGGAGAAGGATTCCAGCCGCTTCGGTCCCTTCTCCTGGTTCCGTTTGCGGGACATTGTTGTCGGCGGGTTGCGGGGAATCTCCGGTGAGTGTGTGGAGCCGGGTGATGTCGTTGTGTGGCCCGATCGTCGCTTCCCGGCCGGTCTGGATGGCGGAGCTCACTGCTCAAGCGTCCATTCAAGTCCGCGCGCAAGCCACGCCCGTAAGTTACCTTTTGAAAGCTTATGAGTAAAGAGAAACAAAGCAATTTGACACAGTTTTGGATTTGTTGCAAATTGACACTTTATCGAACTTCAAAGAGTCATACAATCCATGAATTACATTTGCCTTGATCCTTGAACTTTGTGAACCTCAACAGCTGAGACAGATCTGCTTGCAAATATTCAGTCATAACAAATATATAATATATCAAATATTGACAAATTGCTAATTTTTCTGATTTACTAATTGGCACTTACAAGTTATACAGTAATAAGTTACTAATAATGTTAGCAAATGTGATGTCAGTTTCCAGTTGTGAAAAGCACATCTACAGGTGTCTCTAATGCCTGCCTCAATCTTGGTATGATGGCATGATCTCTTAATGCCTGGTACACACGGGCTGAATATCGGCTGGTATCGACTGGTTCAACAGAAATTGGCCAATATTTGGCCTGTGTGTACGCCAGTCTGTCTGACAGAAGTTGGCCGAACAGCTGGCTTCTGTAGAACGGGCATGCTGAAATCCAGCATCCGATTGCCATCTGATCTCCTCCCAAGCTCCTCAGTTTTTTTTTCCGTTCAGCCCACTGGGTTGATAGTGTTTATCGGGCATTACACTGTAGGTAAACAAGCACAGCAGCTGCCTAGTTTCAGCAGTTTGTGAACTCCTATGTTTACATGAGTGCACTGCAACATAAAAAAAGCATCAGTTATGGCTCTCTTTGCATTAAAAACTGGATCAAACAGGCATGTGGGGCAGAAGACTTACCTCTTTGTGCCTTTGGGGCATTGAGTGATTCTTAACTAAAGCTAGTCATACACAATTGGCATTTGGTTTGTTTGATTTACGAATGGTTAATGGTGAAAGATCAACAATCTTTTTTTCCAATATGGTGAGAAAAAGGCGAAGGATGGAAACTTTCCTTGTTTCTTAACAGAACAAGCTAAATTCCAATGGGCAATGTTCTAATTGTGTGATATGCACATTTTCCTATACAGTATATGTAATTCTATGGCATTGATATGATGCTAATGCTGCTGTCTGATGCGCATAAAGAGCGCAGGTTTAATTTTTCTAAAATGTACTTACAGGATGGCAGATGTGCCAATGGGCTTGTTGGAAATAGACAGAAGTCGTGGAAGCCATGTCAGATAGTTCAGGAACTCAGAGGAATGTGATTTGTTGGCGTTGCAGCATATGACATATGAAGTATACACCTGTGTCATGTTTTCTTCCCTCTGTAACTGCCAAAGCCTTGTTTGAATTTGACAAAAAGGGCTTTGTGCTAAGTGTAATGAACAATTCTGTTTGCTGATATGAATGAGGTCAGGCTATAGATTGCTGTAATAATCTAGCATAATAGGACAAGCCTTCAGTGACTTTCTAGTTTCTTAGAAAGCTAACAATCCACCTGGGAGGAAATCTCTGTTTTTCTTTCCTAATGTGTCAGGACATATTTTCACAAGGATTCTGCTATACCATGGTGTAAAATGGAATTAATTTTGACAAAGAACTGAGAACATATTATCTTGACAGTTGCATCAGAGGAAATCTCGGCAAGTTGTAACCATTCTGTCCTGCTAAGCAGTTCTGATGGCATCTGCAGAACATGCTGATCACAATATCAATTATCTTCCAGCAATGGCTTTAGTGTACATATAGATTTTTTTTTTTAATACCATGGTAACTTTGTATACCATGTATACCTCAGGTGTTATTGCCAGCTATGGTATCCTCTTTTTGTTAAATATATGTATATTTTCTGTGTAACATGGATGCAGCTATAAAACAGATTGCAGGTAAGCACCAGATAAAAGAAGAATACCCTTCATACTCCGAACCAGGACTGGTCGAGCGTACTGCACACACTTCTGTACACTGGGAAACTTCTAAAGGCTCTTCTAAAAGACCCCAAGGTGAAAAAAAATGTGCCTGCTGAGACTTGCTGTAGAGCATTCACCCAGGGTAAATAAACATTTGAGAACATCAGCAGCAATCAGAAAATTATTACAGATTCTACAAAATTCTACAGATTAGGAGCCTGATCACGCATGCCTGCATGCTCAAATGATCCATTTTAGCATGCAGGCTGGTGTCCATTTTAGGCTGACTTTGGGGAGTGGTGCCTGTTGACTTTTTGTTTTTAATTTATTGAAAAATGGCATTTCATTCATGTCTATCTACAACAGCGGGGGTATAGTACCTGGTGTTAACATCAGGCCAGCTCCATTGTATTACAGAAGATGCAGCACTTTACATATACATTGTACATTCACATCAGTACCTGCCCTCAAGGAGCTTACAATGTAAGGTCTCTAACTCACATTTATACACATACTAGGGCCAATTTACCTACCGGCATATCTTTGGAGTGTGGGAGGAAACCGGAGTACCTGGAAAAAACCCATGCAGGCATAGGGAGATCTCCAGGCAGGTAGTGCTATGGTTGGGATTCGAACCAACGACCCTAGTGTTGCTAGATTGGAGTGTTAACCAATTAGCCACTGTGCTGCCCATGTCTTCTTTTCTTTTTATTGCACTGCCTTCCATGTCATACTAACATTGTGGTGTACACAGGACATGTGTGGTGACTGATATTAATCTGGAGCAGAAAAACGCCAGTCAATAGGGAGTCTGTTTAAAAAACATTGGTTGGACGAATGTGACAACCATTTGTCCAAGCTGGACACATTTTCCCTGGATTTATAACAATACTATGACTTCCTAGGATTATCAGTCTGTAAAATGCAGGATATATTTTTCTGAAATACTTCAATCAGAATATGTACCACATTTTGGCCACTAGATGGAGCTGAAAATCATAGGAAGTCATAGTATTAAAAAGAATTGTGCAGCCTGGATGAATGCCTATGACGTTTGTCCAATGAATGTATAAATAGACCTCATTCCAGATAGCAAGCAATGCAGGTGCTTCAAGTTTGAAAACAACTTGCTATTGCTAGACTTGCCAGGCTTTACAAGTTTGTTGCACAATAGCAGCAAGTCCACATTGCATGACTCCAGATCAAATTTCTTTGCAAACATTCTGCAAGTCTGCTGCAGGTTCTGATTCAGTTATGTTATGCAATAGTCCTCCCACCACAGGGGTCACTGTGGCTGAATTTGCATGCTGTAAACTTGCAGAGCTCTTGCTGTAGACTCACCTCTGCAGCATTGCTCTTGTTAGAGACTTGCCATGCAAATTGGAAAAGTCTCAACTAGAACTTGTGTTTTAATTGCTCTGCAAGTGTACAACTTGCCAGTGAAAATGTGCAGCAAGTTAACAGACTTACAATTCAACACTGCCACAAATTTGTGGCAAGTTATCCTTGCTATCTGGGATAGTGTGTACGAGTCTTAATGGACATCAGTGTTTAATAGATATCCATGTGCTGCCATTGTTGACCTCCCCTTTTAAAATAATAATCTCTTAATCTCCTTGAGTGGTTTCAATACTTGATGTCACTGAACCACAGCAAATATGCAAAAGAAAAGCTCCAGCTTCATTGAACACATGCTTCTTTCCAAATCTAGTGTTGTAAGAAGGTCAGCAGGACAACTTGTTCACGAAAATGGGTCAAACACACTCCTAGCTTGATAATTGGACAATGAAGTAACAGCAACATACTGTGATTATACACCACTGTGGTCTCTCCTTCTTTAAGTATGTTCACTGCTAGCACATGTGTGTACAGCAGAGTCTGATTGGCTCTTAATGTTGGTCCTCTGTCTCTGCCGCTGTGCAAGTGATAACAGGAAGTTTAACCAAGACCAATGCAAGTATTTACACTTGTTGCATTTCACATATATTTAGGGCCCATTTACACAGGTCTGTTGCGTTGCAGTGTATTACCCTCCACATATGTGGTATTTCTTGTTGCAGTACCTCTGTCCATTTTTATGGTCTGTCAGTGCAGCACAACACAAGTTTAAATAGATCTGCAACATTTTTTTTTCAAAGAATTGCAAAAAAACACACAGGTGGCTCTTAGCTGTGCTTTGTGGTGCTCTAAAACTCAGGTGTGGTGTTGTCCCCTCCCAGTAGCAGAAGTTTACTAACACAATGATGTACAGACAACTGCTGTCTATGTCTTTGGGACTCTTGATGGAGCTTGTGATTGGAAGGTGAACTTTTGCTACTGGGAATTTAGTATGGCAGCGCCAATACTCACTGCAGTACTTGCCCTGGTTGGCCGCAATACTGTTTGAAGTGCACCATTAATTAGCATTTTTGGTGTTGTACACTGACTAGGTGCGTTGGGTTGCCATTCGAAATTAAGGACACCGTACTTAGTTACCGTATATGCAATATTATTGGATTAGAGCCTATATGATATATTCATTCTAATTTATAGTAAAGATTTGCACGCTGCTTGTATTCCATTCTGGTAGTTTGCAATATCTATATAAAAGCTGTCTTTCTGGAAGCACTGATGCATAATACCCATGGCAAAATGAAATAATCTATTGCCCATAGCTAATAGTCAAGTTCTCACATTTTTAGTTAAAGGTACAAATTAATACGAACATTTGATTTCTTTCTGCTGACAATCCTATGCTTACTTTCATGCAGTTTTACTGATGAAATCCTTCACTGCCAACTGATTGCTGTGGACTACTGTCTCTGGAAAATAAGAGCAGCATATAGTGGTCTCCATAAACATATTCATTTATTCTAATATATTAAAGCACAGCATTATACAGGCAGCTCTAATCCTACACAGACAAATACGCCCAGCTGTTTCCATCTAGCTTTTGCTTCTGTGATAGCCTAATACTGTAGGTAATTCTATATATTAGGATTAATGTGTTTCTAGAGCTGAATTAAAGGCAGTGTATGGAAAGTATGTGTGGGAGGAAGGACAAGTAGTGGGTCTTTTGTCTAGGCTTTGTGCTGTACTCGCTGCTAAACCTACCTTTTGTAGTCCTGGTGCGTTGCCTCTCTACAGTCGCAATCAATCAGGCTTTATTTATACATAGCGGCATAAGATCTCTGCAAAACTGAAGTTCATAATGTGCATGAAAACATGAAAAAAATGATTTTATATATATATATATATAGCATACATTATGTGTGTAGATAATGGGGTTGATTTACTAATACTGAAGAGTGCAAAATCTGGTGCAGCTCTACATAAAAACCAATCTGCTTGCAGGTTTTTTTTTGTCAAAGCATAATTGAACAAGCTGAAGTTAGAAGTTGATTTACTACAATGCACAGCTGCATCAGATTTTACACTCTGCCGGTTTAGTAAATCAACACCAATGCAGTCATTCCATTAAAGCAAACCTTCACCTGAATCCTAAAAAATAACGGCGTTTAAAAGAATACATATATATATTTTTATTTTATTTTATTTTTTTTGCAGGCTGTTGCCTCCTTGTTTAGCTTTATTTTTTAATCTCAATTATTTTTCCCTTCGCTTTCTGGTATTTATTTATTTTTGCTCTCCAATGAGGCACAGAAAGCACATGCGTATTTAGGACTCTGCAGGAAATCCTATTTCTGTAAATGTTGCCATACACTCCCCAAGATCCCACAGTATAAAGATGACATCTCCCTGGAAGGCACTGGTGACATAGCCTTCCCAGGGGGCATCTGTGAGGCTTTGGCTTTGTGCCCAGTGTCTCAATCGACCAGGAAGTGAAAATAACTTGTATTAAAGTAAATATATATATAATAATTATTTTATTTACAAAATTTGTTTCAGATCTTTTTGGGAGCTGCATGCACCAGGGATTTTTAGTGTAGATGGGAAAAGGTCCGCTTTAATGTTGGATAAGATATATTTTAATTTGAATCACATAATACCACCTGTCTCTTACAGACCTCAAATACCATAACATGGCTGCTGTTGTTCTTACTAATTAGCATGGTGCTTGCCAGCAGGATACCATTGCAGCTTTACTGCCAAAGACCTTGCTACTTTTTATCCCCTATTTAGCTTATTTAGCCTACTTGGTTTCTGCATTAACTGTTTTTTGCTCATAAGTATTGCACTATCCAACCAGAGCTTCGGAAAGAAGGAACATAGTACCAGACTAAAGTGTGTCATGCAGAAACCTTCTCCTGTCTTTTTCAGGTTTCAAGTGTTTATTTTTAAGCAGATTGGGCAAAATACCATCTTTCAATAAAGCTCATAATCCTATTAAAGAAAAAAAAAGCAACAGTAATAAAAAATATTTGTTGGTTTATTCAGAACAAAAAGTCTATAGAGAGAAAGCAAGCTATAGGACTATAGGCAAGCTAGCTGAAAGAATCTTAAAGTAGGCCAGATGGCAACATTGGGTCCACCTCAGTCAAACAAATGGATAATATGGAGGTAGGGCAGGGGTGTGAAAGGCAGATGTGTACCTGTAAGCTGTTGAGTCTAAGAACCCAAAACAGCTCTGCACTGTGGGCCACAGGACATAGAAATAGAGCACTTTTGGAACTACTTTTTACTATTGACAGACATGTTTTTGCAGCCTTTCCTACCCTGTGTGTTTAAAATTAACCACATTAGGTCCATTTTGATCAAGACCTGAAGTCTGAATGTTTAAAGTAGTTGGAAATACTCACATATACCCAGTGAAGTGAACAGCCTCAGGAGATAAACAAAGATTAAACAAAACTCCCTACATAGGTTTTATTAGTTTATCTGCAGTCTTCCCCTCTCTATACCCTTTCAAAAGATCATGTTAAAAATCGTTTTCCATCTGTCAGCAGCACAGAGAATACGGCGGGTGATCAAGGGGTTAAATGTGTTACATAGGGAGTGATTCTAACGGTGGGGGGGTTGGACTGACTAGGGAAGGAGAATGATCGGTGTTCCTATATACTAGAACACACAATCTGTCTCCTCTCTCCTGACAGGACATGGATCTGTGTGTTTACACACACAGATCCATGTTCCTGCTCTGTGACAAGCAATCGCGGGTGCCCAGCAGCCGCACACGCATCGGCTCCTGAGTGACGCGGCGGCGCGCGCGCCCCCTGCTACGCCGAGGAGCCGGATGGCAGAGGAACTCTGCGGGCGTCATATTACAATAGCTAGGATGGGAAGTGGTTTATGTAGAATCTGGGTTTGCAAAGGCATTTAGTGCGTACAAATTGCTTTAAATTCTTTATGGCTAGTGTCTTCTATTTGATGTGAAGCTCTACCTACTTTTTATTGTAAAGTAATATACTTTATATAACAAAATTCAATTGTGGTCTGTATTAACTTAAAAAAGACAAGACAGTTGCACACCAATGACATTTTCAACATCAAAGCTTTATTCCAGAAAAAAACTTGGCCTTGGTCCCTGCCCAGAGACCTACCAAAAATGTTATGCCCTAAAACCCAAATAAGAATGGGATTTTTTGTAACAGTTACAGTAGCTTGAGAGTAACCTTTTTTGGTAGCTCTCACATTTGCAGAACCTTGAAACCAATCTATTGCAAATTAGATGATTGCCAGCAAAAGGTTAATCACAAGCTTCTGAGCGATTAAAAAAAACCCTTATGTAACTTAGGTCTGGTGTGTACACAGGCCTCTTATGCTTCCTGGTAAATGAACAGCTGTTTCTAATGAACAACAATTGTTCTTTGTAAGGTAAGTAGCTCTTTTATTGGTTTGGTTAAGGCATTATTCTGCACACAGATGACAGCTTTATTTACTTGCCTATACAAACTGCACACAGCATGAATTAAATGAGAGACACAGTAAGATGCATGAAGGAGGAATTATTTGAGAGGTTTTTTGTATTTATTGTTTTTTCAATGCAGAGTTGCAGAAGCCTCTAAAAATGTATCACACTGTCAACTTGTAGTCAATAACGTGTGAACAGGGAGCAGTGCTGACTTAAGGCAATAAGTCTTATGCTGCAGATGCTTCCTCTGGCTTTCCAGCTTAGAAGACAAAATTGATGGTAGACCTTTTTTTCTTATAGCCACAGGTGTAGAGAATACAACATGAGCTTTATCCTGTCAGAAGCTCTGAACCCCAAGCCATGGAATTCATTTTATGAAAAGTCATGTCTGTCGGCCACCTCTTACACAGCTCTAGGCTTGAGCTCATACTGGGAGGACAGCTGGGCAATAGCATACTGAATTTTTAGAGAAGAAATGTTCAAGTGTAGATGAATAGAATACTGTGTAATGGTGATGTCTACTATGCTCTAAACAATACAGTGCTTCAGCAATGCTTTATAAAGTGTTTTTTCCCTGTATACAACACCCACAAAACATTAACACTTAAAACACATCAGAGAGGCTATCTCATTAAAAAAATTGAGATTTAGACCTATATCGTCTGGCATCCAATCATGTTTAACTACATGCCTTGGGAAATTAAATTGGGAATCTGATAGAATAAAGTTCACAGCACTAGTAATGCCACATGTACACACAACGGACTTTTCGACGGACTAGGTCCGGCGGACCGGAATCCGTCAGACAATTCGATCGTGTGTGGGCTCCAGTGGACTTTTTTTTCCCAAAAGTCAGACGGACCTATAAATAAAACATGTTTCAAATCTTTCCGACGGACTTGAGTCTGGTCGAAAAATCCGCTCGTCTGTGTGCTAGTCCAACAGGCGAAAACCGACGCTAGGGCAGCTATTGGCTACTGGCTATGAACTTCCTTATTCTAGTCTGGTCGTACATCATCACATTTGAATCTGTCGGACTTTTGAAGTGATATTGTGTGGGCAAGTCCGTTCGTTTAAAAGTCCTAGTCCGCCGAAAAGTCAGATCGTGTGTATGCGGTATTAGTGGTTAAAAATGACCATCACAATGAGTCTAGTATGAAATTTTCACTTTTAAAGGTCAGTCATTGGTTGTTCTCTCCTGTCCCAAAGCACTTTTGCCATTCTTGTTGACTTTCATAATCCAATGAAGTATCATAGACTTTCCATTCCAAACAATTCACTTGTTGCTGGTAGGCTATGTTACTGCTTTCCATGTAGCCATGGGACTTTTGCACTAAGCTCCATATACCTTTTACTAGGCCTATTTTTCAAAAACTGAAATAAGATGTGTCATTGACTTTTTCAACATTTTCTCTTAGAACGATATAGAACTGTGCATGATAATATGTGACGTTCAGCACCTTAAATATGGGGCTTAGTACAAAGGTTCCAAAGGCATTCTGAAAGCACCTGTTTTAACTTACCTTAAATAAATCATTATAACATCTAGTTGGTTTATTCCATGAACACACTTTTAGGTCTCTGTAGCATAAAGTATAATTTGTGGGTTAAGGAAATGTCAAAATAGTTGCATAACTGCATTATTATAGGCTAAGGGTTCCTACCAGTAAGCCTTGATCATTTTCTCCTTTTCCAGACTTTCCATACAGCGCAGGCTTTTTTATTGGTGTATTTGTTAATCAGAATGTGTGTGCTTTATGATACTTTTTTCAAACACCACAACTGATTTACTGGTAATAAAATGAGCCTTTTCTTGGCGAGTTTAAAATTCTCAGTCATTTAATTTAATAGCACAGATGGTCAGGCAGTAGGCAAAAGCCAATTTCATTCTGTTGGACAAGGAAGGAGGAGAGGCATATATACTATTACGGCTATACTTCTAGTGACAGGAGCATGGCTGTAACAAAGGAATAAAAACCAATGTTCTCAAAAAGAACTTCACTAACTTACTGCCTTCCTGTTATTGGATCTTGGCTAACGTCCCCTACTAGAGGATCATAAAAGCAGCTGTGCCCTTTTTCTTTCCTTTTATTTAGGAAAGTTCAAAATGGCATAAAAATCTAGGCATCTAAGATAGAATGAGACAAAATGGTTTGAAATTATATATTTTTTCACATTCTCAAACATTGTGGGAATTGCTCACATTCTTAAACATTCTAACAAATTGTTTGCTAATTTTTTAACTTCCTTTTCGTTAATAAATTTTTTGTAATGAATTGGGTACAATTGTAAATCATTTTTACAAATCTGCATTTTTTTATAGTATTCCAAAATTAAATATCATTCCTATCTATGATTATAGATAGTGAGGCTAGCATCAAACACATGCATCAAATTGAAGTACAATGCTTTTTTCCAGAGAAAATTACAGTGTGCTGCTTACCGTCTTTTTACCTTTGTTCCCGTTTTCTGCTCTTGTTTGTTTTACCGTTTCCCTAAGTGTCTTTAAGGTGGAATATTTAGAGCACATTTCTGCCCCCCTTTATGGCTCATTTTAAATGTCACCAGATAATTAAATAGGTTGAAAATGGCCTTCAAACTAGCATAAACTAACTATTATGTACTTGAAGAATGTCACTGTGAAATGAGTGTTCCTTTGGTGCTAATCTTGGATAAAATCACTGTAGCGTTGAGGCCTAGGGTGTCGTTCAATCTGTGCTCAGTGGCCTACTTTTTGGACACTGTAAAATGTGCAAGGCATAACATACTTTTATTTAGGTTCGTTGCCAATATTTCTTTTTCTATTTAACACTGTTTTGACAGTAATTGTAGAAAAGAGAGCAATAACTATCAGTATATTAGTCTATCGCTGAATCAAATTTACTTCCATTATGTAATAATCTGCACACAACATGTATCTGAATGCTAGGCAAATAATACTTATTTACAAGACCGACTGCTTCTGGCTCATCCTTGCTTCCGAGCATGCGTGTTTGTACTTTTGGACTTGTGTACACACACTCGGAAACTCTGACAACAGACATTTGTTTGCGGAAAATTTTAAAACCTGCTATCCAACACTTGTTCGTGGAAAATCTGACAACAATCGTCCAATGGAGCATACAAACGGTCGGATTTTCCGCCAACAGCCTGTCATCACACATTTCCCGTCAGAAAATCTGATCGTTTGTATGAGGATTAAGAATTAGCTCATTGTTTTGAGGCAGGCTGGATGTATTTAGCTGATTTAAACTGGAAGTTCATTTGAGCTTTAAATTAGGCATTTAAATTTTCTATTATCTATTTACACACAAAAAGAGCAATAATTGGATTCTGTAGATCATGTAGCAAAGTCCCAGGCCACATTTGTTTTTAAGTCCTGATTTTAAAGCTGAGTTCCATCCAAAAGGGGAAGCTCTGCTTGTTTGCCTCCTCCTCCTCTGCTGCCACATTTGGCACCTTTCGGCAGGAAACGGGTACCTGGTTTTGACAGGTACCTGCTCCCACTTCCTGCTGATCTCGGCATGACGAACACAGTCAGACGTTCGGCCCCCCTCCTCTGCAATAGGGAACCGGCTGTGAAGCCTCAAGGCTTCACTGCTGGTTTCCCTTAGCCAAGATGGCAGAAGAAGCTCCCGAGAGCCAATTGAAAAATTGGTTCGGGTGAAGATTAGTATTAAAAGTCATCAGCTACAGTATTTATAGCTGCTGACTTTTATTTTTTTCTGAAGAAGCCTGGAGCTTTAAAGAACCCAGCACACACATGTAGACTGTCACATTATAAAAAAAAAATGTTAAATTTTTCCCTTCCCAAAATAGCTTTCCTGTGTATCAAGCCACAGTGAGGACATTGTCCATTATCATTGCAATACATCTTATTTGATGCCTGTTGACTTATATCATAACTATTATTCTTTTATTAAAAAGGCTCTTATGCTGATAAACCTATTATAGACCTGAGCACAAAGAACTCTGAACTCTGATATTTATCCAGTAGTTTCCTCTTGACAACAGGACAATGTAAAGTCTTTGTCTAGGATGATGTTTATTATGTCATACTGATGTACTGTAACCTGTTTCTTGAAGCAGTGCTGTCGCTAACAAAACTGTGTCACGTGAACGCTACGGGACATGTCTAATGAACATAGCCTGTAGCTGCAGACTTAAATTATTAAGCATAGAGAAGTGCAGTTTATAAGTGAAAAAAGCTTTCATACGCATGCAAAGAATGATGTTTTAGCACTACCTGTGAACAGAGGTGAGCATGCAGCAGCTGCAGTTAAAATGATAATGACTGAAAGGAAGCAATGGGTATTCCAATTCCTATTTCCTGCTTGATTATGTAATGCTTCCTGACTATAGAAATTCAGTAGAGGATCATTATTATTATACTACAGTAGTAGTGTAGGGGCTGATGGACGGGACCATTGAGTGTGGTGGGAGGGCAGACATTCAACACTCCCAAATGCCTTGAATGCTGAAGACTTTATTGGAGCTTGTACTGAGAGTAAAGTTGGGACTTACCATCCATCTAAGAGGCAAGTATTTAGTGTATTCTCTTGCAGGTACAAAGCTTTGCATTTTTTTTACTGCTTCGGTTATGAAAAAAATGCATAGATGTAGTTTTTCCTCAAAGTCTTGGGACGCATGCCTTTACACGCATATGAACTTTAATGGCATCCCAGTCTTAGTCCGTAGGATTCAATATTGCATTGGCCCCTTTGCAGCTATAACAGCTTCAACTCTTCTGAGAAGGCTGTCCACAAGGTTTAGGTGTGTGTCTATGGCAGTGTTTGACCATTCTTCCATTAGCGCAATTGTGAGGTCAGGCACTGATATTGGACAAGAAGGCCTGGCTCGCAGTCTCTGCTCTAAGTCATCCCAAAGGTGTTCTATTGGGTTGAGGTTAGGACTCTGCACAGGCCAGTCAAGTTCCTTCAACCCAAACTCGCTCATCCATGTCTTTATGGAGCTTGCTTTGTTTCACTGGTCCAAATCATTTGGTGGAGGGGAGATTATGTTGTGGTGTTATTTTTCAGGGGTTGGGCTTGGCCCCTTAGTTCCGGTGAAGGGAACTCTTAAAGCATCAGCATACCAAGACATTTTTGACAACGTTGTGGGAACAGTTTGGGGATGGCCCCTTCCTGTTCCAACACGATTGCACACCAGTGCACAAAGCAAGGTCCATAAAGACATGGATGAGTAAGTTTGGGGTGGAGGAACTTGACTGGCCTGCGCATAGTGCTGACCTCAACCCAATAACCCATCAACACCTTTCGGATGAATTAGAGCCTATGAGCCAGATCAGTGCTTGACCTCACAAATGCGCTTCTGGAAGAATGGTCAAACATTCCCATAGACACACTCCTAATCCTTGTGGACAGCCTTCCCAGAAGAGTTGAAGCTGCTATAGCTGCAAAGGGTGGGCCAGCTCAATATTGAACCCTACGGACTGAGACTGGGGTGCCATTAAAGTTCAAGTGTGTGTAAAAGCAGTACCAATACTTTTGCCAATATAGTGTATATACAGTATGTTTATATATATTGTCAGGGGCTAGCTCAAGGGGGATCACCTTCCCTGGGAAAAAGGTTGTCCACACGGCAGGTTTCTTAAAATCTGACTTGCAGCCAAGTTTATTTTTAAAGGTTGCATAAAAATAACATAAACAAAAACAGAAAATAAATCCTTGCCATCCAAGCATTAACTGAACATTTGCAGGTCCCTACCTCACGGGTGCAGGGCTTCTCCCAGTCACCCAAAAAACAATGATCATGCAAACCTTTTCCCTTACAAAGCAGAGTTCCCATAAGCAGCTCTCTTAGGTATTTGGCTTCCTGAGTCCCAGGTGCGGTCCACTTGTGTCCACCAACAGGTGGTATCAAGAGAAACTCTTTGCTCCACTCCTGCTTTATTTATACCACCTGTTGGTGGACACAAGTGGACCGCAAAATCTGGTCCGGAACAAAACCTGCCAAGGTGGTTGGTAAAACCCAGACTGAATTCTACCTTAGATCTCAGCAAATGAACGCGAGCTGAAATATTACGTCCATCAATTACCCCGCCCTTCATAATGTTACTATATATATATATATATATATATATATATATATATATATATATATATATATATATTTTTTTTTTACCACTTTCCTTTCATTCTTAATATTATGCTTTCCTAAATTTAAAGGGTAACTTCAATTTTGTGGGGAAAAAACTGCAAATAAAAAAATAATATAGCGTATACAATTGCGACACAAGTCATATTGTAATTGAACGTTATTAAAAAAGTTACTTTCCTTTTCAATCTGCAGCTCTAATTTTCTGTAAAATGCAATGCAATATGGCAAACTGGAGGAGTTCTGCACACAGCTGGTGTACAGAACGCCCCCCAGAAATGTAATTTCCTGCTTGTTTGATTGACTTACTGATTTTTCTAGAAGTCTGCTTCTAGATACAAATCTGATTTTCGGCATCCCCTGCAGCAAATGTCATTTTTGGTGAGATACTCCCAAAAGGGATGCAGACCCTGCAACTTTCCTCCTTATAACCCTGTAAGTGCAGCAGCTAATTGACAACTGAGAAATCACTTCCATTCACAATCATTTTGCAAATGGACACAGACAAGGAGCTTTTTCTTCAGAATAACAAAAGGTAGAAATCTGTAACAAGGTTTGTTTAAATCCTTGCAATGTACATAGATCACCCAGAGTGGAAGGTTTTTTTATTAACAAAAGTGGAGTTACTCTTTAAAACTATTTATACACATTTGTTTCTGAATGACTAGTTGCTTCTAACATTCTCTTTTGAAATGTATGAGGTAAGTGTTACATTTTAAATGCAAATGATCCATTTACATATTCAAGGTGTTCTGGGATATTATATAATCAAGATGTTCATTTGTACTATTTTAATAGGCAGCAAAAAAAATGCAGGCAAACATACTAAAGTATTTATATTATCATTAAATATATATTCTTTTTTAAACTGGAATAAGAAAATAATTGTTGATACAAGAACCATATATTTTATCCTGATAGGTATTATTAGAGAGGTATTCAATCTGTACTGTAGAAAAAAATAACATTGTTCCTCGTACACACAATCAGATTATCGGATAATAAAAATCGCTTTTCGGATTGATCGTTTGATAATCTAATCATTAGTACACAGCTTTCGACAGCCGATCACGACAGTCCGTCCAACAAAATCCGAAGGGACAAACACGAAAACTTTGCTGGGACAATAGCCCATTGTATGACAATCGTTTAATCAGTACAGTACGCGTCCGCTAAAAAATGATAGACGAACACCACGCATGATCGGAAACATGAAAATAACCCGGAAGGAGATGGGAGAATGTAAACAATGTGCGTACCGCGAAAATGCCCTAACATACAACAGAAACAGAAACTCGCCTGTAGCCGAATTACAATATTCCTCAGCAATCAATGATCAGATAATATTATTGTTGTTAATTATTATTATTAATTATTTATCAGCACGCTCCATGAAAATATCATATATTTATATTAATTATATAATGTTTTGATTGCACTTTAATAAATTCTGCTGTATGTCAAGAAATCCAATTATGTCATTTTTACCAAAAACATAATTTCCGATACGTAGCTGCGCACACCGGAAGGTTTTTCCAGAATCGTACAAGAAAAATCTTACTTTTTGTAGAGCGCATACGTCGTACAATAATCTGATTGTGTGTACGAGGCATAAGACATAACATTTACAATAAAAAATGTATTTAAATTACTTATATGTGTTCCACAGTACTAACAATAATTCCATTTTTTTTTATATTGAAGACGCAAATAAACAAGTACAGTTCCCATCTCCACAGACTTTTCCTACAGCTCAGAGTCACCATGCCCCTGTAATAACGGCTATGAATTTAAAGTCTTCTGTCGCATACACACGATCTGAATTTCCGACAACAAATGTTCGATGGGAGCTTGTTGTTGGAAATTCCGACCGCGTGTAAGCTCCATCGAACATTTTTTGTCGGAATTTCCGACAACAAAAATTTGAGAGCTGGTTCTCAAATTTTCCGACAACAAAATCCGTTGTCGGAAATTCCAATCGTGTGTACACAATTCCGACGCACAAAATTCCATGCTCGGAATCAAGCAGAAGAGCCGCACTGGCTATTGAACTTAATTTTTCTCGGCTCGTCGTACGTGTTGTACGTCACCGCATTCTTGACGTTCAGAATTTCGGACAACATTTGTGTGACCGTGTGTATGCAAGAAAAGTTTGAGCCAAAATCCGTCGGAAATAAATCCAGGATTTTGTTGTCAGAATGTCCGATCGTGTGTACGCGGCATTCATCTGTTAGCCGCGTGATTTAATTACTTCTTCGCTTGTATTATAACTGTTTATACATTTCATCTGAATGCTAAAATGTTGTAATGATAGAAGAGTTTTGAAGGTCAAGCGACACAGAAAATGTCAGCCTCAAGTCAGTTACAATACTGTAGGCTTCTTTAGGCTATCCAAAGAAAATAGTTTTTGACCTATATGAAAGGGAGATTAGCAAAGCAACAGCATTAAATATATATTTTTTAAATCAAGTTTGGCTCATAAATATGTAATAAATATTAAGTGATCCTGTCCCTTACATTTTATAATTCAAATAAGACCACCCTGTAAAAGAAGAAGATAAATACCATTCCGATGGGTGGTGTCATAAAACTTTACTCTATGGCAGATGTGTGGCCACCACTGGTATCCAACCCTTGTGGATATGTTGAATACCTGGAACCTGGTCCCTCTGTCATTATTATGTCATAGATGTCTTTCAAAATGTAACAGATATTCTAACCCTTTCCCACTTAGCTAAAAAAAAAAAAATGGTCTGGAATTTGACTTTAAGGCTAAGTGTATCTAAAACTGATATTTTATGATGTAACTTATATTTAAAGTGGAACTAAAGGCACTGTTTTGGAAACAGTGGAGATGGATTAGAGCACCTAAAAGGTTTTTATTACTACCTCTTCCCTTCGTTACGGAGATTCACTCTCTCTATTTGTCCTGTTTACCATTATCATTGAAAGTGAAAGTAAAAGAAAACCCTAATTGGGTTGTCCCTAGAAAAGTAATAGAGGGTAAATCTTCCAATAGGGACACTAGTTGTGTTGACCTGGGGTCCCCAAGGAATCCCTTTAGTTTGCAGGTATTTTATCTCACTTCCTGTTTTGGCTATGGAACAGGAAGTGAAGGGAAATCTCCTCAATGGGACGCAGATGGCAAAAAATAAACTGACAGGGGTTATAACCCTTCATTACTCTATCCAAAAAGAAAAAAATGTTTTGTCTATAGTTCTTCTTTAAGGTTCATGAATTCAATAAACATTGCGCCTTTTGTACAAGGCCAGCATACCTTTTCTCTTTTTGTATCAACGACCCAGTCTGGACCCAATTTATTTAGATGTTTGGACATCAAAGGAAAGCATTTGGTATGTATTTCTGATGCCCACTGAATGCTCTCCAACCCAACTGGCAGCTGATCAGATTGGCTCTAGGATGTGTATACTGTCCTTTGTACTGCGTAGTAGGTAGTGAGCAGGAGTTAAATAAATATTGGTCTATTGAGCTGATAACTGAAAGCATACGTGAACTTATTGAATTTACATTGTCTGTCTGTTGAGTTTATCCCTAAAAAGTTTTCTTCTCCATAAAATAATACAGACTTTGGCACTTCAGCATCAGTTCTTCTCACTTAGCAGCAATAGGATATTTCATTTAAACAGCAACATTAAAAAGCAGATGCTTTTCAACTATTTGGGGAGCATGATAGAGCATTCTGGGTTGTTTCCTCTTTGTTTTTACTCCAGAAAATAACATCATTATCTGGAAATGCTTAACAAATAGTTAAAAGGCATCTGCTCATGTTTGGTAGCTCCACCGCTACATCTGCTGTATGGGAAGGATTTACAAAAGTCAAACTTCAAACATATAATCATGTGCAGTCAAAAAAAATTACTTCTGTCTTTTAAATTGAAAGTTTGAAGTAAAGAAAGTTTCACCACCCCTTGAAGTCAATTAACCACCTTATGGCAAAAGCAAATGTTGTATACTTAATATACCTTTTCCATGATATGATATACTATGGAGAATGCCATCAGCCAATCACATTAGGATCTCTGCACCACTTTTAGTAATATCATAACTTTGGAGTACGTTTAATGATCCACCATACTGAAAGTACCCACTGACATGCTAAGGTACCCCCAGATGGACAACCACCAAGATAACACACCTTCTTTCATTATATTATATTATTAGTGTCTAACATTATTTTGAGTAGGTGCTTTAGTATGTATTCCACACCAATCTGCTTTATTCTGTCTTGTTACGGAAAACAAAAGTGAAAAAAATGCTGCGTCGGGTTTCAGCCAGCTTTATAGCACCATAATATAGCTCACCCTAGCAAGGCCGCTGTCATCTTTATGGCTATAATGCAACACAACAAAGAACACAGTCAGGTGTGAAGCAGGCCAGCCAAAATGAGCACTATAAATATCAAATATGGCATAACATTATGCTTTAGGAAAATGTTTTTCTCTGATGTACTGTATGAACTCCTTGTAAAGTTCACAATGTGCAACCGGCATGTTTTATGAGAGGGTGCTATTTGTATATGTAGACATTTCAAGACATTTGGGATAGGATTTTGTTTCGTATTTACAATGTGTGAACTTTATGGAGGAAAACTAGAAGGAGTTGTAATGTAACCTGAGCTGTCCTTTAAACCATGTAAAGGTGCTTTCATCAAGCAGGTCTTTACCTCCTCCTAAGGCAGCCAAATGCCCCAAATCACCAGCTCCTCATCCTCGATTTATAGGGATTTTAAGCCAGGGCAACCTTAAAGGGAGTATATGGTGTTTATGCATTTTTTTCATAATCTTTTTTATTTAGGGCACTTATGCACCATGCTTTTTTTACTATTATGCTATGGTTTGCCTTTGTTGTGAGCTAATCAAAAGGGTGTTAGCTTTTACACACAGCTGTACAGGTCTCAGGAGGGACACATCTTCTTTCTTTCCTAGAACAAATGGTTCTGGGCCGGATTTTCTTTCAAGTGCAAACCTAGTGATAGGCTTTCTGGTTAATTATTAAAAAGGCATCTTGTATTAAACAGTTTTTGTAAAATAAAGATTTAATAGAAAATGAAAAAGGGTGTTAACTTTTTTGTAGTTAAAATAATGCTAATCAATAATCATTATCAATTTTGTGTAAACCTTTCATCTGCAGGGACAGAAAGATATATGCCTTAGGAAAATAAAGTTTTGTTTAAAAAAAAAACTCAAAGGGCCCATGACAATACCATCCCTCCCAACTTTTTGAGCCGGGAATGAGGGACACCTATTAGCAAAAAGTATGTAGCATTAGGACACACCCCCTGCCTTATAGGCGAATCATACAAAAAAATGATTAGTTAAACCCTCAAGTGTTTTTTTTTTTACCACTGCTATTTCTTTTTACTGGCTTTTGAAATTAACAAATGCACTTTTTGAAAGATTAAAAGTGCATTTTATATATAACTATATAGATCAGACCAATATTAGAGACAAATGAGGAGTAAAGAGGGACAGAGGGACTTTGTTCCAAATCAGGGACAGACCCTCAAAATCAGGGACAGTTAAGAGCTATGGACAACAGGATTTGACTTTGTGTTTGTGCTAATAGCAAATGCAGCTTGTTTTGGGGACACTTATGGGATCATTCAGAATTCACTAACAGGTTCTTTGAACTGCAGTTGATCTGCTTCTGACATGCATTCAACCTGCTTTGCACTGAATTCCATAGACTTATATGGAAAGAGAAGTGGATTTAAATCCTGTCCACAGGGAGTTACTGCCCAGAGATCCTACCGGTAGTAAAAGTCCCTCCTCTGCAGGACACCACCTTTCAGAAACATCGGGCATTCAGTAGACAGTGTTGTAATTTTGTAGCTAGCATCTGCTCCACCCCTATTTATGATTGCTCCATCCATGCTGTTATTAGATTTCATTTTTTTAAACATTCCAAAATGCACCATATATTGGGTTACATTTACAAAAGAGACAAATAGTTTTTCTCTTCATATACTCGTTTCTGAATTCTGTTTTCTGTTATGAATATCTATGAATGATTCTGTGCATAAAGCCTCCCCTGAAAAATTGATTGTCTTTCTAAAATCCTGCAGACAGTGCACTCATCTTCCTGATACGTTCTACTTCTAAGGCATGCCAGCAAAGTCATATAACCGAAATCACCATCTTTTAAACGGGCAAGGATAGATGTTAGGCTGGCCTAATCAAAGGCTTCTCAGTAATGGCTTTTCGTGGCCGACCAAGCACTTTGCATCAATAAGGGATTTATTGTCAGTAAAATAAACTGCTTGAAACCTTCATTGTTCTAAAGTGGTACAGGAAAAATCATTAGCCAATACACTTCTTTATATTCTACCTGCTGCCATTCTTTTTATAACCCTCCGTTTAATATTTTGGATGTAACAACAGATTTTTTGTCTTTTACAATTGTGTCCTGGCTGACAATAAAATGTTAGTTCACAGAAATAATTGTATCTACCAGAAAGAGAACAGATGGCAGCTCCTACCATATTCCTGGTCTGCATGCTATTTCTAAGAGAGTGGTGAAACTCACAGTGAACCTGGATACTGTTAGCTTCACTGTCTAAGCCCCCGTACACACGGTCAGAAATTCCGACCACAACATCCAACGGATTTTGTCCGACACTGGTGTTGCATACACACGGTCGGAAAAAGTTGTTGGAAAATCCGATCATTCTGAACGTAGTGACGTCCGTTGCGTACGATGGAACTACGTAGAGGCTAGTAGCCAATAGCTTTGGTCTCATAATTTGATCTGAGCATGCGTGGCACTTTGTGCGTCGGAATTCTCTACACACAATCTGAAAAAGTCCGATCGGATTTTGTTGTCGGAAAATTTGAGAGCAGGATCTCAAATTTTTTTCCGCTGAAAAAGTCAGATGGAGCCCACACACGGGCGGATTTTCCGACAACATGGTCTGTTCGGAAATTTTTCGTCGGAATTTCCGACCGTGTGTACGGGAGCTTAGAACTAGTATTTAGTTTTGGAGGCTTCAATCTGAAGCTTCTCAAACCTCTGTGTGACATAGCAACCAATTCTGAAGATACAAGAACCTTTTATTGCCCTCTTCACTGTCCAATCCACCTCAATCATGACAGGCGCTGCCTAAATCTGGAGCATTGCTTGCAGAAATCGGATATTAGATGGAGCATTGTTTCTCAACTTTTCTAACCTGACGAAATCCTTGAAATAACTTTCCGTTCTCAGGATTCCTTGCTAATGATTTTTTTTATTTAGAGCTCACAGGAGATTACAATTACAGTAACTAGTGGATATAAGAATAAATAAAAGAATAAGGAATGTGGTTTAATTGGCGTGATTGACATTTAGGGCTGCTCTATGCAACAAAACGATTTTATATAATTTTTTATAATCATAGGTATAATAAAGCTATAATAATGGAATGGAACAAACAATAATGGCAAGAAAAAAATGTGGACCATAAAAATTGTAGTGATTTCTCTCATTGGTGATCACTGAAAAAAGAGCCCTTTTACACTGACAATCAGCGTAGTACCCCCCTTACATTGATGGCTGCTGTAGTGACCCCTTACATTAATTGTCAGTATAAATTGCTAAAGTGCTAAAAACATCATTGGAGTTTGTAGTAACTTATTTGAAGGGCAAAATTTGCTCAAGGAACCCCCTAAAACCTGTGCGGGAAAAATAACAGACCCTTGGTTGAAAAAGGCGGATATAGTGAAATGTGGGGTGGTCATTTTTTATGTTCTAATACTTATAACTTTTACAAGTTTTTATATTATCAATTCTCATGCTGTAAATAGTGGCAGCAAAGTTCTTCTGTTCTGGGCAAAAAAAATGAACCAGCTAATATGAGTGGTGGATACAAGGCACTGTAAGGTCTGTACCTTGCTTGTCATAATCAACCTACCAACAGCACTACCAGAGTCAAACTCCGCTAAGAGTCCTATTACAAGGCCTGAACATGGTCACTTGGGATGGTGCTCCTAAACCTAGACCTCTGATAAACTTCAAAATGGTGGTATTTGCACAGGACCTCCTGGAGGACCTCCTGGAGACTCCAGTGGTGCTCCAAGCAGGCTGATTTTGGCCAGTATGGCACAATCTAGCTCATACTGTATGGCTCACACTATCCACCACTTTTATGTTTTGAATACATTTTTGCCTGGTACAGGTACAATTTAAGGATGCGTTTATTGCTTTAACTGTTAATAATGAGAAAAAGAACATCTGTTTTGTTTTGGTTTTGCTTGTCACACTACATAAGCTGTTACTGTTTTGCATCTCTAGGTTCCATTCCAGTAAAGTCCCTTGTGTTCTCTGGAAACTAGCAGAAAATGCATATATTCTAAAAAAATAAATGAAAGTTCAAATCATTACACAAAAGTAATTGCAAAACCTACGTAAGAGTACGGTATTTATGTTTTTATATATATTCAAAATATGTTTCCAGAATATCACAGGTAAAGTAGTTTTCAAAGGTTGCGTAATGCATTTAAAGTCCAGCAGCAGGGATATAAAAGCACATAGATAATCTGGAATGCAAAAGTTAATAAACAGCTATTCAGATAGATGCATTTTTTTTATCAAGTTCTGCATCCAGTTCATATAGGAACTGGATGCAGAACTTGATAAAAAAAAAAAATGGCTAGCATGAAATACTCAATGAGAGTAGAGTTGTCACATAATTCAGTCAATTTTGGCAGAATCACACAAGGATATTCAGCTAATCCTGTAGAAACAATAATGATTGACAAACATTTCTAATATGATCAGTTGATACTTGTTTGTTCATTTGAAAAGGAAATTTTATTTTTTGTACAAACAACTCCTTTTTATTCAAGCTGTGGGTGGCCCTGTCAGCACTACCCAGCTCGACAAAACTCCAGGTTGGAAAAGTAGCAGCTGAACAGTGACTGCATCCAATCAGGTGTGGTCATTGTACAGGTAATCAAGCCTCTGCGGGTGATGCAGCTGCTTTAATACAACCGTGGGTAATGCAGATTCCCCTATCAATGCTGATAAGTGTGGATGGAGAAATCTGTTGATCTTCTTTGGTTTGACCCATGGGCTGAATAAGATTAATCTAGCCATGTAATATAAATTAACAAATCCTGTTTACTTGGCCTTGGTGGGCTTGAGGGCTTTTGGTCTTATTGGGCCTTATTCAGCCTGGATGTTGAGCAGGACTCCTCCCTGGGTGATGGTGGCGCCACCAAGCAGTTTGTTGAGCTTTTTGACATTGCGGGGAGACAGCTAGAGGTGTCAGGAGATGATGTGGGTCTTGTTGTTGTTGCTGGCCAGCTTGAGGATCTTAGTCTTCCAATACTCAAGGGCAGTGACCAGATAGATGGGAGCTCCGGCCCTGACTCTCTCCACATAGTTGCCCTTCCTGAGCAGATGATGAACATGACCGACTGGGAACTGCAGACCAGTGATGATCCAAGTCTTGGCCTTGGCCTAAACCTTGCTTCCCTGTTTACCATATCCAGACAAAAAAAACACAGTACTATTCTTATAGAGACAGTGTAACATAAGCTCTACTGAGGCTATAACTAATGTGAATGGTTCTGTGCTGTAAGCATTCCCTGTAGACCAGAGGTGGGAACAACTGATGGAGACCTTTAGCACAGTAAAATCTCGAAGTATGAAACCCCCAATGATAAAATCTAATTGGATAAATCATCATACAAAAAAGTCAGCTCATAGTAGTTCTTCAATTGCTCAGTAAGTGTTCCCTCCTAGAAATCTGACTCCAGTATCTGTAGGGTAACAGTATTACATTAACTAATTAGATTTGCCGCATAATCAGAGGATAGCATGCCCAACCTTTTTTTCTGCTTTTCCTTTTTTTTTCCCTTACTGGGAATCCTGCCAAGTAATAATTACAGGCCTTACAGCTCGCTCCAGTAATCAGCGATGGCAGAGTGAGTTTAAAAGCACACTACAGGTAGTGATTTTATTCCTGCTCTTCCTGTTCATCGGGGCTATTTACTGTCCACATTGGCAGCATTAAATTGGTAACCTCTCTGTATCAAATGTGCTTACTCATCTGCAAGACAAATGCGGTATGCTAGCTCGCTAAACAAGGCTGTGTACGAGGCCTCCTGCTGCTTAGCCCCGCAAAATTGTTTCCTAACATTGCCAGTGTATAAGCAGACCTGTAGTTTTGCTGCATTTCACAGCAGCCGATGCGTGCTTAACTCAATGCTCAGAAGAAACCGAATGTGAACATTTATGTAGATTCAAGGCAAAAATCTATGATTTATGTTCATCGGGGGAGGGGGGCATATTCATTCTTACATCCGCCAGTGACAGATTTATGAAATGCAGAACATTATCCCAGACTGGCTGCACCAGTTCTGCCAATGCGCAAACAGGAGTTGCAGCAATGCGACACATGGTGAGGAACGTGCCAGAGGGCGATGCATGCACATACCATGTATAATCGCAACAGTTAAATCTGACTTGGCAACGCATATATTTTTCATTATTAAATGAATGTATGGAAGTAATGTCTTAGCGTAACAATTGGAATTTATTACAACCCACAGAGATCACAGTCTTCCCCAGACAATGCCATGTGTTTTTTGTTTTTTTTCTTTAATGAGCAGGATGGAATCATCTTTATTAGGGCTTATCTTTAAGCAGATTTAAAAAAAAACATTAATTAATGCAGCTCTGTAATTATTAACACATAATTAAATGTATTTTAAAGCATGCACTGTAAGTACCTGAGTTTGACTTTCTTGAGCTTGAGTTTAAAGCGGTTCTGCACACACTTTCAAAAGTTAGGCTTATTCGTTTGTAAACGCAGCAGAGTGCACAAATTGTACCTGTTCATGTATGGAATCTTTGTTTTCATTCCCTGCCGCTGTGGGCGGAGTTTGTGCGGGTACCCGCATCATGTCCGGTGATCGCTGCACTGTCTCCTGGGATTTTGTGTAATTCATCCCAGGAGTCAGTGCGGAGGTCCGATGCGAAATCTCGCCTGATTTCAACGGCGTGATGTCATTGGAGGCCTGAGAAGTGCGAAGTTCGCTCCCCGTACTGAGAGAGCTTCACATCACGGAGGCAGCAACTTACATGGCAAGGAATGCTGGGACTTCAAATGTGATGGAACACGTAAGTGATTGCTTGTGGGCTACAAATACCCACAAGCAAGATGACATCTGCTGTGCTTGATTTTATAAAGTGTCGATTATACCGAAAAACGGACCTGGATACCGGGCATCAGCACTACAAGTGAGTCTGACTTTATAATGAAATGCTTTTTAAACAGTACAAAAAAAAAAAAAAATACGTCAGTGCAGAACCGCTTTAAGAAAGAAGCATTACAAGGAGCCAATCAGTTCATGTGCTGACAAGGAAAATGCGGATAACAGGAGAAAGCAGAGAGACAGAGAGATGAGCTTATTGCTGTGCTGCTTTTCCTTGCACTGTCCAGTCGCAGACTAGGGGAAAGGGGTTCGCAGGACCACCTGGGCTCTTCAGAAGTTGGTTGAATGATGCTGATTATCAGATTGAGGACATCTAGTGGCAGGGGAAATCTTTGGATTGAATGAAAACGTCTCAGCAAAAGCTGGTTTTGGTATTTTTAATGGTCTATTCTGCTTCAAGGGCCCATTCATATCATGTTAAGGTGCACATAGGGGACCCATTGGTGTGCATTGCACACATGTTCTGCAATGCTTGCTAAGAGTGCTTTATTTTATTTTTTTATTTTTTAGCGTGAAATTCCATTTAAAGTCTAAATCTGGGATATAACTAACTAATCTTAAAATTGCTCCCTAACTGCTCTGTGGAAGAGAGATGCATATACTTACCTAGTTTGAGGCAGTTCCAGTCCAGTCACACTTTCTTCCCTGTGTCAGCCAGCACCGGCTACAGGGAGAGGAGAGAGGGCATGACAGCAGCTGGAATGCCTGAGCAGTGATTTCACCCATAGACTTACTATGGTTTATCCATTGTCGGCACTCCCTCCTCTCCTCTGAAGCTGCTGCTAGCTGACACAGGGGAGCTGATCATGTGACCAAACGGAAGCATCCTAAAAATAGGATCTTTTTTGCACAGGGGATTTAGTATAAGGTGTTAGCTCAGAATTCGACTTTAACGCTATGCCATTGCAATGCATTGTAGCACTGTGAAAAAATGCAACATTTCCTATATTTATTTTAGTGCACATCAGCACATTGGTAAGAAATTAAGTTAAAGGATATAAATCAAATTTCCTTGTCTATGCGTTGGGACTGTGTTGAGCAACACTGCCCAGTGCAGCAGTGGGCTGAACAAAAAACTGACAGATTTCTGTACTAACTAAGCGATGTTAGTGCAACAATCTCTCCCACTGTGTCTTTGTGTTCTGACAGGGAGCCCCCACCAGAACACACTGATCAGGTGCACATAGGGGACCCATTGAGCACTACGAGCACTAATCGTATACTTGTTTTCCAGCATGTCCCTTCAACAAAAGCCAGTGCTTAGACCCACTTCTGTTGGAAGGACAGCTGTACACAATGTTGGCCCAATTCCTGCTGAGCCAACTGATATTTGGACCGTATGTACCCAGTTTCGATAGATAGAAAGTAGGGATATTTTTCTTTACTTCCTTTTATGTGATGAGAAATATCCCAAGTAATAAATGTTGACAGAGGTTCAAATCCTTCCACGCTTTAAAAATAAAAATAAAAAGTCGTCTCTCATAATGCTCGTAGACTTCATAATATTAGCAGTGTCACATTTTGACCTACAGAATCTATTTAATGAACCGTAAAATAATGTTCTTGAGGATTAGTAGAACTGTACTGTTCAGGTAACCGTTATCTTATCTACCAAGCCCTTATGAAGAATATTCCCCACCAAATACACAAGGACACGACAATGTGCACACGAATACACCAGCTAGAGCTGATAAAAATATCATAATAAGAGGAAAAAATTAAATTAGTGAGTCTCATGCTGCTTAAATGTGCTGCACAATAGCAGAGCAGCTCACATCAGTTGATTGGTTCCTGATTTCATTAGGAAAACAGCCAATTCCTAATAAATTAGCATTGTCGTTCACAGCAGTATTTGTTCCCCCTTTACAATGCTTTACATCATTGGCTTTCATGTAAGTACATGAAGGTAAAATTCTTGGGTCCAATTAAAAAAATAAAAATGTAAAAGAAAGGGTAAATAGTAAGTCAGCTAATCACAGCTGCTAAATATGTTCTGCACTGTGTATCAATCTATATAGTGACCTACAGATAGGGAAAAATGAACTATGATCATACATGTCTCCTTGGAAAAATGAGAACAATTTAGTTATAGTTCTCTTTAGTGATACTAAAGTCTCCTTTTTTTTTTTTATTTAAAAATAACAAACGTGTGATACTTACCTGCTCTGTACTGTGGTTTTGCACAGATCAGCCTAAATCCTCCTCTTCTCGGTTCATTATTTTTTGCTCCTGACCCCTCCCTTCTGTTGAGTGACCACACAGCAAGCAGCTTGCTATGGGGGCACCCGAGCCGAGCCACAGTTCTGTGTGTCCTTTCAGACTCATGGGGCAATTACCTGCAATGATCAGCCCTGGATGATATGAAAAACCCTGCTTGTAATCTGTAATGGCCTCATCCCTAGGTGTAAATGAGGCCTAACGAAGGAAAAGAGCCCATGTCATGATTTTATTGAGGTCTTAAAAAACATAAGGGAGCTTTCTCCGCACTTTTGTCCTATTGATAGGTGTCAGACAAAACAGGAAGATGAGAAAATGTCTTCTATGGGGACTTAATAAAATGTAATACATGACAGAAAAAATATCATCAACAAGCAGATCTATAGAATTTAGAATCACTTTGGTCCTCTAAACTGCAGAACAAAACTCATGTTTTAAAAAAAATGCAGGTGCTTAAAAATGCATAGATGTAAATGGCCCTTAAAATGAAACTTAATCCTCTAAAATAATGGTATTCCTAATAATAACCTATAGTAATCGTAACCTGACAAAAAAGCTTTGATCTTGTGTCCAGATAAGTGTGTTTTTGATTGACAAGTTCAGCAAAATTCTGACCACAGGAGGTCGGCTGCTCGCACACCATTTAGCAAATGCTATGCTTTTTCTGAATGATTGCAAAATGTTCTGTAATTGGACGAAGTGGAGAGTGTGATGTCACCACCCTGCCTATGTATCTAATCCAATCAGAAAACATTTTGCATTAATTCAGCTTAACTCTGGCTGGTATGGGATTGATGCAGTCAATATGATGGCATTTTAGAGTATAGAGAAGGGAAAACAAGCGGTATAGGGTTGAAGAGCTATTTAATAGTAAATAGTGTATGTGATGTTATTTTTCTTCATTGACGGAGTAACATATGAAAAAATTTATGTTTTCTCTGACTATACATGGAAAAAAATGACTGTTAAACAATTTAGTAACTATTTGATATTTTGGGGGTTCCTCTTTAAAGATAAAGCTGATATTCCATTTTCACTAAAAACGAAGAATGATGGCACTCAGGATTAGGGCAAGACTAGACATTACTCTATAAAATTGGAAGGTAGGAAGGTGGCAGTGGATTTCAGTAGAACTAGCTAGAATGGTGCTCAGGTCACAATTTATGAACTTATCAACATTTTACACCTTTTTACCACCTTCATAAATATTCAGTTTTCCATATGGGTTTATTGCTATGGATGAGCTGCTGGAGAAAATTGAAAGTAAAGAATGCAGATAAAAGAATTCAAAGACATGTCGGCCTTCAGATTCCTTGAGAGGAATTGGAAGATTTGATGGAATTCATATGGAAATCATAATTGATATTATGTGCATGTTTATTAAAAGCATGGGCCACATATGTGTTTATTTAGACTGCCCAGCTGACAAACAGTTATTTGCATTTTGAGTTTTATTCTTTCTCTTATTTTTGAAAAATATAATAGCTTCTCCAAAGAAATGGAGCTAAATGAAGTTAAATCTTTTGCAGAATACAGGAATACATTTGGGATAGAAAGTTAATTGAAATTTTCTGTGAATGGTTGTATTACATGGTCATCAGATGGCACAGATCCAGTTTTAGACCTTATCACACACGCACGAAGTTAGCTATGGTCTACAACACCTTTTTTTGTGCTTGGAATAGGGAACAAAGGGACATCAGTTGAAAACTTCCAACCCAGCCAACTATTTGTGTTTGAAGTGCTAAGGTTCACTTTTAAAGTGGTTGTAACCCCCCCCCCCCCCCCCAAAAAAAACCTGCAAGACAAAGGCATAATGAGCCAGTATGCATAGCATACTAGCTCATTATGTATTACTTACCTTAGATCGAAGCCCCCGCAGCGGTCCTCGTTCACCGCTCCGGCCAGCGACATTGCTCCTGGAGTTATTTCCGGGTATCATGGGCTCCGGCGCTGTGATTGGCCGGAGCCGCGATGACGTCATGCATGTGGGTGGCAGCCACCGGTAATGACACAGTCTAACTGAAGCAACGGCACGTACGTGCCATTGCTTCAGTTTGTTTCAGTGCGCATGTGCGATGACGTCGGCACATGCAAATACAGAGGAGGTTCAGGTTTAGGAGATATCCAGGGTAGCTACAGGTAAGCCTTATTATAGGCTTACCTGTAGCAAAAAGTGTGTTGTAAGGGTTTACAACCACTTTAAGAATGTCTATTGGGAAGGTAAATAATACAGCAGAAGCTGCTTCTTTTATTTTTACAACTTCTGGGGAACCTTTTATTTTAAACTTAGAATTCTGTTTTACGGTTACCCATATTCTGATGGCTGTCTCTGTAAATAAACAAACCAGTGAGGTGGAAACTAAAAACCCAAACTATTATTCATTGAATCAATGCTATCAGTGTATAAAGGTATTTTAATGCATTTTTTAGCAATGGCGATATGATAATAACCAATATTCAACCAGGCTTGCTGAAAACTTTCTTCTAACTAGACATTGCTCTGTGCTGTAGGGCTGTGTTCCTATTTCAAAAGATGCATTGAATTGCACAGCCTTTCTGCGTAGGTTCTTCTACTGATGCTTTATTTTGAGATTACAGGTTGACTGAGAGGGGAGTAAGTTTTGCTTGACTGACCGTTTCAAGTCTTGTGATTGCCAGATTTGCCAGAAGGTTTAACCAATAGATTTTTTATTCCACAAAAGCTTTATTTTGACATCAAAAGATAATTACATTTATAGAACAGAAGTTCAACATATCATTGAACAGATACACATATATATATATAGGGTAAAGGATACAACTAAAGCATATCACCAACACAAGTAGCAGTTCAGATGGTGTCTGAGATATAAAACCATAATAAGTTAACGATCAGGTTTGATAGGACTGAAGGACCCCATTAATTAGAAAAATCAGACCCATGAGGAAGAGTCAATATCACGTTAATCTGGTTGCCAGTTCTATAAGTTACGCTGATTCAATCTCCTGGCTCTCAAATGCCGGTGCCAAAATGGGACTCTCGATCAGGAGTACCACTAGTAGCCCTCTGCCCCTTTTCCCACATGCCCTGGAGAAGAGGTGGAGGGGGAAAAAGGGAGGGGGATTAATCAATAGATTTTTACGCTTTTGGTTCTCTGTACTCTCTGAATCTGAGACCCCCAGGTGCACGGGGCTGCCATTATGGGCTATGTTCATATATGTGTTTTATTGCTGTGTTAAAAAAAGAAATATTCTTGCTGTATATTTGCTGTATATTTGCCTTAGCTTCCAGCTAAGCGCTCCTTCTATAGAGATGAATGATGGCACATGTAAAACTCTAGAATGCACCATGCTGCTCACTCTCCAGATGGAAAACATAGAGATGTGGATGTCCCCTTACAGGAGTGATTCATGTACTAATATAAATCTCTCATTAATTTTACTTTATGAATTATATAGCAGAAAATGTGAAAGTGTTGGGTTGAGCATCCTTGTACTTAATTTAGGGGATGTCCTTGCTAATAAGGAACTCTTATTTCTACTGGCAAATGGGAACCATAGGTAAGATGGTGCTATCATTCATAGTCAATGCAAAGAAAGACATTTATGTGCACATGATTGCAGATTTTGTTAAAATTATAAAACAAAATGGTCACTCTATATTCACGTGATCTAGATATACAGTAACATAGATTTGAGGACAGGAGATATTTGCTCTTTCATATTCATATTTCTATTTTTATATTGGTCCGGTGATGCTGTAAAAGGGATTTAGTATGCCATAATAAATTGTAGATTTCAAAGAAATCATTCAGCCCTGCATTGCTTCAAAAAAATGTCACAGTGCTTTATCATATGTACAGACTATCCAGAGTCCTTAAATGACTCCTGAGCCTTGAAAAACATAAACAGTTCTGGATCTATACAGTAGATGCTGTCTTTATATCTCTTTTTTTACATTTCATATACTTAATAATATTCATTTTGGGACTCTAAATGTAAAAATAGAGCTAGTTAGCTGAATTTTTTGGCTTTATATTAAGCTATGTTTTGGCTGTGGGTGAAATGTTAGCCTGCCCCTGGCCTCTGGAGGGGCTATCCTGCCTTTGGGGTGTGCTATAAATACAATATATATATATATATATATATATATATATATATTTATGGTCGGAGCCCTCGGTCCTTAACGATGTGAAGGAGCAAAACATAAACACGCCACAAGACAGACAACAAACTAGACCTGAAGTGTGCCCTGGTCTACCGTAAGGTAAGCCCTGGTGAGCTGCGCCGTGAGGCCCTTTCTGCTAGTAGAGTAGTTAAGAAAAGGGCGCTTACCTGAGGAGTAATGGCTGTTTCTGTAGAGAAACGTGTTGGAGTGTTCTGAGAAGGGGAATGGGTGGGCGGGTACGGCGCGCTGGAACCGACACCGGCCTCGTGGAGAGGTCTGGTGTATATACCCTCCGGGCTCCTCCCATAATTGCAGGCCACCATACTGGCCTTCCTATTTATGGTCGGAGCCCTCGGTCCTTAACGATGTGAAGGAGCAAACATAAACACGCCACAAGACAGACAACAAACTAGACCTGAAGTGTGCCCTGGTCTACCGTAAGGTAAGCCCTGGTGAGCTGCGCCGTGAGGCCCTTTCTGCTAGTAGAGTAGTTAAGAAAAGGGCGCAAAGACTTGTTTTTAGGGAGGTAATGATTTATTGTTTGGCAAAAGATTGTAAGACTGGTTGTGCCGTGAAGGTGGTGACTCAGACTAGGGTTAGTTGAGACCAGTGAGGGATGGCAGCCATGGTCGAATCGGCTCCGGGTTCCTGGGAAAAGAACAACGGGAAATTGAATCGGGACAGCGCGTCAGCTGAGGTGTTACACTTGCCCGGGATGTGGATGCAGAGGACCTTGAACTGGTTTAGCAGGGATAATTGTACCAGCCTGCGCAGGAAGGCCATAATGGTCAAGGACCTGGACCGGCCTTTGTTTATGATGTCAGCTGTGGCCTGATTGTCAGTGGAAAAAACCACCGTCTGGCCTGCCCAACTGCTTCCCCAGGTTTGTGCTGCTGCCACTATTGGGTATAGTTCGAATAGGGAGGAGGACTGGCTGAAACCGGGGATTGCCAAGATTTCTGGCGGCCATGGACCGGCAAACCAGTGGGGGCCAAAAATAGCTGCGAAGCCCGTGGAGGCAGCGGCGTCAGTGACAATCCGGGGAGAAGAGGGAGATGCTGCCGGAATGAACATGGAAATGCCATTCCAGTCAGCCAGGAAGTGGTCCCACATGGAAAGGTCGGCTATAGCTGCCTGATCAAGTCTGAAGATCTGGTCTGGGTCTTGACATCCTGTGAGGAAAACTAGGAGGCGGGAGACAAAGGATCGTCCCTGAGGGATGACTCTCACTGCGAAATTTAACATCCCGAGTAAGGACTGAAGTTGCCTCCTGGAGCACCCCTGGGTGGCCGTGAAGGAATGAATGACTTCCCTGATGCGAGTCAACTTGTCTGGTGGTAGGCTGGCCTGCATGGTCTGAGTGTCGAGTATGACGCCTAAGAAGGTGATGCGATGTGCTGGGCCTTCTATCTTCTTCTCCGCTATGGGGACATTGAGGTTGGAGAAGACCTCCCTTAGACTCGTGAGGTCTACCGGGGGACGGTTGGGGTCTTCGATAAGCAGAAAGTCGTCCAAGTAATGGATCACTTTCTGACAGGATGCGTGGTGCGAGAGAATCCAGGACAGGGACTGTGCAAACGTGTCAAAGAGCCATGGGCTGCTTTTGGATCCAAAGGTCAGTTTCGTGGCGAAGTAGTACTGACCTTTCCACCTGACTCCGTGCCAGCGCCACAGACACGGCTGGATTGGTAGCAGCTTGAAGGCGTCTGCGACGTCTGCTTTGGAGAGCCAGGCGCCCTCGCCTGTGTCTAGGATGGCCTGGATAGCAAGGTCGACAGAAGAATATTTGAGTGAAAATTCTTGTGAGGGTATAAGGGAATTTAAGCTAGGTGTGTGAGAAGAATAAGGCGCGGACAAATCATAAATTAACCGGAGTTTATTTGAAAATTTCCCTTTTACAAGCCCGATAGGGCTAACTCTCCAAACGGAAAACGGTGGGTGAGAGAAGGGGCCGATCATGTACCCTCGGTCAAGTTCGTTTTGTAGTAGGGTACTGATGGCTTCCTCGTCGGTGGCTGCTGACAGCAGGTTTTTGCACTCGTGGGTGGTGTCGGGGAGTGTGATAAGCCCCGTGTGAAAGCCTGTGGTGAAGCCTTGTACCAGAAAGGCTGCTAGTGAGGGTGATGGGTGTGAGGTGAGGTAGGACTGCAGCCATCCGATATCAATACGGCTTAGTCAGGCTGAGCTGAGCTTATTGATCCCGCAGGTGATCCTGGGGTGGGCTTTGCGGCAAATGAGGCAGACGTGGAGGAGTCTGCAACGTGAGAAGTTGCAGATCCCCAAATTGAAATTGTTGCATATCGGCGCCCCTCCTAATGTTCGGACGGGCCGTCCGAGTCTGTCCTCCTGGGGGTGTGGTGGGGTTGCGTCTGAATACTGGGATGTGTGCGGGGCAGAGGGGAAGTTGGGGAGGCGTCTACCATCGGGTTCTGAACACCAATTGGCGGTGTGGGTGGAGGATTGGCAGTTAGCGCACAGTGGGGAGCGGAGGCCGGCGAAATGGCGACAGAAGAGTTCGGTGTCGATGGCGCTCCAGTCCGTGGTTGCCTGAAACTGACTGAGCTTGGCTGCTGCCTTTGCTGAAAAGGAGCGATGGTAGTCGTAGAAGGCGCTGCCTCCGTACTTGTACCCTAAATCTGTGACAGCATGAAGGTAGAGGTCTAGTTCTTCCCTCCTGTCGGGTTTGATGGAACAGATGACATCCCGAAACATGCCGAAAGCAAGTACGAATTCCGTCACCGTGAGCTTTCGTGTAAGCCTGTGGTCTTTTGCCTTCAAGATAACGGAAACGTCGCCCCAAGCGTAGGCCTTGTTCTCTGTGACATCGTGTACCGAGATCAGAAGGGATGCCAGGTTGACGTCGCGGCCATCTAGTATTTCCTTCCTGATGTTTGCCGGGATAAGATGTGCGGGGTAAACAGAAAAACCGGCGTGGGGCGTAGCTGTAACGCATGATGCGGGGGTGGCGGGGGCGGCAGCTGGTGGAGTGGGGGTTCCTTGCTGGAACTCCAAGGTCCCCACTCTGGCCTGGACATCAGAGATGGTAGTAGATAGAGAGGAGACCAGCGTGTGAAGTTGGGACACTGCCGAGGCAATTGTCTGTAGTGATGCCTGAGTGTCTGGTGGGGTTGGTGGGGATGGGATGGGGAACAGTAGTCTGTACAGTTCGGCTTTCCTGGCCGTGATGGGGTAGGGGATGTTCCTGCGCCTCAGCTCAGCTGAGAGTCTGGGGATGGTCCAAGCTCTGAAGGCTTGAGAGGAGTTGTCTGCCGGACCCGCTTCGGGGGGTGATGGGGCGGGGGTGAAATCGTCGCTGCTGGCCAGAGACATGGCGTCTGCTAGAATAAAAGAGGGGGGGGGGGGGAAGGGAGGGGGGGGGATGCATGTTTGTCTCGGGTTTCTCTTTTTTTTTTTTTTTTTTTTGTTTTTAAGGGCAGGAGAGCATATATATATGTATGTGGCTGTGGCAAAAAAGGGGGGGGGGGGGGGGGGGGGGGGGGGAGGGGGGGGGGGGGCAGGGTGGGAAACCTGTGTGACAGGTCTTTGCGCGCGTGCGCTGAGTGGGATGTTCCATGGGCCTATATGTAAAACTCGGGGGAGGGGGTGCGTGACACCCGAGGTGAGCCAGGAGGTGACTGGCCGGATGGTTGATGCTCGGGTGTCCGTCTGTGCTCGGCACGGACTGGTTAACCAGAGCCCCCCCAGGGCGGTACTGGGGGGAGTGGCTACTGGTTGATTTGCTAAGTAGGAATGTTTCGATCTGTAGCATTTGACGTAGGTTCGGTCAGCTAATACTTGCACTGCCAGCAAGTCATGAGACTAGGTGACCGTGTCTGCGTAGTGAAGGCTTGTGCTTCGAAAAATAGAGTGATATGCATAGAAGTATGTGACAGTTACTAACGCCTGGAGATTTAATCAAAACTATGGTGTTCTGCTTGGGTGGGGAGGGGAGATGTGTGAACGAAGCAAGATACCGTTCGACGGTATGGTAACAATTGGGGGTGCGCGTGAGCGCTGGGTGAGTTTGTTTCTTTGGCCTGTGGAACTCAGAGAATGCGTGACAACCGAGGTAAGCCAGGAGGTGACTGACCAGGTAATCGGTGCTCGGGTGTCCGTCTGTGCTCGGCATGGACTAGTTCAACCAGAGCCCCACCAGGGCGGTACTGGGGGGAGTGGCTGCTGGTTGGTTGCTAAGTAGGGATGTTTCGATCTGTAGTAGTTTGACGTGGGTTCGGTCAGCTAATACTTGCACTGCCAGCAAGTCATGAGACTAGGTGACCTTGTCTGCGTAGTGAAGACTTGTGCTTCGAAAACAGAGTGACATGCATAGAAGTATGTGACAGTTTCTAACGCCAGGGTGCTGAGCCAAATAAGTATGTGGGAGGGGGATATGTGGTGAAAAAGGTGTGAAGAGAATGGAAAACTGAAACCAACAATAATTTACGCACCTGCTTGCTGCCCTAGTGATGGAGTCACTGTTGGGGTCAAAACCTGGTGGACCTGGTACCTACGGTAGGGTGACGTAAAATTATTAGTGAGAGGTGGGTTGCAAGAGCTGATTTGGGGCCGTAGTTGACCCCCTGGTGAAGAGATGCAAGCCCTCAAGAAAAAAAAAAAGGGGGGGGTTATTACACATTTTTTTTTTTTTTTTTTTTTTTTTACCTGAAAAGGAACGGGATGGTCTGATCCTGTTGTGTAGGAGACCAGGGGCGATTACTGACCTAAGGAAAAGGTGAAAAGGGATAGAGAAAGGCGTGAGTAGCTGAAGTTTGCTACTGGGGAGGTTGTGGCTGCGAGGCCAATGGAGGTCGAGCTGCAACGATTGCAGAGGTATGTGGGAGGGTGGATGTGGGAGCCGTGACACAAACCTGCGGTGAGGCAAGATGTGCGGGGGGGGCGGCTGTGCCTCACATTGGCTGGGTTGCCGTGGAAGGCAAGGAGTGGACTGTCTTGCTGAGGTTTGCAAGGTGTGGGGGCCCGTTTACACGAACTTGCGGTGCCTGCAAGAAGTGCGTGGGGAGTGCGGTGACAGATGCTCTGGTGAGTGTGTGTGCGTTTTTTTTTTTTTTTTTTTTGGGGGGGGGGGGGGGGGGGTTTGGGGGGGGGGCGTTGTGGTGGACGTGTGAGTGAGGGGATGCTTGCACTGGGTAGCGGGCGTAACAACCAGTGGAAGTGGGGTAATTGTGGGGTAGAAAATGACAGACAATGCAGTTGAAATGACTCAGTGAAAAAACAGGGGTTTCGACGTAGCGACGAAAAAGCATAAATCCTACCTGCGACGCTGAAGCGGAACGAACTGGGGGTGCGATCGGGAATCGAATCCGTAGTCTGGAACGAGGAGCGTCGGACAACTCAGGAACATGTACTGAGTTGTTTGTCGGCCTGGTGACGTGTAGTACGGCGCGCTGGAACCGACACCGGCCTCGTGGAGAGGTCTGGTGTATATACCCTCCGGGCTCCTCCCATAATTGCAGGCCACCATACTGGCCTTCCTATATATATATATATATAAAATTCAGTGTGCAACGTGTTGAGACTTTTACTATTTTACTATTCAGGATACATGAGAGGCAGTATGTGACTGAGGATATACATCTTGAAATGTGAGACAGGATGTATTAAGAATCTTGCTCAAATGTGTCACATCCAAGCAGCTATTTCTTAAAGTGATTGGCGTAACTACACTAGATTCTACAGAGGATTTATTTCTTCCTAATAAGAGATTTCTCTTCAGGAATATTTGTTCCGTCGGAGTGAACGGTAGGGAATGTTTTGTGAGTTCCTCTGGACACGTTCCCAGCTCTTACTACTACTACAGTTTTACATTTCTTAAAGAGAAATCACTGTTATGATTGGTTGTAATTAGAATATTGTTATTTTGAAAAAAATTATTTCTTCCTACCTACTTTTTCCTGTCTTCATTTATTCCCTCTTTTATTCTTTATTTTTTTCTTTATCTACTTTCCTTCTTGGTTGCTTCCCCTCCTATCTGCAATCCTTCATTCCTCTTTGCCTGATTTATTCCTTCCCCCCTTACATTTTTTTCTTATGTCTTAAAGCGGAGCTCCAGGCTCCCCTCAAAAAGTCAGCAGCTACAAATACTGTAGCTGCTGACTTTTAATATTAGGGCACTTACCTAATCAGGCATCTTGTAGTGTCCTCACCCAAGCTGATTCTTTAATTGGCCATCGGGAGCTGGCGCGGCAATCTTGACTAAGGGGAACCGTCAGCGAAGCCTTGCGTTTTCACAGCCGTTTGCCTTTTCACAGTAGTAGTTTCCTACTGTGCATGAAAGAAGCATGCTATTCTTTGTGGATGGGCCACAGTCTTCGGGGACCTGAGGAGTGTCCCAAAGGCTGCAGGGGAAGGAGAATGGGCCGAACCCCACCTCAATATATGTATATTACACCCCCTTGCTCTCCAGGCAATTTGTCAGTGTTTGGTCCTGTGTTAGATTGACTAACAATTATTCAGTGATACAAAAGTGTACCCAAATTAGTATCTTTTGGTGATATTTAGTAAACCACAGCGATGCTATATATAGGAAAAAAATAGCCAGAAAAATTCTGTCTTCATAAATTTACACCAAAATGTATTCTGCTATATTTTTAAGTGTCAACCATGTGCATAAGGGTGCATGGCTCCGACTGCACACTATCTGTCTTTGGGGCCATGTACTCGCACTCACACAGCTTTTAAATTGGGAGCAGCAGCTGCGTCCGCACAGCCGCTGCATCCCAATTGGCATGAATAGGACTGCCTACACTGGGATGCATGAAACACCTGTTTATTCCTGTGCTGGTAAACCTGGCCCTCGCACAAGTGTGCGCCAGATTACACCCTTGGGAATGAGTCCTTAGCAGTAATCCTTCTTCCTCTCACACAGGCAAAGCCATTGTGAGAGGAAGAGGAAGGCTGGCTGCTGATCATAGTCAGTATTGTTCCTACCTGTGAACCAATCTGTGAACAAAATCAATTATTTTGGGCCCCAGGTTTTGGGGACGACTTGACTCTCATGCATGCACATTGGTGTCATTCATCTCGTCACTCGAGCATATATTCTAAGTTGCGCATGTACATTCTAAAGAAAATTGCAAACAGGCAGGTACGTTTGTTTTATTGCTAGGCTAGGCAAGTCCCTTGGATGGCAAGAAGATCAAACCAGTTAATCTTGAAGGAAATCAACCCTGAATATTCACTGGAAGGACAGATCTTGAAGCTGAAATTTGAATACTTTTGCCATCTAATGGGAAGAGTGGACTCATTGGAAAAGACCCTGATGCTGGGAAACATGGAAGGAAAAAGGAGAGGATGACGACAGGAAACAAGATGGATAGATAGCATCATGGAAACAATGAACATGAAATTAAGCAAGCTCCGGGAGGCAATGGAGGACAGAAAAGCCTGGCGCTATGGTCCATGAGGTCACATTGAGTCGGACACGAATAAACGACTGAACAACAACAAGGCTAATTTTACCTAGAAATGCCCCTATGGTCTGTTAATTTATAAGTTAAGCACAATTTTGGTTGGGAAAGCTGAAAGAAGGTAAAAATAAGCACTACTATTTCATGGGACTCCTGCAACCTCTGTGTTAGCAGTTCCCAGATCTCAAGGGCCATAGGACATGCAGCTCACATGAACCATTTGGAGAGAACTATCTATTTCTAGCAGCAGACTCTACGCCAGTAATATCTATTTTCTGCCTTGTTTCCACTTTACATAGAAAGTGATGAAGCACATTTTATTATAGTTTATGTAGGAAATACAAATTTGCCTGTTGCTTGTCTTGCTTTTCCATTAGAGAACACTTCAGTGTGGACAGACACGTAATCGACAACCAAACAAACCTATTCTTTTTTTTATTTTTTAACTCTTTGTAGGGTTAATGTTTTAGGTCAGCTCTGGATCCTAAATAATACATAAAAGGGATAAACATAACATAACTGAGGTATTTAGTTAGCTGAGATCCTTTATAGATTTTCCTCCGGGAACAGCTGTGTTTTCTGTATTCATCTTCACTTTCCTTTAGGAAAATGTATTTTCTTTTCCTTTATGGCAGTTGTTTCATTTTTAAATGTATCTTCTATACTGTTGCTTAGCAACATGAATGATGGTCGGAATCACGGTCTACCTTTATGTTTACTTTGATTTAAAAAAACAACAATCGTTAAAATTCAATGCAACACCTGTCAGCTTTTACCCACATATTTTATTTCCATAAACAAGGTAATACAATTAAATTCATTTTTATGGTAAAATTGTAATGCTGTAAAATAAGTATAATAGAGAGAGTGGCAAAATAGACAAATATTTTTACACTATTACCATACTATGCAATTACCTTCAACCTATGCAGCAAGAAACATGTGCGATCAGTTGTTCAGCCCAGTTCCTGGCTCAGCGCCCCGGTCCTTTATTTTCTCAGCACGCGGGGGGGCAATTTAGTGATTGGTGTATATTTTGGAAGGAAGCCAGAGTACCCAAAAGAAAACCCATAAAAGCACAGGGAAATAGTCTGAACAACACTATGCTGCTTATTACAAAAGAAAAAAAATGATCTCAGCACCTCACCTTTACAAAGTGAAAATTCTTCATGCTGATCAGCACAAAATCCACAATTTTAAATTCTCAAGCTGAACTACTGGCAATCAGCTGAAATGCATACAAGGAAGTTGTTTTACATGCCAAAGGTTTTACAGTCCTTCCACTTCCATTTACACAGACCTGTCTGGCAGATGGGGACCTGATTTTTCTCTGCTGTAGTTTGGTGACATTTATAAATCTTGTCCCTCCCCCAGCCTGTGACTCGACAGTGAAAAGAGAAGCAGCAGATTGATGAGCTCATTTCTCTGTCACTCTGCTCTCTGTTCCTATATGCATGCTTCTTGTACAGCAGCACAATTGATTGGATTCTTTTGCTGTTTCATCTTTCCCTAGTTTAAGCTCTACTGTACAAAGAGGCTAATACTATGACCCCTTTCATATGGGCGTCTTCGTCTTGTGGATTCCGCTTGCTCAGCGGGGGGATCGCTCTGCTGATCCCTGCTGAGCAGGCAGATGACAGGTCCTGTCTGCTCCGCTGTGCAGAGCGAACATGGCCACAGTCCTGCTCTCCTCTATGGGGAAATCGGGTGGAAATGGACCATCTGTCCATTTTTATGTGATCCAATCCGATCCACCAGATGGATGTAAAATAGGACCACCATCCGCCTAGACTTTGCAGGCAGGATGGCGGCGAATGTCAGCGGACATGTGTCCGATGACATCCACCACTCTATAGAGGAGACTGCGAGATCTGATCAGGTCTGCCTAAAAAACGGACATGTGGACCATATTGGAAAGCCTGTGTGAAAGGACCATAATGCTGCGTACACACGAGCAGAATTTCCATCTGAAAAATCTTGGATGTTTTTTCCGACGGAATTTGCTCAAGCTTGTCGTGCATATACAAGGTCACAAAAAAGTTCTCTGAACTTTTGACCGTCAAGAACGCAGTGATGTACAACACTACGACGAGCCGAGAAAATTATGTTTAATGCTTCCGAGCATGCTTCAAATTGTTTCCGAGCATGTGTGATTTTTTGCGCGTCCAAATTGCATACAGACGATCGGATTTTCGCATAGGAACTTTTCCCGACCAAAAAATAGAGAACATGCTCTCAATCTTTTGCTGGCTGGAATTCTGCCAGCAAAAGACCGATGGCTCATACACACGGTCGCATTTTCCGACAGAAAGCTCTCATCAGAGTTTTGCTGGTGGCATTTCTGATCGTGTGTACGCGGCATTAGTCACATTCAGGCACTTATACTGCTTGCATGTTAAGAAATACATTTATGGATGGAATAATGAATACAGAACTGCAATAATTTGTGTCTTGCAAATATGTTCATTTTAAAGTTGAACCAAGCCGATTGTTTTCAAAAAAACAGTTACATTCCTGGCAAGCTGGTAACCTCTAACTGTCACATTTGTTTGTGCTTTAAACCAAACTGTCAAACCATTTAAAACCATGTAAAACCATCAAATGGCTGGTGTCATAACTGATCACATGTGCAGCACCATAGCAGTTGAAGATAAAACAGAGGCCAAGATGGCAGCTTCTTTGGCTGAAAAGGATAGAAGGGTTTAGTTACACTTTAAGGGCTCATTTACACTAGCAGTTTTAACCGCCCCTCCACTGCTCTCTCTTTATTGTCAGCAGCTGGGGGTGTACAGTACACATGCCATGGTCCTAGCAGGAATTATACTCCCTGTTCCATTCATCTGAATGTGACCTACTCAATGTTGCTAAGCTGCAACCATCCTGCAACCACGTGCAGTTACACCATGGTAGTCCAGCATTTAGGGAGTTGAAACAGGCTGCGAGGAGGTGACACAATGCCTCCTTACCACCTGTCAAATGATCTCTGAAGAGTGATCTACACTGCATTGCAGGTGTAAACGTGACCTTAAAGAGACACTTAGGGCTCAGGATGTACTTGCAATAAAAAGATGTTGATAAAAGCACAACCTGACTGTGGCTGAAAAAACATGAGCATGGTTAGTTCATTAATGTTGCTACATGGGAATGGACCCATCTGTCATAGTATACAGTAATTTAATTTGACACATTGTACTAAAGTATTTGGGACCTTGGGCTACTGTAGAGCCTTTCACTGAGGCCAGCCGGTTTGCCTTCCTGTACAAAATGATTTAAGTCCTTTTGATTCCTTGCCACTTTTTTCATGAGTAATGTAAATGCCCCAGCAGAATGTTGTTGTTAATTGAGATCATCCGCTATCATCTTCATTCCTCCGGCAACGCTTCCCCAGAGTATGACTGTAAACCGACAGGGGAGTAACAGCAGGTACAGTGAGAGAATGGCACTGTCTTCCATGACAATTGTCAAAATAAATGGTGTTTATTTTAGAACACAACTGAATAATTATCACTGCAGAGTTAAGCCTTGTCATTTTCCCATTGATCTATATTTGTGTACTATCGTGTTTATTTTTCCTAAAATAGAATTAGCAGCCTTAAAGCTAAATTCCAGACAAACAAATGAATACATTCATGTGAATAGGTTAATAGTAAAAGGCTTTGTATTTCTGTCCACCCAGTCTTGAAACTTACACAGTCTTGCCAGATAGCCAGATGACATCTTGGTCATCTTTCTGCCCCCAACCAGTGATTGGACAATGAAGGAGAAGCAGTGCACTATGAAGCACACTGGTCCCTAGTGCTGCCTTCCCTTCTCGCAATGCTGTGGTGCAGGAATCCAACATCAAGTGATATTGAGGTACATACACTAGCTGCATTCAATTTGCACATATCTTTTCAAATTCATAAATACATAACTGCAGTAATGGATAATTGCAGTAATGTATGAGTTAAGCTTTAACCGCTTCAGCACCGGGCCATTTTTTACCCTTCCTTACCAGAGCACTTTTTGCGATTCGGCACTGCGTCGCTTTAACTGACAATTGCGCGGTCGTGCGACGTTACACCCAAACAAAATTGACGTCCTTTTTTCCCACAAATAGAGCTTTCTTTTGGTGGTATTTGATCGCCCCTGTGGTTTTTATTTTTTGCGCTATAAACAAAAGAAGAGCGACAATTTTGAAAAAAAAACACAATATTTTTTACTTTTTGCTATAATAAATATCCCATTCTTTTTAAAAAAAAATATTTTTTTACTCAGTTTAGGCCGATACGTATTCTTCTACATATTTTTGGTAAAAAAAATCGCAATAAGCGTATATTGATCGGTTTGCGCAAAAGTTAGAGCGTCTACAAAATAGGGGATAGATTTATTGCATTTTTTTACTCTGTGAATTTCATTTCTTCCTATCATAAAGACATCTTCATAGAAATGTAGTCTGCCTAGAAACACCATCTCGCTCAGACTGGCAGCTATCCATCAAGACATTTTGATATTTACATGACATGCAAACTGCTTGCATCAAGGCCATGGGCTCATGATTGGAGTACTGAAGGAGGATACTGAGATATTTCTAGGAAGCTATGTACAGCACCCTTCCAGCCCCTCCCTCCAACATTGATCTGCCTTCATTGCATAGAGAAGCATAAAGACCTAGTGATGACATCACTGTGTCTAAATAGGGTATATAATAATAACAGAAAGTTTTTATTTGAAAAAAAAATAAAAAATCATCAGTATATTGGTGAGGGGATGACAGAGGAACAAGGGAAGGCAAAATCTTGTCATATCTAGTTAGCCAGTTCCTTTTCACTCAGCCTTTGGGTAGGATAGCTGTTTAGCTTGTAATTACTGCAGAAATAGCTAAATTGTATTCAAAATACATTTTATTTTACTAACAGCATGCAATAATTTTCCATTTTGTTCAAGGGAGCAAATGTGATTTGAAAAACAATTTCTTACACAATCTGCCTTGCTAACTCATGCCTTTCAGAGAAGTAAAATGAAAAGTGTCATGTTTGTACCTTAATGACAGATGCAAGATCACTTATCCTCCAGCATTCCACCCATTCAAGAATGGATTCTATGAGCTGTAAAATTAAATGGACATTTTAATGCATAGCATTCACTTGGCTTCGGAGGTCACATTTGTGATATGAAAATCACAAATTCTTTGAAAATATAATGCAAAGCTAAGCGTTAAACCCCTTTATTTAAACAATATAAGCAACATTTAAAGAACAAAATAACATTCCTTTATTTAGTAATTATAAGCTCCATTTAAAAATGTTGCTTATACTAGGGCATCATACATGTTTATACTAAATAACATTAATTTTATTAAATTTTTTTCAACCTCAAATCTGTTTATTCAGAGAAGAAAAGGAAATGTACATGATGCAGACATGGGACTTCTGTACATTGTTTAATTAGTCATACAATGAATCATGACATTTACGATTCTTACATTATTGGGGGTAAAGAATGAACATAATAATATACTCTGTTGCCAGTAATTATAGTGAGATGCATGTTAGGAAATGTAAATATTGACTAAATGAATAAAGACCAGTTAAGATTTCAGTGGGATTATAGCCTCACAGCAATAAGGACTGAGTAATGGTGGAAATGAATGGAATTTCATGGGTCCCAGATTTGATGGATCTTTTCTGAAAGGTAAGCCATGATATGGGCTACTGCCTCATTAAAGTGACTCTATCGCTTCCCAAAACAAAATCAAAAGCCAATTAATGCTTACCGTACCACCTCTCAGGTTTATGGGGAATCCAAACTTCCCTGTTTTACAGTACCACGGCCTGAAGCAAAGTCTTCAGATTTCAACACTTCTGGGAGTGCCAGATGCCTGTGGCCCCTACCATACATTCTGGTACATTCTGGTTATCTGGTGATAACATTGGGGCAGATGTAAGGAGCCACACCATGGGAAGGGGACATAAGCACACTGATACTCACCTTTGCTGTCCTTTCTGCCTTGCTACCTAGCTCTTGGAAATGTGCAGTAGGACTGGGTATAGATCATGTGACCCTTTCTCCAACTTTGAGGTACATGAAGTAGTGAATACTGAATCATTCAAATCAGGATATCAAAACCTTAATTATCTACAAATATATAATTATGTCCTTACAAAATAAGCCTTTGATTGGTCAATTACAAATACATTTACCAATAGATGTATAATGGGAGTTTGACCTATTGTAGATAGATTGGTTAAATTGGCATTAAGTCTAAACCCATTTCAAATGCAAAACTTCATTTTAAAGCCTATTTTATGACAATTGATAAGGAATATAAATTATACCTTCAGTATTCAGTAACATAAAAAGCGGTGTCAGAATTATTATAAATAACATAGCTTTACATGAGTGTACATCATTTTACCTATTTGGGTAGGCATCACTTCTGACAAACCTCTCTAATAGGAACTTAATGAATTGGAAATGTGTGTCAATGAGTTCCATCTCATGCATAATTAATACTTAATTTTCTTGACATTTGCATTGTATTGTTGTAACAAGAATGCATAGACCTGAAATAACTGTTTTTTACGACAGAAGATTGATTAGAACATAAAATGTAGTGCCTGGAAAAAAAAAATACCAGCAAGCAAAAAATTGAATTGGTTAAATTGAATTCTGCTTTGATGGAATCCTTTTAGGTTTAACAGTATTTTGTTAGATGTTTGCCCTGTGGGCTTTCACTGAACTTTTTATATAGTAGGTTTGATTGAACCTTCCTAAAAAGCACCTTTAAATGGTCTAACCCCTGCAACTGCTTTCTATGGATTACTTCACTTTCTACTTTATCATTACTTCTTAGATTGACTTGGGTGATAACGTATGATGATAGTTTCCCCATCCAGCTTTCTTTGAGTGGGTCACACAATGATCTCATGCACATGGTAGCAGGCAGACACCCACCTCCCTAAAGCTTTTCGGAGAACAATATTTGGACAGGTTAGAAAACATTAACAATTCATTAATCTATATTGCATAGACATCCATAGGTAACGCTTGTGGAGGGTGGGTACAGGGCTTTATTTATATGGCACTTCAGTAAATCCTGCTTCAGAATCTATTTTTTGCCATGATGGTTTTTCTCCCTGTTGCAGGTTAGAAAACATGTCTTGATTGTCAATGTTGTCTTGCACAAGATAGGCTTCTCTAGTAGTGCCGGTTTGTATTGCTTTCTTGTTCCTACTTCCTCTCTAATTTGAAATAAATTTGTGAAGTTGTCAAAGCATGGTTGGAACGCTTATTCAGTGCTTTACAGGACTTAGGAGTTTGGTGCTTTGCATATTGGGTCATGCCTGCACATCCAACCACCCTCAGATTAAAGCCTCCATGAAATGTTAGTGCTTTTAACTGGCTTTAAAATGAAACTCACATTAATTGTTTCACCAAAATGTTCAGTTTACATACACAAATACTGCATAGGTGTGCAGTAATTTTTTAATTAAAAAAAAAGTTGCTCTAACAATACAAATTTGTATTTCTCATAAATCAGTACTTTTTATATTCACTATCTACCTTTTCAATAGACACCTCTTCAAAAATTCATATTTAATGCCAGCCAGAAGTAAGCTGGAACTTGCAACACTTGATCGTTGATAGATACAGCCTAACTTTTTTGTTATGTTATAATTAGTTGCAGATGTTATGTACAGATGACGGTCTTTTCCTGGCATTTTACTTTAGCTACAACAGCCCTGCAAAATGAAAAAAAGGAATTCTTAAAAAATTCTTTCATATTTAACTCATGATCAACCCCTAATTCATATTTCTTATCCCCAATATTACATTTTTTCCCCTTTTGTGGCATCATATTTAAAAAATACACAAAAAATACATGTTTTAATTGTAAATAACTACACCATGTTTGTATCAGCAATATAATTTTAGTGTTTCAATAAACAGCACAGTTGACAAAAAAAAATGTGTACCTTGTTTCTATAGTAACACGGCAGTAATTTCAGGTGAGACATGCTATGAAAACAATAAAAGAAGAGAGAATTTAAATAATAATTTCTAAATGTAAAATGTTTATAAAAACTTTTTTTAATTCCCCTCCCAAATATTATAAGACACAATGTGGTTGATCTATTAAAACTGGAGAGTGCAAAATCTGGTGCAGCTCTACATGGGAACCATGATTTTTTGTCAAATCTTAATTGAAAAGGCTGAAATTAGAAGCTGATTGGCTACAATGCACATCTTCACAAGATTTTGCACTCTCCAGTTTTAGTAAATCATCCCCAAAAATAGCAAATATTGCATCAAACCAAGGTTATAGTCACTCTTGTCAAAAAAAAAAATGTTTTAACCAATACAGAATAAAGTGGAACAGGGCAGATAAAGACAATTACAGAGAATTAAGAGTAAGAACATGATCATTTCCCTTGGTGACCTAAGCATGCACTTATTTTTTATTTTTTTAATGAATCCAGGATTAGTCAAATTATTTTATTTACAAAGTTGTTTTTGTCTGGTTTTGCTGCTTTTTTCATCTTAAAACCCCTAAGTCAACTAATCTTGGAAGCACTACATATAGGGGTGCAGGAAACTCACCTTTATACAATAAGATTTACTGAAATAATAATGAATATTTCGATTTTTTTACATTTTCTTAAACAAAAAAAAAATCAAACCCCGCAGTACCAAATATGTTTCACCTGCATGTTTCCCATTGTGTCCATTGATTTCTGCTACTGTAAGTCATTCAAACAAGCTGCCAAATTGCTTTTATCCAGTGACTTTTCGCGGGAGTAAATGAGCAAACCCACTTAAGCGGCAAGGACTATGAATTGCTTGCGCAGACAACATACTTTCATCCTTTAATTCCAAAGTATTAGCCTGATAATTTACCTCCTAGAGCTGAAATGTTAAAAGCACTTGTTTCCTTTTTAAAGTGTCTCAGACTGTAACATTTCCCAAGACACAGGGTTAGTGATGAATAAAAATGGCTTTCATACCACTGTGCTAAGCATCCTGTAGCGGGTGTCAAATTCAAGTCTGAAATTAAAACAATGGTAAAAGACAACAGTAATAATCTATTGTCTTGTCAAATCAGCAGTATTAGCAACTTTTCCATGACATGTCGTTGTAACATTGTAACTCTTCTATAATGTAGAGAAGTATTACACTATATAATGACATGTAGATGTCTCAGTACATTGCTTTTAGTAGCCATCTATGTGTTATGCACCTGTTATAAAAAGATACTCTACCTATTGCAAACTGCTGTTAATGGAAAAGCTTTACCTAAATATATTATATTATATATATATTATTATATTATATTAAAATTATGAATGAATGAGGTCAGAAAGCACTAAGGTGTTTTATGGTCATGTGCAAGGTTACAAAGTTGAATATCATATATTTGGGTCATGGATCCCTAAGGTGACTTCTAATGTCTTGATTTTTAATTAATACAATTGTGAGTATAATAGGTCATATAGGTAATGGATGTCAGTATACTGGCTATTCATCTTCAAGGTGACTTCCGATGTCCTTATATTTTACAAAGGAAGTTGTGCAAACATTTTAGACATGTATACTTTTAATGTTATATAGTGCATTTAGCAGTAAGCCTACTAGGAACCAAAATCCACTATCAGAGCCATTGCTTTGATGAGACAAAATGATCTTGTGGAGGTAGAGCTTAAAGATAGGGATCAGCTTCCAGGTTTTTTCATCAAAGCTTAAAGTGGAAGTAAACCCCCCTATCGTTTTCAGCCAAGGAAGCTGCCATCTTTGCCTCTGTTTAATCTTCAACTGCCACAGTGCTGCACATGTGATCCGTTATGACACCAGCCATTGGATGGTTTGACTGTTTGGTTGAGAGCACAGCCAATGTGCAGTTAGCACTCCCGGCATGCCTTTTTTTTTTTTAAACTGTTAAATCGATGGGTTTACTTCCGCTTTAAGTGAACAAGCTGAAGTTAGAAACTGATTGGCTACCATGCACAGCTGCACCAGATTTTGCACTCTCCAGTTTTAGTAAATCAACCCCTGAGTGCTTTCTGCAGAGCTCTGTTCACCATAGCAAGGCACAACTAAAGGCTGCCATATGACAGTCAAAACAAGTACCAAATTCAGGTAGTATATGATATACAAGCCACATAATGTCAACAAAATACTTCCTTAACCTTCACTGCCTGCATTAGATGAATTTTACCTGCAGGCTCAACAGGTATTTGTGGGATTTTGCCAGGAGAAAACTGTAAGTGCAGGTGCACTTATAACTAAAGAGTATACCCCAACATTTCATATTCCTGATATGTGCCTACCATACCATGTACTTATATGAAAAAGTATCCTGTTCTCTTTGTATTGTGTCCTTTGTGTGAAATACCTTGCCAGTCCCTCTGCTTTTCTATTAAAAACTGACCATAGTCCATAGTTTTCGGGCTATGCTGGGAACTCAGCCTGCTTTCCTCCATTAATCAGACTTGTGCTGATACACCCCCCCTCCCCCCACAGAGCCATTCATTGGGAGATTAGTGTACTGCTGTTTCTCCTCCCATACATTTCTGAATTCCATATGCCACTGAGAACAGAGGGTACGTGGTCCCTTATAAAAAAAAGTGTGAAAAAAGGTATTTATGATGTTTTTTTTATGTATACACAAAAAGTTTTGCCTTTCATTTCTATTTTAAATTGAATGGGTTGTTTTACAAGGCGAGGGTTCACACACATACTTTAATACCCCGTACACATGGTTGGACATTCCGACCACAAAATCCGTCTGATTTTTTTTGACCGATTTTGGCCGAAACTTGTGTTGCATACACACGGTCGGACAAAGTTGTCGGAAAATACAATCGTTCAGAACGAGGTGACGTACAAAACGTACGACGGGAGTACGTAGAGGCCAGTAGCCAATATCTTTCGTCTCCAAATTTCTTCTGAGCATGCGTGGCACTTTCTGCCTTGGAATCCTCTACACAAGATCAGAAAAAGTCAAATCGGATTTTGTTGTCGGAAAATTTAAGATCCTGCTGTCAAATTTTTTCTGTCGGAATTTCCGATGGAAAAAGTCCGCTAGAGCCCGCACACGATCGGATTTTCCGACAACATAATACGTTCTGACTTTTTCCATAGGAGTATCTGACCGTGTGTACGGGGCATTTGAGTTCTACATTCATTTTTATTTAATTTGGTTTCCCAAATCTGGTGTTTAAAGCACTATATATATTGGTAAGTGTGAAAAGGGAACTATACAGATAGCAAAGTTTTGGGGAACACTGCCTAGACTACATCCCACCCCAGGTAAGTTCCCCTTCTTACAGTTATACATTTGTCCCAAAACTTGAAGTGAAAGAAAAATCCATGTCTTTATGAACCTTGCTTTTTACACTGGTACACAGTCGTGTTGGAACAGGAAGGGGCCATCCCAAACTGTTCCCACAAAGTTGGGAGCATTAAATTGTCCAAAATGTCTTGGTATTCTGACACCTTAAGAGTTCTCTTTACTGGAACTAAGAGGCCAAGTCCAACCCCTGAAAAGCAACCCCACACCATAATCCCCCCTCCACCAAATGATTTGGACCAGTGCACAAAGCAAGGTCCATAGAGACATGGAAGAGCAAGTTTGAGGTGGAGGAACTTGACTGGCCTGCACAGAGTCCTGACCTCAACCCAATAGAGCAGAGACTGCGAGTCAGGCCTTCTTGTCCAACATTAGCATCTGACCTCACAAATGCGCTTCTGGAAGATTGGTCAATAATTCCCATAGACACACTCCTAAACCTTGTGGACAGCCTTCCCATAAGAGTTGAAGCTGTTATAGCTGCAAAGGGTGGGCCAACTCAATATTGAACCCTACGGACTAAGACTGGGATGCCATTAAAGTTCATGTTTGTGTAAAGGCTGGCGTCCCAATACTTTTGGCAATATAGTATATATATATATATATATATATATATATATATATATTGGTGTTTATGTGTGTGTATACATATATAACATACATCAAGTAGCCATCTGTGTAGCATTGTTTTAAACTAGAGCTCACCAGGATATTGGTATGTAGAGCACAGCAGACATGGATGAAGGACTCTCTGCTAGCTCATCACAAGTAGACAGAGCGGAAAGAGACACAAAAAAAAAACTAAGATGGCACTATGAATAGCATTTGATGGAGGATGAAAAATGATCACATATGCAAGTCTGCCGTAAAGACGTTCCTTGAATGCTGAATGACAGGGTTTCCCTGATCCAGGGGAAAATACTCTGCTGCAGTGTTTCTCCAGGGACCTGAAAGTAGTGGCACTCAGCAGATATAACCTCTACTGTGCCCTTCGGCGGCCATGGAACGCCAGCTTGCAGATGTTCTTGTGGAGAAAAAAAAAAGAAATCACTTGAAACAGAAACAGACAACTTGTGCTGTTGTATGTGTTTTTCTCACTTGCCTTGTGTTTTTCCTTTGTGCATTTTTAGGTTCTTTTCACAAAATAAAATTCATGGAGGTCAGCAAAGACTTTAAAGATTTGTTCATTTAAAAGTAGAAGTGAACTCTGATTTGTATTTAGTTTGTTAAAGCACTTAGACGCAATTGCCTTTTTTCATAGAACTTTCTCTAATTTCTGTTTATCCAAATTGCATTTCATTGCTGTTGATCCCCTGCAGACTCTTTGCAACCACTTTCTGCCTACATGTGTTTCAGTTAGGGCATGTCCTAGAGCCAGTTTGCTGATAATGACAACCGTAGACCATGGCGGCATAATATGTGTTGAGACAGCTCATTAGCCTCTAGGGACACAAATTGGAGATAGGGACAAAGCATTTTCACCCTACAACAGGAAGGGCTTAAACAAGGATCTTAATGTCAGGATCACCACGGCTTTATTTTAATAAAAGCTACAGGTTTAAAATATTGAAAATGTCTTTTGAAATGTCATTAAACTGTAAAGGTTATATGAGATTTTAGTGATCTGGTTTACATATACTTTAATATGTCCTGTGCATGATTGTGTTCACAGTATGCAGAAATACTATAATATATATATATATATATATATATATATATATATATATATATATATATATAGTATAATAATTCACTGCAAAATTTCTTGTGGTTGATATTGGTAGCTTACACCCAAAACTTCTTGCTTTATAATCACTATGCATATGGTTAGCACAAATTGATTTTAAGACATTTTTAGTAGAAATGTGTGTTTTTTTCCAGGAGAAACTAGGCAAGAAGATCGTCATTTTTTTTTAAACCAGGGTCGTCTTTAACGTGGGTCAAAAGGGGCAGCTGCCCTGAGCCCAGTCTTTGTTGTGGGGCCCAAAGCAGCTGCCCCTTGAGCCTATGCTGCCCGTAAATAACATACAGTACTTACTAACAGTCCTGGGACAGTCCCGCTAATTTGTTCATTGCTCTGGGATGCCTGTGTCCTGGCGTGCTGGGTCCTGATTTTCAGTAATGTGCAGCATGTCTCTTTACTGTCTGCCCTGGTCACCATGGTGACCGGACACTGAAGCCACGGCGGTGGCATAAACATCGAATCCCTTTCACTGTGGGGAGACAGCAGGCGGGTCTGCAGGCAGACTCCAATCTCTGCAAGGAGCCTGCAGAAAACCATGCCCTGGACCCACCCCCTTATCAGCAGCTAATTGTTTTAATTATGTATTGCCATGGTGCTGGGTGGTTGAACTGCAGGTCGAAATATGTCAACTGTGAGTACCAAAGTAATTGCGGGCAATATAAGTGGTGAGTGCAGGTGTGGGATGGGGTACAGTGATGGTAAAGATGTGGGATGAACAGTAGTGATCTGCTGCACTCTATTGCAACCAATCAGTGAGTAGTAATAATGTGCAGTAATCTCTAGCAACCAATCAGTAAATGGTAATGATGTGAAGTAACCTCAAGCAACTAATTAGTGAGCAGTAATAATGCTCAGTAACTTCGAGCAACCAATCAGTGAGTGGAAAGAATGTGCAGTAACCTCTAGCGAGTCGTTAGTGAGCCGTAATGTGTGCTGTAATCTCAAGCAACCATGAGTGTTAAGTAGTGGAAGCAGGGCTATTTCTAGTTTGTATGGCTTTATGGGTAAGAATTAAAATAGTTAGTTTGCCCCATAAGTATACTTGAGCCGTATACACATTGTCAATACATTTTGGAATAAAATGTGTTTGTTCGCTTAGTATTGGAGTGCCAGTGTTTGACAGTGGTTGAGTTTTTTTAAGCAGCAGGAAAATCAAAATCCACTGCTCACCTGAACCTGGCTCACTAAAAGTCAACTTCGGTGGTGTGTGGCAGTTGCTGTAAGAATGGGAAGGTATCCACTATATCGGTCATTGAGCCAGGGTGCCATAATCGGTGATCTGCTGAGTGTTGTCACGCTTGCAATCCTGGCACCCACGGCCTAATGGCACCAAAAGCAGCTGCCAGCTTATCCTGGGCTGGAAACAACACTTTCTTTCCTTTCTCTCCCTCTCTATCCTTTCTTTCTCTCAATAGACATTTATAAATACAGATATACAGTAATACAGTATATTATGGATGCTTGGCAGTTGTTAAAAAGCACAGTACCGTTATCTAGTTTTTTTCACTGCATTAACACTTACCATGTTGCTTCATATGTCGAATGCCCTTGAGCTGTCATTCCAGAGTACGTTATGCTAGACTGCAAAACATAGACTAATTATTCTGCTAAAACATTCAGAAATAGGTCTGCAACAGAATGATGGTTACAGCCAGAAATATGGTGACTGATTCTATTGCTTTCTTGCTTGTTTAGTCTATATTGATTATTTACAATATCCTTTTGGCCTGGGTAAGAGCCTGCAAAATGTACTCATTAATTGCTTTAATTAACCTAATCATGGCAGTCATAGTTACAGTACAGTCATGGAAAAAATAGTATTTTATATCATTGAAATTCAGAGAGAATGTTTTCTATTGTATTTGGACCAATGTTTATTTTTTTTCCTTCTCTTCTGAAATGGCCACAAAAGCAGCATGACCTAAAATCTTTTATTTAGAGAACTGTTATTTTTCTTTGTCAATTGTGTCGCTATATCCAAACTTTTGAAAAAAAATATATAGGTAATTATTAGCTACAACCTAAGAAAGATGTTCCATTCCCAGAGCATAATTATGAAGTTCTTTGATCAGACTTTTTACTCTACCACTAAAGCTGGCCATACACCATACACAGATCGAATGTCAGCCATTTCCTACTGAATTTGGCACAATTTCATCTGTGGGTGTCAACGCTGGCATCAACAAACTTCTGATCTGAAGTTCGAAATGTAGAAAATTGTCAACTGAACAGTGTCACTGACAGCAGTGTGAGTAGTGGATGTCAGAGTACAGTAGGGGAGGGAAGGGATATAAGGGAGATGCATCCATCCACACTGTTTAGCGTGAATGGAGGAATCGGTTAGATTTCCTTTATTTGACCCATTGGGTGAATGAAAGAGATCAATGTGTGAATGGCAAGCTTAACATCTGCAGCTCATCCAGTTTAAAAACCCCATGTAACTACATCAGCCCGCCTCCTTCCATTGATCATCTGCATCCGAACCCCCTAAACACCTACATAACCTCTCTTACATGAAACAATCTTACGATCCTCCTACCTCTACCTTGCATGATAACATTAATGTCAGTGACACAAATTGGGCTTAAAATGGCAAATGGAGAGAAAGTTCACTAATAATCTAACCTTATATAGTAGCATTATTGCCCTATGGATACAGAGACACAACAGACCCCCCCTTTCTATGCTGCCGTTGATCTTCCTTCCATCCTCCCACCTAACAAAGACTTAGATACTTATGCAGTATAAGAAGTTTGTTTTATCACCACGAGGGGGGGGGGGGGGGGGTATTCATGGTGGTACCTGCTCAGAAGGCGGGCCCATGACACTCTTGACATTCACAGTATAGTCCTCAGTTGTCTAGGTTGAGTGACACTGGGTGTCATTCAACCAGGAAGAGTGAGAACATCTACTAGAGAAGTGCTACTGTGGTGGACAGCTCTGGATTGAAGGTGGGCATTGCAATTGAATTATGTTTCAGTGTATCATAACGTATCAAAAACTGAATAGCAGTCATTATGTGCAGCTTTCTTAAGATTTATTTTTTTATTTTTTTATAATGCTAATCATATCTGTTAAACGCTATCCATCAACAGCTGAACTATTTGCATAATCAGTACTGATTGATTCTTGCCAGGAAAATTAGGACATGGCTTTTGATTTAGGAATGTGTTATTTTTACTTATATAGCAATATTTTATTTTATTTTATTTTTCATTTTAAATTTTAAAACAAACCACTACCTTTATTAATAGGTATATTACATCTCTTCGCCTTGGGAAAATGTCTCAAATATTTGCTAAAATTTGCTAGAATTATGTCAGAAATGGGTTCTTCTTTTTTGTCATCTAATAGAAGTGAGCAGACTGTCATAGATGGTGTTAATAAACAGGACTGGTATCTACAGTACTGAAAGCAAAACACAGTTGATTTACTAAAGGTGCAGAGACTATTATCTGTGCAAAGACTTTGTGAAGTGTCCCCTTCAATTATCCAACCATGTACTGTACATGGTAAGTGCCCCCTTCAATCATCCAACCATGCACAAGCAAAAAATTGTATTTTCCTTGCACAAAAATAGGGAACTTAAAGTAAACAGCTTCCCCTTATTTACTAAGCTCAGTGAACATTCACTTGCTAAGCAAATCAGCCTAGACTCTGTATAAGCTTTATTATGAATATGTTGACTACCGAAACTACTAACAGACACTGTAGAAAATACCTGTTCTATACCTAAAACAAGGAGACTTCCAGAAGAAGGCAGTGCAGAGAAGTGGGTCTTCCCCTTGCCAACGGTAGCTACTAAAAGTGTTGTGCTCAAAAGTTTGCATACCCTGGCAGAAATTGTGAAATTTTGGCTTTAATATTGAAAGTATGACTGATCATGCCAAAAAATTGTCTTTTATTTAAGGATAGCAATCACATGAAGCCATTTATTATCACATAGTTTTTTGGATCCTTTTTAAATCATAATGATAACAGAAATCACCCAAATAGCCCAAATGGCACATTCAAGGCTTTTGATATCTTTTTATATCCTTTTCCATCTTTGTAAAGTGTCATTATCTAGCTACGCAGGTCTTTTGACTGTTCTTTTCTACTTCCTCATGGCTCAGGGTCTAGCCTGCTTAGTGCATCCATGTGAGAGCTAACAAACTCACTGACTATTTATACACAGATAATAATTGTGATTTTAAAAAGCCACAAATGTGGGAAATTAACCTTTAATTGCCATTTTAACCTGTGTGTGCCACCTTCTGTGTCTGTACCAAGGCCAAACATTCCAGGGTATGTAAACTTTTGATCAGGGCCATTTGGGTGATTTCTGTTATCATTATGATTTAAAAAGGATCAAAAAACTATGTGATAATAAATGGCTTCATGTGATTGCTATCCTTGGCATGATCAGTCAAATTTTCAATATAAGTGCCAAAATTTCACAATTTCTGCCAGGGTATACAAACTTTTGAGCACTACTGTATATATATATATATATATATATATATATATATATATATATATATATATATATATATATATTTATATATTTATTTATATTTATTTATTTAATAAATTCAGATCCTCTTGTCTGTCAGTTGGAAGAGCCTAATTGTAATAGAAAAATATCTTTCTCAAAGTAAACAAACCTTCCTGAAAGCAAGGTCCCTGTTGGGCTTGTGTATATAAAAATGAAATGGTTGATCATAGACTACTTTTAAAAGATGAAAGTGATGTGTTTTCAGTGCAACAATTACACACAACTTTGAAAGTAGATCTTTCCTATTGCACTTGAATGAACTTTGCTTTGAGTGACTATTTAGTGGTTTTGTATCAAGAGAATATGTAAATAACCATGGTCATGTTTCCTTCTAATGATTATAATTAGTGTAGTAAGCATGGGTATACTGGTATTGAGATGAGGTGCTCAGATGAATTATACATCACCTATTTCCTTATTAAAATGTAGATATTTCTGTGTTCCCAGCATGTCTCACGCAGTACGTGTCAAAACTGGTATAATGAACCTTTCATCCTTTCTCAGATAAGCAAAAGGTATATCATAGAGTTCTGCACATATAGAAATACTCATAACATGCCCATTTAGGAGCCTATCTATTTATTCCAACACAAAAGTATTGAATTTTAGTCTGACATTTTCTGAAATGTCACATTTTTACCTTTAAATTGCATATTGAGGTGATTGTTTCCCTCCTCCTTTTGATGCCACTGACATATTTTATTCAGTAAATACACTGAATATATGTAGGCTTTGGGGGTCAATCTCATACTTGTCTTGTTAGTATTGCAGTATGGTGACAGAGGAGCACTGGGAAAACATGCAGTGTGTACCTAAAGGACTATAGCAATAAAGGGTGTTTTTTCAACTGATGCTCTGCTCTTGATAGAAGAGGCAGCTGCCTTCAGAGGTCTCTGGCCATGGACATTAAATAAGAGGAAACCATAGATTACCCCATCCTCGCAAAAACTGGAACACAAAATGCATATTCTCACCAATTTCTAATAAACTGGAGGAAATTTGCAATGTGGTTGGCCATGTTGGCCCCCTCATCCCTTACATCTGTCGAAAATTTTCAGCCAGTCACTGGCACCAGCTGTCAGAATACAATAGGCCCCATTTGATACTTGTCCATCCACATTGTATATGGATGGAGGACTCAGATTTTTTAATTCAGCCAGTGTATGGCCGGATTTACAGCAGCCTCTTCTGGTGCCTTGATACTTGCAACAATGAACTTCTGAGCCTTCTAGATCAAGAACAGCTTTAATAACACCCAGAAAGCTTGGTTTTACAGCCTAATGCAGGTTTATCACTGAAGCTTTCTCAAGGTTTAGTTTGGTCCATGAGAGGCAAAGAAGGTCATCAGATAGCTATCAGTTGTGTCTGACAGCTTTTAGACTGCCTGAGGAATTTCTCCATAGTTTGCTGGGCTCTAAATTCTTTGGCACTTTCCAGTTACATCCCTTCCATTATTCAATAAAGTTTTGAACATTGCTAAAAGAAGGTTAAACTGCAGTTTGTCCCACCTCCCCTGTGCACACTGTGAAAAGTATTTCTAAAAGCTATGATAAATGAAAATTGAGAAGCCTTTGTTGCCTTAGGAACCAATCAGATTACAGATGTGCTTTTTTTCTGTGAGCTAGGCAATGAAAGAAGAACAGTTGGTACCCATGAACTTCCCTTCAGTTAGCATAGCCGTTTGATAAGCTATACTTAAAGTAGAACTAAGCCGTTGGTTAAACTGTTTCTCAGTTACATTCAAGGCATGTCGTGAATGATAACTGTCAAAATTGGCTCTGCTTTCAACTGAACTGTCAATTCATCAAAAGGTTTCTTTCAAAATTGATCACATGTGCAGCACCATGGTAACTGAAGATCAAACAGAGGCTAAGATGGCAGCCTCCTTGGCTTTAAAGGATATATTACAGCCAAGGAGGATTTTGTTCTGTTTTTAATACAGTTATAACTTCTATAATAACATGTTAAACCATTTGTCATCATGAATTTATTATACAGCTTGGACTTTACTGTTTTTCACCCAGTGAAGAATGAGGGCTAAAATTGATCTCAAGCCTATTTTCTACTTTAAATAGGGTATGGCAGATGTATTTAGAGGTCTTTTTAGATTGAAGACCTGTCTCCTTCTAAAAGTGATTGTAAACCTCAGACATGAAACCTCAGACATGAACAAAACATATCCCTCTATAGTGTCTGGTCGTCTCAATCCAGAGCACTAAGTGCCATTTCTGTCCACTGCCTCATTCGTCTATAAGCAATGGTCACTTCTGACAAGCTTTCCTGATACCAAGAGAAAAATGGTCACAGGGGAGGGACCTCCATCTGATTGACAGCCTCAATACTGTTTCTGTGTGCTGTGTGAAGGGAGGTGTGTCAATTCCCTCCAATCAACTCTCAGAGCTCTCCTCATTGATGCAACATTAGCTCTCCGCCCCCTGCTTTTCAAAGCAGAGAGATCCCGTGTAAATTCTGCAATTTAAATGGATGTAGAGGAAAGACGGCTGTAGATAAACAAGTACAATTGATGTAGGAGGATTTGTTTCATCTCTGTGTGTCACCTGAGGCCAGTCACTTCACTGTGTATATGTGAGGGTTTACAACCACTTTAAAAGAGAAGTATATGTATATATATATTTATTTTTTTTTTTTGCAGAATCATATTTACCTAGGTGAAAGCAGCATCAGTCTAATGCTGCATCTGTCCCCTGCCAGCTCTAAGACTGAGAACCGAGCAATCAAACACAGCTGATCGCTCAGTTCTCAGAGCTCCCTGAGCAGAGAGCTGGTGATTGTCACATTTCTCTGCTCTGCCCCCTCACTGGAGCGAACTTTGGTCTGTGTGTAGCCTTCTCTGTTCAATGGAAGCTGAGACTGAGGTTGTTAGACCCAGCTTCTGTCCAACGATCCTGCTGAAAAATCAACATTCAGTTAGCTGCAGCACTGATTAATGTGTTCTGATGGGGGAAAGTCCCCAGCTTAAACCAAACCAATCATCTGTCTGGCATCTGCCTGTGTTGTTAATCTGCTGTTGCTGTTAAAAATGTCCCTGAATATATTTTACATATAAAAGAACAGTTGTGAGAGGCCAAAGTGCAGTCAGTCTAGTTTTCCAGCTTTTCAACCAAATCTGTTTTTACTTGATCAGGGAGAGATCAAGTATGGTTATATTCCAACATTTATGGCCACATCGGAGTGATAATTATCTTATAAAGGACATCCATTGTATTATCTGCTCCATTTCATCAAACATCATTGATGCCTCCCATATGGTTAAATAACTAACTTTTCATACCTGATTATTTATCAAGATATATCCCCATAGCACAGGAAAGTCTTCATTAAAACACTACTCATTACCTTTTATGACAAATATAAAACATAATGTGTCACATGCATATGATGTCACTGCTATCCTCTTCATGGTACCGGTTGCTAGGAATGTTTTATACTTGAATTAATATTGATTAGAATAGAGGAATACGTAATAAAGAGGGGCATGTATTTGTATAGTAACTCGGGCATCTTATGGCGCGTGCACATGATCGGAACTTCCACCAGCAAAAGTCCGAGCTTTTGGTCGGAAAATGCGTCCGTGTGTATGCTCCATCTGACTTTTGCTGGCAGAAATTCCAGCCAGCAAAAGATTGAGAGCAGGTTCTCAATTTTTCGGTCGGAAAAGGTTTTGATCGGAAATTTCAATCGTCTGTACCAATTCCGACGCGCAAAATTCCTACGCATGCTCAGAAACAATTTGACGCATTCGCGGAAGCATTGAACTTCATTTTATCGTCTCATCGTAGTGTTGTACGTCACCGCGTTCTTGACGGTCAAAAGTTCAGCTGAACACAGTGACTGTGTGTATGCAAGACAAGCTTGAGCGGAATTCCATTGGAAAAATATTTTTACAATGGAAAATCCGCTTGTGTGTACGCTGCATTACTTGAAATTTATTAATATAGGTTACATATGTGCATAGGTGGGTGTAGCCTATTGCATTAGGGTGTGCAACCTAAAGCTGAAGCACACATGTCTACATATATATGCAGCTGGCAGGGAACTCAATCTCCCTGCCAGAACAGTGAAATGGCAGAGCCGGTAAGATGGAGTTCTTTCGCATCTTCCTGTTAGAACACAGAGCGATAATGCTAATGTGCATGGGGTGGTTAGGGTGGGCCCAGGCACATCCGGTATGCCCTGTGCTCACACCTATGCATATGTGTGAGGGAATTTGCCTACCAAAGGATTGGTATCCATTCTGAAAATCACACTTCCCTGACAGATAGCACAGCCAGCCTGGTAACCTGAATTCTCTGCTACAGTTAAGCAACACAGCTAGGTCAACTCTCTGCCAGCTTGATGATGATTGGACAGTGAAGGATCAACAGCAGACTGGTGAGGTAATCTCTCTGCACTCTCCTGTCTGAATGTTCCTTGTCAGCACATTTGAACTGCAGGACATCTGATTGGCTCCAAGATCTTCTGCTCTCGCTCTCTGTGTGTACCTGGGATTAGAAGAGTATGATCTAAATTCAGTTAGTTGCCCTAGCTACATTTATAAGTACATTTGATGTTTTTAATAAATAAATAACTGCATTTGTTTCTATCTGCCTAAAGTTCAGCTATGGCCTCATGCACACGGACAGAGACATGCTGAAAAAATGCACTAGCGTAAAATGGCAACAATTTTCCCAGTGTGGGGCGCCACAGGCAGTTATAGAAGTGAATGGCCGTACACTCTTATACTCAGAAATATGTTTTGGTGCATCAGCATACTCATGAATTTGTGCATATGATGTATTCTATGAACACAGAATATTCAGAGAATACACATAAGCTGGTGTTTACACAAGTGCATCAGAGCATCAGCATGTATGCACGTTCAAGCAAGTACAGCCATTCACTTCTATGGCCGGCTGTATACACCCTACGGGGCTTCCTGGGCATGGAAAAATGCCAGTCAGCATTTTACACCAGTGTATTTTTTTCAGCCTTTCACTGTCCATAATTGTTAGGCCATCTTATATTTTAAGAATGGGTTTTGCTACAGCAAAATGACTTGACACTTTTTAATTTGCATTTGTTCTTGGCGCTGAAAGCTGCATATAAAATGACTGGCTCTCAGCTAGAAATACCAATGCATCGAATTTAGATGCAAATAGTTTCATAAAAACCTTTACCAAAGAAGTTACAATATTTTTCATATGCAACACATGCCTAAATTCTGAAAACTGTTTACATGCCCATCTAAGTATATTGTACATAAATAATAAAAACAGGATGTAACACAAATTACAAATTACAGTTAATTACCTTTACTGTTACAGCGTATTGTATAATTATCGCAGTATCATTTAAATAACAACATCATTATATGCCCAACAAAAATCATTTTAAACAGTTTGGATGTGTATATGGATATGAATGTCTTCATTAGAAGAATCTTATTAACCCCTTTCTACCAATAGTACGCGTAAATGCGGCCTCACTGGACTTGTTTTTTTATTTCTATGGAGCCGCATGCTCCCAGCACAGAGACTGGGGTCTCACTGGGAGCCCTAGGACCCATACTAACGATCAGGACCCGGAACTCCCAGTTCTGGCTCACCTGATCACTGTGATAGACTCTGATTGGCTATCATGGTGATTAGTCACTGTGAAGCCCACCCATGTGTTTTCTCTCTGTCTCTGAATGGAGGGGATAGACACATTGTATCTCTCTCTCTCTCTCTCCTTGCAAAGAGAAAAATAAAATTGTGTTAAAAAAATTAAAATAATTTAAAATGTAAAAAACAATCAAAGAAAATATAAAGAAAAAATACCTAGATTAAGGTTTGATCTTGGTCATCTGCCTTAAATTAGTATCAGGCAGTTAGTGTCAGTGTGTTTTAGGTAGGATAAAAAAAAGCAAAATGCACACAGTTGTTTCTGGGCTGTACAACAGGTACAAACAACAAATAACATACATATGTGGTTTTGCTGTGATCGTTGGGAGCAGGAGAATTTTTTCTTTGGGTTGTTTTTTTGTCGGTAGGTTATGGCAGTAGCAAGAAATATACAGCTAAATTAAAAAAAGATATATATATATATATATATATATATATATATATATATATATATATATATATATATATATATATATATTTTTTTTTTACTATTTTGAGCTAGTTTTCCTTTGAAAAAAAATTCATAAAATCAGTAGATATTCATTACCATTTACCACCTAATGAAAGCCCAATTTGTCCTGAAAAAAACAAGGTCCAATTCACCTGGATGCACAAAGAAGTTGTGATGATATGTACGGTTTTACTAACGCACGTCAAAGTTGGACAATTGTGCTTAGGCATTGCCATTTGTTTTACTCTTAGGCAGTTCATTAAGTGTTTGAAAATCTTTGTCTTTATGGTTTGTCATTATACAAAGGGAAAAACATATGTATAATGCGCATCATACTTAGTAATCCTGCGTGGTGATTGTGCTTTTGCGTTTCTCTCTTTCTCTCTGTCTTTCTCTTTTTCTCTTTCTCTCCATCTTTCTTCTCTCTGCAAGTTTGCATTTAGTTTAGATTGATTGAAATCAATACAATGTCTGAGTGGCATATCCTGCAAATGCTTTTTTATCTTTGAAATCTTTTATCAAACATTATTTCTTCATTCTTTTTATAGGAAAGCTGTATTAAAACAGTAATTATGGATCATGCAGACCTTAGATACACTATATTGCCAAAAGTATTAGGACACTGTGCAGGCCAGTCAAGTTCCTCCACCCCAAACTCGCTCATCCATGTCTTTATGGACCTTGCTTTGTGCACTGGTGCACAGTCATGTTGGAACAGGAAGGGGCCATCCCCAAACTGTTCCCACAAAACTGGGAGCAAGAAATTGTCCAAAATGTCTTGGTATGCTGACGCCTTAAGAGTTCACTTCACTGGAACTAAGGGCCAAGCTCAACCCCTGAAAAACAACCCCACGCACCATAACCCCCCTCCCCCCCTCCACCAAACTTTAACCTTGGCACAATACAGTCAGGCAAGTACCGTTCTCCTTGCAACCACCAAACCCAGGCATATCCATTGGATTGCCAGACAGAAAAGAGTGATTTGTCACTCCAGAGAACACGTCTCTACTGCTCTAGAGTCCAGTAGCCACATGTTTTACACCACTGCATCTGACGCTTTGCATTGCACTTGGTGATGTAAGGCTTAGATGCAGTTGCTCGGCCATGGCAACCCATTCCATGAAGCTCTTTACTCACTGTTGTTGTGCTGATCTGAAGGCCACACGAACACGGGTGGCCGTTCCTTCAGAGCGCATGTGTCGGTAATGTCACCGGCTGCATTTATAGTAAATATCTCCTAAACGTGCACCGTTTAGGAGATATTTACAGTACTTATAGGTAAGCCTTATTATAGGCTTACCTATATCTAAAAGATGGGGGTTTATACCCACTTTACCACAATGTATGTCAATGCATCCCATAACATGCAAAACCACATGTGCAATAGATTTTTTAAATTTTTTTTATGCTATGAATTGGTTCTAAACCCTGTTTTCAAGCGAAACAGTGTAGGTATGCCATTAAAGTAGTAAAAAGACACTTTAAAATTTAATTGTCGGTAGCGATGTGACACCTCCATTTTATCCAGTTATCCATTCCTTAAAAAATACTTGCATAGTACCTCTTCTTTCTTTGTACAATCTTCCCATAATCCTTTGCACATCCTTATTTAGACTGGAAGAGGAAGGGGCAGCACTGTTAGCCAGCCAGACTTTACTGTATTGCACAGTGCAGTGAAAATTGAGTTTGCTTATTGGGGGAGGAAGTATTGAGTTGACATCTTTATTGAACTCCTGGTCTTTCTCTATCCAATCACAATCCTGACCAAGCAATAAAGGAGAGAAAAAGAGAAAGGAGAAAAGGAAATGGTCAGAATCTTGAATAGTGGCAGGCAGGGGTGTCTGGAGTAGAACTTTCATTGGCTGAACAAAATTTGTTTGGCAGGTTTGGCATTTCACACTTATGGGAATAATTTGTGTATTTAGCTGTTTTTCCTAAGTACCCACAGTGCTTGAAAGGCAGCCCACATCTGCCTGATCCATGATCAGTATTTTTTAATGAAAGAATAGCCACAAAGAAAAACACTAAGCAATATAAATCAGCTGAGAATATGCAGTTTCAATACGTTAATTTATACTGTACAAAGTATATATCTTGCTTAACCCTTGCATGACCAGAGTTCTTTAAAGCTTCAATGCCCAGGCCAAATTTAGTGATGTCAGTATGGGTAGGCTAGGTTGACTATAACGCTGTGACTAATTTGTTAGTTTGGCAGCAGGATTTGAGAATTAGAGATGTGCACAGGTGTGCATTCCTAGTTCTCTGCTGCTACATCAGCCCGTGTTCTCACCTTGCAGTTAAACTGTCCATGACATGCAGATATTCATATCTCTTCTTTTTTATTTTTTTTTTTTTTTGTGTATTTTGGCTTAGGGTTTCCAGGGACTCATTATATTTGGATAACATGTTTCTGTTTAGTTAGTTTCATTGGCAGTGTTAGCAGCTCCTGAAATCCCCACTGGATAGCTCACATACTTCACCAGACTCCTGTCTCTCTTCATTGGCCCTGTGTGCATTTAAATAAGGGAGGAAATTTCCTATAGCCAGTCAAGAGGGAGATCCTGTCTGCTCCACATAATATAGAGATATTTATCATTATATAGCAAATGAGTATGTATCTAACATCTGTCTGTAGCCTTTTTCTATGGCTATCTCTGTCTTATCTGGCAAAAGGACACTGATACATTCTTTGTCTTTCTCATGTTAACTTTATTGAAGAATGCTGATTTTGTAAAGAAAAAACTATTTATGCATGCACATTGCATTGGTATTGGTAATTTATTTTATGTCCTTGTTTTTATCAATTCTTTTGATAAAACGTGATAGAGAATGCTTTCATGCTTTATTGTTTACACTCTGTGTTTTCTCATAAGAAAGCCCAACACTAACATTCTAGTTAGTAGCAAGTTTGTCGATGACTCGTTCAGGTTGAATATTCAGATAGGAGTATTCTTATTATGAGTGAAAAAATATATATCAGGAACAGTTCAGTTCCATATTTCTGGACATGAGGATGCCCAGGGATAGTCCACTGCTGGAGCGCCATCTGCTGGAGGAGTGGCGGATCAGGCAAGTATAGGCACCTCTCCTCTCCCCTGGACAAAACAACTATTGCAGTGAGGAGCGCAGTCCCCCTGCAAGAGATTATTTTATAGTTTCCTAGAGTTTCCTAGAGTTCGGCCCAGGTATGGGAAATACAGTATATATTGCACTGATTAGAAGAATAATTTTCAAAGCTGTGCCCAGTCATTCAGTTAACTATAAACCCCCCTGGCAATAATTTGCATATTAAATGTAGCAAATCTTTGCGTTACAGTACAAGCACATGCAAAGCTCCAATTATAGTTCAACATTCCACAAATATATTAGGGTTTTGAAGATAAAATATTGCATATTGATATTATGTAGTCTTCTATCTAGTCAGCAGGTGGAGCTCTAATTTCATTGTCATATTATCAGCACAATTACCTTTTAGCTGAAATGAGAGAAGCCTGTTGTTTACAGAAATAAAATTTGCAAACTACATTAAAGTGTTTGTTAACCCATAAAAAAAAATTAGATTCTGGTCCCTTAAAGCAGATTACACAGCACAACGCTTGTGTTGTGTAATCTGCCCCCCTCTAATCTGTAAAAAAAAACTGAACTTTGCACTTCCTGTATTTCCTCTCTAAATAGACCATGATAACCAGGGTAGCTCCGCCCTGATCACCTTGGTCTAAGTGCGTCCCTCCATCATACGCTGTCCCCTCTGCTCTCCTCTCTCACCCCCCTCCTTCCTCCCTGTCACCTGCCTCTGTGTCTGTCACCGTCCCCCCCCCCCGCTATTACTTTTCACATTTCAGATTTTCACTGCCAGCCTCTCTATTAGGCTGGCATAGCACACTATGTCATTCGTTTTACAAAACGAGCAGTGTACCTAATTTGGGCTGTCATCAGGCCATTCACATGACTCACAGCCGCTTTACAGCTCCGAAACAGGGGTTCTGTGGAGGAGACGAGCGGTCACATGATCTCCCCGGCTGAAGTCAGAGGGAGATCATGGCATTATGGCCCCTCCTTCAGTAGCCACCATTTAGAGCTGGAAAGCGACTGTGAGTCATGTCACCGGCCTGAAGACAGCTCTAATTAGGTACTTACACTGCTTGTTTTGTAAAACTAAAAACATAGTGTGCTATGCCAGCCTCTAATAGAGGGGCTGGCATAGTTTTATATATATGGGTTAACAAACCCTTTAAATAAAAGTCAGTAAAATCAGAGCAGTGACTCGTCCTTTTATCAGACACAGTCTGTGGTTTCAATCGGACAAAATAGAGTTACAAAGCAAGCTGCCCTGCTATGTTTGGGTATCGCTTTGTCTTGTGTTAAATTATTTTTGTTAAACAAATATTTGAAGCTTGCTCAAAAAAGGTCTGGCAAGCTTCCACACAACTTTACTGAACATGCTTCCAATTACTATTTATAAAGAACTAAACCCAGGGTTAACCAACTTTCCAGATTGGTCCAGCACAATAAACCAGAGCCATAATGAAGGGGCATCTGTGTAAGACACCTGAAATGTGTTGGCTGACTTTTTTATTTCGATACATAAAAATAAATTTCTGAACCAATCCCTACAGCTTGGTGCTCTCGCCTTTCACTCAATACAAGCTGACTCTCCCAGGAAACCTATTGGGGTTCCACAGGGTAGTAGAGAGCTGCCACAATATAACAATCATTCAATTCTGTGGGAGTGTCCATGAAGCTTTAAATCCGGCACTCCACCACCCCAATTCTAAAACACATTTTTCCTGAACATGCTTCAAATTACTAGTTATAAAGAAATAAAACCCAGGATTAACCAACTGTCCAGATTGCACCAGCACAATAAACCAGAGCCCCGATTAAGGGGCATCTGTGTAAGACACCTGACATGTATTGCTGACATTTTTATTTCAATACATAAAAATAAATTTCGGAACCAATCTCTACAGCTTGGTGCTCTCATCCTTTTACTCAATACAAGCTGACTCTCCCAGGAAACCTATTGGGGCTCCACAGGGCAGTAGAGAGCTGTCACAATAAAACAATCATTCAATTCTGTCAGAACGTCCATGAAGCTTTAAATCCTGCACTCCACCACCCCAATTCTGAAAAAGATCCTTTAGGAGAACAGTGCATGTTATAAAACTTATCATTGTAGTTGTTCGGCCACAGCTAGGAGGATAGTCTACTGGAAGGTAAAGCAGCTGAACCATCACATATAGAGACTTTTACATTAATTCCCATAATCCACTAATCTACTTTTTTTTTATACATGTACTGTACATTGGTCCAGCCTTACCATGGGGGGACTCATTGCTGTGCTAAGCAGGTAGCCCTTAATGTAGATGTAGTTCCTAGAATTTCATTAGGATATATGATACTACATGCTATTGTATTAGTTCCTCTGCAAGGCTTAACCCCACTAAGTAAATTTGAACATGAATAACGATAAAAGTCATGGGGGCTGTAAAGAAATAGTTTCGTGGTTGTTTCATGTAGACATGTAAGTGTCCGGAATGACAGTTTTCTTTTCTTTCGCTTTGGCTGCAGCTTATATTTCAAGGGACGTTTTTGCCTTTTTCTTCTCCCCCTCATTCGACCTAATGCTGTTCATCTGTTGAACAGAGACATGCTACAAAGCTTTCAAGTGGTTTTCCACATTAAGATTATTGCCAACCAGCCTGCGACTCTTTGTGTAGGAGTGTTTGTATAGTCTCCATAGCAACAGAATACTTACAAAAATGTCATATTGTGCCGTCTGTGTGATTTGACTAGTGTGTTCTGTGTAGTGCGGCCTCTCGAATCCAGCCTTTCTATCTGTGCAGATTACGTGCCACGAGCAGTAACTTGCAGTTATTCGTCCGTTAAACGTGTTTTTCTGAGCGATAGTGCCCATTAGCACTATTGATGCTCTTTAACAGAGTGCACAATCTTGGTGACATTTCCTAGCAATTTCTTTCAAAGTCTTCAATCCACATCTAAGATAAAATGTAATGGCCTTAACTCTTTTCATTACAGGCTCACCTGTAAGTGGATGCCCTTGACGATTTGTTCTAAACACATTTTGTAAATCAGGCTTTGAAAAAATCATTCATCAGAAAGTATTTCTAGAGCAGAGATGTTTTAATAGACATGACAAATAGTCAGTGTAACATAAATTTTCATTTGCATTTATAAATTTAAGGTGACATGGATGCATGGAAGTAGATAATGATCATTGTTGCTATTGGTAACCCTTATGAATATGCAACAAAGTGTGGAAGACAAAACTCGTCATGGTCTGTGATCTAGTGCTAACCTCACAGACCTTACTGAGGTTGAGAAAGTACTATGTTGGTATTCTTCTCTATGGAACAAACCCCAAACTAGATATACAGTATATTAACCGCCTCCGATGCATGGTAAAAAAAAAAAAAAAATCAGGTAGATGGAGTGGAGTAACACCAACAGAAAAGAACAACACACTCCTGCGCTAGAGTTAGCTGAATGTGTAGTGTCACAGGTGCCTGGTCAAATCATGGATAATCTCATAGATGCCTTGCCGCCCTCTAGGACTGGGGTCGTCCCGACAGTGCTGTGAAAATAGAAAAAGAAAAATGGTGCACCGGCTTAGTGCATTATCCAACAGATTTAGTAAAAGATATTAATAAACTCATAAAGATGCCTACTCACAAACATAAGTTAAAAACACGCTTGTCAGGCCACATGTGTGGCTATCTCTCATTGGTTGCTCGAATCACCAAATATGGGAGCCGGGGTTCCTGGATGAGACCCCTCAGGTTGACGTGTTTCAAAGGACTGGTCAGCCTGAGGGGAAGGACTGGTCTTTCACAACAGACCTTACGGAGGTTGTGAAAGTACTATGTTGGTATTCTTTTCTATGGAGCAAACCCCAAACTAGATATACAGTATATTAACCACCTACAATGTATGGTAAACAAAAATCAGGTAGGTGGAGTGGAGTGGAGTGTTTACTGTAGATATGAAGGAGAAAACAAAATGGTTGCACACTGGAGCCTAACAAATGCACAGGTACAGGAATCACAGTTGATGCGATTTACGTGGGTGAACAAGCACGGTATACCCGTGTGAAATGCGTCAACTGTGATTCCTGTACCTGTGTCTGGCATCTGACAATAAAGATTTTCTATCAAGCATTCATTTGGCTCCAGTGTGCGACCATTTCGTTCTCTCCTTCATATCTGCTGTGGACGGTGGTGAGCCGGGGTCTGCACCTGGGGCTTGTCTGCACCTGTAGTCTGCCTGTGTGCTTTCTTTTGTTGACTTAAAGTGTTTACTGTATATGTGGTGGTTCAGAACACACTGTGACAGCCAGTGCGCCCATCAATGATTGTAACCTAAGCTGTCACTGGACAGATCAGATTACAGTCATGACGTACAGAGCCAAACAAAGTGCCTCTGTACCTTGTGATCGCTGTGACACAATCATAGACAGGACAAGTGCAAACACTATTAGCATTTTCAAACATTTAGCTCATTCAAAATGGAGGAAGCACACCTTTCTCTGTTATGAATAAGCTGGATATTTTTAAGCAACGGCATTAGAATGATCAGCGTTAATGATTGTGAGATTGTTCTTTGTGAGGGTGGGGGTTAAAGTGCTGATAACCACCCATGATTGTGGGATTTTTTTTGGCACTGAAAAATGGTCTGATAATGAAGGAGTATATATAGGCTAGTACTCAAATCATTAAGAGTATTTTTTTTTTTTTACAGAAACCTGTACATGAAAGTTTTTCCACTTCTTCTTAGCTGCATGTGCCTTTAGTCAAGATGTCCTTTCTTAGGGAGACTAGCCAATCAGACACTTTCATGTTAATGTTAGCATCTCCCATCTTCAACACAGCTTGTGTTTGGTAACCATTTGGGGCCTCTTTGATACTTTTCAAAGTTCCTTTATGTAGGTGCATGAAATCATGCCGTAGTGCCGTAAATCAGGCACTATGGCAAGACCAGAGTCTGATTTTTCAGTAACTCATCGGACATTTAAAATATGTTTTGCCATTAAACAAGGCTGCCCATTTTGAATACATTCTTTTCCATTTCACTTTTTTCACAACTCAATTTACTCAAAGTGTGTATTTTTTTCCAGTGTCATTAGTGCCACATCATGAGTTGCTTTGATCTTACCAGCTCAAATGGACCAATTAATTTTTGTTACTGTTTTAAAGTACACTTTTACTCATGTTCATATTGCTAATCTGGTGCCAGGTATGAATTGCAAACACCTTAAGGTGCATGCATATGTTTTCACACATCTTCACAATCTTCTCCGACCTTCTGGGCACCATAGTATGTGAATCTTGAATTCTGCATGGAAAGTCAAGACCTCCCACATATTCCTTTTATTCACCAAGACCATCTATCTCACGTTTTTTAAAAACAGGAATAACTACAACATATTCTGTTAAGGACTAAGTTATGCAGTGGCATAACTTAGCCCCTAACAGAATATGTTGTAGTTATAAGACAAGGGACTATAATGCGTCCCTTGTCTTATGGTACATGGCCAAAGGCTACCCCCTCAGATTTTAACTATATTTTAGCAAAGGTTAATCTAAATGATTACTTGCAGTGTGCTTAAACTCATGAAAGGCATGGAAGGTAGCTCTTTTGATAAACAAAATGTGTCTTTGGTGTACCCTATGTTTTGCAACACTAGGGTCCTTAGTTCGGGTTTCAGCTAGACACTATTTGCATTGAGTTTGCAAATTCTTCCTCTAGGTACTCCAGTTTCCTCCTACACTGCAAATATATGCTGATAAGGTATTTGGCTTCTGTCTTAATTTGCCCTAACATATGTGTGGGGGTCTAAAAATCTAAATGCAGCCTCCTAGGCAGGCTTTGGTAACACTCCATTGAGTGGCTAGTGCAGCTCTGGTACTCAAGTCAAACAAGGAGCAGAAAAAATGAGGTTCCTAGGTTTAAAGTGCATCAAATATCACAACACGGTCATGGTAGTTGATGGAATGTGAGTGCACAACCCTCAGTTTGGTGAGACCAAAAACAAGCTAAACAATATTAATACCACCTTCTACTATAATAGCCAACAGCGTTTAATTATATTAAGCCAGAGACTGATAACAGTTATATTGTTTTAGCAGATCCCACCTCAACTGTAAGGCCCCCACAGGTACTCAATACAGAAAACTAACCTAAAGAGCCAAAAATCTGTGTACCCCTCCATGCTATGGTCTCAATTCTTCCAAATAACCCAATGAAATACACCCAAAGTATTTTAATAACAACGGATGCTGTAAGACCTCTCAAAATAAACAGAAAATAATTTCCTCCATCCAGTGTCTCATCAACACACTACAAATACACTTACCAAAAATGCATGTCCATCCTACAACAGATTAGGCAAGCACAGCCAATGAGATTACAATAAAGTTGGTGTCTACTGCTCACTCCACCTTCACTTCTCAAATTCCTCAGATGGACATGAATACCAAAAAAAAAAAAAAAAAAAAAAAACTCCAATAGTGTAGTATCATCCACATATTACAAATGATCAGCGGGCACCAAATGACAAGCTCACACTCCCAATGGGTAATTCATGTAGCAGCGGGATGAATCAATCTGCCGGCCATCAGCCGCTCAGTCCCTTCACCATTCTCCCAACTTCCACAGCTACATGGAAACAAATTCAGCCCTCAACATAGTAGAAAATTGATGTATATATATATTTTTTTTTTTTTATATATATATATATATATATATATATATATATATATACATATATATAGATATATATAGATATATATCTATAGATATATACTGTATGTATGCAATTGTTCTATAGTGCTGTATTGTTTTTTTTTTTCTAGGTTTAATCTAGAGAGCCACAGGTTGCTGAATAGAACAAATAAAACTGTGGTTATGTGATGGAGGTTTTAGTTAAGTAAGTGATTACTGAGGAGTGGGAGAGTAGTTCATAACAACTGTCAAGATTTTATACTACAAATACTAAGCTGTATGAGGTTGAAGCCTGTCAGCTCCTGTCTCGTTTAATGTCATTTAGGTCTTTGTAATGGCAGCCTGCGTTTTAACCTAATAGCTCATAGCCAAGCAATTTTACTTTGCAGCTAGGATCCAACCTAAAAGCTGTACCTCCTCTACACTATACAGGTTAAAAACAACCAGAATGCTGCAGCCTAGAGCAGACAGCAAAAATGCCTAATAATTGAAATATATATTAATACATCGCATTTTAAATGCAGCTAATGTAAGAACCTGATTTTGGCTTGGTATCAACTTCCTGAAGTCCTCTGTACAGTATGACTAAAATTGGCTTAAATTGTCAAAGAGAAAGGATCAGCACCAGGAATCAATCAGGTCAGGACTATACTGACAGGAGGATAAATCAGAGTGATAACCAACTGCTCCTTTACTTTCCAGTCACAGGCTAGATGATAGGGCGGTGACTAAGTTATATTGCTTAACTGCAGTAGAGAAAACTCTGGTCACCAACCTGGCTGCAAGGTCTGATAGGGCTTGATGGACAATAATACCAACCTTTGCCAGCTAAAACCACACCCATATATGTTTTTTAAACTGTAACTTAGCTGTTTATTACGTGTGCTAATTATTGTAAAGTGAACTCTATACAGTTCTATTTCTGTACATTTGCATCTGTTGGGGCAGAGCTCCATTACTGGACAAAATGAATTAACCTGAAAATATTATTATGTTCATCCCTCCACTTTCTTGGGCTCATGTGATGGAGCTCCATCAGCACTGGCAGCATCTCCACCCCAAAAAACTCATGGTTGGAAAAACATATAAATGTTGGATTCAGGAGTCACAAAGAGAAGGCTGCATAACATACCTACTGCTCCTTGGCACTTTGCCACTTTGCCACTGATGTGGGACCAGCTGAAAATCATTTGTGGTTGCACTATTTATGGTTACCAACACCCAAATTGCTCTTTTAATCAGGATGGCAGGTACTTGAAAAATATGTATATCCTACAATGCAATAACTACGTGTATAATAAAAAATGTATCCTAGATAAAAGAGTCAAACTTGACAAGCATACGGAACCTTTCTCATAGGCCAGTACTTCTTTACATATCCTTAGCTGCATTTGATGTATTATTTATTCGAATTTGTAAAGTCCTAGTAACGCTTAGAAAAAAATGTCACCATGATTAATCCTGTACTTATTTTTTTATTTTAATCCTCGTATAAAAGCTTGCTTTTATAAAATCTTCATGACTTATTTCTTGCTGAACTCCAACTGGCAGCAAAGTTCTGTTTAAGAGCAAAATAATTCACAAATCCAATTAGCATTATATGTATGGCTTCAAGTACAAATATACCATTAAGGAACAAGTATTAGAGGACTCTGACGTGTTTCATAATTTTTCAAAAATGTCTGGAGGAGATGTTGCCATGGAGATAAGCTACAGAGAAATGGATGATGTGCTGCACCACTTATTCACCAGCTTCTGGAAAGGAGCCAATGCTGGAGTGTCTATCACTCTGCTTTTTGTGGGTTAGCAGACATCATTTAGAAGAGACTTTAAATAATAACACATCAATGTTCCTGTCGTTGAATATAATCAACAACAATTAACAGATCTGTAGCATAGGCATGCTGTAAAGTTCATAAAATGATATGCATGTAAGGTCTCCACTCCGCGCCGTTGTCACATGCCTTACATCTGTCTTTTGGATAGAGTGGAAAGGGATTAGAACACCTGCCTGGTTTTTATTGCTGCCTGTGCCCCTGTTAGTGAGATTCACCTTCTCTGTTTGTCTCGTTTACCATTATCAAGAATAAAAGTCAAAGAAAATCCCAAATTTTGGGTTGTCTCTAGAACAGTAATAGAGATGAAATCTTCCAATGGAGACATTAGTACTGGTGACTCACTTCCTGCTTTGGGACAGGAAATAAAGGGAAATCTCCCCAAAGGGACACAGATAGGACACAGGCAAAAAAAGAAGGTCTGAGCAAAAGGTCTGGGCGAAGGAAAGGAAGGTCTGGGCAAAAGATTTTATTTAACCTGTGGTTACATTTTAATACCAGGACAAGGGCTACTTCAACAATTGATTTAGCAATACAACCTGAGGGGGGTTTTAATTCTTTCACACCCGGTCCAATTTGTTTTACTTTAAGTGCACCTTAACTAGTACAGTGTAGCATATGTCCATTCACATCTGTCCCTGAACATTATAAAACCAATTGCTTTATTACAGTCATAGTCCAGGAAGTGAGAGAAGAACCCATTACAGCACAGATAAGATATACAAACATATCACAGATGTGGTTCAGCTTTAACCAACAATAGTAACACAGTTGAGGACAAACATGGCGGAGCCAATAGTAAAGCGGTAGAACATATGTGAAAGGGTCATTAGGACATACTTGCAGTCAGTGAAACTCCATCCCAGGAGTTCACTGGACAACAAGATAAACCACCAAACAAACATATTCCTAGCAAATGGCTAGTTGTATGCTCATGTGTACTGACTGAGTTCACAGAATTTCAGACAGAGATTACTCTTGTTGTTATATTATTTGCAGCAGATTGTTCTGTGCTGAGAAACCATCCATATTCCTTCGCAGTAATGCGCTACCTGTTTTTGTATTAGACGTAAATTTAATATGCATGTCCTTTGGCTGGGGGGATATATGCGATTAATCTTTGCATGCAAAGCATGGAAGCTTATCAGCAGTGCCAGACATTATTTCTGTGACACCATTTTGGCAGGTGTTTACATTTAGCGAAAAATGTGTTTGCCCTCTGGCATGTCAAATAACTACTCCATGTAACACTATGTTTAAACTGCTGTCTGCTTTGTGACAGGTAGTGTCAATTGTGAAATGTTTAGCTAATGTTCAACTAATGATCTATTAAGAGGGAAGCCATGGGGAGCTGGCACAGAGGTCCTACTACCTGGTAATCAGGCAGCCTGGAGGAAAGTCACAGAGCTTCAAATGCAGCTTGCTGCGTACCTCTATAGTTAATCTTGTTATTTGTAACAGCTTAGCTTTAACATTCAGTAAAGGTGCCCTGTGATTTTTATTTGTTAGAGCTGTTCAAAAAGTTTGGATATGTTGGTTTCCCATACTAGCCTTCTTGTAAGAAGAAACATTTAAAGCAGTACTATACCCATCAGATGTAAGCAGGGCATGTAAACAAGTGCTTCCAAATGTTCTGTGTGTTAGAAGTTTTTCTGCAGCTAGACATGTGTCCTAGGTTTGACTCTTTTCAAATAAGTCCTTTGCTACATTGTAGATTTATTGCACTCCTGGGTTGATCTGGTGGTTCCTACGAAGTAAGGGTTAATGCTGCTGGACAGGTTTTCCCAATTTTTTCAGGAGATTATCGCCCCGTACAGGTCATACTATATAAATAGGGGGTCATTAATGCCCAAGAGAGGGGTCAGGTGGAAAGTCTGTCAAAATGTAGCTGTTACTCTGTTGGATTGTACCACCCCTTGGGGGGAGCCTTGTTGGGGTTCCCAGTGTGGTATAGGACCTATGGATTTACTTGGATATGGACTGGAGTCTCTAAAGGGGTACATGTAGGGCATATCAAAAGAACAGGGCTTACAACAGGAAACTGAAGAGAAGTTAGAGAAGATAAAGTACATGGGTCCAACGCACAGAGAAGCTGTCCTAAGGAGGTCCAACGCACAGAGAAGCTGTCCTAAGGAGGCTATATTGCTGTTGCTAAAGACTACCATGTTTGTTGTCACTTGATAAAGCAGCCAATCAGCCAGGAAACTGTGACATGACAGAGGTGATGTATACTCTGGTAGTATAGAAGTATAATGCTTGGCCCTTTGTCTAGCAACTGGTTCCCCACATACTGGTACTGGCCTTGCAGAATGTAGAAGGGGCCCTGGAAAGGGAACAAGCATGGAGTTATGGGGAAGTGTGTTTCCTGTATCCAATAGTAACATATAGAACATTGTCACTGGAAGTGAGGTCACAGGACTACTGAGTTGGTGGAAACCTGTACAAGCTCTGCAGTATCAGCTTGGAAATGCTGGATACCAAGAGGGAGAGGTGTTCTCTAACAGATGTTGTGTTTGCAGTGCATTAGTGTCAACAGTATAAGAAGTCTGGCCAAGGATTACAAAGTGTGCAATTGCTCTGCTCACTTTAAAGTCTGGAGCACCGCCTTAATGCTCATTTTACATGACCCCGGCTCCTGCCTGTATCACAAGTACTAACAAGTGAAGTTCCACAGTGTCCCCGCTAGGGCGCCTTAAGCCCTACCTACAGGTAGAGCCTTCAGAAAATAGTTTACTACTTAAAAACATAATGATATTATGGATATATGTAATTCTAAATTTCTTTGTAAAGCTTTAAGTACCGTATATACTCGAATATAAGCCGAGATTTTCAGCCCATTTTTTAGGGCTGAAAGTCCCCCCCTCGGCTTATATTCGAGTCACCGCCGTCTGCCTACATGAACAGCTTGTCATGCAGACAGACGGCAGTTTTAAAAAGCCGCGCCGCCTCCTCCCGCCCGTCCGTGATAGGCGGACACTAATTTTCCCAGCAGTACAGTGTTCCGCCTATCACGGATGCCCTGTCATTCTCATCTCATGGACGAGGATGAGAGGGCGTCCGTGATAGGCGGAACACTGCACACTGACTGCTGGGAAAACAGCGTTCCTCCTATCACGGACGAGGACGAGGAGGAGGCGCGGCTTTTTAATTTTACAATGGCGCCATACACGCTGACAGAGCGGGGACAGAGCGGAGAGCGGAGAGCGGGGACAGAGCGGACAGCGGAGAGCGGGGACTGAAGACAGAGCTGGGACCGAAGATCGAAGACCGATGGCAGAGGGCACAGGACGGATGGCACAGGACCCGCAGATCGGCACAGGTAGGCTGCAATGGGGACACGGGGGGGTCTCTACAGGGGACAGGCAGCTGCAGATGGGCATTGCTGGCCCTCTTTTCCACTTACAGTAGCTGCTGCATTTTGTACCCTCGGCTTATACACGGGTCAATGCAGTTTTCCCATTTCTTGTGGTGAATTAGGGGCCTCGGCTTATACTCGGGACGGCCTATAGTCGAGTATATACGGTAAGTAATGCAGTTTTCATTAATGTGCAAGTACATGCAATGATTGAAGGATATTATTTATCCATATTTTTTTAAGTAGCGTTTCTTCCCAGAAACAAACGCCCAACCAGTGATAACCTTTGGACGTTTCTGCTTTCCACCTCTGTTTATTATGCACTAGATGAGAAAGTAATTGAAACAACTGATTTCAAAGGCTAGTGTAAGATCTCAGTACCAAGGTAATGCTGAACTGTTTTTAGATCTAAGCTACATAATGGATGACATTAAAAACTGACTTATAGCTTAAAGGAAAGTAGAAGGCACTTGACTTCATAAATAATACAATGTGGGAGATAGTGTGTGCAGTAATTACAAATGATGGAGCAAGTAATGAATATGAAATGGAGTCTGTGCTCGGCAATACACTTCAACTAGTTAGGAAAGGTGTGTGTGGAGCGTTTGTGTTGGATAAAAGGCATTTCACTGAGCAGTAGTATCACAGCCATTTCAAAGCTGACCTAAACGGAGGGTGCTCCTTTGCCTAGGCACACCCTTTCATCTAACTTGCTGCATTATGCAGCTGCCATACTATTGGAGATGCAAGCTATCGCTGTTCAAAGACCTGGCCCCCTAGTGATGCCATCAGTTGAATACAGTAAGCAGAAGCAGTGGTGAGACCAATATGTGTCTGATGGTGTGAACATTCTGGCAGGCACATGGGATGCCCTTTGTGCCTCACTGGAAAGAATCATCTTCACTCACTGTCCTGTAGACACAAGAGAAAGTTGGGGGAAAGCAAGAGGAAACTCCCTCTTAGCCAGTTATGCTACCTGTACATTTTAAAAGAATCCATCAAGTCCTGCCTTGGTGACAATGGTAACCTGAAAAAATAGTGAGTCTGAATCTCTGCAGTGGAGACCTACACAGCAATAAATACCTGCTGTATACAAAACTAACAAAAACTATTTATTTAGGTACACTTTGAGTGTTAAAGCCCAACTGACTCTTCAGCCTAAATAAGCTAAATGCATTCCAGTTGCATTAAAAAAAAGCGTACGTTTTCTTTGGAAAGCAGCCACAGCCTCGATAGAAAAGCCTGTCTTCTGCTTTATGTGTGGAAGCAGTGATATCTCTACAGAGGTCCTACATGTCAGAGTTAAAGCTGTCCAATCAGCAGGCAGTGTGAGCTTTACTGATTACAGAGGAATAGGTCTATCTTAGCAGAGGGGTGTCAGACCTCTACAGAGACTACTGCTTCCACACAAGGAGCAAGACTCCTTCTCTGCAGCATGCTGGCAAGGAACAGGCTTTCTGCTGTGGCTGTTTTCTAAAGAGAACAAACTGTAAGATGTTAAACACCTCTGTTTTGATGCAGCTGGAATTGATTTGATTTAGTGAATTTAAACTGAAGGTTCAGTTCAGGCTATAAATGTGTTGACTGCACAAGATCTTTTCAAGTCAATGCTAGGGAACAGTTGACAAATTCATGTTCATTATGGAAGGCTCAACTGTAGCTAGGGGACAAATAAGAGGACAATTACTTCCTAATGTGTTAGCAGTCCTAAACAGCTCTCAAAATGATTACTGTGTGACACAAGTCCGCTACACGTCACACATTGTCAGTTGGTTGGATGATGAATTAGCAAAATTCAGTCAGCTGTTAGAGCACCTGTCATTGCCACAAGGGATTAATAGAGTATCTTCTAAACATTTTATAGTTCAATTTTAATATTTGCATCTTAACATACAGCTCTGCGTAGGATCAAATTGATCCCAGAACAGCACTTTTATTGCACTTGTGATGCAGACAGTGTCGTTGTACAAATCCAATTGAAAGTCCATTAAATTCCCACAATAACATGCCAGTGGTATCCAGAATCCAATTTGCATGTAATTTGATGAATCCAATACAGTGGCATAAATACAGTCCATATGGATATATAGATGCAAACTTTATGAAGGGGGAACTTTGTATTTAAAAATACTTAAAGCGGAACTTCAGTAATTTTTTCCATCTTTCCATCTATTAAATCTTCTGCCCTTGTTGTTTTAACTTTGGATAGTAAAAATTTTTTCTGCCAGTAAATACCTCATACAGCCAACTTCCTGTTTCTTGTCTGGTAAAAAGCCTAGGCTTATGACATCATGCACAGCTCTCCCTCTCACTCTCCTGAGAGTTTGCCAGAAAGGGAGGGGGGTGAGTCACAAGAGGGCCAATGAGAGCTGCAGAGCTGGAGGTGTGCCTCTGTGTGTCTGTGTAAATCCAGGTATTGAACAGGCAGCAGCTTCAGCTGCCTACATTTAAAATGATTGCAGCCAGACTTAGTGGAGGGAGATTTCTGCAGCATATTTGGCAACTACAGTATCACAGTATATATATAAAATAATATGCAAAGTGGTTGGAGGGAATCTTCAGAATGGTAAAGATGTTTTTATTACAAATTATGTGAGCAGACTACAGTTCCTCTTTAAAGTTTTCTATTAGCTCTATTTTTATGATTGTGTGTGTGATCCAGTAATTGATAGCTGGCAATTTTATGATTTTTTTGACATTATTGTTATCATTAAACTCATGCTGCATGCTATTGATGATGGTTTACCGGAACAGTGGGACCATTTTTAGCCTATACCAAATGGGTCAAACTGGCTTTGGTGTCTCAACACCTGAATAGGGAATCTTCACTGGAATCATCGCCAAATGCCGACAACCACCGTAGCCAATGGAATGGTATATAAACTTATAGGACCTTTCAGAGTGTGGAGTCCTCTCATCGATACTCCGTTAGGGCATAAATCCATGGAGAAAAGATAGAAGACTAGACATAGTGTAAAACTGTACGTAAAATGTATTTCTTTAAAAAAGGTAAATCACTCACATTTCAGTAAAACATCAAAAGCATAGAAAGTCCAGTTGTGGTGGCATAGCCAGGACAGTAGACTCTCTATGCCACTATAACTGGACTTTCTATGGTTTTGATGCATTTGGCGATGATTCCAGTGAAGATTCCCTATTCAGGTGTTGAGACACCAAAGCCCATTTGACCCATTTGGTATATGCTAAATAGGGTCCCACTGTTGCGATAAGCTTCCTTACACTACAATTGGTGGCAGAAGGTTTTCACAGCGATGATTTCTTTTCACTTGGGTGATTGAACATTAATATTTGAATCACGAATCTCTTTTGAAACATGAACTGTTTATGAGCTTATGAGTTTTTCAATATATTTATTTGTACAAATTTTTCACTTTACGATTCATATCAATTTCATATTTGTATGATTTATGTTTTAGCGCTGCACTTTTTATATCCCCTTTTTTTGCACAAGTTGTCTCTTGTAGTGCTGGCTGCTTTATATTTCTCAACACCAAGCGCGGTTTAACACTATACTACTTATTGATGATGGTTGAAGCAATAAAAATGCACGTGGATGATTTTATATATAAATTAATAATAAATATATCCATGGAAAATAAAGTGAGCAGGAAAAAAAATGGCAGTTGTATATTCATTTCCTATTATTACTAATCACCACCAGATTTATACCTTCCCATAATGCATTTCTGGGCTTTTAAGCAACTATTTTTAATACTCCTGCAACTTCCTTTCCCCAAAGACTATTGTCATGCCAACCATGACAGGTATAGCTTAACAATTTGATACATGTCTCGGTTTTATAGTGACTTCTATTGTTAACATAGCCGGTGAAAAAATAAACCCAAAGGAGCTTTGTGTGAGTAAAAAGACTAAACTTAATATTCATCTGTTTCATTTTAGTAGGAGGAAGGAACTCATGTTTTAGCATATGGTTGATTTAAATATATTATATTGACAATAAAATGATACACATAAACTAAAGTGAAGTCTCTAAAAAGCAGATAATTGTTGTATATGAGAATATTTTCATATATAACCATCTAGTAAGTATGTTTGCATATGTGAATTTTTTATTTCTATCTTCACTTGTTTCAGAAGACCTGAACAATGCTGGATTTTAACAGATAAATGTCCTTTAATCAGTTTTACAGCAATAAACAAGCATTACTGCTAGTTAGGGTATTCACAAGTTTTATCTAGTTTCCCTAGTATAAAACCGTAGAGAATTCGTTTTTTTTTAAGATTTCATAAATGGATTTATTAAATAAAAATATGGTAAGCTCAAAATGCAGTAGCCATATCAACTAAGTGAAATCTAGTACTAGTGGTACTGTGGTACTAGTTGCTGTGAGTTGCTGCACTTTACACTTCACTCAGTGTTATAGACCCCCAAAGTTCGAACACATCCTTTGTATTGGCATGGTGGGCTCAAGAATGGGAAATCACAATGACTATGATGGATTCTTGGAGATGTCAAGTGATAGAACCATTCTGTAGAGAACGTTTGGGTTTTAGATATAGTGGTAAATGGTTAGAACTACTGTCATGTTTTTTTATTACTGTCTGCTACTGTTTTTTGGAGATTTGCCTTTACTTCCTGTCCTGGTGATCAATGTCTATGCAGATGGCCATTATTCTTTATAACCAGGCCAATTTCACAAAGCTTCTAGACTACTGAGCAACATAAACGCCACTGGGTCCTGTGCAGGTCTCCATAGAGTAAAGCTCAATTCCAGAATTTCCCAGGCCCCATGCATAAAAAATATAACATGCATACCTTAATTCCAAATGTATCCTAGCTGGCTGTGTGGCATCAAGGGTCCTTTCTCTTTTTGTCTGGCATCAGTGGTGCTGCACACAGCATCTCTCTTGTACAGATATGTAAATTGTTGCCTGTACATCCAGACCTTTATAATTATGCACCCCAGGGTGTGCATCCATGATGACCTGGGCTCACTGAATTACACTGGGCATCATTTTACCTGTAGGAGAAGTGGCACTGAAGGGAGTGGATTTGTGGGGGACAGCACCACAGAAAAGCGCAGTGAAAGCTGCTTTTTTTTTTTCTGTTTTCACACTGGCCAGTATTTTTTTAAAGGTAGAGTTGGACTTTAAGCTCTGCTCATTAAATTACACATTTTAATGAAGTGATTAGGGATGGGGAAAATAAGGCTTCTTTTTTATACATACACTTACCCTTTAAGGCTGGGTTCACACTATGTGCTGCCGCGGCTTGCAGCAGGCGGTCTGGTGCGTGCCTGTTCACAATTTTAGGTCCAAATTAGGTCCGAATTTCTGCATGAATTTGGACCTGAAACGGATCCAAAGATGCACAGGACCCTTCTGCTGTGTGCTCCGCAGCTTTACCCGGAGATGTGTGAAACGGCTTCATTGAGAGTGGAAGATATGTGAACCCAACCTAAATATTGCTTTCTCAAGCAGTAGTTTGATTTTAATTTATTAAATCTTTTTATTCCTTTATAGGCTAAATCAGAACCCTTTTCAGGAGTAAAATAAATAGTTAGCTACTTTGCAGCCAGCGCTGCAAGGGAGAGATGGAACTTGGTCTAATGAGCTTGTCACTAGTCCCTGCAGTAGCAAGAGAATTAATAGAAAGCCCATCAGTGGGCACGTGGTACGGCTGATAATACATTCACAGCCTTTGTTATTTCCGTGTCCTAATGTGACTCTTCATAGTAACTTAATGAATTTTAAAAAATGAAGGTCGTTTATTACAGATTTTTAATTCTCTGACTTTCATCATACAAGTTTGATGGGCAATATGATCTTGCAAGACTACATTTGCATTATTTAGCATTTTTTATGGCACATGAAATCTGAGAACTCGTATATTAAGAATGGAAACTTAAAAATAGATTTGTTTCAATATTTTATGCATTGTATGCTGTGCTATAGATGCTTGATTGTATATCTCAGTAAGTGTAAGTCAAGATTTAAATAGTAATACCCAAATGACTTTGTTCATATGGATTGCCCCTACAGTTTTTTCAAGGATTCAAAAAATGTATTGTCATTTTACAATCACAGATCATACAATGAAATTCAGACATAGTGTAGCTCTACACAGAACATTAATCAAACACCCACATCTAGCAATACACATCAAAAAAATAAATCACATCACCTTATCATAACTAACTTGCTAAATTTGAAAGCTGAACAACACAAGGAAAAAAAATGTTTTTAATCTATTATCTCAAATGCTCCTATAACGCTTATCCAACAAAAGTACGGTATCTAAAAAAAATGGGTACTATTCCTTAAAATGTTACGCTCCCCTACAAAGGCTCCCCTTTCTTTCCAATACCCTCAATACCCAGTAACTCAATACCTATAATATTTTGCTCAGCCTTTATTACCATCTGCTCTACACCAACATTCCGGGCCATGCACATGCCCTGCCACAAGGTGGCATGGTATGTCTCAATATCCTCTATTATCGTAGAGTACAAATAACACAAATACTAAAAGCAAACAATATATGGAAGGTGTCAAAAACATATATATTTATAGCATGTGTTAAGGTTATTCTACAATAGATATACACCAATCAGCTATAACATTGTGAGAGATAAAGTGAATAACAGTGCTTATCTCATTACAGTGGCATATGAAAGTGGGTGGGATGTATTAGGCAGCAATCAAACTTGTTTTCCTTGAAGTTGATGTGTTGAAAGCAGGAAAAATGGACAAGCGAAAGGATTTAAGTGACTTTGATGAGGGCCAAATTGTAATTGTACTCCAAAGCTGCAGCTCATGTGGGATGTTCCTGGTCTGCTGTAGTCATGACTTACCAAAAGCGGTCCAAGGAAGGAAAGCCAAAAAAGCGGAGACAGGGTCATGGCCGGTCAAGGTTCATTGAGGGGAGTGAAGGCCACCATGTGTAGACCGATCCATTAGAAGTGTTACTGCAGCTCAAATTGCTGAAATAGTTAATGCTGGTTCTAATAGAAAGATGTCAGAACACACAGTGCATCGCACTTTGTTATGTATGGGGCTACATAGCCGCCGACCAGTCAAGGTGCCCATGCTGGCCCATGTCCACATTCAAAAGTGCCTACAATGGGCATGTGAGCATCAGAACTGGACCATGAAGCAATGGAAGAAAGTGGTCTGGTCTGGTTTATTCAAGAATAGTTTGTGGAACACAACAATGAGATTGTGGTGTTGACTTGGACTTCAAATTTTCCAGATCTCAATCCAATTGAGTTTTTGTGGAATGTGCTGTAAAAACAAGTCTGATCCATGGAAGTCCCACCTTGCAACTTACAGGACTAAAAGCATCTGCTACTGATGGCTTGTTACCAAATACCACATCATAGCTTCAGTTAAAGTTAAAGACAGAAAATAAATAAGCTAGGGAGACTTAGAAAAGAGATGCAGTTTGCAAATGTCACTAAAGCAGGGTTGTACACAGACCAACAATTGACTTATTCAGCAGGAGCCGGTCAAATTTTGGTCCGTGTGTACAGCTGTCTATTTAACAGAAGCCAGTTCAATGACAGCTTTCAGCCAAAAGCAGCATCACTGGTTTGTGTATTCTGATCGGGGTGATCCCTCCTCTCAGAATACAATAGAACAATGAGAAAGATTCCCGCATCAGCATCATTTTTGTTAATGGGGGTGGGGGGGATATGTCTGTTTTTTTTTTTTCCTTCAATCTGCTGGTTAAACAAAAAGAAAACTGAACATGTACACCCTGCCTAAATGTTCACAATAGAATTGGCCATGCTTCTTTCTTGGCATAAGAATTTCACACTTTTATGTGTACTTGCGATACTTGCTAGTGTTATTAAAGCTGAACTCTAGACAAATAGCTAAATATACACAGATACCCATAAAGTAAATGAGAGCTGTCAATGGATTTGTCTTTTTGCCCATCCGCCGACATTTATACATATCTGCCACACAGCCTGGTTGGCAGGGCATAGGACCTGATATTCCCCTGCTGCAGTTCAGTAACATTTAAAGCGTAGCTCCACTTTTGTTGAGGAAAAAAACATTCCCCCCCTGGATGATGTATGTGCATTGCAAGGATTTTAACGAACTTTGTTGCAGATTCCTACCTTTTGTTATTCTGAAGAAATCCCTGTGTGTTTGTCTGTGTCCTTGTAGGAAAGTGAGTCTAATGGGAGTGGTTTCATAATTATCAATTAGCTTTGCACCTGCAGGACACTAATGAGGAAAGCTGCTGGAGCTGCATCCCTTTGAACGTGTTTCTATTGGGAGTATCTCACCAAAAATGAAATTTTTGCTACAGGGCATGCCTGAAATCTGACTTATATCTTGTATGTAGACTTCTGGGAAAATCAGTGAGCCAATAACACTAACAGGAAATTATGTTTCTGGGGGACATTCTGTACACATTCTGCGTACAGAACACCTCAAGGTAGCCATATTGGATTGCTTTCTCAGAAAATTACAGTGGCTGCAGATTGAAAAGGAAAGGGCATTTTATTAACATTCATTTACAATATGACTTGTGTTGCAATTGTATACGCTATATTATTTATTCATTAGTTGCTATTTTTTTCCCCCACAAAAGTGGCGTTAAAGGACATTGTCCCTCTAAGCCTGTGACTGGACAGAGAAAGAAGAAGCAGTAGATTGATGAGCTCATCTCTGCTTTCTCCTGCTATCAGCATGCTCCTTGATAACACATTAGCATGCTCCTTGATAACACAACTGACTGATTCCTTGTGCTACCTCTTTTTATTTTTTAGTCTGAACTCTTCTATACAGAGATTACAAGAGGTTGATAATAGTTAAAATAAGATACCTTTACAGCCTGCATTACAGTAGATACAGTATGTGATTATGTGTTAATTAATAAAGAGCTGCACTCATCTGTGTATTTTATATCTGCCTAGAGTTCAACAAATATAATTATAAATATGTGAAACAATTACAGGAATATCTTTTATCCCTGAAACTCTGTTGGAGTCATTGTTGTAGGAGTCTATAGTAAGAGTTGGGGCTTTCTTTTTAAAGCACTAGGTCTCTTGTTCCTACACCATGGTGACCAGTAAACTTGAGTACTCTGAAAACCCTGATTTTAAAAGTTATCTGAAAAGTCATTTGCTACAATCAAGCTGTGCTGTGTCAACATGGTACATGGTTACCTAGCTACTGAAGACGAGTTATTGTTTTAAGATAAGTGGCGTTTACATATGAAATAGATTCTCTCTATAGCTCAGCCGCTTCTGGTGTGGAAATCTAGGCTGCGGAAAATGGCACACCACTTTTATACCTCACAAAAGACTTGATTGTACTTGTACTTCAGAAGTGGCAGGAACATTTTAAATAGGGGGGGCGACACTGATCATTTACATTGTGCAAAATGTATTTTATGTACTACTAAGCCCAGAGAAATAAATACATAGGTTACATTTACATGTCCACAAAAATGCCACAATTTTTCTCTTTTAGATGTTATGTGTCTAGGTAAAAGCCTGTAAAGGTTTGGACCTCTATATTTAAACCTTAAATACAGAATAAAATTCACGCTAAGTAAGAAAACGTAATGGAAGTAAATGGGTACTTTCCTTCACAAATGAATTCCATCACATACAGATGTGGTTTTCTTTATGTTGTTAACTGTTGGCATCAACTAAAATCTTCTCTTTGAAAACCATACAACTCAATTGTATCGTCAAAATCGATGAGAGATATGAAAGGCCACTGAGTAATTCAACCTGCTTAAAACAACCACAAGCTTCTAATACCAGTTTTTGGTGGACTACATTTCAAAACTCATAAAATAGATCCATGTGGAAAAGTCTTCTCATAATGGTGACAGCTAGTTTGTGGACTGAAACAGTCGAATGAGGGGTTGCAAAGTCAGAAGGTTTTTTATCTTAATGCCTTCTGTGTGCGACAGACACCCTCGGCCCCCCGCTAATACTTACGGAGCCCTATCCCTGTCCAGGGATGTCTGGTGTCTTGGCCATCTTGGCCCCATTGGCTGCGACACAGCAGCTGCGCCATTTGCTCCCGCTGCTGTAAATCAAAGTTAGTTAGCCAATCAGGAGAGAGAGGGAGCAGGGCCGAACCACAGCTCCATGTATGAATGGACACATGGAGCTGCAGGGGCACTCAACAGGAGGGAGGGGCCAAGAGCACAAAAGAGGGACCTGAGAAGAGGAGGAGCTGGGCTGCTCTGTGCAAATCCACTAGAACAGAGCAGGTAAGTATAACATGTTTGTTATTTTTATAAAAAAAAAACAAGCCTTTACAATTGCTTTAATTCACCGCTGACAAACTGGGCTTCCAGTTTGGCAATGTTTGTCCATCATCGATGTACTAATTTCTTGGGGAAAAAGGCTACATTTAAAAAAAATGTTACTTGTACACAGATGGCTGTCTGGAAAACCAACATTCTTATCTGCATATAAACAGATGATTGGGATTATGAGTAGGGATGAGTGAATTGTTTTGCACAAGTCAGCATTCACAGGGAATTTGGCTGGTTAGCTTTGAGTTGGGATCAACTAGGAAGTAATGAGTCACATGAAAGGCTCACCCGATTCATTTTATGCATGAAAGGCTCACCCGATTCATTTTATGCATGAAAGGCTCACCCGATTCATTTTATGCATGAAAGGCTCTCCTGATTCATTTTATGCATGAAAGGCTCACCCAATTCATTTTATGCATGAAAGGCTCATCTGATTTATTCAGTGAACTGGTAAAGTAGTTCACTTACCTGTTTACTACTAAATTCGGAATGAACAAGGGTCTCCAGACAAGAAACTGGTCATCCGATTCAGGATGTAATTTTTAAAGCTGAACTTGAATCAAACAGCTAAATATACCAATGGCATACATATGTGGAAACATGTTAACCTGCCAAAGGATTTGTATTCCTATCTATTCACTTTACTAAAAGACAGGTCTAGGTCAGTGACTTTTCTCTTCTAGTTAAGCAGTATAGCATAGTCACATCTGTTCTCCAAAGCTGAGATTAGACACTGAAAGTGTAGCAGCAGACTAGCGACGTCATCACCATGCTGTCTCCTCCTGTCAACATGTTTCTTGTCAGTACATTGCATACAGCAAAGCTTAATAAGGGCTATTCCTCCCCAAAGCACCACTGTGCAGAGGATTACAGAAGGCTAAAATCAAGACAAACCCAGGTACTTACCCTTGATTTAAAAACATAACGATCACTATTTTAATAAGTACAATATTGCATTTAATTGTGTTATTCTATATAAACCTGGAATACAGTATTATAGTACCACTACAATTAAAGAGGAAGTAAACCCTAATGGGTTTACTTCCTCTTAGTTTCCCTGCAAAGGTAAAGCATAATGGACTACTATGCATCGCATAGTAGTACAATACGTGTCACTTACCTGACACAGGAGCCAGCGAAGTCACTGCTGTCCCCTTGTGTACGGAGCCTCCATCTTCTTGGTGGGTATCGCGGCTCCCTCGATGTCATTCGACGGCGCTGCAATGACGTCACTCCGCACGGGAGCCGCCACTCGCAGCATATTGCCGTTGAGAGCAGCTTGCTCAGTGCGCCTGCGCGCCGCTGTCTACGGCGCATGCGCCATAGACAGCGGTGCCTGTTTTTTGGCAAATATCTCCTAAACCGTGTAGGTTTAGGAGATATTTCTTTGACCTACAGGTAAGCCTTAATCTAGGCTTACCTGTAGGTCCAAGTGGTTTGTAAGGGTTTACAACCACTTTAAGTTCTAGCGCAACATCAGAGCAACATCAACCTTAACACGTAGGCTAGCAAGATTACAGGCCACCCTAGAAATATGAACTTATTACCAGCTATAACCTCTCCAACAGTTGTTTCTACTTAACTGTTTTTAAAGATTATAAAGTGCTATGAGTGCGATTTTGGGCTTATTTACAGTATGTGTTGATATTGGTATAGTAAAGTCTAAATTGTGCTGCTCTGGTTCAGTGAAGGCTCTTCTCTTAACATAGCAACTGTCCCATGCAACTTTCAGCCATAGATTCTCTGTGCTATGAACTTTTCTAGCATATTTTTTCTAGAATGTTTCTTAAAATCCTTTTGGGGTCTTTTTTTCTTCAACAAAGAATTTCCTTATCCCGTTCTCTACCTCTTAACACTATGTGATGTAGAACTTATCTGAGCACACATCTCTGCAAAAGTTCAGCTCTGCATTTGAGTTTCATCATTTGCACATCTGGTTCTTACAGATAGGAACATCTTTTACAGGACTTAACAACTTAAAATGTTTAAACTAGGCTTTCATAGGGGAAGATTTAGAAGAACCTAGATATCCTGGATATGTTTAAATGTCACACTAAAATGTTGTTTGGCTTAGTGGAAAAGTATGTACCGAAATTGCCATTTTGGATGTAGAAAGACATCTATTTTCCTAAGTATTCCTTTTGAATTGTTAATTTTACATTTAACATAAAATATTTTCTAATCTTTTTTGACAATATTTATATTTTGCACGCCTTATGCCATTTTTCATTAAAAGAAAAAAATAGGGCAATAAAATAGCCCAAAGGTCAGACTTTAATGGCACAGTGGACAGTAGAAGCTATAACATTTTTTTTTTTTATTTATAACAATACATGGTACAAAAAAGCAAGAAAAGTTAAAGAATTAAAAACATATACAAAATACATGACAAAAATGAACATGCATAGTATATAGTAGTGAGCCCCTGTGCGTAAACGTGTTTCGCTGTCTAGCTTCGTCAGGACAAACTCAGGGATTGTTGGGGAAAAACAGGTCTCACTATCTAAAATAAAACACATAGATAAGACTTCATATAATAACAACATATAAACGTATATGAAAGTAGTTAAGAATGGATCGTCTTTTTTCATTGTCACAAGATTTCATAAAAGATTGCTAAGCCACTAGACAGCACTATTGTAATTCCTTTTTTTTTTAAAGTCATCTTTATAAAGTCATCTTTATAAAAAAGATAAACACAATGGGGTGCACAGTATCTTTTTAATTATAAATGTACAAATAACTCATCAGATCAGCTGAAACAGTAAAGTTATTAAAATGTGTGGGACTGTCACAAAAAAATGTATGTAGTCCTCACTGCACAAGGTCTAGAGCCCAATATACAGTATCTCACAAAAGTGAGTACACCCCTCACATTTTTGTAAATATGTTATTCTATCCTTTTATGTGACAACACTGAAGAAATTACACTTTGCTATAATGTAAAGTAGTGAGTGTACAGCTTGTATAACAGTGTACATTTTCTGTCCCCTCAAAATAACTCAACACACAGCCATTAATGTCTAAACCGCTGGCAATAAAAGTGAGTACACCCCTAAGTAAAAATGTCCAAATTGGGCCCAAAGCATCAATATTTTGTATGGCCACCATTTTTTTCCAGCACTGCCTTAACCCTCTTGGGCATGGAGTTCACCAGAGCTTCACAGTTTGCCACTGGAGTCCTTTTCCACTCCTCCATGACAACATCACAGAGCTGGTGGATGTTAGAGACCTTGCGCTCCTCCACCTTCCATTTGAGGATGCCCCACAGATGTTCAATAGGATTTAGGTCTGGAGAAATGCTTGGCCAGTCCATCACCTTTACCCTCAGCTTCTTTAGCAAGGCAGTGGTCATCTTGGAGGTGTGTTTGGGATCATTATCATGTTGGAATACTGCCCTGTGGCCCAGTCTCCGAAGGGAAGTTATCATGCTCTGCTTCAGTATGTCACAGACTCAGTACATGTTGGCATTCATGGTTCCCGCAATGAACTGTAGCGCCCCAGTGCTGGCAGACCCAGACCATGACACTCCCACCACCATGCTTGACTGTAGGCAAGACACACTTGTCTTTGTACTCCTCACCTGTTTGTCACCCCACACGCTTGACACCATCTGAACCAAATAAGTTTATCTTGGTCTCATCAGACCACAGGACATGGTTCCGATAATCCATGTCCTTAGTCTGCTTGTCTTCAGAAAAGTGTTTTTGGGCGTTCTTGTGCATCATCTTTAGAAGAGGCTTCCTTCTGGGACGACAGCAATGCAGACCAATTTGATTCAGTGTGTGGCGTATGGTCTGAGCACTGACAGGCTGACCCCCCCCCCCCACCCCTTCAACCTCTGCAGCAACGCTAGCAGCACTCATACATCTATTTCCCAAAGACAACCTCTGTATATGACGCTGAGCACGTGCACTCCACTTCTTTGGTCGACCATGGCGAGGCCTGTTCTGAGTGAAACCTGTCCTGTTAAACAGCTGTATGGTCTTGGCCACTGTGCTGCAGCTCAGTTTCAGGGTCTTGGAAAACTTTTTATAGCCTAGGCCATCTTTACGTAGAGCAACAATTATTTTTTTCAGATCCGCAGACAGTTCTTTGCCATGAGGTGCCATGTTGAACTTCCAGTAACCAGTATGAGAGAGTGAGAGCGATAACGCCAAATTTAACCCATTCACACCTGAGACCTTGTAACACTAACAAGTCACATGACACCGAGGAGGGAAAATGGCTAATTGGGCCCAATTTGGACATTTTTCACTTAGGGGTGTACTCACTTTTGTTGCCAGCAGTTTAGACATTAATGGCTGTGTGTTGAGTTATTTTGAGGGGACAGCAAATTTACAGTTACACAAGCTGTACACTCACTACTTTACATTGCAGCAAAGTGTAATTTCTTCAGTGTTGTCACATGAAAAGATATAATAAAATATTTACAAAAATGTGAGGGGTGTACTCACTTTTGTGAGATACTGTATATTGGGCTCTAGACCTTGTGCAGTGAGGACTACATACATTTTTTTTGTGACAGTCCCACACATTTTAATAACTTTACTGTTTCAGCTGATCTGATGAGTTATTTGTACATTTTTAATTAAAAAGATATAAATATTTGCTCTTTTTAATAGTAGAATTTATGGAAATATTAGTTTTATTTAAAATAAATTAAATTAAATTTTAAATAAAGTAAATTAATTATACTAAAAGAAATAGTCTTAAGACCCTATAATTTGATGTAGGACATAGAATTATCTAATTTCTTAGTTATAATACATTGCCATAATCTCAACAGGGAACTCTTTCTACATGGTAGAAATTAAATTAAATCAAAAGTGCAGCATATATGGTTACAACTAAACCAATTATTTTATTTTTTTAGCCTTTTACAGATGCTTTTTAATTCAGAAACCAAGGAGGGAACATTCATCTACTGCATATCATGTCTTTTATTTGTTATAATTAAAAAATGCGAGTCTCTCCAAGGAAAAGAAAGTGAAAGCTGTAGAGAACTTTTTTTGTGAGAATCTCAGCCCTAATATACTACTGTACAGTGACAATGTGAATTTTTGGGATATTTTCTGTGAACATGTCTCTGGAGGGATACAGAGCAATGGACACCAATATCTAAAAATGCGTCAATATTTTATGAATCAGTATTGCATTTTCTGCCGCATACACTGCTGTGCAGATCTAATAATAAAAAAAAGAAATATTTACCTGCATAAAGACTGTAGGTCTGGATTTAAAGGATAGCTACGGAGCTCAATGAGTGAGGCTGGGCTGCAGGTTTATTAGGAGAACTGTCTTACCCTAATGAAGCTTTTTATGCTTTGTCAGGAAATAGGACATACATAGAGATTAGCAAAATGCAATTTAACCAAGTAGACTGCAGCTACCTTTATCCTTTTGCAGTGCTGAAAATGAATACTAGCACCACTGCCACTATGGACAGAAGCCCTATTTTGTCTCCATTTTAATATATAATTACATAGTTATTCAGGTTGAAAAAAGACACTAGTCCATTTAGTTCAACCAATTAAAAATATATAGAAAAAAGAAATGGGATTGCTACGCATAAATATATATTTATTGAAGATATAAAAATAATATCAAAGATGCATGGTAAACCTGGTTTACAAATACATATGTATATGGGAATGTGCAAATGAATAAAAGCAAAAATTGTGCTTTTTTTATTTATTTTTTTTTATTTTTTTAATAAAGTTGAAGCCTATCACTGCAGAGAGCTCTGCATCATAGGAATCTTTCTCTATTTTAGATGACTTTGAAAAGGCGAAGCTTTGTCTGTGGCAAAGAATGGACGTTAAAGTTCTCCTCACGCCTCATGAAAAGACACATATCACAGACAGGTACTGAGTAGGCAGAGCTTGGCAGAGAGTGCCATCAAAGTTATGACAAGCTGCCCAAAACTGTGAAAACAGAGATATAGAGATCAAGGCAGGTCAAACATCTTCACATTGGGGTCAGTCATAAAGATTTATGCCTTTTACATTTAGAGAGCAAACAAGAAATCCCAATGTGAATATGATATGGGAAATGCCTTGCTGGAACTGTCATCTATCACTGTTTCTTATATAGACAAAGACATCATGAATATTATGACTACACATACTGTCAAGATAACTGCTTGCATAGTTTGAGGATTATATATATATTCAATAGCTTTTCAGCAGAGTCTTGAATCATGAAATCAGCCAGTATTTGGAAACTTGAAAGTCCATGCTATGAGCTCTATACCTATAAGGCTTTAAAAGAGATGGGCCACCTTTCCTATTGTTTGAATAAAGGAATAGAGATTGGTCACTTTAATAAACCAATTATGTTCTAGAAAAATCTCAGGTTTTAAATTTCCTTCACTAATATGATTGGGTATGCAATAGGATTGGGTATGCAATAGGATTGGGTATGCAATGTGAACACAATTTACTAACATTTACTTTGAAAAGTAAACATTTACTATATTACGTGAACAGACTATATTTGCTATTACTCTTTCCCAGATAGCAAGCAATTGAGCTGCAAGTTTGAAAATGACTTGCTAAGCTATTGTTAGACTTGTCGAGCTTCACAAGTTTGTTGCACAATTCCAGTAAGACCGCACTGCATGACACCAGATCAACTTTCTTTGCAAACATTCTGCAAGTCTGCTACAATTTCTGGTTCAGTTATGTTGTGCAATAGTCCTCCCACCACAGGGGTCACTGTGGCTGAATTTTTTATTCTGTAGACTTACAGAGCTCTTGCTGTAGACTCACCACTGCAACTTTGCTCTTGTTAGAGACTTGCCATGCACATTTTCTACAAATTGGAGGAGTGTCAACTAGAACTAAGTGCTCTGCAAGTGTACAACTTGCCGGTGAAAATATGCAGCAAGTTAACAGACTTACAATTCAACACTGCTACAAATTTGTGGCAAGTTATCCTTGCTATCTGGGTTAGCACTCATTAGCAAAGTAACCTTTTTTCCTTGTGCCCTGCACTCAATTGATGTCTTCTTTTACTATTGTACATCATTCTGACTTGCAAAGTTTTTCATGTCATTTGTGATATAGTTAAAATATATTTCTAGGTACTGTGCAAAAAAAAAGGTAGACTCACAGCTGGAATAAAAATAGATCATAGTATACAACAATTGTAAATGTTATTTTATCTTTATTGAAGTATTTTTTTTAAGTGCCATCACCTAACTAACACTAGCTAAGGACGCTAATAAAAACTGCCATTAAAAAAACAATCCAAAATCAATCCAGAATTAAAAGATCAAAATATTGTCTGAAGCTTAGATTTTGAATTACTTACAAAAAAAAGATTTAATGTGAGTAGCATTACATTTATAGAAATGCACTATATTCCAAAAATGATACCAAATGTGAGAAGCAGAAAAAATACTTAATGTAAAATGCTTATTGAACGTGCTTGATCCATCTGTTTGTCCATATGCGATCCAAAAATTAGAACCAGAGAGCAATTATCTGCAAATGGTTACAATCTAAAATAAACAAATTGTTTAGGAATGTACTGTATAACACCACCTTTTATATAATCAAACACAGCTAAAGATTTTGGCATGTCAATGCACAATGAACTGAGTTATTCCTTCATCAGCTACAGAAAGAGGAAAAGTAGGAGGACACTTGCTGTGGGCTGCTGAAATGCGGTAGAGAATTCATTGCCAGATACTCCATATACATTTAGCTGCTGCTGAAAGAACTTGCCCGTAAGAGACAAAACACAACATCCTGGTGAAATGTGATCAGCTACTTTATGTCATGTTTCAGGCCTTTTGTATTGATTTATGTGGGTCTTTGACTAGAATACACAGTATAATGTAGACTAAAAAGCAATGAATCTATTAATGGGATGTTCATATTCCTATTCATTTCAGTAGGAAACGTTTTCCATTTCATTTTAGACCTGGATGGACAGGTGGCTTTATACATGAACAGTAATAAATATGGATGGACAGGTGGCTTTATACATGAACAGTGATTAATATATCAAGCAGATATGTGTTTTGGTGCTGGACATAGTTATTAAAGAGCAATATCTGCAAGGTGGCACACAATGTTATCTGAGGAGATAATAGGAAAACAAGAATAGCAGGATAAGTGTAAGGGATTATCATCTTAGCGTCCATGTTTCTATGTTATAATAAATGTCAGCTCATTAATAGATTTATTGACATTTAGTTGAGTTCAGTTCAACTTCATCTGTACATATTGGCAAGCTTCAGAAGCCTATTGCCCTAGTATTGAAAGAATGTGTTTCAGTATTCAGATATTGTTCTGTCATTATTTCTGAAATGGAAATAATATGGATACCATACAGGTTTATATCTAAGTTGAACCATGTGTGGTTAGGGGGACGGACTCTTTTTTTTTTTAACCATCCCCTAAGATGAAGTCATTGCCAAAAATTAATAAATAGACATGCTCATGGAAGGGATACAAGTGAGCATTCTACAAACAAGCTGTGCACTTAGTAGCTCATAGAAAGGTTTAATCATGTGGCCTACAATGGTAGCAGTCTTATTAGCGAATGCATTTGGGCTGCTCAGCATTATTAGACATGGTGCAACTCTCTACTCATCCAGGTTGCCAACCATTTGTCAACACAGAGTTAAAAATGCATAGTGTGTTTGATTTACTAAAACTGGAGAGTGCAAAATCTGGTGCAGCTCTGCATAGAAACCTATCAGCTTCCTGTTTTTTTATTTTATTTCAAAGCTTAATTGAACAAGCTGAAGTTAGAAGCTGATTGGCTACCACACAGAGCGGAAAAATATTGTTTTTGTATAGTTACATAGTTGGTAAGGTAAAAAAAAAAAAAGTCACCAGTCCATCCAGTTCATTTTGGACTCATTTTTAGCAAATCAACCCCCATGTGTAAAATGAAGAAATAAATATACAGTATCTGCCTGTGAAGATCAGTTCATTCTATTCAAAGTTAGGGCAATTCTACTGTTTCAACAGCCCTACAGGTCCACTTCCCAGGTGTAGGGAAACTGTCAGCCATTACCTGCAGAGAAACCATTAGGAATGCCAAGAGGGCAGTCAGTCTGTCTCTCATCATTGGCTCTACAGCTATCAGTAGTATAGAAAAATGTCCCTTCACTATTTCCCCAGACTGAAGTTCCAGTTATGTAGCAGCATTGATTTATCTCTAGTCTTATCTAGTGCTTGTTAATGAAAATGCTGTCACTTAATTATTCACAGCTTCTCATCTTTAGAGGAGGAAAGACAGTGAACAATCCAACTGCACCAAATGTATTGTGTTAACTAATAAGATCAGTAAAGCAATCCATAGATGGTGCAGTTTTCTTTCATTGAAGGTAAGAAAATCGCTTGAATCCCTCCCGCTGTGCTATTGTATTCTGACAGCGAGAGGTTGCTGTCAGAATACAATGATCACTGCTGGCCACTATAGCCACCAGCAGTTATCTCATGAGAAAGACCTGACAGGCTGTCAATAGATTGACTTCAGTACAACCAGCTTGTCCATAGATGGACTGAAATTTGGCTGATCCTGCTGAAATAACTGAATTTTGATCATCTATGGCTGGCCTTAGGTAAACATATCATCATTTTTTTTTTCAATCATGGTGCTATAACAAGCAACGGAAGCTTTGAGCAGCAGTTCACCTTTCATATTGGCCTATTACTATAATAGATCAATTTTCTGGCCAGTGTTGATGTGTAGAAGGTAAAAGTTATGGTGTTTGCCAGTCAAGCTATAAATGCAGCACTGGGGTGCTCCATTACAAGGCTTGGTCGGGACTGAGCTTTACCTTCTCCCTACACAGAGAATATAAAGAGTGATGAGAAAAACTGTCATGTGCTGTGTAGAATAAAGGTATTATGCAATCGATCATGGGATAGAGGCAGAGTATGCTGCTTTTTTGTATCCATCAAGAACCAAGGCTACCAACCCCTGCCATGAATGGATGTGTACTCCTGGAATTGTAGTTATGCCAGTGTTTAAGAGGTTGTGCTGATGGACTGATTAAACTAGGCATATAATGGACTATATTGCTTCACTACCTTTCTCAGAATCCATGCTTTGCTTCTCTGATGATTTTGATTTTACTAAATGCTTTGATAGTAGAGACTCAAATTTTTCCATATGTTGCACATTTCTTTGTTCATCCTGAGACATTTCTTCTGCAAATGTTTTATGTGGCTACTGTCACCCCAATACTAAATGCTTCTTTAAAATACAGAAAAGAAAGTCATATGAACTGACACAAGGCAGACAGAACTCCTGTAATACTTTTTTTTTTGTATAGAGTTTTTTCTACTTTACAAGGAAGGGGTGATGCAATAAAAAGACTTGACTTCCCCTTTTAACTAAAAATAGGGTTTTCATTGCTGTTGGTAGTCCCACTGAGGAGATTTACCGATACTGCTTGTCAAGATGACCCATCTGTCACTGGGAAATATAAGTAAGAGAAGCTTTCTCCAAAGGGGATCTAGACAGCAATAAAACCTGCAGTAGGTTCTAACCTTTTTAACTCTAAAAACTCTAAAAACTAACAAAAACATTTGGCTGAAAATTTCTTCACATCAGGTTATGCACTTTATTGACCCAAGCAGTAGTAACAACAAGCGGGTGGCATGGATATTTTTTTTGAATTAAGATAGCAAAGCATGAGTTCACCTGCAGTTTGTAGTATGTTTTTATTGTTTTTATCTGTTTATTGAATACAAAAGATTTATTGAAGGCTGTTCTGTACAGCTGATTACAACAGATTTCTTTGAGTGAAACTTTACTGGGAATTAGAATTTCCTCTCCACTCTAATTAACATGTGAAAGACTCAACACAAGGACTCGCAAACCTGACAAGGTTCACTCCACTTCTCTAATCAATCTTACAAAGCTTGGCATTGAACATGCCTTTGTCTTTACTGTGCCGCTTAAAATTCTGGTACAATGCCCAGTGCAAAACTAGCCCTGTTTATTATTCTGGTAGTAGATGGATTCCTGGTTCATTTCAGAGCATCCAGGCGGCATTTTTCTTCTATTTTAATTTACCTCCCTGACCTGCACATTGAACTGAAGTGAATACCATTTTTTTTTATATATTTGGGCATTTGTATAGTACATTTTAAGTTGCCAGGGCAGGCGGAAGAGTTTGGCAGTAATGCCGTGGAAGGGGAAAAAAGGAACTGAATACTGTCTGGTTTAAACAGTTCTCTAGCAGACATATCTACATTATTCTTCAGATTTTCCGAGCACGGCTGAGAATGAAATAAGTGGCAGGTTACACTGCCCATTTGGCTTCCCATTCTCAGGCAGGCAGATCATCTCTGACTCATTTAGTGCTTAGGGCGCCAGTAGCATGCTTACACTCTGCTGCACTGGGAGGTCTGTACTGTAGGCTGAAAGGGTTACCTCTCTACTTAACACATGGATTCATTCACAGACCATTCTATTAGGAAAGATCCCCAGCAGGGCATGTTACACAGCATATTAGAAAAATATGCCCTGAAGGTGTTATCTTTCTTCTATTTGAGTGTATTTAGGTCTGATGCATATAAATGATTCATGATTACCTAGTATGAATCTGTATGTAGGATTTACAGTACTAAATCAACAGAGCTGTACTTTCTATGAAGCAATGTGCAATCTTTGCTTGAGCCAGGCAGTCAAAGGGTTGGCAATGAAAAGGTCCTAATCTTGTATCCTGGCTCTGAGCTCAACTCTTCTCCATTGTGAAGTTCTCTGTAGGTACCAGTGCCCTGTGAAATGAGTCACCCACATTCCTATCTGCACAAAAGCCAGTTTGTGCTTTTTCAATAAAGTGGTACAGTGATAGAAGTCACAATAGGTTATTGTATTCTTCACATATTTTTATTCTTTGCATTGCCTTATTAAATCAGCATAATGCATGTAGAAAGCAGATATTTGTCTTTGCTAAAACATATCTAAACCCAAAAATACAAGTATAATATACTGTAGCCTTCTAGTCCTTATATGGAGTGGCTGCATTCATTTTCTTTTTTTTTAAGGCTTTGTTCTCTTTATTTTCAACTGGTAATCCTGTGAATTATACACTTCTTGTCCCTTTGTGGCAACACTGATTCCTCACTATAGCTATGGAGGCAGCTATGGTTGCCACACAGGCTAGACTTAAACATGTCTGCCTGTCTTTATCTGCACTACAAGGTGATCATGGGATTAGTAGTTTACATAAGAAATAAAAGATAGTTCATGCTTCAGTTCATCTCACAGGAAGTGACAAGGGCATTTCTGGCAAAATCTACACACATTTTCTATACTTACTAAAAATCTTCTTAGACTGAAAAATGGAAACAAATGCAACCATCACATCTAAGGACTGGTTAGGTGCAGTAAGTGAACATTTTGTTCTTGGGTTTACATATGCTAATCAGTTTGCTCATTCAAATGCAAACATATGGGCTGCACAGAATTTAACAAAATGACTAAAATATAGATTAAAATTATTGTTGACCTCGAAAATGGACCTATATTTTATTTTAGACCACAGGTTGGGCAATATAATACACTGAACCATATTTAACTGAATATGCTGAACTGAATTTTGTTGTAGGAATCACATTCTAAACCCCAAGAAAACAAAACTGGAGATAAGTAATATATGAGATATGGATTCTTCCCCAAGTGGCTCGTGCCTCTGGCCACCTTTTTGTTATGTATATGGAACTAACCCATTGTTGACTTTCTCGCAGTTCCTAACATAAGAGTGGTTTGATGACGACTACGATGTAAGTCTTATTGCTGGAGTGCAAGTTTTCAAAAATAATTTTTAGACATCATGGTAACCTGAGGACCATAATTTGTCCATCCTCCCTGACCCTAGTCACTTCTGTTTCAATCTTTTAAATAAGATTTTAAGTAACAACAAAAACACTATAAAGTAGCAAAACCAAGTATAATATGGAACTGTCATCATAGTCAGTATGTAGGAAAATGGCAACATCAACATAACTGTAGGAAGGGGGGTTTAGCCAATGTCCCATGAAAAGTCAATTAGTAGGTATGAAAAACTGCGCCAAAGTGATATGTTTTGCCAACCCTAGTCACTTTTATGTAAACAATAGTTCAATAAACTCACCAAATCACAAAGCTTGGTGCTCAGCCAAGAATGTTGGGAGACACTAAAACTGACGTAACGTACGGGTTACAAATGAAGGAGATTTGTGATATACTGTACTGAATTTTACTGAAGTGGTTAATCTCAGTTTTTCTGTGTGTTTCCGATTTGTTTCTTTTTATATCCAGTCTGTTACTAAACTGCTGCTCTGTTCAATTCTTTTTTTCCTCGCTATTCAAGCAGCATATGTTCATGGATCGTAATAAATCATTACACTTCTTCATAAACTGAATGTCATCTTCCAAGGACAAAGAGTATTATACAAATGATAGTAGTGATTATTTCTTCTGTAAAGGCACATGGCCTTGCCTTGCGCTAGGACACAATCAATAATGCTGATTAAGACTTAAGCCCTTATCAGGTGGATAGTACATTTTACTCAAGAGAATATTAAATAGGTGTATTGACCCACTTTTCTGTAATAAAATAGCACTTAAAACAAGTTCCAGGAAAAATATTTGCATTCTTACAAGCGTTTGAAACTGTTGTTTTGCGCAAATCTTAAAAAAATTTAAACTACAGCAGTTTTAGATAAGGCTCTTTTCAGAACAGTCTCTTGGCATTGGCTTGCTTTATAAGGCATAACTAAACAGTATTTTATTTGTTGGTGTTATAATTTTGGCATGGTACAGTCAATAGTAAATAATCTTATGAAACACTAGCAATCCCGTCACTGGCAGAAAGTCACTAGTGGCAGAATCACCAGAGACAGTAAAGAAACCACTCATCGGTTTCTACAGTGTCTTGATACACAAAATGTTACAAAATCTCTCTCACTTCATAGATCATAACACCTCAATAGTCCAGGAGCAATGCCGTAGATCCCTGGTGCCCTCTCTGTGGCCCAAGGGCTACATGCACACATTTAAAAAGTCAGCCCTTGGACCTAAATATTCTGTATTGGAAGTGGGAGTATTGATTTGTAAAGAGGTATAATGATTTCTAATATCTTCATGTAACATGTTCCAAGTCTCTCACTGTCTTCTGCAGCATTCTCTCCATTCTCCAGCCAGACTAGTGGCATGTCTATGACTATCATTTCTTTAATATGTCTGAAGTATCTAACACTTTTTTAGCAATACATTTACTTAGAATTATGTGCGGCCTTTTGGTGATATTAGGGAATGCAGTTAAGTATCCCTTGGATTAACACAGGTAAGTGATTTATTTGAAAGGAATTTAGCTCTAATTTACCTATTGCATAGCTAAATTATTTGTAGCTGATATAGAGGTTAGAGAAGCAATCTTTTTTTTTTTTTAGTGGATAGTGCCCTTATATCTTTATAGAAAATCTGTCATAGCAGATTCAGTGCACAGGTAGCTTTATGTGCAATATTTGAGACTGTAATTTCCAATTTCTCAAAAACAAGACATTTACAAGTTGGTAGGATGGGTTGATATATATGGAAATCCACTAAAAGGAACTTGCCAGGATTGAAATATGGGAACTAACACTGCTGACTTATTTTTTAAAATGCCTGTCCTCTACAACCTTGGTCTGCTACTAAATGAGTCAATGAGATGTAGTAAGTATGCACGTCAGGCGTCCCAAGACTTTACTCTCTACATGCTTCTTATGGGCCTATTTGCACCAGTGCACTGGAATACCAGTTTACACAGTTGGTGCGTTGCTATGCTGCTCATTCTGAATGGCATCTCAAAGCACTTTCCCATGGTATTAGCATTGCAGTGCAACACGTGACAATGTACCTACATGCTTTGTGCTGCTCTGTTGAAAATGTTGAATCTGCAATTTGTGGTCCATTGTGGTGCATTGGCCTATTTATTTGAATGAATAGGCTGCCTTAATGCAACAGATGTTAATGCATGAAGCAATGCACATTTACTGCACACCAGTGGACTGGTATGGTGCCAGTTGTCTCTCAGTCAGTGACCAACTACAAGAGCCAGGGTGATAGCTCTGGAGTCTACATCTTCAAAAACATGTGAACTCCAATGTTTCTGTTGGTTATCAGTAATGTACAGAAACTCACAGGAAAAGAAACATGTTCGTATTCCTATTATTATAGGTATTCAATTTCTTTCAAAGCCGTGGAAGTGCAGAATGCTATAAGATAAATAGGCCAGTTAATTTGTTAAACTGACTTTGACAAATCATATATTTTTTTTTAGAGCTGATTGAATAATACAGTTTCTTTTACACATTAAAATTCCTAACGATTCTTATAATATATCATACTGCCTCTGCATCAGCACAATACATACCTCTAGAATAAAATTAACAGAACCCACAGGTGTCACATGACAGCCCCAAACCGAACCCTTCCTTATTCTGCAGTGTCTTGTTTTATAGTTTGCTTAAATCAGTAGCCTTACAGCTCTTACCATGCTTGAAATGGTGTGCAGACTGAATTAAATGTAAGTGCTGGATTACAGGACACAAAATAGCTGGTGACCATAGCAATTTCTTATGTGATTGCTAGGCTGCTTCCATGCAATTAGCTTCATTAAACATATAGAGCACTCTATTACTTGGGCACATTTTTAGAAAAGAATAAGTGCATTACATTGAGCTCTGGAATAACTCTCCTTAAAGTTCATTGCAATGATACCTAAACAATACTGAATATTTGCTCAGTAAAAAGAGGATTGTCTTGCGTTGTATATTGTTGAGCGTCAGGCATCTGTTAGTGCTACTGCTCCCTCTTTAGGTTTCTGGTGCTTATAACAGTCTATAAACCAGAGTGTCTGTTCATATTCATTTGTTTGTTATAATGATCATAGCTGCACAGGTCTTAATTAGGTCATGTTGTGATCTGATCTATTATGTTCTAACAAAGCTCTTTAATTAATAGCTTATAAAATAAATTGAAAAAATGGAAAGAACATTGGTTTACAGTTAAAGGAAAAGTCCATGCTTTAAAGAGACCTCCAGAATATAAACACATTCAGAAACACGGTGTATATATGTTGTGTAAATAGATATTTTCCTGATTGTTGTTTTTGGATACACATCTGTGCCAATGAAAGAAACATGATGAAAAAGAAACTTGTATTCCGAAAATAAAAGTTCTCAGTGAGAAAATCCTCTCTGCAGACCTAGGACACCCACAACCTTTGGCTAAAGTTTCTTTTTTTTTTTTTTTTTTTTTCTTTCCACTTCAGCAAGAACTTGTTGGGACCAGATCAGAAGCGCCCTCAATTTTTGTCCCTCGTTGTATCTTTACATCATTGTGGAACTGTTTTTTTTTTTTTTTTTTTTTTTTTTTTTTTTAATTGATTTAACACTCGAAAATTTCACAAACATGTTACTCCTTTTGTGGAGCTAGTTATAGGAGCTCATTAGATGGGGCCTCTCCAGCTCTCTCCATTTCTAATATAGCTCTTCAATCTTATCCACATCCCTTCTCTCCCCATCTCCCCCTTCCCCCCCGCCCTCCCCCCCCCCCGCCGCTGGGGTCGCTCCTTTACTCAATGTGTGTTTATATTTGTACATCTCTCTCTCACTTATTTCTTAGTGCTTCTACATAGCTCCAGGACCTCTTAAACCTTCTCCATCCCTCCCATTTAGCTCTCATGTCCTCTCCTTCCTTGATCACACTATTTGCGAGGCATTCCATGGTGTAGATCCCCTCTACCGCATCTACCCATTCCCAAAGAGGTGGGCTCTCAGGGTCCCTCCATCTTCTGGGTATCACTCGCTTCGCCGCGTTTAGCAAGTGCGGAACCAGAGAGCTCCTGTATTGCCTGGACCCTACTGGTGTATCATGCAACAGTACTTCCCATGGGTCCTCTTTTACCACTACCTTCGATATCTCTTCGATGAATTTTAAGATAGATTTCCAGAATTTTTTAATTTTTGGACAGTCCCACCAGAGGTGTCCCATGGTTCCCCTCTCCTGGCAGCCTCGCCAGCAGTTAGCAGACACCCCTGCCTGGAATTTATTTAACTTATCCGGGGTCAGATACCAGCCCGAAAGACACTTATAGTTAATCTCCGCAGATTTAACATCAACAGCCGAACTATGTGTGAGTTGAAAAATTTTCTTAGTAGTCCCCGTGTGAGGTGTTCCCAGTTCCCTTCCCCATTTTTGGATGAAGGCCGGCACCTCCTGTCCGTCCCCCGATAGCAGGAACTTATAGATTTTTGTGATCGATTTCTTGGTATTTTCTGCCGTGAAGACACGTTCCATCGCCGTGAGGTCCCCCCGTCCCCTCATAGGGGAGGGCAATGAGCCCACCAAGTGACGTAACTGGAGGTACCGCCATTCATCCACCAAAAACAAGTCATTCTTCTTTTGTAACTCCTGAAAAGTCAATATTTTTCCTTTACTAATTAAATCCCCTAACCGTGCGTTATCGTCTCTAATCCATTCCCCTCCCAATTCCTTCCTCCCTGGTTGAAACAAAAAGTTTTCTTTTAGTGCAATCAAAGGTGAATTGAATTTTATCTTCAAGTTTTTGTGCATTTTATCCCAAATTTTTAAGGTGTTTTTTGTGATCGTGTGTGTTTTTTCTCCTACTTTTCTAAATTTAGGTGGATTCCAAATGATTCTCCCCAACTGTGTTTCACTCAACGCTTCCTCCAAACCTACCCATCTCTTTTCACTGTGTGTCTTCCCCCATTCAGGGATTCTTAGTAAGGCTATTGCGTAATAATAGTTGACGATATCTGGTACTGCCAAGCCCCCCTTGCTTTTTTCTAGTTTTAAGATTTGTATTGAAATTCTGTGTGACTTCTGTTGCCAGATAAAGTTCATCATGATAGCTTGTAATTTCCTCAGGAATTGGACTGGTAACGATATTGGGATCATCTGTAACCTGTACGTAATCAGCGGAAGAATCATCATTTTGACCGCATTTATGCGGCCTAGCCATGATATTGGTCTCGTTTTGAACTCCTGACATTTTTTCCTGACTTCGTCTAATAGGGGTAGGAAGTTGGCCTTATACATTTTCCCTGTACTATTCATTAGCTCTATACCGAGATATTTAATCTGTTTCTTCCACATGAAATTATACTCCTTCATCAAAGCTTGTTTTTCCGCTCTATTTGTGTTGATATTCAAGATAGAAGATTTCGCCAGGTTGATCTTAAAATTTGAGACCTCGCCGTACGCCGTGATATTCTTTAGTATATTGGGGAGGGATTTGCGCGGTGAGCTCACATAAAAAAGGACATCATCGGCAAAGGCCGCCAGTTTGTGTTCCTCTCCCCTCGCCTCACATCCCTCTATGTCCCTGTCTCCCCTTATTGTAGCCAACAATGGTTCTAAAGAGAGGACAAAAAGGAGGGGGGAGAGGGGACAGCCCTGCCTAGTCCCATTGTGCATTTCGAAGGGAGAGGATAGGACGCCATTCACCTTGATGTTGGCCTTGGGGTGGTTATAGAGAACCCTTACTTTCTGCATTATTTTCGGTCCGAATCCCATAACCTCCAGAGTCTCAAACAGGAACCCCCAGTCTACCCGGTCAAATGCCTTTTCCGCATCGATAGACAGGAGTAGACTGGGGGTTCGTGAATCCCTCATTCTCTGAATCGCCAGCAGGGTCCGCACGCTGTTGTCCCTACCTTCTCGACCCGTCGTGAATCCCACTTGGTCTGGGTGTATCAACTTGCCTAGGCATTTCTTTATGCGCTCTGCCAGGATCTTAGCGTAAAGCTTTGTTTCAAAATTAAGTAATGATATTGGTCTATATCCAGCACACGTCGAGCCGTCCTTCCCTTCCTTTCGTATGACCGTTATCGTAGCAGACAACGAGGCCTCGCTCATGCCATACTCCGAGCCTAGTCCATTCATATATCTCAGGAGTATAGGTATCAGGATCTCCTTGTACGTTCTGTAGTACAGGGCCGTAAACCCATCTGGGCCCGGGCTCTTCCCTAGTGGGGAGTTATTAAGGGCTTCCCGTACCTCCTCCTCCGATAAGGGTCTTTCTAACCTTTCTCTCTCTTCTAATCCCAAGGACTGTAGTTTTGCTTTTCTGAGAAAAGATATGGCTTTTTCTTTCCTCCTCCCTACTTCCTCTCCATTCCCTTGACCGACTGAGTATAAATCCTCATAAAAGTCCCTAAACGTCGACGCTATGTCTTTGGAGATAAACCTCACCTCTCCCTTCTTGTTGACAATCTTCTCTATAAAGTTTTTGACTTTGTTTTTTTGCAGCAGCCTTGCCAGGTGTTTCCCTGCTTTATTGCCATACATGTAGCGCTCTTTGGTGATCCTATGATATACTTGTTTTATCCCCTGCTCTGCGAGATCTCTTAGCTCTTCCCTTTTGAGCGTTATTTCCTGCCATAAGGCCTGGTTCTGTGAGGGGTCTTCCTTATGTTTATGCTCCAACTTTTGTATAGTGTCTGTTAACTCCTGAGCTCGTCTTAGTCTTTCTCTCTTCTTCCAAGTGGCCTTGGATATGAACACCCCCCTGATGAAAGCCTTGTGGGCATCCCAAAGGCTTGAGTCTTTCACAGCTCCATTATCATTTGTCTGAAAGAAATACTCTAATTCTTTTCTAACGCTTTCTCTTGTTTCCTCATCTTTCAGCAGCTCGTTGTTTAATTTCCAACCACCCCCCGGTTGTTTAAATTCTGGAAATCTCAGTGTCATGCTCACCGGGGCATGGTCTGATAAGGAGGCTATCTCGATCTTGGTGTCCGCTACTCTATCTAGTAGGCCATGGTCCACCCAGATGTAGTCCAGTCTGGAGTACGTCCTGTGCACAGGGGAAAAAAATGTATAGTCCTTGATGAGTGGATGATACAATCTCCACACGTCGACTACTTGTTCCACGCTCATCTTTTTCTTTAGAGCCTTCAGTTGCACATTTCCTGTCCCCTGTGCACACGACGAACTATCCAGGCCCGGATCCAGGGCTAGATTCAGGTCCCCCATCAGCACCAGGTATCCTCTTCGAAAGGACCTTAAGCTGGAGAGAATTCTAATCATGTACTCAGGTGATCTAACGTTGGGTGCGTAAATATTTGCGAGAGTGAATGTCAACCCGAAGAGGGTCCCCCTCAAGAATAAGTACCTTCCCTCCGGGTCGACCTTTCTGTTTTCAAGGGTAAACTGCAGATCTTTTGCTATCCCTATTGCTACCCCTCTGGTTCTACTTGAGATGGTGTCACTGTAGTACCAGGTGGGAAAGGCTTTAGAATGGAGTTTAATATTTGATGTCAAAGCCAGGTGGGTCTCTTGTAAAAAGACCAGGCCGGCCCCGTACCTCTCCACCTCCTCGAGCACTCTATGCCGTTTAATAGGAGCATTTAGCCCTCTCACGTTATATGTGAGGCATTTAATTTCCGTCATCTAAACATGTTGTTTTTGATCTGGGCTTCTCCTGTGCGACCCCCAGCGGCTGGGTCTCCCTCCCTTGTCCCTCCCCTCCTCTCCTGTTCCCTCCCTCCTCCCTCTCCCCCCCCCCCCCCCCCTCCCCCTCTCTACCCCTCCCCTCACTACCCCCTCCTACCCAATCCTGGGTCTCTGAGTTACGGGGTGCCATTCAATCACTTGGCCTCCCCTAAACTCCAGATCTCTGGAAAGGCAGGTACCCGAGCCCGCCCCCGGTTGCCCGCCCCCCTCCCTGCCCCGTTGGTACCTGACAGGTGAGGGGGTTATTGTGAGGACCCAGCTTCCCCTTCGGGGGAGCCCCCCGCCTCCCTCCCTCTCCCCCCGTCCACCACGCCCCCGCCCCCTTTTTTTTTTCTTTTTTTTCTTTTTTTTTTTTTTTTTTTTTTTAATTCCGTTGTTGCTTCTCCTCACCCTTCTAACCCACCTCCTCCCATCCCGACAAATCGGGTATCTGGATGTTTAGTTTCCCACAGAACTCGGGTAGCTCCTCTGGATATCTCAACCTGGCCCATTTACCCTCTTTTGAGCCCATCAGGCTTGCCGGGAAGCCCCATGTGTATTTAATATTATTATTTCTTAGAATCTCTAGAAGGGGTCTCTGTTGTCGTCTTCGCTCGAGGGTACGTGCTGACAGATCGGCGAAAATTTGGATTTCAGCCCCTTCGAACTCTAGGGGAGTCTTCCCTCTGATTTTATGCCAGATTTCCTCCTTGTCCTTGAAGTGGCTAAATCTGACTATGACATCTCGGGTTCTATTTGATTCAGAGAAATCGGCTCTACCTATTCGATGTATTCTCTCGATCCTGGGAAACTGTTCTTCCCCCCTTCCCATAACGGGAGCTAAGATCGTTCTGACAGTTTTTTCGAGGTCTTCCCCTCTGTGCTCAGGTATGGCTCGAAATCGTAGGTTTTGCCTCCTGTCTCTGTTTTCCTGATCTTCAATTTTAAACAGCATATCCCTTTGGAGCAGTTGGGACTTTTTTAGTTGCGTTTTTAACTCTGCGACTTCTTGCTCCAGGTTGTCAGCCCTCTCCTCGATCCCCTCTACCCTAGTTAACAGATGGCTCATGTCCTCCCTCACTTTATTCACTTCGCCTTTGATCACAGATTCTAGTCTCGCCATCATCTCCTCCATTTCCTTCTTAGAGATAGGTTGGGATCCTGTTAGGTGCTCCTCTGTCCCAGCAGTGTCCCCTTCACTCTCCATTGTCTGGTCAGCCCTTGATTGATCCTGCGAGGTGTCTGATTTGTGAGGCCTCTCCTTTGCCCTGGTAACTTTTGGGGAGGTCTCTGATGCTGGCGTGGACGGGCTCCCCCCCTGTCTAAGGTAGTGTTTAATAGAGCTTGAGTCGTTTTTCTGGCTTTTTGGGGCTCCTTTTTTGGGGGCTTTGTTGGGATCTTTACTCATGATGTTTTTTCTTTTGTCTCCTCTTATTCTCTTCCCCAGTTTGAAGACACCACCGACCGTGGTCACTAGGGTAAGAAGTCTTACCCCTTCCCTGTAGTGTCCTCTTCTAATGCTGCTGGGTTACTCCTGCTGGTCACCTCCCTTGGGCAGCCTCTCTTCTGTGGTGGTTGGGGGGGTTTCTCGGGGTTTCTCCTAACCCTCTTCTTTCCCTTATATTTGGGGTTCTAACCCCGGGGTTAGCCACCCAAGAAACAAAGCTTCCCAGGATGCCAACTCGTCCCAGGGGTGTCTCCCAGTGGAGGGTCCTAATGTTCTTGCGTCTTCCCAGTACTGAGTGGCCCCCCTTATCCAAGGACTCCTCCTCCTCCTCACTACCCGAAGTTTTAAGAGATGGCCTAGGATTTTATCTCCCTGGTTTTGGGTGTAAACGTAGTGCGGCGAGGTTGGTAAAGTCCGTCTTGGGGTGGTCTGGCCAACATCGGAGCCAACCCCCTAAGTTCACACCCCCCGGGAGCGTAGTAATTTCTTTCTCTGCCCCCTTTTATTCCGAAACCCCTGTTGGCAAATGGGCAGTGTGTGACTCAATTTTCTTAAGCTACAGTCATCTTTCGTATGTAACTCTTACAACAGAAACTTGTCCGACATGTTTCCTATAGATAGACATACACACTTTCCTCTTCCTGTGTTTTATTGACCCCCTTCAGGATAGTCAGAGAGCAATGTACAATCTAATTGGGACGTTCGATCCGGGGGGAGGAGGGGGGGGAAAAAAAAAAAAAAAGAGAGAGCAAAAGAAAAAAGAAAGTATCACAACCTCCTTGGAATGGTAATGAGCTTATGTACTGTATGGACCTTGGGAGCGGCTCTTATCACTCCAACTTTTCCCGCAGGCTTCTTATAAATAGGGTACCCGTCCGTGGTCTCCCTGGATTTTTTATCCCCCTATAGGATATTCGACAGACGGTATGTAATACAAATGCAAAATGTTTTTACTTCCTGGGGTTTTTACCCCCCACCAACCAGCTTATCGGGGGATATAAAAATCTTTACCCTCCTGTGGGATATTCAGCAGACAATGTATGGTTTCCTAGAAGCATTTCCAAGAGTCTCTCTATAGCCTTATTAAGACAGGATCCTTACAGCACCAGCTAGTACAAGTAGTTTTTTAAACATAAGCATAACACGTTTTTTTTTTTTTTTTTTTTCCCTGTGAGATCTTCTGGGGACCTTTAACCCTTTCACGATTTCTTTATTGAGCCAGGTTCATCTTACCTTTTTGTCCATTTTCCCCGGGCAGAGAGCGTTTGAAAGATACTCACAAAACTCCATGGTTGCCACTATCGATCCTTATCCTTATGCCGAGTGAGACGGAGGGGTTGAGGAGAGGGCGAGGAGGCAGGTAAGCTGGCGGCGCGGCGGACGAGGGGACGGGAGAGCCGGGAGAACCGCCGAACGAAGACCCCCGGTTTCGGCCCGCCGAGACCCTCACACAAAGCCCTCTCGGCGGGTGCGTTGTGGGCATCCAAGCCCGATCCAGCTAGGGCTATTTTTGGTCCGATGCAACCTAAGGCGCGCCGTCCCGGCGGTCTCGCGTGGCGGTCGAATTCAGCGGGGAGCCGGCGTTCTCATCAGCCCTGCTCCTGTCCTCATTAGCTGACGGGCTCGGGTCCCTCCCTCCATGCCGGCCGTTACGTCGGCACGTCCATTCCCTCCCCCCCGATTACCTTTTCGCCAGCCGTGGCTAAAGTTTCTTAAACAACCTTCCTCAATCAGGGTTCAGAGGAACCCTAACCCAGATAGCAAGCAATTGTGCTGCAGGTTTAAAAATAACTTGCTAAGCTATTGCAAGACTTGCCAGGCTTCACAAGTTTGTTGCACAATTGCATGACTCCAGATTAACATTCTGCACGCCTGCTGCAAGTTTTGGTTAAGTTATGTTGTGCAATGGTCATCCCACCACAGGGGTCACTGTGGCTGAATTTTCATGGTATAGACTTGCAGAGCTCTTGCTGTAGACTCAACACTGCAACTTTGCTCTTGCTAGAAACTTGCTACAAATTAGAAAAGTGTCAACTAGAACTTGTACTTTAAGGGCTCTGCAAATGTACAACTTGCCAAAGAAAATAGGCAGCAAGTAACAGACTTACAATTCAACACTGCCACAAATTTGTGGCACGTTATCCTTGCTATCTGGAAAGGGATCCTCCAGAGGTTGCTTTGAGTGATGAGCAGTTTCTATCTCTCAGATAAGTAATCACTGACACTGATGATTATTTTTTTTATTTGTAAGGAGGGCGTTCTTTTTACTTACCAGCATTGTAAGAAGCATTTGTCCCACTGATAACTATGCTAGTGTACCTTGAGTTATAAACATAGTAAATATTGTCAGGGGTTTAATAAGAACTGACATTTTTTTCAAGTGTTCCTTGGTGTTAAAAATTTTGAGAGATGCTGGTCTAGATAATAAACATGATTACAAAGCTTGGTTCTGTGCTTGATTCTCCATAGCGTCTTTGCCAGCTAAGAGTAATGGCATCAACATCAATATCATTAGGTGGTCTGGGTACCTGGGATAATGATGGTGACTATTGTAAGAAGAGGTTGCTGAGAAAAGGTTTTGTCAGCTTAATCCTCTTTTGAGTCACATTTGAAAGTGTAGGCAACAAGATGACCAGCACATTCTAGGCAACCTGTATATCAAATATACAGAGATAGCTGAAGTTAAAGTCTTCCTGCCCCTAAGTCTTCTTGTTGGTTCAACAGTTTAAGGGTCTGTGTTGATGGACTTTGGGCTTGTGTCAGCTTGCATCAGTTTGTCATCAGTTTGAAACTATTCTAAGACCATTCAGAATTCATTGACTTGTGTTTGATGTCCTTCAGACCTGCATTTGTCCTGCTCTAGTTGGTTTTCCTACTCCATAGACCTGTATTTGAATGAAAAACTCACATGAAGCAAACAAACGCTTGTGGACACTTGCATGCATCAATAGCAAGACTCAGAAGTAGGGAGAAGGAGGCAAAAAGAATTACATTTACAAGTAAAGTTATTTGCATTGAACTTAAGCTGCCTATACCTTTGTATATTCCAATAGTTTGGACATGCAGTTTTCATTTAAAGAAACTACTACTACTAATACTATTTTTTTACATCTTGGAGTTAATAAAGGCACATCATTTACTAAAAAGCAAATACATGATTTTTCCCTTAGCTTCATGAATGAGATGCCACTGACTTCCTTTATCCAATCATTTACAAACAAAAAATACTGTTTTTTATCTTCCTTGTATGTGATTGGATATTTTTGCAAAGTGATTTTTCACTGCATTCACTAAGCTAAAGAAAAAAATCCCGTGCAAAATAAAAATTCCTTTGCAAATTGAATAGATTTTTTGACCTTAGCAAATCAACCCCCTTATGTCAAATTTGAAATGCTCTTGAATTTTTCAAAGGTTACATTTAGGAAACTCCCATTGTCTTACAGCTTCAGCCTGGCCATAGGTGTCTCTGGCACCAAGTGCTGATACTGCAGGGGGTGGAGAGGCATGCCTACTTGTCCCCCTAGGCTATTGACTGTGGGTTTTCAGCAGACACTGTTCTGGGAGATTAAACAGATTTGAGGGAAATGTTTGCAATAAAATTAAACTTATTGTGTTTTTTCATAAGAAAAACTTTATTTGGGGAGGAAATACAATTATTTTACATTTCTTTTCATATGATTTGATTTCATGTATCCTGTTTGAACAGGAATAGGCAGCCTCCGTGTTTTATACATTTTCATGTTTTCCCTTTCTCCCAAAGCTAGCAGAGGTGGTTTGAGTATTTATATAACAGACACGAACAGAGTAACACTCATGGAATACTTATCACCAAGCAGTGTAAGGTATTACATTGGCGTCAGCACTTTCCTATCAGTCTGAATGTTTTGTTCCTGCATCTCCTCGCCAAGGACTCCCCTCTGGGAACAAACTAGATGTTTAGTTGTAGGCAGAAATCAAAGGGATCCAATCAGCCACATTTCCATTGTGGAACTTTATGTCCAATGCCGACAGCTTCTAAATCTGATTGCCCATAGTAGCTAAAGCGGACTGACAGCTTTGACTTATACTTTGTATATAAAGAAGGGAAAATCAATCATGTCTCCCAGTCAGTAAACCATTATGTGTGGATGAGAATATATCTACTTAACATACAGGTTTTTGTAAACCATGAAACACAAAAAGCAAAATTGTATCCGGCTGTATGATTTGATATTAAAACTGTATTGCTAGTTGGTTATATTGAGAGATCTAACCATCCCTGTCACAAAAAATTACAGAAACATTTTTGTATATAATATTCTCTTTTGTACTGTAGAAGCTATGCCTTGAAAAGCATAGGACAAAAACTATTCACCATATTGCTTGTGGAGCCCCACTAGCTATTTTTCGCCATTACTGGCTTTCTATGCCTTGCTCTCTGTGTGGGGAGCTATCTCGTCAGAGCTGCCACTCCGATAAGTGGTGATTTGGTGTTTGTTAGGGGAAATTATTAAAAAGCAGCATAAGATATGCAGAAAGAAACAGAAGAAATGTGTCATGTTCTGGAATCAGGCTCTGAGGGCAGTGGCTGTAGCAATAGAGAGGTTCACACAGTAGTCAGCCGGATGAATACACAAGCAGATCCCCCTAGCGGATAACTCAGACCCACCTGATGTGTTGGGTCTCAGCGCCAGCTGGTCTTCAACAAAGCTCCTGATGGTGGAGATGGGATTCACCACGTGCTAATTCCAGGTCACAATCCTCTGAAATGCCTCAACAGGAGGAGAGCATGCAGGGGTCAGGTAGTGTATAAAGCAGATCGGGAACAAGCAAAAGCATAGTCCAGGAAAAAGCCACAATTTCAATAATGAGTAGCAGCTGGATGGGATCAGGCAGAAGCGTGGTCGATGAAGAAGCCAAAGGTCAATAAGGAAGATAAGGACAGCCACAGGTATGCAAAGGAGCAAGATATCGCTGGGGAAAGCATAATATTCTGGCAAACAGGAAGTTTAATGACATGGCTTAAATAGTCAGTTTAATGGAGGAGCAGAGCGTTCAAGGTTCTCCAGTGGTACAGCGAGAAGAGCCACAGTCAGACACACAACAGAGGTCCTGGATTCAGGTCCGGATCGTGACACAGAGGGATACATGTACTGAAGGTTCTTAGGTACACCTTTCTCTCTGTCAATGAGCAGTAAAATAATGACATCTCGCAAGATTGGCAGCAGTGCCTTATATTACACATGTACATTTGTCAAGCTATAGAGCAGTCATATGTGCACTGCCATTTTTCTGTAGAATTGATCGATTTTTAAGGGCACTACTGCAGGAAAATCAACATTTCTATAGATTTCCTTTAAGATAACAAATCTTAAAGATCCACTCTAATGTCATAGGTGGTTGGAGGGTTAATCTCCTTAGCTGGGACACAGGCACCAGCCATTTTCCATATTTCTAGCAGGAAATTGATACAAAATTGCAGTTGATACTATAAAGCCATTATGATTTAGTATTACTTTATATAATTATTTCCCTTTTCTCATTATTAAAACTGAGGTAACTATAAAAAATATTGGTTAGCCATACATGTATAGATCATCTTTTGTTGACAAGGCCACATATGGCTTGAAATTCAGGCAACTGGGCAGGAATCAGTTGAAATTTGAGCCATGTATGGCAGGCTTTACATTAACGGAAATTCGGCAGGTTCAGCAGGGACTGGCCCAGTTTTTGATAAATGTGTGGCCACTGTGGTTAAACAGAAGTTGATCTACCAATTGGCTTCTGTTTACATGCCCCGTTGGTATATTTTCACTTGATTAATTGCCTGCAGTGCTGATCTGTATATTCTGATGGGGGGGGGGGGGTGGGATGCTGTCAAAATGCAATGACACAGCGAGGGGGATACCCCCATCCACACATTCGATGATCTGATTAGGTCCATTTTTTTCATTTAACCAACTGGTTAAATACAGAATACTTTATTAATCTCAAAGGGAAATTGGGAAATTGTTACGACACAGACACACTTAACAAAGACTACACAAGATCACAACAATCGACTGAACAAGTTGCAAAAACATACCAAAATTACCAATAACAGCCACTAACACCAACAAAATTAAAACTACACTACAAATAAAACATCCTTACAATTAAAATACTACATAGAATAACTAACACAGATTAAAATAACAGGTAAACAAACAAATACAAATAATTCACCACTTTCTCTAACACCACGCCAGATAATAACCAACACAATACCAACATACTATAAATACAACACAAAATCCTGATCATAAACAACCAGAAAACAAAAAAAAACTGACCCATGTATGACCAGTTTTATTCCTAGTTAGATGATAATTCCAATAAATGATTCCTTACTACAGTAAATTACACTAGTGTGTCAAATATATTTGAATGGGCAATTATGGTTACTTTCATAAATGCCTGCAATTACAAAGGTACACTTTTGAGTTTATTTCTGAATAATAGGGATAACTTTGATAGGTAAAAAGGACATAAATTAACTTAAATGCATCTAGTCAATGTGATGAACATTTTTACTTTCCATTGACTTGCTCCTTTTTGTATTACCTGCAGCTTGTAGTGATATTTTAGGTTTTTTTTTATAGATATGGAACTATTGCTGCCGCAATATTAGCATGGATACACATACCCAAAATTGATAGATACATTTTCAGCCTCCTATACAGTACATTTATGCTTTCATATAGCTGCACGGAATTATTATTATCCCAGGAGATATATATGCTTTTTATAGCTGGCCAACTCATGTAGAAGAACGTGAAAACCTTTAGTATTTTCACCTTAAAGGAATAGACATTTAAGCTTCCCTCTCACTTGTTCTTCCATATGTTAGAATTACATGCAGCTCTCCAGGGCCGTCCATGTAAATTCAATAGCAGACGTGCTAATGTCACATTATACAGACTAGAGCTTTGGGATTGTACGTCAGCCAATACTTTATGCTTGATTACAGTCATCATCAGAATGACAAAAACAGATACACATTTTTAAAGGCAAATTTATAATAAATACAATTTAGATGATAAAAATCAATTTTTCAAGCCTAGGCGGAAAAAAAACATGCAGCACAAAGTGGTTAGGGTTAGAACCACTTACAGCCAATTAGGAAATTTGTATGTTAACAGTGGCAGAAAAAAAAATCAGTTCAGAGAGATCTCATTAGTCCTTGTATCCAGGACAGGTATTTAAAATATTCTTGGTAAACTACTTTCTTCTGAAAATGTTGAATTTGTGGATCTATCTTTTAAGACAAAGTGTCACTGAGTTAATTTTTTCTCATTTAATGGCAACTCTACTCTAGCAGATGGGGTGTTAATGCTGTTTCAGCTATTCAATGCTCACCTGAATAAGGGGTCAACAATATAGGTTATACGCTAATTTAAAAGCTGAACTCTGGGATAAGCAAATATTGTCTTGATATAAGAGGTCTTTGTATTTTTATTTAGATCTTAGTGTGCTTTGTTTATTTCTTAATTTGTATGTGTGTTATTTAAAACTTTTCCTCCAGCCCTGATGAAGGGAGGTTGTATGGCCCCAGAAACAAGTTGGCAGTCCTTTACCCTGCTTGTTGTAACCAGCTGAACAGTAAAGACTTTGGATCCCTAAGGATTATTTATTTGGCACACTCTTTGACCTACTACAATTGGATATCTCAACTCTGATAAATGTCTTAACTACTGTGAATCTCAACGTGGATGAATTATTGGATTAGCACCCCTGAGTTTAGTAGAAGTAAACAAAGCACAACATAGGCTTGTATGTGGAAGACAAGTTGGTGGTTTTCAATGACCAGATTGTTATATTGCTTCTTCACTCTTTGCCCTAGTACACTTGGATACCTAAACTTGGGTGAATGTCCTCTCCTGGGGAATCCCCATCTTTGCAGTGAGCTAGTAAATGTAGGCCAGTTGGGTTCAAGTAATGACTTTGTCCACATTTTGATAATCCTGTGAAAGTCTATGTCCAGCCTCCCTTTACCACTACCTCCTAGTCAGGCTTCCTAAGGCAGTTTTGCTTACATAACCAACCTCGCTACCTGGTGGGACAGATAAGAGCTTTGACAGTGGCTCCACAGCATCATCGTCATTGGTATTCACATCAGGGCAGACTATCGTTATACTATGCACATCCCAGTGACATGCTGCTGGTTGATGGTACCCGTGGCTTGGACCCTTTAGAGTGCAGAAAAGCAAGAAGATGAACTGCTGTAATGAATATAAACTGCCCCAATATCCTATACCACCACTGTGCCAATGTACAAAGTGCTAAAATTATAACTAAAGCAGCCACTCTAGTGCAAAAATGTAGTGATATCAAAAATTAAACCTATAACCATATGAACAAATATATAGTAAAAATGAGTGGCGCTAATGGACAAAAATCTAAATAACTCAATAAATGATATCATCCAGTAAATAAACATATATCACCCAGTGACATGTGACATAATCAAATAGTCCATAATGGAATAAACTAAAAATAAAATGTTGAATGAAGTAAAATTTCAATCTTCTCAAAACTTTATATCTTCCACCACACCAATGTGCTTGTGAGACCGCTCCCTCTGAAAAACACACTCACCAAGTTGTATTGCCTTCCACTCTCGTGTTCGGCTACAGTGTAATTAATCCACACCTGGGTTAAAAACGACCATCCACTGTATCCAAGTGATAAATCAAGATCTTTCCATATGTGGAAAATAAATAAAAGTGCTCCACATAGCATGATAAAGTTTCACCAGTTTATTAAAATCACACCCACACTTCAATGTTTAAACTCACATTTCAATCGATAAAAAATAGCCTCATGTAATAAACACAAGTTGAAAATTGTAGATTTAGGGGCGTGGCTACACAGCAATCAATTTTAATGATGTGAGACGCCGCTCGCTGTTAACCATACACTGATACCGCGAGCAGGGACTTTGGAGTGGGTGAGAGACACAATACCAGCTTATATCTCAGGTCCGCCGCGGCCGCAGTGCACCGCTGAGCCATCTGTGTTCGTTTGCTGTGGTATATTACTTGAGGCTATTTTTTATCGATTGAAATGTGAGTTTAAACATTGAAGTGTGGGTGTGATTTTAATAAACTGGTGAAACTTTATCACGCTATGTGGAGCACTTTTATTTATTTTTCACATTTGGAAAGATTCGGTTCTGAAAAATGTCAAGCACTTTTCTGAAGCAGAGAATGACATTTTCCGAACCGATTTGGGGCCCCGTATCTCGGGGCCACTTGGTGCTAGGAACCCCATCCATTGGATCGGCTTATACTTGAGTATATACGGTATATATGTTATATAATTATATACTGATATTGATATATACTGAAAGGTCCACTTTTGATTTGAGGGAAACTGGCCTAATGGTCTGCTACAAGTATTCATAAACTTTTTAATACTATTATTTTTTGTGTATATACTAATATCATAAACCCGGCATGTTAAAAAGAAAGTGCTGCTAAGTTATTGCATTGACTGCAGTGTGTTTGTTGCCGTTGGAGTTTCACTGTTAGATTACAACAACTCTACAGGAATAAAATAATTGCTGAAAAAAATCAGCGTGGTAAACTAAACAAAGGCGCTGCCTTGTGCTTCAACTTTAATGACCTTTACCAGTTCTGGTTTTCACATTTATCATTGGAAAAACGATTAAAATCTATAACCCCAAGCTCTTCCTAATGAATAACTAATGAGAGCAAGAGCTTGCAAATGAAAGTGTGAAAAGAATATTGCATGTATCCCACCCTTTTCTCTATACAGCTTATTTAACATTACCATGTTTTAATACTGCCTAGTGTGTATCAATATTAATAACATATATTAGCTGCATATTCAACCATTTTATAATCGTAATGAGTATGGGGTAAAAGGGCAATTGTAAACCATTCTAATGCTGGAAGAACATAAGACATACAGAGAACATAGGACATACAGAGATACAGCAAGACTTTTGTTTTGAGACCTTTTGAAGAAACATTTTTCCTCTTGGCCATGAAAGATTCCTCATCAATTTTGAGTTGCTGTAGGCTGCTGGACACAACTACGTGCTTGAAGTGTCCCTCAGACACTTTAATAAGTATGTTCTTTCCTCTTTAGGGGCTAGCAATATTTCCAGATACATCTACATATTGGTAGGCAACACTTTCTTACTGCCACCAGGAGGCAAAGTTCAAATATGTAAGTCAGGATTTTCAGCCTCTTTTCATTGTTTCCAGAAAGTAGCAATGTTCCTCAAGATCAACACAACCCTTCCTTTACATCTCTTACATGTTTTGTGCTATCTTTTCTTTGAGAGGCTTCCATGTAGTTACATAAATAGGCTGTATAATGACATAGTTCCAGAAAGTCAACTCTTCATATACCATCTTGGGCTCAAATAACCAATATTTGCTAATGTTTAACACAGTGAGCAACATGTTATGCTTAAATCATTCCTACATCGGACAAAAATATATTCTTTAGTGACTGCTATCTTGTCCCTTTGTTCCATATAATTAGAAGCCAATCTGGAAATTACAGTGGATAACAAAAATCTTTAAATAGTTCATCATCACATAATCCCTTTTTCTACTTTCTCCCCAAATTCTGTTGCATTATTTAACATCTCCATGGGGTTCATTTACTAAAGGAAAATCCACTTTGCACTACAAGTGCACTGCAAGTACACTTGGAAGTGCAGTCGCTGTATGTGGGGACATGCATTCAAGTTGCTCTCTACAAGAGCAGGTGCTCCAAGGCTAAGTAAATGAGGTAAAGCTTCCCTTTGCAAAGAATACCCAATCGCGTGCAAGGATAATAAAAAAAAATGCATTTTTGCTTGCACATGACTGGATGACGGAAGTCAGCAGAGCTTCTGTTCATTTACTAAGCCCTGGAGCAACTGCACTGCACTAAGTCTATTTTCCTTTAGTAAATCAACCCCATAGTGCAAGAGAACCTATGACAATTTTTTTTTATTTAAATAATATGACATGCGTGTGCTGTTCAAAAATAAAATAAAATAAATACATAAATAAATAATATTTTAATAAAAACTTGGCTGACAATAACACATGCAGTGTAATTTCATATTTCTCCCCCTTTCTCTCCTCCAATCAAGTTTATACGGATGTGGCTTTAGGAGTGTTATTTCAATTTTTGTAATTTCATATGAGTAAAGTACTTTATGGGACCTTCAATTTTCAAGCTCTCTGAACTTGACATACAGTAGTAGCAAAATAAAGAGACACATTTAGAATGATATGGATCTTTATATTTTAAGTGTAAATGATTTAAATTTAAATATATTTTGTTTGCCAAGAAATTGACTTGTGTTGTGAGGCCTTAAAAATGTAGATGCTGCCTCAGAGTGTAAAACATAAGATAAAAATTTAGAGGATCATGTTAGTGAAAATGAAAAAAAATTCTCAAGATAGTTCTTGATTTTAGGATTAAATCAATTCAGTTCAAACAGTAGTCAAAGTAAGAATTTATTAATTTCTATCCATGAACTCCTGCACTTTACCGTATCTTCTGACTCAACTTTGAGGGCCGTAGTTATATTTGAACTGATGACATTATGGTAAGTTACACACATTCTGGGATTCTGCATTCCATCCTTTTTAACCTTACTAGCACTGCGACATTGACTGTATGTTTAATGATCTAAAATGTTTCTTTCCATTTTCTTAAAGTCAGCTTTTTAGATCAGCTTGGCTTTCAAGAAGTGCAAGGTAGACAGTAGTTTAGTTTTATGGTAAATTAAAAAGTCAGTTCTTGACTTCAAGGCTATAAAATTACCTTTTTTGTGCTTGATTTCTTAGCATACCCTCCAATTGTCTTGTTATGAAAGACTCATTTAACTATTGCTTTCTTTCTTTAGTGGTGCTCTGAAATAAAATATTGTTCCAGAAATGTGATGGGCAGCTTTTTACGAAGAAAAAGAAAGAAAAGTAGACTTGCAACCTAGCAGCAAATTGGTGACAATGACATAATTTAGTATTGAGGGAATAGCAGCTGGAATATGACTGGCTGTTATGAGCAATAGAGTCATTTTCTTATATTCTTTATAAATCACCTCCTAAGTGTGAGTGACATGGCAGAGCACACCTAAAAAATATTCAAGAAAAAATCCAAAGTTACATTATATGTGAGCAGGGAATGCAAGTGTAGATGAACTGCTATGTTATTTTGGACGTGGCTCTTTTCTTGGCTTGAGCTATGGAAAGTTCCCAGTGAGTTCACCCAAGATAATGCACATAAAACATAACTTGCCTTCACCGATGATGTCAGCAAACTTTGTTATGAAAACAATGTAATTTCTACATTTAGAATGCCATCTGGCTTGTGTCAAATATTTCTATGCCGTGTTGCTAATTAAGTAGAGCAATTAATGACGCGTGAAATAAAATATTAGATTGCATTCAAAATTAAAGCAAAGGGCAGATTTCTGGTTAATATGGAAGGATTTCATATGCTATGGGTCTGACTACTAAACTTGCAGTTTCTGTTATAATTCAGTTCATTTTCCTTTGTCTGATATAACTATATACATATATATATATATTATTATTATTATTATTAAATAATAATAATTATAATAACTAGATCTTTCTACTTGTATATGCAAAGGGAGAACAAGAAACAAAACAAACCCACAATCAGTAAGAATTCTGCCTTAGCTTAGCCAGAAAATAAAGGTATAACCTGGCAGGTTACAATTGATGTTCTTTTATCCTCTAGTTTTAAAGCTTCAGTCTAGTAGTTAAAAAAAAAAAAAAAAAAAAAAAAAAACAGCATGCCAAACACATTGTAAAGTTTTTTTTTTTTCAAACATAAAAAAGAGAGCTGTCATTATTATTTCAGAAACTAGTGCAGTAAGACTACACTTGGTGTGCAATGAAAAATATATCACTCAAAAGAGCAAAACTTAAATTGGTTGTAAACCCACAGAAAAAAAAACTAACACCTGCAAGACAAAGGCATAATGATCTAGTATGCATAGCATACTAGCTCATTATGTAATACTTACCTGAGATCGAAGCCCTCGCTACGTTGCCCATACACAGCACCGGCCGGTGACATCACTCCCGGGGGTTACTTCCGGGTATCTCGGCCCTGGCGCTGTGATTGGCCAGAGCCGCGATAACGTCACTCCCGAGCATGCATGCATTAACGGCACACTCACTGAAGCAACGACACATATGTGCCATTGCTTCAGTTTGTGTCAGTGCGCATGTGACGATGATATCGGCACATGCAAATACAGGGGATATCTCCTAAACCGTGCAGGTTTAGGAGATATCCTGGGTAGCTACAGGTAAGCCTTATTATAGACTTACCTGTACCACAAAGTGGTCTGTAAGGGTTTACAACATGTACGATTGTCTTACATTGTATGAAAACTAGCGTTATATCTCAACGATAGCTATGCATAGATTTATGTCTATAGCTGCTCCTGTTATTCTTAATATTATAAAAAACATTTGTGTTTGACCTTTTTAGGGCATTGAGGTCAATAGGATAGTTCCACATTTTCATGTCAGCCCAAATTCATAGTCAATATAACAAATTAACCTTGCATGTAAAATTTTCCTGCTGCCAATATTCCATCCAAAGATGACATGTATGTGGCTGTATGATCTTGATAAACTGAGGTCACGAACCAAAGATGTTGGAACATGGATAATTAACCTGTACACCTTTTATGGAGCTTTTATCCTGTAGTGAAAGTTGTTGGAATGTTGTTGAACCTTCCTTAAAAGCTCATTTGATGAGGCTGATTTAATAAAATCATAAAGAATTTTCAATTTAGAAAGTGAATGTAGCCTAATAAATAGTGGGTTTAAAAAATCCTGTTTTTGTAGTTTCCCTTGCTAATGATTAGGTATCCAAACAAAAATAATATAATGAATGGATGGAAAATAATTAAAAAATAATATTCCATCTTTTTTGTAGGCTCCATGCACACCAGCTTAAAAAAACTCCAGAGTTCAGAGTAATTTTGAGTGTTTTTTTTGTACTAGCATTTAGGAGTGCTTAGGAGCATTTAGTGTTTTTTTTTCTGCCAGAAAAACACTCTCAAAAATGCAAAACAGAAGGGATTTTTGTTCTGCCTCCAAATGCTGGGCTTAAAAATGCCTCTGGAATGTGCATGGATACATAGGAAACTCCTCTAGGACCGTTTTCTTTTAAACTAGTGTCCATGGAGACTTAGATGCTGACAAACCAACACCACCTCTCCTCTCACTAATTAAAAAAAAAAAAAAAAAAAATGTATGCATACTTTAAAACAAGTAGCTTTCTGGCTGATCTGGTAACTTCCTGGATTCTCTTTGGGATCCTGTATTTCTGCAATGAAGGGTCCCCAAGTAATGACTTGGAGCCCAGACCAGCGAGGGGATGCATCCCCATGACAGCCTTGCCTTAAAGGCCACCATTAAACCCAGAAGAGTAATAGCATCTAGTGGCAGAAATTACTTTCTGTGGGGGGAAAGCACTGGATTAAACATGAGTATGACAGTACAAGCTACATTTTTTCTGTTTTGAACTATACAGGGCAATTTATTTACAAAAAATGTTGCCTAAACTGGGGTTTTACTTTAAATGATTGCTGGGTTGCTATAAGCAATGCAGACACTTATTTCCTTTAAATTAGGTAGATTAAAATATGGTTCCACATGAACAGCAAAGCATCGAATAAAACTGAGAGTTCAGCATTATATTTTTCTTGCACCGGGAAATCTTCTGTTTCTGCCCAGTCACAGTTTCCTGGCGGATGCAAATAAGAGATATTATTGTACATGTCATGTATAGCAAAACCAGAAATGACTCTTGCACCTGGAAAAGGCTGCGACTGGCACACATTACAGTATCAGTATAACAAATGAACATTTGGGCTAAGCTGGGTGGAGAAATAAAGCAGACAGACTGGCAAAGTATAGCTGAGAACAGGAAGAAATGGTTTGCCAGATAGAATTACGAATCCTCGTCTCCACCAGCTGCAAAAGTGAATGTGTCCTATTGGATGATTCACTCATGGCATTCTGAAGACATTTACATCCCGTCGGATACAACGTTCCTTCAACAGTTTGCAGCTGCAAAGGAAAAGTAGGTTAGCATTACATCCAAATATGTTTGATTATTGTTACTGCTATACAGCTCTGTGTGATCACAATGAGTCATTCTTTCATTCATGACTCTTTACATCTGCCATTTACTGGAGTGACAACATTGCAGATATAGCTTACTGTAATCAATAAAATATTTGTAGAGTCCTTAAATAGAAAACGCATCCTATGGATTGTGGATGGAACCAGTGTTTTTTGTGTTGTTGTACACAAAGGCTCTATTGGTTTATACAGAGCAATTATTTATTAAAATCGGGAACTATATGCTATAATCCTGCAGTTTATCCAGTTCTGAGATGTACTCAGCTCTGCCAGATCTGATTTTTCTCTGCTATGATTAAGTAACATTTATGGGTCCTGTCCCCCCTCCTAACCTGTGACTGGGCAGAGAAAGGAGAAGCAGCACACAGAAGTGTTCATCTCTTTGCTACTCTGCTATTTCATTCTATCAGTATGTTACTTGCTAGAATATGATCAGTGCAGCGTAATTGGCTGGCTCCTTGCTCTGCTTTCCCTTTGCTTTAAAACTGTAGCAAGACATGTATCCCACTATTGTATTTGAAATAGCATATGCCATAGGAGGCTGCACTCTTAAGCATAGTCTATTATCAAAGATATCAAAGTTTGTTTAGTCACAAATGGTTTGACACTGCATCAGACACTATAGAGAAGTGACTAACTAAATTTAAGGGGTAGTACCAATTAAAATAAAAGTCCATGATTTATTTTTAACCTTCTACACCAGTATGTAAGCAACTGCAGGACCTTTTTGGTTAAATGATTCTATTATTTAGATACAGTGGTGCTAAATGTTCTAACTCTCTGTACTAAGAGAAATATAGAGGGTGCTTTGGCTGACCACCTTCTGATATTGCCAATTTCATGTTTGGCTCTTTTGGTACTTTTTTGAAGGGTGACTGTAAACACGCCTTTAGCTAGGAAAGTCAGAACTCTGCAATTTTTGTTCTGGGTCATTGAGTTGGAAAGTACTGAAGTCTTTGGTCCAACAACGACAGCCATAAAAACAACATTTTCAAAAAGGGAATTAACCAGTGGCAGCCTACATGTGTGCCCAGCACAGGTTTCTTTTTAGGAGAAACCATAATTTTTTTAAAGTATTTTTTTTACATTTTTGAGTATTTACCATCATTGTTTAAAATCCCTAATTTATACTGATCAACAGAGCTTTATGAATGTTCTAAATAGAGAGCACACTAGACGCTGTCTTCTTTCTGTCTGTCTCTCTCTAATTGAATCTCCATGTGTCCCTGTATTAACAAAGCATGTTGGGAGGAGGGATGTGTTGCTATTTAAATTCTGCTGGAGCACTGAAGTATGAAATCTCCATTGGGCTGCACAGGGCCAGCTCAAAGATTTTGATGACAGCCCAGCAGCTTCATGGGGGGTATCATGCTGGACTGGGAGCAGGTAAATTATAATTCTCCCAAGGGAAGGCCTGGGAGTGAAGGGATAGCGCAATATGGGGTTGATTTACTGGCACTTTATTTTGCAAGGAAATTCTCCCTTAGCTTAGTAATTGAAGTGAAGTCATCATTCAATGATGTGCAAGGGCAGTTGTTGTTTTTTACTATTTTCTTTGTATGTGATTGGATTTTCTTTGCAAAGTACTGTGAATTTTCACCACACACCACACCACACAAAGCTAAAGGAAAATTCTCCTGCAAAGTGAACATCTAATTTACCTTTTGTAAACAAACCCATGTGAATGTAATTGCACCAAAGGATGAGTGTTTGAGTTTTGTAAACCATTGTTTTTTCAGTAAAGCAGTTAATATTAGTTTGGTAAACAATCTACTGAATGAACGTAAATATTAAATATTATTTTTTGCAATATTGCATGTTGTCCTAAATTAGAATAGGAAAAAATGGTCTTGAACATAAAAGGAGAGGCCTGAAGCAGATGCTAGAGGTTTATATAAATGACAAATCCTCAAACGATTTGCACATATTTAATATTTATATACAGATACAATTTTATTTCATTTGATTTAACTTATGCTGTAGTCATTTTTTTCCATTTTTTCATCAAGCTGCACTTATCTTTAAAGAATAAGTAAGATAAACAGTGCACAAAATAACACAAATGTGTATCTGTATCCTTGCCTAAAGTCCTCTCTGCTTGATCATTAAGAAATGTCAATTTATTGTATCATGTCAATAGTTAAGTTAGCATATTTCTTGTAGCCAAGGGGAAAAAAAATCCATACAAACATATATCGTCTTCTGTCACAGCAGAGAAGGTTCAATAATTATTGCAGTGATGGAGTCGGTATGCCAGAGAGCACAGACCATTGTATTAATAATCTATGGCACTCCTGGATCCTTCTCTCTGTGAAAAGCCATCAGGAAAGTGCATAGTGTGACATTTGCTTTGGTAAGTAAAGAATCAGTTATTTTGGCAGTGGGTCATCCTGGCACAGTCAAGTGGAATGGATCACTGAAGATTGCATTGCATCCAGCGTGTATTTTTTCAGGACTAAAAATGTTAAAGGTTAATCGACTATATTGTTGGATTTTTCACAGTCAAAATTAAAGTGATTGCAGGCCTTGCAAAGCCAAGTGTTTTTTTTTGTTTTGTTTTTTTTGCACCTATAAACACTGAAACTGCTCAAAGTAATAGATTTGGTGGTAATATAAAAAAAATATATCAGTGTTCCTTATTTGATAGTGCATAGATATACTATATAATACATGGATACACACCCCCACACTGACCAGAACAAATATGTATATTATCTTGTTAAAGGTAATGTAAAGTAGCAGGTAGTATTTGTTATAGTTAAAGCTAACCTCCAGACAAGCAGCTATATACGCAGATGAAATACATATGAAAGAGCTGTAATTTCTGGATTAATATTTCTACCCATTCAGTTCTGAGATTTACATAGTTCTGATGCACAGTACAGTCCTGATTGGCAGAGAAGGGGACTAGACTTTTCTGCTGCAGTTCAGTAGCACTTATGCCCCGTACACACGGTTGGAAAAGTTGGATTTTGTGGTCGGAATTTCCGACTGTGTGTACGTGGGCTTACAGGTCTCCTCCCCACCCTACGACTGGACAGTGAAGGGAGAAGCAGCAGACAGATGAGCTTATCTCTCTGTTACTTTGCTCTGTCAACATGCTGTTTGCACTGCTTGTCCTTCCCTAGTTTAATGCCCCGTACACACGATCAGAAAATTGTACGAAAAATGCATTAGTATACAGCTTTTGAGAGCCAAACACGACAATTCATCTGATTTTAGCCAATGGATTAATCAGTATAATTGTCAATCGAAAATACAATACAACTACACTACAACACATTACATCACTTCCGAATTTTTATTCTGTTGTACGAGAATTTTCATGACTTTAGTAACCAATTCATTTTTGATATGAGACTAGCATGCGAAAATAAAATGAACGATCATTCGTCCGATAATTTCATCGTGTGCACCAGGCATAAGGGCTACTATAAAAGGATTGCAAGAGGGTGATACTAGGTCAAACACAAATAAAAAAAAACTAAAGCAATAATGTATTAATGCTGCAATAATTTGTGTCTTTTATGTTTGCTTAGTGTTCAACTTTATGTAATTTTGTCACTCTCATACATTATAGTATACTTTAGTTTAATAAGTAGTAATGTGAAAAATTCAACAACTGAAGTTTGTTTCATTTAGAGGTGTTTGAATTTTTTTTTCACCATACAGTTTAGCTAGGTAAGTTGGTACACATTGCAGTGTCACTGTGAAAAAAGACATTAATCCATAACAACCAATAACATTTCAGTTTATTTTAGTCAAATTTAAAAAAATTATTGATCAGATAATTAAAATAATCAGCTGTGGAGTGTTTTTAATATATATATATATATATATATATATATTTATATATATATATATATATATATATATATATATATATTTATAGTGACCACGTTGTAATTGAAAACAGTCACCATTCTTTGCAGAACACTGCAGTGTGGAGCCCGGAAGTGTCCTTTGGAGAGCAGAGAACACTCCATGATAGGATGAAAGCCTGGTCACATGACATGACAAGGGCGTGTGATTTGTTTCCCCTTGCTCCTGCCCCTTTTTTCCAATTCAATAAAATGTAATAGCACTTTGCTTGCTTCTGGATCAAGAAGCAAGTGACTCAGAGAAAACATTTGTTACGCACACAACCATGCCTTTGAAAAATCAGTAGTGATACTATAGTTCTCTTTATACATCAGCTTCTTAGGGCCACAATTATTAAGGAGATCAAATATTGATAACTCTTCACTTTAATACTGCAAAGTTGGTCAGCACTGTGGTCAGCAGTTTATGGTCCATTCACACAATACAGGCTGCAGTATTCAGTCCTGGGTATCTCAAGATGTTCTCATTGATTAACACAGCAGAGGGAACTTTAGGAATGGGGAAAAGGCTGGTCACATGACTTTGGCATGACTTGACTCTCCTCTGTATTTTTTATTTTTTATCAAACTCATTCATTTGAATAACGCTCTGCTGGATTTGGAATAGCAAGCAGATACCATTGATTTATAAATGGCCCCCTCAGTCATTGAGCTTCCCACTGCCCTTTTTCCATTCAAAATCTTTTATTAGCATATACGACCAATAAAACGTACAAACAGATTTCCAAAATACAAGTTGAGCAATAGAGCCAGTAAAATAGGGGCCTGCGGTCTCCTAAGATGAATTTCAAAGTGCAACAGTCATATAGCCACTGCCTTTTATATAAGTCTGTAAGTGGCAGATGAGACTTCTTGTGATATATTAATTGGCAACCGGTGACAGATCACGTGGCCTTTTCCTTTTATTGTCTCTCGTTTTGATAGTTAATGGTGGACTTCAGGAGGATGACAGTAGTGCATTTTTTCCTCTTATAGAACATATTTGAACATGGTATCCAAGGACAATGCAGAGGCTTCAGACTTTGTAGAGACCATTGGCCCCTATAATTTCCAAAAATAATCTCAAATATATTGGTTATCCATTCTTTGTAGCAGTCCAGTGTTTGCAGTTCCACCTTCCCTGGTGGAGCAAACCTTGTGGATACTTTGGCTATGAAGTATACATATATATTAAAGTAAGATACAATTCCAGAGGGGAAAAAGAATCACAGTTCATTTACATTGTATTTTGGCGTGATTAATGAGCTGAAAACTCACTTCATTGTGTTTGCCGGTTTAATATTTAAAGTACCATTATATTGTCCTTCTAGTTATCCTGACAGGTTAATAAATGAAAGGTCACTTGTCTGGGCCTGAAGTGACAATATAATTATGGCTCCCATGTATCCCAGTTTTCCCAGGACACTAGTGTTGCTGCCACTGGCATTGTGAAACCTGAAACGCTCATTGAATTGGAACATGCCTTGTAATGTATTTTAGTAGATAAATACAGTTAGAGTGGATTCTCATTCTAATTAATTGAAAAAAAATATATATTCTATGATTTCCAATTAAACTGCCCTGTCAACTAAATATAGTGAAGATAGCTTTTTAGTGGGCTGAAAATCTATTTGGACTAGAATTAATATTGCTGGGGCTGGCGGAGGTGTGGAAGCAGAAAAAAGCAGTGAATGCCCCTCTGCGCCTAGTGGTTAACGAAAACCTCCATGACCCCTTGATTCTTGTTTCTACTTCACTGAGCAACGGCTCAGCTTTCATTACTCCACTTCTCATAGATCTGGCTTTCAAGTCCTCGGGAAGAACAGGTTAGGAGGTAGCACACTTCCCATTTTACATATGCATATTTGGATGTGATCTTGTACCTTGTACCTACAATTACTTTAAGGAAAAAGGAGCAGGAATTCTTAATACATGTTATTAGTTTTATGATTTTATTAAATACTTGAATATCTGAAATACTTGACTAAACAAATACTTGCACACCAAAGACCAACAGTTCTTTATTACCTATTCTGTACCATTTTCTTTATATTAAAATTAGATGTAATCCCAAAACAATAAAATGTCTATTAAGTTTCAGCATGTTAATGTAATATCAAGAGTCATTTTCAATACTTTTAAATATGCAGATTTAATAAAATAGTATCTCGTGATCCTGCCATGAAGGTCATTACTTGGGCCCTTTCTGATAAAGGGTGACAAAGCTCTGTACCTGTCTTCCAGTTGTCACCCTGTCAATATAGACTTTAGATGTAGACTACGAGTGGCTGTATCAACACATCATACAGGCGTGGTTCGCTACAGTCACCATCAGAAAACCGTCACTTACCTCTACCTTAAGAATTTGTGAGCCCACACCAGGCTTTCATCTCACCAAAAACTTGCCTGCTTATCACTTTCACTATGAATTCTAGATTTTCTTTGGTTGTTTTAATTATTTATTTTTATTAATTGCTATTGGTGTTTTAAAATGTCTGTGTGGCTAATCTGACTCTGCAAGTAGTTATTTTATTAGCTGGCATCTACTTTATAAATATATATAATATATATATAAAATATGATGTATAGACCACATTTTTAACATATACTTGTAAAAGACATCACATTTGTTTTTAATAGCCTTATCATTGTGTGCCAATGCTTTAAAAATCTTTTTTTTTGCATAATTTATAATGTTTATGAACTTATCAGCAGCTACATTTGCTCTGTACATATTCAAGCTTTTCTTTCTGCAGTAGTATACAGAGCTTGTGCTTTACTGCACCTTCTCACAATGCAAGTCTATGATTTTACCAAAAAACAATGCACCCCATGTGTGGCTGACATATTGGGGTTGATTTACTAAAGGCAAATAGACTGTGCACTTTTAAAAGTGCAATCGCACTCTGCAAGTGCAGTTTTTCCACAGCTTAGTAAATGAGGGGAAGCTCTGCTGGATTCCATCGTCCAATCACATGCAAACAAAGATGCTGTGTTTCATTTTCCTTGCATTCAATTGGTTGTTCTTTGTAAAGTAAAGCTTTCCCTCATTTACTAAGCTCTGAAGCACCTGCACTTGCAGAGTGCAAATGCACTTTCAAAAGTGCGCAATCTATTTGCCTTCAGTAAATAAACCCCATTATCTCAACAGTTGTTAACCACTTCACCTCCGGAAGGCTTGCCCCCTTTCCTGCCCAGGCCATTTTTTGCGATTCAGCACTGCGTTAATTTAACTGACAATTGCGCGATCATACGACACTGTACCCACATAAAATGTATTTTCTTTTTTTCCCACAAATAGAACTTTCTTTTGGTGTTGTTTGATCACCTCTGTTTTTTTGTTTTTTTTTGCGCCATTAGCGACAATTTAAAAAAAAAACAATATTTTTTACTTTCTGCTCTAAAACATATCTAATCAAAAAATTTAAAAAATCTAATTTCTTTATCAGTTTAGGCCAATATGCATTCTGCTACATATTTTTGGTAAAACGAATAAGCACATATTGATTGGTTTGCGCAAAAATGATAGCGTCTATAAACTATGTGATATTTTAATAATTTTTTTTTTTTTTACTAGTAATTGTGATTATCAGCAGCTTATAGCGGGACTGCGATATTGTGGCGGACAGTTTTTTGGGGACCAGTGACATTATTACAGTGATCATTGCTTAAAATACACACTGTCACTGTACTAATGACACTGGCAGGGAAGGGGTTAACACCAGGGGCGATCAAAGGGTTAACTGTGCCTGACCAGTGCTTTACTACTGTGGGGGAGGTGCTGTTACTAGTGGAAGACATGGATCGGTGTTTCTGCTTTACAGAAAAACAGGATCCATGCCTTCTGTACTCGCAGAATGACAATCTGCCTTGTTTACATAGGTAGGTTGCCATTCTGTCAGTGTACCAAATGATCAGTGGGTGCGGCGAACATCGGCTCTGCAGGACCCACTGATCAGCTCCTACTTTTTAATATCACAGCAAGGGTGAGCCGTTGGAGGAGCGTGCTCACGCCTAAAACCCGGAAGTGCAGAGTCACATATATGTGATTCTGCACAGTACAGCCACCCTGTAGCAATAAATCTGCTATGGGGAAGTTGGCAATCAGTTAAAGTGGTTCTGCACTCGTTTCATTTAGTAAATCTCTTTGCCTTCCAAATCAGGCAAAGAGTACTAAATGAAATGTTTTTTTTTTTTTTTTTTTTTTACTTACCTTGTAATTGAAGACTTCCGGTCTTCTCCCTCTGCGGCGGCGGGGGGGGTCTCTGCGTCGATCGTCGTCACGCCGCACTGTCTCCTGGGATCTGGTGTCATTGATCCCAGGAGTCAGTGCGGGCATCTTCCGAAATCTTGCGAGATTTCGGCCACATCTTCCGAAATCTCCCGAGATTTCGGCCGCATCTGCCGAAATCTCGTGAGATGTCGGCAGATGTGCCGTTACTGCGCACGCGCGAGTAACGGCGGTGCCTGCTGGGCCATCAACAGTGCCTGTGGGGTTTCACATGCCCACAGGCAAGATGGCCCCCAGCACTAAAGAAGAAGACGAGGAACTTCAGCGGAGGAAAACCGGCGGCGATCGAGATGGAAGATGGAACAGGTGAGTCCCCTAATAAAGGTAAGCATACTTTATATTACGTCCTTAAAAAAAAATTTTTTTTACAGAGTGCAGAACCGCTTTAACAGATAAACAATGTAATTGCACTTAGCCTCTTAGCGCTAGTAATAATAATAACCTTTCATTTTACTATACTGTGTATGTGCTGTATTTTCCCTTGCAGGAAAATGCTTTAAAAACTTTGTCCATAGTCTTTTTTTTTATTATTTTTTGCTTTCCATTTCTATTACAACATTTCAATAGTAAATATTTATAGTGACAGTCTATATGTAAAATTTTCCTAGAAATAGCAAGCTGGGAGCCACTTTGACATTTCTAGTTTCAGCAGTTTTGTGTCACTCCATATAGTCTCTCTTTTACAATCTGTACTGACTAGTACCGTTGATGTTAAGTCACAAAATATCAATCAGAAGATTTAAATTGGCCACTTTGCTGGACAGCTGTAGAGCATTACAAACTCGGGGCAAAAGGGAGACGTGATAAAACGGTCCTTTGACTCTACTGGATTGGTAGGCATTTGAGGGCATTTAAAATGAAATTAGTTAGACTGTATATTTTTCTATTAATTTTTATCTCTTCTTTTATCTGATTATCCTTTTGGGATACACGCTTGACAGGCAATGCCATACATATTTATAGATTCAGGTTATTTCTTGAGAAATTCAAACTGTCCCTATAGTGTTATTTTAATGTAACTGGTGCTCAGGAGGGATGCTGTGAAAAACTTTTGTAGTCACTTATGGGCATATTCAGTGCACATTAAAATTATAGGTGCACCATTTATTGGTAATGATGCTTACCTTAAAGCAGAACTAAACCCTCTTATCCTTTATAGCCAATGAAGCTTCTGTTTTATCTGCAGTTGCCATGGTGCTGCCCATGTGATCAGTTAAGACACCAGCTATTTGATGGTATGACAGTTCGGTTGAGGGCACAAGTAAGGCCCCTACGTCAGGACTCCATCCCAACAGGCAGGGGATCCACTCACAGATCAGCTAATCAGAGTAGAGCAGGCAGATGACAGGTCGGTGTCAGCTCAGTTTATGCAGAGGGGACACTGACAGAGCCCACTCTGCTCTATGGCTGTAAATGAACTCCTCTGTTCGTTTTCACCTGGCTACCCACCGATCCGTTCTATCTACACGGATTAGAAGAAATTCCCTTCCGTTTGTTTTTAGCGTACTGGATCGGATTGGCGGTAGGTGGGTGTAAACAGACATTTATACCCGCTGGTCTATAGGGATTAATGAATCATCCAATCAGGTCTGCCTGAAAAACTGACCGAAATGGTCGTGTGAAAGGGGTCTTACTGTGACAGTTTTTATTCCTGACATGCCTTGAATGTAACTATTTGGGGAAATGGTTAAATTGATGGGTTTAGTTCCACTTTAATATAAATTGGATCTTACCCATTCTAGTTATGGGGTAATGGCCTTGCATAATTAGCCATCTCCCTGAAATTATTTAGCAAGCAAGGTTGTACCAAGCACACCCATTGCGCTATTTCCTAAATAAAGGTATACTAGAATTGTGATTGGTCCACAGCTGACCTCCAGACACACAACTAAATACACAAATACATAAATTAGAGCTGCTTTACCTGCCAAAGAGATTGTATTTCTGTTTATCAAATTCTGAAAATTTACACAGCCTTATCACACAGCACAGGTAGGTAGATGCAAATAATTTCTCTGTTACAATCATAGATTGTAGAAGGTGCACAGGGGTGTCCCCTTCCTAGCCTGCTGACTGGACAGTGAAAGATCATCTCTCTGCTCATTCCACCTATCAGCATGTTCCTTATCAGCACAGTGCATGTGGAACACATTATGAGTCCCAAGCCCTGCCCCTCCCCCTCTTAAGCCCCATACACACGGTCGGACTTTTTCATGGATTCTGTCCGATCGGACAATGTTGTTGAAAAATCAGACCGTGTGTATGCACCATCGGACAGTGTACGTCGGATTGTCCGACGGACAAAGTCTTATCTCCTGCTGGAAAGATTTGCCGACAACACGGTCCGATCACACCAAATCCGATCGTGTGTACGGTTGTCCGACCGGACAAAGTGCTACGCATGCTCAGATCACATTACAAGACCAAAGCTATTGGCTACTAGCCTCTACGTAGTCCCGTCGTAGGCAACAAACGTCACCACGTTCAGAATGATCGGATTTTCCGACAACTTTGTCTGACCGTGTGTACGCAAAACCAACATCAGACAAAGTATGACGGACATGGTCCGACGGACCTGGTCCTCGGATAATCCGCGCGTGTGTATGGGGCTTATGTCTGGCAGTTTTTGTATGGAGGATCGCTTATATCAAATCAAACTCAGATATTTAGGCTAGTTTCAATTAAATAAATATCTGTTATGATTTATGAATAAATACCCAGCTGCATTCATTGGTGACTTATATATCTGGAGTTTAGCTTTAACCTCTTCCTGCAGGCCTATTGCACATATGCAGCAACATGGTGGGTGGACCTTAAGAGGTGGTTACACTATTGTGTGCTAAGCTTGCTCACTAAAAACGCACAGCACACTGACTGACCTGTCACCGACATGCGTTGGTCACCATTTACAAATGGTAACTTGTGGGATGGGCTTTCGATCATGTGACTGCTGTGACTGCCCATTACACTTGTCACATAATCAGGAGCTCTGCCTCCCGACATTAAGATCCACCTAAAGAGCCACCGGGAGGTATCGGCAAGGTATCTGTTGATTGTGCATTAATGTGCCCTGCATGAATTGACTGTAAATCCTTAGCAGTATTTGGTTTCAGCAGTTTCTTGGCATTCTGTATTATCATTTTTAAATGTTCACACAGGATAAGACTGGGATATCATCACTTAAAATGTGGTAACAAACAAGACCTCCCATTCTGTTTCCATCATTCTGGCTTCTCGGTGGAATGATTGTTTATCTTCTTTATAAATGGAAAATATGTTATGGTCTAAAAATACGAAAACTCTGAATTGTTTATCCAAGTTTGCGTTTTCATATAGCGGATGGCGGACTGCCTGCTGTTGCTTGGGATTGATTGAGATATCTTGACTAATTACACTAGCCAAGAATAGACCTTCTCATGCCCACAGAATGAAGTCAGTAAACACTGTAATGCATAATGCTGGAGATGTCATTGATCTTACTGCTAATGGTTTTGAGATGATGTACTGTTCTGTGAACCTCCGTCAGATGCCGGTGGCCCTTGCCAAGATGTTCTGTTTTATACACTCCAATTTTATTTATCATTGCTTATAAATTCCATGAATGCCACATCACCTGCTCCTCTGACAAATGCCATTTACTTCTTACCTGCTCTTCTATTTGTATTCATTAAATTCGTTAGAGAGGTAAACAACGACAGTCACTTTGCATATTCATAACAGCAGTTTGTTTTTTGTTTGCCAAACATAAAAGGCAGTTTAGAAATTGTTGCCCAGAATAAATTATTTTTAACCATGAAGGACAAGCCTTAGCAGCCTTTGACTTTTACACAGACAGGGGAATTCACAATTTATATACAGTGGTTGGACATAATTATGCAAACAAGTATGGTAAAAGAACAAAATAATTACCTATGTGTTGGACTGCCTTTGGCATCCAAGATGGCCTGATGTCCCCTGGGCATTGACAAATATAAGTCTTGAATGGTAGATAATGGAATCTGATACCGTTCCGGGTCACAATCCTGCGCAATGTTCTTTTGTCTCTTTCGGTCTGTTGACCGCGTCGACCGCACTTATGTTTATGAGACAGCATTTTCCCAGAAACTGTATATGTCGTCATAACCTTTGATACTGTACCTCACAACACCGCAAATAGTTGGCAACTTCATTCGCAGAGGCACCAACTAAGCGGGCACCGACAATTTGCCCTCTTTGAAACTCAGTAAGCTCTGACATGACTCTGTTGTACTAGCAGCGCATGCAGTGAATGATGAACTGAGGCTTCCCTCCTGTTAGCTAGGTGTCTCATCACACATCAGAAGCAAAATATTTTGACATCACTTCCACTTTCAACTTGAAACAAGTCGTCACTTTCACACCTGCAAATTATGTAGTGTTTCTGTATTTTTGTCCAACCCCTGTACAAGGGAATACACGATTTATATATATCAAAGTTCCACCAGACAGAGAAAAAAAAGTCTTGAATAATCGTATATGAATAAATAGTAACTTTCCTTAAAGTGGAACTTCACCTAAAAAGGGAAGTTCCACTTTATGTCCTCCTCCCCCCTCCTCTAACACTTTTAGAACATGTTTTACTTTTTGGAGAGCAGGTACTTAGTTTTGCCAGGTTCCCGCTCTCACTTCCGCAGGAATCACCTTGGCGATTTCACTGAAAGTTCACCCCCTCCCTGCCTACAACCTCCTGAGACACATCACAAGTCCCAGGAGGCTGCTGGTTCATTCACAAAGTGCAGTGCAACTTGCGTATGCACAGTGGGGAGCTAACTGTGAAGCTGCAGGGAGTCACAGCCAGCTTCCTACAGTATACATGCATTAGGTACAAAACACAGACTCTGGGCATACCCCGACTCACACAAGGTGCAAGACAAATAAAAAACAAAACTAAGACCATTAACATGTGTTGTAGTTTTGGAGAGCATTCCCCCTACTTGCTTTAACTGTGACAACTATATCAGTTAGGAAGCAAGGAAAATAGCAATACAGGCAAAAATACAAAATTAGCAACAGAATAAAATGTATGACCTAATGCATGTGATAAATTTCCTTCCGTTATCCTCCTTTTAAAGCAGGTTGCACCACTACCAGGGCAAAGACAGGAAATGGATTTCAAGCCCAATTAAACGTTCACTTTTAAATAAATTCTAGATGCATCAAAACAAGAGGTGTTTAACCTGTTTCCCCCCCATGTAACACATATATGCGTCAGAAAAAAAGAGGGCTTTAACATCCATGCACCACACATATGTGTCATTGGGTGTCCCATGTTTTTGTGCTGGGAGCACAGTGCATCAAATACAACTCTCAGTCCCCAATAATGTTCAGTAGCTGGCAGGACCACCTTCTGACCATGTGATCACTGTGACAGACAATCACAGTGGTCACTTAATCGCCGGTGTTTGGGAATACAAACCCTGTTAAAGACACCTTGGGACTAGGCAGGAAGTGGTTTAAGTTTTACAGTTACTTTTCAATAAAAGCAACCGTATCCTGAACAACAAAGCCTGTTCCCTGCCAGCATGCTGCAGAGAAGGACCTGTGTGAAAGTGGTGGTGAAGTTGGTGGTGAAAGTGGTGGTGTCTCTGTAGAGGTCTGACACGCCCCCTCCTTTGCTGAGCCAGACATATAGCTGTGCAATTAGCAAAGTTCATACTCCCTAATGATGGTAGAGCCATAGCTGTATTGTAAGCCCATCGCTTCCACACAGACAGCAAAGGTGGTCTCTCAATAGCATGTTAGTAGGGAGCAGGCTTTTCTGCTTAGGCTGTGGCACTTTTGAAAGAAAACAAAGTGTAACACGTTGCACATATTTTATATTGATGCACCTGGAGGGTATTTAGATCAGTTGGGCTTTTAGATTGTAGTTCTAGTATTATTTAGCAATTTGTTTAAAAGGCAAGCGGTTCTTTCTTTTAGTAAACTATTTCTCCTAGGGTGAATGAACTGCATCACAGTAAATGGACACATTACTCAGTGTGTGCCAAAGAAGCTGTAGAATTAGGCTAATTCTGAAACAAGCACAAAACACTGAGCATAATGTCAAATAAATTAGGCTTTCTGAAGGCAGCCCAATTTCCTCAGTAAGAGTACTCATGGATGCGCCTGCCGGAGTAACCTTGATTGGAGAATCACAAAAATGGCAAACACAGAGTAGTCAGGCTCTAAGTATCATAACACAGTGATTACACATTCAATCTGGGATGTCTGTTGGAACATAATCTTGCCAATTAGGGAGGGTTCATATCGGCTGCATGTAGAACCGGATCAAAATCAGCACTAAAAGTGCTCCCCGTCTCCCTGTTTAAATGACAGTAAGATGGGATGTTTATTGGCTGGACTAGCATTGCCTGATATACATAATATTTGAAGTACAATAGCAAAATAATTAGCTACTTTAATGCCTTAAATTTCAAGCTTTGTATGTTATCCGGTGAAATGCTGCCAGTTCAGTTTGATTATTTCCTTCTTCCTGCTTTCATGTCTTCTTTTATTTCCCTGCTACGAAGCAAAAATGGCAGCTGAAAACACTATGCTAGCCTTGGTACCATTATTACATTTGATTCTATTTCAAAATAGCCGTAGGCCTTTGCCATTTATTTTTTAATTCAGCTCACCATCCCACACATTTAACTGGGCTTAGAATCAAATATATTTTTGATGTTACGCTAATATGTTAGTGTAACACTGCTAGGTATATTCCAAAAGAGATTACAGCCCACCCCACACTCACGATGATGCTTCATCTGTTTTTCTCCCCAGAAGGACAGAGCTACCTTTGTTCAAGCATCATCCAGGTTAAAAATGTAACTATAGTACTAGACAGAGGTGATGCTCAGGTGATGCTCAGAGATGACACAGCTATACAACAACTATACTTTATGATTATTTTCAGCCTTCTTTTTCTATACCTGGAGGCATAATTTCTAAAATATCTGACACTAAGGCTTATTATGCAAGCAAACAATATTTTGTGTAGGCAAGAAAAAAAATTCTTTATAGAAGACCTTTCACAGGTCTGGCATGCATTGTCTTTTGTATATGAAGAGCTTAAAGTGAACCTGTGCTCTACTAATGCAAGGGTAGAGCAAAAGATTGGCTTTTAAGTTGTCCCCTGCTGTTTATGCTAAGCTTCCTCATGATCCTTTCTCTCACATGACAGCGCCAGTGCTTGACAATTGACCACTTAGGAACCATCACCTTCACATGTGGATGGAGAGAGGGTCTTCAGCCTGGTGTAAGCTCCTACCAGGATCAAGGCTTCCCTTCCTCACTCTTAGCAGCAGCCGAAGCAGTGGGGAGAGAAGACAAGATAAATATAAGCTGCCAGAGGGGCCTGCTTTATAGGCTAAGTACATGTCAATAAGAACAACTGAACTCAGTGCACAAACATTTTTATCTACTTATGTTCTTCAATAGACACAAAGGAAGTAATAGTAGCAGTGACATCATCCCTGTGCTGCATATATCATGTGTATAGAGTAGAGCCATGGGTGAACCCAAGTAGGTCCACTTAGTACACACTGACTGCAGAAAAGTACAGGAGGGGGCAGATTCAAGACCAGTTAGACTCCACAAGGAGAGACAACAGCAGTAAATGGTCTTTATTACAGGAAACTCATGCAAAGTACAAGAGTTTGATGCCAGGAATAGTCAAAGCAGAAGAAGAATCAAGTAGGAATACAAATGCCTCTTGTATTTAGCCAATATTTGTTTTGTTTGGAGCGCAACTTTAAGTCAGAATATGAGTTAAAGCTGGCACACAAGACATTAGCCAAGCTTGCCGGTGATCTACCATCAGAATGGTAGATCACTGGTAAGCTTGATCTACCATCTACCAGAGAATTGTAAGAAACTATTAAGAAACTATTAAGTGTCGTATCTTTACACAAGGTTAAAGTGGTTGTAAAGGCTAAAATGTTTTTCTTAACATAATGCATTCTCTGTATTAGGGAAAAAAACCTTATACATTTATACTTACCTGAGAGGGGGTGTACTCAAAGGGGAGAGGAGCCAGGAGCACTGGCAGGAGCACTGCCGGGGTCCCCCGCCAGTGCTCCTGGCTCCTCTCCCCGCCAGTACTCAAAGGGGAGAGGAGCCAGGAGCACTCACGATGGACCCCAGAAGTGGAGGGTCAGGAAAAAAACATTTGCACAGAGCAGGTAAGTATAACATGTTTATTATTTTAGAAAAATAAAAATGGAACCTTTAAAGCGGAGCGACACCTGAAAAAAAAAAAGGAAAAGTCAGCAGCTACAAATAGTGCAGCTGCTGACTTTTAATAAATGGACACTTACCTGTTCCAGGTTCCAGCGGTGTCGGCAGAAGATGACGAGCGATCGCTCGTCTCTCGCTGCCCCGCCGCCATCATCTGTCAGGGAATTAGGAAGTAAAGACGCAAAGTCTTCACTGCCCGGTTCCCTACTGTGCATGCGCGAGTCGCGCTGCGCGCCTCTATTGGTCCCCCGCTGTGTCCTGGGAACTGTGTTTCCCAAGACACAATGGGGCATTCTCGGATAGGGGCGGGACAGCTCGGATAATGCGTCCCGGAAGTGGGTGCAGATACCTGTATTATACAGGTATCTGCACCCCCCTCCCCCCTGAAAGGTGCCAATTGTGGCACCAGAGGGGGGGAGGAATCCGATAAGCGGAAGTTCCACTTTAGGGTGGAACTCCGCTTTAATATTACTTTCATTTTAAATCATTCTGTGGAATTTCTGATTGTCATTAGGTGCAGGAAAAGTTCTATTAACTATATGAAAAGGTAATTGTGAGTCAAGTTTTATAGCTATATATCTATTTAAAGCTTATTTGCCAGAAAATAACCTATGCAGTCAAGGGGCCCTAGTATATATTAAAATAAAACTGTGCCGCTTTGTAAAATATGAATTAATTTTATTGTCATACATGTAAGCAATTTGGGCCTCCCCAGAAGCTTGGCCAAATACTCCCAGTTAACAACCCTTACTTTCTGTCTTGTTGCTAGATTGTAAGAACTGTTGGTTTTCATCTCGGTAATGCTGGGACTTATGCCCCGTACACACGAGCAGATTTTCAGTTGGAAAAAAATTGGATGTTTTTTCCGACAGAATTCCACTCAAGCTTGACTTGCATACACATGGTCAGACAAAAGTTCTCTGAACTTTCGACCGTCAAGAATGTGGTGACAAACAACACTACGATGAGCTGAGAAAATTAAGTTCAATGCTTCCGAGCATGCGTTGATATGTTTCCGAGCATGTGTAGGAATTTTGCGCGTCGGAATTGCTACAGACGAACGCATTTTCGGATAGGAACTTTTTCCGACCGAAAAATAGAGAACCTGCTCTCACTCTTTTGCTGGAATTCCGCCTGCAAAAGTCTGATGGAGCCTACACACGGTCATCAGACTTTTGCTGGCGGGATTTCCGATCGTGTGTGCGCGGCATAAATGTCCAATGATTTTCATGTCCCAGCAACAATCGTTGTCTTCAAATATTCTTGTGGTTCATTAATTATCAAATGGGTACCGTTACAAAGGCAGCTGTTGTGTGCAGGCAGATTTTTGAGTACATCTTGAGTTTATGATAAAAGGATTAGATTATCCTTTTTCAGCAACACTTCATCATGAGAGAAGTATTTTTTTTATTCAGAATCATTATCACTGGTGGCATTTTATTCTAAACCTGTGGACTGACCCTTTAAACCATATTTTTAAAAGCTTTTTGTATGAAATTAGAACTAAATTACTATATTTCCATAAATTTAAGATTTGTTTAAGAGTTTGGTGTAGATGGGAAACTATGTGTAGAACTGCCTTGTGGGAAAATATACTAACTCTAGTATCAACTATTGAATGCAACAGGGAGTATGTACATACCCAAAAGATACTAATAGTTGTTTTCTGTTTATGTGATAGAATGCTGTTAGATATGTTTATACGAACTGCAATTGTATTTGAATAACTTTCTTATTTAATGTATATTTTATGCCAAAATGTTTAGTTTCGGATACAATGGGGAATGGTTAGCGCCTTTGGATGGTTTAATTGTTGTATGTGTCCTCAGTGGGGAGATTTGCCCCTCTATTTATCCTGGTGACCATCACCCCAGGGACAGAACATGATGAAAAATCCAAAATGTTATAGTTGCCGCCAGGATTAGAGGAGCTTTTTTTTCATTCTGGAGAGAGGTAAAGTAAAATGGAACACAGACCTCAATTAAACCATACTCATGGATGTTAACCATTTCCTACTCTATCCAAAACTAAAGAAATGTTTTGCCTTAAGATACATTTTAATAAAAGCTAAAATAGTTATTTTGGGTACTTATAATCCCCTCTGTGTTTCCATACAGTTTGTTTAGCCAATTGGAAGCTGACCAATGCTAACTGGCATTCTTTCGCACTATTTTTCCCTCAAAAACAAAAGAGTTTTGTGTAAAGTATTGCTTAATAATTGATTGATTATGGATGGGATGTTTTTTCCTTGTATTTTGTTACATGCTATGCATTCTTTTTCAGGTTCCATTTGACTCTGTCAAATAATGTTTTTTTTTTTTTAAATATTAGTAATGAAAAACCTGTTTTACTCTATATTAGTTCACAGGTATAAATTAAAAAAATGAAATAAAATTGGAGATTTGGTTCTTAGCTGCCTGTCCTGTTTTGGGTTTCCTTTGCTAGACTTTCTATTCCCTGCTCTTTTGCCTTTCCTTGATGCTGCTTACTATACATTTTGTCCCTCTTATTTTTTTCTGCTTTGTTCTATGCTTCCTCTCTTCAATCTTTCCTTCTCTTCTTGCAGCAAAACCATATCAGTGAAAATAATTGATGATGAGGAATATGAGAAAAACAAGACCTTCTACCTTGAGATTGGGGAACCTCGTCTGGTGGAGATGAGTGAGAAGAAAGGTGGGGGATCTGCTATCATGCTGAGCCCTAACCAGTAACATTTCTGACTTAGCAAACATGGATGGCTTGTTGAAACCATTGACTCAAACGCACACATCCTTTTACGTACATAAACAAGGGTCTTTTCTTGTCACAATAACACATTTTCAGCTTTCCAGATTGTCTTCAATTTGATTAATGTGACACATGCTTTCTGTGACACATGCTACCAGTGTTTATACTACATAAGATAACTGTTCAGATCAAAGTATATGCATGTAGCGGATAGCCTCTTGGCGTACTTGAAGGGATGTGTGCACAATCCTTTTTTCATAACCTCATAATAACCATCAAGCTTTAGATGATCTTTGAAGCATGTGTGTGACTGCAAACATCCATTTCCCTTTGTCTTGTGTCCCCACAGGAAGTACATAACCCTTAGAATACTTGACAGAGAGGAGTATGACAAAGAGTCCTATTTCTACCTTGTGCTTGAAGAACCAATCTGGATACGAGGAGGAATGAAAGGTGTGAGAGTATAATAAGACCAATCAAGCAGCTCAAAAATTCAAGCTCCTCTTCTGTTTGTAATTCCCAACTCTCACAACTTGCTCTCTCTCCTCTTGCTTAGCATCTGAACTCTGTGCAACGCTTCCTGTACAGCCTAGCCAGCTCTTTGTTACTACTCTCTTATCTTTCTCTAAGGAAGTCTGACTGACTCATGATAGAATTTCACAATGCTTTAGGTTGCTATAGAAGTATTCTCAGGGTTAACTGGAAGAACGAAAGCAACTTACTATACATAAGCCACCACCGGTAAAGAATGGTTTTACATAGACATCTCTATCTCCCTTTCTGTTTTCCTCCCACTTACATACATGTCATGTATAACTGTATAATTGCACATATGCTATCTTATGCTACACAAGACCTAAATTAAGTAATCAAGTCACAGTAGTAAACCTAGTGTACACTGTCTCTTTGATGTAAAAGCCTTCCCATACATATGCTATTAATAACGTAGTTAGTGTTTTGCTTTTCAGTAATCTCATGCCATGGTATAGAGTTGATCAGAAAAAGTCCTCCATCAATTTCCCTCTATAACTGGACCACGGTTACAGATTAAAAAATTTTTTTTTTAAAGAGTCAGTGCATTCAAAACTATTATTTTGGTAATCTGATGGGTTACCCACTAGTTTCATACATTTCTTGTAGACTCCAGCAGCACAGACTCTGTAATGTAATATAAATGTAAAATCCTCAAATGTTTATTGTGACCCAACATGTCTCAACTGTTGTATGCTGAGGTGCTTAAAAAATCTTCCCATAAAAGGGACAATTAACGAAGTTCTGTGACTCTGATAGTTGCCTGTTAAATAGTGCCACACATTGACATTATACTGGAGAGTGAATTTACACCAAGCTTGAAGAAGACTGTGTTGATATGTGTGTTTTGTTTGAAAGAAAAAACATAACTTCTTTAATTTTCTCTTGTTGGAGATGAGTTTTCGTGGTTCTTTGGCATACAACAGCTAAAGCCCCATACACACGGTCGGACTTTTTCATCAATTTGGTCCGATCGGACAAGGTTGTTGAAAAATCAGACCGTGTGTATGCACCATCGGACAGTGTTCGTCGGTTTGTCCGTCGGACAAAGTCTTATCTCCTGCTGGAAAGGGGTAACTGAAAGCAAAACTTTTTTTTTTATAACTTTTTTTTATTTGATCATTTTGGCTAGGGTAAGGGATGTTTTTTTTTTTTTTTTTTGCCATCTGTGCCCCATTTTATTCAATTCCTGATTGATAGCCAAAACAGGAAGTAAAGGGAAATCCCTCCAAAGGGAATGAATTCTTGGTTGTCACCAGTACTAGTGTCCCCATTGGAAGATTTTCCTTCTATTCTTGTTCTAAAGGTAACCCAACATCTGGGATTATCTTTCACTTTTGGTGATAAGAGTAAACAGGAAGAGTAGAGAGGACGAATCTCTCTAATGAGGGCACAGACAGCAATAAAAACATGACAGGGTTTCTAATGCCTCTTACCTCTATCCACGTCTTTAATTTTTCCAGTTTTTAAATGGTCCCTGGATTTCCATATGTACAAATAGAGTAGATAGAGGAGCCCATCCATATGGGTGAAAAAATTGCTGCTCACCCCAAATTTTGTAACAAAACCAAAAACAGACACAAAAACTCCCAGGGGGTTTTAGGCAGCCAAAAATACAAAATAAGTCAATTTATATTTATATTTTATTGATACAAAAATACATATTTCTGTAATTTTGTATCAATAAAATGTATTTTTTATATATCCAATTGACTTCTTTTGTATTGTTGGTTGCCTAGATGCCCCTGGGAGTTTTTTGTCTCTGTTTTTGGCTTTGCTATATACAAATAGAGTGACCAATCTTAGAATCAAAGGTCTCTGCTGAGACAGATATATTCAACACAAGTTGTTATTTAGGTTTATAGTTTCAAGCAACCTTAATAATGTAAGTAAAAATCTTTTTTTTTCACAAATCCACTAATTAGACAATTCTCTCTGAAAATACTACACCAAAAGAGGCCAATACTGCATTTTTTTTTTTACCTCACTTATTTTTCATTATTGAATTTTGCAGTTATTTTAATTAAAGCATAAATGGAAAACCCCATGGGAAGTACAAGTCCCCTTCTAATATTTGGACCAAAATGACTGAACTTGTAAACAAAAGTACACAGATCTTGCTGGAGGGGTCCATAAAATATAAAAACAAAACTAGGTATTTTTTAGTATCTAGTTTCTAGTTTTGAGTGAACTGGCCCTTTCATCATTCATTAAGTATATATGTTAATGATCAGATCTAGTGCTCACATTTTTATTACATAGGTAAAAAAACAGTCTTTATACATCCAGCTGTAACTCACATTAAAGATTCATGAAGAAAGGTTTAGGACACCCTACAACCCACTGTGAAAATAATTAAGCATTTTAAACCACTATGCCGTGCAATCACATACATTATGATTGCAGTGGCTGTCACATCACAGATAAACATGCCAATAACTAGAGTTCACTAATAGGAATATGCATGCGCTTTGTTAACTATACAAACTGTACCAGTTACTTACATTGAAAGTTACTAATATCATGGCTTACAATAATAAAAAGACTTTGTGCATGTAGGTTTGAGATTTTAACAATTATATGAATATGCATGTTTTAAATTCAGACTTTTTTTTGCTTGTGTTAAATGCCATAAAAAACTGACCCTGTCAGGTTAACTAAGAATACAGATGAAAGGGCCCTGAAAGGTAAGGGCAATTATACTCAACTCTGCGATGCCCCATTCTTCCTACTTTTCCTCCGTTCCAGTGCTGCAGCCTTCATCAGTGTCTTTGGAATTGACACCTCTGAGAGTGTCGGATGTCACTGTTCCTCTCTGCCTGCTGTGGTTCCATCCTCTGACCAATATGTCACTGTTGAGTTCTAAGAAAGGAACCATGGCATGTGGCAGGAAATGCATGCATCCAACACATCCCAAAGAACCAAGTGGCAAACCCCGGTTATGACTAAAGCCTTAAAGGCTGAAACGCGTCAACATTTCTTATTTGCGTTTGGTCTCTGTGGCTTGTTAATAAATACTATATAAATAAATACTACACACTACTCACCGGAGTGCAGATCGTCTTTTCCTCATTTCTCTACTCAGCCAACGACTGTGGATCAAGCATCCTGGAGCTCTGCTTTCTATGTGATGTATGGGTAGTAGCACTGACTTTTTTGTTTATATCCAAGTGGCAAAGTCACTGATTCAGGCTGCAGCCCTGGAATAAAGGGGAAGAAGGAGATAGGGACTGCTGAATTAGTTATTATAAGGGCTCTTCTATTTCAGGGACCCTTCAGTTGTATTTCTGCTTAACCTCAATGGGGTCTCTTTAAGAACATGAAATGAGATATAAATAAGGCATTCTGAAACCAGCCAGATTTGTTCAGTAATACATATAATAAAAATACCTTCTTAAAGGCCAATTCCTCTCAAAACTCTTGAGCAGAGAATGATGGGTTGAAAAACCTATAAGCTGCTTATAGTGCCCTGTGCCATCAGTGATGAGAAGTCATCTAAAAAATTCCTGCTCTGCCTGCATCACCATAATTAATTTGCTATCTGTCAGACTTTGTGCAGTAATAGCAAGCTGGAGATTGGGCAGTTATCTTGTTGAGCCAAAAGCTTACTTAAATCATGAAGGCCATGGTGGACAACAAGGAAGGTTCTATCACTGAGGAATTCATTATGAGCAACCAACAGGTTGTCAACCTAGCACTATACAGCTGAGCAAAGAACACGTTTTGGGTGGACAGAGCCTTTACGATTAATGCAGAATACCTACACAGATCATAACATAAAGCACAAAAATTGGAAAGCCACTACAGAATCTAAATTCTCAGCCTTGTGTTCAGTTCTTAGACCGATTCAGCTTGTATTACATCAGGTGTATAATTATATACAAGGACATTAGCTTCATTTGGCCGAGTCATTAGATTACTTAATTAAGTCTAATATAGATATGTGAAATGCCATGACATAAAATATAATTATGGAATGAAGTCTTCTTCTTAACTTGTCTATGCCTCTATAATGATAAATTAGTCCATTAGCATATTCTGCATGAAATCCATGGTTTTGTAGATTTTTGGGTAGGATACAAAAGTTTCTTAATTAGTGAACATGCATAATAATAATTGCAATGATTTCACAAAAAAGAATGCCAAGAGAAACTTGGCTATTGTGATAAAACACACCAGGTTGCTCATTTGCATTATAACCCTAAAATAACTTAATGAGGTTTATGTTACCTCATGGATTGGGGTTCTAGTGTTATTTACTTAGAGCCTTGTGTTATTGTGTAATTGGCCTCATGAAGTATATTATATTTGGCAACCTTTTGTGGGTGCAGAAAGCAATATATGAAAATCAAATTCATATATATATATATAATAATATATATATAATATATATATATATATATATATATATATATATATATATATACTTTTTTATATTACTTTTTTTTATATATATGAATCATGACATTTCACTTAACACAGGACTTTAAAATTGCAAACCATTAAACAGGGATTTAGGTCAGACTTATTAAATGGTAAATTAGTGGATGATTGGTCATTTTAATTAAAACATGCTGTTTGACATGCAAAGCATCACTGCCATCTCATGGCCATATCGTAGTACTACACTCCTGAGATGAAGATTCACCAAGTAGCTCATAATTGTTTTTACTCTATTGAACAGAATGTACTAAAACATTCAATGATAGCAGGGCAGTTTGTTTAAACAATAGAATACAATTTAAAATAATTCACAAATCATAAGATCTGGCTACAGTTCTCATAACACATCTCATACTAGTAACAAAAGCCCTCAAATTAGCTTATTAAATGAATCCTATAACAAAAAGCAAGATACTCCCAATGGCTTATACGCAGCTTACAAGTAATGAAAAATACTTGTTTTATATAAAAAAATATTGTTTTATTTTCAATGGGTAAAAATGTCATCAATAAAAGCAGCAATAACAAAAGGGAAAGGGGATGGGAAGGGGAACATGTAGAAAAGGAGGAACGACATCAAGAGCTCGGGTGTACACAAAAATAAACATATTAGATGTCTATATGGCATTTAACAAAATGAAATCCACAAATGGTATATCTGTGGATATTACTGTTTAGAGTAACCCCAACACGTTTCAATCATAATTTTGTATACGATCTTCTTCAGGGGATACATACATCTATAACATATCAATATAGAATATTAGCGATATTGTCAACAATAACATCATCAACATTGAGAATAAAGAGCCTGTATATGTAGGAATTCAAAAATAACAAAGGGTCCTACCTTTGATACGAGAAATATTTAAATAGCCAGAGCAAAAAGACAAAACGTAACTTCACATCAGGATATGCTTACAGTGGTCCACCATCCAGAAAATGGTCAGGGACTCCAATTCTGTCTACAAGAGGTCATACTTAATTTGATGTGCAGGGATGGGGGGAGACACAATTGCGCGTATGATGAATATAATATCTAGAGATGAATTATCTTCAACTTTTTTAATATTGTAAGGGTATCCTATGCACTGATTCAAATCCTGTGCTTTGTGCTGAAAGAATGTGTTTCCCAGATTTACCACTGCAGCCCACGGAAGATTTGACTGCTCAATGACCAGACCATTTTTTGCGATACGGCACTGCGTTGCTTTAACTGACAATTGCGTGGTAATGCGACGCTGTACCCAAATCCAAATAGAGCTTTCTCTTGGTGGTATTTGATCATCTCTGCAGTTTTTTTTTTTTGCGCTATAAACAAAAAAAGAGTGACAATTTTGTAAAAAAACACAATATTTTGTACTTTGCTATAATAAATATCCCCAGTTTTTTTTTTTTAAAAAAAGCAAATTTTTTCCTCAGTTTAGGCAAATATGTATTCTTCTACATATTTTTGGTAATAAAAATCGCAATAAGCTTATATTGATTGGTTTGCGCAAATTAGTTATAGCGTCTACAAATAGGGGGTAGATTTATGGCATTTTTATTGTTATTTTTTTTACTAGTAATGGCAGCAATCTACAATTTTTATCGAGACTGCGACATTATGGCAGACACATCGGACACTTTTGACACATTTTTGGGAAGATTGACAATTATACAGCGATCAGTGCTATAAAAATGAACTGATTACTGTCTAAATGTGACTGGCAGGGAAGGGGTTAACACTAGGGGGCGATCAAGGGGTTAACTGTGTTCTCTAGTGTGTGTTCTAACTGTGGGGGGAGGGGACTGAATATAGGAGATGATAGATTGTGGTTCCTAGTTATTAGGAACTCCCGATCTGCCTCTCCTCTCCTCACAGAACAGGGATTTGTGTGTTTACACACACATGTCCCTGTTCTGCCATTCGTGCCTGCGATCGCACGCCTGCCTTCTATTCCCCTTAAAGGAGCCGACGAACAGATACGACGGCTCGCGGGATCATGACGACCTGCCGCAGCATAATGACGGCGGCTGGTCGGCAAGTGGTTAAATGCATCACCAGGGAGATATAAGTTTCAAACATGTGTATACATATTTATAAAAGTCTATAACATATGTCTATATAGGTAAAGCTGCATTCAATGGGTTTAATTACCTTGTTTAACTATCTATCAATCTAGTGTGTGATATGTTGATTTATCCAGTATGTCAGAGCAGGCGGCTAGTTATACGTTCATCGCAAGATTAGTGGTATCGTTAGTTCCTCACCATTAAAGCACCCACATGCTGCATTGAAAGAAGCATATATGTATATATATATATATATATATATATATATATATATATATATATATATATATATATACACTGGGTGTGCTGTTTATATGGAAGCCTGCTGATGCCCTGACCTGTCTCACGTGTGTGCATAATTAAGGTATGAACCAGTGCATCAGTGTCTCACCTCCCCATCCTGTATTGCATGACCCTTCCAGCCATGAATAAATCAACGGCCAGCTGTATGGCCCCCTCGGCGTTCAGGGAGAATCCCGTCAATGGGCGTCGACTCCATGGAAACCTGTCCGGCGTTGTGATGCCATGTGCTAGGACACCGCCCCCTGCTGGTGGCCATGCACGCATGCAACACAGAAACAAGCGCCTGGAGTCAGCCACTGAATGCCGCTGATGCTCACGGTTACCAGAAGGGGGCGGTGTGCTAGCGCGTGGCATCACAACACTGGACAGTTTTCATTGGAGTCGGCGGCCATTCCTGGGATTCTCCCTGAATGCCGAGGAGGCCATACAGCTGGCCTTTGATTTATGCATGGCTGGAAAGGCGTGTAATACAGGATGGGGAGGTGAGACACTGATGCGCTGGTTCATACCTTGATTATGCAGACAGGTCAGGGCATCAGTAGGTTTCCATATAAATGGCACACCCAGTATACATCCTTTTCCTATGTGGATACAACTCACTGGATATTTGCAGGACAGGAGCATGTAGTAAAAGACAACTCTCAGTAAGTAACCATTTACCATCCCTTTCCTTTGAAAATATTTTGCAATATGGTCAGTTTACCTGGGGGTTTGAGATAGCCATCTCAGCCGTCTCTGACTAATTGATTTCGTTTTATATATATATATATATATATATATATATATATATATATATATATATATATATTTCTTTCAATGCAGCATGTGGGTGCTTTAATGGTGAGGAACTGATGATACCACTAATCTTGTGATGAACATATAACTAGCCGCCTGCTCTGACATACTGGATAAATCAACATATCACACACAACAAGGTAATTATACCCATTGGATGCAGCTTTACCTATATAGACATATGTTATACACTTTTAAACATATGTATACACCTGTTGGAAACCCCAGGTGATGCATTTAATCTGGGAAATACATTCCTTCAGCACAAAACACAGGATTTGAATCAGTGCATAGGATACCCTTACAATAATAAAAAAAAGTTGAAGGTAATTCATCTCCAGATATTATATTCATCAAACGCGCATTTGTGTCTCCCCCCACCCCTGCACATCTAATTAAGTATGACCTCTTGTAGACAGAATTGGACTCCCTGACCATTTTCTGGATGGTGGACCACCGTAAGTATATCCTGATGTGATGTTACGTTTTGTCATTTTGCTCTGGCTATTTAAATATTTCTTGTATCAAAGGTAGGACCCTTTGTTATTTTTGAATTCCTACATATACAGGCTCTTTATTCTCAATGATGATGATGTTATTGATGTCAATATCGCTAATATTCTGTATTGATATGTTATAGATGTATGTATCCCCCTGAAGAAGATTGTATACAAAATTATGATTGAAACGCATTGGGGTTACTCTAAACAGTAATATCCACAGATATACCATTTGTGGATTTTTTTTTTGTTAAATGCCATATAGACACCTAATATGCTTATTTTTGTGTACACCCGAGCTCTTGTTGTTGTTCCTCCTTTTCCACATTTTCCCCTTTCCATCGCCTTTCCCTTTTGTTATTGCTGCTTTTATTTATGCAATTTTTACCCATTGAAAATAAAAACAATATTTTTATATAAAAGAAGTATTTTTCATTACTTGTAAGCTGCTTATAAGCCATTGGGAGTATCTTGCTTTTTGCTATATACGTTATTGGGCGTTGTTTATAACCAGGAGAGGTGGGTTCCACATATTCTGATTAAATGACTCCTATATTTCAGAATGCTTCCTGTAGTTTATACATATAATTTAAACAGTTACATTAAACCTCTTCAGGAAATGTACATTATTTTGAAAAATAATATTAACACATTAGTAGATTAAAAATATATATATATTCCCGCACTCCTGTAAGGCAGCCATTTTGTGAAAATGACCATTGTTCTGGGTGATAAACGTCATTCTTCAAGACCGATGACATCATCATTTATTTCTGTGGCTTGAACCAAAATGCATGGGAATGTGGCCTGATAGTCGCCTCAAGTGATGTCAGTGGTTTTGAGTAAAGCATTTGGATGCATTCTCACACAATGGCGGCCGACACTTAATTTGAGCCTCCCCAGCTCAATACAAATCTTTCTGTGGTCATCTTCTTCATTATCACTATTCATTTGTGTTTCTTATCCTGTGTCTGTCTTCTATGTGTTCTCTTCGCAGCCCTGTTATTGAATGAGCTTGGTAAGCATTTCATTTCCTATGATTTCCACCTTAGCAATTTCCCTGTCTGCACTGTAGTTATGCTTTTGCCTTATTTGTTCTTTTTATTATGTTGGTCATTTACTTCTTGATTTATTTTTCAGCAGTGGCAGTGACTTTTAGTATATTGTAATGAAATGAAAAGTATTTGCTGTGTTATAAGAGGTACACCGTGCAACTAGTCGGTTCTACATAAAACAGCTGTTTCAGTAACAATTAAAATGGAATTGACTGATGTGAAGTGTGATTAATGTACTGAATTGGATTTTGGCAGCTAGTATAGATAGTGGAAAAGATTTGTTTCACAAATCCATTGAAATCAGCCGACCATGCTCTTGGGGTTGCACGGAGTAATCCAACATTCTGTCTAATCCCAGATCGTCATACCAAGCCAATATGCTCTTTAAGGTCTGCTAGCATCCAAGATTGGGATTTTAAAATATTCTGCTTTAAACTGGGATTTCCTCTTATTCCAAGCAGTTAATTGATGCTGAGGCCTTCTCTGGGTGACCATCTGTTATGTTACAACATTGAATCACTGGAAATTAGCTTCTTAAAGGAGAGCGAAAATGAAATGTAAATAAGTAATGCTGTAGGTATAATAGTGGGGAGAAGATAGCCCCCCTGTCAGATTTTTTTCTATAGCTGTCTGTGTCCCTGTTGTCATCAGGACTGAAAGTGAGGGAAAATCCAAAAAGTTGAGCTGTCACCAGAAAAGAAATAATGTAAAGATCTTCCAATGATGACACTTGATTCAACTACAGCTGTCTTAGGCTACTTTCACACTGGGGGGGGGGGGGGGGGCATTAGCGTTAAAGCTCTGCTAATTTTAGTGTCGCTTTACCGCTGTCATGGCAGCGCTTTTCGGGTGCTAGCGGGGTGCTTTTAACCCCCGCCAGCGGCCGAATAAAGGGTGCCACTGCCGAAGCGCTTTGCAGGAGCTTTGGCAGCGAATCCCATTGATATCAATGGCTGGGGTGGTGGGGGAGCGGTGTATACACCACTCCCCCACCACCCGAAAGATGCTGCTTGCAGGAATTTTTCTAACATTCTGAAAGCGCACCGCTCCAGTGTTAAAGCACTCGGGCTCTTACACTGGGTCTGCAGGGGAGGCACTTTACAGGCGCCAAAAAGTGCCTAAAAAACACCCCAGTGTGAAAGTAGCTTTAAAGGAGATTTACCTCACTTTTAAAAGATTCATTTTCACTTCCTGTTGTTTCTACTGGACAGAAAGTGAAGGGGAAATCTCTTAAACAGATGGCAAAAAAGCTGGCGGGTTTAAACTCTTCCCTACTTTATTCAAAATGGAAAAAAAGTTTGGCGTTGGATAATATTTAAGGGGTTGGTTACCTAAAGGAAAATAGGCTGTTCATTTTGTAAGGGCATTTTCCCTTAGCATAATTATTGTGGGGAAGCATTGGTGACTTCCATTATCCAATATGTGCAAGCAAAAATCTTTTTTATTGTTTTTATTTTTTTTTTACATTTTCCTAGCATGTGATTGGCTATTCTTTCCAAAAGTGAGTTTTCACCACATTCGCTAAGCTAAGGGAACATTTCCTTCAAAATTGAACAGCCTATTTGAGTTTAGTAAATCAAGTATTTAGAACAGCCTGGTCTAGTTTTATAAATAAATCCCACCCAATAGAAAGCATGCTTCATTCTGTTGCTGGTGATATAGTACCTGTAGTGACGCAATCAAGCATCACACTAGATAATCAGAACATTGAGTGGTAAGGCAAAGAATTAGTAAAGTCTTATCATAAATGTCTCCAAGATATATATGAAGGTAATATGTTAACTACAGTAGTTAATGCACATCTAGAAAAGAAGGGAGGGCGCACTAGACTTGTGCATTACCAAAGGTATTTTAATAAAAGTAAAACAGGAATAGCTAAACTCACATAGAAACATGGTATACAAGCATATCAAGGTAACAGCAATAGTGAACAGTATCTCTTGGGTCTATATTTGAAACCAAAGATGTTGGGAGACATCTATAACCCAAAGAAAACTATAGAACCAAGAGATACCATTCGCTATTGCTGTTGCCTTGATATGCTTGTATACCACGTTTCTATGTGAGTATAGCCATTGCTTTTTTACTTTTATTAAAATACCTTAGGTAATGCACAAGTTCGGTTTGCCCTCCCTTCTTTTCTAAATGTTTCAGTTCCAAGGACACCCATTATTCTGAGATGGGCAGCAAGACCATTGACATTCTATACAAAAGGGTTGACTGCACCACACATCCCTAGACCCAGCACCCAAGCTCAGGAGAATTGTTTTGTGTTAATGCACATCTAAAATTCATTATCAATTTCCCCTTGTGTATAAGCTGAGTTTTTCCAGCACATTTTTAATGCTAAAAAAGCCCAGCTCAGCTTATACTCGAGTGAGGGTCCCACTTACCTGTTCTCCAGTACAGTGCGGGTGTTCTCCGGTCTCTTCCACTCATCTGCAGGCGCATGCAGCCTCTGTGGGTGGTCCGATGACTGCTGATCTCACCACTCTTCTTTTCTCCTGCATGACGGCAGCCACTGTTTAATCTACTGATGCCTCAATTAATGTCATTTTATTGGTATCTATTTTTAGTTTTGAAATTTATCAGTAGCTGCTGCATTTCCCATCCTAGGCTTATACTCAAGTCAATAAGTTTTCCCATTTTTTTGTGGTAAAATTAGGTGCCTCAGCTTATATTCGGGTCAGCTTATAATCGAGTACATACGGTATCTAAACTATCTTTAATAGTCAAATAAAAAGGCTCAGTCCAAATTTTTTCTAATCGAAGCAGAAGGTATCATTCACCTAACTAGCTGCCAGTCTTAAGGATAAACTTTCCCAAAATGAAAATCCACATTAAATGATGTGAATACCCAATCTACCCAAAGCCAATATTTGAGTTGGTTGCTGTTGAGCTAGAATTACACTCTGGCTTCTTCTATCTCTCAGTGACCCAAAAAGCAAGATTTCTTACCTGACTTCCCATGACTGCCATGTCATGGAGTCTGACTACTTGCCACATCACCATATAGTCTAAAGCCCCATACACACGCGCGGATTATCCGAGGACCAGGTCCGTCGGATCCTGTCCGTCATACTTTGTCTGATGTTGGTGTTGCATACACACGGTCGGACAAAGTTGTCGGAAAATCCGATAATTCTGAACGTGGTGACGTTTGTTGCCTACGACGGGACTACGTAGAGGCTAGTAGCCAATAGCTTTTGTCTTATAATGTGATCTGAGCATGCGTAGCACTTTGTCCGTCGGAATTCGATACACACGATCGGATTTGGTGTGATCGGACTTTGTTGTCGAAAAATCTATCCAGCAGGAGATAGGACTTTGTCCGTCGGACAATCCGACGTACACTGTCCGATGGTGCCTACACACGGTCGGATTTTCCGACAACATTGTCAGATAGGACAGAATCCATGGGAAAATCCGACCGTGTGTATGGGGCTTAAGTCCTTCTTCTACATTCTCTATAATGTAGCACATAAAAAATATAAGATCGGGGGAACCTTGTAGAGGTTTTGCTCCACCCCTGGTATACCTAAAAAGAGGGGAATCCTTCAACCTGCCAGCATTAATGATTTAGATCTAGGTAGAAATTACCTTTAATTGTCTTTGTGTTGCTGCTGTTCAAGGCAGGATCATTTAGTATTCCCCAAGCCAGCAATGATAAACAGGATCTGTGATGTTGGCATTTTTAAAAGATAATGCAGTCTGTAAAGTAATTTGCTAATCACGCAGACCTCATAAAACTACAGCAAGCACTGTGCAGCATGCTCGGCTCCAGCATTAAGAATGTCATTTTTTGTACACCCAAGGGTTCTTTAGATAATAACAATCCAATTTACATCACATCTTATGGAACTGCATAAATGCATTTTGGAAAGAGCACTTACAAGATATGTATTATATGACACAGCATGACTAGTAAATAGCCAAATAAACACAGGGAGAATTAATGAGATGAATTATATTTTCAGGGTTCTCCTGCTGCACTGCCCATTGCATTGTCAGAGATGCTATCTTGGTATTTTCTAAAGAAAGAACTGTAATTTTGTGTTACAGAACTGAGTAAACCATGAAAAATTGAGAGGAATTGATTTTTTAATCAAAGATAAAAAAAGTTGAGATAGCCATATGGAAAGGAAACTGCTTAGCGATAAATACGATTCAAAGAACAGAAAGGAAACTCAATACTGCTAAATAGGCAACAGATTAGACAGACTAGTAAATGTGACATAGCATAGATGAGTTTATTAAAATGATATAGATATACTGTATATACTGCTGCTAGTGGTTGATAAAGAAACGAAAAACAGCACTGTGGTTTCAGGGACTGCTTACGCAGATCTGCAAAAGAAATAGAATATAATTATTTATTATCTGGCATAATTATGATAACCCCTGTATGAGCCACACAATACATCAAATAATTTGTGAGATGATCCAGGTAATCATGCACCCCCCCCAATACAGTACAGTAAAACCTTGGTTTGAGAGTAACTTGGTTTGAGAGCGTTTTGCAATACGAGCAACATTTTTCAATTAAATTTTGACTTGATATACAAGTAGTGTCATGTCTCAACTGAGTATAAAAGAGAAGAGAGGCACCTCTAAAGCCCCAGACACACGGTCGGACTTTTTCATGGATTCTGTCCGATCGGACAATGTTGTTGAAAAATCAGACCGTGTGTATGCACCATCGGACCGTGTACGTCGGATTGTCCGACGGACAAAGTCTTATCTCCTGCTGGAAAGATTTGCCGACAACACGGTCCGATCACACCAAATCCGATCGTGTGTACGGTTGTCCGACGGACAAAGTGCTACGCATGCTCAGTTCACATTACAAGACCAAAGCTATTGGCTACTAGCCTCTACGTAGTCCCGTCGTACGCAACGAAGTCACCACGTTCAGAATGATCGGATTTTCCGACAACTTTGTCCGACCGTGTGTACGCAAAACCAACATCGGACAATGTACGACGGACATGATCCGACGGACCTGGTCCTCGGATAATCCGAGCGTGTGTATGGGGCTTTAGTGTAGCAATATGCTTACATTTAATAAAGGTAAGGTCTCTTCTCTTTTATACTCTGTAGCTCTTGCTGGATTTTGCTTCCAATCCCCTTGAGGAGGCTGCCATTTGTGGATGGACATTTTATAATTACACAACCTGGTCACATGGCTATAATATTTTTAGATGGACTATAAACTAGGAAGGTTGTGGAACGAATCATTTGAGTTCCATTATTTCTAATCAGGAAATTCGATTTGATATACAAGTACTTTGAATTACAAGCATGATTCTGGAACAAATTATGCTCACAATCCAAGGTTTTACTGTACTTAAAAAAGACTGATTGTTGCCCATCTAGTACTGTATAATAGTTATCATTGAAAGGGCTATATTATATATAATATTAAAATATACACGTATGGGCCACATGATATTAAAAACACTGTGCAGTTTATAATTGGATCCATTGGTTAAAGGACAAGTTCTCTTTTAGTGACCTTATCCTTTAATAAATCCCCCCACCCTCCTGACTATAGTCCGCTGTGTTAAATACTTACCTTCCTCCCCATTACATTGATCCTTATTGTGAAGCCCTGTCCAGTGTTTTATGGTCTTTCCTTCAAAAACATCCCATCCATCTCCTCTTGTTGCTGGGCATGTGAGCCGTGGCCCTGTTTATTCCTGTGGAGGAGCAATTATCCAGCTGTTTTATGAAATACAGCTCCCCCATAGTAATGAGTGCGACTGCAGTAATGGGGAGAAAGGTAAGTAGGTAAGTATTTAAAGAACGTATGGGGTTATGAAAAAAAGTGTCAGTGTGAGGCTGCAGCTGTCCCATGGCCCTTCTAAGATCAAGATCTGAGCAATCACATGAGTGCTCATTCAGCTCTCGGTCTACTCGTACCACAGGAGAGAAGTGACTGTCAGTCACCGCTTTTCGCTCTGCTCCTCCAGCACTCACTGGAGCACCAGGCTGGGAAAGGAGCAGACACAGTTGGCTCTAACTCTCAGCCACACACTGAGATGAGGAGCCAACTATCCATCAGGCAGTTGGGTGTATCCCGACAAATTTGTTGGGATACTTCTAGAGGCTGGAGTGGCTCTGCTTTGTCAGCTGATAGTAGGTCACAGGAGAACAAAAGTAAGTGTATTCCTAGACCAACAAAGAGAAGTATGGACAAAAAAGATTTGGCCTTGCGTATCTTTTATTATGGCAGGCTGTACTCATAAGTGGAGTTATTAAAGTAAGTGAACTTTATTTTTCACCCTTAATTATATAATCCAACATATACAGAGAGTTTTATACAGAATACACAGACCTCTTCACATCAGTCCATTTCCCTAAAGAAGCTCATAGTTCAATGTACCTACCACTCTAATGTGGGACTGTAATGCAAACATACTGTATAATTCACCAGTATCTTGTTTTATTTATTGATTTGTTTACTTTTTTTGGAAGAAAATGCTAAATCTAAAGCAGGCCCACATAAACATTGGGTAAACATTCAAATTCAAGCTAGATAGGTTCAGTGGTGAGATTCAAACTTAAGACCTAGAACTACAAGGTATTGCCCAGCATTTGCCCAAGCCTAGGGGAATGAAACCTTTTAATTAAAAGTGCAAGTCCATACTGATGTATTATAAAGCCTGGTACACATGGGCCGAATGTCGGGCGACATCGGCCTGTTCATTAAAAACCGTCCGACATTCGACCCATGTGTATGGCAGCCGGCTCGACAAAAGCTGGCCTTTTCGGGTGGCTTCTGTCAGATGTGCATGATAGAAAGCCAGCAGCCAATGGCTGAGAGCACTGACTGGAGTGTTTTGGAGGAAGGGGGGCTGTCCCCCTGTCAGAACACAATAGCTCAGTGGGGGATGTTAGTACAGCGGCTCTGACCGGAGCTGTCAGTTTTTTTTTTACGTTCAAACCAAAGGGTGGTGTGTACTAGGCTTAAAGCGGTAGTAAACCTCAGGTGGTAAAAATAAAAATAAAAAAATTCCCTACACGGGCTCTGAAGGTTAGGCACTGAATGCCAGTCCTTCAAAGTGCATGCGCCGGTGATGTCATTGGCTGCATGGACTCTGAATGTCTCTTAAATTGTGCAAGTTTAGGAGATATTCACAGTACCTAGAGGTAAGCCTTATTATAGGATTACCTCTAGGTACAAGTGGTGTAACAGTGTTTACTACTGGATTGTGTAAGGTACAATTACTGCTCTGTCTCTGATCCTTGCCTAAAAGCCCAGACTGACCTGTGAGAGGTACTTGAATTCCCTGGGCTCAATGTAAAATAACCTATAAAAGCAGCGTACAGGTGTCCACCACAGACACGGTTGTCTATAGTAATTACTTATTGACATTTTGATAATTGGATATGCCAAAATACTTTAAGAAATGCCACCAATGTGTTAATGATTCAGTGTCTACATGATTGACACTTATACAACCTTTGGCCAGTATTTAAGCTTAAGAGTGCTCGAATGATGGCAGATACAATGTGGAAGATTCATGATCATTCTACAGCAAATCAAAGTAATAATTGATTGGCTGGTCACCGCACTTCCTGCGATCTGATTTAAGTCATTAGATAAACTCTCATGATATACCTTATGCTGCTTTTGTTCGTGCTTAAACATGATCAAAGGGAAGTTAAGATCATAGGTCTGTGCTTAATTGACTAATGTTGATGACAGTGAGCACGGGAATAGGGACTTTAATTATTCTGTTCATCTAGAATTTTCTATAGTAAGGGTACAATCTCCTACTGTAAGTGCATGTTAAGTAAGACATAACCTTATCTCACTAATTGTGTTCTTTCTCTTTGTCTTTCATATGCTTTAGGTGACTTTACTATTACGGGTAAGTGACCAAATTCTTTTTTAAGTGCTTGAATTGTATGGCTTTGATCATTTATTATGAATTTATTATTAATTATTATTCTCATATTTTTTAAAGGAAAAAAATTATTTGGTAAGAGGTGATGTTTGAAAATTGTGGCGTTCTGCTAACATTAACATCTGAGTTAAAACAACAGTAGCATGATATAATTGGAGTGGATAGCATTGTTAACGTCACTAATGCTCGAATAGTCTATTAATGATTGGTGTTTGGTGTATCTGGTGCACGTTTTATTAATCTTTTTTTTATATTTATGTAACCTTGGTGGCTTAGTACTTAGTATTAGTTTTACTGTCGCACTGGTGGCTTAGTGTACAGTATTGGGGTTAAAGTGGCAGTTCAGCATTGGTCATCTAGTGGTAACATCACAATGATAGTTTAGCGTTAGTGCCATGGTGGTAGTTAGTGTTGAAATGTACCTAAAGCCACAACTAAGATAAAGGCCAAAAGTTATAAACTTTTTTTTGTACTGACTGTATTCCCACTGGGGAGATTTACTCTCACTATTTAGACTCCATCCTGGTTGCCATTGTATTAGAAAATCTGGGACAAAGAGTGACGGAAAATTAAAAAATGTTGTCCTGGTGAAAACTGTCTAATGCCCCTTACACACGGTCGGAAATTCCGACCACAAAATCCGTCTGATTTTTTCAGACGGATTTTGTCCGACACTGGTGTTGCATACACACGGTCAGACAAAGTTGTCAGAAAATCCGATCATTCTGAACGTGGTGACGTTCGTTGCGTACGACGGAACTACGTAAAGGCTAGAAGCCAACATCTTTGGTCTCGTAATTTGATCTGAGCATGCGTGGCACTTTGTCCATCGGAAATTCCCTACACACGATCGGAAAAAGTCTGATCGGATTTTGTTGTCGGAAAATTTGAGAGCAGGATCTCAAATTTTTTCCATCGGAAATTCCGACGGAAAAAGTACGATGGAGCCCACACACGGTCGGATTTTCCGACAACATTGTCTGATCGGACATTTTCCGTCGGAATTTCCGACCGTGTGTACGGGGCATTAGAGAAGATTTCACCTACTTTGGAGAGATTTTATCTCATTTTCTGTTTAAGGGACAAGAAGTTAAGAAAACACTTGGCAATGGGTCATGGCAAAAAAAATAAAAAAATTACAGTTATTTTAACCATTCCCTACTCTATCCAAAACAAAAAATAATGTAGTCTTTATCTAGTAGGGTCACACTTGTGGTTAATAAACCATATTACCATATTACCATGTTATTTAGGCATGTAAAGGTTTTCATTTGTCTGTCTCTCCAACACGTATTTTTATTTTTTTTTTTTAACAGAAGAGTTTTGATTCATGAATAAAGCAATACCAAAAAACAATCACAAAACAGTGACGTGCGTAATACACTGAGGGAGCATACATTGGAAAAGTAAAAGTAAAGCTTCTAGATATGCAAGGTGTATTAACAGAGTAGACCATAAAGAATACTTTCAGAGTTTAGTACCACAATCATCTTGATTATAACATAAGAACTACATAGCGGGATATTAAAAAAGTCTATAGACATATATATGAAAGATTATGCTGGTCAGTTTTTACCTCAATTCCAGAGGACAAGGGACCACTTAAAGAACATAACACGATCCACCCCCAGGGTATTTCCAAGGGAAGGAGGATAAAGGGAGAAGATATGCAGGGATGTTCTAGAACAAGTGGAAAGATAATATGGTGGAGGGGAAGAAAAGAAAGGTAGAGGGGGATGAGGTGAGAGGATGTGAAGAAGAAGGGACAGAAGGGGGGATGGGGATAGGGGAAGTGGAGAGTAGGAGGAAGCCACCGCTTAAAAGTACACCAGGATTGGGCAGCAAGAGTTTTGGGCCCCAGAGCCAGGTGGACATCCAGAAGGAGTCTTTCCACTCTGAAATCCAAAACATATATTCCAATGGTTGGAAGAAGTGCCTGAAAAGCACCAGATCTCCACTCCAACGATATTGAGTTAAAGATTAAGGGATCTGTCCGTAACCCACTCCAACAAGCATTTTTAATGTTGTCCTAGACTTGTGATTTGCTCTGTAGAAATATTGCTAAGGGCCCATTCCCACCAAGATGCACCTCAGAACAAAGGTGCTTCAAAGTACCACAACACACAGAAAATGAGGTGCAGTCTGCATGCATTATGCTGCGCTGCAGTGTGTTGAAGCGCACAAGCATTGTTGAGGTGTGTTGGGTGTAATTCACAATGAATAGCACCATAGTACACCAACACACGTAGGGCACATTATCATTTACAGAAAAGTGATTGGTGCAAATGGACCCAAAATGAACGCAGTTTATTAAAGTCTTTATGCGCTATAGACCAGTTTGTGATGGTCTAGGTTTGACCATAATTTGAAGCAGGAGATTCTCAATTCAGCCCTTTGCCTTTTGAGCATGCAACCCATTGAGTCCCGTTCACTAAAAAGTGATAGCAGAAAAATGGACCTTGAAGAGATATAGTCCATGATGACTCCATAGAGTAATTAACATTGTAGTAAATATGCAAGTAAAAAGGCACTGAATACAAAGAAAAATAATATAGAGCACAAAGCACACACAACTGTTTACCCCTCCTGGAAGTCAAAATGTTTTAATGTATGAGATACTTTCTCTCTTAAAGAAAGTATCTGTAGCAGGTTGTTCCATACAGCTAAGAGATAATGCACTGCAAGCTCTCAAAAAGGGTTTAAGGTAATACCAACAAAACTAATCAGCAACATCAATGAGGAATGGGAAACCTACGTCCTAGTGTTTGTAAACCCTTAGCTTGTAAAACATACCATTCAGTTTATAAAAGAAATGATAGGCAAAACATTTGTGTATACATATAAAAAAACATTATAAATACATTTTTAATTGTTTTTTATAAATTATCACATACCCTCTGTTCTCAGCTGCATAAGGATTTTATAGAGGTGTAGGAGGAGAAACAGCAGCACACTAGTCTTCCCAGTGAATGGCTGTGCAGGGGGGGGGGGGGGGGGGGGTGTCAGCACACATCTGATCATTGGAGGAGAGCACCCTGAGTTTCCAGCACAACTAGAGAACTGACCACGCTGTGCTTTCATGCCTAGTGTTGTCAGTTTATTGTATAGGAAAGTAGAGGGACTGGCAGGAGCACCAGGGATTTCACATAAAGGAAGCAATACAAAGACAACAGGATACTTTTTCATACAAGTGCATGAGACAACAAGCACATATCAGAGATATAACATTTTGGGATGACATATTCTTTAATGCTGAATTCCAGACAACAACCTAAATACACAGATGATATACAGTATATATACATATATAAATAAGCTATTTTACTTTTCAAAGAATTTGCATCTCAATTTATTCCTGAGGTTTACACAGCCCGGTCAAATAATAAAGCCCTTTTGAAAATTGTATAATTTCTCTGCTGCAGATATTTAAACCAGTACATGGGTAAAAAAAATGTCTTTGCTGTAGGACTAGGTCATAGGTGCAATTATGTTTGCAATGGCAATGAGCCCTCCAGGACATGCTTAAAGCTGGACTCTAGGCAAAAATAACAAGATAAAAATGTATAGTTTATTAAAAGATACAACATACAATAACAAAATTTGCTTTTGCTGAAGTCTTCACTTTCAATCTAGAGAATTTCCCACAATACTTTTTTCTGCCCCTAGATGTCCCCAGTCCAATGGCCAGCATCATTCAACTCACTTTCTCTGAGCCCAGGTCATCCTGCACCCTCCCCAGCCTGTTACTGGACAGTGAAAGGAGAATCAGCACTGTGACATGTTCATCTCTCTGTCAATCTGCTCTCTCCTGGTCAATGATTATTGACCACACATAACTGAACTACATGATGAACTAACTGGCTCCTTGTGCTGCTTATTACTCTTGCATTCCAGCTCTGCTATATAGGGACTGCAGGAGGCTGACACCAGATCAAATTCAAATAGTTATACTGCTTACATTAAAAAAATTAATTTAATGATATATCAATAATTATAGAGTTGCATCCATTTGTGTCTTCTATGTCTACCTAGAGTTGAGCTTTAAGATGGTGATTGTAGGTCAACCATTGGATAACACTAGGTATTACAATTAATGGAGTGTTCATTTTTCTCATAGACATCTTTGACCCTTGGCTCTGGCAATGCAATTATTATTTTCTTTATACACAAGGCCCATTGTTAATGGAAAGATTGCATCCTCATGAATTCATACCCATAAAATGGCTGACTTAGCCATGTTGCCACCATCTTTGACATATTGTCCAAGGCAATATGGTTTCCATCACTATATTAATGAATATAACCCATGCAAAAAACAATTATGTTGGCAGTAAATGAAAATGTATTCACAACGCTCCAGCACCCATAAATGTATGAACCTTCAGTTAAAGGGGTTGTAAACCCTCATTTTTTTCCCACCTTAATGCATCCTATGCATTAAGGTGAAAAAACACCTGTCAGTGACTGGCCCCCCAGCCCCCGTTTCACTTACCTGAGCCCCGTATTTCCCTTGGCGGCGACGCGATGTCCCTCTCTCCACGGGGTACCGGCTCTTGATTGGATAGATTGATAGCAGTGCAGTCATTGGCTCCCACTGCTGTCAATCAAATCCAATGATGCAGGTGCCGGGGGCGTGGCCGAGTCCGGCATTCATGTCTATGGATGCAAATGCTGGACCTGGGAGCGCACCCACAAGGTAACCCCCCAGGAGTGCGCTTCTCATAGAGGGTTATATGATGCGGGGAAGAGCCGCGAGAGCCACCGAGGGACCCCAGAAATGGACGATCAGGACCACTCTGTGCAAAACAAGCTGCACAGTGGAGGTAAATATGATATGTCTGTTATTAAAAAAAAAAAAAGACGAGCCTTTACAATCACTTTAATGTTACAGTATTTTATAGAGTGTTTATTCACGCACCTTCTACAGGAAACACTTGCATTAATAGAAAGTTTCCAGTGATACAATGTAAACAGTTGACAGAAATAATTGGAGGTTGACTCCAATTTAAAAGCATTAAGGACGGCTTTGGAGTGTTGTAACATAACGCAGAACACATTTGCACAGTTATCATTATACACAGGAGCTGTTATGTGAAGTCATAATATATCTACATTTTTCCCCAAATTTTCCATTTTAGAGGGTCACAGGAGCTTAGCTTTGTATGATAACTAACCCACATTTGTGCTATTAATACATAAGAGCTCAGTCAGTTTAATAGCATTAAAAAAAACACATGCTAGATCCTTCTCTAAACATTTTATTAGAAACATATCTATTTACATTAACATAATAAATGAAAAAGGTTTACACAAAAATCTCTGATTTATCCAATAATGCACAATTAAGGGTATAGGCTTGTGAATTTGGCCACTGTCAAACTTCAGGGTATTCTTAAAGTGATACTAAAGTCTCCTTTTTTTTTGTTTTAAAATAACAAACATGTTATACTTACCTGCTTTGTTGCAGTGGTTTTGCACAGAGCAGCCCAGATCCTCCTCTTCTCGGGTCCCTCTTCTGTGCTCCTGGCCCCTCCCTCCTGTTGAGTGCCCCCTCAGCAAGAAACTTGCTATAGAGGCACCCTAGCTGAGCCACAGCTCTGTGTATCCATTCAGACACAGAGCCTCAGCCCGGCCCCACCCCCTCTCTCTTCTCATTGGCTCACTGACTGTAATTGACCGTGACAGCCAATGTCGCTTCGCTGCTGTCTCAGCCAATGAGGAGGGAGAGTCCCAGACAGCTGAGTCTCTGGTGCAACATCGCTGGATCAGAGGGAGCTCAAGTAAGTATTAAGGGGGCCGAGCGGGCTTCTGAACACAGAAGGCTTTTTATCTGAATGCATAGAATGCATTAAGATAAAAAACCTTATGCCTTTACAACCACTTTAAATTGGCCGGATACAGATTAAATCTCATCTGTTTCCTTATGCATTGGCCAAAAATAGTTTTGTGGGTGCCCCTGTTGGTGTCACTTGGCTTGACAAAAGTCCATTTCTCAATAGACTTTTGTTGAATGAGCCGGGTGGAAAATTTGTAGCTGAACAATCAGATGCAGGTACTGCTCAGGTATTCTGCATGCTGCAGGTGTCGGCTGTCAGAATATAATAGACCTATCATCCATCCAGCACCTTCACCTTTCTCGCCTGATCCTGGATACCACAAATCCATAGGCAGAAAAAGACCAGCACACCAAAAAGAGAATTTCCAATATTTATTGGGACCTCAATAACAAAACATGCAGTAAAAACCATCAACATTTTGGAGTCTCGCAGATGCCCTTTTTCACAGTGGCAGAGAGCTCACCTTCAGAAAAAAGGCCTGCGGGTCTTTAAAACAATGGTGGTTTTTACTGCATGTTTTGTTATTGAGATTCCAATAAATATTTGAGATTCTTTTTGATGTGTTGGCCATTTTTTTGCCTAAAAATACAATAGCTGGCAGAGGAGATTCGTCCATCCGCACTATTTAGTGTTGATGGAAGTAATTTCTCTCATTCAGCTCAAGAAGCTTTAGAAGAGGAATCATAAAATGGCTCTAAAGTCTAAGCTTTTTTACCTTGATTCCTTTTATGCATTAAGGTAAGAAACTCTGAACACTTACCTGAATCCTCCACCGATCCAGCAGTGTCCCATATGCAGCACCGCACTCCTCTTTTACTTCCTGTTCTCACAGGAGACATAGAAATCAGCGGGAGTCATTGGCTCCTGCTGCTGTCAGTCAAATCCTGTGAGGAGGGAGAAGGGGGTGTGGCTGAGCTGTGCTGTGTGTGTCTATGGATTCCCACAGCTCAGCTCAGGAGAACACCTGCATGGGGGACAAAGAAGAGATAAGGGACCACTCCATGCAATGCCATTGAAAAGAGCAGGTAAGTATAATATAATATAATATATATATATATAATATATAGATAATAAAATATAATTTACAATCACTTTAATGTGTATTCCCAGCTTAAAAGTGACAAGTGAATTTATAAACTATTTACCTCCAGTTGTCTCACTCCTATTTGCCATCCAGGGACTTATCTTAGTGCATAAAATCAGACTTCAGTTCAGTCCCTTCCTAATTTCAGATGTCTAAAATGCGTTTTGTCCTGTGTCTGTTTACATTGTATTCCTAGTAAGTGGGTTAAGCAGCACTGCACAGGCTCTCCTAATGTTTAATACTATAATGGGCTGTCCATAGATTGGTGGATTGTGGGGACAATAGGCAGCCCAATATAATCAATTCATGAAAGAGCTGCCTCTGCAGTACTGCTCAGTCCACTGACTATGAATCCACTGTATACAGAATCAGGATAGAGCACATACCGGAAAATGAAGTACTCCAAAAGACATGCTGGTAGGTTAATTGGATCCTGTCTAAATTGGCCCTACTATGTATGAATGTGAGTTAGATACCTTAGATTGTAAGCTCCTTGAGGGTAGGGACTGATGTGAATGTATAATATATATATATATATATATATATATATATATACCGTATATACTCGAGTATAAGCCAAGTTTTTCAGCACATTTTATTGTGCTGAAAGTGCCCCCCTCGGCTTATACTCGAGTCAATCACTTTTCTGCAGCAGAAAATGAAATTTTCCGACCTGACTTTGGGGCCCCCTATCTCGGGGGCTCTTAGTGCTTGGAACCCCAAATTTGGTGTGCAAACCCAGTGGAACCAACACCACAACATATCATTCTCTGCTGCAGAAAAGTGCTTGACATTTTCTGAACCGACTTTGGGGCCCCGTATCTCTTGGTCACTTGGTAATAGGAACCCCATCTGGATATGTTGTAGTGCCATATATTGTGAGTTTGCATACCAAATTTGGGGTTCCTAGCACTAAGTGGCCCCGATATACGGGGCCCCAAAATCGGTTCAGAAAATGTCATTCTCTGCTGCAGAAAAATGCTTGATATTTTCTGAACCGACTTTGGGGCCCTGTATCTTGGGGTCACTTGGTAAAAGGATATGTTGTAGTGCCATATGTTGTGAGTTTGCATACCAAATTTGGGGTTCCTAGCACCAAGTGGCCCTAAGATACTGGGCCCCAAAGTTGGTCAACTGTGTCCATCATGTTATTTCAGGACCCTTTGGGTCCAGAGACCCCAAATTTTGACTGCAGCTAGGGGGCATCTAGGAACCCTTATCTAGGAAACTACCAAGTTTGAAGTTTGGGGGACCTGTGGCTGTAAATGGGCACAGTGAGGCATGCAAATGGGCACAGTGAGGTTGCAAATGGGCATTGTTGACCCTCTTTTCCACCTACAGTAGCTGCACATTTCTCACCCTAGGCTTATACTCGAGTCAATACGTTTTTCAATTTTTTTGTGGTAAAATTAGGTGCCTCGGCCTATATTCGGGTCGGCCTATACTCGAGTATATATACGGTATGTGTGTAAAGCGCTGCGTAAATTGATGGTGCTATACAAGTACCTGAAATATTAATAATAATAATTAAGTACAGGCTGATGTGAGGTCTGGTATTATGCACTTAGATATTATCAGTAAACAAGAGGGGCTATATGTGCTATATAAAGGATTCTTTTGAGTGTGTATATATATATATATATATATATATATATATATATATATATATATAGCCAAAAGAACGCAAGTACTACTTGGATGTGCATACACCTGCATATAGACACTGTGTATTTTGGCCTATCATTGATTTAGACAGGCTGCACCTGTAACTCCCAGGCAGAGAATCACACCCAAATGCGCTATGCAGCCCTCTTGTGGCCATGTGCATGTACCCTTAAAGACAGAGACTGGATTTTCCTATTAAACCCAATAGAAAGGTTAATTAAAAACTGAATGGTTTTGTTTTACCTCCATACTTTGAGAAATGCTTTTATGCTGCAAAGGTTTTCAGAAAGTAATAATACAATTAAAAAGTAGACCAAGCTTACATTGATAGAGCTTTGTACGACGGAGATCTGTCTGCATCTAAAATTGATTTACCGTTATTAAACACTGGAGAATAAATCCTAAGAGTGCATTACTAAAGTGCTTTAAGCTGTATTTATGGAGTAAAAATAAGGAAAGAACCATCATTTTTAATTAAAACAGCTTTTCCTTTAAAGTAAAGATATAAATGAGAATGTGCATTGCAAGAAGTAAACTTGCTGAAGGCAAATGTTATAAGCACATAGTCAATGTGAGCTCAATGTGAATGATTCATACTCATTAATAAACACGTTATACCACCTAAAGATATGTTTATTTAATGTATACTGTATATCGGAATATGATCACTTTCATTTAAATTTTGGTAAAGAATAGCTAAACCCAAGAACAAGAATTTAAATGATTGCATCATTGCAGCTCACCAGTCCTTGGATGTGGCTGTATTTGTTTTCATTTTTCAGCCTCAGAACATTTTTACAGAAAATATAGTATCTCACAAATGTGAGTACACCCCTCACATTTTTGTAAATATTTTATTACATCTTTTCATGTGACAACACTGAAGAAATTAGTAGGTAGGGGGGCCTGGAATACTTACTATTAAATGTACCTCATCCCAGTTTGAATGGTAGATAGGTGAAAGGGGACAGAAAAAGGGGATTGTAACGGTACTTTGTAATAAAGAAAACACTCGTGATTTTTGTAAAAAAATATATAAAAATACATTTATTTTATAGAAAACATACAAAAATGACAATACACAGTTAAAATATGTTTATCCGTCAGCGTGAAGCCCACTTGAGAAAGGGGAAAAGAGGCTTCATCAGTGGCTGAGACACCATATACAACCTAACGTTCTTGAAATTAAGTTGGAGATCTATACAGTTATATAGATCGAGGGTACAGTTGTGTTTTCAGATGTAGATGACCAACATGTTTCACCAAGCATTGGCTTCTTCAGGGTCACTGAGGCAGTCTGTACCCAGTTAGATAGGTCATCGGGCCAAAAATAAAGCCAAATTGAAACCACAAAAATAGTCAAGTACAAATGCTCCAACGCGAGGGGCTGTAGGGGGCGTATATAAAACCAAGTAGAAATAAACCATAAACATAGGGGGCGCCAGAGTATGGAGTAGAAACAAATGTAGAGTCTGGATAGATAGTGAATATATGTATGCTAAAGCAAAGATGCTGATAACCAGGGCTGAAAGCCGTGGAAAATTTGGAGTTGATATCCGGATTTAAGAGAGCCGGTCCATAAGCAGATATAGAAAGGCTGCTTTAACAGCAATGATCCAGGTATACTGACGCCCCTGAGTCCATAAGTACCGTTACAATCCCCTTTTTCTGTCCCCTTTCACTGAAGAAATTACACTTTGCTACAATGTAAAGTAGTGAGTGTACAGCTTGTATAAAACAGTGTAAATTGTCTGTCCCCTCAAAATAACTCAACCATTAATGTCTAAACAGCTGGCAACTAAAGTGAGTACACCCCTAAGTGAAAATGTCCAAATTGGGCCCAAAGTGTCAATATTTTGTGTGGCCACCATTATTTTCCAGCACTGCCTTAACCCTCTTGGGCATGGAGTTCACCAGAGCTTCACAGGTTGCCAATGAAGTCCTCTTCTACTCCTCCATAATGACATCAGGGAGCTAGTGGATGTTAGAGACCTTTTAACCTCCTTGGCGGTAACCCCGAGTCTGGCTCGGGTCCAGCTTTTTGTGCTGGGAGCGGTAACCCCGAGCCAGACTCGGGCTTGCGTTGCGGGATGCAGGGGGGAAGTTACTTACCTTTTCCCCTGGATCCTGCGATGTCTCCCCGCTGTGTGAGCGAACCGTCCGCTCGCTCGATTCACACAGTGCCGGGTGCCGCCGATCTCCGTTCCCTGTGACGTTACGACGCACGGGAGCGGAGATCGGCGCCAAATTCAAAAAAGTTTAAAAACACAACACATATACAATACTGTAATCTTACAGATTACAGTACTGTATACAAAAAATACACACCCCCTTTGTCCCTAGTGGTCTGCCCAGTGCCCTGCATGTCATTTTATATAATAAAAAGATTTTTTTTCTGCCTGGAAACTGGAGATTGTCCATAGCAACCAAAAAGTGTCCCTTTATGTCAAAAGTGGTTTTAGACAGCTAGAAAACACCGATAAAAAAATAAAATCACAATTTATCATCAAACAATAAATTTAATGACAGCGACTATTCTGCAACTGAGCAAATTTCAGTGTTTTTGATTTGATTACATTATTGAATCATTTTTATATATATTTTTATTATATTATAATTTATGATTTTGTGTTTCAAACTTTATCATACCCGGGATGTCTACTAGACTCTGGTTCGGACAGATTTAAGTGAGTTATTCATAAGAATTGCATGCCTACAATATAAAAACGCCAAATTTCCATGCAAAATAATTGTACCGCTTTCAGCACTAAATTCCAGCCAGAATCATACCGCCAGGGAGGTTAATGAGTGTTAATGTTTAAAGTAGTTATAAACACAAGTCTAAAAAGCATGTATACATTTTTAGGTTAGTGTAATTTCAAAAGTTATTTTCAACTAGGATAGACCAGATTGTACAAGAAGCTGCATACTCTTTGTAATATCTGCTACACACCTGTTATATATTCCTTGGAGGAGAACTTGCCTTTCTTTGGTGCAATAGCTCACCTTATTGGTTATAAAACAAATGGATTGTTTAGTCAAGTCTTTACACTTACAAATATTGGTTACTCACATGGTTCTCTGTTTGGTGTCCTTTGTAAGGAACGCTAGGCTCAGTAGGGAGATGACAGATTAAAATTATGGCCATAACAGTCTCAGTACTTATAGCAATGTGGTTTACTATTCTGTTACTAAAATGATTGATCTGCACCAGAATGTGCCCCCGAAAATAACACACGTTTGAGGTGACTGTGTGATATGTACTCCTCTAACAAATTCAATCTGACCATCTCCAGCATCATTCAGTCAACATGTTTCATCTCCATTGGTTGCTTTACTAGGTAAACCTGTCTACAGAAAGATTCATTTTAGAGACCATCCTATTCCATCTACAGTAGTCAACATTGCAGGTATACATTTTGCTTTTATAGCTAATAACACTAACACAACCAGTTTGTGTGTTTTTTTTGCCCTAATATTACTTTAACACATTGTGGGGGGAGCATTATAAATCTATAAATCTATAAATCCACTAAATCTGGAGCATGCAAAAACTGGTGCAACTCTGCATTGAAACCAATCAGCTTCCAGGTTTTATTGCCAATGCTTAATTGAACAAGCTGTTAGAAGCTGATTGGCTACCATGTACAGCTGCAACAGATTTTGAGTACTCCAGTTTTAGGTCATTTCCCCCATAGTCTTCTTAATAAGACAACGGATAAATGATTAGAAACTGTATGTAATATAATGAAAAAGCATACCAGATATTCTACAGCATTAACCACCGGGGGGCCCCTGAGCCTCCAGGATCACATGTTCTTGCTTAGAACTTACATGTTGTCAATCCATTGAATTGTGTGTTCAGTATCCTGTCTTAATTAAAAAAAAACTCATAAAATATGAATCCACGCTATAATTGATCTCCTTATGTTGAACTTGTTAAAATTATACTAGAGCTTTATGTACTTAAGGAACAGTGCAATGTGTTTTACAAGCGCTTTGAGTGCATTTCCATTGAATATATTCTGTGTTTTCATGAAAATGCATCAAAGATACAGCAAGCGGAATAGCTAAAACCCAGATATCTGATCTTAGATTTAGGGTTCATATTGGGTGAGATTTTTTTGAGAACATATATATTGTGCAAATGGCGAAAAGTTTTTTTTTAACTAAATATTCATCTGGAATTGTGGAAGTGTGGATTTGAAAGATGTTTACCAAGGGTGTCAATCCACTGTCTTTCCACCTTACATTCCAAACGATAGTATTATAGTCCCCACCCGACAAATATCAAGGTCATACTTTATCCATCATAACCTGCCTCTATAAGCTGATTTATACTCTACTATGTTAAAAGACCCATGTCAATCCAATGTTACCACCAAAAATGGGGTTTTCATACTACTGTTTTAGTAGGTTATCAGTAGATGACTTCACCTAAACCTTATCTGTTAAGCTGGACATATAGTACTAGATTTTCGAACAAACATTCGTAATAGTATAACATTTCACAAACAAAACTAAGTTATCAATATTTATATTTCATTGAGCCGATCCAGTAGGTCGTTTATGCCACTGGTGCAGCTGGTGGAGGAAATACATTTTTGAGACAGGACGTGCGCTCTCTCTCTTTCTCTGGGCTGAGGCCTGGGGAGGTCCTATGAAATTTGAGAAAATTCTGGACAGCTGCACTCCAAAAAAACGTTACCTTTATTTGTCAAATGAAGTAAAAAATACATGCCACAGCAGAACGGACAGAGGAGCTGACGCATTTCACACTATCAAACAGTGCTTAATCATAGCCTATGATTAAGCACTGTTTGATAGTGTGAAACGCGCCAGTTCCTCTGTCCGTTCTGCTGTGGCATGTATTTTTTTACTTCATTTGACAAATAAAGGCAACGTTTTTTTGGAGTACGGCTGTCCAGAATTTTCTCAAATTTCATTGCTATATGCATTGCCAGCACCTGTGGCTTCCAAACTAACGGAGAGGACTATCCCACACTGACCTGCCTGGAGCGGTAACATCTCTGCCTGGGGAGGTGCTACTGGATGAAGCTCTGCTGTTAGGCCCAATCGCCTGTTTTGAGACCTAAAGTGTGCTAAAGTGATCCTGAAGCTGTCCTGCCAGGTCTGGAGGAAGCTATGCCAAGGAGGATACTCAGGCGAGGTCCCTTGCTGGGGAGAGCCAGGAAGAAGTCTGGTCGCTCAATAGGGCCCGGTGACTCACTTGGAGGATGCACTGAAATTTCGGAATGGGCTTACAGTGTTGCCGGGTCAGCCTAAAGGTTCTGACACTGTGAAGATGCACAAGATGCAATCTGGAGAGTCAGTAAGTGATCGGCTATGGTATCTGGAACCCCTAACCCTCCTTAACCATTCTGCAATAAAACTTTAAAAAGACAAATGGAGCTGGCGCCCAATATCCTTTCTTGAGCCCCCTATTTCAATCATGGACTCAGCACTGGGATAAAATACTAGGTCACCCATGCCTCTCGAGGTACTATCCTGCCTTTGGGGTATCAGAGGGTCTATGTCCAGATTTTGGACCCCTGCTCTCCCTCTTGCCCACTCAAAAGACCCCTCCTCCTGCATATGTAAAAGAAAAATTCAAAATGTGTAAATGTCCTTTTTATTCATATATATCCACTGTCATGTGATCTTCTAGGCCCAAGTCTTTCCTTTTCTCCTGTGTACAGGAAGTAGTGTCCTTCTTCAGATAGCTACATCACTGCCTGTGTGATGTTGACACTTCCTATTTGGTTGTCCAATTGAGAGGTCAGGATCAGGATCCAGAAGAAGACTTTAGCAATACGGGACCAACAGATTCGGCCCACATCTGCATTGCTGGATTACCAGTACTGGATTCTTCTGTGAGCCCATGGAGGCTTGACAAGGCCCCCAAGTGGCAAGCCCTTGATGCCCTGAGCTCACAGAAAAAGAAGAAGTGGCCCCATGCTGGACTGCTGTGGCAAATCTGTGGGGGGGCAGCACCAAAAACAGGGTGAGTATTGCAGCGGGAGCCGCTTTTTTAAATTTTAAGACCTGTATAGGAATGTACTAAAAACAAAAACAAAAACAAAAAAAAAAACCTGAACTTGGGCTATAAGGGCATAGCCATTCTACTAATGTTCTCATTGTAGGCACTGAATACTAGATTTTATAGCCTTATCAATATAAAAATGGATATATTCATGGAAAAACAATTGGATGGGGTTAGAACAGATTATTTAAAGGTGAAATTGACATAACAATGTTTTTTTCATTTGCTATGGATAAAGCAGCAGTGGATTAACTATATGATAACGTCATGAAATTAGGTTATAGAAGATTGGTTTTCTCTTCTTACAAACTTTCAAGGTTTAAGTCGGCATGCTAAGCTCCCGCACCTGGAACTCTTTATCAGCTCTTTGCACATTTCATTGTGTTGTTGTATTTTATTGTGAATTGTATGCAACATGTACGTCTAATCCTTAATCCTCCTCCATACACACATGAATAACAATGTGCATCGGTTTATAAATGTCCTTTTGTATCACGAATTATATAGAGAACAGCGTAGTTGTACTAGTAGTGAATTGGGTTGACTAGATCATTTATCTATGTCCACTGTAGGTTTTGGATTGGAATATTCTAGAAAACCTGTTCAAACATTGTCAGCTGTAATGTAAATTGCAAAAAAAAATTCAACCTTTAAATGTAGGTCCAGGGATATGGGTGGTCGGTGTGAAAGGAAGACAGCAACTGTATTTGTTAATATATTACAAATGAACCCCATTTGAATACCTTAAAGCTGTATTAAACCCAAACCAAAATGTAATATATTGCCTTAGATGTGGTGGCAGCATTAGTTTTCTTTTTTTAGTCTTTTTTCCCTCTATTTTCACCAGGTGATCCGGCCAGTAACACACCTCCTCTATTAGAGTGCCCCGACTCTGAATGAATGAGCACAGGTGGCACAGCAGATAGCAGCAATCTGGGGGGAAAGGGAGTGTTAAATGCAGAGCTTTTAACCCTTTGACTCCACCCCTACCCATCTCCCGAGCACCGTTCCTTGCCCCCCCTACCGACCCCCCAATACTGGCCCTTTTAGAGAATACAGAACTAAATATCATTTTGTGGTGCTAAGTCATTTGTATGGAATGTGTTAATGATAACAAGAAAAGCAGTAACATTTTAAATTGCCAATAACAATAGACCCCTCAGCAACAATAGATTCCCCTGCAACAATAGACCCCCGGCAGCAACAAAAGATCTCCCCAGATCCAGCATCAATAGACCCTCCAGCAGCCAGCAACAATAGACTCCTCCCTCATCAGTAGATCTCTCCCAGCAGCAACAACTGACCCTTCCAGCAACATAAGAGCCTCTCCCAGCAACAATAAATTCACCACCAGACCTCCCTGCTAAAATAGATCCCCTCCAGCTACAATAGATCACCCAGCAGCCAGCATCAGTAGACCCTGCAGCACACCCGACACCCCTTGCCATTACGTACATTAAGTGCTTGAGGTGCCAGAACTGCGTTCCCCCGTGTCCCCGATGAAAAAAACTAGGTGAATGTATTAGCGCATTTAAATTGAAGCCAAACTCCACTCCACTGCTAATACTTTATAATCAGTTACAGCAAGCAGTTTTTTTTTTCCTATTTAGATAAAGGTTTTTAAATAAATACAAGCTGATTGTTGTAAGCACCCCTGCCAGTGTTAAATTGTTTCCGTATAAACGGATACATCTGCAAGAGAGATTGTGAATTCGAAAAACAACAGACTTACTGGCTGGATCACCAGAGGAAAATAGAAGAAAGAAAGCCTAAAATAGAAAACAAATGCAGCCATCACATCTAAGAATTGGTAAGCTGCAATATAATAAATGTTTGCTTTTAAGTTTAATACTGCTTTAACCACTTCAGCCCCGGACCAATTTGCAGCCAAAGGACCAGGCCCCTTTTTGCGATTCGGCACTGTGTCGCTTTAACTGACAATTGCGCGGTCATGCGACATGGCTCCTAAACAAAATTGGCGTCCTTTTTTTCCCACAAATAGAGCTTTCTTTCGGTGGTATTTGATCGCCCCTGCGGTTTTTATTTTTTGCGCTATAAACAAAAATAAAGCGACAATTTTGAAAAAAATTCAATATTTTTTACTTTTTGCTATAATAAATATCCCCAAAAAATATATAAAAAAACATTTGTTTTCCTCAGTTTAGGCCGATACGTATTCTTCTACATATTTTTGGTCAAAAAAAATCGCAATTAGCGATTATTGATTTGTTTGCGCAAAAGTTATAGCGTTTACAAAATAGGGGATAGTTTTATAGCATTTTTATTAATATTTTTTTTTTTCTAGTAATGGCGGCGATCAGCGATTTTTATTGTGACTGCGACATTATGGCGGACACATCGGACATTTTTGACACATTTTTGGGACTATTGTCATTTATATAGAAATCAGTGCTATTTAAATGCACTGATTCCTATGTAAATGACACTGGCAGTGAAGGAGTTAACCACTAGGGGGCAGGGGAGGGGCTAAGTGTGACGTGTTGTGTTTTTTTTTACAGTAGAGGGGCGTGGCTGTACGTCTGACGTCATTGATCGGCTTTCCGATGACAGGGAACAGCCGATCAATGACAGGCAGTGTAGGAAGCGCGGGGAGAGGTTTGTTTACACAGACCTCTCCCCGTTCTTCAGCTCTGTGACCCGATCGCGGGTCACCAGCGGCGATCGGGTCCGCTGGTCCCGCGGCCGTGGTCACGGAGATCCCGACCGGCGCGACCCCACAGCTAGGCAATTAAAGGGCACGTATATATACGTGCTTTTGCCTAGCCGTGCCATTCTGCCGACGTATATGTACAGGCGGCGGTCGGGAAGCGGTTAACTGACTCCAACCCATCTATCGATAGAATAGAGCATTAGGAGTCAGGCTGCACATGGTCAGTTTGGTGTGTATTGCTAGAGTTGTTTTTTTTTGTTTTTTGTTTTTGGGAGAGTGCATGTGATCGACACAGAGCCAATCAGCACTGTCCAGACAGATGGTCAGGGCAGAAAGAAAACTCCTCCTACAAGCCTAAGTAGACAGTCATAGAAGTCACAAGACTGCTATACACTGCTGATGAGAAAAGATATTTAGCAGTTTATATTTACTAAAACTATTGCATTTCCATGTTCTGTGTACTGTGGGAGACCAGATATAGTGAATGCAGGGTCCTGGGTTTAGTAACACTTTAAATCAGCTACTGAAAGTATTTAAAAACTGAGGGTTTAATATCACTTTAACTCATCATAATTATCTCTTGTTAGCTACATTTCCCCCTATACTAACAGTACAGCTGTTTTCTTTTAGAGATAATAATGATAGAACTCATCTTGCTTTCAGTTATTGAGTGTCTAAAAAGAGAAGTTCCAAAATGATTGTTAAATAGATAAATGATTGATAGCTTTAATATACAGTAAAGCTGAAAATATAAATAATGGTTTATTCGTATGTGTCTTAAAATAAAAAATAGAAAAATGACAAGTTGTATATTAGAAATGAAGGAAATGTAGCCAGGCACATTTTTTACCACAAGTCCTGCAATATTGTAGTTATCTGTCTGTGTACGTTCTTTATTGCCACCTGAGGCAATGCAATAGACAGGCTGTGTCAGCAAAGAGTTAAAAGTGCAGAATAAGCCCATCTACAGGCTTTCCTTGCTAGATTAACTTCAAATGTAACCTTGACTAGGTGATGCTGCAGAGAGCCAACTGTTTGTAGCCAGATAGCGGCCTACATTCTCTCGGTAATAATGAACACTTGAAAAGACTTCACTTTTGGTATTAGTTGCATGTAATTTTCCTTCGCCCGAGATTAAGGGCTAAAAAAACTCTAACTGACACTCTATTGGCCTCCAGGCCAGACATCACCTGATAACCTTTATATTTTCTTTAATAAGCTGAGAATGCATGCTGTGAGAGTGATGGATTGTGCGGGTGCCATGTGCTTGCAACATTGTGAACTGCTCTGCATTGTATGCTGCATTTTCTATACCCGTAAAGATTTTCCAATTTGCCCGTTCATAATGAAAACAGTCTACTTCTAGATTAGTGTTTTCTAGTTTGGCTTTCAAACACTTTCTCTAAATGACATTCAGTAATGACCTGAGTTCATTTTAGTTTAGAAATGTGCTAGTGGCACAGGATGAACCGCACTCTACTTTATGCAAAATGGAAGCCCTGAATCAGGAAAACTTTAGCAAATTTGACATTTTATGGGGACCATGGATTACACATTGCCTACCGTCAGGCTTTGAAGAATGGGTACTTTTACCATGTTAGAAGGTACCTGCACATTCTTACCCATACCCTTTTGGGGGTAGCCTTACCGTTGGGGACTCATCCTCCTCTCCTCCTTCTCCTTCCAGTCTTTCCTTCCCAACATAAACGTGGAATTTTGTCCGAAGGGTGTTGGCTCAAACTTTTCTTGCATACACACGGTCACACAAATGTTGGCCAACAATTACGAACGTACATAGTTACATAGTTAGTCAGGTTGAAAAAAGACACAAGTCCATCCAGTTCAACCACAAAAAAATAAATAAAAATAATATAAAATAAAATAAATAATATCATACAATCCCATATACCCAATTCTATACCCACAATTGATCCAGTGGAAGGCGAAAAACCCCAGCAGAGCAGGATCCAATTTGCTAAAGCAGGGGAAAAAATTCCTTCCTGATCCCCCGAGAGGCAATTGGATTTTCCCCAGATCAACTTTACCTATAAATGTTAGTACTCCGTTATATTATGTACATTTAGGAAATAATCCAGGTCTTTCTTAAAGCAATCTACTGAGCTGGCGAGAACCACCTCTGCAGGAAGTCTATTCCACATTTTCTACTAGACGTATTGCATGGTTTTTCAGCTCTTTAGCACCACCCTTTGGGCTCCTTCTGCTAATTTTGTGTTAGTAGATGTTTGGTGAGCGTTGATTCGTGCTTTTCTTTTCGTGTTTTTCATTTAGCGCTTTTCAGTTTGTTTCTGAACGGCCGTTCGTCAACCAGACATGTTGCGAAATCGGAGGAGATAAAGTGTTATTTATTATTGGCCTTGAAGTTATTGCTTTGACATTCTTTTTTGGTTGAATAATGATTTGATTTGGTATATTTTCTATATTTTTGGATGCATAGAATGCACTTTTTGGTTAAGTTCTATTGGCAGATAGCATGTCTAATTGTTTTTTTTTTTTTTTTTTTTTAATGCACAATTAAAAAATTGTGGAGAATAAAACTTGGCTATGTGTTTTACTTCAAATGACAGTTTGGGAGTAGGCAGTTACATTTTAAAAAATACAATGTAAAATTGACAAGGGACACCAACATAGTTGTATCTTTGAACTTATGAACAAGGAGATAATGGTGTTGTGGTAAATTGCACAAATAAAAAAATATAATAATATTATTCTTGATATCACTAGAAAAAAAAAGCCTTTGAAAATTCGTTTGCAATAACTCCATCAGTATCACCAGCAAAGCAGCTTCATTATTATCCCATTAAAGAAGAATAGAATTGTGCGCTGCATTTGGCGATATCATAATTTGCCACATCACGAATGTTAATTCTCCATTACGAACGCCAGTTTACCAGACCGACCGCTTCTGCTTCTGAGCGTGTTTGTACTTTAGACTTTTGTCTGATGGACTTGTGTACACACGATCGTAAAGTCCGACAACACACATTTGTTGGCGGAAAACTTGAAGACATGCTAGCCAACATTTGTTGGTGGAAAGTCCGACAACAATTGTCTGATGGAGCATACACACAGTCGGATTTTCCACCAACAGCCTGACATCCAACATTTCCCGTCTGAAAATGTTTTCTTCCTCACCTTTTTTGGGTTACCTTTTCTCTCAGGTAACCTCCATTGTGTTTGGATAACATTTTCTATAACTAGTGATGTAACTAAGTCAGTTAAATGAACAAGATATCCTACCTTTGAGGGACTATTAATTATACATTTTATTTAACCTGGGTTTATGTTTAAGGATTAGGTCAATCACAGTTCACTAGACAATATGTTTACTAGACTATAGCAGCAAGAAATAGCGCTCTATACAGCTAAATTATGGTAAAGCTGGTCATCCACAAAATCAGCAATAAGTAATGGCATTAGAAAAGAGTAGCAGCAAAGATAGTGAATACTGCAATAACTCCTTTGTAAACAGTAGGCTATATACACGTTAGAGTGAACTCTATATGAATAGTAGGAAATTTAAGGTTCCCTAATGAGACACCTCTTACTATGGACAATAGGCAAAGTTTTTTTCTGAAGAGCTATCTGAGTAAGCAGTTTTTAGCCCTAGTTCTTCAGCAGGATAGTGTTGAGGTCCAGGATTTACAGTGGTGCACATGAGTACCATCCCAGTAAAGTCTGCATGCAGTAAATAATAATAAATAATAATCTGCTAGTTAGATGGCCATTCCCTATGTGCTCAGTCTCTGCTAGCAGCAACAGGTTAATGGTAGTGTCTTCTCACCAGTCACAGTGATATACTGTAGCAACAGGGGACTCACTGTTTAGATGTCAGCATAATTCTGGATCTGCTTGGAGCAACGCTAGCTCTCAGCACACAGCTGCAGGCTTGTGGCAGGTTGATGTGCAGACCTCTGTCTTTTATCAGCAAAGAGAGTGTAAGGTACACGTCTTTCTTCTTGTATTCTAAGTGCCTAGGCCAGGGATGGTAGAAGCGGAGGTCCCAATTCACCGGTGGATAACCAACACACACACATACACTGGTTTGTAAGTGAAGATGGTTACAAAGTTTAATAGACAATACGTTCCTCTTTTATGGGAAATGCAGAGGGAGGGGACAGCTCTCCCAAGAACCAATCAGACTCATATACATATGCATACATTAACAACTTCTTGTCATGTGACAGTCTTCAGTTTGAAATATGGAATATGGGGCAAAGGTTAGTCATGTGATGGTGGTTAGTTTGCAATATGAAATGTAAGGCAAAGGTTAGTGTATGACAGTTAGTTATGTTATCTGTACACCTGCTGACTTGACCGCAAAACTCCTAACTCACTGCTAGCTAGTTTCATATCCTCTGGTGAAGTACAGAGTTAGAAACCACAATACAGATGCATCCTGATATGTCAACACACTGGTTAAAACCGTTTTTCTGCAGAATATACTTACAACAGCTTTGTTCAAAAGCTGAAAGTTAAGCATATTCATTTCAACCCCTATCAAAATGGTATATCATTATAAGTAGCCCCCTTATAATCCTCTCTTTGATCATTCTGATTTAACATAATGATCATCCTTTATCCTTGTAACGTTGGTAAGTATTAATGGGGGTGTGTCATTTAGGAGTGAGGTAAAATTTAAAGGTATGGCCATTAAAGGAACTCTGGCAGTACTGGGATGTAGTTTACTGCATATCCAGCACTTTTCAAAACCTGATTTTTGGGCATAGCTATATTTAAATTTCAACAACAACATTTTATCAGAAAACTCTTGGGGGGGTTCACTTCTTCTATGTCTTACTATAGGAGTGTTATTTGACTTGGGAATCCCACATATCCCTTTTAGTGGTCCCAAATCCTCTGGGTGGTATATACAGTTAGCTATCAGCCAAGTAGGTAAGAATACTACCAAAATTAGACAGCACCAGAGGCATAAGGTCTTCCCTGTTGCTGATGTTGAAAACATTATATATATATATATCTAATGTCCTCAAAATTCACTATTCTTCTTCTTCTTCTTCACTTGTCCTGATGATGGAAAGATTCTGTTTAATTTCCAGGTAAAATCATCGTGTCCTCCAGGGAGATTTGTCCTATGCCTTCCTGAATATCTTGTAGATTTTGTTGTTGTCTTGAAGGGAGTGTATCCTCGGTTACTGTTAGGGGCTCTGGAGTTGAGGGGAGCTGGGGACACTTCTTCAGTCGGCTGGCGTGGATCCAGGTGTTGCCTAGGTCCGTCAGTACCGCGGTCCTGGATACCTTTTCCACCTTCCACGGTCCGGAGTAGATTGGTCCAATTCTTTTCCTGTGAGCCAGCTGCTTAATCAGTACTTTGTCCCCTGGGATGAAGGGGTGGGTTGGTTCTGTTGAAAGAGGAAAAAAGGTGACAGAAACTTGTTCATTTATTTCATGAAGCATACTTACCAGACTTTTCACGTACACTTCCTGTTGGGAATAAACGTTAATGTCAGAATTTGGGTCTAATGGGGGTAATTCTATATTTGCAGGGATTCCCATTAGAATTTCAAAAGGGGACAATCCTGTCCTAGAATGGGGGGTGGTTCTTATCTGAAAAAGGACAGAAGGTAAGTGTTCCAACCAACCTTTTAGAGTACCTCCTGTAGCCTTTTTTAATTTGTCTTTGATGTTCCTGTTCATTCTCTCTACTACTCCTGCACTCTGGGGATGATAGGGAATATGTAGTTTCCATTGCATCCCCAGAGATTTGGCTACAACTTGGGTCACTGAGGAACTAAATGCGGGTCCTCTGTCGGACCATATGGTTGTGGGTATCCCGAACCTACAGATCCAATAATTTAACAAGCATCTCGCTGCTATATTTGCAGTTTCTCCGGTACAGGGAATTGCCTCAACCCAAGCTGACCATTTGTCAACGATTACGCAGAGGCACCTCAAGTTTCCCTTTTGCTTTGGTAGGTGTGTGAAGTCTATTTGTAAATCTGTTAATGGTCCCAAGGGTGGAGGTAGATGGCCATGTAGGCCATGTCTTTTTCCTTGAACATTGTTCTGGGCACAAGTTAAGCAGCTTCTAGTTAGAAGCTTAGTTTGTTTTTGTAAATTATTTGTGCAAAAAGATTTTGAATATATATTTACAAGAGGGGCGGGTCCTATGTGTCCTGGGCCATGGAGGTAGGATAAAATTAGGATACAATTAGCTTCAGGTATACCCAGGATCTTCCCCTCTTTTGTCCAAAGACCTTCAGAGTCTTTGGTCAAACCTTCATTTGCCCAGAAATGGACATCTGTATCTGTGGCCATTGACTGCATTTGGGCCACAACAGTTTTGAAATCAGGGGATGAGAAGTGCTCTTTAAAGAAGATTGTGGTAGGGGCTGGTGAATTGGGTGAACTGGCAGCAGCCTTTTTTGCTTCTCTGTCTGCGAAAGCATTTCCTTTTGATACTATACTATTGTCTGATGAGTGGGCTTTTACTTTTATAACAGCAACCTTTTTAGGGAGCAGAATTGCTTGCAGTAGATTAAGGATCTGCTCTGAATTAGCTATCTGTTTGTTGTCTGCTGTTTTAAATCCTCTATTGGCCCATATCACACCAAAATCATGTACCACTCCAAATGCATATCTGCTGTCTGTATAAATGTTGACTTCCTTGTTTGTGAACAGAATACAGGCTCTGGTCAGAGCTTCTAGTTCTGCTACTTGGGCAGAAACAGGGGGCAATGGTTTTGAATCCTACGCTACCTTTGTTTTCTGCCCAGATTTTGTGAGTCTCTAAAGTAGCGGGCAGTAACATAAAGAATCCTTTATGTGTGTGTCGTTTAGGACCAGTCAGGTCACAGAAAGGGGAACTTGCAGTTAGTGACCCTTCTTTGTCAAATTTAATAGTGATACTTAAACTGGACAACAGGTCCCTTCCCATAAGGGATACAGGACAAGAGGTCAACACAGCAAAAGACTGATCGCACAAATGTTGCCCCTCGGGAGTGGTTACAGGTAATGGTGGAGTGATGGGATGGGTAACAGGGGTCCCATTTATACCAATAGAGTTTCCCTCAGTACATTGTGGTGTGTCAAAAATTACATTATTCACTGAACTTGATGTGGCGCCATTGTCTATTAAGAAACAGACACGTTGCCCATCAACATTTAATACAACTTGGGGAAGACTCTTCCATGAAAGGTTATAACACACTAGACTGAGGGAAGGGACATACTCTAGGCATCCCTATAGGGGGTTTGGCTGCTGGCGGTTTGATGGCCACTGCATAATCTTTTAAACATTTGCTCCATGAGTGATAACAATCTTTCATGTATTGAGGGTCATTAGATTTACCCGGGGGGTAGGAATGCTTATGCGTCTGACAAATTTTGCTAACTTTCTTCCAATCTTCCTCTGAACAAGGACCTTGTGGTCCCGGATCATGAATACCTAACTGGTGGCATCTTTCCTGGACTTGAGCCCAAAAAGGTTCCACCTGTGGTCCAGGTAGATTGTTTTTAATATATTCATACGGGCACGGGATCCCTATGTCTGATCCTGGGGTGGCCACAGAATTCCCCATCTAACAAAGTGTGCAGAGTATGACTAGTATGTGGGCACAAGTGATAACAACCCGTTTGGGTAATCACTTGTTATCGAACAATTGGGTAGTCTGCTTGGTCCGTCAAATCAGATGGACTAATGGGACTGTGAAGGTTTACCCTTAGTACTCGATTTATGGTTCCTTTCTTTGTGGCGGGATATATTCCTCTTACCCCTAATCTACAAGAATAGCCCCCTGGTCTATTGGTTAATAGAACCCACCTATTTTCTATTTTAAAAAACAGTAATCCTATAGTACAATGTGGACAAGGTGGAACTATAGCACTACAATCAGGTTCTGCATATTCAGAAGTCATTTAACTCTTATACTTTATACAACATACAATTCTTTAAAATTTTTAGGTACTTACGCTGTTCTGTGGAAAAAGAAGTCTCACATATACATATATATATATATATATCTTAAACAAAACTTTATACTTATTTCTATAGGTCTTATACTGTAAATCTTATGAACAGAATTATTTTAAATGATCATTATAAAACCATACATTTGTTCAATTTTATAGTGCACTTTTTGTTTCTCAAAAAACTTAATGGGCGTCCGCTCAACCAAACCTTTTATCACGGGCGTAATCTGCTACTTCCCGGTGATTAAAATAATAATAATAATAATCTCTTTTACAATAGTTTTTTTTATAGTCAGACCAACCTAGTCGGACTCTCTTTAAATACCCAAATAACCTACGTAACTACCTGCGTGTCCTTTTAACCTCCCGGGGGACCAGCCTAGTCCGCCGCGAAGGCACAACAACCTCTTTAAACTAAATTCGTGGCGATGATCTGGACAGCGTAAGCATTTACACCTATTCACCTTAAAGGGTAAAAAGGGCAAAATCACTTACCTGTCACAAGATATCCCACTTCTGACACCAGTTGTAAGGTACACGTCTTTCTTCTTGTATTCTAAGTGCCTAGGCCAGGGATGGTAGAAGCGGAGGTCCCAATTCACCGGTGGATAACCAACACACACATACACTGGTTTGTAAGTGAAGATGGTTACAAAGTTTAATAGACAATACGTTCCTCTTTTATGGGAAATGCAGAGGGAGGGGACAGCTCTCCCAAGAACCAATCAGACTCATATACATATGCATACATTAACAACTTCTTGTCATGTGACAGTCTTCAGTTTGAAATATGGAATATGGGGCAAAGGTTAGTCATGTGATGGTGGTTAGTTTGCAATATGAAATGTAAGGCAAAGGTTAGTGTATGACAGTTAGTTCTGTTATCTGTACACCTGCTGACTTGACCGCAAAACTCCTAACTCACTGCTAGCTAGTTTCATATCCTCTGGTGAAGTACAGGAGTTAGAAACCACAATACAGATGCATCCTGATATGTCAACACACTGGTTAAAACCGTTTTTCTGCAGAATATACTTACAACAGCTTTGTTCAAAAGCTGAAAGTTAAGCATATTCATTTCAACCCCTATCAAAATGGTATATCATTATAAGTAGCCCCCTTATAGAGAGAGTTCCTTCTTTTTCAGCCTCAGAAAAATAAAGCTCTCTCTCCCCTCATACTTGGCTTACATTTGGAGTGATAGTACAATGATCCACAGACTGACATAGTAAAGTTACTTTCTCAAACTTTGTCTCCCATGATTCAATCCTGCCAACCAGCATTCAATGCTGCCAACCAGCTCCTTCTGCTTGTCAGCAAAGAGTCCTAAATTGCTCTGTCTCTAGCCAAGCACCTGGCTACATATCCAATGGACAAAGTTACATAAAATGACCTTATAATTTCATTAATCTAGTGACAGAATCATATATTTAGTTCTGATTCATCTACTAATATGCTAGCAAAGTGATATCATATGGCTTTAATAGTTCCCTAATTTGATAACAAAATCTTATAATATAATATTACTGGTTCATAACTGCCAAATAATTAGATAATGGCCATACATTTATAGTGACCTCAGAAACAGAAACTGTTAACGAGAATAATTTTTACCCTCTTTTCATATGGCAATACGTGAATGAGGACTGAACAAAAGGTGAGATCCTGGTGGAGTTTTTAGTCTAAAGGAGATCTTAGAACCCAACAGGTTTCTCAGCCCTCGTGTACCTACTTAAAACTACAATTTCAGTTGAGCCAGTGAAGCTGGCCTTTACAACCATAAACGTCATCATTTGATGTCAAGAAAATGTATGCATTTTTTTCTCTATGAAATAATATTTAAAATCACCAATTGAGGAAAGTAGCAGTGAAAACTACATGAAAGTGTTCATAACCTCTTGCCGTCTGTGCTATAGCCGAATGACGGCCACAGCGCGGACCTGAATTTCCAGGAGGCCGTCATATGACGCTATCACCTTTGCACGCACCCTGTGCAAAGGGAGCTAAACAAAAGCTTGGTAATCGTTTTTTTTTCTCCTCACGATCACAGCATGAGGAGAAAAAAGCCCATCACTGGCTTATCTGCAAGGGACATTGGACCCAAAGAGGAAGAGGCAATTCTGCCTCATCTGTGCCACCAGTACCCCCTGCTAGTGCCACCTGCCATTGCCACCTGCCAGTGCCCACAGTGCCACCTATCAATGCCCATGAGTGCCACCTATCAATGCCCACCAGTGCCACCTATCAATACCCACCAGTGGGGCCAATCAGTGCCACCAAGCAGTGCTTGCCTATCATTGTAACCAACCAGTCACAGAAGCCTTTGTATTATGTGAATAAGTTCACATAAACATTGAACAGGAATAGGCTGAACTGAAAAGGCTGAGCATCAGGTCCAGCTTAGGAGCTTTGGAAATGTAGCGATAGCTATCCTCCCAGAGCTTTACAAAACTATCAGATGTAAATTAAAGCATGCATGGCATGCATCTTGTTGGACTTAACTCATAGTATGCATCTGCATTTTACAAAGTGGCTGAATTCCTGGAATTCAGCTTAAAGGGGAAGTCCAGCCTGAGCTCGTTTGGCTGGGCTTCTCCTATGGGTCACAATAGTGCCATTCGTCTTGCACTCCTGTGACCCATTTGCAGCAGAGAGTTGTCTGAAGTCTGCTCTCTGCTGACATCACTGGAATCAGTCCAGGCACCATGCCATCGTGACAATAAAGTCTGGATCCGTCAGGTGCCTGCACTGATGCCTGTCTCAGCCTTTCAGCGAGCCGCCGAGAGACTGAGACGGCTGCTCCCAGCTCCTTCATTGCTCAGCACTCCAATGAGTGTGGAGGAACAGGGGGAGAGCTGCTGACTGACAGGCAGCAGCTCTCCACTCAGGGAACTGAGGGAACTGAGCCATGGGTGGTGTTTGATCGCTCGGTTCTCAGTGCAGTGGCACCAGGGGACAGATGCAGCATCAATCCAATGCTACGTCCACCTGTGTAAGTATGAAGGGTAACAATTCAGTACCTGCAATGCCCCTCACCTCTCTTCATGGGCATACACATGCAGATTCTCCCATAAAAGCTGCATGTTTGTGCAATAATCTTTTATAGTAATGATTGTTCAGTGGCTGCCTGCCACCTATTGTATGTAGGCACCTTGATTCTACCATTCTACAGATGTCCATCAGGCAGCACTGAGTCTAGCTAACTTCTAAATCCCCTTGTTATCTGTCTATTCTTTCTCCCATAAGCAGTTGGCCCCTGGGGCAACAATCTTGTTTAACCCAACTGCTATCCCAGCTGGTTTACCACACTAAACAAGATGTCAAAACCACACAAGGCATGCTGAGGCTTGCAATGGAGAGGGTGAAAGAGAATGTTTGCCAACCTATGCACCTACAATCGATAACTAGAAAATTGGGGAAAACTTTCACTTATGCCGTGTACACACGAGCGGAATTTCCGTCGCAAAAATCTTGGATGGTTTTTCTGACAGAATTCCGCTCAAGCTTGGCTTACATACACACTGTCACACAAAAGTTTGCTGAACTTTCGACCGTCAAGAACGCGGTGACGTACAACACTATGACGAGCCGAGAAAATTAAGTTCAATGCTTCCGAGCATGCGTCAAATTGTTTCCGAGCATGCATTGGAATTTTGGGTTAGGTGCAATAAATACAATGTTCCAGCAAAAATAATGCAGCCTTATGCTCACAGCATGAGGAGAAAAAAAGCCCATCACTGGCTTATCTGCAAGGGACATTGGCCCCAAAGAGGAAGAGGCAATTCTCCCTCATCTGTGCAATAAATACAATGTTCCAGCAAAAATAATGCAGCCTTATTATGCCATGTTTGCTAGAAGAAAATCCACCTCTGCCCATAACCATACTTTACAACTTTCTGAAATAGAAAAGAAAACAATTTCACACCAGAATCTTCAGGCATAAGCTTGTCAGACAAACTAGAAGAACACTAAATAGTATGCAATAAAATCCTGTTGCAGACTATAGAAAAAAAAACACATATTCCAAGACACAAATGTGAATTCAGCTAATATCATATTTCCAGATCTATTGCAGTGGAGCTGCCAATTTATTTTGTTGAAAAAAAATGTGCTATACAAACTTATTCATTTTAAAAAATGTCCGATAAATGGAAAAAAAAAAAAGAAAAAAAAAAAGTAGGCGGTATATTCCTCCTTCCCCTGCTTTCTGCAGGGTACATTTTAGATTTGATGTGGTGCTAATTGAAGCTGCAGTTGTATTGTCCTATGGTGTTTTAATAAATTGGCTGAACCCCATGGTGTCACCTTGTCCCTTTGTCTCTCTCATTCCCACTTCCTAGGCATCAGGGTTATTTTAATAAATGCACTTTCATTTACACAATGGGAACAATCTTGCAAAAAGATATAGTTCCATTTCAAAACCTTTTTTCATGTGAACTTGTTGTTGCGCCTACCAATTTGAACAGCATTTCATCTACAATCAGAATGTTTTTCTTTTCAGCGTGTGTTGAAAAGGCGTAATTGGAAAGCTTTTAATGTGTGTAGAGAAGAAGAAGAAAGACAAAGAGACAGCAACATATAACAAGGATTTGGAACAGAGAGTAATTTGAGGGGGTGTAACTCATTCCCGCTGTGCTTTAGGCTGCTCTGCGGTTCATGGAAATATGTTTAAGATACATGATGTCACATGAATCGTGATTATGATTAGCTACTGAACTAAATATATATAATGTTTTTTGGGGGTTTTTTTACCAAACATTTCACAAAAGTGATTTACAGAAAATTCCTGTGAACATTATTACAATAGAACATCAAAAGCTTTCCTTGGCGATGATCGTGATAACTAGTCCATAGGTCAAGAGAATGTTGTGGTGCATTGCATTCCCATTCAATTGTTAGGAGCAATCTGAAAAAAATCATACACATCAATGGTAGCTTTGGATAGCACTTCTATTTCTATCAATTCATGGTATCCCAAGCACAGTGGCTCAGTGGTTAATGCCATTCCTTGTAGAGCCCCTAATGCTGCGTACACACGGTCGGACTTGCCAACGGGATAACCTCCGTCCACATTTCCAGCGGAAAAATTTAGGACATGTCCTCTAAGTCCGTCAGAAATTCCGACAAGTAAAAGTCTGATAGGGCATACACACGGTCGGAATATCTGACCAAAAGCTCCCATCTGACTTTTTCTGTTGGAAATTCCGACCATGTGTACACGGCATAAGTGTTAATAAACAATGGGTTGATTTAATAAATGCAACTAGGACTTTTGTTTTGCAAGGTCATTTCCTCCTAGCTTATTAAACCTATGTTGACTTCTACCATCCAATCACATGCAAGCAAAAATACATTTATTCGTACACATTGGAAACATTGCTTTTAGTAAATCAGCCCCCTTGTTTTTGTGTTAATTTTCCAGGTGTTCTAGTTTTGCATCACAGACCATGATATTGCAATATTTGTCAAATACTGCAGACGCTGACAGGCAAGGGCATTACCAGAAGCTCCAGGAAAAATACAACTGAATGGCTCATTGTATAGTACCGCACTATAAAGGGTCTTTAATTGTTAAATTAGTAAAATAAATACTACAAATCGTTTGTAGCTCTTTGATGATTATTAGTCAAATGAATGAATAACCAAACAAACCTATAGTTAAAGCGGACCTTCAGTCATTTTTTCACCTTTCTATTAAATCTTCTGCCCTTGTTGTTTTAACTTTAGATAGTAAACATTTTTTTTCTGCTGTAAATACCTTATACAGCCCACTTCCTGTTTCTTGTCTGGTCACTAGCCTAGGCTTATGACATCATGCACAGCTCTCTCTCTCTCTCACTCTCATGAGAGTTTGCCGGGAAGGGATGGGGGTGAGTCATAAGAGGGCCAATGAGAGCTGCAGGGCTGCAGAGCTGGAGGTGTGCCTCTCTGTTTCTGTGTAAATCCAGGAAGTGAACAGGCAGCAGATTCAGCTGCCCACAGTTAAAATGGATGCAGCCAGACTTAGTAAAAGGGAGATTTCTGCAGCATATTTGGAAAGTACAGAATCACAGTATATACAAAATAGTATGCAAAGTGGTTGGAGGGAAGCTTCAGAACGAAAAAAAAATGTATTACAAATTATGTGAGCAGACTGCAGTTCCTCTTTAGTGGCAGTGGTCCCCAACCCATGACTTGCCCATAATACTGTACAGTGAGTGACGTTAAGTTCCTTAAAATTGCTAGTGGCAACCCTACACGGTGATTGTTGTAAAATCTTCTGCACTATACACATTATAAACTTAAAAGTCAGACTGCATTTATGTCATATTATTCACACTGTTTGACATGTAATTATGATTTTACTGTTATTTTAGTTTATATTGTGATTTTGAAAAGTGTTTTTCATGCATTATGTGTTTACCATAGGAGCCTGTTACTTCATGTAGCTTTATCAAGAAACTTTATTAAGAAGCTTTATTAAGCTTTATACCATGATATTCCCAAAATAAAACACCCCAAAGATTTTATGCTGAAAAACACTTCTTAAAGCTAATAAACTTTATTAAGTGTTTTTCGGCATAGAATCTTTGAGGCATTTTATTTTGGCAATGGAAAAAAGTGGATGTCAAAATGTAGAGTATAAGATTTCCTATAATTTGAGCCCAGTCTTGCCACAAAGAGTTGGGTCAGCTCCGAGCAATCCTCTTTTATTGTTCAGTGAGATAAATCTAGACAAACAGAGAAAAAGTTTGTCAAATCCTCCCCCTTGCTGTGAGTGACAGGTTATTTACATATCTAGTGCACTAGCCTAAGAGACATGCATTTTTAATTCCCTCCCACTCCTTTCTTCTCCAGCTCTGCCAGGATTGGATGTTCCACACCTCAGCATAATTGGGCATGATGAAGTCATGTGGTTACTTTCCTGTCTTTTCACTGGATGTTAGAGATCATAGCAGATGTTCAGTGTAAGTAACACACAGGAGAAAATGCATATTGACAAGGGGAGTGTAGAGGTGGGCGGGGAGTCTACTGACATCACGACTCCACCCACCAAGCTCCCAACAGACCCACCCACAGAATCTGCAGTTTTCCGGGTCTCATAACAGACAGACAGAGGGGAGACATTTGACAGGTAAAGATACATGCATGAGATGTGTCTATCCTTATAGATAACCCCTATGGCAGTAGTTTAGAAAGGATGACATTGGGTTTACATCCACTTTAAAGTGATTTTAGATTAAAATAAAAAGGGGAAACACGTACCTGTTCTGTGCAATGATATTTCACAAAAACAATGCTTTCCTCCTTTTCCTGCAGCCTCCACTAGGGTGGTAGGCCTTTCCTCTTCTTTAAGTGCCTCCTGTAGCAAGTCAGGTGCTAAGGGGGCACCTTTGTGTGCCCTAACCTGTGGGGTCCCATGCCAAGCTGTGTGTCCATAGGCATGGTAATCATGTCTATGAACACACATAGTGCCAGTAAGTCGTGCCCCCCTTCTCCTCACAGATGTTGGCTCTTCTGCCCTTGGTTTCTCCTGTAATTTTGGGAACTGAGGGGAGCGATATTGGAGGTAGACTCAGCACTGGAGAGGTGACACAAAGCCAGGTAAATGATTAGGAATGAGGGAAGCAGGACAGGTATTGCAGCATTTTTTACCTAATGCCCCGTACACACGAGTGGATTTTTCGTCTGAATTCCACTCCAGCTTGGCTTGCATACACACGGTCACACAAAAGTTCTATGAACTTTTGACCGCCAAGAACGTGGTGACGCACAACACTACGACGAGCCGAAAAAATTAAGTTCAATGCGTCTGAGCATGCATAAAATTATTTCCGAGCATGCGTAGGAATTTGTACAGACGATCGGAATTTCGGATTGGAACTTTTTCCGACCGAAAAATAGAGAACATGCTCTCAATCTTTTGCTGGCGGGAATTCCACCAGCAAAAGTCCGATGGAGCATACACATGGTCGGAATTTCCGACCAAAAGCTCTCATCGAACTTTTGCTGGCGGAATTTCCGATCGTGTGAACGGGGTATTATTGTAGAGAATGCAATAAGGTAAAACATTTTTAGATTTTAGTACTAATTTAAGAAATTTAGGATAAGGCTTTTGAGGCCTACAAAAAACATAAACTGGATCATTGTCTGTATGCCAATCATCTTAAGGTACCTGAATGCATCATTGGTTTTTATTTCTACACCAATCTGAAATTCACAAAATTTGGGGTGTACTAACAGAAATTGTGCCACCCCCTTAATGTAGGGTGACCAGACATCCCCGGTTCCCGGGGACAGTCCCCAGATTGAGGATACTGTCCCCGAACCAAGTCTGTCCCCGGTTTTGTCCCCGGATTGGAGTTGAACAGGAGCTGGGGCAATTTCAAAGACAGTCAGTGCAGAGTAAAAAAAATAAAAAAATCTGAATTACACATCCCCCCCCGCTCTGCCGCACCTACTAGCTTAGGGGGTGGGGGTGTATTTTTTTCATTATCTGTGCCCCTTTCTGATGATCATGTGTTGGCGCAGAGAGAATATTTCTTCAGTTTTGGGTGCATGCCTGTTCCACTCCTGCTCGCATGTTCTTCTGCCTTGGCTCAAGTCCTGGCCAGCCACCTGCCCATCTCCTTGCCTTCCCTGGCAGAGTGATCTTCCTCCGCTCCCCAACCAGTAGTAGCCAGGGCCTGGAGAGTAAGACTTGACAGGCTGTGAGGCGACGGGCAGAGAGTCGCTTATTGCCGCCATTGCTAGTAAAAAAAAAAAAAAAAAAAATATGTCCCCGGATTTCATTTAAAAAATCTGGTCACCTTACCTTAATGTTATTGGAATTCACTGGCCAATAGAAAAAAGTGTGGGTGCAGGGGAGGGAGGGTCTGTTGTGCACTTTCTATGCACTGAATACGTCCTTGACAATTTTATTTTAACAAAAAAAAAAAAAAATTGTAAATATTTAATAGTTTAGAATTTAATTACCATCCATCCCAATAAATCATCCTTTTTTTTTTTTCAAAAATTGTTCCACAGGTACTATTGTGCTTCAAACTGGGCAGATAAGTAACCTTCGTCTCCTCTTTATCATAGCTCACTGTCAGTCATTATAATTGAATGTGGCTAACAACCTGCCATAAAAGACCTCTATTTAAGTGAATGCAGTCCATCAATTCAGTAGGAACAAATGTGCTAAAAGAGCTGAAAGGTCAATATCGCTGTAGTTCAAAAATGTATGTCCACAGTGTATGAAAAAAGATTTACATGCATTACATTACGTACATTACCCATGTGGTTTAAGTCATATTATTCTGCAGTTACCCTGTTTTATTGTGTTCTGGGTAAAATCATCATAATGGAAGACAAAAGGTTAATAAAGATCAGAATAAAGAATACTTTATAACTTGGTCTTCAGCAGCTGGTTGTTCACAGTGGTGCCGGATGTTTATATTGAGATGGAAAGTAGTAATATGAACATTCTGATTGTCAAAATTGAAAGTAGGAATGAGAAGAAGGTTTTCTGCAAAAATGTGTTATTAAAGATGAGCACTGAGCTAGAAAAAGAAGGAGGATGTGACACCTGGGATCTAATGAACAAAATATGAGAAGCTCTGATTGCACAGACAATACATGTTCAAAATCATATACAAAGTAATCGAAAACATTCCCCCACAGCAAATGAATAATAACACAGAATTTGTTCTTGGCGAAGAGCCAGATACTGAGATGATTCGGAAAACACTGGCATTATGGGAATCCCCAATACCAAGCTATCATAAAAATGATAAAGTTGGGAATAACGTATCTATATCCCCACAGCAATATGTATAGATGTGCAAGAAAATTTTGAAAAGTTTTAACCACTTGCTTACCAGGCACTTAAACCCCCCTCCTATCCAGACCAATTTTCCACTTTCGGTGCTCTCACGCTTTGACTGACAATTACTCAGTCATGCAACATTGTACCCAAATGAATTTTTTGTCCTTTTTTTCCCACAAATAGAGCTTTCTTTTGGTGGTATTTAATCACCTCTGGGGTTTTTTTTTTTTGCGCTATAAATGAAAAAAGACCAAAAATTTAGAAAAAAAACGCATTTTTCTTTGTTTCTGTGATAAAATTTAGGAAATTATTAATTTTTCTTCATAAATTTTGGCCACAATTTATACTGCCACATATCTTTGGTAAAAATAACCCAAATTAGTGGATATTATTTGGTCTTTGTGAAAGTTATAGAGTCTACAAGCTGTGGTGCAAATCATACAAAATTGATCACATCTGATGTACTGAGGCCTATCTCATTTCTTGTGACCCGAACAAGCCAGGAAAGTACAAATACCCCCCAAATGACCCCTTTTTTGAAAGTAGACATTCCAAGGTATTTAGTAAGAGGCATTGGGAGCTTTTTGATGTTGTCATTTTTTCCCACAATCCTTTGCAAAATTTATTATTTATTTTTTTTCTACAAAATTGTCATTGTAATAGATTATTTCTCTCACATGGCATGTGTATACCACAAATGACACCCCAAAATAAATTCTGCTACTCCTCCTGAGTATTACGATACCACATGTGTGGGACTTTTCCACAGCCTGGCCACTTAGAGAGGCCCAACATGAAGGGGGGGCAATCACGTGTTCTAGGAGCATAAATTACACATCTAACTTGTTGACTACCACTGACAGGTGGCACTGATGACAGATGGAACTAATACGTGACACTGATGACAGATGGCACTAATTTGTGGCACTGATGACACGTGACACTGATATGGCACTGCTGACAGATGGCACTGATGACAGATGGCACTATGTGGCACTGATGACAGATGGCACTATGTGGCACTGATGAAAGATGGCACTATGTGGCACTGATGACATGTGGCACTGATGACAGGTGGCACTGATGACAGGTGGCACTGACTACAGATGGCACTGACTACAGATGGCATTGGGGACAGATGGCATTGGGGACAGATGGCACTGGGGACAGGTTGCACTGGCAGATGGCACTGGGGACAGATTGCACTGGCAGATGGCATTGGGGACAGATTGCAGTGGTGGCAGTGGGCACAGATGGCACATTTCGTTTTATTTATTTTTTTTTTTTACACTTACGGCGCTGCAGCCGTTCATCTCCCCCTCCTCACACGCTGTCTCTGTGTGAGGAGGGGGAGCGGCGCTGAGAGATGATCTGATATGTTTACATATGAGATCATCTCCCATTGGACACGCCGATCGTGCTGTAAACGGCCGCTGTGATTGGCCGTTTACAGCGATCTGTGATTGGCTGTGTCCGAGGGACACGGCCAACACAGAATTTCCCTGCTGCGCGCTCGTGAGCGAGCACAGGGAACGAGGAAAGGGGAGGCCGTCATATGACGGCCTCCCGGGAATTCACATCCGCACCGAGGCCGTCATTCGGCTACGGCCGGATGTGAAGTGGTTAATTAAAATATGCCCTTACCCCGGATGCTTTCATTTCTCACCAAAATGAACTGTTCTTACTGTCATGGGATTTTTTTTGTTCCTGACCCCTGTTGGTTTGTGATACTTAATTCAAGAGATATTGGGGGTTATTTACTAAAGGCAAATCCACTTTGCACTACAAGTGCAAACTACAAGTGCAAAGTGCACTTGGAAGTGCAGTCGCTGTAGATTTGAGGGGGACATGCAAGGGTAATAAAAAACAGAATTTTAGCTTGCACATGATTGGATAAAAAAAATCAGCAGAGCTTCCCCTCATTTCAGATCTACCCCTCAGATTTACAGCGACTGCACTTCCAAGGACACTTTCAGTGCAATTGCACATTAAGCATTGAATGAATTGTTTTGTGATCATGGTTCATTAACAAGTCATCATTAAAGGATGTTCATTTCTTGTGGCTTTGGATGGCATTCAAAAATAGTCGTTCAGATGGATTTTCCAGGAACTGCTTTGCCACAGGTTCTCCAAACATAAATCATAAGTTTCTATAAGTCATCAGAATTATTTTTGAAATATGCCATTGTACATGTAAAGGAAAGAAATAAGCACAGATTAAAATCCTTATAATGAGGCCATTTTGCGCTAAACAGCCATCTTGTCACCTCATTACTTATCAATCAAGCGTTGAGAGGTCAATTGATTTCTAAAAATACAGCAGACTACTTGAAAATGAAACACTCTGTGACTCCAACTTTTTATGACCTCCCTAAAATGCACAAGTTCCTAAACTTATTAAAAAAAGAATTAAAAAAAATCCACAAGTACCTACTACAGTATGCCCACCAGGGTGAACGATTATCTCTGAGGTTGGATGCCTCACTCAAAATATAAGTAAACTTAGGGTTGATGATCATTAAGAGCACTTACCTTCCTATTTAAAGTGGATGTAAACCCAATGTAATCCTTTCCAAACTACTGCCATAGGGGTTATCTATAAGGATATACATGCCTCATGCATGTATCTTTACCTGTCAAATGTCTCCCCTCTGTCTGTTATGAGAACTGAAAAACTGCAGATTCTGTGGGTGGAGCTCGGTGGGTGGAGTCGTGATGTCAGTAGACTCCCCGCCCACCTTTACACTCCCCTTGTCAATATGCATTTTCTCCTGTGTATTTCTGACACTGAACTTCTGCTATGATCTCTAACATCCAGTGAAAAGACAGGAAAGTCCCCACATGACTTCAGCATGCCCAATTATGCTGAGGTGTGGAACATCCAATCCTGGCAGAGCAGCAGAAGAAAGGAGTGGGAGGGAATTAAAAAATAATGCATGTCTCTTAGGCTAGTGCACGAGATATGTAAATCACCTGTCACTCACAGCAAGGAGGAGGATTTGACAAAGTTTTTCTCTGTTTGTCAAGATTTATCTCACTGAACAATAAAAGAGGATTGCTCAGAGCTGGATTCATTCTTTGTGACAAGACTGGGCTCAAATGATAGGAAATCTTATGCCGCATACACACGAAGGGACTTTCCCGCGGGATTGTCCGCTGGACTCGAGTCCGCCGGACAGTCTGATCGTGTGTGGGCCTTTCGACGGACTTTTTTTCCCAAAAGTCCGGCAGACTAGGTTTTAAGTTTTGTTTTAAAATTATTCGCTGGACTTGGCAGTCCGGCGGACAATACGGCCATCTGTAGTATGGTCCAGCGGACCAAAAAGGACGCATGCTCAGTAGCAAGTATTTTTCTAGTATTTTTCTACTCCCGTCGTACGTGCTGTAAGTCATCGCGTGAACCGCCAGACTTTTAGCGTGATCGTGTGTGGGCAAGTCCGTTCGCTTTCAAGTCCGGCGAAGCCCAGCTGGAAAGTCCGGCGGTTTGTCCGTTGGACTAGGTCCGGCGGACAAAGTCCCTTCGTGTGTACGCGGCATTATACTGACATATGGAACCCCACGCCATTTTTTTAAAAAACATTTATACGAGACCGAAGGTTTTAGCCGGCAATTTTTTTTTTTTAGCTTTTTTTTTACATTCAGCTGTCATCGGGGAAGCCCGCTGACAGCTGATGACTCATCTGTTGCTAATGACACGGCGGCTGGCTTCCCGACCCGCTCTTTAGCAACCAGCTATATATGTGAATGTAAGAAAATAAAAAGACACAAATCACACAACGCAAATCGCGGCAAAATCACAGTAAAAATGCATTACTTGAGTTTTGGATGCGGGTCCATTGAAGTCCATTACATGCAAAACGCTGCATTTTGCGGGGAAAAAAAGTCCCCGACCCCTTCCAAAAACGCAGAGGCACAAAAATGCATTGATGTGAACGTGTTCCATAGGAACCCATGTTAAAAAAAAATCCCTGAATTTCTACAAAATGCAAAAAGCATAAAAAAACACATTAGTGTGAATAAATAGAGCACAGCTGTCAATTACATCATGCATTTTAAGGACACCTCTGCTCTTTCTTTGACATTCATATTTCACTGATTTCTGAAAGGCAGTTTATACACATCAGTGGTTAGAAATGAAAGTGAGGGCTTAGCTATTGACTTTTGAGAAAAAGTCAAAATTTGTACCGGTATATTAGCAAAAGCACTCTTTAGTCTAAGACTGAGCATTTTAAAAAGAAATAAGGCATATGAAACAGATAAAATAAAATGTATGAATACCACCATGTTATGTACTTGGGGGCAGTGGTATATTTTGGTTTTGTGCTGCCCAAGACAAGACTAAAATGGCCCCCACATCTAAATTTGCTCCACCCCAGCCGTGGTGTACCGTTCTTGGATCAGGGTCTGATGGGGAAGCTGCAGTCGTTAACAGTGAACAACTACGGCCTCATCAGACGCTGATAAAGATGAATGGAAAATTCTGGACTGCCGCACTCCAAAGAAAATTTCTTTTGCCTTTTATTGAAAAATCGGGATCACGCTGTACAAGCCACAGCAAAGCAATACAAAGCGATACAAAAGTAATCAGACGCTGAGACATGATTCATCCAAGTGACATATGTAGAATTACTGCCTATGATCTGATGATCACGGTGATATCTCACATGTGTGGGACGATCGCTGTTTGCATGCATGCGGGACCAACATGTGCGTTCACCTTTAAATGTGAGTATGGGATGACGGGGCACTTTAATTTTAATTTTACTTTTTAATTATTAATTTTTATTTTTTTACACTGTTGATTTTGATTTAAAAAATTGTATTGCTTTTATTGCTGTTACAAGGAATGTAAACATCCCTTGTGACAGCAATAGGCATGTGATAGGTACTCTTTATGGACAGATCTGGGGTCTATAAGACCCAAAATCCCTCCTCTACACTTAAGAGCATTCAAAACACCAAGATCTGTGTTTTTGAATGTTTAACCCCTTGCCGACCAGCTCACAACGATATACGTCGGTTGCCCTTTAAGAAGCGGCATTGTGGGCCAGCGCTGCAGGCTCCGTAAGTGTGATCGTGGGTACTGCTGACTCAATGTCTGCGGGGATACCCTGATGTAAACAAGCATTTCCCCATTCTTCCTAGTGACAGGACACTGATCACAGCTCCTTGTGATCAGGAGCGATGATCAGTGTCATGCCACACGTAGCCCAGCCTCCCCACAGTTAGAATCACTCCCTAGGGCACACTTAACCCCTGCAGCGCCCCCCTAGTGGTTAACCCCTTCACTGCCAGTAACATTTACACAGTAATCAGTGCATTTTTAATCGCACTGATCGTGTATAAATGTGAATGGTCCCAAAATAGCACCAAAAGTGTCCGATCTGTCCGCCAAAATCTCGCAGTCACGATAAAAAAATCGCAGATCACCGACTTTACTAGTAAAAAAAAAAAATGATTAATAAAAATGCCATAAAACGATCCCCTATTTTGTAGATGCTATAACTTTTGCACAAAGCAATCGCTTATTGCGATTTTTTTTACCAAAAATATGTAGAAGAATACGTATCGGCCTAAACTGAGGAAAAACATTTTTTTTTTATATATTTTTTGGGGCTATTTATTATAGCGCAAAAAATAAAAACCACAGAGGTGATCAAATACCACCAAAAGAAATCTCTATTTGTGGGGAAAAAAGCACATTTTGTTTGGGAACCACGTCGCACAATTGTCAGTTAAAACAAAGCAGTGCCGAATCGCAAAAAACGCTCTGGTCTTTGGGCAGCCAAATGGTCCAGGGCAGAAGTGATTAAAGACTAGCACCTACGGTTTCCGAGTAAACCGGAAGTGATGTCAGCCGATCAAAGCTGATTCTGGTCGCTCAGGTCTCCCGGTGGGATGGGAGAGCCTGAGAAAGCCACGGAAGGTGAGAGGGAAGGGGGAATGTCCCCTCCCACTGCTTGTAATAGCAATCTAACATCTAGTAAGCTTCTACAATTGCTATTTACAAGAGACCCGACGGACGGCTTTAAAAAACGATACAGGGGTTATGCCTGCAGCCATCATTCCAGTACAACCACTGAAAGGACGGGAAGAGGTTAAAAAGCCACTTTGCCCTTCTGCCTGGGGACGGCACCTCCCCCCGAAAAATGCCACCCAAGGCAAACGCTTAGTTTGCCTCGCAGTAGATACGCCCTGCTTGGGGGGGGCAAAAGAAAGGTTCACTTTAACCACTTCCCGACCGCCCAAGGCAAACGCTTAGTTTGCCTCGCCCCCCTCCGCCGGCGGGGACGGTCGGGATGGCTTCAGAAGCGATGCGGGACGAGGTTCTTCCCTGCTTGGGGGGCAAAAGAAAGGTTCACTAAACACAGGCAAGGGGAAGTGATGTCACGCTCCTCGTGTCGGTCTTTCTAGGTTTTTATATAGCGTCAGGTACCCCCATATATTACCTAATAAAGGTTTTAACCCCCTGATTGCCCCTAGTTAACCCTTTCACCAGTGATCACCGTATAACTGTTTTACGGGTGACGCTGGTTAGTTAGCTTGTTTTTTTATACTGTCAGGGCACCCGCCATTTATTACCCAACTATCGGTTTAACCCCCTGATCGCCCGGCGGGTGATATCAATTAGGTGTTAGGGTCAAATAAGGTCTGCGTCGCCCCAGGTTAGTGCCAGTACCGCAAACACCCACGCGCAAAGCATACACCTCCCTTAGTGGTATAGTATCTGAACAGATCAATATCTGATCTGATCAGATCTATACTAGCGTCCCAGCAGTTTAGGGTTCCAAAAAACGCATTGTTAGCGGGATCAGCCCAGATACCTGCTAGCACCTGCGTTTTCCCCCTCCGCCCAGCCCAGCCCAGCCCACCCAAGTGCAGTATCGATCGATCACTGTCACTTCCAAAACACTAAGCACACATAACTGCAGCGTTCGCAGAGTCAGGCCTGATCCCTGCGATCGCTAACAGTTTTTTTGGTAGCGTTTTGATTCATTCGCCAGCAGCCTAGGAGCTTTTTTTCCTGTGAATCTCACTAGTGTACTACTAAATTTAGAGCCCAAAATGGCAAATCGCAAGTACACTAGTGAACAGGCCTACTTGTTTCTGAGTATGTCAGATAGTGAAGAGGAGGTCACTCATCTGTCAGAATCAGGCTCAGAATACGATCCAGTAGACGACAGCGGCTCCATGACAGATAGCTCTGGCGACGAAGGTGTGGTCCCTGCTAAGGTCAGGCGTACCCGATCCCGATCTTCTGATGTTGTTGAGGTGCAGGAACCGCAGGTCTCTCGTATGGAGCAGAGAAGTACTAGCGCCGCTATTCCTTCTGGTGAACTGGCAAGCACCAGCGGCCTAGTACACCCTGGACGTAGTCAAACCAGCACTGCAGTAACACTTGGTGACGTGGCGAGTCCCATAAGTGCAGTTCAAGCTGGCGAGGTGGCAAGCACAAGTAGTGTCCCGCTGCCACCAAGAAGAAGACAAAGGCAGGCCCGTCGATCACATAGTGTCCTTCCTGCAGAATTCGCCAATCCTGATTGGGTGCCCACCACTTCTGCAGAACCCGTACTTCCCCCATTCACTGGCCAACCCGGTATTCAGGTGGAAACAGCTGATTTTAAGCCATCCGATTTTTATTCGCTGTTTTTCACGGAAGATCTCTATAGATCTATTGTGGACCAAAGTAATATATACGCTGGTCAACACATCGCCGCTAATCCCCAAGTGCCTTCCCTTGCCAGAGATTGGAAACCAATTACGGTTTCCGAATTTAAGACCTTTCTGGGCCTTTCCCTCAACATGGGCATACACAAATTCCCGACGCTGAGGTCTTATTGGTCCACCTCACCGCACCACCATATGCCCGTGTTCTCTGCCTCCATGTCCAGGGCACGATACGAACAGATCTTGCGGTTCATGCACTTCAGTGACAATGAACTTTGTCGTCCTCGTGGAGACCCTGAATTTGATCGGCTCTACAAAATTCGGCCCCTCATAAACCACTTCAACCAATGTTTTGCAGCCTTGTTTACGCCCAATCAAGTTGTCTGCGTTGACGAGTCCCTGATTAAGTTTTCTGGCCGCTTGTCTTTCAAACAGTTCCTTCCCAGCAAGCGTGCCAGATACGGGGTCAAGCTCTACAAGCTCTGTGACAGGGCAACAGGCTATACGTGGAGCTTTTCGGTTTATGAGGGAAAAGATAGTCACGTAGAGCCGGAGAACTGTCCAGATTACATAGGGAGCGCTGGCAAGATAGTGTGGAACTTGGTGTCACCCTTATTCGGAAAGGGGTACCACTTGTACGTGGACAATTATTACACGAGCGTGCCACTGTTTAGTCACTTGTTTGATCATCAGATTGGAGCATGTGGCACCGTGCGACCTAATCGCCGGGGCTTTCCCCAGCGGCTTGTAGATTCCCGTCTTAGGCTGGGGGAGAGAGCCTGCTTGAAGTGTAATAACTTGCTCGCTGTGAAGTGGAGGGATAATAGGAATGTTTTCGTTCTTACCTCCCTTCATGCAGACACGACAGTCCAAATTCGTACGGCGGCTGGTGTTGTGACGAAACCCCTCTGTATCCACGAATACAACCTTAATATGGGGGGGGTGGACCTCAACGACCAGTTGTTGGCGCCGTACCTAGTTGTCCGTAAGGCTAGACGCTGGTACAAAAAAGTGTCTATTTATTTATTCCAATTGGCTTTGCTGAATGCTCATGTGCTATACGGAGCTTCAGGCGGGACGTTACCCTTCCTTGAATTCCAGGGAGCGGTTGTCATGGAACTCCTGTATCCAGGCGATTCCACACCTCACCATCCCCTACCAAATGCAGTAAGCCGGCTGCATGAGAGGCATTATCCTCATGTCCTCCAGAGTACCCCTACCCAACGAGCCCCCCAAAGAAGATGTCGTGTCTGTAGCAAGCGCGGATTTAGGCGTGACACCCGTTATTATTGTCCACGCTGTCCTGACAATCCTGGTCTCTGCGTTGGTGAATGCTTTGAACGCTACCACGAACTAGTGAGGTATTAGCGTAGGGTACAGCATTTCACAGGCTAGGATACACTTTCACAGGGTCTCAAGAATGCCATCGCATTTTGAGACCCGACCGTTGCAGTTAAAATTATAGTTACAGGGTCTCAAGAATGCCATCGCATTTTGAGACCCGACCGTTACAGTTAAAATTATAGTTATAGTTTAAAAAAAAAGTGTAAAAAATAAAAATAAAAAAAAAAAGTACAAAAAAAAAAAAAAACCCCAAAAAAATAAAAAATAAAAAAACAAAAATATTTGTCGTTTTATTGTTCTCTCTCTATTGTTGCTCTTTTTTACTCTATTCTATTCTGCAATGTTTTATTATGTTTTATCATGCTTGCTTTTCAGGTATGTTTTATTGTTAACCATTTTTTTGTTTTCAGGTGCGCCATTCAGTTGCAGCGCGGATTTATTTATCTTGACAGCAACAGCGTTTGCTCCCACGATACATAAAGCCGCGACTCCAACACTGTAGGAGGTGATTTCACCACCACAGTTAAAAAAAAAGAGCATATATGCCGAAGCATGGGGGCAGCAGAGGGCGGAGGAGCGATTTTGCTCCTAATGCCACGTACATACGGTCGAAAAAAGTCCGACCATGTGTACGTGGCATAACTTTTTTGCGGGAGGATGCCCCCATGCTTCGGCATATATATATTTTAGGCACCGGTTGCGTTAACAAAATGTTTTATTTTTTACTATGTTTTTTTTTTGGTATTTGCTTTGCAGGTATGGTATGGTAAGGTCTTACTGTTATACTCTAATGTTACTTTGTTTTAATGTTAACCATTATTTGCTTAGCAGGTACGCCATTCAGTTGCAGCGTGGATTTATTTATCTTGACAGCAACAGCGTTTGCTCCCACGATACATAAAGCCGCGACTCCAACGCTGTAGGAGGTGATTTCACCACCACAGTTAAAAAAAAGAGCATATATGCCGAAGCATGGGGGCAGCAGAGGGCGGAGGAGCGATTTTGCTCCTAATGCCACGTACATACGGTCGAAAAAAGTCCGACCATGTGTACGTGGCATAACTTTTTTGCGGGAGGATGCCCCCATGCTTCGGCATATATATATTTTAGGCACCGGTTGCGTTAACAAAATGTTTTATTTTTTACTATGTTTTTTTTTTGGTATTTGCTTTGCAGGTATGGTATGGTAAGGTCTTACTGTTATACTGTAATGTTACTTTGTTTTAATGTTAACCATTATTTGCTTAGCAGGTACGCCATTCAGTTGCAGCGTGGATTTATTTATCTTGACAGCAACAGCGTTTGCTCCCACGATACATAAAGCCGCGACTCCAATGCTGTAGGAGGTGATTTCACCACCACAGTTAAAAAAAAGAGCATATATGCCGAAGCATGGGGGCAGCAGAGGGCGGAGGAGCGATTTTGCTCCTAATGCCACGTACATACGGTCGAAAAAAGTCCGACCATGTGTACGTGGCATAACTTTTTTTGCGGGAGGATGCCCCCATGCTTCGGCATATATAAATGGTGCATGTATGCCCATCATTAGAAGTGGGTGGATGAAGGGAGGTATTCTAATGGTGGGCATACCCACCGCGCCATTGGGAAATTGGGAAAGCATTTTATCACACCGATCTTGGTGTGGTCAGATGCTTTGAGGGCACAGGAAAGATCTAGGGTCTAATAGACCCCAATTTTTTTTAAAAAAAGAGTACCTGTCACTGCCTATTGCTATCATAGGGGATATTTACATTCCCTGCGATAACAATAAAAATGACAACTAAGAAAAAAAAAATGGAAGGAACAGTTTAAAAATAAAATAAAAAAGCTAAATAAAAAGAAAAACTAAAAAAAAAAAAAAAAAAAGCACCCCTGCCCCCCCTTCTTTTGCGCAAAGGCGAACACAAGCGTTGGTCTGGCGTCATATGTAAACAGCAATTGCACCATGCATGTGAGGTATCACCGCGAAGGTCAGATCGAGGGCAGTAATTTTAGCAGTAGACCTCCTCCGTGAATCTAATGTGGTAACCTGTAAAGGCTTTTAAAGGCTTTTAAAAATGTATGTAGTTTGTCGCCACTGCGTGTTTGTGCGCAATTTTAAAGCATGTCGTGTTTGGTACTCGGCCTAAGATCATATTTTTTATTTCATCAAAAATTTGAGCAATATAGTGTGTTTAAGTGCATTAAAATAAAAAAAAGTGTATTTTTTCCACAAAAAATGCGTTTGAAAAATCGCTGCGCAAATACTGTGTGGAAAAAAAAATGCAACACCCACCATTTTAATCTGTAGGGCCTTTGCTTTAACAATATATATAGTGTTTGGGGGTTCAACGTAATTTTCTTGCAAAAAAAAAAATATGTTTTCATGTAAACAAAAAGTGTCAGAAAGGGCTTTATCTTCAAGTGGTTAGAAGAGTGGGTGACGTGTGACATAGGCTTCTAAATGTTGTGCATAAAATGCCAGGACAGTTCAAACCCCCCCCCAAATGACCCCATTTTGGAAAGTAGACACCCCAAGCTATTTGCTGAGAGCAATGTTGAGCCCATTAAATATTTTTTTTTTTGGTCCCAAGAGATTGAATAATGAAAAAAAAAAAAAATAATATATTTTTTTTTACAAAAACTTGTCACTAAATGATATATTGCTCAAACATGCCATGGGCATATGTGGAGATACACCCCAAAATACATTCTGTTGCTTCTCCTGAGTACGGGGATACCACATGTGTGGGACTTTTTGGGAGCCTAGCCGCGTACGGGACCCCAAAATCCAAGCACCGCTTTCAGGCTTTCTAAGGGTGTAATTTTTTTATTTCACTCCTCACTGCCAATCACAGTTTCGGAGGCCATGGAATGCCCAGATGGCACAAACCACCCCCAAATGACCCCATTTTGGAAAGTAGACACCCCAAGCTATTTGCTGAGAGGTATGGTGAGTATTTTGCAGATCTCGCTTTTTGTCACAATGTTTTGAAAATTGAAAAAAAAGAAAAAAAAAATTTTTTTTTCTTTACTTTCTTCATTTTCAAAAACACATGAGAGCTGTAAAATACTCACCATGCCTCTCAACAAATAGCTTGGGGTGTCTACTTTCCAAAATGGGGTCATTTGGGGGGGTTTTGTGCTATTTTGGCATTTTATGGCCTTCGAAACTGTGATAGGTAGTGAGGAGTGAAATCAAAAATTTACACCCTTAGAAATCCTGAAGGCGGTGCTTGGGTTTCGGGGCCCCGTACGCGGCTAGGCTCCCAAAAAGTCCCACACATGTGGTATCCCCATACTCAGGAGAAGCAGCAAAATGTATTTTGGGGTGCAATTCCACATATAACCATGGCATGTGTGGGCAATATATCATTTAGTGACAACTTTTTGAATACATTTTTTTTATTTTTTTTTTTTTGTCTTTATTCAATCACTTGGGACTAAAAAAAAAAATATTCAACGGCTCAACATGCCTCTCAGCAAATAGCTTGGGGTGTCTACTTTCCAAAATGGGGTCATTTGGGGGGGTTTTGTGCCATCTTGGCATTTTATGGTCTTCAAAACTGTGATAGGTAGTGATAGGTAGTGAGGAGTGAAATCAAAAATTTATGCCCTTAGAAATCCTGAAAGCGGTGCTTGGTTTTCGGGGTCCCGTATGCGGATAGGCTCCCAAAAAGTCCCACACATGTGGTATCCCCGTACTCAGGAGAAGCAGCAGAATGTATTTTGGGGTGTAATTCCACATATGCCCATGGCATGTGTGGGCAATATATCATTTAGTGACAACTTTGGGCAAAAAAAAAAAAGTTTGTAATATTCCCGCAACTTGTGGCAAAATATAAAATATTCCATGTACTCAACATGCCTCTCAGCAAATAGCTTGGGGTGTCTACTTTCCAAAATGGGGTCATTTGGGGGGGTTTTGTGCAATTTTGGCATTTTATGGCCTTCGAAACTGTGATAGGTAGTGAGGAGTGAAATCAAAAATTTACACCCTTAGAAATGCTGAAGGTGGTGCTTGGGTTTCGGGGCCCCGTACGCGGCTAGGCTCCCAAAAAGTCCCACACATGTGGTATCCCCGTACTCAGGAGAAGTGGCAAAATGTATTTTGGGGTGCAATTCCACATATAACCATGGCATGTGTGAGCAATATATCATTTAGTGACAACTTTTTGAATACATTTTTTTTTTTTTTGTCTTTATTCAATCACTTGGGACTAAAAAAAAAAATATTCAATGGGCTCAACATGCCTCTCAGCAAATAGCTTGGGGTGTCTACTTTCCAAAATGGGGTCATTTGGGGGGGTTTTGTGCCATCTTGGCATTTTATGGCCTTCAAAACTGTGATAGGTAGTGATAGGTAGTGAGGAGTGAAATCAAAAATTTATGCCCTTAGAAATCCTGAAGGCGGTGCTTGGTTTTCGGGGTCCCGTATGCGGATAGGCTCCCAAAAAGTCCCACACATGTGGTATCCTCGTACTCAGGAGAAGCAGCAGAATGTATTTTGGGGTGTAATTCCACATATGCCCATGGCATGTGTGGGCAATATATCATTTAGTGACAACTTTGGGCAAAAAAAAAAAAGTTTGTAATATTCCCGCAACTTGTGGCAAAATATAAAATATTCCATGTACTCAACATGCCTCTCAGCAAATAGCTTGGGGTGTCTACTTTCCAAAATGGGGTCATTTGGGGGGGTTTTGTGCTATTTTGGCATTTTATGGCCTTCAAAACTGTGATAGGTAGTGAGGAGTGAAATCAAAAATTTGCACCCTTAGAAACCCTGAAGGCGTTGATTGGGTTTCGGGGCCCCGTGCGCGGCTAGGCTCCCAAAAAGTCCCACACATGTGGTATCCCCATACTCGGGAGAAGCAGCAAAATGTATTTTGGGGTGCATCTCCACATATAACCATGGCATGTGTGAGCAATATATCATTTAGTGACAACTTTATGAAAAAAAAAATTTTTTTTTTTTTTTTTGTCTTTATTCAATCCCTTGGGACTAAAAAAAAAAATATTCAATGGGCTCAACATGCCTCTCAGCAAATAGCTTGGGGTGTCTACTTTGTAAAATGGGGTCATTTGGGGGGGTTTTGTACTTCCCTGCCATTTTAGCACCTCAAGAAATGAGATAGGTAGTCATAAATTAAAAGCCGTGTAAATTCCAGAAAATGTACTCTAGTTTGTAGACGCTATAACTTTTGCGCAAACCAATAAATATACGCTTATTGGCATTTTTTTTACTAAAGACATGTGGCTGAATACATTTTGGCCCAAATGTTTGACTAAAATTGAGTTTATTAGATTTTTTTTATAACAAAAAGTAGAAAATCTCTTTTTTTTTCAAAATTTTCGCTCCTTTTCCGTTTATATCGCAAAAAAATAAAAATCACAGAGGCAATCAAATACCATCAAAGAAAGCTCTATTTGTGGGAAGAAAAGGACGCAAATTTCGTTTGGTTACAAAATTGCATGACCGCGCAATTACCAGTTAAAGTAGTGCAGTGCGAAATTGAAAAAAGACCTCTGGTCCTTTGGCTGCCAAATGGTCCGGGGCTAAAGTGGTTAAATCTAAACGTACTGAAACAAAGTTGCCATGTGCAGTGATTTTAAAGCGGAAGTAAACCCTCCCATTATTTTCAGCCAAGGAAGCTGCCATCTTGGTCTCTGTCTAATCTTCAACTGCCATGATGCTGCACATGTGATCAGTTATGACTCCAGCCATTGGATGGTTCGACAGATTGGTTGAGAGCACAACCATTGTGACAGCTAGCATTCTACGGCATGCCGTGGACGTAACTTTTTTTTGAAGCCATTAAAGCGATGGGTTTACTTCCGCTTTAATAAATCAACTCTGTAACTACATTTAAGTGCTAATAAACCTGTACCCTCCAAATAGGATAGTAAATACCTTTTTTCCTTTACTGAATGTTGCTGTAATAAAGTTTCTTTGGAAACCGACACATTTCTGGCAGTTCTTTAGTGACTTTGGGGTTAGTGGAAGGAACCAGTAAGGGTAGGAGACCAGGAGATCTACATCCCTGGAAATGTCAATTTCTGAAAATAATTTTCAGGGAACAGATTTACTGCCACTGATTTTAGCAACAGAATCGTTTTCATTTTACAAGATGTGTTGCTTACAAAATTTACAAGATTTTTTTTCTTATAATTTTGCATAGTAGAAATAAAAAGAGAAAACATGATTTTGAAGATGTCTATATAATTTTGTCTCTTACATATGCCGAGCTTGTATTCTTTGCCTCTTTTGGAGATTACTGGATTAAATTTGTAAAGCAAAAAATTCGAATTTATAAATTTGAATGGAAAAGTTTATAAACTCAGTTAATATGGTGTTATAAACTTTTTTATTCAAATTTATAAATTCTAATTTTTTTGCTTTACAAATTTAATCCAGTAATCTCCTAAAGTAGCAAAGAATACAAGCTCGGCATATGTAAGAGACAAAATTGTATAGACATCTTTAAAATCATGTTTTCTCTTTTTATTTCTACTATGCAAAATTATAAGAAAAAAAAATCATATGCTACATCTAGATAATTAGTGTTTTGTTATTTTTTTTTATGCATTTATGTAAATAGCCATCTGACTTATCACGTACAGGATATTAGGATAAGAAAGTATTTTATCTTTTATTCGTGTGTGGGTTTTTTGAACGTTTTTAAAATTAGCATTATGAAGCCTGCTATGCTTTCTTTTCATTTAAATTATTGGAGAAGTAATGTCTTTATATGTTTTCCGGACATGGACAGCAAAGAGTCAGCAGGGAATATGATATTACTACATGTATTGCAGGAAAATGACTGCAAGCCAATAGCGCCTCCAGTTCCAAGAACAAATATTAGTTAAATGACAAAATTATTCTTCAGGATAAAAGCTGGAATGATATCCATGCAGAGATCCATTACACCACCATTACAATCTGTTACACTTCGAGGAAGACTCCCATAAATTGAGCCTGGAAATACATAAACAGTTTTCTCACCAAGAACAGGCTGGTGAAATCTGCCTATGCCAATTATGCTGGGACCCACCGGGGCTGTTCTACTAAAGTAGTACTGGATGTTCCCCTAAAAAACGAATGTTACTAAATAATAAAATATAGTTAGAAGGATTGTAAAGTCCAGTTTTTTGGTCCTATAAAAATAATAAACATTATACTTACCTGCTCTGTTGCAGTGGATTTGCACAGAGCAGCCCAGACCCTCCTCTTCTCGGGTCCCTCTTCTGTGATCCTGGCCCGTCCCTTCTGTTCAGTGCCCCCACAGCAAGCAGTTTGCTATGGGGGCACCCAAGCTAAGTCACAGCTCCCTGACCCAGACCCGCCCCCTCTCTCCCCTGATTGGCTAGCTGACTTTGATTGATAGCCGTGATGGGAGCCAATGGCGCCGCTGCTGTGTCTCAGCCAATCAGGAAGGAGAATCTCGGATGGCTGAGACACTCGTGGTCATCACTGGACAGAGAGGGACCTCAGGTAAGTATTAGGAGGGCTGAGGGGGCTTGCTGAACACAGAAGGATTTTTATCTTAATGCATAGAATACATTAAGATAAAAAAACCTTCTGCCTTTACAACCCCTTTAAAGTCAAGGCTCAGATCAAGAACATAAAAGGAAAGCTGCTTGCACTATATTCTGATACTAAATACTGCATACTACTAAAAAGCATGTTACACTAACTATACAAAAAAAATATAAGCTCACTGTGCAAACATTGCAAGATAATATACAGTGCCTTGAAAAGGTATTCATATTTTTATGGTAATAAAATATCTTCATTATATTACAATATTATAATATTAAAATTTTCCACATTTTGTCATGTTGCAACCAAAAACATAAATGTATTTTATTGGGGTTTTATATGATAGACCAGCACAAGTGGCACATAATTGTGAAGTGGATCATTCTTCACCATTCCTCTATATCTGGTCACTCGTACCGGAAGTCCCTAGTCGTATACATGATCAACACAGCTTAGCTGTGTATTCCAATCCATTGGGGATCATCCCACGTTCCAGCTGTCCCTGAGTGGCTTACCCGTCTTGGAAAAATAGCCGAAATGGAGGCGCTAATCCATATAGCATGGGACTCCCCATCTAAATTTTTGTGGATTTGGGCCTGTTGGACCCACTTCTGTTCTACAGAGAGATATGCCACCTTGAATGGGACTAAACCATTGCGAGCCTTCCGATAGCTAACTGGCTACCCCCATTGAGACTTGTAAGGAGATTACTCTTTTGATCTGACGCAAAGAACCTCCGGCCACTACTCAAGGGTCGAGCCTGGGAAGGATCTCCCCTCTTTTAAAAGAAGACTCTTGAATAGATCCCAATACTGCCCTTTAACCATAAGCTGCCCCTTATGGAGACAGAGGAGGTGAGACCCTCGGATTTTCACAATTATGTGCCACTTTGTGTTGGTCTATTACATAAAATCCCAATAAAATACATTTACGTTTTTGGTTGTAACATGAAAAAATGTGGAAAATTTCAAGGTGTGTGAATACTTTTTCAAGGCACTGTATGTGACTGTGCAAAGTACATGTGCACATATTAAATATCTACACTGTGAATGAGTAACCAATATGTGAAATCAAGTGTAGGCAACATGTGTACATAATAAAAGTGCATAAGAGCAATGAAAGGAAAAAAAAACATGACACTCTAAAAAATTACAAAACTACATTAAAAATATTCCAAACAGTCCATTAGATCTTTAAAGTGCTAGTGCAAAGATTCAGTGCCAGATAGAGAATATCCATAGGTGCAGCTCATTGACAGTATACACACAAGGTGCTTGTCAGAGCTCAGTGACCCTCAGTCACTGAGTGCTCAAATGTGCTTAAGGTCTTAAAAGGGCATCCACTGAGATCAGGCTGAAAGGTCAATGCAGTCCCAGCAAAATCATCCAAGTCAAATCATCCAAGAAAAACCCACATTGTACAAAGAATACAAACCCAGGATCCCTCTTCAAGTAGTCACATATATGTCCTAAGCTGCGCCTAAGCAAGTCATATGTGATGTCATCAGGGGCATAAGATAGTTTTTTGAGCTTTGTGGGATGATGCTGCTTTTACTATATTGCTTAAGAAGGTATTAAGGCAAAATGTCATACACTATATTATCAAAAGTATTGGGACGCCTGCCTTTACACGGACATGAACTTTAATGGCATCTCAGTCTTATGCCCCATACACGGTCAAAATTGTCTGATTTTTTACACTGGTGTTGCTACACACGGTCGGACAAATTATCAAAAATCCGATCATTATGAACGTGGGATGCCTGACGGGACTTTAGAAGCCAATACTTTGGACTTGTAATGTGATCTGAGCATGCGTGGCACTTTGTCCGTCAGAATTCGCTACACACGATCGGAAAAAGTCCGATAGGACTTTCTTGTCGGAAAATTTGAGAGCAAAAAGTCCGATGGAGCCCACACACGGTCGGAATTTCCGACAACATGGTCGGATAGGACATTTTCCGTCGAAAATCCGACCGTGTGTACGGGGCATTAGTCTGTAGGGTTCAATATTGAGTTGGCCCACCCTTTGCAGCTATAATAGCTTCAACTGTTCTGGGAAGGCTGTCCACAAGGTTTAGGAGTGTGTCTATGGGAATGTTTTACCATTCTTCCGGTAATTTGTTCAGGCACTAACGTGGACAAGAAGGCCTGACTTGCAGTCTTCACTCCAATTCATCCCAAAGGACCGCCGGCTCTAAAAAAAAATGATAGCAGGATGATGCCTGCAGCTGCAGGCCTCCTCCTGGTACAACCACCGAAAGGATAGAAAGTGGTTCTTCTTCCTGGGGGTGGTGCCCTCTCCCCTGAAGAATACTCATCCATGTCTTTATGGACCTTGCTTTGTGCACTGTTGCACAACCATGTTGGAACAGGAAGGGGATATCCCCAAACTGCTCCCACAAAGTTGGGAACATGAAATAGTCCAAAATGTCTTGTTATGTTGACACCTTAAGATTTCCCTTCACTGGAACTAAGGGGCCAAGCCCAACCCTTGATAAAAAAAAACAGCCCCACACCATAATCCCCCCTCTATCAAATGATTTGGACCAGTGGACAAAGCAAGGCCCATAAAGACATGGATGAGCAAGTTTGGGGTGGAGGAACTTGACTGGCCTGCACAGAGTCCTGACCTCAACTCGATAGAACACCTTTGGGATGATTTAGAGCGGAGACTGTGAGCCAGGCCTTCTCATCCACATCAGTGCCTGACCTCATAATTGTGCTTCTGGAAGACTAGTCAAACATTCCTATAGGCACACTCCTAAACCTTGTGTACAGCCTCCCCAAAATAGTTGAAGCTGTTATAGCTGCAAAGGGTGGGCCAACTCAATATTGAACCCTACGGACTAAGACTGGGATGCCATTAAAGTTCATGTGTGTATAAAGGCAGGCATCCCAATACTTTTGGTAGTATAGTTTATTAAACATACAGTTGAGGAAAGTGGAAAAATAGCACTGGACCCATGGGGTTATCACGCTGGTAATGCTATCTTAAAGTATTGAAGTCGATGTAAATAATATGGTTCCCAGACAGGCAGCTTCTTCACCCTAGAGGATCTCCATGGTCTGCTTTGATTATAGTGTAATGTAACAAAAATGAAAATAGAAGAGCCACACGACTGCTAAGTGGTCCAGATACAACTTTATTTGTCAGGGGGACCATCCAAAAAATATTTCGGGGTTCCATGAGGGGCCCGAACGAGCTGCTGACAAAGCCTCTGCATGCAATAACATAAAGGTCTAGTTCACTCCCATTCTATTCATTTTTTTGTCAATGAAGCCCTGATGAAGGGGGTGCTCTTGGACCCCTCAAATACATGGATACCTTTTGAGTTGTCCTCCTGACTATTATTGGAAAAAAAGGTGTATCTGGACCTTTTGGCAGTGTGTCAGGGTCTGGATTTGAACCCGGAACCTCTACCGTGTTGTTGTAATATGTTGGTAGATTTATGTGGGATTTTATATTATTATTATATATATGTACAGATACAGTACAAGATTGACCAGGCCAGATTTAAGTTGACAATGGTTGAGTTGTCCGAGCCAACTCAATTACAATATCAAAGGGGACTTGTTGATCAAAAGGGGAAGTGGCCAAAAACAAGATTTACTCCACATATCAAAGGGGACAGATAGTGACTCTGGGCTATGTTAATGTTAATATGCAAGAATGCAAATTAGGGCAGTTTATGACTGCAGCTGTATACGGCTAGGGGGTCATTGTCTTTCACTCTGAGAGACAGAAGCAGATCAAAGGCCTAATAGAAACGGCCAATCAAATTACTCAGCCATTCAGTGTATAGGGAATATAACCTGGCATTTAGTCTATTCACTCTCTGTGATTATGAAGGCACAGGTCTAGGAAACATGGGACTCTGAAGGCCAGTATTCGTATTTACTCTGTTGGATTTTTTCATCTGTTGCAAGACTTTGTTCTGTGTTGCAAGTCAATAAAGTGCATCTCTCTGGAAGAATTGGGTTGCTGCGGAAGATTACTTACATCATCATCATTATAATAACTACTAATTAATTATCTACCCACTATTCTATATCACTACACGTGTCAGGCAATGTCTCTTCTTGCTGAGCTACCTGGAAGTCTGGAAAGTTCCCTGGACAATTCCTTGAATGACCCTGCCTTGAACATTGTTTTTCTTGAACCCTGAACTCTTTGCTCCTCCCATGAACTTCCTGATTTAAATCATGTATCTGCACTTCCTGTTTGCCAAATTATTGTGCTCTCTACGGCCAGTATCTCAAGCCTGTCTTCCCTGCTGCCGTCCATATTTTACTACCACTCATTATCGACCCTTGACTTGTTTCTCGACTACACTTTTGTTTGAGACCAACCCGCAACTACTCGTTATTGACCTTTGGCTTGTTTACTGACTGCGCTGCTTTTTGATCCCTCTCCTGTTTACCTGCTACAGGACCAAGGTTTGCTTACCTCCTGGTGCGGCGATCCTGAGTACCGTGCCCTGGAGCTAACATGTGGCAAAAACCATCTCCACCATCAGGAGCTCTGGTGAACACTGGTTAGTACTAAGATTCCACACCTCAGGTGATCCCTTGTCATTCACTAGCGTGACTGTCTGTGTACCTATCCTTCTGGTCAGTGGTAGTTCCACTACTGCTACAGCAACTGGTCTTTGAGCCTCGCACCTGATTGTGACACAGTGCTCCAATTTCTATTTTTTTTATATTGGAAACATACAGACATACCTTTTCTAGATAGACCCCATTAGTGAATTTTAAAACAGAGCCAATTGAGAATGTGTCTGAAGTAACCTGACCGATAGCTAAAAGCTGCATTTGGTTCACAAGTCAGTAATCAGGGACTATCTATTCTACAAAATGGCTATCTCCTGCTACCATAAATAGGTACTTCAATATTGCTTGTTTTATTCATTGGATGGCTTAGAAGACACTGCTTTAAAGTAAAGAAATCCAATGACGATCAAACGACTCCCAGGATTTAAGCTTATGAGAAAAACAGACATTACATAAAATATATTTTTGAATTTATTGCTGTCTGCTTCTACTGAAATCGTTTAAGGCATATAAACGATAAACTACTTAACCATTTTTCTGTTAACTGTTTACAATGCATATAAGACAGAGGGACCAAAAATGGCAACATTCCCTGAAGATGTTCAAATATGGTGTGTAGTTCAACAATAAACGTGAAGCTCATCCACAGCTTTTAATCTGATGGTGTTTTTAATGTAATATGAGGTCCCTGCTTTCATTTTGCACTGCATACTGATAAGCTTTAATAAGGTCTATAAATCACAGCGGCTTCTTATTGCAGAATCCATTTCAAGGCTATGGACTATTCTCTCTCTTTAGTACCACAGCTACAAATTATCCAGGAATAATTCTTTCACTTGTAAAGGGACAGAACTGTTGATGTGTACTAAACTTCTCACAACATTTGCTGCAATGTGAATGTTTAAGGAAATAATAAAAACTACATTTACATCTACTTTTGTCAATAGTGGATTACAATAGAGGCGACCGGAGTGTTAAGCTAATCCATTTTACATACCAACACTAATTCATTGCTTGCTTTTGTATCGAGCTAACCTATCACAAAGCACTTTATAGATGTAAAATTAATTAGAGATATTTAGAAAGTATACTTGTCAATGTACCTGTAATGGACCTGGATTGGACAGCGGTTCACATCAAGCTGTCCAAGGGCTGGCCCCGCTTTGTCTTCACATGGAATAGCCGCATACCTGTATTTAGGGAAGCACTCCACCATCTTGTGTCACTCACTCTCTTGGCCTGCCTTTCCATATATTTCCAACCTTAGTACTGTTACCTGAAATAAAGAATATCCAGTTCTAAAGCATTTTTTTTTTTAACATTTTACTGCCTCAGGCACATTCAAAAGTACTCTCCTCCATCTTCTTCATGGTACCTAGTCACGGCGCTGAAAAAAACTCAATAAAGTACACAGTACCATTGCTATCAGCCATCTTCCAGTAAATTTCAAGACACTCCACACATAGGGTGTTCCTCGACTAAGGCCTGAGGCCAGGCTGAACCAAGCCACAGGACCTGCTAAGCAAAGGTCAGGGGTGGCAAGGTTTCTCCATCTTCCCACTATGTGTCCTCCTCCAGTCACCCTGGCAGTCCAACCCAGCAGAGGGCTCTCTCTCACTCTCCACCAGACACAGAGCTACAGTACATGTTGCTGATCACGGATGTCCTGTTCAAATATACCCCAACTCACAACCGGTATATAAGAGGCATCTACTCCATCCACTGCATCACCATAGGAGGGGCTACAAAAAAAGGACACCACACCTGCCAACATGCCTGCTACATTAATGTAATCTCTTGGGATGATTCCATGGGGCACCAACTAGCCTACCAGAATTTTATAAAATGGCTGCTCAGAGAAAGTGTATAATTGAAAAAATACAGGTACCTACATCCTAAAGACATGTTAGAATACAAAAAGGGGGGCAGGTGGGGCAAGTAGGATTTTTCCGGTACCACCATGAGACATTACAGCAACTTTTAAAAACAATTAGATTTTATTTCACATAGAGTCAACACTACAGTATAAAAATAGATTCAAGGTACATAGCAAATTCCTCTAAACGTCATTACACCTCTTGACTATTCACACGATCATTTCACCCCTGGAGGAATCCTTAGGTTTAAGTGACCTCCCAATATAGGTGTAATGACTGTTTAGAGGAATTTACTATGTGTCTTGAATGTATTTTTATACTGCAATGTTTACTTTATGTGAAATAAAATCAAACAGTTTTTTTTTTTTGTTTTTTTTTTACGTTAGATATTTTATTAAGATATCAAAAATATAACACATGTTTCTTGTTACATTGTCATTAGATGGGCTAATATAGAACATGTATAAACAGAATATGTAGGCATAAGAGTAACAAACATTTCAATAATTTCAGGATTACGCTGAAATAATTACTTGATGATGGGAGCAATAAGGCCCTATTGACCCCAATAGGATCACACTATCAATAGGGGGGCATAAAGGTAGGGGAAGGGAAAGGGGAAGCTACTTTTTCGTGAAACAACATGCAAACAAAATGTACTCAACACTTATTAAATTCTTTCAGATATTTAGAAGCTCTGGGGTGTTCCATCCATGCTTTCCATAACTTTCTATAATTTGTGTGTTAAGGTTCTAATTAGCTAGCATCAGCTCATAATGAGCATGCAAGTTTAATCTCAGGATGATCTCAGAGAGGTTGGGAGCATCTCTGGATTTGCATAGTTTACCTATAGTGAGTCTTGCTGCTATAAGGATATTGCCAACGATAGTTCTATATCTAATTGGATATACAGTGCCTTGAAAAAGTATTTGTACCCCATGAAATTTTCCACATTTTGTCATGTTACAACCAAAAACATAAATGTATTTTATTGGATTTTATGTGATAGACCAACACAAAGTGGCACATAATTGTAAAGTGGAAGGAAAATTATAAATGGTTTTTCAAATTTTTTACAAATAAATATGTGAAAAGTGTGCCGTGCATTTGTATTCAGCCACCTGAGTCAATACTTTGTAGAACCACCTTTTCTCTGCAATTACAGCTGCAAGTCTTTTTGGGGTGTCTCTACCAGCTTTGCACATCTAGAGAGTGACATTTTTGCCCATTCTTCTTTGCAAAATAGCTCAAGCTCTGTCAGATTGTATGGAGAACATCTGTGAACAGCAATTTTCAAGTTTTGCCATAGATTCTTAATTGCATTTAGGTCTGGACTTTGACTGGGTCATTCCAACACATGAATATGCTTTCATCTAAAGCATTCCATTGTAGATCTCAGCGCATCGGCGTCATGCACAAACAGGTCCCTCAAGCGGCATCTAGGCGTCAAGGTGGGAGTCTTTGTTTATTCTTTGTCCACCTATGCCACACCCACTGAGGTACAGATCATCCTCAGCTGGAAGTGTTCCCTCATCTCTTCACAGCTGCTAATGATGTCGCATGGCGCTGGTGGGGACCCGCCCAGGGACGGGGTACATCAGCTGGGACCGACAGACAGACGGTTCACTCCTCCACTGTGCTCCACTACGAAGGGACCACACTTTAGCAGCCGTAATTCAACACAGGGGTAATAGAGTCCATTGCTCCTTCAATGCACACATATTTTTATTTATTTTGAGCACTGCACACATATTTCCACATGTTCCCAATGGGCGAGTTTGGATTTTCTTTTTCTACCCATTTCACTTGCTTTAGACACAAAGTCTTTTCCTTTTTCCAACTCATTTTTTATATATTTCATTATCCCCTATGTGTTCATTACACATATCTATTAGTAATTAGTTCACATCCATTTAACATATTTAACCCAACACTCACCTTTTTGGACACACAAATTTTTCTTTTTTTATTTATACATTAATTTTAATTTTTTCACAGATTGGGTCAATACATGTATATTCTGAACCTAGTGGACCATTGTTGAGGGCATCTGGGTCGGTTGGCTCTTGTTTCCCCTGGCCCACCCTCTGATAAATGTCAATTGTTGGGGAGTTGGTTGGAATCTTGCCTGAACCCCGGATGAGACAGTTGCATCTCAGACCATAACAGATCCCATTGCTGGAAGTTCTGCCCAATCATTGGGCTATTTTGTAAGTAATTTTTCCAACTAAGCAGATCAAGCTGATATCCTCTCTTTTTAACTGAGGTTCCACATATATTTAAGATTTGTTATATCCCTTTGCTTTTTTAGTAAAAACATGCATCCCACCCCTGATGACTGTCATGAAGCCAAGAAACGCATCAGTTTTTAAACTAAGGATGCCCAATCAAGCTTATTTTAATCCCTGATATTATCAACTTTGTTCTATCAAGTTTGTACTCATTTCATGTGATTTTGTTATTCTGATTGGTAATTTTAATTCATGTATTTCTATTATGAACTGCATTTATGTATGTCCATTGATTTGTCTGCACTCCAGATTTTCTACAATATATATTAATCTTTTTTTGATTACATCTGTATTTATACTACTTTATTACGACTGTATGCTTCAAAATCATGGACTACCCCTAGGGGTCATTTACTTTAAATTAAATCCAAATCAGTTTACCTACTCACATGTATTTATTATTTTGATTTTCAATTGACATGCTTCATTTAAAGTCCCATTTGCCCTTTTTTCCTGTATACATTCCATTGTAGCTCTGGCTGTATGTTTAGGGTCGTTGCCCTGCTGGAAGGTGAACCTTCGCCCCAGTCTCAAGTCTGTTGCAGACTCTAACAGGTTTTCTTCTAAGATTGCCTTGTATTTGGCTCTATCCATCTTCCCATCAACTCTGACCATCTTCCCTGTCCCTGCTTAAGAAAAGCATCCCCACAACATGATGCTGCCACCACCATGTTTCAGGGTGGAGATGGTGTGTACAGGGTGATATGCAGTGTTAGTTTTCCGCCACACAAAGCGTTTTGCTTTAAGGCCAAAAAGTTCAATTTTGGTCTCATCTGCTTCTACATGTTTGCTGGGTTCTCCACATGGCTTCTCGCAAACTGCAAGTAGGACTTCTTATGTCTTTCTTTCAACAATGGCCCTTCCATAAAGGCCAGATTTGTGGAGTGCATGATTAATAGTTGTCCTTTTGACAGATTCTCCCACCTGTGGATCTCTGCAGCCCCTCCAGAGTTATCATGGGCCTCTTGGCTGCTTCTCTTATTAATGCTCTCCTTGCTCAGCCTGTAAGTTTAGGTGGACAGCCATGTCTTGGTAGGTTTGCAGTTGTGCCATACTCTTTCCATTTTCGGAAGATGGATTGAACAGTGCTTTGTGAGCTGTTCAAAGCTGGGGATTTTTTTTTATAACCTAACCCTGCTTTAAACTTCTCCACAACTTTATCCCTGACCTGTATTGTGTGTTCCATGGCCTTTATGATGCTTTTTGTTCACTAAGGTTGTCTAACAAACCTCTGAGGGCTTGACAGAACAGCTGTATTTATATGTAAACAGAAAATGCAGCGCTGGATAATGGAAAATTATAAATTACCAGTTAACGTGACCCAAATTGATTGGTGAAAATAATAATAATTCAAACAAAATGCATAATCAGTTAATATGAATAACCCAAAATGATTAGTCAAATAAATGTTCAAACAAAGTTCATACTCAATAAATGAAAAAAACCCCCAAATGGAGGAAGTGAATAAATAAATACTCAAACAAAGTTCATATGTGGAAAAATTTGAAAAGTCCAAAGTGGTTAAAGGAAATGAACAAATGAATTCATAAAAGTTCCTGTGAAATCAATCCAAAGTGTAGCTGTTGGTAGTAGTGCAGCCCGTCACCACAGAGATAAAGCAGAAGGGGGGGGGGGGGAGGCTTACCAGAAAGCCAGCGACCGCCCTTATTCAGGGGGGTCAAACTGAGCTTAAGATGAACAGCCTTGGTGCTGTTGGGGATATCCCACGTCCGAGTCGATATCCGACGGCAACGGATCTCCTCACGAATGGCGGCTGTTCGCCGAAAATCCTCGTGCGTCACTGGCAGTATAACGACCGGATGGATGGATGATATAGATAGAAAACAAAAGGGGACTCGAATAGTGTAGACGTTTCCAGTGGGTTTATTGAATTAGCCACAATAGCATAACAAAAAAAAAAAATCGAAAAAACCTTGCAAGGTAATGGCGGCTCCGTTCAGTCTATGGGACAATACTCGCGCATGCGCAGTACGATCGTACGTAACGAACCCTACGGCGTTTCGTCACAACTGACGTCATCAGGGGTACGTACGAACGCAAGCGCACGCGCCTTATATAGCAGTCAGCGTTCGTCAAAACGCTGCGCTATTGGCGGTCACCATAGACACAAGGGAGCAAACAATAACAGGAAGTACTCGCCGGCGGGGGCCTGATACTCCCCCAGCGGTAGAGATTGACACATATGTAGACCACTAGACGGCCTCCAGATTTATCTGGTTAGATTAGAGCCATCTTGTGGTGAAACAATAACAGTACCTCAATGTTTATTAAAGGCTACTGAATATAACATGCATAGGCTAAACATATGTATACAATAAAAATAAATATAAAAATATAACAATTGAGAAGTTACATGCATTCCAATTGAAGCAATATTTTCATAAATGTTTTGTTTAAAAAAAGAGAATTAAGTTTGTAAACTTAAGTACAGTAAATTTAAAAATTAAAAATTAAAAATTAAAAAATACCCTTCAGAGATGAGCAGAAAAAAACATCTGCACATTACTGCTGCCCATACGGCCTCTTGGGCATTTTAATAGCTCTAATGTTAAGCAGTAGATGCTCAATCCCTTACAGTGTTCAAATCAGTAAAATGAAAAGCTGTTAGGTGGATAGGGAGTATGATATTAGGAATATATATCAACACACTATCATCTCGTCACCTATCCTTTTGAGAGAGATGAACTGGTGGGGTATTGGCATGTTTAAAATGAACAATATATTGTCACCGCAAATGGGAATTAAAACATGTTCCCTGAGGTCCATGTGAAAAAGAATAAAACTCACAGTAGATAAGATAAGGGAGAAATGATGAGGGGGACATCAACTGTTATTGATAAAACAGTTGATGTCCCACTCAACATTGAGGCCATTCGGAATATGGCACCCCAACCTGTATATCCAATTGGTCTCGGAGCGGGAGATCACCCTCTTGCCATTGCTCCCTCGCCAATGGGGGACATACTTTTCCAAAGCAATGAAGGTTGTCCCTTTAGGGTCTCGGTTATGCACAAGGTCATAATGTTTAGAAACATTGTGTTTATCAAAACCCCTACATATATTGGCAATATGTTCTCCCAATCTGATGTGTAACTTTCGAGTCGTTCGGCCCACATATTCCAACCCACAAGGACACCTCAGAAGGTATATCACACATTTTGTGGTGCAGGTAATGAAGGACTTAATGGGGTATGTGACTCCAGTTCCTGTAGAAGTAAACTCCGTGAGTCGCCTATCCCTTAAGGTATTAATCCCACATACCCTGCATTTCCGACAAGGGAAGAAACCCCTGAGGTCCCCAAAGAATATGGGGCGGGTCGGGGGGTCAGGTACATTAGGGGCGATGGAGTGTCTAAGATTAGATGAACCTCTGAATAATACCCGTGGGTTCTCCGACAATAGGGGCCCTAGAAGACGGTCATTTTTTAGCACCGGCCAGTGCCTCTTTATAATTCGCTTGATGGCCCAGTGCTGGCTGGAATATGTCGTAAGGAAGGCTAAGCCAAAATCCTCACGATTTTCAACCTGTGGGGGTCTATCTTGCAAGAGATCTTGACGGTCTCTCAGTCCCACCTCAGTAATCAAACGATCTATGACTTCACCATTGTAGCCCTTATTTAAGAACCTGGATTTTAGAACCAAAGCCTCTTTATGAAACTCCTCAATGTTTGAACAATTCCGTCTCAAACGTAGGAATTGTCCCTTAGGGACCGCTGAGAGCCAGGATTTGTGATGACATGAGTCTAAAGGGATATACCCATTTCTGTCAGTAGATTTAAAGAAGGTAGAGGTGGTAATCCTTCCGTCTACGATGTTGATGTTTAGGTCTAGGAAGTGTATCTGAGTGGGACTGCTTTCATGACTGAGTACAATACCCCTGTCATTATTATTAAGAAGAGACAAGAAAGTGGTTACCGACTCAGCATCACCATCCCAGATGCACAAAATGTCGTCGATGAAACGCCTCCATAGAACCAAATGGGGGGACCTATCCTGCAAAACCACCTCCTCTTCCCATTTGGCCATGAAGAGATTGGCCATACTAGGGGCGAACTTCGCCCCCATGGCCACTCCCTTAATCTGCAAATAATGCTTGCCACCATACCAAAAATGATTATGCCCCATCGAGAAGTCGAGTAGCTCCATCACGAAGTTAGACTGCGTGATGGAGATACTCGAGTCCCGATAGAGGAAGTGTCTTACGGCTTCATGACCCAATTTATGGGATATAGCCGTATAGAGCGAAGCGACATCGGCAGTGATTAGCATATATGTCGGCTTCCACTCTATCCCATCCAACAAGTTAAGGACATGTTTGGTGTCCCTAAGATATGACGGAGTACCCACCACCAGTGGTTGCAAGTAGTGGTCTATGTACTTGCCAATACGCGAAGTAATAGAATCGATACCACTGATGATGGGTCTGCCAGGTGGGTTGTCCAAAGTTTTGTGAATTTTAGGCAGAATATACATAACCGGCAGCCTGGGGGCAAGGGGAACTAGATGTTCTTTTTCTTTTTTGTTTAGAATACCTAGGTTATGGCCCTTTTCAACCAAGAGTTTTAGCTCTCGCTTGTATGGGACTGTGGGGTCACCATTTAAAGGGGAATAGGTGTTGGTATCTGAAAGGATTCTCAACATCTCTCCCGAGTAGGAGTCCTTGTCTTGAATAACAATGGCTCCCCCCTTGTCGGCCGGTCGTACCACTATATCCTTTCTCTGGCAAAGTGTTTCCATTCCCACCTTAATATCTAATTGGGGTTGTACCAATTTGGTTCTTAGATTGTTTAGATCTTTAATCACCAGGTCACGGAATACACTGATGTTTGGTGCAGAATTGCCCGGAGGATTAAACAGTGAGGCATTAGACATGCCTGAATGTGCAATGACACTTTCTTCCCTGATGGATTGTCTAGTGGGGTTTGATAAAATATACCTTTTGATATTGAGTTTTCGGGTATATTTCTGCAGATCTATGAAGGTCTGGAATTTATTCAAGTTTCGGGGTGGGGCAAACTTAAGGCCTTTATTTAAAGTAATTAGTTCCTCCCTGGAGAGTTCCTTGGTACTAAGGTTTATGATGCCGTTTGTATCTATGTCCTCCTTCTTTTTGGGGTGAAGGTTCCTCCCCCCTCTGCTCCCTCTCTTGCGTCTCCGTTTCTCTTGTGTCTCCCCCTGCTGGCCAACTGAAAATCCCGACCAAATCGGTTTTCCCCTTGTTGGCCATAGGGGGGTTGAGAATAGAGACGACCCTCATTAGGTCCAGAGGAGCTACCCCCGGTATTATCATCAAGGGGAAGGTATCTGTTCCCAATGCTGGCAGGGAAATAGTTATAGTTGCTATTTGAAGGATATGACCCCTCTCCATGATTGTGAGGGGTCTGGCGTGCATCATTATTTCGCCAAGGTGGAGGTGAAGGGTTAGAAGGGCGAGAGATAGAGCCCCTTCTATTGCCCCTTCCTCTTTTAAAACTTGTGGGATGTTGAAAGTCCCTATCGCTGAATTGATTCGGGACTGGAAGCCGCATATGATTGATTTCAGACGCCGTTGAGTTGTTGCCCTGGTTACCCTGGGCACCCAATCCACGGTGAGAGATGTTTGATGTAGCAGGCGGGGGGTCAGGGGGGGCCACAATCTGCCATTTGAACACTACCTGATCCCTGTAGTCCTTCACATCTCTATTATACTTTCTTTTTTTCTTAATTTTTTGTTCAGATTCCTCTTTGATCAATAGGGTTTTTAGGGCTTCCGATCTGTTAGTGTAATCTTGTTCAGATTTGAAAGGGACCAATTTACTTTTCAAGGCATTGAGCTGTATTTATACTAATATGAAATTACACACAGGTGGACTCTTACTATTAGGTGACTTCTAAAGGCAATTGGTTCCACTCGATTTTAGTTAGCGGTACCAGAGTATATGCTGAATACAAATGCACGCCACACTTTTAAGTTATTTATTTGTAAAAAAAATTGAAAACCATTTATCATTTTCCTTCCACTTCACAATTATGTGCCACTTTGTGTTGGTCTATCACATAAAATTCCAATAAAATACATTTACATTTTTGGTTGTAACATGACAAAATGTAGAAAATGTCAAGGGGTATGAATACTTTTTCAAAGGCACTGTATGTCAATGTTGATTCCCAATAATGCCATTGCAGGTGTGAGAGGTATTAGATTACCTGTAAGTGATGCAATAAATGATAAAACCTCATTCCAAAAGTTGGAAAGAGATTTTAAATTTCAAAGTACATGATATAATGTGCCTGTTTGATCATTGCATCTCCAACAAATAGGTGAGGAGGATGGGAACATTTTGGAGAGTTTATTTGGTATCATATATCATCTGTTCAAATTTTTTTGAGAATTTTCCCAGTGCTCGATGCAGGAGGTTGAAGAGCAATTTTCCAAAATTGTCAGGCAGGAGGGCCCAACAGGGCCACCCATTAAGCGAATCATTAGGAATCAGACAGGGGGGGCGTGACCGGATGCGAGAGGTGCGGGAGCATGAAGCTCAAAGCGAGTGAGTGAGTGAGGACGCAAATGGGCTCTCTCTGATTTCCCCCACTGAAGCCTGCTATCTACGAGGGCTTATGTGGCTCGATTTGAGGCTGGACCCAAGGCTAGTGGAGGGGGTCCATTGATTGTATCTCTCGGCTGACCGTCAAGGCACCGGACCAATTCACTTACTTTTTACCTGCTGTGGGATCGTGGAACTATCCGGAGGCTCCCGAGCGCAGTGTGAGGCGGGGAGGCGGCTTGTGAGATGATAGCCTGCCGGTCCCTGTGATTGGAGGAATGAGTCACCTGCCCTCGAGTACCACCTGACCACCCGGCGCTACAGCGGGACGGAGAGAGGTGCATTGGAAGCTGAGCGCACAGCGCTCCAAAGTACGGACAGGCTTCGGCTGTGAATCAGGAGGCGGCTTAGTAAAGCAAGCCGTTTCTCAAGAATTGAAGCGGAGATGCCTTAGGGGGTGAGTGGCCTAACTTACTGCACTTATAAACTGTGCTGGGACAAGGTGCTACAATAACCTGCAATAGCCTGCATTTTTTCTGTACTAGTTTTAGAAGTTCTGGGATTGAGTACCTTAATACAACTATCCCCATGCTACCTGGAAATAGTATCCCTCTAATATCAGGTGTGTTTGTACCCCTCTGCATAATCCAGCTGATTGGAGACAGGCGACTGGGTGACACCTTAATTAGCTTTGCTGAGCTGTCCATTCATCAACTTTACTAAAACTGCCTAAATGAACATTATACCTGCCAAAATATATTTATAACACCAGTGGGCATCAGCGATCTGTGCTGTGATCTGTGCTGGAGACCAAGGGCTTTGGGATAAAGTTTTGCATGTGATGACCCCTACCCCCAGCAAAAATTGGAAGGAGAGGGGAAAGATAGGGAAGGGAGAAGACATTAAATCTGCTTCAAGTCTGCTCCTTTTTCCTTTCTCTATCTGCAACTACACTAGTAAAAGGCGGCGGCCCAGTAAAGAGAAGAGAAGCAATTAAAAAAGTGCCCTTTTTTTTTTTTGGTGCAGGCAATATTAGAATTAAAGACTGCGGGGCTCATTGGTTAATATATCTTTATTTTACATCTTTTGCCTATTTTGCTCCACTGTGTGTTTATATCTAGAACCAAATAGGGCTTGGGCTCTGTCTTTTGGCCTGTCGGCACCTCTTGCTGGATAGACCAAATCTGTAGGACAGAAGTGCCTTATTAGGCCGTTTGTGGTCTGTGCCCGGCTGATACAGAGGGGAGAGGGGGTTAACTCCACCCTGCTTAGTAAGGCCGCTATGTCGAGAAAAAGGCCACCAGACGAGCACTTACCCCAAGAAGCTCCCCAAAACACACGGGCTGCAAAAGACAGAAATAATCAGGTTGCAGCTGCCGCTGCCACAAAACTGGAGAAATTCGCACACTCTACAGCTGCACCAGTCTCACCTAGCAAGCTGAACTCTCATCAACCAATTAATCAAATAACACTGCAGGGCAAGGACCAAAAAAATTCTGTCCTGGACAGAAAGAGCCAGGGAGGCACAGCTTCCAACTCACCTACCCCCTCTGCTACTAAAAAAGCCATAAATAAAGGATCAGGGGGGCTGAAAACGTCTTCAACTAATTTAAAGGTAGAAGAAAGTTGCATCCCAACTAGTATGCTAACTACAGCCCCTGCTATCACTTCGGAGGATATGGAGAGAGAACCCTCACTAAGAGAGGTATTAAATGCAATAAACGATTGTAAGCACTCAATCTCTAACTTCGATAATCAACTAAGGAGCATTAAGGATGATCTAGTCTCCATAAAACAAGAGTTAAGCAAAACAACACTAAGAATAATAGAACTGGAAGAGCGAGTAAGCTTTATAGAAGATGAGTTGACCCCAGCAAAGAATGAAATTCAATGGCTTAAAGATACCATAAACGCACAAGTCGCTAAATTGAACGAAATGGAAAACAGAAATCGTAGAAATAACATTAGAATAATAGGTTTGCCTGAACGTAGTGAAGGCCCTAACTTAATTAAGTTCCTGGAAGACTGGTTCAGGGAGATCTTTGGGGGGCCTTCTTTTAGCCCCTTATTTGCTATCGAACGGGCACACCGCACTATTTCAAGAAATCAGCATGTGGGAGACCGCCCTAGGCCCATACTACTAAAAATCCTTAACTATAATGATAAGGTGTCCTTGTTGCGGAGGGCTAGAGAGCTAGGTGACATTAGGTTCCAGGGCGCCAGAGTGTCATTGTATCCGGACTTCTCGCCTGACCTCCAAAAATGCAGAGCTGAATACATCCCAATTAAGCGCAGCATGATCAACTACAAGTTAGACTATGCCCTCCTATACCCGGCCCGGTTAAGAGTGACCGCCCTTGGCAAGACTTTTTTTTTTAATTCTCCGGCTGAAGCGTCCCAATGGCTCAAAGAGAATAAGAAGGAATTATAAGGAGAGGGGAATGTTTAAATTTTGGGGTGTGGGGCCCCCCCCCCTTTTTTTTCCTCTCCCTCCTGCTTTTTGCGGGAGGGGAGGGAAAGGTCAAGATGGTACTAATGTTTCTAAGAATTGTTATGCAGGGGTGTTTTTCCTTTTTTTTTTTTTTTTTTCTCTCCCTCCTGCTTTTTGCGGGAGGGGAGGGAAAGGTCAAGATGGTACTAATGTTTCTAAGAATTGTTATGCGGGGGGGGGGGGTTCCTTTTTTGTTTTTCCCCTTCTCTTCTTCCTCTCTCCTCTCTGGCTTTTTGCGAGAGGGGAGGGGAAGGATAAGATTGTATTAATGGTTGTAAGAACTGTCATGTGTCTATAGGTTTATGCATGGTAGAGGGTGGGAGAGGCAAGAGTAGATAGATAGAGGTATTTATTTCCTAACCCTCCCCCCCCTCCCCTTTTTTTTTTTCTCTTCCCCTTCCCTTCTATAGGGCGCAATGTGAAACTATGATTATGTAGCCATGAGATATATCACGGATGGGGGGGAGAGTAGAGAGAGCCCAGGGGTATGGGTAATATTAAATGTATGTAGGTATGTGTGGGCGGGGGCAGTTTTGCCCCCTAATATTGTTTAAATTAGCACTAATCACTTTAACAAAGAGTTTTTTGGATGTAAAGAGAGAGGGAGTTGGGAAGGTCACGGACGCACCCGCTAGGGGTTGCCCTGATGGGTTGGGGAGGAGAGGGATGGAGGGGTGGGAAAAAGGGGGAGGCGGGAGGGGGGAGGCTAGGGATCAAGGGGGGGGGGGCGGGCAAAGGTCAAGTATAAGGTTCAGATTTGCACTATTCATGAGTCACTAAAGAGAAATTCAACTAAACTAAAGATCTATGTATAGGGGCAATAAGTTATTCTTAAGTAAGTATGATTGGTTTATTAAGGCTTAGTGTGTATCATTGTTATTTTTGCAACACCACTTTCACTTCACCGAGAATGGTGTCAACACTTAATCACGTTGTAATACACGAGTTATGTATCTTATTGGTAGGACTGGAGGGGGGAGGGTCTTGACCATCAGGGTTCTGGGGTCTTTCCCCACCCTTCCCGTTTTCTCTTTATGGAGGTTTTCTCTCTTTTTTTTTTTCTTTCTCTGCTTGGCTTTTCCCTCGTCTAGGAATTATGTATTCAACCCCACTCCTCGATCAGAAGTTTCCCGTTGCTCTAATATTTTGTCCGAGACAATCCATATGAGGTGGCATATATCTGTAAGTAGCCTAGATGCAGGGTAAGAAACTTGACCTGGTCTCCTGGAACGTTCGGGGCCTGGGAGACCCGGCTAAGCGAGCCTTGGCCCTGTCACTACTGGAGGGAAGGGGGCCAGGTATCCTTTGTCTCCAGGAGACACATCTTGTGGACAACACGGTGCCCCTGCTCCGTGGTCGGAAATGGCAGGCCCAGTATCACTCAACATACTCCTCCTATTCAAGAGGTGTGAGTATCTTGATAGGTAGGGGAATACTATTTTCATGCTATAAAGCACAAATAGACCCAACGGGTCGTTATGTTTTTTTACACTGCTCACTGTAAAATAAAGCATATGTTTTAGCAAATATTTACGTTCCACCCCCATTTAAGATGGAGATTTTGTACGCATTAATTACATTTATTTTAGATAAGCCTGGGATACCGGTGATAGCGATGGGGGATTACAACGAGGTACTAGACAAATCTATCGATAGGTTTCCTACTCCACACCAAATATCCCCTGGGGAAGAAGGTAGGTTAGCCAGGTTTCTACAAGAAACAGGGCTAAGTGAAGCCTGGAGAGTACGGCACCCGTTGGAAAGGCAATATTCTTGTTTCTCAGCCTGCTTTTCGACCCTATCTAGACTCGATATGGCCTTTGTTAATCCTGAAGCCCTACCCCTTATAGGAGCAATAGAATACGGCCCAAGGGGGATATCGGATCATTCGCCTTTGACCTTAACTTTGAATACGGCAAGTAAGCCTTATCGCAGGGAGTGGAAAATAGATCCAGCCTGGCTGGAGTTAATTTATAATTCTGAACAAGTAAAAACGGCCTTAAAATAATTTATTAGCATAAATACTGACACGGCTCCGGTGGGGGTGGTTTGGGACTCTTTAAAAGCATACCTTAGGGGCCTTCTTATACAACAAATTGCCAGAATTAAAAGTAAGACGCGAGTAAGGGAGGGGGAAGTTAAAAAGGCTGTAATGTTGGCAGAACAAAAATACATTCTCAACCCAAACCCGGAAACCCAAAAAAAATGGTTAGAGAAACAGCAAGATTATAAGGTAGTCACTATGAGGATTAATGAGGATAAACGTATACTCCAGAGACAGTTAAACTTCGGCGAAGGGGAGAAAGTGGGACGTATGTTGTCAATGCTGGTCAAAGTAAATACTTTCCCCTCAGTGGTCTTGGCGGTGAGGACCATACAGGGAGATATTTCTTTGGATCCGATGATTATAACGAAAACATTTAGCGAATATTATACCTCCCTATATAAATCACAGATAGATGCCGATAGAGGGGAAACGGTCCCCTTTCTTGATAATATAAACTTTCCAACTCTGTCTGAGAGGGAACGGCAATTAATGGAGGCCCCAATTACCCTGCAGGAGCTGACCGATGCCGTGGCTGGTATGCCAAATTTAAAATCACCTGGCCCGGACGGATTACCAATTGAAATCTATAAAAGATATGGCAAAGTCTTACTCCCAGTATTACTTAAAACTTTGAGTCAGGTGCACTACATGGGATCTCTTCCAGCTTCAATGACGGAGGCGACTATTGTCGTTATCCCGAAGGAGGGAAAAGACCCCATGGACACCTCCTCATATCGCCCGATCTCTTTATTATGCACAGATGTAAAAATTCTGGCTAAAGTTCTGGCCGCCCGATTAAATACATGTGTGCATAATCTAGTCCACCCTGACCAGTCTGGGTTTATTCCGATGAGGTCAACCAGTACCAATATACGCAGAACTTATTTGAATATACAACTACCAGTAGATGATGAGGGTCCTAGGGCCATTATGGCATTGGATGCCGCTAAGGCATTCGACAGCCTCGAATGGGTTTATCTATTTAAAGTACTGGAAAAATTTGGATTTGGATCAAATTTTACAGATTGGGTAAGACTACTTTACACCAACCCAAAAGTCAATAATGAACACTCAGACTTTTTCAGTTTGGAAAGAGGAACGAGACAGGGGTGCCCCCTGTCTCCTCTCCTTTTTGCTCTGGCAATAGAGCCACTGGCCATTGCTGCTAGAGCCAATGGGGATATACGTGGATTTAGGCGAGGGCCAGTCGAAGAGAAGATAGCATTATTTGCTGACAACGTTTTGTTTTATTTAGGAGATGTCCATTCTTCACTTAAAGCAGCAATAAAAATGATGAGTGAGTTTGGGAATATCTCTGGATTGACAATTAATTGGGACAAGTCGGCCCTCTTGCCAATAGACCCAATCCCAGGGGATATAGTACTTGACAATTTTACTTTTAAAACAGTCGAGATTCTGAAGTACCTAGGGATATGGATCACTAGAGATATAAACTCATTCTTTAAGTACAACTTGGCTCCGCTGCTTTTAAAACTCAAACACAAGGCTGAGGTGTGGGGTCGTCTTCCCCTTTCGGTGGCAGGGCGGTGTAATCTCATTAAAATGATATGGTTGCCCCAGATCCTGTACTTGCTCCACAACGCCCCCCTATGGATTGGTCAGAAGTGGTTCAGGAGGATGGATTCCCTCTTCAGAGACTTGATCTGGAAAAAAGGACAGCCTAGGATAGCCCTGACTACGCTCCAGCTTCCGCTGGAGGAGGGTGGATTAGCGATCCCCCACCCCAGACGGTACTTTGTGGCATCCCAGCTACAGCACTTAGCAGGGGGGGGGGTTCTCTAGGGGCCCAGACGCCAGCCTGTTGTTGATAGGTTGCCCGCACAATACACTCATAGATGCTCTCGAGGCTAGTTCTTTCTATACAAGTGCCCCAACGGTAAAATTAATAATAAAGCTCTGGCAAATAGCTAAGGCAATGCTAGGTTACCAGGGTGTATCAGAATTCGCCCCTTTATGGTATAACAATAATCTAGAAGAGCTAGCTAAAATTACCAAGTCTAGGGATTGGGAAAACCAGGGTCTTACTCGACTAAGTCAGTCAATTATATGATGGGGACAACTTGAAAACCTTCGATGCCTTGAAACAGGAATTTTCCCTTTCTAATAATACCTTTTATAAGTATCTCAAGGTAAGGCACGCAGCCCAGACCCAATTTAGATCACAAGCACCGCATTGGACACAAATAACTGTGCTGGCACAAGTTGTGTCCTCGGATCCAACTAAAGGAGTGATTTCTGGGCTGTATGCTAAACTGGGGGATAAAACAGGGGAGCGTAGCGGACCAATTAAGATCAGGGCAATATGGGAAAGGGAGGTGGGCCCATTGTCACCAGAAGAGTGGGATCGGGTTATCGGTCAAGTAAAACGGGTCTCAATCTCTCCATCACATAAGGTGTCACGTCTCTATTTTTTATATAGAGTATACTATACTCCTAGGAAAATGTTTAAACTGGGCTGGCGGGATAATGACCGTTGCCCCAGATGCGGCTTAGTTGGAGATTTTATTCATATGCTCTGGAAGTGTCCGAAGCTGTTTAGATATTGGACACAGATTATTGAGACAATGAACAAAGTTTTGAGGCTAGATCTGGAGGCAACGGTCAAAACCTGCCTTTTGGGTCTTCTGGAGAGGGAAAGGGTTCCGAATAGTACCATCGACTCTGTTTTAAGGGCATTATTTCAAGCCAGAAAGCTGATTGCTCAGCACTGGCAGTCGCAATTACCCCCGACATTAGAGGAATGGCACAGAAATATGAATATAATAATAGGTAATGAGAGAGTATTCTTTACTAAACAGGGCAATTACAGGAATTTCCTAAGGGTATGGGGACTCTGGACGACAACCGCGGTAGACATTGAGTGATATTTTAGTCTTACCTTTACCGAGGTTTTATTCTAGGCTTAAATTTTTTTTTTTTTTTCTCTTTTCTTCTTCTCTCTCCTTTTTTTTTTTTTTCTCTTCTCTTTCCCTTCCCCCTCTCTCCTCGTCTCCCTCCTGCTTGTTTGCGCGGGGGCGCCGGGGGGGGGGGGGATGGGGATCGGGATGTATGGGTTGGTGATATAGTAAATTAGGGCTTGACCAAGGGGAGGGGGATGGTTGTGGGAGGGTGGGAGAATGGGGGATGCTAGACCAAATAGGGGGAATATATAGGCATGAGCATTGTTTTGCGACATATACCAGTACAAATGGTCGGTGGTTAAATTTGTAGCGCACTAAGTCGGGATGTTAAATGCTGTCTTGTTGATGTAAATGTCTTTATTATTAAAATAAAAAAGGAATTATAAAAAAAAAAAAAAAAGGAATCAGACAAAATTCGAACCGTGTGTTGGGAGGTAGAATAGATATATTGCTTCTAGGGGCATCTCAAGTACACTTATGCCTCATACACACGGTCGGACATTCCGACAACAAAATCCGTCGGATTTTGGGCCAAACTTGTCTTTCATACACATGGTCGCACAAAGTTGTCGGAAATTCCCATCGTTCTGAACGAGGTGACGTAGAACGTGTATGTCGGGACTATAAACTGGCCAGTAGCCAATAGCTTTCGTCTCTTAATTTATTCTGAGCATGCGTGGCACTTTGTCTGTCGGAATTGTCTACACATGATCGGAATTTAAACGATCAGATTTTGTTGTCGGAAAATTTTAGATCCTGCTCTCAAACTTTGTGTGTCGGAAATTCTGCCAAGTCAGATGGAGCCCACATACGATCGGATTTTCCAACAACACTATCCGATCGCACATTTTCCGTTGGAAATTCCGACCGTGTGTATCAAAAAAAAAGAGAAAAAAAAAAGAAGAGCAATTTACTTAAATGGCAGTTTGCCAGAACTTCCAGGAGAAGATTTGGGATCGCCCCCCCCCCCCCATTTGAGCATATTATTGCTCTTCGTTTCAGTGGGAAATTAAGTCAAAAAATTATAAAAAAAAAAAAAAAGATATACCTTTGGCATTGTGCCCTTTGTTAGAGAAAACAAATTCCATATTTTTGTAGGAATACAGTAAAACCTTGGATTGTGAGCATAATTAGTTCCAGAAACAAGCTTGTACTCCAAAGTACTTGTATATCAAAGCAAATTTCCGCATAAGAAATAATGGAAATTCAAATGATTCATTCCACAACCATTTATTCATAGGTCCTTAAGTTTATAGTCCATATAAAAAGATTATACCAATGTGACCAGGTTGTGTAACCATAACATGTCAATCCACAAATGGCATCCTCTACAAGGCAATTAGAAGCAAAATCCAGCAGGAGCTACAGAGTATAAGAGGCGCCTCACTTCTCTTTAAAGCGGTTCTGCACACACTTCATTTAGTAAATCTCTTTGCCTTCCAAATCAGGCAAAGAGTACTAAATGAAGTGTTTTTTTTTTTCACTCACCTTGTAATTGCTGCTCTGTCTCTTCGGGGGTGTGCGGGGTCTGTGCGTCGATCCTCGTCATGCCGCACTGTCTCCTGGGATCTGGTGTCATTGATCCCAGGAGTCAGTGCGGACATCCGCCGAAAATCTTGCGAGATTTACGGGGGTCCTGCGGCCGAAATCTTGTGAGATTTCGGCAGAAGTGGTCTACCTTTCCTAATCGACACAGCACATTCGTCACGCTGCAATGTTAAAATGTCTTTAATGCAGCGCATTCTCTTTTTCTTTACAATGCAACAAGAATGACATGTTTTAGCTGCTCCTATTCACCCGCACTTCTCACAAACTTAGTTCTTTATTACTTTGCAGCATTTATACACTACATGTTTATTTTTACTCAGATCGTAAAAGAATCTTTGTTATTTTTTTACCATGATTTGTCTTTTTTTTTTTTTTGGGGGGGAATACATATTTGAAGGATTTTTTTTTTTTTTTTTGGAGGGGGGTTGTGTGTCTCAACTTACCAAAACCACATTATTAACATTTGTATTTCTTGCTTAAATTTACTAGGAGTTTGTTTGTTGTTGGTGCCCCTTGTTAATTCTACTTTAGGATTAGTGAAATGTACTTGCCTACTCAAAGAAAAACTGTCATTGTAGAAAAGTAAAACACAATAGTCAATGATTATTTCAAATCAAAAAAACCTTTATTTAGGTCACACCAACAAACCAAAGAGGAATGCAGCCATGGTGAAACTTGGGGAATTTGCAAAGCCTTGGCTCCCCACGGCAACCATCATTGTTCAAGCGTAGAAAATTGGGGGCCTGAGGAGTACGTATATTAAGGGGAGTGCAATCTGGTCGTGAAGTCCAAAGTATCCGGAACTGCAGCAGATGCCATCTAGGTCCCCAGGCTCTGGTACTACAAGAGGCTCCATCTTCTCTCAGACCAGACTGATGCCAGGTCGTCACTCTCAGGTCTTCCTTCCACGCTTCCTTGCACGCTGTGGCTGTCGTGCTGGTGGGGTGGCAGAAGGAGGAGGAGGAGGAGGAGGAGGAGGAGGAGGCGGAGCATGGTAACTATGGCAAACATGTGTGAGTGGGGTCATCTCCCCAGCCCTACCCTTATTTAGGACATGGAGGATGAGCCCCTCACACATGTTGCGTTGCCTCACCTCCATACCCATCATTTTTGTGACAACCACCGAGCCAAAGGTCTCCTCGTCGGCGGGTGTGGCATGTAGGGAGTCTGAAGCCTCTCTTATCATGCGGAGCGCTGACTGTGCCGCATAACCCCCCCTTCTCGCCCTTTTGTACGGAAGGCGGAGGGGAGGGGTTTGGGTGTCAGTCAGGCTCCGAGGCCTAGCCCCCTCTTGGCTGCCACTACCCACCTCGTGGCTGCCACTAACCCCTGCCTCCTCCTGACTGCCACCTTCCACAGCCACCTCCTGGCTGAGGTCTTCCTGTGTATGAAAAAGGGACATAGTTTCAGTTATTTGTTCATCAAACACACACAATTCTCATCTAGTGACTGGTGCAAAATGTTTACAAATAGAAAACCATACAATTCTCAGCCCAGCAGTTTAGATTCTGGCCCCAAATGTCTCCAACACCACTGTCTGTTGATATGTCAAACACGTTAGGAACTAAGCAATTGGGGATCCTGAATTAAGTGAACATCATTCATTATTCCCATAAATGGTAACAAAACTACTATACCTGGAACAAGCTGGGCTCCTCCACCTCTTCCATACTGGAAGGCCCAGGTTGCTCCTCGGAAGCCTCATCAGGGGTGGGCTGCGCGCAAGGAAGCGTGGAAGGAGGAGTCGAGGTTGGCTCCGTGACATCAGTCTGGTCTTTCAGAAAATGGAGACTCTGATAGTACCAGAGCTTGGGCACATAGACCTCATCTGCTGAAGTTGCAGTTTCCTCAGACTTCACGACCTTCTTCTGCTCCCTGATATACGCACTCCTCAGGCTGCCAATTTTCTTTCTTAGATCATCAACAGTTGCCGTGGGGAACCTTGGCTTGACAAATTCCACAAGTTCCTCCAGGGCTGCGTGCCTCTTTGGTTTGTTGGTGTAATGTGGGTGTTTACCCTGCCATAAAACGGGAAATTCCCTGAATTTGGCAATGAAGAGGGGGAGAAAACTCATGTCGTTGAATCCCTGCATAATCTCTGCAAGACACAACACCACACAAAACCCTCAAAATTATGTCAGGCTAAACTCTCCTAATCTTCTCCATAAAGAAGCCTCAAGTTCAAATCAGTCTAGGCTAGTTATGTACCAACGTCAAATTGTACCTTCGTTTGTAGCGATCGTCTCGTGCGTGAGTTTTCTCTCCCCTCGTCTCCCAGATCGTGGCTACGACACAGGCGTGTGACGTTTTATATACAGTGCGCATGCGTCAAACTCCGCCCGCCCCTGACGATCTTTCTCGTCTATTCCCCACCCCTTCTCTTTACGGCGCAGTGGGGAGAGCACATGGCGTGGACACACCAGGTGCGCCCCAAATATCCCACCAACGAGGAGGAGGACGAGGAAAGTCCGGAGGCAGAAACGTCCCGATCCCGGAGCCTGAAATTCAAGGCCTCCAATATGTCATTTGGAGAATTGTTGGAGATGGTGGACATATTAAAGAGGAGCGACTATGATGGGAAGTATGGGCCTTACCTCAACCCCAATGTCCGCAAGGCCAAGATCATGTCTAAAGTTGTGAGAAGGCTGTACAATCAGTTTGGGGTACAACGATCCAAGGAGCAACTGAGGAAACGCTGGTCAGACCTGAAACTGAGGGAGGCCGATCAGTACAGAAAGATCAAGCGAATTCTTCAAAAAAGTAAGTAGTTGGGTTTTGTGTTTGATTTCTTGCTTGCATACTGCTCCATTGTGGTTTGATTTTTACAAAGTTGTACATTCCAAAATGGCCACTTTCAGGTTCGTCTGTGCATTCGATCTTTCTGCCACTGTCATGGTCGTGTGTGTGTGTCCATTCGATCGTACGCAACCTCGATCGTTCGGCCACTTATAATACGATGTTTGGTGTTTTTTTTGGGGAAAGGAAGTTTGTTCTCACTAGAAATGTCATCAAGAATGTAAAGCCAATTTATTCAATGTAAAGGAGAGGTCACCCAGTAGCTGTTTACCCATCTGGACTCTAGAGCACTAGTGCTGGGACACCCAAACCCCCTTTTTATTAGGCTTTTCAACACATGTGCTCCAGTGGATACTAGAGGGGTGTCTCCATCACACAAACTTCTACCAAAAAGCTAGTCAGTTTAGCACCTTTACAAAGTGACCACATTCATGTAGTTGGCATTTGTAACTGGCCAAACTAAAATAGTGTCCGTCACTTTCAAGCAATGTTTGTCATTTCCTATTTCTGCCCTCAATAGATTGTGTTGCTAAATCTTCCTTTTGTACATTCTCATAGGGGAGCGAAAACTTGGGCCGTCTGAGGAAACCCCCAAACCAACACCTCCCAAAAAAGGGGAAAGAGCAGAAGCAGAGGAGGAGGAGGAGGAAGGAGAGATCATCGAACTTGGAGAAATTGTCACCACAACAGGTGAGTGTGGGAGAACATAGCTACTGGTAAGCTAATCCATGTATGGCTGCCTCATTTCCAACACCCCATTTTTTTTTTGTTTGTGGTTTTTAGGTGACGTGGATGTTGAGGAAGAAAAATCGCACTTTACCACAGAGAGTGCCCACGTACTCATCGGGGAGATAATGGTCTGCAATAGAGATCTAGATTACATAAAGCAAAACATCAATGATGTTCAACAAAAATTGAAGAACATCATTGATGTTTTAGGAAAAATATGAAAACGCACCAAGTAATTAACACACATTTGTGCCAGCTTCTGAACACATTTGCAACTTAAAAACTGTGTGAAATTTGGAACATGCACACATTGTGTCCACATGTGCTAGCTCCCATCATGGTGGATGAATGCCAACGTTTTTTTGGGGGTACAAACACTTTACGAACTACGAAAGTGGTTGTGGTGAAGGGGTTGCACCCCCAAAAAACGTCCATTCATCCCCATGATGGAAAATGGCACTTTTGAAGCTTCTAGGCATGTGTTTTACCATCTAATGACCATTTTCAGACCCAAATTGTGTGCATGTTCTAAATTTCCACTTTCCGGGGGTGACCCCCCCATGTGATGAAGGCAAGATCAAACACACTTTGAACATATAGTCATGTCTGATCTTGTCTTCACTTTACAAAGTTGAACTTTCCTAGTTCATAGGTTCTGTTTAGCTCCATGCCTGGTTTTACCAATTGCGGAATGTTTGTAAACAATGTTGTAAATAACCAAGATGTTGTCAGTTTTGGCGTGAAGATTGTAAACGCACTTGTGAATGTTTTCCTAGTAAACTTTTTTATTTTTCTAAATGTGTGGCTTCCTTATTTAAAAAACACAATGCATTATGTATGTAAAATGTAAAGGATATGGGGGGCAATGGGTGTTATTTACTAAAGGCAAATCCACTTTGCACTGCAATTTTCTTTCCCAGGGAACTTTTTCAATGCACTTGTAGAGCATAGCGGATTTGACTTATGTAAATGACACCCACAGTGCTTTGTACGAAAACACGGAGCACAGCATTTTACTGAATACACACATGTCAGACCTGGTGATGAAAAGGAGTATTTTGGGTGTCAGTTATGCAGGACAAACCTTCTCTAGACCAAAGATTAGGTAGCAAACACACAACATGAGAATAAACTTTTTGGGAAGAAGAGACTGTTACCTCCTTTTGCCCAGAAAGTGCATTCCCACTGTCGAAGGCAAAGGGAAAAAATGTCAAGGTAAAATAAGCTAAAAAGAAGACTGAAATGACAAGAAATCAGAGGTTGGTTAAAATATCAGATTTATTAAAAAATGCCTCTCACACATCGTCAGGCAGAGCAATGGCCCCCCTACCCACAAAGTACTCCATATATTGCTCGCGGACCACGCGGGCATTTAGAGGGGGCAAGCCTGGACGTGCCACTTGAAGGGCTGTGAGGTCCGCATTTGGAGGGCCCTCCACATCTGGGCCAACGGGCACCACATAGTTCCTGTTATGTCTTTTGAGGAAGTTGTGCAATATGCAACAGGCAAGAACTATGTGGTTCAGTTTGTATTCCGCCAAGTTAAATGCCGTCAGGAACAGGCGGAAGCGGCTGGCCAGGATGCCAAAAGTGTTCTCCACAACTCTTCTGGCTCTGGACAGCCTGTAGTTGAAGACCCTCTGGTCCGGGGTGAGGGTCCTCATCGGGAACGGCCTCATCACATGGGGAGTCAACGCAAACGCTTCATCTGCGACAAAGACGAAGGGGAGTCCTTCGGCATTCTCCTCTGGAGGTGGCAAGCACAGACTGCCACTTTGGAGACGCCAGTAGAACTCCGTGTGCGTAATGGCACCACCATCCGAGATCCGGCCGTTCATCCCCACGTCCACATACATAAACTCGTATGTTGCCGACACCACCGCCAACATCACTACACTATTAAACCCTTTATAATTATAATAGTAGGACCCCGAGTTGGGCGGTGGGACGATGCGGACGTGTTTCCCATCAATTGCCCCTCCGCAGTTAGGAAAGTCCCAACGGCTGGCAAAGTGGGAGGCCACAGTCTGCCATTCCTGTGGCGTGGAAGGGAACTGTGGAGTGAAACAAGAAAAAATAATTAGTCACTTTGCACCTAAACATTGCAAGCAGATTAGACAATCAACATCTTGGAACAAGAGCATTGTATAAAATTGGAGGCTGGAAAGTATTTGCACAGAAAAGTAGAGGCTCCCCTTCACAGATTACTCACCCCCCATCAATCCCCCCCACTTCTGATGGGCCATTGGCAATAACTAGGGTTTTGGGGGGGGTGGACAGGTAACCCTCTGCACTTCATTGATTGGCAAATGGCTCAATAATGTGTGCTAGTTTGGCCAGACCCTCTGTACTTATCACTATTGGCAGCCCCCAGGAAAGATAAAATAACATTTCAACCCCCCCCCCCCCCAAAAAAAAAGGCAGGCACATTGTGACATTCTGAAATTACCAAGCAAGCTAATAGTCCCTTGCACTACATGCTTTGCAGAATTCATCCCTAAAGATGCCCACTATAAAGAGGTAGGTATATAGTGTGTATGGACCTTGGGAAAGCCAGCAGATAAAGGATTGGTACCATCTGACAGAGCAGTTGGGGGAGGGGGTTCCTAATGAGTTTGCCCCCGAAAAAAAAAAAAAAATTAAAAAGGGGCTCTACATGAAGTAAATCACACAGCAAACATTTGTGCATATTTTAGGGGGTGTTTGGGGGCAAACAATACTATGCAGCAGACAAAAGACATTGATTAAGTGACTAGGCCATAGGTGTCTATTGGGGCAGAAGAGCATGCTGGGGAGGTAAGTGAAGGGAAAAATGCATGAAGGAGAAAAGGGGCACAGCATATTAGAACATATTGAAATCATGGTAATTAGGGAAGGAGGTCAAAAATAGAAGACATTAGCAAACAGAGCATACATAGAAGGGAATAGTAAAGTAGAAATGTTACCTTAATATAGTCCTCCTGCAGGACCTGAATGATGGCAGAACAGGTCTCTGGAATAATGATTCCCAGGGCCTGGGGAGAGATACCTGAAGAGAACTTCAAATCCTGAAGACTTCTCCCTGTCGCCAAGTACCTCAACGTGGCAACAAGCCTCTGCTCCGGAGTAATGGCTTGTCTCATGCAGGTATCCTGCCGGCTGATAAAGGGGGTCAGCAAAGCCAAAAGACGGTGAAAATCGGGTCCGTCATCCTGAGAAAGTTCCTGAAATCATCAGGATTATTCTCCCGGATCTCACGAAGCAAAGACATGTGCGAGAATTGGTCACGCTGAAGCAACCAATTCTTGGTCCACATACTCCTCGTCACTCTGTTCATGGACGGGTCTTGGCTCAAAGCTAAAAGCCCGACACCAATTCCGCGTACAGCACGAACTCGGCGACGAGTACGCACGGGAAACATCACTCAGAAGGTCACAAAAGGTCGGCTGGTCAGAACGGACAAACAGAAAGCACCGATAAACAGCAAGGCCTGAAAGAACGAAATGAATACCAGCAACGAGCAGACAATAAGCAGTGCAAATCAAAGCGTCCTATATCAAGATATAGGCCGCAATGACCAACAAATGCGAACTGACTACACGCACTAATAAACAGATACGCACGACAAGCACAAACTGAAGAGCAGTAACGATCTGAGTCAGAAAACTGAGAAGCGCGAATCTTAAGTCACCAAACTTCGACTAACTCTCGATAAACACGGGATCAGCAGAAGGAGCCCAACGGGTGCCTGACGTGGTGCTGAACTTCCCTTTTGTAATCTCGTGGACGACGACTTACGTCACGACGTTCTTGCAGACCGGATATTCCGACAACGTAGTCCGACCGTGTGTACGCAACACCAACATCGGACAAAGTACGACGGACAAAATCCGACCGACCTGGTCCGCGGATTGTCCGACCGTGTGTATGGGGCTTTAGACCAGCCTCGTTTTGGATTTTAAGTGTTTACATGTTTAAAACAGTTTTTTTTTGCTAGAAAATAAACTTAGAAAAAAAACAATATATAATGTTTGTTCTAACACCCTAGAGAATAAAATGGCGGTCGTACTTTTTTTCACATCGTATTTGCGCAGCGGTCTTACAAGTGCACTTTTTTTGGAAAAAAAACACTTTTTTTAATAAAAAAATAAGACAACAGTAAAGTTAGTCCAATTTTTTTATATATTGTGAAAGATAATGTTACGCCGAGTAAATTAATACCTAACATGTCACGCTTCAAAATTGCGCCCGCTCGTGGAATGGCATCAAACTTTTACCCTCAAAAATCTCCATAGGCGACGTTTAAAAAATCCTACAGGTTGCATGTTTTGCGTTACAGAGGAGGTCTACAGCTATAATTATTGCTTTAAGAGGTATGGGCGGAAGTGACGTTTTGCTATGGCATAGAGACGGGTGTTGGCCATCTTAGCCTCACTCGTCTCTATACCCAGCACGGAGGAGGACCCGATCACTTCCGCCGCTGCCGACGGCTCCGGTAAGCGGCGGAAGGCGCGGGAGAGCGGCGGGAGGGGGGCACCTCTCCCGCCGCCGATAACGGTGATCTTGCGGCGAATCCGCCGCAATGACCACCATTATCGGAATGCAGACCGGCGCCTGAAGAGATGGATATCTCGGTTGTGGCAGCAGCTGCTGCCGTTACCAAGATATCCCTCTTCAAAAAAGGGACGTACATTGTTGTGCGCCGGTCGGAAAGTGGTTAAGTATAGCAATATGGTTACATTTAATGAAGGTACAACATTTAGCAACTCACATGGTTGATGATTAAAAGAGGCACATCTAAGTATGCAGGCATCTGGGGTAATGCTGTCCACATAGACCAACCTCCGCACTGCCGACTCTCACCACTGTCAGTCTGTAAACATGACTGAGGCTTGAAGCACTCGTGGAAGGGATAACGTCGATGGCGGGGAGGAGGATGGTCTCTTTTAATCATCAACCATGTCAGTTGCTAAATGTTGTACCTTCATTAAGTGTAACCATATTGCTACACTTAGGAGGCACCTCTCTTCTCTTTTATACTAAGTTGTGACATGACACTACTCTTACAGTGGTGTGAAAAAGTGTTTGCCCCCTTCCTCATTTCCTGTTCCTTTGCATGTTTGTCACACTTAAGTGTTTCGGAACATCAAACCAATTTAAACAATAGTCAAGGACAACACAAGTAAAACACAAAATGCAATTTGTAAATGAAGGTGTTTATTATTAAAGGTGAAAAAAAATCCAAACCATCATGGCCCTGTGTGAAAAAGTGATTGCCCCCTAAACCTAATAACTGGTTGGGCCACCCTTAGCAGCAACAACTGCAACCAAGCGTTTGCAATAACGTGCAATGAGGCTTTTACAGCGTCCTGGAGGAATTTTGGCCCACTCATCTTTGCAGAATTGTCCTAATTCAGTTACATTAGAGGGTTTTCGAGCATGAACGGCCTTTTTAAGGTCATACCACAACATCTCAATAGGATTCAGGTCAGGACTTTGGCTAGGCCACTCCAAAGTCTTCATTTTGTTTTTCTTCAGCCATTCGGTGGTGGACTTGCTGGTGTGTTTAGGATCATTGTCCTGCTGCAGAACCCAAGTTCGTTTCAGCTTGAGTACACGAACAGATGGTCGGACATTCTCCTTCAGGATCTCTTGGTAGACAGCAGAATTCATAGTTCCTTTTATCACGGCAAGTCTTCCAGGTCCTGAAGCAGCAAAACAGCCCCAGACCATCACACTACCACCACCATGTTTTACTGTTGGTATAATGTTCTTTTTCTGAAATGCAGTGTTCCTTCTACGCCAGATATACTTGGACACACACCTTCCAAAGAGTTCCACTTTTGTCTCATCGGTCCACAGAATGTTGTCCCAAAAGTCTTGGGGATCATCAAGATGTGTTGTGGAGAAATTGAGACGAGCTTTGATGTTCTTTTTGCTCAGCAGTGGTTTTCTCCTTGGAACTCTGCCATGCAGGCCATTTTTGCCCAGTCTTTTCCTGATGGTAGAGGCATGAACGCTGACCTTAAGTGAGGCAAGTGAGGCCTGCAGTTCCTTGGACGTTGTTGTGGGGTCTTTTGTGACCTCTTGGATGAGTCGTCGCTGCGCTCTTGGGGTAATTTTGGGCGGCCGGCCACTCCTGGGAAGGTTTACCACTGTTCCATGTCTTCGCCATTTGTGGATAATGGCTCTCACTGTGGTTCGCTGGATTCCCAAAGCTTTGGAAATGGCTTTATAACCCTTTCCAGACTGATAGATCTCAATTACTTTCTTTCTCATTGTTCCTGAATTTCTTTGGGTCTCGGCATGATGTGTAGCTTTTAAGGATCTTCTGGTGGACCTTACTGTGTCAAGCAGCTCCTATTTAAGTGATGCCTTGATTGTGAACAGGTGTGGCAATAATCAGGCCTGGGTGTGGCTAGAGAAATTGAACTCAGGTGTGGACAACCACAGTTATAGTATGTTTTAACAAGGGGGGCAATCACTTTTTCACACAGGGCCATGATGGTTTGGATTTTTTTTTTCACCTTTAATAATAAAACACCTTCATTTACAAATTGCATTTTGTGTTTACTTGTGTTGTCCTTGACTATTGTTTAAATTGGTTTGATGTTCCGAAACACTTAAGTGTGACAAACATGCAAAGGAACAGGAAATGAGGAAGGGGGCAAACACTTTTTCACACCACTGTATATCAAGACATTGCTTGTATATCAAGTCTTGTATATCAAAATTTATTTAAAAATGTTGCTTGTCTTGCAAAACACTCTCAAACCAAGTTACTCTAAAACCAAGGTTTTACTGTATTTTGTCTTCAGGGTTGAAATGCTTTAATCTCTCAATCTTATTCATTTTATTTGTTATTACATTTTTTTGGTCAACGGGTAAACTAGTATAGAGGTTGAAACCTTGGTTAGCCAGGGATTTACTAGAGAGACGAGCTTTACAATAATCAATAATTCTTAAGGGAACATGTACCTGTATAGTATCCTTCGAGAGTTGTGTTTTGTGTAGTAAGGTATAGGCAAATGATGAGGCAAATAGATCATACCCTTTGGTTACTTCTTTTTCAATATTCAATCATAATTTATCAGTATTTGGGATGAACCAGTATTTCATCTGATATAGGAGTGAGGCAATATAATATTGATGAATGTCAGGCAGATTCATGCCTTTTTTTTTTTTTTTTGCTGTGGTTAAGATTGTTAGTGCAATTCTTATATTTTTTTTCCCTGCCAGATTAAATTATTGAATTTGTCGAATTTTGATGATATTGGAATGGATAGTGCTCCAAAAAAATATAAGCTTTTTGGCAAAGTTAGCATTTTAAATGCTGCCATTCTTTCAATCCATGATAGGATAGTTGGGTTTTTTGTATATGTTGAAAATCTTCTTGGATTTAGGTTAAAAGTTTGCGGAAATTTGCCTCATACAACTTATAGGTTGGGTAACAAAGTTAGACCCCAAGGTAGAAAATACAATATTGATCCAAATTATATTTATGAATGAGGCGTAGGGTATCAAGCATTTTTGAAGGGATGTTTATTGGTAAGGCAAAGCATTTAGTGCTTCATTTTATAATAATAGATTTTTCCAAAATCTTCTAAAGCTTGTTGAATCCAGGGGCGGATCCCCTGAGAAAATAGTGAGCAGGCTGTCGGGTGACTTAGCGGGCCAGCGGGTGACTTGGCGGGCAGACTTGTGAGCGCACCGGCGCTGCAGGTGACTGCGCAGGCTGGCTGGCTGGTGGGGCAGGCAGGCTGGCGGGTGGGCAGGCTGCTGAGCGGGCCAGAACCGCGGGTGAGTGAGCAGGCTGGCGGGCGAGTCAGTGATCAGGTTTGCGGGTGATTTTGCGGGCCGGTGGGCAAGCAGAGAGATGATATCATCTCTCACCACCCCCCCCCGCATCACCGCAGTCCTGCGTCTAAAAAAAGACTGCCTTTACTGTGCAGGCATGGGCAGCAGAGAGATTACATCATCTATCACTGCCCGCCCTCACTCTGGGACAACACAGACACTGTCACTGGCCACTGGCAAGTGACAATCCGCATTTGGTGGCAGTCGATGGTGGCAAGTGACAAGCTGCATCTGATGACAGGCGAGGTGGTAAATGACAATCCGCATCTTATGACAGGTGACAATCCACATCTGGTGGCAGGCAATTGCAAGGGACAATCCGCATCTGGTGGCAGGAGACGTGGCAAGGGATAATCCGCATCTGGTGGTAGGCAATGGTGGAAAGTGACAAGCTGCATCTGATTACAGGTGACGTAGCAAGTGACAATCCGCATCTGGTGGCAGGCGATGGTGGCAATGGACAAGCTGCATCTGATAACATGCGACTTGGCAAGTGACAGTCCACATCTGATGACTGGCGATGTGGCAAGTGATAATCTGCATCTGATGACAGGCGACGTGCAAGTGACAATCTGCATCTGGTTGCAGGCGACGTGGCAAGTGACAATTTGCATCTGGTGGCATGCAACGGTGGCAAGTGACAAGCTGCATCTGATGACAGGTGACTGTGGCAAGTGACACGCTGCATCTGGTGGCAGGCAACAGTGGGAAGTGACAAGCTGCATCTGGTGGCAGGCAATGGTGGCAAGTGACAAGCTGCATCTGGTGGCTGGCAATGGTGGCAAGTGACAAGCTGCATCTGGTGGCAGGCGACGTGGCAAGTGACAAGCTGCATCTGGTGGCAGGCAACAGTGGCAAGTGACAAGCTGCATCTGATGACAGGCGATGTAGCAAGTGATAATCCGCATCTGGTGGTAGGTGACGTTGGCAAGTGACACGCTGCATCTGGTGGCAGGCGACGGTGGCAAGTGACAGGCTGTGGGCTCCCACCGATTCTGCATTATTGTAAGTTGAACAATTTAATTTTATATTACAATGTAATTATATAAATAATGCGCTTCAATCATCCTGACACCATATCAACCATAGTGCCGTGATGATTGACATGCCAACACCAGCCATTGCCCTGACAAATTGCCCGTGAAAATTTTGGCAGTGCCCTTCCTGAAATTAGACTCTTGATCCGCCCCTGGTTGAACCTCTGGCAGTTAATTCTCTGGGTTTGATAACGATCAAATTATGTCATCAGCGAACAGTCTCAATTTGTGTTTGATTTGTCCTGAAGATTTCTGCCAGAGGTTCAATTGTTAAGGAAAATATTACATGAGAATGCGTCTTGTACCATTCGATAATTTAAAGCTTTTAGAGATGTGATAATCGAATTGTTTTTAAAAGTACGGTACTGGAAAAATCCTACTTGCCCACCTCCCTCCTTTTTTGTAGCCTACCAGAATGTTTTAGAGAAGAAAACCACACAAACATAGTACTAAAATCCACACGTCAGTCTAATACTTGTAGCTCCCAAGTGTCCTTTTTGGAACTAAATCCCTCTTTCTCAAATTTTTCCACAAATAACCCTCTGTTTTGTTATGGTGTAGAGAGCCGCATGATTTATTATTTCACAGAGAGAGAGAGAGAGAGAGAGAGAGAGAGAGAGAGAGAGAGAGAGAGAGAGAGAGAGAGACAGATACACCGTATATACTCGAGTATAAGCTGAGAATATGCCCCCATCGACTTTTACTCGAGTCAAGCACTTTTCTGCAGCAGAGAATTACATTTTCCGACCGACTTTGGGGCCCTGTATCTCGGGGCCACTTGGTGCTGGGAACCCCACATTTGGTGTGCAAACCCAGTGGAACTAGCACTACAACATATGTTCCTAGCACCAAGTGGTCCCAAGATACGGGGCCCCAAAGTCGAGTCGGAAAATGTAATTCTCTGATGCAGAAAAGTGCTTGACCGGAGTATAAGCGAGATACGGGGCCCCAAAGTCGGTCAACTGTGTCCATCTGCAGCAATGTCATTTCAGGACCCTTAGGGTCCAGAGACCCCAAATTGGGCATTGTTGACCCTCTTTTCCACTTACAGTAGCTGTGCATTTCTCACCCTAGGCTTATACTCGAGTCAACAAGTTTTCCAATTTTTTGTGGTAAAATTAGGTGCCTTGGCTTATATTCGGGTCGGCTTTTACTCGAGTATATATGGTGTATATTGACCACTTGCCGACCGGCGCACGACGATATACGTCGACAGAATGGCACGTACAGGCAGGAGGGCGTATATATAAGTCCCTCCTTTAGCCTGTCCGTGCCATCGGGAACGCGCCGGGAGCGGCGCGCTCCCGCGCCGGTCGGGACCCCCGTGAGTCCGATCGCGGTCCCCGCGGACTCGATCGCCGCGGGGACCCCCGCGATCGTCTCACGGGGCGGCTGAACGGGGAGATGCCGAGATAAACAGCATCTCCACGTTCTGCCTAGCAACTAGTGACGCCGATCTCTGCTCCCTGTGATTGGAGCAGAGATCAGCATTCACTAGCTGACAGCCACGCCCCCCTACAGTAAAAAAAACACACCCCTAGGCATACTTAACTCTTACACTGCCACCTAGTGGTTAACCCCTTCACTGCCAGTGTCATTTATACAGAAATCAATGCATTTAAATGCATTAATTGCTGTAAAAAATGACAATGGTCCCAAAAATGTGTCAAAAATGTCCGATGTGTCCGCCATAATGTCGCAGTCACAAAAAAAAAAATCGCAGATCTCCGCCATTACTAATAAAAAAATATTAATAAAAATGCTATAAAAACTATCCCCTATCTTGTAAACGCTATAACTTCTGCGCAAACTGATCAATAATCGCATATTGCGATTTTTTTTACCAAAAATATGTAGAAGAATACGTATCGGCCTAAACTGAGGAAAAAAAAAGTTTTTTTATATATTTTTTGGGGATATTTATTATAGCAAAAAATAATGCATTTTTTTCAAAATTGTCGCTCTATTTTTGTTTATAGCGCAAAAAATAAAAACCGCAGGGGCGATCAAATACCACCAAAAGAAAGCTCTATTTGTGGGAAAAAAAGGACGTCAATTTTGCTTGGGAGCCACGTCGCACGACCGCGCAATTGTCAGTTAAAGCGACGCAGTGCCGAATCGCAAAAAGGGGCCTGGTCCTTTGGCTGCAAATTGGTCCGGTCTGAAAGTGGTTATATATATATATATATATATATATATATATATATATATATATATATATATATATATATATATACACACACACACACAAACACACCATATATATCTATATATATTTTTTTTTTAACTGAGTGGATTGTTTTACAAGGTAAGGGTTCAGATATAATTTAAGTAGCCCTTTCTTTAATTAATGCCAGGCAATAGCTTGTCTCACTTGTATTGTTTTTATTTTCAGACAGGCTAAAACTGGCCATACATCAGTAGAACTGCATTTGAAAATGTATGTTTTAAGAACATTTAATCAATTTTCAAATCATTGGTGGGGTCATATCAACGTGCATTTTGGACCACATTAAAGAGAGAATTAGAGGCGCAGAATGGGGAATTTTTTAAGAATGAACACATTTATAACAGTGAATGTGGTTTACATTTAGGAAAGTCCATTCATTCGAATGTTAAAAGCAAACGTTTTAGAAACACTTTTGAATGACATTCATCAAGTCATCAAATTGTATAATCCAGGTAAGTCATTTTTGGAAACTAAGTGTCCCCACAAGAAAGAATATTTAGGTTGGTGACCCAATGTTTCACCACGGCACATATTGTGATCCCTTCTTTTACCATGCAAGACAAAATAAAAGGGTCACTTAAAGCTGAACTCCAGTTACATCTCATTATTCCAATCTGACATCCAGGAGGCCACTGGGGGTGCAGAAATGAACTGAAGTAGCCTGTGGCACATACATTTAGTTCTTGTCTTCTCTGGGTGCCGCTCGACTGATTTGCTATCTGTATACACAGTGGTCAGTCGCTCCTCATGTCCACCATTCTGAGAACATCTTGCATTTTATTCAATAAATACAAAGCATTCTCTCATTTAACAAAGCTGAGAGGAGGGATTGATAACAATGAGGATATTTGCCAGCACACCATGGATCGACAAGTAGCGTCACAACTGATTACAAGTAAGATCACATCACAGAGCAGGTAGTGCAATGTTTAGGAGTCACGCTGGACCCCTTTATCAGGCATGCTACCTGCTCTCTGATGTGATCATGCTTCATAAAAAATCAGTTTGGACGCTACTTGCCGATCCATGGTGTGCTGGCAAATATCCTCATTGTGACTTTCTGAACCAGTTTCCACCTGGTGGTTGCTGCAGCACCTAAACCTTCTAGAGCTTAATCCAGGAACGTGTGTGATGGGAATATAGAATAAAACGAGGAATTGATGACATTCCAACCTCTGCCTTATCAAACCAGAGAACACCTCGTATAACTGAATCACAAGTGGCCCTCCTGGTATAATATACAGTATGAAATATATTGCTTTGTGCACTGGTCCAGATCATTTGGTGGAGGGGGGCGGGATTATGGTGTGGGGTCGTCCTTCAGGGGTTGGGCTTGGCCCCTTAGTTCCAGTTAAGGGAACTCTTAAAGCGTTAGCATACCAAGACATTTTGGACAATTTCATGCTCCCAACTTTGTGGGAACAGTTTGGGGGTGGCCCCTTTTTGTTCCAACATGACTGTGCACCAGTGCAAAAAGCAAGGTCCATAAAGACATGGATGAGTGAGTTTGGGGTAGAGAAACTTGACTGGCCTACACAGATTCCTGACCTCAACCCGATAGAACCCCTTAGGGATGAATTACAGCAGACCCTGAGAGCCAGGCCTTCTCATCCACATCACTGCCTAACCTCACAAATGCGCTTATTGAAGAATGGTCAAACATTCCCATAGACACACCTAAACCTTGTGGACAGCCTTCCCAGAAGAGTTGAAGCTGCTATAGCTGCAAAGGGTGGGCCAACTCAATATTAAATCCTACGACCTAAGACTAGGATGCCATTAAAATTCATGTGTGTGTAAAGGCAGGCGTCCCAATATTTTGGTAAAATAGTGTATATATGGTCAGGTCCAGGTTTCTGTGTGTAGCTACATATATCTGGTCATCTCCTGTGCTGATTCCTGACAGGTAGTTGAGAAGTCCATGGGGTGTAAAGAGCATCTGGCCAGCAGACAGAAAACGTGCAGATCAGGATTTTGAATAAACAACAGAGGCCACGGCAGTCAGATCTCAATAAATATACATCTGTGAATTGGACCCACTGCCTCCTTTGTCTGCCCTGTCCACAATTCTGTTCTATCGCCCTTTCTCTGCCCCCTCCATAATTCTGTTTTATCGCCCCCTCTCATTTCCCCCCTCCACAATCCAGTCCAACTTTTAAGCCCCATACACACGGTCGGACTTTTTCATCAATTTGGTCCGATCAGACAAGGTTGTTGAAAAATCAGACCGTGTGTATGCACCATCGGACAGTGTTCGTCGTTTTGTCCGTCGGACAAAGTCTTATCTCCTGCTGGAAAGATTTGCCGTCAACCCGGTTCGATCACACCAAATCCGAGCGTGTGTACGCTTGTCCGACGGACAAAGTGCTACGCATGCTCAGAAGAAATTCTGTGACGGAAGCGCTCGGTCAGGTAAAACTACCTTTCCTAATCGACACAGCACATTCGTCACGCTGCAATGTTAAAATGTCTTTAATGCAGCGCATTCTCTTTTTCTTTACAATGCAACAAGAATGACATGTTTTAGCTGCTCCTATTCACCCGCACTTCTCACAAACTTACTTCTTATTACTTTGCAGCATTTATACACTACATGTTTATTTTGACTGTGAACGGAAAAGAATCTTTGTTATTTTTTTACCATGATTTGTCTTGTTTTTTTTTTTTTTGGGGGGAATACATATTTGAATGTTTTTTTTTTTTTTTTTGGAGGGGGGTTGTGTGTCTCAAATTACCAAAAACACATTATTTACATTTGTATTTCTTGCTTACATTTACTAGGAGTTTGTTTGTTGTTGGTGCCCCTTGTTAATTCTACTTTAGGATTAGTGAAATGTACCTGCTTACTCAAAGAAAAACTGTCATTGTAGCAAAGTAAAACACAATAGTCAATGATTATTTCAAATCAAAAAAACCTTTATTTAGGTCACACCAACAAACCAAAGAGGAACGCAGCCATGGTGAAACTTGGGGAATTTGCAAAGTCTTGGCCCCCCACGGCAACCATCATTGTTCAAGCGTAGAAAATTGGGGGCCTGAGGAGTACGTATATTAAGGGGAGTGCAATCTGGTCGTGAAGTCCAAAGTATCCGGAACTGCAGCAGATGCCATCTAGGTCCCCAGGCTCTGGTACTACAAGAGGCTCCATCTTCTCTCAGACCAGACTGATTCCAGGTCGTCACTCTCAGGTCTTCCTTCCACGCTTCCTTCCACGCTGTGGCTGTCGTGCTGGTGGGGTGGCAGAAGGAGGAGGAGGAGGAGGAGGAGGTGGAGCATGGTAGCTATGGCAAACATGTGTGACTGGGGTCATCTCCCCAGCCCTACCCTTATTTAGGACATGGAGGATGAGCCCCCTCACACATGTTGCGTTGCCTCACCTCCATACCCATCATTTTTGTGACAACCACCGAGCCAAAGGTCTCCTCGTCGGCGGGTGTGGCATGTAGGGAGTCTGAAGCCTCTCTGATCATCCGGAGCGCTGACTGTGCCGCATAACCCCCCCTTCTCGCCCTTTTGTACGGAAGGCGGAGGGGAGGGGTTTGGGTGTCAGTCAGGCTCCTAGGCCTAGCCCCCTCTTGGCTGCCACTACCCAGCTGGTGGCTGCCACTAACCCCTGCCTCCTCCTGACTGCCACCTTCCACAGCCACCTCCTGGCTGAGGTCTTCCTGTGTATGAAAAAGGGACATAGTTTCAGTTATTTGTTCATCAAACACACACAATTCTCATCTAGTGACTGGTGCAAAATGTTTACAAATAGAAAACCATACAACTCTCAGCCCTGCAGTTTAGATTCTGGCCCCAAATGTCTCCCACACCACTGTCTGTTGATATGTCAAACACGTTAGGAACTAAGCAATTGGCGATCCTGAATTAAGTGAACATCATTCATTATTCCCATAAATGGTAACAAAACTACTATACCTGGAACAAGCTGGGCTCCTCCACCTCTTCCAGACTGGAAGGCCCAGGTTGCTCCTCGGAAGCCTCATCAGGGGTGGGCTGCGCGCAAGGAAGCGTGGAAGGAGGAGTTGAGGTTGGCTCCGTGACATCAGCCTGGTCCTTCAGAAAATGGAGACTCTGATAGTACCAGAGCTTGGGGACATAGACCTCATCTGCTGAAGTTGCAGTTTCCTCAGACTTCACGACCTTCTTCCGCTCCCTGATATACGCACTCCTCAGGCTGCCAATTTTCTTTCTAATATCATCAACAGTTGCCGTGGGGAACCTTGGCTTGACAAATTCCACAAGTTCCTCCAGGGCTGCGTGCCTCTTTGGTTTGTTGGTGTAATGTGGGTGTATACCCTGCCACAATATGGGAAAATCCCTGTATTTGGCAATGAAGAGGGGGAGAAAACTCATGTCGTTGAATCCCTTCATATCAATCTCTGCAAGACACAACAACACACAAAACCCTCTAAATTATGTCAGGCTAAACTCTCCTAATCTTCTCCATAAAGAAGCCTCAAGTTCAAATCAGTCTAGGCTAGTTATGTACCAACGTTAAATTGTACCTTCGTTTGTAGCGATCGTCTCGTGTGACTTTTCTCTCCCCTCGTCTCCCAGATCGTGGCTACGACACAGGCGTGTGACGTTTTATATACACTGCGCATGCTTCAAACTCCGCCCGCCCCTGACGATCTTTCTCGTCTATTCCCCACCCCTTCTCTTTACGGCGTAGTGGGGAGAGCACATGGCGGGGACACAGCAGGTGCGCCACAAATATCCCACCAACGAGGAGGAGGACGAGGAAAGTCCGGAGGCAGAAACGTCCCGATCCCAGAGCCTGAAATTCAAGGCCTCCAATATGTCATTTGGAGAAATGTTGGAGATGGTGGACATATTAAAGAGGAGCGACTATGATGGGAAGTATGGGCCTTACCTCAACCCCAATGTCCGCAAGGCCAAGATCATGTCTAAAGTTGTGAGAAGGCTGTACAATCATTTTGGGGTACAACGATCCAAGGAGCAACTGAGGAAACGCTGGTCAGACCTGAAACTGAGGGAGGCCGATCAGTACAGAAAGATCAAGAGAATTCTTCAAAAAAGTAAGTAGTTGTGTTTTGTGTTTGATTTCTTGCTTGCATACTGCTCCATTGTGGTTTGATTTTTACAAAGTTGTACATTCCAAAATGGCCACTTTCAGGTTCGTCTGTGCATTCGATCGTACTCAGCCTCGATCTTTCTGCCACTGTCATGATCGTGTGTGTGCATTCGATCGTACGCAACCTCGATCGTTCGGCCACTTATAATACGATGTTTGGTGTTTTTTTTGGGGAAAGGAAGTTTGTTCTCACTAGAAATGTCATCAAGAATGTAAAGCCAATTTATTCAATGTAAAGGAGAGGTCACTCAGTAGCTGTTTACCCATCTGGACTCTAGAGCACTAGTGCTGGGACACCCAAACCCCCTTTTTATTAGGCTTTTCCACACATGTGCTCCAGTGGATACTAGAGGGGGGTCTCCATCACACAAACTTCTACCAAAAAGCTAGTCAGTTTAGCACCTTTACAAAGTGACTACATTCATGTAGTTGACATTTGTAACTGGCCAAACTAAAATAGTGTCCGTCACTTTCAAGCAATGTTTGTCATTTCCTATTTCTGCCCTCAATAGCTTGTGTTGCTAAATCTTCCTTTTGGACATTCTCATAGGGGAGCGAAAACTTGGGCCGTCTGAGGAAACCCCCAAACCAACACCTCCCAAAAAAGGGGAAAGAGCAGAAGCAGAGGAGGAGGAGGAGGAGGAAGGAGAGATCATCGAACTTGGAGAAATTGTCACCACAACAGGTGAGTGTGGGAGAACACAGCTACTGGTAAGCTAATCCATGTATGGCTGCCTCATTTCCAACACCCCATTTTTGTTTGTTTGTGGTTTTTAGGTGACGTGGATGTTGTGGAAGAAAAATCGCACTTTACCACAGAGAGTGCCCACGTACTCATCGGAGAGATAATGGTCTGCAATCGAGATCTAGATTACATAAAGCAAAACATCAATGATGTTCAACAAAAATTGAAGAACATCATTGATGTTTTAGGAAAAATATGAAAACGCACCAAGTAATTAACACACATTTGTGCCAGCTTCTGAACACATTTGCAACTTAAAAACTGTCTGAAATTTGGAACATGCACACATTGTGTCCACATGTGCTAGCTCCCACCATGGTGGATGAATGGCAACGTTTTTTTGGGGGTGCAAACACTTTACGAACTACGAAAGTGGTTGTGGTGAAGGGGTTGCACCCCCAAAAAACGTCCATTCATCCCCATGATGGAAAATGGCACTTTTGAAGCTTCTAGGCATGTGTTTTACCATCTAATGACCATTTTCAGTCCCAAATTGTGTGCATGTTCCAAATTTCCACTTTTCGGGGGTGACCCCCCCATGTGATGAAGGCAAGATCAAACACACTTTGAACATATAGTCATGTCTGATCTTGTCTTCACTTTACAAAGTTGAACTTTCCAAGTTCCTAGGTTCTGTTTTGCTCCATGCCTGGTTTTACCAATTGCGGAATGTTTGTAAACAATGTTGTAAATAACCAAGATGTTGTCAGTTTTGGCGTGAAGATTGTAAACGCACTTGTGAATGTTTTCCTAGTAAACTTTTATTTTTCTAAATGTGTGGCTTCCTTATTTAAAAAAACACAATGCATTATGTATGTAAAATGAAAAGGATATGGGGGGCAATGGGTGTTATTTACTAAAGGCAAATCCACTTTGCACTCCAATTTTCTTTCCCGGGGAACTTTTTCAATGCACTTGTAGAGCATAGCGGATTTGACTTATGTAAATGACACCCACAGTGCTTTGTATGAAAACACGGAGCACAGCATTTTGGAGAATACACACATGTCAGACCTGGTGATGAAAAGGAGTATTTTGGGTGTCAGTTATGCAGTACAAACCTTCTCTAGACCAAAGATTAGGTAGCAAACACACAACATGAGAATAATCTTTTTGGGAAGAAGAGACTGTTACCTCCTTTTGCCCAGAAAGTGCATTCCCACTGTCGAAGGCAAAGGGAAAAAAATGTCAAAGTAAAATAAGCTAAAAAGAAGACTGAAATGACAAGAAATCATAGGTTGGTTAAAATATCAGATTTATTAAAAAATGCCTCTCACACATCGTCAGGCAGAGCAATGGCCCCCCTACCCACAAAGTACTGCATATATTGGTCCCGGACCACACGGGCATTTAGAGGGGGCAAGCCTGGACGTGCCACTCGAAGGGCTGTGAGTTCGGCATTTGGAGGGCCCTCCACATCTGGGCCAACGGGCACCACATAGTTCCTGTTATGTCTTTTGAGGAAGTTGTGCAATATGCAACAGGCAAGAACTATGTGGTTGAGTTTGTATTCCGCCAAGTTAAATGCCGTCAGGAACAGGCGGAAGCGGCTGGCCAGGATGCCAAAAGCGTTCTTCACAACTCTTCTGGCTCTGGACAGCCTGTAGTTGAAGACCCTCTGGTCCGGGGTGAGGGTCCTCATCGGGAACGGCCTCATCACATGGGGAGTCAACGCAAACGCTTCATCTGCGACAAAGACGAAGGGGAGTCCTTCGGCATTCTCCTCTGGAGGTGGCAAGCACAGACTGCCACTTTGGAGACGCCAGTAGAACTCCGTGTGCGTAATGGCCCCACCATCCGATATCCGGCCGTTCATCCCCACGTCCACATACATAAACTCGTATGTTGCCGACACCACCGCCAACATCACTACACTATTAAACCCTTTATAATTATAATAGTAGGACCCCGAGTTGGGCGGTGGGACGATGCGGACGTGTTTCCCATCAATTGCCCCTCCGCAGTTAGGAAAGTCCCAACGGCTGGCAAAGTGGGAGGCCACAGTCTGCCATTCCTGTGGCGTGGAAGGGAACTGTGGAGTGAAACAAGAAAAAAAAATTAGTCACTTTGCACCTAAACATTGCAAGCAGATTAGACAATCAACATCTTGGAACAAGAGCATTGTATAAAATTGGAGGCTGGAAAGTATTTGCACAGAAAAGTAGAGGCTCCCCTTCACAGATTACTCACCCCCCCATCAATCCCCCCACTTCTGATGGGCCATTGGCAATAACTAAATAACTAGGGGTTTTGGGGGGGGGGGTGGTGGACAGCTAACCCTCTGCACTTCATTGATTGGCAAATGGCTCAATAATGTGGGCTAGTTTGGCCAGACCCTCTGTACTTAACACTATTGGCAGGCCACAGGAAAGATCAAATAACATTTCAACCCCCCCCCCCCCCCCCCCCCCCCCCCAAAAAAAGGCAGGCACAGTGTGACATTATTAAATTACCAAGCAAGCTAATAGGAGGGAAAGAAGACAAAAAAATAGGAAATGGAATGTATGGAGGCAGCCCCTTGCACTACATGCTTTGCTAAATTCATCCCTAAAGATGCGCACTATAAAGAGGTAGGTATATAGTGTGTATGGACCTTGGGAAAGCCAGCAGATAAAGGATTGGTACCATCTGACAGAGCAGTTGGGGGAGGGGGTTCCTAATGAGTTCCCCCCCCCCCCCCACCAAAAGAAAAAAAAAAGGGGGCTCTACATGAAGTAAACCACACAGCAAACATTTGTGCATATTTTAGGGGGTGTTTTGGGGCAAACAATACTATGCAGCAGACAAAAGACATTGCTTAAGTGACTAGGCCATAGGTGTCTATTGGGGCAGAAGAGCATGCTGGGGAGGTAAGTGAAGGGAAAAATGCATGAAGGAGAAAAGGGGCACAGCATATTAGAGCATATTGCAATCATGGTAATTAGGGAAGGAGGTCAAAAATACAAGTCATTAGCAAACAGAGCATACATAGAAGGGAATAGTAAAGTAGAAATGTTACCTTAATATAGTCCTCCTGCAGGACCTGATTGATGGCAGAACAGGTCTCTGGAATAATGATTCCCAGGGCCTGGGGAGAGATACCTGAAGAGAACTTCAAATCCTGAAGACTTCTCCCTGTCGCCAAGTACCTCAACGTAGCAACAAGCCTCTGCTCCGGAGTAATGGCTTGTCTCATGCAGGTATCCTGCCGGCTGATAAAGGGGGTCAGCAAAGCCAAAAGATGGTGAAAATCGGGGTCCATCATCCTGAGAAAGTTCCTGAAATCATCAGGATTATTCTCCCGGATCTCACGAAGCAAAGGCATGTGCGAGAACTGGTCACGCTGAAGCAACCAATTCTTGGTCCACATACTCCTCGTCACTATGTTCATGGACGGGTCTTGGCTCAAAGCTAAAAGCCCGACACCAATTCCGCGTACAGCACGAACTCGGCGACGAGTACGCACGGGAAACATCGCTCAGAAGGTCACAAAAGGTCGGCTGGTCAGAACGGACAAACAGAAAGCACCGATAAACAGCAAGGCCTGAAAGAACGAAATGAATACCAGCAACGAGCAGACAATAAGCAGTGCAAATCAAAGCGTCCTATATCAAGATATAGGCCGCAATGACCAACAAATGCGAACTGACTACACGCACTAGTAAACAGATACGCACGACAAGCACAAACTGAAGAGCAGTAACGATCTGAGTCAGAAAACTGAGAAGCGCGAATCTTAAGTCACCAAACTTCCACTAACTCTCGATAAACACGGGATCAGCAGAAGGAGCCCAACGGGTGCCTGACGTGGTGCTGAACTTCCCTTTTGTAATCTCGTGGACGACGACTTACGTCACGACGTTCTTCCAGACCGGATATTCCGACAACGTAGTCCGACCGTGTGTACGCAACACCAACATCGGACAAAGTACGTCGGACAAAGTCCGACCGACCTGGTCCACGGATTGTCCGAGCGTGTGTATGGGGCTTTAACTAGGCCTCCTCTCTCCTTCACAATCCAATCCCACTGCCCACTTTTTACTAGTATGGTTTTTAATGTGGGGTAATGCTAAGTTCTTTTATTGTACAAGCAAAGATGTGTAGAAACAGGAGTTAAGATAAACACCCATCCAACAGGCACACTGCTAGTATAAATACTAGGAAAATGTGGGCACAAAAAACTCGCTAGAGAGATATAGCCACAAAAAGATTAGTTGCCAGGGAATATGGATGAAAAAAAAAAAAAATCATTGGTTTCAGCGGGAGGAATAGTGCCCAATAATTGGTGTCGATGGGAGGAATAGTGCCCCATCATTAGTGTCAGTGGGAGGAATAGTGCTACATCATTGGTGTCAGTGGGAAGAATAATGCCTTGTCATTGGGTTCAGTGGAAGGAATAGTGCCCCATCATTGGTGTCTATGAGAGAAATAGTGTGTCATCGTTGTGTCAGTGGAAGAAATTATGCTCCTTTGTTAATGTCTTTGGGAGTAAGAGAGTGTCCCAAGGGCCAGGGCCGATCCTAAGCGGGGTGCACGGGGTGCAGTGCACCCGGGCGCCACAGAGGTGGGGGCGCTGAAGAGTGAAGGGCGCTGAAGCGTAGGCTGCTCTCTCCGCCTGTCACCGCGGCCGCCGCCATGTTTATTGCCGAAGCGGAGCCCATCCCCCCCCCTCCTCCTGTCAGAGGAGGAGAGCGGAAATCTGCCGGAGATCGCAGCGGCTGTGTCTCTGTGTGCAGAGAGACCAGCCGTGCAGTGACGTTACTGGGAGGGGGGGGCGCTGAAGCGTAGGCTGCTCTCTCCGCCTGTCCCCACGGCCGCCGCTATGTTTATTGCCAAAGCGGAGCCCATCCCCCCTCCCTCCTCCTGTCAGAGGAGGAGAGCGGAAATCTGCCGGAGATCGCAGCGGCTGTGTCTCTGTGTGCAGAGAGACCAGCCGTGCAGTGACGTTACTGGGGGGGGGGCGTTCCGTGCCCGGCGTGTTCCGGTCCTCCTCCTCCCTCCTGCTGCCCAAGCCTCACATGCTCTCTTCTCCACCCGGGCACACTGCCCTCTCATCTCCAGTTGCCGCCTGGGTGTCTTTTAATTAGCTTAATGGAGGGATGGGGGTGGTTTGTCCTGGGTGGTCTATACAAATGGGGGGGGGTTTTGGGGGGGGGGGTTGTCCTGGGGGGTCTATACTAATGGAGGGGGGGGGGGTTGTCCTGGGGGGGTCTATACTAATGGAGGGGGGGGTTTGTCCTGGGGGGGGGGGTCTATACTAATGGAGGGGGGTTGTCCTGAGGGGGGGGGGGGGTCTATACTAATGGAGGGGGTTCATCCTGGGGGGGTGAATACTAATGGAGGGGGGTGGTATGTCGGAGGTCTATACTAATGGAGGGGGGGGGTTGTCCTGGGGAGGTCTATACTAATGGAGGGGGGGTTGTCCTGGGGAGGTCTATACTAATGGAGGGGGGGTTGTCCTGGGGGGGTCTATACTAATGGAGGGGGCGTTTGTCCTGGGGGTCTATACTAATGGAGGGGTGGTTTGTCCTGGGGGGGTCTATACTAATGGAGGGGGGGTGGTTTGTCGGGGGTCTATACTAATGGGGGGGTTTGTCCTGGGGGGTCTATACTAATGAAGGGGGGTTTGTCCTGGGGGTCTATACTAATGGAGGGGGGGTGGTTTGTCGGGGGTCTATACTAATGGGGGTTTGTCCTGGGGGGCCTATACTAATGAAGGGGGGGGTTTGTCCTGGGGGTCTATACTAATGGAGGGGGGTTTGTCCTGGGGGTCTATACTAATGGAGGGGGGTTTGTCCTGGGGGGTCTATACTAATGGAGGGGGGTTTGTCCAGGGGGGTCTATACTAATGGGGGGGGGTTGTCCAGGGGGTCTATACTATTGGGGGGGGGGGTTTGTCCGGGGGGTCTATACTAATTCTATACTAATGGAGGGGGGGGTTTGTCCTGGGGGTCTATACTAAGGAGGGGGGGGGGGTTTGTCCTGGGGGGTCTATACTAATGGAGGGGGGTTTGTCCTGGGGGGTCTATACTAATGGAGGGGGGGTTGTCCAGGGGGTCTATACTATTGGGGGGGGGGGGGGTTTGTCCGGGGGGTCTATACTAATTCTATACTAATGGAGGGGGGGGGTTTGTCCTGGGGGTCTATACTAATGGAGGGGGGGGGGGTTGTCCTGGGGGGTCTATACTAAGGGGGGGGGTTTGTCCTGGGGGGTCTGTGCTAATGTAGGGGGGGGTGGTTTGTCCTGGGGGGGTCTATACTAATGGAGGGGGAGGGTTTGTCCTGGGGGGTCTGTACTAATGTAGGGGGGGTGGTTTGTCCTGGGGGGGTCTATACTAATGGAGGGGGAGAGTTTGTCCTGGGGGGGTCTGTACTAATGTAGGGGGGTTTGTCCTGGGGGGGTCTATACTAATGAAGGGGGGGGGTTTGTCCTGGGGGGTCTATACTAATGGAGGGAGGGTTTGTCCTGGGGGGTGAATACTAATGGAGGGGGGGGGGGGGGGTTTGTCCTGGGGGGTGAATACTAATGGAGGGGGGTGTTTTGTCCTGGGGGTCTGTACTGAGGGAGGGGTTTATACTTAGTGGGGGGTCTGCACTGATGGAGGGGGGGTCTATACTTAGTGGAGGGGGGTCTGTACTGAGGGGCGCCTATAGTTGGTGGAGGGGGTGAGACCATGTTTTACCACACCGGGTGACACCAACCCTAGTGACGCCACTGCAGCCGCGGGCTCTTATTTCCCCTCTCCTCGCGCGTGCTGCTGTACTTCATGTACCACCAGAGGGAAAGCCACACAGCCTGGTGCCATCCCTGGCGGAGAAAGGAATCTAGTCATTGCCAGAATACAGATCTGGGCTCTACCCAGTGGAGTCGCCATGGGCAATTCAGAGTGAGCAGACTCCTGATCAGAGGAACCGTTGTTGCTGTATCGCTGGGTCAGGTGAGAGGGCCGATCAGCCATTATCTTCTAATGTCCACAGTAACTGCAGTCTCTGACCATCTCTTGTAACATGTCTGCAGTCTCTGACCATCTCTTGTAACATGTCTGCAGTCTCTGACCATCTCTTGTAACATGTCTACAGTCTCTGACCATCTCTTGTAACATGTCTGCAGTCTCTGACCATCTCTTGTATTATGTATGCAGTCTCTGACCATCTCTTGTAACATGTCTGCAGTCTCTGACCATCTCTTGTATTATGTATGCAGTTTCTGACCATCTCTTGTATCATGTCTGCAGTCTCTGACCATCTCTTGTATTATGTATGCAGTCTCCGACCATCTCTTGTATCATGTCTGCAGTCTCTGACCATCTCTTGTATCATGTCTGCAGTCTCTGACCATCTCTTGTATCATGTCTGCAGTCTCTGACCATCTCTTGTATCATGTATGCAGTTTCTGACCATCTCTTGTAACATGTCTGCAGTCTCTGACCATCTCTTGTATCATGTATGCAGTCTCTGACCATCTCCTGTATTATGTCTACAGTCTCTGGCCATCTCTTGTATTATGTCTGCAGTCTCTGACCATCTCTTGTAACATGTCTGCAGTCTCTGACCATCTCTTGTAACATGTCTGCAGTCTCTGACTATCTCTTGTAACATGTCTGCAGTCTCTGACCATCTCTTGTAACATGTCTGCAGTCTCTGACCATCTCTTGTATCATGTCTGCAGTCTCTGACCGTCTCCTGTAATGTGTCTACAGTCTCTGACCATCTCTTGTAATGTGTCTACAGTCTCTGACCATCTCTTGTAATGGGTCTGCAGTCTCTGACCATCTCTTGTAATGTGTCTGCAGTCTATGACCATCTCTTGTATTATGTCTGCAGTCTCTTACCATTTTTTTTATTATGTCTGCAGTCTCTGGCCATCTCTTGTATCATGTCTGCCGTCTCTGACCGTCTCCTTTAGTATGTCTGCAGTCTCTGACCATCTCTTGTAATGGGTCTGCAGTCTCTGACCATCTCTTGTAATGGGTCTGCAGTCTCTGACCATCTCTTGTAATGTGTCTGCAGTCTCTGACCATCTCTTGTATTATGTCTGCAGACTCTGACCATCTCTTGTATCATGTCTGCAGTCTCTGACCATCTCTTGTATCATGTCTGCAGTCTCTGACCATCTCTTGTATCATGTCTGCCGTCTCTGACCATCTCCTGTACTATGTCTGCCGTCTCTGACCATCTCCTGTACTATGTCTGGTGGCTCTTTCTAACAGACTCTCTAACAGAAGCCCCCTCTGTGTGCATCAGAGAGACTCCCCTCCAGGTCTCATTAGTCAGGTGTAACGCTTCCTGTATTTTCTTCATTGTTAAAAGATCATGGGAGGATCCTAGGGTAACAAAGATTTCTTAGGGGAGAATATCTGTGTTTGATTCGTTGCCATAGTAACATTTGTAAAGGGGAGGAGTTAGTAAGATGACCACGCCTACGTGGGGGCGCCAGAAATATTTCTGCACCCAGGCGTCTGTGACCCTAGGATCGGCCCTGCCAAGGGCCAGATAAAGGCAATCAAAGGGCCGCATCTGGCCCCTGGCCTACTGTTTGGAGACCACTGAGCTAGTGAAAGAAAAAGTGACTGCCTTGTGGCTTTTACTGTTTGACTGAAATTAGAATAAAGTGTGTATAACTACAGCCTGAGCTAAAAAAACTTTTTTTTTTTTTAAAAGGATGTAAATAGACAAATATACTGTATGTATGTTAGAAGGTGTCTAGCGCTCCACCCAGTGGTGCAAAAAGAGAATGTAAAATATTAATATTCAATATTTTTGTCATGCCAGTATTGTGAATAAGGCTTCTGCATGAGCATCTATGTGCAGTTTTGGACATCAGGGATTGCTGCTGGCCGTGCACGAGGACATGCATGCATACCCGTTGCTAATGTTGGTGCCAAATATGCCATTTAACCGGTCAGCTGCAAATAGCCCCATGATATCTTGCATACAGCGTTACTTGTAAGTCTGTGAACTGTAACTTCATGCCCGGTTACTTGGTACTGATTTAGCTTGCTTAAACATACCTGCTTGTACCAACATCGGACCAAAACCTTGACAACGCCTCTGCATGCTCCCTCTGTTCTTAACCTGTTCATCCATTAACAACTCTCCAGCCTGAACTACGGCTTTGCTTCTGCTGACATTACTGTACTTAGTCTTCCCACATCTTTTGCTATGTTTCTTTGTTAAACAAAGCTACATAAAAAGGATTGTTTCTGAAGAGGACAAGGTTTTATATTTTGTATTTTATTTAGATGAGTTCATGCAGGAGTAATTTTATTCAGCTGTACCTTCTCTTGCAATTCCTCTTTTTTACAACACCATTTTTCAGCTTCTATAGTTTGTACAGTATATGATAAAAGCAGGTCACAATAAACACATTTATTTCACAGTAGCACACCACAATGTATAGAATGTTCCTATCAGTGTTTTGTGGTGAGCAGAAACCCACATGCATTGATGTATGTCTACAAGTTGCATTGGGTTGCCATTCCAAATGACCCACCACTTTGTGGATCGTACATTGCTGCACATTACCACCATTTATTGGTATGAAGGTAGCTAAAAGTTAGAATTTTACAACCTGCCTAGTCCTCTTGACATAAACTTCTAACACCAGCCACATTTTCACAGTGAGTCTTCAAGGACTTCTATAGGACAGTTTCCAAGTCTATGAGGGTTCTCTACACCCTAAGTGCAGCTAGTGATGAGGGAGACTACATAAAATTTGGAGCAACCCATGGTATTCCTACTCAGTTGATTAAGTAGCTATGGAAAGGAGATTGCATAATGTAGGTCATGAAGACTAGGGCATTTGGGCAAGTGTTATTTTAATCAGATTACACTTATCTTTTAAAATATAACTCTAGGCAGACATACAGGACACAATTTAATGTAATATAATGTAATCATTATTATATCTATAAATGTAATTTTTTAAAGGCAAGCCATGTAGGTACCTGAGCTTGACCTGATATCAGCCTACTGCAGGCCCTGTTCAGAAGGGATGGGCTTTAAAAGGAAGCAGCAGCGCAAGGACCCAAACAATTCATGTGCCGACAAGAAGCATTCTGATAAAAGTGTAAATCAGTGAGATAGAGATGAGCTCATCCATGTGCTGTTTCGCCTTTACTATCAAGTCAAGAGCTGGCAAGAGTCCAGGAAGATCTGAGCCCAGAGAGGTGGGTTGAATTATGCCGGTCATCATACTGAAGACATCTAGTGGCAAAAAAGTACAGTGGGTGAAATCTCTGTAATAACGTTAAAGTGTTACTAAACCCACAACAGTCAAGTCTGTATATGCAGTAAAGCATCCAATAGTACTCCTTTGCTGCTTCTTCTAATGTCTTCTAGTGTATGTCCCCTAGAAGACATTAGAAGAAGCAGCAGAGGAGTACTATTGGATTAAGTCCGGGGAAGTGTGTGGAGATGGAGTATTACCAATCGGTCCTGGTGTATGGTATTGACCCAGGGAGCAGGGAGGTCCATGATATACATCCGAGGTTGCTGATTAGCTAAAGTACATGCCCATTTTGCTTCACCATCTGGTAAGCATACAACTATCTTTGTGGTCGGGTACTCCTCTTCACTATTATTTGTACAAGTGAAGTCACTGCGGTGTATGTTCAAGCTACGTCCGGACTTTATTGTCTCTGAAAACACGCTCTCTTCCACCTCTGCTAAATGACTGTCTATTGCAGTGGTTCTCAAGTCTCAACTCCTGTCCTCAGGACCCACTAACAGGCCAGGTTTTATGTATTACCTTGGAAAGATGCAGACTAGAATACTGCAATCACTGATCAGCCAATTATATCACCTGTGATGTATTTCAGTTATCTTGCAAACCTGACCTGTTAGTGGGTCCTGAGGACAGGAGTTGAGAACCAGTGGTCTATTGTAATATTGCTAGCAGCAGACGGCATTAATGCATGGACCTATGTGATTACATCAATTAATGTCCTTATTGTCCCATCCATTGTGTGTATTGCCCATTTACTATACACTGTGGTTTTATATTTTTTTCTGTTAAGGTTTTAGTTTTAATCACATTGGCGCATCTTTATAGTTCTAACAGATTGATTAATGTAACCTGTCTATGCTACTAATGTTGAGCACTTACTATTCCTTAAAAGTTGGGTATCTATGTTTGGTGATTGCTGTGTTGGTTTTCCTCCTCCCCCTTCTCTTCCTTCCTTATGCCTTTCCCAATGGATTTGGGGATTCTTCCTTCCTCTCTCTGCTTCCATCCGCTTTTCTTTCTCTTTACTCGCCCCTCCCCCCTCTTCCTTACGTATGTTGCATCATTTTAGCAGCCAAGTATGGAATCCCCATCCCCATGTCATTCTATTGCTTATGTCTTTTGCTTTTGACGCTTGCATTATGTACCTATGGGTTTTCTCTGTTGAATGCACTGCTATGAATGTGTTCATGTACCCGTTACCTCAATAAGAAAGATTTTTCTGTAAAAAAAATTAAAAAAAATGTTTTATCTTGTTATTTTTAGCTGGAGTTCTGCTTTAAGTCTATAACAAAGTTTTTCCTTTATTTTCTTTCTTTTTATTTCACTTTTCACAAGACTATATTTTTAGTCTTTTACCAAATGTTACAAGTAAGTGCTCAGACGTTGAGCATGAAATCTGCAGATGCATGACAACCTACATCTCCATAAGTACGTCTACATCGTCTTTATTGTTTACTTTATTTGCGACTTCATGCTCTTTATTTGCTTACCAACTGGGATTTTAACTTTGATGTGTCAGAAGCACCAGACTTGTAATTAGTTAGGAAATTGTGCTGAATTTGTTAAGTGCAATCTACTAATGATACTGTCATCATTTTTCACATGCGGTTGCGTGACACAGCTTTCGAGACTGCTTTAATCTATGCTAATGAAAGAAAAAAGTGCATTTCTGCAGCTGTGCATACCATTTCTCTTCAATCAATAAGATGTCAGATAAAACCCAATCTCCCTTCTTTCTCTTACCGTATGTTGAACAATATGAGTCACAGCAACAGGGAGACAACAGGTTTGCCTCCTTTTCATGGCATACTTTCAACATGAAGAATTTAGATACCTACAATAAAGGGTCCATAATAAGGGCAGAGGAAAATATCATTGTTTATCTTGTTTGTGATGGTTTCTGAGAACAATGGAAGAAAATGGGATAATGTATAATTTTAAGGCCCAACTCTAGCTGCACCCTAAATGCTTCTTATAGTATGTGCCATACCAGCAGTGGTTGAATAATCAAAGTCAGCAGCTACAAATATTTTAACTGTGGACCTTTAAAATAAGGATACTTACATGTCCAGGGATCCCACAATTTCGTCACCTAAGTCGATTCTGCAATCAGCTAAGGCCGTGCAGTGCCTTGTGAATGGTTCCATAGTCTTTTGTGTGGAGAGCGAGAGAGCGAGAGAGCGAGAGAGCGAGAAGAGAGAGAGAGAGAGAGAGAGAGAGAGAGAGAGAGAGAGAGAGAATTATGTTGGTATAACACCATTATGTAGAATCAGTGGGAGCCCTGAGTGTGTCACATGCCACCGTCACCTGACACTACATGAAGCTTGTCACTTGCCACCATCGCCTGTCACCAGATGCAGCTTGTCAATTGCCACGTTACTTGCCACCAGATGTGGATTGTCACTTGCAACGTCGCCTGTGCCACCAGAAGCAGCTTGTCACTTGCTACGTCGCCTGCCACCAGATGTGGATTGTCACTTGTCATGTCACATGCCTTCAGATGCAGCTTGTCACTTGCCACATCACTTGCCATGTCACCTGCCATGTCACCTGCCACCAGATGCAGCTTTTCACTTGTAATGTCACCGGCCACCAGATGCAGATTGTCACTTGTCACGTCAACTGCCACCAGTTACGGATTTCACTTGTCACGTCAACTGCCACCAGATGCAGCTTGTCACTTGTAATGTCACCTGCCACCAGATGCAGCTTGTCACTTGTAATGTCACCTGCCACCAGATGCAGATTGTCACTTGCCACGTCGCCTGCCACCAGATGCAGATTGTCACTTGCCCCGTTGCCTGCCACAAGATGTGGATTGTCACTTGCCAGTGGCTGTGCCCCAGGGTGAGGGTGCGCAGTGAGAGATGATGTAATCTCTCTTCTGCCAGCCGCTGCACAGTGAGGGCAGAACTGCAGGCATGCAGGGCGGGCAGTGAGAGATGATGCCATGGCAGCATTATGTTGGTATAACACCATAATGTAGAATCAGTGGGAGCCCTGAGTGTGTCACATGCCACCGTAACCTGACACTACATGAAGCTTGTCACTTGCCACCATCGCCTGCCACCAGATGCAGCTTGTCACTTTCCACGTTACTTGCCACCAGATGCGGATTGTCACTTGCCACGTCGCCTGTGCCACCAGAAGCAGCTTGTCACTTGCTACGTCGCCTGCCACCAGATGTGGATTGTCACTTGTCACGTCACATGCCTTCAGATGCAGCTTGTCACTTTCCATGTCACCTGCCACCAGATACGGATTTCACTTGTCACGTCAACTGCCACCAGATGCAGCTTGCCATGTCACCTGCCACCAGTTACGGATTTCACTTGTCATGTCAACTGCCACCAGATGCAGCTTGTCACTTGTAATGTCACCTGCCACCAGATGCGGCTTGTCACTTGTCATGTCAACTGCCACCAGTTGCAGATTGTCACTTGTAATGTCACCTGCCACCAGATGCAGCTTGTCACTTGTAATGTCACCTGCCACCAGATGCAGCTTGTCACTTGTAATGTCACCTGCCACAAGATGCAGATTGTCACTTGCCCCGTCGCCTGCCACAAGATGCAGATTGTCACTTGCCAGTGGCTGTGCCCGAGGATGAGGGTGCGCAGTGAGAGATGATGTAATCTCTCTTCTGCCAGCCACTGCACAGTGAGGGCAGAACTGCGGGGATGCAGGGCGGGCAGTGAGAGATGATGTCATCTCTCTGCTCGCTCGCCTGTCTGCTCACTGGCCTGTACGCCCGCTCACCCACTGGCCCGCTCCCTGGCCTGTCCCGCCGGTTCACCCGCTGGCCTGCTCATTGGTCAGCCGGCTTGCTCACTATTTTCTCGGGGGGGAGCAATTGCCACATTTTCACCCCCCTGGATCGGCCCCTGGCTTAGCATGGGACCCAGAAGGAAGTGCAAATCACTGGTGTAGCAGTGTCCAATGTAAAAATATACCATGCCATGTGTGGTGGTTTTGTAACATTTTCTTTATGTATGATGGTCAGGGCTAACATATACCATTTAAAAATATATATTTTATAGCCAGATAAATTCTTTAAGAAGTCATTCCACTAGCAGCGGGTGCATGATGCAACTCAGGATGATTAGCCAAGCTGTTTTTTTTTTCATTTGCAGATTTTCCTTACAGTATGTGCCCTTCAATGTAGATTCTCAGTCCCCATTTAGTCCTAATGCAAATCAATTTTACACGAACATCCAATCAAAGAAACCATCCATAATGTACTGTAGTTTTAGCAATGTAAAAAAAAATGCTTAGAATTGTCACCCCCCCCCCCCCCCCAAAAAAACAAGACTTTAAATGTGACAAAGACCACATCTAAACATTCTAATTTAAAAAATGTAATTAAAATTAATGAATTTAAATGTGACAAAGACCACATCTAAACATTCTATTCAGAGAATGCGCAGTATTTTGTTTCCTTGCATGATCCTCATCTCCCCTCCCAGTCTCAAATGCATACTTAAAGCGGTTGTATAGTCCAAAAAATGACTTTTCCTAAGGGTAAACATATAATAAAGCTTACCTGTAAGTAAAAAAAACATCTCCTAAACCTGTACAGTTTAGGAGATATTCCCTGTGCAATGCGCCGCTGACAGCGGCACATGCGCACGGGGATTCTCGGCTGAAAGGCCGGTGTACTGTCATTTTCTGTCCCCCATCAGAAAGTGTCCGCTCTGTACTGCGCATGCGCAGTACACAGCACAACCAGATTCCGAAAATTGCCGAAGATGAACGGCACCTGCGGCGTGAATCGACTTTAGAGCCCCACCTTCCAAGTGGACATAGAGTTAGAATATAAAAGAGCCGAGCGCAACGAGGCCGTGCCCGAAGCGTGGCGAGCAAAGCGTGGCAAGCAAAGCGAGCCGCAAGGGGCCCTCTAAGTTTGTGTAGCCCTATGTCCACTTGGATGGTGGGGCTTACACCTCTACTCACAGCGCAGGCGCCGCTCATCTTCGGAGATTTTCCAAAAATCCTTCTGCTCTGTACTGCGCATGCACAGTACACAGCGGACACTTGATGATAGCCGGACTATTCGTGACAGAACACGAACCCGGCAGAATCCGAACCCTGCCGGGAAGAAGTCTCCCGTGCGCATGCGCAGGAGTGACGGCATCGCAGCTCCAGCCACTCACACCGCTGGATTTGATGGGCACAATCTGCAGCAATATTTAGAAATCTTCCTGTGCCCTGTCTGTGCTGGCATAGTCAATCCCCATAGACTTTCATGGGGATATCTACCAGGTGTCTCCTGTATCAGGATAGGACTCCATAAAAGTCTACAGGGGGGTCACTTTTGCAGGCAAGAATATTTAAATTTTACTGACATGCAGTTTAGGCATGGTGATACATTAATAATGTAATACAATAGGCAGCCCTTTAATAAAAGTACAATAAATATGTTTGAGCATGACATATTTATATGTCCTTTGTCCTGATAAATAAAACACATTTGCTGCAACAGACAGAGCAAGACCGACACTGCATTATAGTAAAAACACATGGAATATGGTAATGGGGCATTACAATTGGTTTGGTGACTTCCTTTTATATTGCCATTTGTTCTTATTGGTCCAAAAGTCCACATCAGCAAGATAAGTATAAAAAAAGGAATCAAATTAATGTTCAGAAAGACTAGTGAGCCTGCATTATTTAACACCATGTCACAAAAAAAGCTGAATATGCAATACCAGAGCACAATTCCTAGAATGCCAGACAGAAGATGAATACAGCAATGCCTGATCAATATTACACTGGCTAGCAGTCATCTCAGCACAGATCAGAGCATAGCATTTCCCAAGAAAGAGATTTGTATCTGAATTTATAGACGGTGTCCCCAAACAGCACAGCAACATGAAATGTTCAAGACTAAAGAGGCTTTCTGGGCTTCCACACCAGGACTGCCAGATCTATATTTTAAACTGCTGTTACCCAAAGGTTTGGAACTATGGGAGAATATTTCTGAAATTAGGAATTGAATACTCCCCAATCTTTCATTTGAAAATCTATTAGATATCCCAAAACAATACAGTAGTCTTAAACCATGTACAAAGTCATCAACATTTTGAGCACCAATTTAAGTTTTTGTAAGTACTAAGAAACATAAAGCATGGATGTGTAATTGTAGGGGAAACAGTAAATGGTAAAAACGGTGTTCTATGCCGTTAGAATTATTATATTTAAGACGCCTTGAATGGGAATGGGATTTAAGGCATGGAAGAGAGGAAGTGTAGAGTGAATAAAGATGAAGGGAAGAGGAGAAAAAGAATGAAGAGAAGGACGAAGAATGAGAATAATAAATGAGGGAGTATAATGAGAAAGAAGGAAAAATAAATGATGATGGGGGAGTGGGGTGGTGGTAGTGGGTAGGGGAAGGGGAGTTGGACTCTCAAAATATATGTAGTGGGACTACGTTTTTTTTTTTTTATTGGTATTTATATATTGCTGACAATAAACACAGTGCTTTAGATATCTATTGTACATTCATATCAGTCCCTTCCCTCCCGAAGCTACAGTCTAAGGTCCCTAACTTACATTCATACATTTACTACAGCCAATGTAGACGGGGACAGTTACCTACCAGCATGTCCATTGGAGTGTGGGAGGAAACCCACGCAAGTACAAGGAGAACGTGCAAATTCAAGGCAGTTAGTGTCGTGCTTGGGATTCAATTTAAAAACCCTAGTGCTTCCAGGCTAAAGTGCTTACCACTAAGCCATCGTGGAGAATATGATATAGAGCTAACCACTAAGTCACTGTGGAGTATATGATATAGAGCAATGCCTTAACTTGTTGCCAATTGAAGTGCTATAAATGTATCTCGGCTTGTTAAAGCGGAGTTCCACCCAAAAGTGGAAGTTCTGCTTTAAGGACTTCTCACCCCTTACAAGCCACATTTGGCAATGTCATTTTTATGGGGGGCAGGGGAGTGGGTACCTAGTTTTGACAGGTAGCCAGCTCCCACTTCCACTCGGGCCGCCTAGGCGACTAGAGCAGAAGTTCTTCTCTCCCCCTCCCTCCCTGCAATCTTCTGGGTCATGTCACAGGTCCCAGAAGATTGGCCAGTCATTAAGGAGGTGCAGCGCAACTTGCGCATTTGCAGTGTGCACCCGGCTGTGAAGCTGCAAGCTGTCACAGCCGGGGGGCCCACACTTGTGATGCCGGCGGCAGGGAGAGGCGAGGGAGAGAACTGAGTCTATGGGCGGCCACATCGCTGGATCATGGGACAGGTTAGCGTGTGTTTATTAAAAAAGTCCACAGCTAGCCTATCTTCAGGGGGTTTCATAACCTGGCTGACCTCCTGAACTCAGTCTAGACACTCTGGGCGAGAGGCTCTGTCTTTCTTTCTTTCTATGTCTGTACTTCTTTTGTACAGGGGTGTCAGGGACTTGCTGGCCATAGTATAGCAGATGTGCAGAGGCAGAGGCCATTGCGCATGCGTGGGCACAATTCCAATGATAAAAATAAATGTACTTCTGCGCTGCTAATATAAAATAAATGCAATATATTAAATCCAAGAGGCTGCTGCTTAACACCAACTGTCATTAGCAGACCAGAATAAAAAGAAAAATATGTGAAACGCTCCCTCTTAACCAATGTTTAAAAAATACTATGTAGTCTAAACACAAAATAAATAAAATTGTCACCCCTAGTGGGAGTATTACATATGACACCAAAATATATTAAAAATATCACAATGACAATGGTATGTGCAACCAGTGACCTCTAGTGGGTACAAAAATGATAACACGTATAAATGTCAGACAAAGTCCATGAATCCAGTGATATCTTTTGTGAAGCAATGCTGTCCACACACAATCCAATGGTGAATGACAACAAATGAGTGACTTAACACCACGTGGACCCTCCACCAGTCACACTATGCGCTCACCTCCCAGAGCGCCCACCAATTGGGACAAGTAGCACCTTCTCCTTTGGGGTCTCAATCCAGGATCTTTAGGTTCCCAACAGTGGACTCCTGCAAGCGTGATCTCTCATATAGGATGGCAACATAAGGGTAAAAAACATAAGGGTAACACAGTCTAATATTGTAAAACAAAATTTATTTATTTAAAACACAAGCAACTATTTCACTCACATTTAGGAATGCACTATCCCTGGTGCATAAAGGTGATGAACCTGAAAATATACAGATCCGTCCCTGGGGTCACAAAATTGTCTGCAAGTCCTCGGCCCTGCTGCCTTCATGGGTGATCGTGTACTTCCTACAAACGATACGATGACATCACAGGAGCAGGCCTGAGGACTTACATTGTGATATATTTAATATATTTTGGTGTCATATGTAATACTCCCACTAGGGGTCACCATTTTATTTATTTTGGGTTTATACTACATAGTATTTTTTAAACATTGGATAAGAGGAAGCGCTTCACATATTTTTCTTACAATTGCAAATGATGTCCCTCCTGGCAGGCATGTCCACGGTGAACGTCTATGCACATGCACGCATGTTTGCGTGTGAGTACGTGCAAACGTGCGCATGCCCCATTAGCATTGCTGCCAATTGCAGTATATAGGGATGGCAGATGCACTAAGGCCTTTGCTGTCTGATCTGCAGCGTTCCCCCTGTATCCTGTTACAGTGCCTGCCCTTGATCTGATTGTGACCCGGCTTCCTGACTCCTCTGATTCACTCTGTTCCAAACCTCTGCATGAACTTGACCATTCTTATTGAAGTCTCTGATGTACCTGATTCTTCAATGTATAACCTGGTTTGTCTCACGCTGCACCACTCTCCTCCACGTACTTGCATCTGCGGTACCCGGCACCAGCAACCTGCCTGCATCTACAGCACCCCTGCATCCATGAGTGCCTGCATCCACAGCCAACAACCGCAGCTCCACTACCGCTGCTGACTGCTACAAGTGTCCCCTGCTACAGAGAACAAACGCAGGCACTTCTACCTCACTGTGCTCCCTGAACTGGGCCTGTATGAGAGGCCTTCCTCTGTTCGTCAGGCTCTACCCAAAGGTACGTGACAAGAGGACACTTGGTTCCTTACTTCTACACCTCTGACTGTACCCCGCCCTTTTCTCATCTTTCTTTTGTCCTTTCTACCTCTTTTCCCCCTTCCTCTTCGGTCCACCACCTACCCCATGTACCTGGCTAAGTTTTGGGCACTATACCATTCAGGTATTTTATTATTAATACATGTTCTAGGTCTCTCTTGTTGATGCCATATGTGCTATACCTGCTCTGTCAGCTGATGACCATTTTTGAATCCGTAATGTTATATATTACCATCTATATCGTGTTATGCTTGACCTGTTTGCATTTGGATCTATATGTGAGACTAACGGTATTACTTGACTATGTTTTGTTTTCTATTTTTCTATTTGACTGTAAACTGCAACTTCCTGGAAAATAAAGGAATTACAAAAAAAAGTCAGTAGCTACACTTTTTGTATCTGCTTACTTTTAATAAACACAAAAAGGACTTGAACTCTGCTTTAACTAGAGAGATGGGGCTTATGTGTTATCCATGGAGCCCAGATTCTATGGAAGACAGGAAAATTGTCATCAGAATTGTGGATTTGCATTGAACATGTAATAGTGGATTTGGGCATTCAGCTTTTCGAAGAGGATTGTTGGAGTTTTTTAGGCTTAATACCCCACAATCTAATCTAGTTCTGTCAGACAGTTTTACTCTTAACTTTTATTATTTTAGCTACATCATACTTATTGTCTACACAAGCGATGTGATAGAAGAGAGGACATTTACACCAAAGGGATTACAATTTTCTATAATTATATAGCATTTATTATGTGGCCTTGTTAGAGATACATATATGTTTATCTGGTGTGCTAAATTACATAATGCTACTGTAGAAGGGCACAGTGCAAAATATCTCAATGGAATCATATCCCTTTGAGGTCCTTTACACTGCATTTCTTTGAGATCCTTTGCACTTAAAAACTGATGTCATTTATTACATGTTAAAAAAATTAAAGCTTCATTTTTGCATAGATTAAGAACCACCAGTTTACAAGAATCATGGAGAAATCAACAGAGAAACATGTTTTTGGCCATACGTTGTTGTATGTAACAAAATAGTTAATTTTCCATTAACTTTAGCAACACAATTTAATATGTTTGTGATAATTGTAATATATAAAATGTTATCAGGCATTTTTGTTCAGTTTACTATTTTGTGACATTTTACATATCTTTTCTAAGATTTCTGTGTGATTGTGAATCAATTTGTTTCTGATTAAGTTCCCAGATTATTCCTTTACTTATTTTCAGTGATGTGGAATATGTCAGCAAACTACAAATATATTGGAAAATGGCAAAGTATAACTTAAAGCAGTTTTCCAAGAAATAATGATTCGGTTTTGCATTGCTTAATAATTTGCAAGCGAGTAACATTGATTTTTTGCTTTTCCGTTTTTAAAATTGTGTACAATTTGGCTGCCTGATTCTTAAACACTGATTAGTAACATTAGTTAATTGAACAGTGTTAAATAGAACTTGAATTCAAACAATAATATAATGTGAGGATTTTTTTGTGTGAAATCATTTTTTAATTAAAAACAAAAATTCACCTGAGATTACATACATTACTTGGTTAAAAAAACATATGTCCATAGAGTTGAGCATCACATATCTACAGTTTTGGTCTGGAAAAATACAAATCCCCCCCCCCCCCCCCCCCCCGGAAAACTGCCCATTGTTGCCTTACAGGGAGAATAAATACTGTATGAACTATCCAAAGACAGTTGAATTAGTTTCCTGGATCAAATATTTCCATATTATCATTTAATAACAACAACCCCCTCACCCCCCCCCACGTGCCCCCCCCCCCATTTCCCCAACATCCACACCCCCCCCCATTTTTGTGGACACCCTGCCAAATTATTGAGTTCATGAGTATTTAGTGAAAGAAAGAACATGCAAAGTAATTTTGCATAATTTTGTGTTTTTAGTTCTCTGGAAAGGCTCTTTTTTTCTGTTCCAGTATAACCTCAACCCAATTGAACACTTTTGAGATAAATCGGAACACCAACTGCAAGCCAGGTCTTACTATTGCTCTTTTCACTAAATGGACACAAATTTCCAATGGTAAAAATGTTGCTATAAGCATGGAGTCTGTTATAGCTAAAAATAGAGAGCCAAATCAATATTAATGTCCGTGATTTTGAAATGTTATGTCCAAAAAGTTCATGTGGGTGCAATGGTCAGATGTTCAAAAACCTTTGTCCATATGGTATATTAATTACATCAATTAGTTAACATTAGTTAATTGAACAGTGAGACATTAAGTTGTCTTACTTCGAACTTTCACTAAACCTCCTTTGCCTCTTTAACACAATGGATTTCCAGAACCCAATATGCAACCTTTGGGCTTACAAGTGGTTTATACAGTGGTATCCCCCCCTTGCTTTGCGTGTTTTTATCCTCCTTCCAGGCATAGCAAAGCTATGGCTGCTTTTTGCAACTGCTGCTTGGCATTGAATTAGCTGTGCAAGCAGTATTTCCAAATCCTTTGTTTTCTCCTACTATGTTACATGCATGTGAATGTATTGTATGTTTATCGTCTATAACATTTATTTAAGAAATGTTCCTCCAAAATAGGTATATCGTTTAAGAGATGACCCTGGTAGAATGATTCATTCTTTCACTTCTAATATGTAATGTGAACACCTATGATGCATTTTTTTCATTGGAATTTTCAGACAACCTGCTTCCTACTGAACCTCATTCAAGTGACCAAGGCAGGTAGCCAGACCTGGGAATTTGAGTGCAAAAATGTTGTCTCCACAAGTAACAAGAAAAAAATATATAATTAATAATAATAATAACTTAAATATTTAAACTTATTGAAATCAGGAAATGAGTAAAAAACTTTTGTTTTGGGCATACTGGATTTTCTTTAGGTAATAAATGTAAACATAAGGTTGTTATAAAAGTGCATCTTTACCTTTTGTGGATGGATATGTCCACTGTTATTCACTTTCATTCTCTCCCTTTCAAAGCAGAACCGACAGCCCAGTGTCAGACAGTAAGGTGCCATGGAGGCTGACCTGTCTCCCACCTGACTTATGGCAGATGTGAAGACCTTAGAGCCTGACACTAGACATTTAGCTAAACATTTATGCTCTGACAGGCTGAGAATACAAGCAACAAAAAAATAAAATCAGGTATCTGTTACAGCAAAAGTGGGTATTCAGGTTTTTACCAATGTCCATTGTTGACAGGTTCTCTTTTTAACCTGAACATTAACATTAAACCAATGAAATACATTACCCCTTAAAGAGTCCAAACCCTTAAACATATATATGCGGTTTTGCTTTTTTGGGTAGTCCTCACAGCACATGCCGATCACCGGGTTCTGGCCAATGAATGACTGCCGCCACCCAGTCATTGGCTCCGATTTTCCCCGAACACAGCTCTGTGTGTAAACAGCACAGAGCTGTGTTCAGTGACAGGGGATCCTGTTGCTTTTTCATTCCCTGCTAAGCAGAGAATGAAAACAACAACTAGATCCTCAATAAAAGTACACACACAGTACACACATAACCACTTGTTAGGCACATTTAACCCCTTAATCGCCCTAGACATTAACTCCTCTTTGCCCAGTGTCATTAGTACAGTGACAGTGCATATTATTAGCACTGATCACTGCAATAATGGCACTGGTGATGTCAGTAGCTGTTAGTTATTTCCTCTCAGCGTCATCTAGTTTTAGATTGCTTGCAACACTATCGCAGCCCTGTTATAAGTCACCGCCATTACTAGTATAAAATAAAAAAATAAAAATTCCAGTACACTGTTTATCCCATAGTTTGTAGACGCTATAACTTTCATGGCCAAAATTTATTAAAATATTTTTTTTATGGGATATGTTATATACTTTTCTGGGTTTTGAGTGGATGTTCGTGATCATAGCAGAAGTTCAGTGTAAGAAATACACAGGAGAAAATTCATATTGACAAGGGGAGTGCAGAGGTGGGCGGGGAGTCTACTGACATCACTCCACCCACCGAGCTCTGGACAACAGACCCACCCACAGAATCTGTAGTTTTTGGGGTCTCATAACAGACAGAGGGGAGACATTTGACAGGTAAGGATGCATGCAGGAGGCATGTATATCCTTATGCCGCGTACACACGAGCGGATGTTTTTTCCGACGGAATTCCGCTCAAGCTTGGCCTGCATACACACGGTCACACAAAAAAGCCGAGGGGGGCATTTTCAGCACACAAAAAATGTGCTGAAAAACTCGGCTTATTCTCGAGTATATACCGTAATTTTGTCTAAAACAAGCTAATTTGGTGCTCCCTATAGCTGTATAGGTGCAGGATGATTGAGGGTTTGTGTGTGAACATGTGTCATTTGTTTATGTTTGCACACTTACAAGTGTGCAATTTTCAATTTGGTATTCACACACAAAAACATATATAATTATACACTTTTTTTTAAATGAAATATGTTTCCGGTGTACTTATGCAAGAAAATCTTACTTTTATTTTCAATTGTGCACATTTTTAATGCAACACCGGAAAAATTACCATATGAAATAACTGAAAATTAAAGTTCAAATATTAACAGTAGGAAATACCAAAACCAATAAAATAAAAAAAATTAGGGCTGTTACTGATTAAAATTTTTGTGTTAGATTAATTGATTTTTTTTAATCAATTAATTTTGATTATAACGCACATACAGTTTTTTTCAAAAAATGTTCCCCCCATACTGTACTGTCCTTATCTCCCCCATACTGTACTGTCCACCTCTCCCCCCATACTGTACTGTCCACATCTCCCCCCATACTGTACTGTCCACATCTCCCCACACATCCCCCATATCTTAATATTCACGATTGTCTGCTTTGTCCAGAATAGACAGCAGGCAGACCCGTCCGTCCTCAGAGTAGACGGCACATGCAGGCGGGCGATGATAAAGTCAGCGCGCCGCTACTAAGCCGCCGTCGGGTGGACCAAGATGGCCGTGGCTCCGGAGCTAGGCCGAAGCCACGGCCTTTCCTATGGGCGAGACCGCTGAGCTCACTCCGCGGATCGTCCTCGATCAAAATTATTTTGATCGATCAAAGAAATTAACGATTAATTGAACAATTAATCGTTAATTTCCGCAGCCCTAAAAAAATAGCAGTATTTAGATATAAATGATATGTGACGATCAGCTATAATTTTAAGAAGTTACATGGGTCAGGATTTACCAACATACTTTGTTCTGTGTCATACACACACAGAGTTAACATAAAACATGTATTTAGACTTCCTGTATATAAAATTTGTATTCAGAGGTTGCTGTGAGCTGCACTATTCTGTAACTAGTTGGTATGATGGAGTTTTGCATATTTCCCCACTGAAAAAGCCTGCTAGGTGTTCATGTAATCAGTAACAACTGCCAAACTAAATATGAACAAAGTGGTGAAAACCAGAGCAATTAGGATTGCACTGTAAATACGTTACCATACAACCTGCAAATTTTTTTTTTTTTTTTTTTTACAGTTTTATTCTTACCTTGAAGTTATTTCAAGCCTCTGAGAATGTTTGACTTCTCACCAAATACTTTAGAACTCCTCAGCTTCTTCAGTCTGTTCACCACAGGTATTTATCAGTTCATTAAGCCCAGTAGAGGATTTTTCCGTAATAAAATCAGGACTCAGATGATAAGCTTTCAACATGAAGGGTACACACTGGGACACCTTAGTGGAATTATTAATAGAGGCTGATGTTAAAAAAAAAAAGTTGAGGAAGAGACAGAGATTTTTCACCTCAACACACACATCATTAGCTGCTTGAAATACTTTTGTATTGTAACACTGACAGATCTGCCCTCACACAACCCCCTTCGAAGGAATCCCTATAACAAACTTTGCCATCTACAGTGATCCAGACACCAACTTTCTAGACTGTGAAGGAAAACACTAGCAGTAACTAAATGAAGACCATATCCATGAACTGAGTTGGTCTTCACATAACCACATCCATAAGAAGCCCATTTTCCCTGTAATTGATAAATGTATACAGTAGATAGCGTAAAGGACTCTAGATCATTGCAAAAAGCAAACTTTGTTTGCATGACAGTATTGTAAATATGTCAAATATTACAGTAAATTTTTTTTATAAATGCTGAGATCTGTCCTTAATATGCAAATGAGCTCCCTTAGCAAAATCAACATATATAATAATTATAAACTCCACAGGATCTAAAAACTGCCCTTACTAAACAATAGATCCTACCACTGCGCCAAGAATAAATTACCATCTACTAAAGCTGCCACTTAAAAATAAATATGGAATAAAAGTTAGCAGATCTACCACAATCTCAACAGAAGAGGTAAATAGTGGCACTAGCACCTATTGATGCACTAGAAAACACCCAGTGATGGAAAAGGTGAAAATATCATAGTCCAATATAAATATGTCCACAAATGGATCAGCATAACAGTGAATCCATACAGGATCAAAGATGGAAGATATCCACTCCACACCACGTGTCACATGTTCCCACTCCCCATAAGGTGTATACTCACCAGCAATAATTGCCTCACATTCTCATGTTTGGCAAGAATGCATTGTACCCCTCAGGGTTTTGGGCAATCCAACATCTCCTCCACTCTCATGAAGCAATGAAGCAAAAAGCTGAAGCCACTCTTAAGACTTCTGCAATCCTCTAGTCCAGTTCCCTTGCTCCTTCGGGGACGTGCCTTCACACACAAATCAGCAATAATCTGGAGCTTATGAACATCTTGTCTTGAATTGGGTTTGGTAATTCCTAAAGAGGTCTAGTGATAACCCATATTCGTTATTCACCATTAAGTTATTTTGTTGGGGATATACTCTGCTATTGTGGATACACTCCGCTTTTGTGGATATACTCCACTGTTCTTTTTTGTTGCCGTTTCATAGCCCTTGATCCCTAAGTACACCAGATCCAAAAGATCCTAAAAGGATCTATATGACGCAAAAATTTTATCCCGTTGGGGGTCCTTGAGGCTGTGATGAAGTTCCTGTTCCCATGCTGCTAAGTAAGAAGGGTAATCAGTGTACTCCAGGTCCTGGAGAGCTACGTAGAATTGGAAGAGACACCTAGAAGGTGTTTTGTTTGAGGCAAATAAGTGTTCAATGAGGGTGAGATCTTTAAGAATCCTCAAAGGTTTAGGTAACGATCAGATGAATTGAGAACGTTGAGTGTATCGCCAGTCGCCAAGTTTGGTAAACTCTGAATGAGTCTTGAGTTTTTGTAGTGAGATGAGTTTTCCATTATGAAGTACATTGTATAAAAGTAGAATATATATATATATATATATATATATATATATAAAATTTGATGCCTGCATATGAGTCATGGCTAGGGAGATAAAATAGGGATATACTGTATGTGAATTCTAGTATCTTTAGAAAGCTTTTTCCCTATTGGAGCTGCAGAGTGTTTTTACTAATGGAAGATTATTTCTTTAAAACTGCGGTGGGATTTTGCTTCCTAGAGTTCTCGTTTAAAGCGGAAGTAAACTCTTGAATTAAAAAAAAAAAAAAAAAAAGAGGGCCCCTCCAGGCGGTTTAAGCCATAATGTGCTAGAATGCACCACATACTAGCACATTATGACAGACTTGCCTTAAAGTGTTACTAAACCCACAACAGTAAAATCAGCGTGTATATGCAGTAAAGCATGCTTGTTATACTCACTGTGAAACCTAAGGGGTTAATCCTCTGCATTGTGTAAATAGATTGTTTGATCCTGTCTTTTCTGATCCTCCCCTTCTTCTACTGTCCCAGTCCATCTCCTGATAGAACAGAGCCTTGTGGGGTACTCTGCACATGCTTAGTTTGTTGTGTATTGCTAGAGAGCTTGTTTTTTTCTTGAGGGTGCATGTGTTCAGCACAGGGCCAATCAGCACTGTCCATAAAGAGGGTTAGGGGTCATGCAGCCTCATTGGACAGTTGAAGGAGAATGAAAACTCCTCCTACAAGCTTTAATCAGACACTGATAGAAGTCACAAGACAGCTATATAATGCTGATAAATAATTTAGCAGTTTAGATTTACCAAAATAATTGCATTCCCATGTTCTGTGGGAGATCGTATCTAGTAAATGCAGAATCCTGGGCTTAGTAAGACTTTAAAACGAAGCCCTCTAGCAGTGCACTGTCACCGCTGTCTGTGCTTCCATCTTAACCCAGTCTTCCTTCCTGGGTTAGTGCTCTTCGGCTGTTATAATGCATGTGCACAGGAGTCATGGTCGAAGTACAGCTATCATGTACCTGGTCAAGCCAGGGTAGGAGCAGACAGAGTTCAGAGAGTGGCCAGACAAGCCGGGTCAGCAACTGGCATCAGGATACAGGTTTACAGGAACACAGGATTCAGGGAAGGCTGAAAGAAAGCAGCACTGATCCTGAGCACTGCCTGAGTTTACATAGCCTAACTGGCACCAACATCTGTCACAGGTGCACGTGTGCGCCATTGCGCACAGGAATGCACAACAGCTCGTGTGTGTACACAAGTTTGCGCATGCGCATATTCATTAGCCAGTGCACAATTATTGCGAGCATGAAATGCAACATGGTTTAGCCTGTGCACAGAAGGCCTTTCCTTACGACAGCCCTCTGAATGGACTTATCTGTAGGTACAAGTCAAAATGTGGAGTTTACTGCCGCTTTAAAGTAAGACTTTCCTAAAAGAAGTGTGGCGATACTGAAAATGCCATTCACTTCTGGAAATGTTAGATGTCTGACTCTTAAGTGGACCCTCTACCTTCAGTAGTTTCCGGGTCACTGACTTAGAAATTCTATGTAGTAACCTCCAAAGACAGGGTGGGCTGACATTTCACCTCAGGGGGTAGATCACTTAGGCATAGTGAGACATGTAGACAGATGGGCACCAGTAGCTTTTAGGTGAAAGCACGAAAAATTGTTTCTTACTCATAGTCCATGGGAGAGGGTTAGGGTTGCAGATGCTCAGGACTAAAAGGAGAACTCTGTCACTTCATTGTCACAGCACAGGAAAAAATATTTAGGCTACTTTCACACTGGAGCGGTGGGGGCGCTGGCGGTAAAGCGGCACTATATTTAGCGCCGCTTTACCGGCGTTTTAGCGGCGCATTGCGGCCACTCGCGGGGTGTTTTTACCCCCCGCGAAAAAAGGGTTAATACCGCCCGCAAACAGCGGCGTTTTGCGGGCGGGTGTGTTTTCAATGGGACCGGGCGCTATAGGAGCGGTAAATATACCGCTTGCAGGACATTTTTGAGCGTCCTGCAAGCGCACCGCTTCAGTGTGAAAGCCCTCGGGCTTTCACACTGAAGATACAGCAACAGCTGTTTCGGGTCGGTTTGCAGGCGCTATTCTTAGCGCAATAACGCCTGCAAACCGCCCCAGTGTGAAAGGGGCCTTAATGTGACACTCCTGTGTTTAATCATCCTTCTGTGAACAATTTGATCAGCAGTTATCCATCTTCATGAGAGTCACAGAATCTCGTTGCACTCCACAATATAAACACAGGACACATTTACACAATAGCAGACGCTAATTACAATTAACAATACAAAGAGTGATCTCCCCCTCCTCAGCCTAGAAGGCAATAGACCAGGGGTCTCAAACTAGCTGTTGCGAAACTACAAGTCCCATGAGCATTGCAAGGCTGACAGTCATGACTCCCACAGGCAGAGGCATGATGGGACTAGTTTTGCAACAGCTGGAGGGCCACCAGTTTGAGACCCCTGCAATAGACTATAGTAGGAGTAGACTGTTCAGCTCCTACACAGTTCTAGCGGCCTGTGATCAGCAATTTTAATTAACATGTCGAGTTCAGAATCAAACAAACCAGGAATAGTCTTTATATATATCATGGGAGATATTGTAGATAAATATTACTGTTACATTTTAAGTAACCACCTTCTCAATACAGGGCACTTACACCCCCTTCCTGCCCAGGTAATTTTTCAGCTTTCAGCGCTGTCACACTTTGAATGACAATTGCGCTGTCATGCTACACTGTAACCATGTGAAATTGTTATAATTTTCTTCACACAAGTAGAGCTTTCTTTTGGTGGTATTTAGTCACTCCTGTGTTTTGATTTTTTTCCTAAAAGAAAAGACCAAACATTTAGAAAAAAAAAATTAAAGGTTTTCTTAGTTTCTGTCAGTAAATTTTGTAAATAAGTAATTTTTCTCTGATGGGCGCTGATGAGGCAGCACTGGTGGACACAGATAGGCAGCATGGATAGGCGGCACTGATAGGCATTGATGGACAGCAGTGATGAGCATCGATGGGCAGCACTGATAGCCAGCACTGACTGGCATCACTATTGCCCACTGATTGCTGGCACTTGTGGGTACTGATTGTTGGCACATGTAGGCACTGGTGGGCACTGATTGCCTGCAATGGTGGGCAATCATGGCAGCAATGGATGGGCACTTAATTGTAATCAGGGTACTGATGATCAGTGCCCTGATTACATACCTAGCTGCCCCCTGTGAGGAGATGCCGCTAATCGGCGCTCCTCTCCTTTCCTTACCGGCATCTCCTTGTTTACATGTGACCGGCTGTGATTGGACACAGCTGATCACATGGTTAAAGAGCTGCGGCCATGGCTCTTTACACAGATCGGGGTCACACCGCATCCTAGCAACACAGTGCGGCCACCGTCGCCGTGCGCCCCCAGGGGCGCGCGAGAGCGGTCGTTCTGGGAGGCCATCATATGACGATTCCAGTTGCTGACCCGGCTTGTCTAGCCACCCAGAATGAGAGCCGCACCGCCCAGCCGTCATTTGACGGTGGGCGGGCGCCAAGTGGTTAAACAGCTGTCAATCATTTTTCTCAGTCATCCTGTGCCCCTAATGGACACAGGGTGACTTAGACATTAAAGGTACATGGGGAGCTGAAACAAAGGTTTCCCAACCTCTCCAAGGGATTCTGGGTTCCCAAAATGACTGCTGTCACATCTCTCCCCTTTTGGCAGCAGAACAACACAGAAGGAGACCCCAGACAGGTTGACTCTGAATTTAGTCCATAGCTCTAGTCCCCCAATGCCTGTACCCACACAGTACCCCAAACAAATTGCTCCAAACAGAGCATTACTCACCCAGCCAACCTCTGCCTCTCTCGTAGAACATGCCCGCTACTGGGGGGGAAGTGCGGACTGGTCCTTTCAGCCGCTGGAGAGAAGACAGGGTGGCTGAGCTTACTCCGTCATGCTGTTGGGCATCTGGGCCAACTGCCCAGCATCCCTAGGGTATTCAAGTGGAGACTGATGTCTCATCCACCTTCACAGGAAATCCATCCTCTGTTAGTTAAGGGCAGAGGCCAGCAGACTGCCCTGTTGCCAGCGCTTCTGCTCTGGCTAACTGTTGGGGAGAGAGGCAGACTTCCCTGGGGGAATGTCTGCTTCCCCTCCCTGCATCTCTGAAATCCACTGGGGAAGAGGAACCATCACCTTCTCACCTCGGGCCTCCAAAACTGCCACTGGTGTGGAGCAGGGGTCTGCAGTACTCTGTCCTGCTGCCAGTACTTCTGCTGGGGATACGCTAGGTGGTTCCTCCTCTACGGAAAAGTCGATCAAGTCACTAGTCTCTGGAATTGCTGAAAATCCAGGGCACAAGCTGGTGACACTTGGGCCCAGTGCCAGCACTTGAGCAGGTGATGCATAATCTATAAAATCCTCCGATGAACAGTCCATTAAGTCCATACATTCTGTAATCTGTGGCTGGAGAGATGAGCCGACTGCTCCATCTCCTGTATCCTCATCTGGCTGCTACACAGATGCATTCCTCGATCCAAGATCGTCCCGTGCAGAAACAGGATCGTCAAGGTCAGTCAGCACTTACTGCATCCGCCATAAGACCTCAGCGTCCATAGCTGCGGGTGCAGGTGGGCAAAGCACACTGTTACTATGATGCCACATTGCCGACACTTCAGCCAGGATTTCAGAGCCGTCGGCTGGTACTTCTGTATAGTCCCAGGCGAAGGGAGCCCAGCCCTGGCGCTGAGCAGAGTCTAGCAGCCGTCTGTAGGAGATCTCCAGCTCCCATTCCTGAATGGCTAGAAACTTTATATCTATATAATAAAACAGCTAACTTTTATCTGAACAATATATCACTACGGAAAAGGCAATTTGGTAACTTAAACCTTGCAGTAATAAAGGACAAGACACTTATTATGATCCAAATTTAGTCAAACCCTTTTACGATCACAGAGACCTATGTGAACAGGCCAGCAGAAGTGTAGGGAATTGACACTTTATTTTCTATGTCAGATTCACTCACTTCTGTCACCTCAATCCACAGGCCATTAAGATCAATACAACACAATAGAACACTATGCAAAATAATGTATTTAAACTGGCTGGCTCCTTTAAGTGTGAAGGCTGGCCGAAGGGCCAGCCTGTATTTGTGGGAGGAGTCGGAGAGACTACTTAAGCCTCCTCCTCTGCTAGGGCCAGGGTCGTCGGCGTTCTGGGTTACACATCCACAACATGTATATCTGCTTGGTGCGGGGTATTGGCCACCTGCCACCTGCCAGCTGCTTCTCCTGGGCTGATCTGGCTCCATGTGGGGCCACCCGTTTCCTCCCGGTATTCCGTCGGCTTTCTGACGTAGCGTTCTGCCCGCCATTTCTGTCATAGCGTTTCTGCCCGCCATTTTCTGTCGTAGCGTTCCTGCCCGCCATTTTTCTGTCATAGCGTTTCTGCCCGCCATTTTCTGTCATAGCGTTTTCTGCCCGCCATTTTCTGTCATAGCGTTTTCTGCCCGCCATTTTCTGTCATAGCGTTTTCTGCCCGCCATTTAATGTCATAGCGTTTCTGCTCGCCATTTCTGTCATAGCGTTTCTGCCCGCCATTTGTCATAGCGTTTCTGCCCGCCATTTCTGTCATAGCGTTTCTGCTCACCATTTCTGTCATAGCGTTTTCTGCCTGCCATTTCTGTCATAGCGCTTTCTGCCCGCCATTTTCTGTCATAGCGTTTTCTGCCCGCCATTTTCTGTCAGCGTTTCTGCCCGCCATTTCTGTCACAGCGTTTCTGCCGGAATGTCTGTTGTAGCATGTTTCTGCCCGGCATTTCTGTCTTCGCATTCTTCCCCGGTATATCTGTCATAGCGTTCTGCCCCTGCGTTTCTGTCATGGCGTTCTGCCCCTGCGTTTCTGTCATGGCGTTCTGCCCCTGCGTTTGTCATGGCGTTCTGCCCCTGCGTTTCTGTCATGGCGTTCTGCCCCTGCGTTTCTGTCATGGCGTTCTGCCCCTGTGTTTCTGTCATGGCGTTTTGCCCCAGCATTTCTGTCAATCACGTCATGCCCCAGCATTCAGGTCATGCCCCAGCGTTTGTCTCGGCGTATAGTCTCTGCGTTTGTCATAGCCTTCCTGCCCCAGCATTTCTGTTGCGGTGTGCTGCCCAGCAGTCCTGGCTCAGCGTTCAGTCTCAGCATTTCTGTCATTGCATTTCTGCCTCAGCGTTCAGTCTCAGCGTGTTTCCGTCATTTGCGTTTCTGCCCAGGTGTTCTGTCATGGCTTCTGCCTCAGCGTTCTGTCATAGCATTTTGCCCAGGATTTCTGTCGTTGCATTGCTGCCTCAGCATTGCAGTCCCAGCGTTTCTGCCCAGGGTTTCTGCCCAGGGTTTCCGTCCTTGCATTTCTGTCTCAGCGTTCGGCCCTGGATTTCTGTCATTGCGTTTCTGCCCCTGGATTTCTGTCATTTGCGTTTCTGCCCTGGATTTCTGTCATTTGCGTTTCTGCCCCTGGATTTCTGTCATTTCATTGCTGCCTCAGTGTTCAGTCTCAGCGTATTTTTCTGTCATTTGCGTTCTGTCATGGCATTTCTGCCTCAGCATTCTGTCATAGCAGTCTGCCCCAGGATTGCTGTCGTTGCAGTTTTGCCTCAGCATTTCAATCTCAGCATTTGTCATTGCGTTCCTGCCCCAGGTTTTCTATCATGGCATTTCTGGCTCAGCGTTTCTGTCATTACATTTCTGCCTCAACGTTCTGTCATTGCGTTTCTGCCCCTGGATTTCTGTCATTGCGTTTCTGCCCTGGATTTCTGTCATTGCGTTTCTGCCCCCTGGATTTCTGTCACTGCGTTTCTGCCCCCTGGATTTCTGTCACTGCGTTTTTGCCCCCTGGATTTCTGTCACTGCGTTTTTGCCCCTGGATTTCTGTCACTGCGTTTCTGTCCCCTGGATTTCTGGCATTGCGTTTCTTCCCCCTGGATTTCTGGCATTGCGTTTCTGCCCCCTGGATTTCTGGCATTGCGTTTCTGCCTCAGCATTCAGCTTCAGCGTTTTTCTATCGTTTCGGCCTCAGCATTTCTGTCATAACGTTTCGGCCTCAGCATTTCTGTCATAACGTTTCGGCCTCAGCATTTCTGTCATAACGTTTCGGCCTCAGCATTTCTGTCATAACGTTTCGGCCTCAGCATTTCTGTCATAACGTTTCGGCCTCAGCATTTCTGTCATAACGTTCGGCCTCAGCATTTCTGTCATAGCGTTTCTGCCGCAGCATTTCTATCATGGTGTTTTCACCCTCGGTGTTCAGTCACAGCATTTCTCAGAGGGGCGTTGGTCACTCAGGGCATACTCCGATAGCTGTTTTGTTCGTTGGTTGTCATGTCTCATCGTATCTGTGTTCATGTTTGTGCCTGGGTCAGTTAGTTAGGGCTCACATGTCAGGATCTGTCACGCCTACAGATCCATACGGGCTGAGGTTCCGTTTGTTAAATTGATTGTTGTCCTCAATCTTCTCGCCCGTATACCACACGACATACGATGCATGTTCATTCACCACACTCATACGACTACCCACCACGGTCCGTGGGTACACCAGCCCTGAGTTCTTAAGTCAACTACCTGTCTCTGCACTGCAGGTTACTCGGGCTCATTCACCACTCACACGAGGAGGGGGGGGGGGTCCATCGTCAGTTTCATCACGCACAGTGGTTTCGACATTTCTGCTCATGTTTCTCATTCGTAGGTAGGCACAGAGGGGTGTTGTTGTTCTCATGTCTGGTTGTCTGTCATTTCTCCAGTTTATGTTCTCAGGTTGGGCCGTCTTGGCTGCAGCACGACCCGTTCGTATCAGGTGGGACCAGTGTTCTGTGTCTGGCACGGTTGCTCCATGTTGACGATGCTCATTGCCATAGTGCCTACTCCATCACATCCATCAGGCATCCAGGTTTTTGCACTCCTGTCAGGGGTATTTTTGCCCTCTCTTTCTCACGTCCTCATACCATAGTAGGGGTAGGCCAGGGGTTGGGGCGGGGGCATTTCACTGAGCTACTTCGCTGGTGTCCATGCTTCTCGGCCATCATTTTACAGGGGTTCCTCGGGCCAGCCCTTGCTTCCTTTTCCCTACGTATCCTCTCATGCACAAGCAGTTAATCCGCATGTCTGGGTTGTCTTGGGCATCAGGCTAATTCCATCCTTCACAGGACGTTCAGGTGGGTTCTGCGTAGCTTCGCAGGTTCTTCAGGGGGTTCCTTTTCATCACCAAGTCAGGAGTCAGTGGGTTCTCCTGTCACAGCGGATACTTACCGGTTACTCACTGTTGCCATCCGGGCGCACGTTAATCTACGTGTTGGATCTTTACCTTCCCTTCTCACCTAAATCTTGTGTCTTTTTGCCCTCTTTTCAGGCATACCGACCAGCTAGGCCATGGCACACCTCAGGCCTTGGTTCTTAGGAATATCGCATTTACCACTTGAAGACTCCGATTACAAATAGAGTTTTAAGAATGAGAGCAGACCTTTTTGTGCCAAATTACTTCAGTAAAATAAAGAAAGCGAGGATATAAAGGTTGACATGTTACTCCTTGGAATCCGGTAGTCTTCAGCTAGCCTTACAGTGTTATGAATAAAGTAATCCTGGATGGTGGGGGTATAGCAAAGTTGGCTGATCTGTGAGGTTTCTGTATTTTACTTCAAACTTTTCCCATATGTCTTTAATAGTAGTGTATCCAAAAGGATTGATGGTAATAAAAGATGTGAATAGGATATAGATGTCTGCATACAGTGTTCATAGAGTGTAAAGACTTCCGTGGCACCACAAGTACCAGAAAGATGGATTAAGTAGATGATGTCTATATGCAGTGTTCTAATGAATCTATATGGGAAAATGCCCGCTCACCGTAGCCAGGTGATGGTTATGGTGATGAAGGCTCTTTTAGGAACTCCCCATGATTCCTGGCTCTGGGAATGGTGTCTGACCCCATCACAACATGCCGTGGCCTACCCGGATCTGGAGTGCAGGCGTTGCTGGAAGATATGGAACAGTCCCTGGTGTGCTGTAGTGGAGAAGTGATACTGTTCGCAGAGATCCCTCTGGATGCAGCTATATGACTCCCTGCTGTGCGGGCCACAAATCAGCAGCAGCTCACACTGACACAGAGCTCCTGCTGGCAGAATCCAAGTTGGTGTCCCAAGAGAGCAATGTAGGCCTAAGCCAGCCCTTTTAGATCCTTCCCCAGCAGTCTGTTCTGTCTTCTCATCATTCTGGTAGTGGTAGTTCAAGCCAGTCTCGCTGGAATTGAAACCTCAGCACTCTGAACTACACATCCCACAATGCTTTCCTCTGCTCTAAGTTTAGCCTGAAAGCAAATGACACAGAGTCCAAGCCAACACTAAAGGGAGACAACCCCACATTAATAACACTGTCCCTGAATTGAAGGCATAATAGCCAGCTCCTGGCTACACAGATAACATTAACCACTTCTGCCCGGAAGATTTGGCTGCTCAATGACCAGGCCATTTTTTGTGATACGACACTGCGTCCCTTTAACTGACAATTGCGCGGTCGTGCAATGCTGTACCCTAACAAAATTGACGTCCTTATTTTCCCACAAATAGAGCTTGCTTTTGGTGGTATTTGATCATCTCTGCGGTTTTTATTTTTTGCACAATATTTTGTACTTTTTGCTATAATACATAGCTTTTTTTTTTTTTTAAATTGGGGCTAATTGTTTCCTCAGTTTAGGCCAATATGTATTTTTCTACATATTTCTGGTAATAGGGGGGAAGATTTATGGCATTTTTATTATTATTTTTTTTTACTAGTAATGGTGGCGATCAGCTATTTTTATTGTGACGTCGACATTATGGTGGACAGATCGGACACTTTTGACACATTTTTGGGACCATTGACAATTATACAGCGATCAGTGCTATAAAAATGCACTGATTACTATGTAAATGTCATTGGTAGGAAAGGGGTTCATAATAGGGGGCGATCAAGGGGTGAATTGTGTTCCCTCATGTGTGTTCAAACTGTAGGGGGGTGGGACTGACTAGAGGAGATGACAGATCATTGTTACTAGCTAGTAGGAACAATCTGTCTCTCCTCTCCTCACAGATCAGGGATTTGTGTGTTTACACACACACTTCCCTGTTCTGGCTTTTGGGCCTGCGATCGTGCATGGCAGGTGGTCATCACAGCTGTCAGCTACGTGCATCGGCACCCCCGCAGTGCTGCTATCCCAGCTTAAAGGGCCGACGTACAGCTACAATGGTTCGTGGGAAGGTGTCGACCTGCCGCAGTATAATGATGGCGGCTGGTCGGCAAGCTGTTAAAAACCTCAATGAAGCATTCAAGAGGTGCAGAGTTCAAAGTAGTAAGAGCACAAAAACAATTGGAGAGCTCACTGGCGGGCTTTATTTTAAGGTAAGTCCTTAATAATGTGCTAGTATGCGGTGCGCACATTACGACGGTACCTTGCAGGGAGAAGATTTATTTTTTATTTTTTAGCAAAGTTCACTACCGCTTTAAGCCTGTACAGCCCTAGGTTTCTTATTTTCACTACATTCACTAAGCTAGGTAAAAACTAAATTTTCAAAATAAACTCCTTTTAGTAAATCAATCCCAGTGTGTGTGTGGTGTGTTCTTTAATATACACTAGTATTTTGCCTTGGTAAATAGGTGTAATGATTTTTTTTTTTTTGGAGGCATTATTTTCTGAAGAGAAGACATTAGTTCATGTATACCATATTTCAGTTACAGTAAACCCATATGACTCACATCAAATGCACTTTGGAATTTCTCAACCACAAATCCAAAAGCTTAACATAATTCTAATGTAAATCAGTAAATTCCATTTTTTTTTTTTTTTTTAAACACTATTCTATGGTGACCTAAGAAGATTCGACTTTTTCAGTTTCTTTAAAATGCTTATGCTTAAAGTATGCTGAGATTCTTAATGACATTTTTACTAGACCATTAGCGGAAAAATTGCAGCACATTCCAAGGATTTAGAGCCTCCAGAAGCTTAAACAACTCACATTAATTACTTTAGAATGAATCCTTGGCACAGGCAAGTTGGAGAGAAAATGCTTTTGTTGAACCCAATGTCATTCTATTAAACTGTACACTTATGGATTTTACCATACATTTCATATACAGAGGAAAGGTGATGCAAGAGATAATGATGCTGCAGCACGGTTTTGCAACATTAAAGCATAAATTTAGATTTCAAGGATTCATTTCTCTCCTCCTAAAGGAAAAAGAATGCCGACACAGTGTGAAGTTTGAATATTCCTTGCTTCTACAAATGTTTGTTGAATTACAATTTATCTTCTAATTTCTAAACACAGAGTGGGTGCTCTGGGAGCGGAGCAGACTCAGCTGAGAAACTTCGAATGCCAATTTGAACAGAAGGTGATTGGCAGCATGTCTGTCAGTCACTTCTGTCAGTCTATGTTGACACCAGACAATTCTGGGAGAAGGCTCTGCGCACAGAAGGTGATTGGCAGACGGGGGGGGGGGGGGGGCCCCCGATTCTCTCGGCTCAGGTCTCATATTACACTTGGCCCCCCGCTCTATGCTAGGCAGTGTGTGACAACAGATCCCCCATCCCCTGCCTTCTGGAGTTTAGAAACGTTGTGTAAAATATGTGCTTTAGGAGGCTGTAAAGGAGAGAGGGTAGAAGATAACCAGGTACAAGTTATGTAGGAGCATTTGTTTAATTTGTTTCATCTCTGTGTATCACCTGAGGCTAGTTACATCTGGGTATATGTAAGGCCCCTTTCACACTGGGGCGGTTTTCAGGCGGTACAGCGCTAAATATAGCGCCTGTACACCGCCTGACAAAACCTGCCCCATTCACTCCAGTGTGAAAGCCGGAGGGCTTTCACACTGGAGCGGTGCGCTAGCAGGACGGTAAAAAATGTCCTGCTAGCAGCATCTTTGGAGAGGTATAGGAGCGGTGTATTCACCGCTCCTACCCATTGAAATCAGTGGGACACCGCGGTAACACCGCGGCAATACCGCAGCAAAGCGCCGCGCTTTGCGTGGGATTTTAACCCTTTTTCGGATGCTCGCGGGGGGTAAAAACCGCACCGCGAGAGGCCGAATCCCGCGGCTAAAATGACGGTAAAGCAGCGCTAAATATAGCGCTACTTTACCGTCACCGCGGCTCCCACCCCAGTGTGAAAGGGGCCTAAGGGTTTACAACCAATTAAATAAATTCCCCATAGCAATTTTTTTTATTTTCTGTGTACACTGTGTGGCACATGCGCCATGCAGTGTACACTCGCCAGCTACTTTATTAGGTACACCTGTTCAATTGCTTGGTAACACAAATTGGTAATCAGCAGCAACTCAATGCATTTAGACAAGCATCTCTAGGGTTTACAGATAATGGTCCAAAAGAGAAAATATCCAGTGAGCTTCAGTTATGTGGACGAAAATGCCTTGTTAATGTTAAAGGTTAGGAGGAGAATCGGCAAATGCTTGATGATAGAAAGGCAACAGTAACTCAAATAACCACTCGTTACAACCAAGGTATGCAGAATACCATCTCTTAACACATTGAACCTTGAAGCAGGTGGGCTACAGCAGCAGACGACCACACTGGATGCCACCCTTGTCAGCTAAGAACAGAACAGAAAACTGAGGCTACAAATTGCACAGGCTCACCAAAATTGGACAACAGAAAATTGAAAAAACGTTGCCTGGTCTGATGAGTCTCGATTTCAGTTGCGACATTCAGGTGGCTGGGCCAGAATTTGGCGTAAACAACATGAAAGCATGGATCCATCCTGACTTGTATCAATGGTTCAGGCTGGTGGTGGTGTAATGGTGTGTGGGATATTTTCATGGCACATTTTGGACCCCTTAGTACTAATTGAGCATAGTTTAAACACCATGGCCTACCTGAGTATTGTTGCTGACCATGTCCATCTCTTTATGACCACAGTGAAGCCATCTTCTGATGGCCACCTCCAGCAGGTCAATGCACCATGTCACAAAGCTCAAATCATCTCAAACTGGTTTCTTGAACATTAAAAAAAAAAAAAAAAAACTGTTCACCAAGGGCCTTCACAGTCACCAGACCTCAATCCAATAGAGCACCTTTTGTATGTGGTGGAACGGGAGATTCACATCACTGATATGCAGCCGACAAATCTGCAGCAACTGCATGATGCTATCATGTGTATATGGACCAAAATCTTTGAGAAATGTTTCCAACACCTTGTTCTTGTTGAATCTATGCCACAAAGAATTAAGGCAGTTCTGAAGGCAAAAGAGGTCCAACCCGGTACTAATAAGGTGTACCTAATAAGGTGGCCGGTGAGTATATAATCCAAGTCGAAATCAAAAGTGGTGGAGAAGATAGTGGGGGAGGGGGGTGGAATGGCAACTGACAGATTCGATCAGACAGCACTGCAGTACTGTTGTAGGTAAGTGCTCCATAATGTGAAGTATTGCAAGAGCTTTCCACCCCTAAGGAATTTAGTTCCTCTTTAAATATCAATAGCCTGGTCACAGTTATGTTGCACCCTCTAGTATGTGTGCTAGATGGTCTAGAAGGTTGTAGAAACTTCTAGAGCTAGTGGATGGAAGTTAAGAGGGACTGTTTGGAATATTTATGAGGGCCTCAGCCAATCCCCAGTAAAAGGCTGGCAGGGGGCAAGGCTTACCTCATAAATAGAGCAGGACATTCCGGTGGAAGATGGAGATATAATGCTGTGGAGACTGTTGGTGGCCCTCCAGGGTGCCCCCTAGTCTTGGGGGTGTGACCTTTGGCTGGGGCTTGGGTGCTGGATGGATCCTGCCACAACATATGGAGGAAGCCCTTTCTGGAGCACGGGAGCAAGTGGAGAACAGTGTGAGTAGAGCAGCACTACTGGGGACTTACAAGGGGGGAAGACTGCCATATGTATATAATCACACACATAGTTTGGATTTGAGGGAATTATGTCTTTTTTCAACCTCACCTACTATGTAACTATGCTACGTAGCCTGTTATCCCTGAAGACAGCGTTGTGCCAAGTCTTCATCCCTTGACCAGGAGATCTCCTGCAGAGTCAGGTGAGCTGGTGTGAGTCAGTCTGAGGGACTGTGGAGGAAAGTTAGCCTGCAGGGCTAGTGAAAAGGGTAGCTGCAGCCATGTGGGTTGGCAGTGCCTGAAGAGGTGGTGCTGGGACCAGTAGCCACAGGAGGAAAAGTGCAAGCTGATCACTGAGTACTGCTACACAACAAGGGGCTTTCAGTTCCTGCCTGCAAAGACCATTGCTAAATCTGACTGTGCCTGTCAGATCCATTACAGTGATCCAGCTGGAGTCAGCAAGCAAGTAAAGTGCAGGAGGAGTGTCAAGGGAGCTGTATATAGACTGTGTATAAAAAGATATCCCTGAAGATGTTGCTAAAGTGTTGTTGCTGAAGTCAAGTGGGCATCCCATAATTTCCCATCCAAGTTATAAACCCTCAATAAACCACAAAAGTCACAAACTGTTCTCTATCCCTGAAGGGCCTGTGAAAATCCGGTGTGCCTGGCTGGCTCTCAAGGGTGGGGGATCCCAGTTCAACTGCGGCTCCTTAGGGGGTGCGTTAGTTAAAATTTAAGAGATCTATATATTAGTATTAAAATAAAATGAAAATAAGATTCAGCAAATGTTTTCCAACCCATTAAATGTTATAGGAAGACCACTCCTAATATAGTGAATTATAGTTATTTAAGTTTATAAAGTTGTAAACTTAAAATAAATACAAAAATTGCTTGCAAACCATTACAATTTAATTTTCAAAATATTGTAGTTTTTTTTTTATTTTTAAGATAAGCATATATGTGAATTCAGATTGACTTATAAAGTGTATTATATAGTACAGGTGCATCTCATAAAATTAGAATACCATCATAAAGTTTATTTATTTCAGTAATTCAATTGAAAAAGTGAAACTGATATTTTATATAGATGCATTACAAACAGAGTGATATATTTCAAGAATTTGATGATTATGGCTTACAGCTAGTTAAAACCCCAAATTCAGTATGAAAAGTATGTCCATGTACAGAATAGTATGCACTCAATACTTGGTCGGGTCTCCTTTTGCATGAATTACTGCATCAATTTAGCGTGGCATGGATGCGATCAGCCTGTGGCACTGCTGAGGTGTTATGGAAGCCCAGGTTGCTTTGATAGTGGCCTTCGGCTCATCTACATTGTTGGGTCTGGTGTCTCTTATATTTATCTTGACAATACCCCACAGATTCTCTATGGGGTTTAGGTCAGGCAAGTTTGATGGCCAATCAAGCATAGTGATAACATGATTATTATGGACTTATGTACATAAATATTCAAAGCCTTTGCTCAATACTTTGTTGAAGCACCTTTGGCAACAATTACAGCCTCAATTTTTTTTCAGTGTGATGCTACAAGCTTGGCAAATCTATTTTTGGGCAGTTTCTCCCATTCTTTTTTGCAGGACCTTTCAAGCTCCATTAGGTTGGATGGGAAGCGTCGGTGCACAGCCATTTTCAGATCTCTCCAGAGATGTTCAATCGGGTTCAAGTCTGGGCTCTGGCTGGGCCACTCAATGACATTCACAGAGTTGTCCCATAGCCACTCCTTTGTTATCTTTGCTGTGTGCTTAGGGTTAATGTCCTGTTGGAAGATGAACCTTCGCCCCAGTCTAAGGTCCAGCGCGCTCTGGAACAGGTTTTCACGAAGCATGTCTCTGTACATTGCTGCATTCATTTTTCCCTTGATTCTGACTAGTCTCCCAGGTTCTGCTGCTGAAAAACATCCCTGCAGCATGATACTGCCACCTCAATGCTTCACTGTAGGGATGGTATTGGCCAGGTGATGAGTAGTGCCTGGTTTCTTTCAGACATGACGTTTGCCATTCAGGCCAAAGAGTCCAATCTTTGTTTAATCAGACCAGAGAACGTTGTTTCTCATGGTCTGAGAGTGCTTCAGGTGCCTTTTGGCAAACTCCGGGCGGGCTGTCATGTACCTTTTACTGAGGAGTGGCTTCTGTCTGGCCACTCTACCATACAGGCCTAATTACTGGAGTGCTGCAGAGATGTTTGTTCTTCTGGAAGGTTCTCCTCTCTCCACAGAGCAACGCTGGAGCTCTGTCAGAGTTACCATCGGGTTCTTGATCACCTCCCTGACTAAGGCCCTTCTCCCCCCAATCACTCAGTTTGGCTGGGCGGCCCACATTAGGAAGAGTCCTAGTGGTTCCAAACTTCTTCCATTTACGGATGATAGAGGCCACTGTGCTCATTGGGACCTTCAATGCTGCAGAATGTTTTCTGTAACTTTCTCCAGGTCTGTGCCTTAAAAAACAATCCTGTCTCAGAGGTCTACAGACAATTCCTTGGACTTCCTGGCTTGGTTTGTGCTCAGACATGCAACTGTCAGACCTTATATAGACAGGTGTGTGCTTTCAAATCATATCCAATCAATTGAAAACTTACCACAGGTGGACTCCAATCAATTTGTAGAAAATCTCAAGGATGATCAGTGGGAACAGGATACATCTGAGCTCAATTTTGAGTGTTATTGCAAAGGCTGTGAATAATTACTGTATGTACATGTGATTGTTTTGTTTTTTATTTTTAACCACTTAAGGACCAGAAGGATTTGCTTTTTTAAAGACCATGCTATTTTTTGCGATACGGCACTACGCCGCTTTAACTGACAATTGTCGTGCGATGCTGTACCCAAACAAAATGAATGTTCTTTTTTTTCTCACAAATAGAACTTTCTTTTGGCGGTATTTGGTCACCTCTGTGGTTTTTATTTTTTACGCTATAAAACAAAGAAAAAAATAAATAAAGTTTTTATACTTTTTGCTAATACATATCCAAAAAAAAATATTAAAAAAATGAAATGTTTAGGCTGATATATTCTTCTACATATTTTTGATTTAAAAAAATAAATCGCAATAGGCATATATTGATTGGTTTGCGCAAAAGTTATCACGTCTACAAACTATGGGATAGATTAAGGCTACTTTCACACTGGAGCGGTGGGGGCGCTGGTGGTAAAGCGGCGCTATATTTAGCGCCGCTTTACCGGCGTTTTAGCAGCGCATTTCGGCCGAAAAAGGGTCAATACCGCCCGCAAACCGCCGCTGCAGCGGCGTTTTGCGGGCGGGTTCAGAGCGCTGCCCCATTGTTTTTAATGGGAACGGGCGCTATAGGAGCCGTAAATATACCGCTCCTATAGCGAGCCAAAGATGCGGCTTGCAGGACATTTTCCAGCGTCCTGCAAGCGCACCGCTTCAGTGTGAAAGCCCTCGGGCTTTCACACTGAAGCCACAGCAACAGCTGTTTCGGGTCGGTTTGCAGGCGCTATTTTCGCGCAATAGCGCCTGCAAACCGCCCCAGTGTGAAAGGGGCCTTAGGGACTTTTATTTTTTATTGTTTCTACTGGTTATGGCGGTGATCTGTGATTTTTAGCAGGTCTGTGAAATTGCGGCAGACAAATCTGACCCCAAATAACACTTTTTGGGGATCAGTGCTATAAAAATGCACTGATCAATGTAAAAATGGACACTGTCAGGGAAGGGGTTAACACTAGGGGGCGATCAAGGGGTTTTTCTCTGTTCCCTAGAGGTGTTCAAACTGTAGGGGGGATGGGCTGCCTGGGACACGACAGAGATCACTGTTCTCGATCACTGGGAACAGTAGATCTCGGTCATGTCTCCTGTGGGAATGGGGATCCGCCGGCACGAACCGATGTACAATGACGGCGACTCGTGCAGGAGAGCCAACCTGCCACAGTACAACTGCGGCGGGCGGTCGTTTACTGGTTAATACATTTTTAAAGATTTTACACAAAATTCTTTCATGTTGTCATTATGAGGTATTTTTTGAAAAATTTGAGAAAAAAAAAATAATGAATTTAATCCATTTTGGAATAAGGCTGTAACATAGCAAAATGTGGAATAAGTGCAGCGCTGTGAATACTTTCTGGATGCACTGTACTAATTGAAAACAACCCACTCTCTATGCGGCTGATATCTTGTATCAATAGTTGTAAAAGGAGAACTTTAGTTACATTTTAAAAACTTGCTAGGTGATGGAACTTTTTTTTTTTACGATATTACTCTTCCTACAATGTCATAAGTGGTCAATCACTGGGAGGAGAAGAGGAGAGCTGGGAACCAGGAAGAAATGGTGGAGAAGATATCAGCACTGGTGGACTGAGAGATAATTGATAATCCTTATCGGTCATAGCTAGTGAAGGCCAAACAGGCAGGTGAGTCTGCTATAATGTTCAAGAATGCATGTAGAAAGAACATAGAAAAGTACAGTTCCACTTTCAGGCCCCATTCCCATCTGCGCAAAGTGACATGTTTTTTTCCACACTTTTTTTCAGCATTTGTTGTGTGAAAGCATATGACAGCCCATTTACTTGAATGAGCAGCCCTACACGTGACAAATGCACCAAAATAGCTCCTGCACCTATTTTTTGGCAGTTAGCCTTGCACGTTTTTGCAATGCACATTTTTTTAGGATTTGTCAAGCAAAGCATGCATCTCCGAGCTGCCTTTGGGGTATCATTAAGAAATAATAGCAATACAAGATAGATGCGTGTTTTGATGCGTTTTTAAACACATTTCAGGGTACGCATGCAGAAACTCGCATTCCCAGAACATGAAGGTGTAAATAGGGCCTCATGGAGAGACTGAGCAATTGCCAGTAAGTGATTTCTCTTTCGGCTAATTTACAACTCACAATATTAACCACTTGCTGTTCAGGGCAATTTTTACGTACGGTATATGTCAAAATCTTAATTTATATTTGCAACCCCCAAACATGATATGATATTTTTTCTGACAGCAGAGGCCCTGGAGAACAAGATGGTGGTTATTGCAATTTTTATGTTAATATTGCCCAGCCATTTATGACAACATTTCAGGAAAAAATACACTTAAAATGCATTTTAGTGCACACAAACACTATATTGTGTTTGTGTGCACTAAAATGCATTTAAGTGTATTTTTTCCTGACATTTTTGGCAACATATAAAAGAAAGTTCACAGTAGATAGCTTTCATAAAGTTTTGAGGAATCAAGATTTCAGGCAATATTAACGGATCATTTTTTTGTACTTGAAAAAAAGCCTGAAAAAAAGAAAAAAAAAAAAAATACAGACTTATAAGTTGCAATATATCACATATTTGTTCTTGCGTTATGATACTCTTTAGGTGTACCCTCAAGGCAATTTATGTGCAGTATGACATAATTAAGATTCTGAAATATTTTAGTAACTTGAGGTAAAAAGTCCAACCTTTTAATCATCTAACTTGTGCACACTCAGCTTTAATTTGAAGGTATGTACATCCAAATCAGACGGGTTTAGGAATTACAGCTCTTAAGAATAGCCAACCCCCCCCCCCCCCATTTTTTTCAAGGGACCAAAAGTAATTGGCCAGGTGTGGGCTGGGCTACTCCATTATTTCTTCATCAAGCAGGTAAAAAGGTCTGGAGTTGATTCGAAGATCCTCTCTATGGTAAAGAAAAACCCATTTACAACATCCAGACAAGTTAAGGACACTCTCCAGGGAGGTGGGTGTATCATTGTCAAAGTCTACAATCAAGAGAAGACTTCACAAGAGCAAATACAGGGGGTTCACCACAAGGTGCAAACCATTCATAAGCCTGAAGAATGGAAAAGCCAGATTAGACTTTGCAAAAAAACATCTAAAAAAGCCAGACCAGTTCTGGAAAAGTATTCTTTGGACAGAATAAACAAAGATTATTCTGTACTAGAATGATAGGAAGGAAAAAAAAAAAAAAAAAAAAAAAGCATGGAGAAGGCTTGGAACAGCTCATGATCCAAAGCGCACAACGTCATCTGTAAAATATGATTGCAGAGGTGTGCTCCCTGATTATCCCAAACAGATTTGTGTGGTGGGCTCTGCAGTATGGGACACCACTTTCCAGTGGGCATCAAAAGGTTAGAACAAGACTTCTGAGAACAGGCCAAGATTTAGCCACAAGGTAAATGGAGCTCAGTGCATGTTCGCAGGGACACACCAGGTCAAAGATTCAACACATTTCCTCCCCATAGGGACTTCCTAAAAGGGGGTGTGGTATTGATATTTTAGATTTATTACAGATTTTGTTTGTTTATCTATTTTCTTCTCTAAGTTACAACCAAGACTTTACAGATGGTATTGATTAGTCACGGGGGCTCATACAACCATAAGAATACTTAGTGCAAGTTTATAAAATCATAATCAGTTACGAAATTGAATTTTCTACTGTAATATTTCTTGATTAGGACATTAATATAGGAAAGAACATTGCATTATGTATCCATAGAAAATCTACATGTGAATAGACCTATTTTAAATGCCATTGAAAAAAAATGTTAAACTCCTGATGTTGTATGGACAATTACTCTAAAGAGGAGGTTTTCAGCATTTCTAAACTCCCACCCCTTTTTTCTTCTTGTAAAATCTACATGGGAGGTAAATATTGAGGCTGACATTCCTGAGCTTTTCCTAATTTTTAGTTGCTCGGCTCTCATGCTGAGGCAATGGATTCAATTCTTTTGTTCTGAGTTTTCTGTCCTTCCCTGGTATACTTTGAGGGATATCAATCTTCCATAGCTCCAAGTTGTCCACCAGCTAGGAGGCTAGCATTTTGTCAAAAGAGCCAACTCATCAAAATCTCCAATTATGTCACTTCCGGTGACTCTTCAGCAGCAGTAATTGCAGATTTCGAGGACTTGGCTGTTTTGACAGAACACCGGCAAGTGTACACCATACACCAACCATGATCTGCCTGAATTGCATAGAAAAAGCACAGAGACCCAGTCATGTAATTGAAATGGAAGGTTTTATTTTATTTTAAATTTTAATTGACATGTTGGGGGTAGGGGGGGGGGGGGAATAAAGCAATATAGAATCAGATTAAACTTCAAAAAAAAAAAAAAAGAAGTGATGCCTATTTCGCAGTGGCATTTTTTTTTTTTTGCGGTCTGTATCCCATTGGATGGAATTTTTTATTTTTTTTTATTTTATTTTTTTTAAATAGAAAGTGAGGAATTCTCTCCAAAGTGAAGGGGAAATGCACTCTTAGATTGCAGTCACTGGTACAGTTGTCCCCATTGGAAGATTTCTCATCTATTAATAACATTTTGGATTTCTCATCACTTTCTCTATCTGTGACAATCTTCACCAAAACAGATAGAGGATCGATCTCTCCAGAGGGGACACAGACACCAATAAAAACCTGACAGAGGGTCTAATCATTCTCTATTCCATTCATTACAACCAAAAAGGTCTTCAGATCATCTCTAACATCAACCAATAAAATAACACAAACCATCATATCATAGAATTCTGTCTCCTATAAGAGGAGCTCTCTAATACCTGGAATAAGTCTTTTCTCTCCAGTGTTTCCTACGATTGGAGTGATATAAATAAAGGGTTAGACACCAGAATGCTCTATGGCTGTGTCCATCCAATACTTATAGCAGCGCTAGGCGATGGTTTTTCAACTTGATTTGAAAAAATTGTGCATATATATATATAAACATTTGGTGTATATATATAAATAAAAAATATATAAATGAACAAATAAAAAATCAAAATGACTAAAAGGGGTAAAGTGCACCTTTAAAATACACCTTACATAGTAAAGAAGAGATCACCTTTACATTACGCCTTAAAGTGCTGAGTGCATAAATTGATAAGTCAAAAGTGCACGTGAACAAATAAATAAATAAATTTGATCGATAAATGGATTGCACTGCGTGTTTTCATCAAAAAACAAAAAGTCCGCGTGAGAAACAAACGATCCTCCAATCTGATGGATCAGCAATATGGCTAAAGTGACAGTTCAAATAAACATGCGACAATTGATTCTGTGTTGGTTTTCCGTGAGTGATCCAAAACTTCCACCTTAGGTGACACCGTGTTAAAGGGTTTATCCCCTTTTGGGGGTACACTCACCAGAAGTATACTTAAAACACGCCTGTAGTATTAGACCACGAGGACCTTCTCCACCAACATCAGCTACAGAATTCACCCGCACATGGATACCTCCAGCACACCAGCCTCCTTCTCCTCTTATCCACCGCCCGTCCCGGCCGAGCTCAGAGTCCTCCTCGGCCAGAACTACACCTCTCTCTGGCTCTCGCGATACTTCCTTGACATGAAAGGGAAGCGTTTTTTCCGCTTCCCTTTCGTGTCAAGGAAGTATCGCGAGAGCCAGAGAGAGGTGTAGTTCTGGCCGAGGAGGACACCGCACCCCAGCCGGGACGGGCGGTGGATAAGAGGAGAAGGAGGCTGGTGTGCTGGAGGTATCCATGTGCGGGTGAATTCTGTAGCTGATGTTGGTGGAGAAGGTCCTCGTGGTCTAATACTACAGGCGTGTTTTAAGTATACTTCTGGTGAGTGTACCCCCAAAAGGGGATAAACCCTTTAACACGGTGTCACCTAAGGTGGAAGTTTTGGATCACTCACGGAAAACCAACACAGAATCAATTGTCGCATGTTTATTTGAACTGTCACTTTCGCCATATTGCTGATCCATCAGATTGGAGGATCGTTTGTTTCTCACGTGGACTTTTTGTTTTTTGATGAAAACACGCAGTGCAATCCATTTATCGATCAAATTCATTCATTCATTTATTTATTTATTTGTTCACGTGCACTTTTGACTTATCAATTTATGCACTCAGCACTCAGCGTAATGTAAAGGTGATCTCTTCTTTACTATGTAAGGTGTATTTTAAAGGTGCACTTTACCCCTTTTAGTCATTTTGATTTTTTATTTGTTCATTTATATATTTTTTATTTATATATACACCAAATGTTTATATATATGCACAATTTTTTCAAATCAAGTTGAAAAACCATCGCCTAGCGCTGCTATAAGTATTGGATGGACACAGCCATAGAGCATTCTGGTGTCTAACCCTTTATTTATATCACTCCAATTTTTCTGTTATTTTAAGCAGCTGCTACAAACTGTATTTTAGTACACCACTGAAATCAATTTGTGTAACCACATTTATTACATTTTATATTTATTTATTTATTTATAATTTAGTACACACAGCTCTACACCGAATATTTATTTATTTATTCACTTACACAATATATATATATATATATATATATATATATATATATATATATTTATTTATTTATATATTTGCCTATTACACTATTATTTGGGGTCTACATCACTCATCACCCCAAACATTGTAAGCACACACACCCTAGTAGCGCAGAGAGGTGTTGAGCATAGGAGGGCGGAAAGCTTAAAACACCACTTTTTCACAGTGTTTCCTACGACTCTAAGTTCTTACAACCCACAATGGGAAAGAATGTGTCACTGCGTTCCCAGTGACGTGTATGGAAGTGGGTGGGGTTTTCTATGGGTGGAGGGTGTGGCTACATTGTGACTAATGGAGAGACAAGAAAATTCTCTTCATTGTAATTTATCCGACAGGTGTACCGAGAGGAAAAAACATTTCTGAAAACAGTAAAAGCTGAAATTGAGGATAAGAAAATATTGTCTATATACATTCATCATGTGTATTCTGGAATCTCGGTGTGCTTTGTGTATTTTTTTTTTTTCCAGATCTGTGCAGTAATCCAGTGTGAGACTTCTTGTAATAAAGACCGTTCACTGCTGTTCTCTATGCTTGTGCAGGGTGACTGGTCTTGTCTCCGCCTCCTCCTGTAGTAGGTGGGGCCTGCTGGGTCCCTCCCACAGCTCTGCTCAGCACACTGAGGTCACTGCTACTTTTATAAAAGGCAATAACTGGATTTGCAAAAGCATTTGAAGCACACAAAGAGGATTGATATCCACTGTGGTTAAAGAGGAATCAACCTGAATGAAATGCTTTGGTTCCTGGAGTTCAGCTTTAAGGAGCTCCATTTAACCTGTGACATATACGCAGCTCATATGTACTGTATGTGGTCATAAGCAGTATAAAGTTTGGTGCCAGATAAACAATATCACTGACTTCTAGTTATTAGGAGTGTAAAAAGGGATATTCATATGTAGGGTGTTCAGTTTCTTACAGGAATAAATTAGATTTGGTCAATGGATGTTCAGCCTCTGCTTCCCGCTTAGTAATGCTGCACAAAGACTGAGCCTTGCTGATCTCATCTCACTGCAGGTATAGCAGACAGGACTATAAGTTAGTAAGTTTAACCAGTCATATTAACCACTTCAGCTCTATGGACGTACTACATATTGCCAGAAAGTGAAGGGTGCTCTAGTTCATTTTTAATGGCCTTTGTAAATGTTTTTGGGATTACTCTTTCAAGTTATGTTCTTAGTTTATTGTCCCAGCTGTGAAGAAAGAAAAAAAAAAAAAAAAGAAAAAAAAGAAGAAGTGTTGTAAATTATGGTTTTATAGAAAATACCGGAGATACAAGCTTTACCCAGGCTCCCCTACTCAGATAGAAGACCGCATGGAGGGGTTCTATGAGTTTGGTGGTGGGGCTGGTGAAGGTGTGGAGGTGTCTGATGGAGTCACTCAGCTCATAGTAGGACATACGCACACCTTCATAATCTAAATATATTCCCAGTCTCTTCACAGGAGACTCTGGGGATAACATCTGTTTCCGAAAGTCATTTATACAAGAATATTTGTTTTCATTTTTGCCAAGACGACAGGACTTGTTATTATACCCAATACTAGACTCCTCTCCATCTCTCTTTATACTGGGATAGCAAAAACCCACATCCCAATCCCCACAGTCACCGACCTCTACTTCCCAGTAATGTCTCCCATGGGAAAAACTCTCCATACTCATCACCTGATTGTACAATGTAAACCTCTGTGGCATTGGTGGTCTAATCTGTTGTGTTTCAGTAGCAGATGCGGTTCTCAGGTCATCAGATAAAACTACAAATTTATTGGCGGTTTTTATATCCAATAGCAGATCTGTTGCATAATGTATATTGAAGTTGGTTTTTAATTGCATAACAGTGATAAGACCAGTTATAGATCTGTGCAACGCAAGAGAGATCATAAAATCATCTAGATCACAAACAGAAGATTCCTTCAAATTCTGCTCTCCTGTGTCTAATTCCTGATCTAGAAGGACTTCATCAGTATCCGATTTAAGATCTTGTAGGACAGTTATTGGGTCAGTCATGATACACAGATTCTCGATGTGAACAACTTGCCTAGACAATTTTTCATTCTGGATCTCCAACTGTTTTATAAGATCATTGATTGACAGCGAAACCTCATCTACCTGCCTGGAGATCTCACTCAGGGTTCTCTGTTCCTGGACCTCCACCTGTCTCCTGATATCCTCAAACAGGGCAGTGACTCTCTTCTTTGCATCATCTGCCTTTTCTTGTGCTTTACTCTTGTGTTCCTGTAGATTCTGAACTCTCATCTCAATTGTATCTCTCTTCATAGTAATTTTTTCCAGAATATTTCTCAGTTGTTTCTTCTTCTTCTCCAAAGCCTCATCTAGAAGTTCCACTTCATGTCCTTTATGTTTTCCCACCAGACAGCAAGACACACATAGACAGACGGCATCCTCAGAGCAGTAATACTCCAGAAGCTTCTTGTGGATGGAGCATTTTTTAATAATGATGGACGAGGTGGGTTCTACCAACACATGGTCCACTGTCTTGTTGTGGGCAGTCAGGTGTTTATCACACATAGAAGTCTCACAATGCTGACAAGTCTTAACAGCTGCGGTCAGAGAATCCACACAATATGTACAGAGAATCTCACTTTTCTCCTCCTTTTGTTGTGTAGATCTGAAGTTCTCCACAATGTTACACAGCTTCCTGTTCTTCTCCAGAGTAGGACACTCTACATACTCCTCCCTGCACTCCGGACAGGAATAAACTCCAGACCTCTCCTGTGTATCCAGAGCAGTCACAATACAATCCCGGCAGAAGTTGTGTCCACATCTCAGTGACACCGGCTCCTTATAAAGGTTCAGGCAGATGGAGCAGCTCAGCTCGTCTCCTAGAGCAGACAACGCCATTCTGAGAATGAGGAAGAGACAAAACTAAAAATCTGTTTCCACAACAAGGGTGAAGGCTTTACAGTTTAAACAAACAATAAGTTCAACATTAGAACATGTTACACTTTTATTTAGGGTGTAACATACTCCAACTTCCACCCTCTGTGACAGCGGGTGGAAGTTCCTCTCCCCTCAGCCCTGTCACATTTCGAGCAGCTATGTACATCGGTGAATAAGTAAAACTACAACCATACATTTTCCTAAACGATTGTACCACTAATGGTTCGAAATGCGTTCAAATATATTTCCACCGATTCAATATTTTTTAACTAAATACCAAACAAATTTAAAACATTTTTAAATCACCCCCCCCCCCCCCCCCCATGAGCCTGAACCATTATCTCATCATGGGACACCACCTGAATAACACTAATGCATTTGACAATTTCATTATAAACTTTTTTTTTTTTTTTTTTTCTTCGGATTCATTGACATTCGTTACCAATATCCACTGGGAGATTCGTATACATCCAAAATCGCCAAAAAACAAACAAAACCGATTTGTAACAAAAATGCACATGTCTATGCACTATAGACACCTAAGGGAATTTATCAAAACTGGCAGCATCTGGAACACCTGTGTATGACAACCAATCCGTTTCCATTTTTCTTTTTTAAAGCGAAACTGAACAAGTTGAAAATAGAAGCTTATTGGCTGCTGCACACAGATTCTGTCGGCTCCAGCTTTGAGAAGTTCTCCTTCCTGCTTGAGCCTAGGTTCACATTGATGCGATTTGACATGTCAAATCGCATTCCCAAACAGCGGCTATTGCCAGCAATGGCACCGTCCGAACCGGTGTGTGACGCAGACTTTGCGGCACCGCACCGATTCCCAAAAGTAGTTTTCGTACTACTTTTGGTGACTTTGGGTGCGATTTCAATAGACATCTGTGCAAAAACCCACACAGATGTCTCTGAAATCACCCCTGAAGTCGGACTGACATGCGGGTATGAAACTGTGCAAGTTCAGCTGAACTTCAATCCCGCAGCAGTGTGAACCAGGGCTCAAGCTGTCCATACACAATACAATACAATCTGATTGTACAATTGCCTTTAGATTTTTCAATAATAGGTAATACAAGGTAATACAAAACAATGCACTCTGTATATGACACATCAGGCAGGCTCTTGCACTACATACTTCATGGTAGATCGCACAATCAGATTGCATAGTGTATGATCAACCCCACTTCTACTCAGTACATTACTCCTGAAGCTCTTCTGCAAGGTTGGATGCGTGTACAAAAGGGATATGTAAATGGAAGAATTTAATTTTATTATAATGACTGTGCTGAGGTCTGTATATCTGTTAAAACTCTTGCGTGTGGCTCAGTCATTAAAGCATATTTTGTGGGTAGGACTGTGGCATGTGTGTGCCGAGTATAGGGGGGGGGGGGGGGAGTAGACTCAGGTTGTTTATTAATGCCCCTTTAATCCCTGCACATTTTTACTGTAATCCAGCCACACCCACAATTCAGTGATTTGTTACTGACTTTTTTTTTGTTGGGGGGGGGGGGCGTTATCAAAACAATTATTGCCCCCGGATGGCAGATGTGCTGGTACGCTATCTACACCCAAAAATACATGTAGCACCCTGGGGTTTAGTCAGAGAGCTCCTTACAAATTTACTTGCCAGGAGTAGTTACCCTGGTCAATTGTTAGAGATCCATTGATTTCTCCCTAAGTTTGGTCTTGTTGCACTTTTCTCTTTTACCACTAGGTGGCCGAGTACTCGGTGGTACTAGATATGAGAAGAGCAACCCAAGGTCAGATTATGGGTATATGGGGTGTCTCAGCCAATGGGCAGGGATTTTCTTGGGTCCGTTGGCCTGCTGGGAGAAGCTATTTATTTGGGTGGAGTGATCGGTGTTCTGTGCCACCTGGGTGGACATGTGTTGTGCTGCCAGAGCTGCTAGGCCATATATTGGGCCTATCCTGGGCACATCTGGCTGCTAGGCTGAGGGCCTATCCAGAAGTAAGAGAGCAGCGCAGGGTTGGGACTGCAGCTTGCAATCCAACCAGAAGTGACAATTCTGCCGGATGAGAACCTGTAGTGGTCGGAGGTAGGAGGGAAGCTGTCGCCACCAAGGGACCAACCACCTTATTACCAGAGGCCACAGTGAGTAACTGAAGCAAGTACTGAAGCAATATTCTCACCGAACGGGCACAGTGGAGAATCGGGAAACTTCAGCCATCCGTCTAGCCCCAATAGAGAGAGATTCATGCTTTGCACTGTGAGGGGAGTGTTTTTGAAGCACCTGATTAGAGCCATAGGTGTCAAAAAAGGTGAGCTGTGAGCGCCAAGCTAGGCACTCGCAGGTCACTCGCTATGTTAGAAAAGCAAATAAATATTCGCTTTCCTAAAGCTAAACCGCCTCTCCGCCAATCAGGTGCTTGGATCTGTTACCGATTGGCTGAAACGACAGGTGCTGTGATTGGACGCCAGGCATCCAATCATAGCAGATGACGAGAGAAGACAATCGAGGAGCTGTCCCACTGAAACAGGTAAGTGCAGACGGCAGGGGGGCACACTGGCAGCATTTGATATGGCACAGTGGCGGCGATTGATGGGGTTTTTTTCTGAATTTTCAGTTTGTTTGCGCCCACCAAAAAATAAAAATTTGGAGCACCAGCCACCACTAGGGAGATACCATCGCAAAGATTGGAGGAGCTCCAGGCATTCAGAGTCAGTGAATCAGAGGGTCTAGTGAGAGACAAAAGGCAGTTGTAGTGAAGCTGAAGGAACTGTTACGTTAGGAACCATTTAAGACTGTTACCATAGGAGACAGCATTCCTGCATGTGAAGATGTGGCACCTTGCTGGGGCCTTTCCCTGCATGACTGTCCTCCTATTGAACTCCCAGAGTCTGCCAATTGAAATTGCAACAGCTTAAGGGTGTCCTGGTCCTAACCCTCTTTCCCTCTCAAAATATAAAAAAGGACTGTTAAGAGAAATAAAACCTCTTTTACATCCAAGAAGTGTCTGGCGCCCAATAACTTCATCCACCTTGCACCCACTATGCCTCACAACCCACCACATACAGAAGGATGTCAGCTATCTTTGGCCCTGAAGGTTCTCAAACTAGAGGAGGCTAAAGACTTTGCTACATAGACTTTCAGCGAAAAAGCCACTTCTCCATCACCCATTCTTTGCCTTCATTTGTTTGTAGGAAAAATAACGTTCCATGTTTTTTTGAGATTTGGATCAGAAATAAAGACTGTGAGATAGCATTTGGTAGTGGGGTGTAAGGGCTCTTTTAAGGCTGACGGTAATACAACCCTCTGAAAAGTGATCCATGCTGGATTGCTTTTTAGTGGGTGGTATAGCAGCAACTGGCAGGTGTTCAGGAGGTACTACTGCCATCTCCTGCCCCATTTTTAAATGGTCTAGTGGCATTTTTACATTTTGGGGTTGTGCCAAAACTAGCTTCAGTGCGGCTCCATTGATCTCAATGGGTGAGTTTGATAGCCAGTGCTACCTGCCAAGCTCTGCTGGGATGAGTTAGAATTTCTGCCACCATAGCATGGGTACAGTCATGTAAGGCTTAATGTTAGGATTCCAGTCGAGGGGGGGGGGGGATAAAACTGTGGCTCATCTGGCCACCAATGTAAAAGAGCCCTAATGCTCCCTGGGGTGAGCATCTTGGTATAAAGATACCAGTTCAGGAATGCCTTGGTAAACAGCAGTGACTTGATTTAGAGATTATTTATAGGCGCTGTATGGTGCTTCATAGGAAAATGAATAAAACTTCTACAAAACCTGGCCATGTCTCGGCTCTTACTACACATCAGAAATCCTAACTACCAGGCTGCCCCATCCTACTCCACATACACAGATTGCAGTTTTCACCAACCTTTATCTCCAACACACCAGACCTGTCTGCTCCCCAGGATGCAGAGCTATGACTGGGTCCAGGTGAGTCTACACTGGCTTAAAGGGAGAGGAGGAAAAACCGGGAGTGGACAGAGGATCAGAGGTCTGGAAAGGTGGAAGAAAGGAGACAGGAGATGTGTAATTCCCGAACAGGACTTTTCCAGGATCCCTGCCAGACCCTCTGCTACAAGACCAAATAATGGAGGAGATCCGTTCTCTGTTCTGGACACCAACTAGTTACTAGATAGAATGGAATTCATCCCAACAGTGGATCCCTTCCCATCCAAGGCACTTAGGCTCCATTCACACTAGCGTGTTTTTTGATGCATTTTGCATTTTGCAGAAATGCAGGGAAATTTTTTAACATGGGTTCCTATGGAACATGTTCACATCAATGCATTTTTGTGCCTCTGCGTTTTTGGAAAGGGTCGGGGACTTTTTTTCATGCAAAATGCAGCGTTTTGCATGTAATAGAAGTCAATGGACCCGCATCCAAAACGCAAGTGCCGCGTTTTTACCGCGTTTTTACCGTGATTTTGCCACGATTTGCGTTTTTTTTTTTATATATATATTTTTTACACTGTATATAGCTGTATATAGCTATAGCGGCGGGGTCACATGCTTATGTCACATGGTGACCCCGCCCCCCTATGATGTCACAGTCCCAGAGGATGCTGGGACTGTGACATCATATGGGGCGGGGTCATCATGTGACATGAGCATGTGACCCCGCCCCCTTGTCCCTATATAAGTCACAACACGCGCGTCTCTGCCATTCCGGCCAGAGAGAGCGACGAGTCAACATCAGAAGAAGAAGAAGAAGACGGCGCAGAGGGCGGCGACAGCGGCAAGAACAGAAGAGACCCCGGAAGACCCCCAAAGACCCCCCAAGGCGGAACGAGACCCCCAGACGATGGCGGCGACGACGAAGAAGAAAGCCGGGCTCCTCCGCTTGTGAAAGAGCTAGGTAAAAGAGCAGAAGAGAGCGGAGGAGTCCGGCGAGAAGACCCCCCAAGACGGAAGAAGACCCCCGGAGCAGTGCAATAAAATATTTTTTTTAAATTGTGTGTTTTTTTTATTTACACTTTTACACCTTAGGTGAATGGGTAGGGGTACATCGTACCCCATACTTATTCACACAGGGTGGGGGGCCGGGATCTGGGGGCCCCCTAATTAAAGGGGGCTCCCGGATTCCGATAACCCCCCCGCCCGCAGACCCCGACAACCAACGGCCAGGGTTGTCGGGAAGAGGCCCTTGTCCTCATCAACATGGGGACAAGGTGCTTTGGGGTGGGGGGGGGGGCGCTCGCTCGTCCCCACCCCTTTCCTGGCCGGCCAGGCTGCGTGCTCGGATAAGGGTCTGAGATGGATTTGGGGGGGACCCCCACGCCGTTTTTTCGGAGTAGGGATTCCCTTTAAATCCATACCAGGTGACGGGGCTAGCGGCGGCATTCACTGCCTTCGCTAGTCCCATCTACCTGCAGTCATGTTCTAAATGAACAGACTTTCCGATCTTGTGTCGGCAAGTCCGTTCATTTCCAAAAGTCCCGCGGACTAGCACACAGACCGTGGGATTGTCCGCCAGACTCGCGAGTCCAGCGGACAATTTTAAGTCTGAACTTAAAACTTAGTCCGCCGGACTTTTGGCAGGAAAATGTCCGCCGGCGCCCACACACGGGCGGATTGTCTGGCGGACTCCAGTCCGGCGGACAATCCCGCGGGAAAGTCTGCTCGTGTGTACGCCGCATTAGATAATAAGTCAGGATTCCCTGTCCGAAACATGCGCAACGTGACCCGGAAAATCCCGGCATCTACTACCCATGCGCCGGATTCCCGTCCGACGCATGCGCAGTGCGGCCCCAAAAAGTCCGCCCTCTACTACGCATGCGTTGGAGTCCCGTCCGACGCATGCGCAGTGCGGCCCCGAAAAACCCAACCTCTACCACACATGCGTCTGATTTACGCCCGACACATGCGCAGTGCGGCCTGAAAACCCGGCCTCTACTACGCATGTGTCGGATTTCCGTCCAACACATGTGCAGTGCGACCCCAGAAAACCCATCTTCTACTATGCATGCTTCGGATTTCCGTCCGACACATGCGCAGTGCGACCCCGGAAAACCCGTCTTCTACTACGCATGCTTCGGATTCCCGTCCAACGCATGCGCAGTGCAGCCCCAAAAAGTCTGCCCTCTACTACGCATGCGTTGGATTCCCATCCAAAGCATGCATAGTGTGGCACGAAAAGCCCACCCTCTGCTACGCATGCGTCAGAGTCCCGCCCGATGCATGTGCAGTGCGGCCCCGGGAAACCCAACCTCTAATACGCATGCGTCAGATTCCCGTCCGATGGATGCGCAGTGTGGTCCGGAAAAATCCGGCCTCTACTACGTATGCCCGTTCCCAGTACAGTTCTCCGATATCTATGACCAAATATTTTACAGTTTGGGACTTCTGCTTCAGAGGCCAGACCTGGAATTGGATCCAAATGACTAGAAGAATTCTGCTAGGATACATTTGCATTAAAGCACAACTGTGAACAAAATATATTGTTTCCATGTTTCTCTCCCCTCCTCCCGGATGTTATGATTTCCAGTTATAGTCACCTTATCAGGTTCCTCTCTCACACCGTTCCCACCTGTTGCTTTATCTTGGAGTTTTTATCCCCAAACATTTGCTATTCAACAAACAATTCTGAATGTTTTGATCTTCTGGAAAGTTATAAAAAATGTCTTAGGTATAGAAATAAAGCGTCTGTAGGGCTCTTAATTTTAGTGCTAAATATTGTGTAACCATGGAAACACGTTTTCTGACATGCAGTCATTTTCCCTGCTGACAAAAATGGATGTAACTGTTGTGCATTGTAGTCGTATCTCTCCTTAGATTTAAATAGATTTCATTACGATTTTTTCCTCTAGTTTTTAATAGCCTCCATGCATTAGGTCTAATTGAAATGACAAAGCACAAAATAACAGGGTCTTTATAATGATACATATATCACACTTGGCAGGCAGATTTTGTCTTTGTAAGAAAATGTAAAAAAACTGTAAGAAAATAATGGAAAAGGCTTTATTTCCCTCAAAACTTTTACATGAAACTGGTGTGAAATTCATGACATGTAATTGCACAACCTCAAACTTCTTTGGTTCAGAGTAGGCCCGGGACCCTGACCGGAAAACCCGACCTCTACTACGCATGCGTCGTATTTCCATCCGACGCATGCGAAGTGCGGCCCCGAAAAAACCCAACCTCTACTACGCAAAAAACACAACCTCTACTAGGCATGAGCCCAGACAGCACTGGAGGAGATTGCTTAGCAGGTAGATTTGCCATATTATGCTAATATGCTGCATATACTACTACATTATGAAATAAAGATGCAGCGCTTAATATGTTAAAAATGAGTGAAAGAATATTGGTGAAAATTCTCAATAAATCAACACAGAGCAAAATATCACACTAAAAGTGCTAAGGGTGACATCTCACTCGTCATAATAAAACAAATGTGTTTTAAACGTGAGCAACCAATAATAAAAGTAGTGGTGAAAAACTCTTGCCCCGTACACACGGTCGGATTTTCAGACGGAAAATGTCCTATCGGACCATGTTGTCAGAAATTCCGACCGTGTGGGGGCTCCATCGGACTTTTTCCGTCGGAATTTCCGACGGAAAAAGTTTGAGATCCTGCTCTCAAATTTTCTGACAACAAAGTCCTATCGGACTTTTTCCGATCGTGTGTAGCGAATTCCGACGGACAAAGTGCCACGCATGCTCAGATCACATTACCAGACCAAAGCTATTGGCTACTAGCCTCTACGTAGTCCCGTCGTACGCAACAAACGTCACCACGTTCAGGATAATCGGATTTTCCAACAACTTTGTCCGACCGTGTGTATGCAACACCAGTGTCGGACAAAATTTGTGGTCCGAATTTCCGACCGTGTGTACGGGCCATTACAGAGAAAACAAAATTAGTCGTCATATAGAAAAAATAAAATAAATTAAAATAACCATAAGAGTGACACATATATTATAATTGGTAGACCAAACACTGAAGAAAGAAACAAAAATAAAATATATTAAATAATATTAAAAGTATCAATTCCAAATAGCGCAAATAATCAGTCAAAAAATAAATAAATGAAAGTGGAAAGTGCTGCTCCGAAAGAAGTAATGGTGAAAAAAACAGATCCCCGCATCCAGGATAATTCACACCCAAGTTTAGGAGATATTCACTGTATCCGCATGTGCCGACGTCATCTGCATATGCACATTGAAGAAACAGCCCGCCGTTTCTTCAGTAGCCGCACCGTGACCGGCGGTAGTGATGTCTTCACGGCTCCGGCCAATCACAGCGATGGAGCCCCATGAACCTGGAAATAACTCTTGTAGACATGTCGTCAGTCACAGCGATGTGCGGGGACCGCTGCAACAGCTTCGATCTAAGGTAAGTATTTCATTATTCCTTTGTCTTGCAGGCTTTTCTTTTTTTTTTCTGAGTTTACAACCAATTTAATTTGAATGCAGCTCACAGCAAGAGTCCAGTGCGTCCATGTTCTCCATTTCAAGGATGAATCAGGCCTAATCTTTGCCTGAATTCAGACCTGAAAATGACCCAAAGACGCACAGGACCCTTCTGCAATCCACTCCGCAGCCGCCCCCGGAGATGTGTGAACCGGCTCCATTGAGAGGTGGGCACACTCTTCTGTCATGCAAATTGGATGCAGAGAAACCGCATCCAATTTGCATAAGTGTGAACCCAGCCATAATGAAGTGCTTGGATTAGGTGTTATGCTGTCATGTAATTCCAGAAAACCTGCACTTAACCGCTTCCCGACCGTCTTGCGCAGATATACTGCGGCTGAAGGGCACTTACAGGCAGATTAACGTACCTGTACGTTGCCCGCCGGGAGCTCTGTGAGCATGATCGTGGGTCCCGCGGGCTCGATGTCCGCGGGGATACCGGCGATCGTCTCACTGCGAGGAAGAACGGGGAAATGCTAATGTAAACAAGCATTTCCCCATGGGAATGTAGCCATAACTGAATAATACTATAATAAATGAAGACAAACAACATAGTGGAGTAAAACTAGGCTGCGGCCTTTATTATTGGTATTACATTTTTATTCATAAACATGAAAATATTCATAGTTAGATAAATGAAATCACAAATAAATTGTTTACTCAACCAACTTACAATAACAACCCAGCCACTACGACTCAGGTTGATGAAATTATAACCAATTTTTAAATAACCACTCCTTTAGAACAAAGGATGGTGATAAAACCACATAATATTATAAGGCCGCGACAAGGGAGGGGGGGAGGGGCGATAGCTCCTCAGGTGGATGTATTGAGGAACTGGCAGCCACTATGCCTGATACGCTTCCTTATATAGCTTCTGACCAATCTAGAATCAGGTGATTCAACCTTCTGGAAGATTCCTAAAGGTCAGCTGACCTCCAGCGATCAGCTGACCTGGAATCCCAGATATGTTACTTTCTATTGGTTACCTAACTAGTGCTATATCTGACTGTACTAAATGAAATAGGCCCCGCCCCTGTAGTTAACTACACCTAAACTCTAACAGGGGGAACTTGAAACTTTCATTCTGGCACAGTCCCATGCGCTGGGTGGCCTTAAAACAGTCCCCCTCTCATTCTGCCTAGTGACACTGACACTGATCACAGCTCCCTGTAATCGGGAGCGGTGATCAGTGTTGTCACACACAGCCCCTCCCCCTTACAGTTAGAATCACTCCCTAGGACACACTTAACCCCTACAGCACCACCTAGTGGTCAACCCCTTCACTGCCAGTCACATTTACACAGTAATCAATGCATTTTTAATTGCACTGATCGCTGTATAAATGTGAATGGTCCCAAAATAGCGCCAAAAGTGTCCGAACTGTCCGCCATAATGTCGCAGTCACGATAAAAATCGCTGATCGCCGCCATTACTAGTAAAAAAAAATTATTAATAAAAATGCCATAAAACTATCCCCTATTTTGTAGACGCTATAACTTTTGCGCAAACCAATCAATAAACGCTTATTGCGATTTTTTTTTTTTACCAAAAATATGTAGAAGAATACGTATCAGCCTAAAAAAATGTTATATATTTTTTTGGGCATATTTATTATAGCAAAAAAATATAGCTTTTTTTTTTTTTTAAGTTGTCGCTCTTTTTTTGTTTATAGCGCAAAAATTAAAAACCGATCAAATACCACCAAAAGAAAGCTCTATTTGTGGGAGCCATGTCGCACGACCACCCAATTGTCAGTTAAAGCGACGCAGTGCCGAATCGCAAAAACTGCTCTGGTCTTTGGCCAGCTAAATGTTCCGGGGCTTAATTGGTTAAAGAAATATAGGAATTGCTATTGCTATCCTCCCTCTCAACAAGCATGACCCAAAACAAGCAGAGCAGCAATTGGAGTCAGAACTCTACCTACTTGTTTTGTTCCAGCGACTCAGATAATACTGAAGTTGTTGGATCAGAAAACAGCCAAGCAACTAGCATTTTCAAAAAAAAAATGTCAGCAGCTTTAGTCCATGTATTTCTCTAAGCAAAAATTGTCTTTAATAAGGAGAACACTAATTTCCTGGCTGACTGCACAGTAATTGGTAAAATTGTCTCCCGTAGCTACTGAGGTTTCTTTAATACTAAAACTCATTGAGTTGCATGTATTTAAATGACTAATTTTTGCTTATTTGCTATTAAGGTAAAGTTCTGTAAGCATCTTATTATGTAAATAAATGTTAATGATCAAAGCTGCACTTAATAAACAGGATTTGCATAAAATAATCCACATGCACACATCGTTCAAAACATTGCATTTACTACATTATTCCAAAAAAGCTGCAGTGCTGAACTTCAGGTTGCACGTCCCACTAACGTCTTCCTCCCCGCCTGGCACGGCTGCTACAATTCGTACCCTGATCTGAAAATGACACTAATTATCTCGCCCGTGAGTCTACAAAGAAAGCAGAACAATATGCACTGTTATGCTGGCAATCCAGTTGGCAATTTTGTCGGAAAATTCTGAACGCTTTCTCTCAGTTTTCAATTGAAAAAAGGATTGTAAGGAATTGAACTGGCCACAGCAATCAGCCACCTGCTTTTTTCATTATTTACCAGTTTCCAAACAATCACTTGGGCACTCACAACTTGGAAATAATTGAAACATCGGTATTTAAATTGTTGAAGATGTTTCATTCTTTGCTGTTGACTCAAAGCTGGTGAAAGAAAAAAAGTTTATCGCCAACTTTATACGTTTTACATACAGATGTGATAAGCTGACATAGACAAATGCATCTCTCATGAAAATCTTAAATGAATATGTTTTGGTAAAACAAGACACACATTTAGGGCTCTTTCACACGGACTTGTCTGTGTACAGAGCCCGCTCTGCTCAGCGGGGGATCGCTCCGTCGATCCCCGCTGAGCAGGCAGATGACAGGTCCGTCTCTGCACTCTGTTCAGGGACGGACCTATCAGAGCGCCGCTCTCCTCTATGGGGGATCAGATGACGACGGACCGTAGAGTCCGTCGTCACCCAATCCGCAGACGGATGGAAAAGTAGGTTTTTCCTCCGTAACACTTTTTCGGATCGGAGCGGGTCGGATGTCAGCGGACATGTCACCGCTGACATTCGTCCCTCCATGGAGGTCTATGGAGTATCCGTTCAGGTCCGCCTAAAAAATGACAGGCAGACCTGAATGGATCGTCCGTGTGAAAGAGGCCTTAAGCCCCATACACACGGTAGGATTTTCGCATGGATTCTGTCTGATCGGACAATGTTGTTGAAAAAATCCGACCGTGTGTATGCACCATCGGACAGTGTACGTCGGATTGTCCGACGGACAAAGTCCTATCTCCTGCTGGATAGATTTTTTGACAACACGGTATGATCACACCAAATCCGATCGTGTGTAGCGTTGTCCGACGGACAAAGTGCTACGCATGCTCAGATCACATTACAAGACCAAAGCTATTGGCTACTAGCCTCTACGTAGTCCCGTCGTAGGCAACAAACGTCACCACGTTCAGAATGATCGGATTTTCCGACAACTTTGTCCGACCGTGTGTACGCAAAACCAACATCGGACAAAGTACGACGGACATGATCCGACGGACCTGGTCCTCGGATAATCCGAGCGTGTGTATGGGGCTTTAGGCTGTGTTAAAGCTGGATTTCTGGATAACCAAATATTCTCTAGTTCAGCAAATAGAAGAGAAAAAAAAATATCATACAATCCCATATACACAATCCTATACCCACAGTTGATTCAGAGGAAGGCAAAAGACCCAGCAAAGCATGATCCAATTTTCTACAGCAGGGGAAAAAAATTCTTCCTGATTCCCCGAGAGGCAATCGGATATTCCCTGGACTAAATTAACCTATAAATGTTAGTACCCAGTTATATTATGTGAGGATGCCACTGATACATTTGCAAGTAATATTTGGGTTTTCAAAGACAATTGGTCAGAGAATTTGTATCCTTTGTGGCCAATGTAGAATATATTCAGATGAAAGTACTCATGGGGCCTTAGGTAATGTTGTTACGAGAACACTGTAAGCCCTCACAGTTACTCCTGGTGAGCGCAGGAACGAGCCCTGCTGTGAAATATTATATATCAACAATTTTTATTACATGCCCCAGTTAAACAGGGGCAGAAAAATTGGGCCTTTGGTGGTGCTGGTACCAGAACACTGTAAGCCCTTACAGTTAATCTTGCTGGGCGCAGGAACGGGCCCTGCTGTGAAATATTATATCAAGATTTGCAATTACATGCCCCTGTCAAACAGGGGCAGAAAAATTGGGCCTTTGGTGGTGGTGGTGGCACAACACTGTAAGCCCACACAGTTATGCTTGTTGGGTGCAGGAACTGGCCCTACTATGAAATATTATATCAAGAATTGTAATTACATGCCCCTGTTAAACAGGGGCGGGGATGCCTCCAGTGCCCTGTCCATAATGCCACACAGAGTCTGCTCCAGCAGGAACACAACAGGGTTTGTTTCACTGATGAAACTGTATGCACTGTCACGGCTCCCCATCCTTGTGGCCTCCTCAAATGGTGACAATACAGTGCATGCATCCTTAATGATCAGCCATTGGCGTGGGGAAAGAAATCCGAGGTGGCCTGAGCCTGTCGTCGTTCCGTATTCACACAGGTACTCGTTGACGGCCATCTGCTGCATGTATAGCCAATGCAGCATTGACAAAGTCGAGTTCCACCTGGTGGGCATGTCGCAAATCAGGCGGTTTACGGGCAGGTGGATTTCCTGCTGAATTTCAGCCAACCAAGCACTGGCTGTGTATGCCTGAAATGGCTACAGACTGTTCTGGCCAGCTTTAGCACATCTTGCAACCCTGGGTACGTATTTAGGAAACGTTGCACCACCAAATTGAGGACATGTGCCAGGCATGGCACATGTGTCAACTATCCCCGTCTAAGGACAGACAGGAAGTTTGAGCCATTATCGTACTCCACCATTCTTGGGTCCAGCTGGCATGGTGTTAACCACCTCTCGGCCTGTCCCTGCAGAGCTGCAAGAATCTCTGCTCCAGTGTGGTTCCTGTCCCCTAAACACACCAACTGAAGCACTGCATAGCACCTTTAAGGCGGACTCTGGGAATATCCCTTTGAACGCTTAGGGGGTACTTAATGTTCAAAGGACAATTCTGCATGGAGGGCATGGAGATGGCGGAGGAGGAGGAGAAGGAGGAGGAGGGGGTGGAGGTGTGGGTAAGGAGAAGGAGGATGAGGGACAGAATTATGCTCCTTTTGTGTGGCTTTTAGGTGCTCTTGCCAAAGGGCTGAGTGGTTGGACGTTAAATGCCTTGTTAAGCATGTGGCAACCAAATGGTTGGTGTTTTTACCACGTTTGATGCCTGAGACACAGTTTGCAGATTGCAACAGTGCGATCTGCTGCAAATGTGCTGAAAAAGGCCCAGGCAGTTGAGCTTTGGGGAGTGAGCCGGGAGATAACCGCTGCAGAATGTGATGGAATAGGGTGGCTGCTCTCTACTCTTTCTTGATGTCGGCCTCCTTGGGGTTGTGCCACCTCACCTTCAGTTTCCTCCTCTATCTGGCACCCAAGTCGCATCAGTGACTTCATCATCATCATCTCCATCTCCTCCATCTTTATCATTACCACTGGAGACAACTTGGCAATATGCTGTGGCTTGAGGAACACGGATGCCAATTTATCTGCCAGTGTTCGACCCTCTCTCTAGGCTCATGTTCCTGTCATCCTCAACCTCAGAACCAACATTGGAATCCTGTAATGGCTGGGCATCATCAAGGAGCAAGTGGCTGACGCTGTGGTCAAATAATCATTGAGGTGTTCATTTGATCATTGAGGTGTTTGGTGCACTTTAATTTGAGTACTCGCACTACACAGATGCACTCCACGGATACACTATAATATACTGCAATATAATGCGCCAAACGTACAGTGATGCACAGAACGACATGGCGTTAAACTGGCAGTAATGCACACAAAAGTACATGGCGTTAAACTGGCAGTAACGCACAAAGATTGATATGGCGTTAAACAGGCAGTAACGCATACAAAACTATATGCCATTAAACTGGCAGTAACACACACAGAACTATGTGGCACTAAACTGGCAGTAACGCACAAAACTATATGACATTAAACTGGCAGTGACGCACACAGAAGTAAATGGCATTAAACTGGCAGTGACGCACACAGAAGAAAATGGCATTAAACTGGCAGTAACACACAAAACTATATGGCGTTAAACTGGCAGTAACGCACACAGAACGATATGGCGTTAAACTGGCAGTAACGCATACAAAACTATATGGCGCTAAACTGGCAGTAACGCACACAGAAGTAAATGGTGTTAAACTGGCAGTAACGCACACAAAACTATATGGCATTAAACTGGCAGTAACGCTCACAGAACTATATGGCGTGCAACTGGCAGTAATGCACACAGAACTAAATAGCGTTAAACTGGAAGTAATGCACTGAAAACCATATGGGGTTAAACTGGCAGTAATGCACATAGAACTATATGGCATTAAACTGGCAGTAATGCACTCAAAACTATATGGGGTTAAACTGGCAGTAACGCACACAGCACTATATGGCGTTAAACTGGCAGTAATGCACACAGAATAAATGGCGTTAAACTGGCAGTAACGCACACAGAACTATATGATGTTAAACTGGCAGTAATGCACACAGAACTAAATGGCGTTAAACTGGCAGTAACGCACACAAAAGTAAATGGCGTTAAACTGGCAGTAACGCAATCAAATAGACAGTGTTCACTACACTGATGCTATCTGAACTGTCCCTACTCTAGCTATACACTAATGTAAAGATTACTGACAAGGTCTGACTACACTACACTGAAACTATCTGAGCTGTCACTACTCTACACTAATATATGTATGAATGACATGGTCTCACTACACTACAGTGAAACTATCTGAGCTGTCCCTAATCTAGCTGTACACCATGCAAAGCTGAATGATGATCCTCCTCACTATACTCACACTATCCCTAGACTGGCACTAAACTAATATTCTACACTGACAAATGAAGCAAAAAAGCACAGTATAGCACACTAACTAACTAATAGCACTGAACAGAGCCCTGTTCTATCTCTCTCCATCCCAAAATCACACTGAAAATGGCTGCTGTTGAAAGAATACTTTATACTGTGTGGCGGGAATGAGTCATAATTGGATAAAGTCATAATTGAAAAGAAATAAAAATTATAGATTACTTAGGGGTCCCTTTTTGTCTGGTAAGGTGTACTGTCTTACTCCGAAAACAGGCCTGTGAGATTTGCCAATAAGAACGTGTGGTACTGGCGCTGGTTAATGTGTTCCAAAAATGAAAATAAAACTAAAAATAAATGAAATACAATACAATATTTTAGTGAGCTGCAGTTTCGTGTAATATAACCACCAATATGTGGCTATTCAGAATATGGAAAAGGTTAAAGTGGAAACTGCGCTAAATATTACTCAAAACACATGTGGGTTCCCCCCCGCTAGTGCATGCTATGCTGCGGTGTCCCCAACAGCCTATAGTGCCAAATGTGCAGGTGCTGGCCTATAGTATATTAATACCTTATTACAAAATGTGAAATAAATGACAAAATAAAAACCTAAAATACCCAAATGTGTCAGGTGCCAGTGTTTACTTTATGCCTTATTAAGGCTAATTAAAAGTGCTTAGTGCATGCGGGTATCATATATGTCTATCCTGTGCAGTTTAGGCTTATATCTGCGCTAATTACAGGGTTTGGTGCTCTTTCTAAAAAAACAATTTTGTTCCATCAGTAGCCCATCTTCACTCCCCCAAAAGTGATGGTACAACGGGGCATATATAGCAGATGTCTATTACATATAGTATAATCAATATCCCAATCCCATCAGTTTAGCCATATACAAAACAATTATTCAATTTGTTGATATCATGCAATCTAATCAGATGTCTGTTACATATAGTATAATCAATATCCCAATCCCATCAGTTTAGCCATATACAAAACAATTATTCAATTTGTTGATATCATGCAATCTATCGTGAACAAACACAAAAGAGCCAAGCTATGAACTATAAAAACTGTATAAAGAGAGTCCGTGCCAACACCGCTTGTGCTTAATACAAATACATATAACTTGTGCAGATTTCTTGACCGTCACCACCTATGGACTGGATCACTTACCAGAGCTTGGTAAGTGTAGGGCCTGCGGTTGCTTTAGGATGACCAATCCTATCAGTGGCCTCTCTCTTACTCTCACCTCCTGGTCGGGTATGTGTGTGGGTGTTTTTGCAAACGGGCTCCACGGCAGGTATCCGCGAAACGCGTAGAGGCTGCTGGGTAATCGTACGCTTGCACCACTTCCGGGAGAGACACCCCAGACCAGGAAGGGAAGCCAGGACGCAAATTTTAAAAACACAAGGCTGGATATGTTTGGTGTCAGCTGTGGCACCTGAACCATGTGAGTTTTTAAACAATTTTCTTTTAATAAATACCCTTTTGATAAACATACTTCACTATTGGAAGCCCCCTGTCTATTATTTCATTTTGGGGGATACCTGCCGTGGAGCCCGTTTGCAAAAACACCCACACACATACCCGACCAGGAGGTGAGAGTAAGAGAGAGGCCACTGATAGGATTGGTCATCCTAAAGCAACCGCAGGCCCTACACTTACCAAGCTCTGGTAAGTGATCCAGTCCATAGGTGGTGACGGTCAAGAAATCTGCACAAGTTATATGTATTTGTATTAAGCACAAGCGGTGTTGGCACGGACTCTCTTTATACAGTTTTTATAGTTCATAGCTTGGCTCTTTTGTGTTTGTTCACGATAGATTGCATGATATCAACAAATTGAATAATTGTTTTGTATATGGCTAAACTGATGGGATTGGGATATTGATTATACTATATGTAACAGACATCTGATTAGATTGCATGATATCAACAAATTGAATAATTGTTTTGTATATGGCTAAACTGATGGGATTGGGATATTGATTATACTATATGTAATAGACATCTGCTATATATGCCCCGTTGTACCATCACTTTTGGGGGAGTGAAGATGGGCTACTGATGGAACAAAATTGTTTTTTTAGAAAGAGCACCAAACCCTGTAATTAGCGCAGATATAAGCCTAAACTGCACAGGATAGACATATATGATACCCGCATGCACTAAGCACTTTTAATTAGCCTTAATAAGGCATAAAGTAAACACTGGCACCTGACACATTTGGGTATTTTAGGTTTTTATTTTGTCATTTATTTCACATTTTGTAATAAGGTATTAATATACTATAGGCCAGCACCTGCACATTTGGCACTATAGGCTGTTGGGGACACCGCAGCATAGCATGCACTAGCGGGGGGGAACCCACATGTGTCCTGTGAGATTTGCCCTTTGACAAAGAAATATACAGCAAATGTCTCCGAGCAAATCTAAATCTTTATTCTTGGGTGTGAATATAAGAGGGGCTTTCAGAAAGTACCGCCCTTTAACAAATTATCCAATCATATACAGAGACATATAAGTACAGTTTAACGCCCACAGTGAAACTAATTATTTCTAAAATATCACGTGCTTTACAAGAAATGAAACTCAACAGAAGATTACAGTATTATGGAAAAACAAAACTAGATTAGCAAGACTTGAGCATATCTGACAAAATGGATGTTAGAGACACACACAATGGAAACTGACTATAATGCAAAGAAGTAGTTAAACTAAATATCCCCCAGAAGGAAGCCTCTTTTAAAGATGATGCACAAAAAAGCCTGCAAACAGTTTGCTGAAGACAAGCAGACTAAGGACATGGATTACTGGAACCATGTCCTGTGGTCTGATGAGACCAAATAAACGTATTTGGTTCAGATGGTGTCAAGTGTGTGTGGCAGCAGCCAGGTGAGGAGTACAAAGACAAGTGTGTCTTGCCTACAGTCAAGCATGGTTGTGGGAGTGTCATGGTCTGGGCTGCATGAGTGCTGTCAGCACTGGGGAGCTACAGTTCATTGAGAGAACCATGAATGCTAACATGTACTGTGACATACTGAAGCAGAGCATGATCCCCTCCCTTCAGAGATTGGGCCTCAGGGCAGTATTCCAACATGATAACGACCCCAAACATGACTCCAAGATGACCACTGCCTTGCTAAATAAGCTGAGGGTAAAGGTGATGGACTGGCCAAGGATGTCTCCAGACCTAAACCCTATTGAGCATCTGCGGGGCATCCTCAAACGGAAGGTGGAGAAGTGCAAGGTCTCTAACATCCACCAGCTCTGTGATGATGTCATGGAGGAGTGGAAGAGGACTCCAGTGGCAACCTGTGAAGCTCTGGTGAACTCTATGCCCAAGAGGGTTAAGGCAGTGCTGGAAAATAATGGTGGCCACACAAAATATTGACACTTTGGGCCCAATTTGAACATTTTCACTTAGGAGTGTTGTAACTTTTGTTGCCAGCAGTTTAGACATTAATAGCTGTGTGTTCAGTTATTTTGAGGGGCCAGCAAATTTATACAAGCTGTACACTCACTACTTTACATTGTAGCAAAGTGTTATTTCTTCAGTGTTGTCACATGAAAACATATAATAAAATATTTACAAAAATGTGAGGGAATACTCACTTTTGTGAGATACTGTGTATATATATATATATATATATATATATATATATACAGTGGTGTGAAAAAGTGTTTGCCCCCTTCCTCATTTCCTGTTCCTTTGCATGTTTGTCACACTTAAGTGTTTCGGAAAATCAAACCAATTTAAACAATAGTCAAGGACAACACAAGTAAACACAAAATGCAATTTGTAAATGAAGGTGTTTATTATTAAAGGTGAAAAAAAATCCAAACCATCATGGACCTGTGTGAAAAAGTGATTGCCCCCCTTGTTAAAACATACTATAACTGTGGTTGTCCACACCTGAGTTCAATTTCTCTAGCCACACTCAGGCCTGATTATTGCCACACCTGTTCACAATCAAGGCATCACTTAAATAGGAGCTGCTTGACACAGTAAGGTCCACCAGAAGATCCTTAAAAGCTACACATCATGCCGAGACCCAAAGAAATTCAGGAACAATTGAGAAAGAAAGTAATTGAGATCTATCAGTCTGGAAAGGGTTATAAAGCCATTTCCAAAGCTTTGGGAATCCAGCGAACCACAGTGAGAGCCATTATCCACAAATGGCGAAGACATGGAACAGTGGTGAACCTTCCCAGGAGTGGCCGGCCGCCCAAAATTACCCCAAGAGCGCAGCGACGACTCATCCAAGAGGTCACAAAAGACCCCACAACAACGTCCAAGGAACTGCAGGCCTCACTTGCCTCAGTTAAGGTCAGCGTTCATGCCTCCACCATCAGGAAAAGACTGGGCAAAAATGGCCTGCATGGCAGAGTTCCAAGGAGAAAACCACTGCTGAGCAAAAATAACATCAAAGCTCGTCTCAATTTCTCCACAACACATCTTGATGATCCCCAAGACTTTTGGGACAACATTCTGTGGACCGATGAGACAAAAGTGGAACTCTTTGGAAGGTGTGTGTCCAAGTATATCTGGCGTAGAAGGAACACTGCATTTCAGAAAAAGAACATTATACCAACAGTAAAATATGGTGGTGGTAGTGTGATGGTCTGGGGCTGTTTTGCTGCTTCAGGACCTGGAAGACTTGCCGTGATAAAAGGAACTATGAATTCTGCTGTCTACCAAGAGATCCTGAAGGAGAATGTCCGACCATCTGTTCATGTACTCAAGCTGAAACGAACTTGGGTTCTGCAGCAGGACAATGATCCTAAACACACCAGCAAGTCCACCACCGAATGGCTGAAGAAAAACAAAATGAAGACTTTGGAGTGGCCTAGCCAAAGTCCAGACCTGAATCCTATTGAGATGTTGTGGTATGACCTTAAAAAGGCCGTTCATGCTCGAAAACCCTTTAATGTAACTGAATTAGGACAATTCTGCAAAGATGAGTGGGCCAAAATTCCTCCAGGACGCTGTAAAAGCCTCATTGCACTTTATCGCAAACGCTTGGTTGCAGTTGTTGCTGCTAAGGGTGGCCCAACCAGTTATTAGGTTTAGGGGGCAATCACTTTTTCACACAGGGCCATGATGGTTTGGATTTTTTTTTCACCTTAAATAATAAACACCTTCATTTACAAATTGCATTTTGTGTTTACTTGTGTTGTCCTTGACTATTGTTTAAATTGGTTTGATGTTCCGAAACACTTAAGTGTGACAAACATGCAAAGGAACAGGAAATGAGGAAGGGGGCAAACACTTTTTCACACCACTGTATATATATATTTTTTTTTTTCCATAAAAAAAATCCATTTGTGTCCTTATGGCCCATACACATGATCCGAAAATCGTACGAAAACTATCGTCCGAGGAAGAATCATAGGATAATCGGATCGTGTGTACACTACTTTCGAGAGCCGATCACGACAGTTTATACGATATTATTCGACCGGACAAGCACGAAAAATTTCCTTGTATGATACCAGATCGTGTAGTCAGTATAGTTGTCGTCCGAAAATACAATACAAATACATTACAACACATGACATCACTTCCGATTTTTTTTTCTGTCGTACGAGAATTTTCGGGACTATAGTTACCTATTCAATTTCTACTATTAAGAGAAAAAAGTTGTACAATATTCGGATCATGTGTAAGGGCCATTAGAAGCAGCATCTGTTTTGGGTCCAAGACTTTCTAAAGTCCCTTTGTGTTTTTCTGACACCATCAGGCCTATTGCCTACCAAATCCATGGAACTGGGTGGAAGTAAACCTTTGAGGCTGTGGATGATATTATGAATTCTCTACTATACCAGTAATACCTACTAACAGAACCAATAATGTTGATTGTTTCAAAACAGAAAAATAATTCAGCGATGAGTTGAAGGTAAATGTTTGGTTCTAATTTCTTTTTAATACAATGTGCTTAGTGATTTTTGAAGCCAGCTTGTCACAAATGCTTTTGCTGCAGATGAGCAATGTCTTCAGTTGTTAATGCTGTTAAACATCCCCAGGTTGAATTGTAGATTTATATTTTCTTTTGTACAGCCTGTCTCACGGCTTGCAGTGCTGATGAAAGGCTTATTTCTACATAAAAACAAAATTACCAGCTGGCATGAGGCTAGATGTTGTGTACTAATTGGGAAGCACAAAATATGGTATATCCAGGAACAGAGACTGTTTACTTTTTCTTTGTAAGTTACTAAAAATAATGAAATGCATCAAATTAATTTCCTAATGCATCTGGAAGCATGTCATGGAAGCAGGCACTCTCCTTGGTGGACACCCGTGCGGGCGCGCTCCCGCATCTGTGTCCATTCACACAGAATCCAGGACCCGGCCTCGCCCCCCCCCCCCAGCGCTGCGTTGGATTTGATTGACAACAGCGGGAACCAATGGCTGCGCTGCTATCAATCTATCCAATCAGGACACAAGACACCAGCTAGTGCTGGTGTGCTCATTCCCGGCCAGAGAAGATCGGGGTCAGGTAAGTAAAACGGGGGCTCGGGGTGGCTGCAGCACCACAGAAGGTGTTTCACCTTAATGCATAGAATGCATTAAGGTGAAAAACCATGAGCGTTTACAACCCCTTTAACACTAAAGTTCAAAATTGCTAGATATTTTTTAACAAAAATATAGTTACCCTTTAATTACAGTTTCTTATGTAAAGCTTTAAAGAGAGATTTTGTGTGTGTGTTTTTCATTTATAGAAATATTAATATGTCGAGCATAGAATGATTTCCTATGGTATTCTGAAGTTTGTCATGAGACCTTGCTATGTTTTATGAGCACAGAAGCATTTTATCGCTTCCTCGTAGTGAACTGCATCTCATTACACCAAATAAATAGAATAAACAAACATACAAGGACTTGAAGGCTATGTCTGCATTAATAACTGCCGCTTGATGCATTTTTTAAAAGCAGGCAATGGTATCAAGCATAATATATTTGCATGTATTTTAGTCGATAACAGGCTTAATTAAATGCTATGCTGAAATTTTTGATAACACGGAAAAAATGTGTAAGAAGAGTAAATAAAGCAGCATTTGGCAATAAAGAGATAAAAATCTCAAAATAATTAAATTGTATCTAGTGCAGGGGATTTTACTGCAAACATTTCTATAGCATTCTTTTTGTAATGTTTATATCTCCACATTTATTTCTCCTAACTGTATTAGGGAAATTATAATAGGATTGGGTCAATTTATATGAGGTCTTTATTATACTGTGTATACAGTATGTGTATACTGCGTATGCACATACACATATTTATACAGGCACTGATTGGCAGAATTTTGTAAGGTGTGTATGTGTCACCTAGGGTCCTAACATACACATGGTAAGGGGCTTCAGGATAGCGTTTGTTACCCCAACACTGGTGTGCCTGCTGTACCATGTACTTGTATGAGAAAGTATCCTGCTCTCTTTGTATTACTTCCTTTATGTGAAATCCCTGGTGTTGCTGCCAGCTTGACTTGGAATAGTAAGCGCCGGGTGGTAGCCCAAGAGAGCCGAGGGATCGAAGCAGGTATGGGGCAAGTGAAACCCAGATGGAGAAGGCTGGAACAAACAATATGTTTAAAACAAGTCCTTGGATAATGCAACATACATGCAACCTACTCTAAAAGACAGCAAAAATGGATTAATTACAAAAATCTAAATATAATTAAATGGATAAGCAATATACATTTGGTAAAAAACAAAAAAGAAAGAAAAACAGATGCAAAAAGGAAAGGAGCCAGAACAGGAAAAGGAAGAAAAGGAAAAAATATAAAAATATAAACTAAATAATAAATGTATGGGTGTTGGGATAAAAGAATATGCGTGTGGAATCATCCTATTTACCATGGGGCAGAGTTAAAGCTACTCCCATACTACATACAGGGTAACTGCAGTCCTAAGATTCCAACATACCATATGTCGGGTGATTCCCCCCATATATCTCATCTTTCCCAGCCCCCCAAAGGTAGGGCACTCTAGAAAGGGTTTGAAATTGGTAGCCTCATCCAACCCAGGGGGTGATGTGGCTACAAAACGGTAGATCCATCTTAATTCAGACTGAAGTCATTTTTTGTTCCGATCACCCCCCCCCCCCCCCCCCCCAATATATATATAATATATATAATAATATATATATTAATAATAATAATTATATATATATATATATAATAATAATAATTTTATATATATATATATATATATATATATATATATATATATAATATATATTCCAATATAAGGAATTGTAACCGAGGGAATATATCATTGTGGGCATCTCTGACATATCTACCCCACGGTAAGTCTGTATTTCATGATTTCATGCTCAAAATATGTCTATAGGCGCGCTACCAAAACTCCTGTATGGTTTTCCCCACATAAAAGCAACCACACTCACAGGTAAGAAGATATACGACTCCCTGTGTTTTGCAGTTGGCGTAATGACAATGTTTAAAAATAGTGCCATTTGGTATGCGTACTTGTTTTGATATTTGCATAAATTGACAATAATTGCATCCCCCGCACCAAAAGGTGGCAGGGTATTTGCATGGATCTTTTCTACCACCAACTGCAAATTCACTGTGGACCAATTGGTCCTTTATCTATTTAGCCCTCCTATATGTAATGGAGGGTTGCTCTGAAATATGTGGCCCAATCTCAGGGTCCATTTTTAGAAGGTGCCAGTATTTTTCCATGATTCTCTTTACCTGTGAGTGCTGGCCACAATATCGGGTTATGATATGTGTGGGTGTATTGTCCTTAGGTTTCCTAGAAGTCTATAATAAGGACTGTCTATTTGGGATGTCGGCACGTCTAAAGGCCTTATTGAGGCAAATTTTCAAAGTCTATCATGTAGGGCATTTGCCTTCGTCTTGAATGTGGTGTAACTACAGCAGTTCCTACGAATCCGCAGGTACTGTCTGTAGGGAAAGGAATTAATTAAAGATCTGGGATGGCAGCTGGAGGAGTGTAGGATGGTATTTCCCACTGTTGGTTTGCGGTAAAGAGTACTTGAAAGTGCCCCATCCAAATCCTTGGAAATAATGATATCCAGGAAAGGTAAGGATATAGAATCAGAATTTAGTGTAAAGGTAAGATTGAATTCATTGGAATTCATGGCCTTCAGACAACAATGGAGGCTCTCCACCGGGCCATCCCACAAGACAAAGACATCATTCCACATGCATATTCTTTCATCCCAACACCCATACATTTATTATTTAGTTTATATTTTTCTGTTTTTCCCTTTTCTTCCTTTTCCTGTTCTGGCTCCTCTCCTTTTTGCGTCTGTTTGTTTTTCTTTCTTTTTTGTTTTTTACCAAATGTATATTGCCCATCCATTTCATTTATTATATTTAGATTTTTGTAATTAATACATTTTTGCTTGTTTTTTTCCTGTGTGCTGTCTTTTAAAGTAGGCGGCATGTATGTTGCAATATCCAAGGACTTGTTTTAAACATATTGTTTGTTCCAGCCTTCTCCATCCGGGGTTCACTTGCCCCATATCCGCTCCAATCCCTCGGCTCTCTTGGGCTCCCACCCGCCGCACCTATGCTGCTTCACGGGGTGGCAGCTTGTTCCATCTTGGGCGTTTTGTTTGCCGGACAGTAGCCTTTCCTCCCCTGGGTTGCTTGGCAACCCTCGGTGTTGTTCCGCTGGATCATCCTGGCTCCGCCCATGTGTGCGTCGGCGGGTGCGTGATGTGGGGTGCGTCTCCGCCCCTTTGGACGTGGTTGCGCCATGTGCCATGCTCCCGGGGGGTCAGTGGTGGAACACACGCCAGCCCAGCATGGCGCCATGCGCCGTGGGGTGGCTTGACAGTGCGGTTAATACCCCTCATCGGTATTTAAGGTGGGGATGCTTTAACCTATGTTTTTTTTCTGGTGAGTAACGCTGTGATGTTCTCATTTTGACTTTCTTTGGATGGCCAGCGTATCTGTCATGCATAGGGCCACATATACTAGGGTATAAAATAATTACATTATTATTATTATTATTATAATACAGGTGTGTGAGGAGACAGATGGGTTGAGCTGAGGGGCAGAGAGATCATTTTGGGTGTCATCGGCATATAAATGGTGTAGGAATCCATGGGAGGCTATCAGCTGACCCAGGGAGGACGTGTAGATCGAGAATAGTAGAGGTCCAAAGACAGAACCTTGGGGGACCCCAACGGTAAGAGGAGTTGGAGAGGAGGAAGTGGAGTTGTAAGTGACAGTGAAGGTGCAGTGAGATAGGTAAGATTTGAACCAACGGAGAGCACAGCCATGGATACCAATCAAATTGAGTTTTTTGAGGAGGGGTGGTGATCAACTGTATCAAAGGCAGAGGTCCAAAAGTAAGAGTACAGAATAATGACTGTTGGTTTTAGCTGTTAGTAAGTCGTTTGTGAGTTGTAGGAGCAGTTTCTGTGAAGTGCTGTGGACGAAATCCAGACTGAAGGGGCTCAAGAAGGTTATTCTCAATGAGGTGGTCGCTCAATCAGTTGTAGACTAAACGCTCAAGGAGTTTGGAGGCAAAAGGGAGTAAGGAGATGGGTCTTAGGTTGTTAAGATTGGTGGGGTCCAGTAAGGCCTTCTTTGGTATGGGAGTGACCAGTTGTATTGCTTTCGTCTATATCTATTAAGTTCTTGTGGTAAAACCAAGGAAGCTTAGACTTCTGAAGTGTATCAATGCTTTACTAAACAGGAAAAATCTGCACATACAAACTATAGGATGAACAATACAACACAACTTCTAGCTTTACAAAATATATATAAATATATATCTACACATATAAGCGTGTATAATATGTACACATTAAGTAAACTAAACAGTTACTCAACTTAGGGGTTAAGATGTCCTCCATGGTCCTTTGCTCAGTCCACCTCCTGGAAACCATGTGTTTCCTCTTTGTCCTCCAAACACCAACTGTCCCTCTGTCCCAAAACACATGTCTCTTTCCAACCCTCCCCATGCCCCTCCCACCCACTTCCTGCAAACACCGACTCATCTTCAAAACCTGGCTATCTGGTTTATTTACATATCAATGGAGGGGGAAGAGGCCTTCTGTGGACATGCTGTTACCAAATCTAAACTCTATATTATTGCAATAAAGTCACTATACAAATGCCCATAGCAACACATACCACCTCTTGACTTTATAGGATAATATAGGAAACTTCTTAAAGCCTTTTGTCCAGGAAAGGGCAAAATAAACCCCCCGTATAAATGGGAGGAACAAATTCCCTTTCGACCCCCATCTTGTGGGCGGTCAGGCGATTGGTTTGTCCCTGGAAGGCTGACTTTTGAGCAGGGTTAACAATGTCTTTTGGCAGTTTGTAAAGAAAGTCCCAGATGAAAAGTCTCTTTTTCTCCTCCCATCCAGTATGGTCATCTGCTCTGCCTGCTCCACCTCTCGATGCTCAATACCTGAAAAGAGTAAGAGACAAAGCAGATTATATGTTCCTTCCAACTGTGCCAAAAAACATAGCTCACTGCTCACATTTCTCTATCTGCCCATTTCTAACTGCAAAACTATTGTAGGGTGCCCACTGTTGCCTTGAAACACTTTCACGGAAAGGCATTGACTTCCAACGTAACAAATAAACTTGCATGTCTCTCCGTGCTGTCCTGGGAAGCACACAGGCCTGCTGTTGTTCAGTCTTCACAGCATGGCACATTTTATGGCAACAGAAACACTTAATGTGACTGAATCTACCATTCCCAACCATTTGCTTCCACTTCTTAAACAATGCTGGTGTAGGAATCCCATCTATTTCCTCTCTAGGGACCCCCACCTTAAGTAAATCAATCCACATATGTCTCCTGGAGATCATAGGCCTTGCCTTCCTTGTATCTGACTCAACTCGGTCATTTGAGCTGATCAAATCCTCTGCTTCCCGGTTATGAGAAGTAACAGTGGCACATGTCCTACTTCTGCTTACAGGCTTTGGGCCTTTGTCCTTTGTTAGAGGGTCATTAGACTTGGTCTTGAGGGCTGCACACCGCTCATTCAAATCTTCAGCTCGGCCTACAGGGGTTTGAACACACTTCAAAGCCACTGCAGGTTTAACTTTGATTACCCTCTTTCCTAAATCTTTTGCCTTGCTTGCAGTTTCTTCCAAACACTTGGATGCCACTGCAAGCTGCTCCTTCAGTAAATCTCTTTCTAATTCCGCCTTTTCCCTCTTTTCAGATTCAATATGTAGAGCATGCAGGAAGTGCAAACCAAACACAGCAACTGCCCGCATCTCTCCCTTACTGAACCCAAAACCTTTGAGACTAAAATCTGAGGAAAGATCACAGACTCCATCCCCCAAGCTCTGTTCAAAGGAGAAGCATATCTAGCTAGCTCCTTTGCAACAGGCATCCACTGACTATTTCTGGCCCAGATAGGAAGGGTGCACGCCTTCAAGTCCTCCTGGACACCAGAAATATTTGCAGCCTTACTCCTCCTAAGCAGTGTACGCAGCATTTTTTCCCCCAGCACAAGCAACAAAACACACAATATAAAACAGGTCTGCTTCAGTTGAAATTTTAGCACAAATAACGGCCGAGCCCCCAAATGTAATGCTTTGCGTCTATCTATTAAGTTCTTGTGGTAAAACCAAGGAAGCTTAGACTTCTGAAGTGTATTAATGCTTTCATCTATCTATTAAGTTCTTGTGGTAAAACCAAGGAAGCCTAGACTTCTGAAGTGTATTAATGCTTTACTAAACAGGGAAAAATCTGCACATACAAACTGTAGGATGAACAATACAATACAACACAACTTATAGCTTCACATATAAGCATGTATAATATGTAACAATTACTCAACTTAGGGGTTAGATTTGTCCTTCATAGTTCCTTGTTCAAAGTCCAACTCACAAAAGCGTTTCCAACGTTATCCAGCTCCTTGGAAGCCATCTTCTCTTTTGTCCTTCCAAAACACCACTGTCCCTCTGTCCCAAAACACATGTCTCTTTCCCTCTCTATGCCCCTCCCACCCACTTCCTGCCATAAACCAACTTCCTCTGAACCTGGCTATCTGGTTTATTTACATATCAATGGAGGGGGAAGAGGCCTTCTGTGGACATGCTGTTACTAAATCTAAAGTCTATATTATTGCAATAAAGTCACTATACAAATGCCCATAGCAACACACCAGTACATGTTTCAGAAGGTTTGGGAAGATGCCAGTAGAGAGGGAGAGGTTGAAGATATGAGTTAAAGTGTGTAGGATAGAGTCAGAGGGTGACCGTAGTATTTCAGAAGGAATGGGGTCCAGCGGGCAGGAGGTTAGGTGGGCGTTAGAAAAACGTTTATTGACTTCCTCTGTAGTAGTTGGGTTAAACAAGAGTATTGATTGTACAGGAGGACAAAGAGTGCAAAGTGAGGGCGATATCTGTAGAGTGGAGGAGATCTCGAGACGAATTGTCTTAATCTTATTTTTGAAGTGATTAGCAATCTCCTAGGCATTGAGTAAGTTAGTGGGTGGAGGTAATGGCAGACAAAGTAGAGCATTAAAGGTAGAAAAGAGTTGACGGGGACTGCGTGAGAGGGTGTTAACGAGAGTGATAAAGTAAAATGTGTTTGGCAGTATGGAGACAGGACTGGTATTTTTGGAGGGCAGATTTATATTGTCTGAAATCTTGCTGTGACTTTGTCTTATGCTACAGATGCTCAAGAGCATGGCTCTTTTTTTTGAGGCTTCTGGTATTGATTGTCTGCCAGGGTTGTAGTGGTCAGGGCTCGATTGTGTGTGTAGTGAGGGGGTCCAAGGTTTCCAGGGTGGATGATATTGAACTGTTGTAGATAGAAGTGGCCAGGTTGGGGCAGGACAAGGATGAGATTTTGGCATAGAGACAATCTGTAGCAGAAAAAAGAAAAGAAAGGTTAAGATGGCAAAGGTTTCTACGGGTAATTGTTTGGTAGTTGGAAGGCAAGGAGGAGGCAGACAAGGAGAGAGTGAAGCTAATAAGGTGGCGATCGGGGGCGTAGCCAAGACAGGCATGTGAGAGGACGCATCTCCCACAGCTCCCAGCATTAATCCGGTACCGATCCTCCTCCAGCCACCCGGTCGAGCTTTGGACGACATATGCTGCATACCTGTGCCCAGGAGACCCTTGTGGAACCACCGCCGGCTCTCTGTACCAGAGGAATGACCCGCAAAGTACAGATGGAAGCTGCAGGTCCGGAAATCCAAGATGGCGCCGCCGCGCTCCCTGTCAAGGGGACACCACAAGGCCAGGACAAGCCCAGCTATAAAGCAAGTAAGCCACCTAAATCACTGAGCAAAGAACCCCCAAAAGATATGGTGTATTATGCCCAAAAGCTGTCTGGGACTGTGGGATCAGAGCAGCCATCCCGCTCAGAGGACACACAGCACAAGTTACACTGCACGCAGTCAGCCCCTGCCCCTGCTTGCTGGGGAGAGGAGGAGGGAGATCAAGCTGATGCCATAGACATGGAATCCCAGGCCCCTGACACTCAGGATGCTCCGCATCCCACTCTAGCAGATATTCTTAAAGCTGTGCATAACTGCACAGCGTCTGTTAATACATTAAAAGAGCAGTTTGGGGGCCTTAGAGAAGATGTGTCACTACTGAGACAAGACATGCAAAAAATCCGTGAACGTACCACGGCAGTGGAGAGCAGGGTCAGTGAGGTGGAAGATCACATGCAGCCCATGGCCCAAGATTCCAGAGCTGCGTTACAAATGGCGCAGGACGCATGTGATTGTGCAGAAGATTTGTAAAATCGTTTGCGCCGGAACAATGTACGCATAGTGGGGCTGCCAGAGATGGTGGAGGGCAGAGACCCCACCGCCTATGTGGAAAACTGGCTCATAGAAGTATTCGGCAAGAACGCATTCTCACCCCTCTTTTTGCGGTGGAGCGCGCACACAGGGTGCCTTCCCGCCCACCACAGCCGGGAGGCCCCCCCAGATCTATCCTGGCAAGGATACTGCATTACCGGGACAGGGAGGTAGTGCTACGTCAAGCTAGAGAGCGGGCGAACATTCAATATAACGGCACCAGGGTGTCCTTCTACCCGGACTTTTCGGCGGACGTCCAGAGGCGCAGAGCCAAATTCCTGGATGTCAAACACCGGCTGTGGCTCCTGCAACTGCCATACGCCATGTTATACCCGGATAAACTCAGGATAGCAGTGAGAGGCCAGGCCCAATTCTTTGAATCAGCCAAAGAGGCCGCAGCATGGCTAGACCATAATGAACAAGCCCTGCAAAGAAGATCTCAAGAGGATGAGGATTGATACTGGTAAAAAGCGACGACTAGTTGCCATATGTGATCACGTAGTGAAATGGCCTCTCCCTTCTCGTTTTCGGGGGGTCCATACTTTGTTCTGAGGATACTCCCTGGCTGGGGGGCAAAATAGTGCTTAACACCAAGAGAGCGAGATGGATACAACACTACTAAAGTTCAGGTTCATTCTAGACAGTGGATGGCGTCGGACGGGCGCTAGCACAGTTAGAGCTGCCCAGTTTGCAGATAGCAAAGTTCACAGGCCGGATTGGTCTGCAGTTTCAACTAACTTTTTGTTTCCTGGCAGTTGGTCAATTAAGGTACACCACAGAAGGCAAGAACACCAAGATCGCTTGAACATTGACGGAAGCACAGAGACTGACCTACTGGAGCTGAAAATGAGCTCACCTAAAAGGACCGTATGTATGTCTACACCTACATTTATCCTGTCAAAAGACACGTATCACTGCAGTAAATGGCTAAAGTTCCCATAGTGTCCTGGAATGTCCGAGGTCTGCACTCCCCCTTAAAACGAACTATGATATTTATGTGCCTGAAGAAGTTTCTCCCCGGGGTGATATGTCTCCAGGAGATCCACTTGACAGCAGGGACTGAATGCTTTTTGCAATACTCCTGGGTGGGAAAAGCTTACCACTCTACACATACCTCCTTCTCCAGGGGGGTAAGTGTACTGGTACACGGAGCCCTGGATTACCAGGAATTTGACAGTGTCATAGACACGGGGGGAGATTTGTTTTTATACATGGCAGATTTAATACGTTAACTTGTGTACTAGCCTGCATATATATTCCTCCGCCATTCACGGTAGCGGTACTGAGGCTCCTTCTGGCATTTCTTGACGGTAGGCCGGATGTACCGCTGCTTGTGCTCGGGGATTTCAATTGCTGTCTGGAACAGGTGGTGGATAGACACCCCAGCCCCAGGCCCTCTGCCCTTTCCAGGAGCACTCCCCTGGCGAGGTTGTTGCAAGAGGTGGGTTGGGTGGATATCTGGCGGCACCGCAATCCAGACGCGAAACAATTTACATGTTTTTCTAAATCACACGGGTGCATGTCCAGAATTGACTTAGGGGTTGGGAACCTGAGCATGCTCCTGTTTGTAGCTGACTTGATACATAGACCCTGCAGTGCTTCTGATCACTCTCCTTTGGTGGTCCAGCTCCTGGTGGCTCCCCCTACCACAATGCCTAAAGCCCCCTGGAAATTTAACGCCTTTTGGCTAAAACTATTCCGCTCGCATGCAGAGATAGAGGGGAGCATGCGCAAGTCCTTTGCCACCCAGGATCAGGACGGTTCTAGGGTAACGCAATGGGACGCCTTCAAGGCGTACTTAAGGGGCCTATTAATTGTTGAAATGAACAAGGTAAAACATGAGTCAACGGCCTTGCTGAAGGAGGTAGAAACGAGGGCTCAAGCGTTGGAACGAGCATACATAGACACCCCATCTGATTCGACCAGGGAGGCATGGCAAGCAGCACAAGACGCCTATCAGCAACTGCTGTCCTCCTCAGCTGAAAAAAAATGTTTTTTTACAAAGCAGGCTTTCTTTGAGGAGGGGGAGAAAACTGGCCGCCTTTTGGCACGGATTGCGAACTCTCATCAACGCTCGCCTGCTATAGGGGCTATCAGGTCCCAAGCGGGCACCTTAGTAAGCCAGCCAGAACTGATTATGCAGGAGCTAACTGGTTTTTATGAGACCCTATACAACCCTGGCACGGCATACACCCAATAAGACTTGGATCTATACCTGAGCCAGATTACCTTCCCGGAACTGTCAGAAAGTCATCGAGATATACTGGAAGCCCCACTTACAGTGGAGGAACTACAGACAGCAGCAGGGACCTTTCACAACTGTAAGGCCCCAGGGGAAGATGGACTACCCATAGAAGTGTACAAAACACTATTCAGAGGTACTGATGCCACAGCTATTACACATTTTTAATGAAGCTAGAACCAGGGAGGCCCTCCCCCAGTCCATGTCCAAAGCGAACATAGTCCTATTACTTAAACCAGGTAAGGACGCAGCAGACCCAGGGGCATATCGCCCAATTTTGTTGCTCTAAAGCAATGTGAAAATATTGGCGAAAGCACTGGCCATTAGGTTAAATGGGGTGGAAATGCCATGGAAATCAGGGCAAACCAAAATATTGCAGGCTTCTGCTACGGTGATATGCAGGAAAAGGTCATGCTCTATGCAGATGACACGTTGCTTCTGCTGGGAGATAAGGATGCCTCCCTTAAGGAAACCATGTCTACCATATCTAGATTCTGAGAATTCTCGGGTTTACTTATTAATTGGTCTAAGTCTGCCCTGCTCCTGCTAGATGGGGATGACATACAGACAATCAACTCTGCTTGCCCTATACCCGTGGCCACGTCCTTCAAATACTTGGGAGTCCAAATTACAGCCAGACCTAGGGATTTTTTACATTTTAATTTTGCCCCCCTACTACTAAGGTTCCGAGACAAAGCTAAAACCTGGAAATCACTCTTCCTCTCAGTTGCGGGTAGGGTGAACTTAATTAAAATGACCCTTATGCTGCAACTATTGTACTTTCTCCACAACACCCCCATGGTCATCCCACTGAAGACATTTCACACCATTAACACTATTTTCCGTAGCTTTATATGGAAAGATAAAAACCCTAGGATTAAGCTAGAACATTTTCAAAGGCCCAAAGACAGCGGGGGCTTGGCACTACCAAACCCCTGGATTTATTACCTGGCGGCTCAGCTGCAGCACCTTATTGGTACATTCCCGGGGGCAGGGGGGGGGGGGACCTGGGCCACAAAGCTCCTCACAAAAACTGTTAGTACATAACGTACACAGGGGCCCCATTCCAATGGCGCTGGAGGCACTGGCCTTCGTGTCAGGCCTCACAAGAAATACCCTACCCTCAATTTAATCCAAAAAGTAAGGAACAAGACCAAATACATTCAAAATGCAGACGGCTATACTGAATACAGTCCAATTTGGTGGAATGACACCGTTGACACGTACACGGAACTGGCTAAGTTACAGTCGGGCAATAGGTGGAGAAGATACGGGATCACACACCTTAAACATATATTCCAAAATGGGTACTTCACTCATTTGCAGGGTTGAGGGAAACCTATGGTCTCCCGTCGTCGATGCACCTTTAATACATTCAACTGAGCCACGCTGTAACAGCACAAAGTCGCTCCTCGGAGTGGCAATTGTCCCCGACCCCGGTCTTCAGCCTCTTGGAGGGTGCCGCTTCATCCAAAGGATTTATATCTCAATGTTATGCTATCCTGTTGCAATCCTCTGAAGGTCAGGGAGAAGTGGGAGGCTGATGCTGGACAACTAGACTGAGAACAATGGGAGGAGGTATGCCAGGCTGTGGGTAGATGTTCCTTAAACGTATCCCAAAGGCTGACACAGTTATATATCCTGCTTAGAACGTACTACGCCCCCAAAAGGCTTCATTTGATGAACCCGCATCTTGACCCCATATGCACTAGGTGCAAAAGAGAACACGGTAGTCTTATTCACATGCTATGGTGCTGCCCCAAGCTGCATACTTATTGGACTACAGTGGTGAACACAGTCAACACAGTATTTCAAATATCCCTCCCACAGGATCAGAGAGCATGCCTATTGGGTGCTTTGGAGGAATATGAATGGGAAGAGCACTGTAGAGAGGCTGTGCATAGTCCTGTTCCAGGCCAGGAAATTAATTATGACACATTGGCGAGCTGAGGCCCCCCCCGACCACGAAAGAATGGATTGAAAATGTTGGAAGGACATTGCGTATTGAAAAATGAATTTATCAACATAGAGGTAGCACACACAAGTTTGAGAAACTATGGGCAGTGTGGCTAGATGTACCGGGACTAGCTCTGGAAGATTTGATAGTAGATAGACTGTTGGGAATAAACCTTGGGTGAGAATTGAGTGATGTGACATGCAAATGGAATAAAGCTCTGCTAACTATGATTGATACATAGATAAATGCTTACTGTCTGTGCAATTTCTATTAAAAGCTGAAAGTACTTTTGCAATGTATGTGGAATATGCTGGAACATTGAATACAAGGACAATATGTTTGTAATGTACCTATGCAACTTTAATAAATATTTTTGTTGGATAAAAAAAAAAAATAATAAGGTGGTGATCAGAGAGAGGAAAAGGAATGTTGGAGAGGTTGCGTGGAGTGCATAGGTAGGAGAATATGAGGTCAAGGCAGTTGCCAACAGAGTGAGTAGAAGCGTTTGCCCATTGTTTCAGGTCAAAACAAGAGGTTAGGCTCAGAAATGTAGAAGTAACGGGAGTGTTAAGATTAACAGGGAAGTTGAAGTCACCAAGAATGATGGGATTTCAGAAGAGAGAAAGTAGGGTAGCCAGGCAGAGAAGTCGTCAAGAAAGCTTGATACCGTCCAGGAGGCCGATAGATCACAGCAATTCTCAACGAAACTGGAGAAAATAGACGAATACAGTGAGCTTCAAATGAGGAGAGGGACAGAGAGGGGGGTGGGTAAAGAACCTGAAAAGTGCTTTGAGAGGATAGGAGGATTCCAACACCACCTCCTTTCCATTCATTAGGCCTGGGAGAGTGAGTCCACAGGAGGCCACCATGGGAGAGGGCAGCAGGAGAAGAAAAGTCAGATTCTTGAAGCCATGTCTCTGTAATTGCAAGAAGGTTGAAGGAGTTTGTGATAAATAGGTCATGGACCGTGGTAAGTCTGTTGCAAACCAAGTGGGCATTCCAAAGGTCACATGAAAAAGGGAGGCTGGTTCTAGGCAGAAGAGGAATAGAAATTAGATTGTGTAGATTGTGGCTGCTGGCAAAGGATAAGGGGTGCTGGGTATGTTGGCCAAAGGTAAATGATGGCGGTCCAGGATTTGGACAAATATCTCCAGACATTAGGAGAAGCAGAAAGGGTGAGAGAGGTGATATGGGAGTGTGTCCTGGAGGTTTTATTGGTATGCAGGGTCTTTAGTTTTGACTGGACCCTGGGTAAACATTTTCTTGGGCCCCCTCTTCCATGCAATTTCACTCTCCACATGCTTTGAGACATACAATAAATAGCAGCTAGACTCAAAATAAGTTTACTGATTCAGATCAGGCAGTGATTGCGATTGGTTGCCAGAGGTTACAATATATCATTAATGCTTACTGACTCTCTGCTAGAGGTTACAGCACACATTATGGCTCACTGTTATTTTCTAGAGGTTACAGCACATGACTTTTGCTTGTTTATTGGTTTCTAGAGATTACTGTACATCAATACTGCTCACTGATTGCTAGAGGTTACTGAACATCTATACCACTCACCAATTGGTTGTTAGAGGTTACTGCACATTATTACTGCTCACTGATTGGTTGCAAGAGGTTATTGCACAGCATTACTGCTCACTGATTGGTTGCTAAAGGTTACAACACATCATCTCCTCACTGCCTGCCTGCGTATTCACATTCACCAAAAATCAGGGTGCTGTGGCACCATGTTATTTTGAAGAAGGGTTCCATCTCCAATTTGCTTACTTTTGCAGAACAGGCTGATGTTAGGCTTTATGACCACAGACTTTCAAGCATGATCCTTTACCTCCACAGTAGGCAGCCTTCAGCAAAAGTAATGGTGGATGTGACCTCAGGGGGACATGATATACATATGAATGCTGCCTCTATTTACATATCAATGCCGCAGTCCACGACTATTTACATATTAATGCCGCCACTATTTACATATCAATGCAGGTTATTTACATGTAAATACAGGGTCTGCAGGTGAGTCATCTGCACATGGCAATAGGGCAGAACTGGGCAGCAGCAGCAGAAGTTTTCATTGAGATATCGGGACACAGCACAGGACTAAAACTTCAAGGGACAAGGGAATTTAAACTGGGATAGTTGGCAAGTATGAGGCAGCTGCTTCGGACCCCACTACAATGATGGGGCCCAGGGCAGCTGCCCCTTTTGCCCTGCCTTAAAAACGGTCCTATTGGTATGTGGGTTCAAAATTAGCAGGAGATGATGAGTGCAGTTATACAGTGAAGGGTTATATATATATATAACCTGTGGGGTGGAGAAGAGGGGTGAAGGAGAGAAAGTTTAAGGAGAGAGGATGCAACTGTGAAAAGGAAAAGTAGGGAGTGCATGATGCAGAGTGGTGAGATTGCGAAGCAGCCTGGATGAGAGATGTTCTATGGGGAATCGGGTCACCTGTAGTCTGTTTAGTGTGTTGCAGTAGTCTGTCATAGATTTTTGCTTTGCGCATTCTTTGAAGTGCTGAGCCGAAGTGTAATACTTAATCCAAGATGATAGGTGCCAATGCAATCCCTGCCTTTGCAACCCCTGCCTGGGCATCCCCTTAAGAAGGCCTAAATTTATACTGAGTTGGGTGGGGGTATTATTGCCAATTAATCAGTCAGGATTGCATAGAAGGAACACATGGCTGACAGAATGAACTTCTCACACCAAAGACAGACTACAAGATACAGCAAGAGAGTGGGGGATCACAGATATAAAGATAAAGCCAGCTCATAATTTAGGTATGGATAATAAGAAAACAAAACAAACATCACAGTGATATGGACAGAGGTAAAGAATTTGAAGGCAGCATAGACTACCTTTTAAGCATGTTTAAAACAATAAAGCAGTTGCAGTTAAAGGTAGAATTTGAAGGCAGCATAGAGAATCGTTTTTTAGATAGTGCTAAGTCGAAGTGTAATACTTAATCCAAGATGAATACTTTATCCAAGATGATAGGTGGCAATGCAATCCCTGCCTGTGCAACCCCTGCCTTTTGATCTTTATTTTTTATTACTGTGTCTATATATTAATTCATTATCTTTATAGTCATATCTATACATCCATGTCCTGCTTACTGCAGGAATCATGTTATACATACGTATTGTTACTTTGGCCATTTGGCTATTAAGATGCAGACCTCACTAGGCTAGTGGTAAAATCGTTCTCCCTACTGATCATTTGATATTCTTAAGTAGCATTTTTTGCTGTGCTTTACAGCTTAAGTGTTGTTTCATATAACTTACATACCTACCTGCTTCTTTGCTCAGCAGAACCGGAGGACCTTGTCTGCTGCACATCAGCCCTGCTGAGTTTGTTCCGTTTTCTGACCTCGCTGGGCATCCTTCTGTTGAGACCCATTGATGGTGAGTGTTTTTTGGCACATGGGTTACCCCTAGTTGGACTTGGCTGTTTTTAAATCTATGTGGCTAATATGCGATTTTTCATTGTCAACATGTAAGTCTGTTTTTGGGCTTGGTTCCCATAATAGACAAAGGCCATACTGTTTATGTTTTGATATGCTGTAATTGTTTAAACTTTATCTATTTACATTTTTAGTATGAATGCTTGCATCTACTGATACATCCCTGAAGAAGGAAGCAATTTCTGAAACGCGTTGGGTGCGGAGCCTGCATTCCATTCTGTGGTGTCTTAGGACCCATATAACATTTAGCCATTATGTCATGTTGTTGTGTAACTATGTTAGCCACGTTTTCTTTAGCAATTATTTGTTTGTCATTTATTCTTTGAACTGCTTATAGCATAGTAAATGTCTATGTTTATACATAATACGTATATTGTTTGCTGGTGCTATATCACCACTAGGGCCTTTAAAATCCCACAAGGGGAACCTTGCTCTCTGTATACTGTACACAGGGATGTTGGCCCACCCTCTCTATCTTAACTGTTTTCTGTAAAGCCTGTGTCCTGAACCCCTTTTTATAGGGGTCCCCAAGAATTCCAGAACCTTCCAGGGGGGCATGTGACCTTTACTAACCAATCCTGAATGACCCCCTAGATTCTGCAATGTTCTTGGGGATCAGCTGACTTTGCTGACCTATCAGAACCTCCCTTTTTCTTCTGCTACTTCAGGGAGCTAGAAACTGCCTCCGCCTCAATCTTATGAGGAAAAGGGGGGTCTTAAAATCGGCTTTCCCCCTTTCTTTCCTTTACATGGGATAGTAAGCGGTAGGCAACTATAACTATAATATTACCAAACATTAATTACAATATATTTTTAATTTAAATTAGGTTGGAATCAAACCACTGAATTGGATGAATAACGGCCGCGGCTTTATTAAAGGTTTTTTGAAAATGACAAAAAAAAAATAAGCAATGAATACTTTTAATAATCTCACATCAAAGTACAGAATATTTCAAACATGACCCAGCCACTACGGCTCAGGCCTAATACATTACTTTTAACAAAAATTATTTCTTTCCTCCATAAGGCAGGCAGGATGATTATCACCTAACCCCCAGCCCAAGGAAGGAAGAAAGAAACTCCAGCCAAGGTTTTATTAACCACTTCCAGACCAGCCTCGTTTTGGATTTTAGGTGTTTACATGTTTAAAACTAGAAAAAAACTTAGAACCCCCAAACATTATATATTGTTTTTTTTCTAACACCCTAGAGAATAACATGGCAGTCATTGCAATACTTTTTTTTACACCGTATTTGCGCAGCGGTCTTACAAGCGCACTTTTTTTGGAAAAAAGTCACTTTTTTGAATAAAAAAATAAGACAACAGTAAAATTTAGCCCAATTTTTTTTGGATTGTGAAAGATAATGTTACGCCGAGTACATTGATACCCAACATGTCACGCTTCAAAATTGCGGCCACTCGTGGAATGGCGTCAAACTTTTACCCTCAAAAATCTCCATAAGCGACATTTAAAAAATTATTTTTGAGTTACAGAGGAGGTCTATGGCTAGAATTATTTCTCCCGCTCTACCGATCGCGGCGATACATCACATGTGTGGTTTGACTACCGTTTTCATATGCGGGCGCTGCTCACGTATGCGTTCGCTTCTGCGCGCGAGCTCGTCGGGACGGGGTGTTTTAAAAAAAAATGTTTTTGTTTTTTCTTATTTATTTTATTTAATTTTATTATTTTTTACACTGTTTTTTTAAAAAAAAAAATGGATCACTTTTATTCCTATTACAAGGAATGTAAACATCCCTTGTAATAGAAAAAAGCATGACAGGTCCTCTTAAATATGAGATCTGGGGTTAAAAAGTCCTCAGATCTCATATTTGGACTTCAATGCAAAAAAAAAAAATGGAATTTGGAAATTCCCCTTTAAGACGTATGGGCGGAAGTGACGTTTTGACGTTGCTTACGCCCTCCTATGGTATAGAGATGAGTGGGGGCCATCTTAGCCTCACTCATCTCTATACACAGGCAGGGAAAGGACCCGATCGCCTCTGCCGCTGCCGACGGCTCCGGTAAGCGGCGGAAGGCACGGGAGAGCACCTCTCCCGCCGCCGATAGCGGTAATCTCGCGGCGAATCCGCCGCGATGACCACCATTATCTTAAAGGGGACCGCTCACTGTGAAGAGGGATACCTCGGTTGTGGCAGCAGCTGCTGCCTTTACCGATATATCCCTCTTCAAAAAAAATGACGTATATATACAGTGAGCGGTCGGTAAGTGGTTAATATGAGACCAAGAATAACTTTTAGCCATCAAACTATTAAGAAATAGTAAAACTATTTGTTCTGAAAAGGAAGAAATATCCAAGTTATTAGCTCTTAAAAATGATAACCATAACATCCATGAAGATACGTAACTTAACCAAGTAGATTTAGCTCTAGATCGTTGTATGTTAGCAGACACTAAATCAGCTCCCACGGATGTTGAGGGCATGGTACTCCACATAAATCTGCCTCTGGCATCAGGGAAAAGAATCGATCCATCTGGAAGCAAGAAAATTAATCTGCCAACAAATTCTCTTTTCCTGGAACATAACAAGCTTTTAACCAAATGTTTAGTGACAAATTTTTAAAAACGAAGTATCTCAAATATCTTAATAACTGGGTTGGATTTTGAGGAAAGGCAATTAATTGCAAATAACACATCTTTGTTATCTGTACTTACAAGTCAATACCTATTCCTAAAACAATTGCACCAAATTTCAACAGATACTATTATTGGAAATAGCTCCAATAATACTACGGTATATTTTTACAAAGCCCCCTATAATATCACTTTTTTGGCCTATAGACCCAACTGCATCAGTAAACAGCCAAAACTCTTCTGTTGTTATAAATTCTTTTTGCTATATATTGCAACCATTATAGTGCTCAAGGAAACCCAGCCATACTAATAAGTCTTCCTTTATGTCACTCGTTAATCTACTTTTTATAGGGGTCCCCAAGAATTCCAGAACCTTCTAGGGTGTTATGTGACCTTTACTGACCAATCCTGAAGGACCACCCTAGATTCATGTTCTTGGGGATCAGCTGACTTCGCTAGCCTATCAGAACCTCCCTACCTCTTCTGCTACTTCGGGGAGCTAGAAACTTCCACTGCCTCAATCCCATGAGTAAAAGGAGGGGCCTTGAAGCCGGCTTTGCCTCCTTTTGCATGCTATTGCTCGGGCCATGTCTTCTACTAGAAACCCTAGATCTTTCACCATCCTTGATTCCCCCAGAGGTTCTCCCCCTAGTGAGTATTTTGCATTTATGTTTTTAGCCCCCAAGTGCATTACTTTACATTTCTCCAAATTAAACCATATTTGCCATGTAGTTGCCCACTCCATTATGTTATTTAAAAGTCTTCCTGTAGAATTTCTATATCCTGCTTTGAAGTTATTGCCCTGCTTTGCAGCAACAAATACCGGCCCTGTTATAGAGGCAAACGGCAATGTCCTCAACAGTTGGTGCAAAGGGCTTTATGGAAATTGCCCCCGGAGGATGGTGTTGAAGCTACTTCAGTAACTTTGAGAGAGTCACTGAACATGAGAAGCAACCCGAGGGGCAGCAGGCTTCTTTTTTAATGAAGTAACCCCAAAAAGCCTACTTTGACTTAAAACACCAGGTTGCCAAGGAGTATTCTAAACTTAAAAGAGAAAATCTATCCAGGCTCAGGGTTAACATGGGTCCAGCTTTAATTTACAGCATAAGGAGAGAGAGGCAGGGCTCAAAGAAAGTGTGGGAACTAGGTTAACTGTTTCCCTCTCGGCTGGTGCGGCATTAACCACTGTATGCCTACAAGCAGGTTTACTTTCCTGCCTTTATAAAGGTTTTCCTGCCAATTTTTGCAGATAAACTAACAGTAATGCATTTGGTGGAGACATTCATAGAGAGAGAGGTGAACAATCGACATACCATTTAATCCCTCTGGGAAACAATCATGATCTAATGTTCTACATTTGCCTGTTTGTGGTTTAGCAACTATCACCCTTTTATAAATCTCTCCTAGCCTCAACAAGTGAGAACTGTTAAAGGATAAGTTTAATTTTCATAACATGTTACACCCATATTCAGGGTGTAAAATGTAACATGTTATGAATGCACTAACACTTTGTCTGAGTCTTACTTAAACAAGAACTTCATTAAAATAGTCAGGGACTACTCAGCAAGCAGAAACTGTTGAGACAACTAACACTTTGGTGAGAAGTATGTAATTTACAATATTGCATGTGTAGAGCAGAAGTCTGTAAGGCAAAGTGCTCCCCCCCGCAAGGACTTCTCACGTATATGCGAGCTCCCTCGCATGGTGGGAAGTGTGCTTGCGGGCGCGCTCCCGTGATACAGCCGGCAGCCATAGCCGCTCACTGTATCACTCGGCCCCGCCCCCCGGCGCGCCCGTCATTGGATGTGATTGACAGCAGTGGATGCTTTCAATCCATCCAGTGTAACCAATCAACGGCCAGGCTGAGCGGCGAAGAGGATGGCGGGGGAGCGCGGGACTTTCGAGGGGTCAGGTAAGTAAAACGGGGGACTGGGGGGGCCGGTATAGTCGGATGTTTTTTCACCTTAATGCATAGAATGCATTAAGGTGAAATTTTTATTACCTTTACAACCCCTTTAATGCCTATTCACACCACAATGCTATGTGCTGAAACACATGCATTTTGGTAAGTGGAAGGCCCTCTGTATTAAGCAGTCTATTCAGTTTTCATTCATTGTCAGTGCACCTTAATGCCACCCAAAAAGTAAGTCCTGCATAGTGTTTAAAAACCCAGTACATCACAATATGTAACAGTTGTTATGGCATGTATTGTGGAGTGAAAGAGCCCTTTATTTGCCTTCCACCACTGGCTTGAGTTTTATGGTTGCCTTTCAGATCTGATGTAGCTAGGGTGCCCACGTGTCCTGGATTGCCCAGGATTGTCCCTTATTTGAGATTTTTGTCCTGTGGCCTGGACACCTTCATTCTGGGACAATACAGTGAGCAGAATGAAAAAAAAACACTGTCCCACCGTGCATCCCACTGTCCCCCTGTGCATCCCACTGTCCCCCTGTCCATCCCACTGTCCCCCTGTCCATCCCACTGCCCCCCTGTCCATCCCACTGCCCCTCTGACTACACTGCAGCCCCCCTGACCACTCTGAAGAAGAATGTAGGAGGATATAAGGGGGCACTCGAGGAGAAAGTAAGGCGCACCCCGGAGGATGTAAGGGCTCTGACTAAGTTAGTACCGCCAGAGTGCCCCCTTACACCTCCCCTTACAACCTCCAGGGTGCCCCCTTAGTGCCTCCAGAGTGCTCCTTTACTTCCTCCAGAGTGCCCCCTTTCATCCTTCAGAGTGCCCCACCATTCACTCCGCACCCCTCTCCTGTACACATTACCCCCCGCCATACACTCCGCACTCCTCTCATGTACATATTACCCCCGCCATACACTCAGCACTCATCTCCTGTACATATTACCCCCGCCATACACTCCGCACTCCTCTCCTGTACATATTACCCCCCCGCCATACACTCTGCACTCTTCTCCTGTACATATTACCCCCCGCCATACACTCTGCATTCCCTATTCAACATTACCACATTCTGCACTATACAAGTCATCTCACTCTCTGTTTAACAACACCCCTTTAACAACACCCCCTTTAAGCTAATATTTAGCGCAATTTAAGACCACTGTTCAACGTAACACACTTTATGCGCCATATTGTTGTTCTTCTTGATGCCTAGGACCCACTTTTGATCTTCCACACAGGCCCGCTGATTACATATGCCCCTGGCCCAAAAATCGGCAAAAAAAATATCAAAAATCATATTGGGGGCGGGGTGTCCCTGAATGGCAGTTTGGAAATGTGGTCACCCTAGATGTAGCCCCCCCATCCTTAGACTTATGGTTACCCATTAAACGATGCACTCCTCTTTCTCAAAATAAATGTAACCTCCCCCAGACCTAAGTGTTTCTCTAGACCAGCATTTCACAACCTTTTTTCAGTCACAGCATCCCTTAAAAGCATGCAAAATCTCGAGGCACCCAGGTAAATTATACATGGTTTATTTTTTAGGACAAATTGGGTCTTCATTTGGCAGAAAATGTTCATATCACATATGTGTGCATTATTTGTTGTTTGCACCCACCATAGGGCCAGGATACAGCAGTGCACAATTTGCCCTTTTTATCCTAACTTAATTACACTGGCTCTGATACTAATACTGACACTAATCTAGATCTAGCCCTGATATATCAATTTTATAAATCATCACAATTTTATCAACAAGCACAAACACATGCTGCATATATGCAGTGCCACATACTATGTAGTGCCATGCTATTTCTCAGTCATCAGGGGTGCTGTTATTTGACGTAACTCCTTCCTAACTCCTCCAGAACACTCATAGCACCCCAGGACAGCACCTTTTACTGTGGAGGAAACCAGGACTTGAGGAACACAAATAAAAATGACTAAATTTTTTCAGCTCATGGTACATTAGTCACACCACAATGCTGGTCAATGGGAGAGAGTCTTGTGGCCAGTGAAAAGACTACCCTGTGACATTAGTGTGAGAAATAATGACCCCCTCCCTACCCCTTCCAACGACAGCTATTATGGTCATTGTTTTCAGTAGATTCTTTAGCTGAACTTTCACTGGTCCCATACCACTGTGGCTCACCTAATCAGGAACTCGTGCAATCTGTGCAGTGACATGGGCTCTGAATGATACATACCCTCAAGCCCCAGAGTTTATGTGGATTCCCAAAAACTGGTGACCACCTTCCAAAAGACAAAACAGTTTCCTACTTGAGTCAGTAAGCACACAACTGTCACCCTGTCACAAATGATTCACAATGTGCCCTCATTTCTCTGAACAATCTGTGACTGCTTTCCCCAGATGTATGCAAATGTTTCTCCCAAAGATGCTTTGCCTGCACTCAACCTAAAATTGAGAATTGCCACCCTGGTCTAAGGTGCTTGATCACCCCTGGTACATGTACTATTCATGATTCATACATACCTGTGTAGCCCTCTTCTGGGGGTTATGACAAATGGCCCTCCCAAACAGGATCTTGCGCTAAACCTTTTGAAAATAGGAGAACCATAACATTTGCTAAGTGGAAGAAAGGGTTTGATAATAAAGTTGGCATTGCCTCCACCCAGGGTATCAGGGAACCTCCGCACCAAGCAGGTGAATCCCGGATCCAATATGCGCATTTGCGCACCTTTTCCTCACATATGTGCGCATCGGCTCATCATAAGTATAGATATGTACATTGGCGCACAGATGTGTGCATTGGTGCACAGACGTGTGCATTGGCGCACAGATGTGGACATTGGCACATTTTTTTTGTGAAACAGACATGCGCACTGTGCACGTTCTTGTGCGCATGCACGCACGCCGGCGAATCACGGCGCACGGCGCCCTATTTAAACGAGCAGCCACTTAGCATCAGTGCTGGATTGTCTCAGCTTGTTCCTGCATACCTTGCTGTTGCCTTGTCTGACTTCACCTGATCTTGAACACCCGGCTCTTCCTGACTACTCTCTTGGATCACCCCTGCAACCTTGTCTGCCTTGTTTACCTGCACCGACCCCGGCTTGAACCTCTGACTTCGGCTTTATCTCCTGATTCTGTACTTCGCTTCCTGACTTGTTGCCGACCTCTGCCTGCCCCCGACCACGAGCCTGCCTGCCGTCTGTGTACTTCTCTGCCAGCCCGTTGCCAACTACTGCTTGTTCCTGAACTGCTATCTACCTGCCTACAGGCACCTGCACCCTTCTGCTGCCCTAGCAGTTCCTGTCTCCACCTCCAGGGGTGCTAGGACCGGGACCGTGCAAGATGCCACCCTCGTCATTTCGGAATCCGCTGTAAAGTACATGACACAGGGCCTCTGTGAACAGAGGGGATTCCCTTCCTGGGAAATTAACCAGTAATTGAATTAAGGGAATTGTTAAATACCTGAAGACAAGATTAACTGTGATGGGGAGATCCGCCAACTGTTGTCCAACCAGCCTGGAATGCAGTCTCTCACCAACAGAAACTGTCGTGTTGCACTGGAACTCAGAGTCAGCCTATCTACATTGCATCTTATGCCGCGTACACACGGTCGGAATTCTCGTCGGAAAAAGTTCTGATGGTTTTCCCATCAGAATTCCGCTCAAACTGTCTTGCCTACACATGGTCGCACCAAATTCCGACGGTCAGTAACACAGCGGCATTGAACACGTTCGACAGCACTATAAAAGGGAAGTTTAATGCTTCCGAGCATGCGTCAAATTGTCTGAGCATGCGTCGGAATTTTGCGCGTCGGAATTGCATACACACGATCGGAAAATCCGATATAAAGGTTTTCCGTCGGAAAAATTGAGAACAGGTTCTCAATCCAAAGTCCGTCGGAAATTCCGACAGAAAAAGACAGATGGGCATACACACGGTCAGAAAATCCATTGGAGAGCTCCCATCGGACTGTTTCCATCGGAAATTCCGACCATTTGTACGCGGCATTAGTCCCTAGTAGCTTCTAATCTGTCATGCAACTGGACCTCTCACTACCAGAAGTGGCAGTTGGATGCCTAGCTAACTAAAATAGCAGGAGCTTTATATAAACTCTATTTCAAAAAACAGAAAGTGCATACACAATTAACTGTGTAAAATTAGGACAACACAACCACAAACAATAGCAGGCAGCAGATCCCAAAACCTGCTTATTCTAAAATGCTTGTATGTATAAATACACTCCACCTGTGTGGGCATATAACTTTACTTTCAATACAAACTGTACACTATAGACATATTTTCTTAGCTAGATTTAATGTAAAATTTCAAAGGTAATCAACACATGCTGGACATTAAAGAAGAAATATTGAGTGGACATAGCACTGTTTATTTTATATATATAATTCCTCTGTTCTAGAAACAGGCCAATCAACGGTATTACACCTTTGGAAGATCATGTTACAAGTGAGAATGTGGATTTAAAGAAATAATTTTAGCACATACCACAATAAATGAGTAAACACACAAAATATCCTTTTACTAAAAAATGATTTATTGGAAGAAATTATTTGAATGTGTTACTGTGCATTGTATTTCCCTTCTATACATCTCTGACCCACAATTCCACAGCAAAACACATCTACCATAAGCAGCGGAGTGTGCTTCAGTTGCTGTCACTCTCCCCAATGGCTTGACCTAATAAAAATAATGAGCAGAACAGTTGCTCCCGAAGGGTACATATTGTTGCTGCCTGGAGGCCTTTATGAACAACGAAAAAAGTCTCAAATTTTAGTTTAAAAGTAACGCTAATTTCATAGTCATAGATAGGCATAAAGGGTACCCATGTGACAACAGAACATGTAAACTACTTCTGTTCCACAATACAATTACAGCAATATGTGTTCTGGCTATAATACAATGGAATTAACAGACAGTTATTCTTCAGAAGTCTGCTAAGCAATGTATTTACTGCAGTACATAATTTTAGTGAATGATGAAAGCTAGAGCAAAAGTGGAGTTGTTAAATAGAATTTAAATCCAATGTAGCACACCCCTTCAGGAGCCGCATGTAAACTGGAAGCACACCCCGCACAGCCAGGCACATCAAATCTTCACAGGCACTCTTGAGCCAGAGAACAGTTCTTGACTTTGTTTTTTTGTTATTTACAGTGTCCAGCTTGTATCACTCCTGTGGCTACTGATCTCAGCACCAACTCTTCAGGCACTGCCAACCCGCCTGGCTGCAGCTACCCCTTTCACTAGCCCTCCAGGCTAGCTTCTCCCCACAGTCCTTCAGACTGACACTCACCAGCACACACGGCTGACTCTCAGGAGAACTCCCAGATGCGCTGACCTGTTCCTGCTGTCCTCTCTCCTTGCTCCCGTGCCTCCAGAAAGGGCTTCCTCCATGTGTTTTCGCACCCTCAAGAGCCACGACAGCCTCCTCAGCACTCCATCTCTATCTTCCACCAGACTGCCCCTCTTGGCATGACTCATGCCTATTTATGAGGAGGCCTGCCCCCTGCCAGACCTTTACTGGGGATTGGCTGAGGCACTCATGAATATTCCAAGCAGATACTCCTAACCTCCACCCACTACGTCTAGAACATTCTCCAATGTCCCAGAAAACAGGGGGAGACACCAGATAAGATGCTAGGATGAATTACCCAGCCCTGAGTCTCTGAACCCTGACCCGGATTCACAGTTTAGGCTTAGCCCTGAGCTTAAAACAAATTTGCCTACACTAACAAAAACCTATCTACATCTAGAATACATACTAAAGGGTGCTATACCAAAACATTTTTTTTCTTTAAAACCACCACCACTCTTACTATTTATTTTTTTAACAGCAAAGTTTTTATTATTAGGCAAGGCTGTTATACAGATTAGACATAAAACAATGAGGTAAGAGTCCATTCAGACAGAGGCAACTTTGGATCCGACTTCAAGTCGCCCCAAGTAGCCCCAAGTGGCCTCAAGTCGCACTACATGAAAAAATCAATGTAAGTGAATAGATCCGTCTTAATGCACACTACTGCAGTCGCTCCGACTTCAGAAAAGGTTCCTGTACTACTTCAATCTGACTTCTAGGTGACTTGTACCCATAGAATTCAATGGAAGTCGTCTCCAAGTCGGATCTCCATCTATATTGAAGCGACAATGTCTCCTCACTAATAATAAAAACCGGCATGGGTTCCCCTCCAAGGGCAAACCAGGCCCTTAGGTCTGGTATGGATTTTAAGGGGAACCCCTACGCCAAAAAAATGGAGCTATACCAGACCCCTATCCGAGCACGCAGCCCGGCTGGTCGGGAAAGGGGATGGGGACGAGCAATCGCCCCCCCTCCTGAACCATACAAGGCCACATGCCCTCAATATGGGGGGGTGGGTGCTTTGGGGAAGGGGGTGCCCTGCGGCCCCCTACCCCAAAGCACCTTGTCCCCATGTTGATGAGGACAAGAGCCTCTTCCCGACAACCCTGGCCATTGGTTGTTGGGGTCTGCGGGCGGGGGGCTTATCAGAATCCGGGAGCCTCCATTAATAAGGGGGCCCCAGATCACGGCCCCCCACCGTATGTGAATGAGTATGGGGGTACATCGTACCATTACCCATTCACCTGAGGGAAAAAAAGTGTCAATAAAAAAAACACACTAGACAGGTTTTTAAAGTAATTTATTAGTCAGCTCCGGGGTCTTCTTCCTACTTCGGGGGTCTCTTCCGACTTCACCACTCTCTCCAGCCTCTTCTCCTGGTCTCTGGTTCTTCTCCCGCTCTCCGGTTCTTCTGCCGGGCTCCTCCTCTCATCTTCTTCCAGCTCTTTTTCTAGCGTTGGCCTGGTCTTCTCCATCCTCCTTCCCTCTTCTCTTCTTCTGATGTTGACACAAAGCTCTCTCCCACTGTAATGCCATCTGCGCCAGTCGCAGTGCATTGCTGGCTGATGATTGGCCAAGCATGCACTGTGACCCCGCATGCTTGGCCAATCATAGAGCCAGCGGCGAGGAGAGCAATAATTGGCCACAGGCAGGATGCCTGTGGCCAATTATAGCTCAGGGGGTTTAGTACACGCCCCACACTATATAAGGCCGCCGCGCCGGCGGCCTCGTGTAGTGTGTTGCAGCGTTAGGCACTTGACGGTGTCAGTGACATTATTCATTCTGCTGAGTCTGACATTATCTGCTGTGATTCTGGGGATTAGTGTAGTGTGTACGTGCTGTTAGTATAGCATTGCAGTATCACATTAAACCACCTTTACCCTTCTGGCCTGTTGTGCCATCTAAGGCAGCCATCTGCGGCTAATTAATTGCTGGCTCCCGTAACACAGAGAACAGTCATTCATTGAAAGTCATTGATAAAAAAAAAGTCATTAATAAACAAAACAAAAAACGTGGGGACCCCCCCAAATTCAATTACCAGGCCCTTCAGGTCTGCTATGGATGTTAAGTGGAACCCCGGCCCAAAAAAATGGCGTGGGGTCCCCCTCAAAATCCATACCAGACCCTTTAGGTCTGGGATAGATTTTAATGGGAACCCCGGACAAAAAAAATGGCGTTTAGGCTTAGCCCTGAGCTTAAAACAAATTTGCCTACACTAACAAAAGCCTATCTACATCTAGAATACATACTAAAGGGTGCTATACCAAAGCATTCTTTTTTCTTTAAAACCACCACCACTCTTACTATTTTTTTTTTTAACAGCAAAGTTTTCCACATTAAGAAACCGAAGGATGAAGAAAGGAAGAAGGAAGAAGACCAGAAGAAAGAAGATTTTAATAAGGGAATTGTCAAAGACCGTCTCCTGTCATTTTTACAATTTTTGTCACTTTTTTGGTGAAATGGTAGGGGTACTTTTGTACCCCCTTACCATTTCACACAGGGGGGGGCCAGGATCTAGGGGTCCCCTTGTTAAAGGGGGCTTCCAGATTCCGATAAGCCCCCCGCCCGCAGACCCCCACAACCAATAGCCAGGGTTGTGGGGAAGAGGCCCTTGTCCTCATCAACATGGGGACAAGGTGCTTTGAGGGGTCACAGACCCCCAAAGCACCCTCCCAATGTTGAGGGCATGTGGCCTGGTACGGTTCAGGAGGGAGGGGGGGCCACTCTCGTCCCCCCCTCTTTCCCTGCGGCCTGCCAGGTTGCGTGCTCGGATAAGGGTCTGGTATGGATTTTGAGGGGGACCCCACGCCATTTTATTTTATTTTTTTGGCCGGGGGTTCCCCTTAATATCCATAGCAGACCTGAAGGGCCTGGTAATTGAATTTGGGGGGACCCCCACGCTTTTTTTTTTATCAATGACTTTTTTTCAATGACTTTCAATGAATGACTGTTCTCTGTGTTACGGGAGCCGACAATTCATTAGCCGCGAGTGATTTTAAATAGCTTTTTTTCCTGCAAAAATGACACTTTGTGCAGGGACAGTTCTAAGCACGGGAAACATGCGCCCCTTCACAGGCATACTATAGACACCCCAGGTACGAAATTTAAAGGAATATTACACTTTTATTGTTTCACATTAAGCATTATTAAAATCCCTGCTCCTGAAAAAACTGCAGTTTTAAAAAAAAAAAATTGCATTGATACATGTCCCCTGGGGCAGGACCCAGGTCCCCAAACACTTTTTATGACAATAACATGCATATTAGCCTTTAAAATTAGCACTTTTGATTTCGAACGTTCGCGTCCATTGTAATTAATAGGGTTCTAATGTTCGCACAAACTTTAGGTCCGTTCGCGGGTTCTGGTGCAAACCGAACCCGGGAGTGTTCGGCTCATCCCTAGTGTAAACAAAGTTTTATTTTTTTAGGGGTGTGTACACACCATTATTGCATGGCCATCAATAAGAAATGTGATCACATTAACCTCTCATGCTTTTATTTTTTTTATTTTTATTTTTTATTTTTTTTCCGTTTGTAATGAGCTCAGTACTGGGCCCCCCCCCTCCAGTGCCATCTGCCCCTTGGATATATCTTATTTAGCTTGTATCTATGGAGGGCGTGCAACATGGCTTCACAGAAGTGTCTGTTAACAGACAATTCATTGCCTAAGCTTGTGTATTCAAACAATGGGACCCAAAACTCATTGTTCTACACATACTCACTTCAAAGGATCCCATGTTTGAATATGCAATGAGGGGCCGTGGCCAGTCCTTATGTATACTTAATTTCCCTGAAAGTGTAATCTACTTACAAGGTTAAGTTTCCTGCTCAAAATAGTCTGGAACAAGGATTTACATTAAAGGGGGCTGACTTATGCAAAGTATAGGGATTGGAGATGTAGCCAGTCCCTAACCAGGAATAGGGAAGCCCACCAATCAGAGCCACGCCATGCCAACAAATGAGGCATCAGCCTGTAATGATATACACAGACTAGATGGGAGGGAAACACACACTCTATGGCAGAGCAGTCACGTAAATGGAACCTCTATGGGAATGGTAAATATGGGAAATCTCCCTTGTACGTGTATCTAAATATGTTGGTCCTATGTATTTTCTGTCCTATTGTTTGTAGATTAATGTTTTAAGGAATATACCCTGTATTACTTTGTTGTAATCCATTATTTTTATCCTTTTCCTGTACAATTAGATAGCTTGATGTGTATTAGTCTGGGCCTACTTTACTATATACCAATACATTTTTGTTATTGCGTTAAATCTGTCACTCATGGTCAAATAACTCTCATTTAACCCAAATAATATCTGAGAGATATTAAATCTCAAATATAGTATACGGGTAACGAGATGTAGGAGGGGTCTGGGAACTCTCCAACATATCTTCGAGTCCTGTCTACTCATTGTACCTTACTGGTGTGCAGTGCACGCACACTTCCATCAGGTCTTTGGCTCCTGGATCCCACTTATCCTTAAAACCTTTCTCTTGGGCTTACCCCCATTCTCTAAAACACCCAAACCACTGTTATTGCATCACCTTACAGCGGCACGGTGTTTAGTGGCGCTTCAGGGGAAACAGCGGGAGCCACCTTTTTTGACAGAGGTCCATGCTAGGATCCAGGATGTTTGAAGGAAGGAATAACCCTTCCTTTTCCGCCTTGGGGGGGTGGGTGAGGGTTAGCGTGTTCCATTGGTTCATGAGACACACTGGACATCTTTCTTTTCTTTTCTCTCCTTCTTATTACTTCTTTTATGTCCCTTTTTTCTCGTTCCTGTTCTTTACAAACAAACTTTTCAAGGGACTATGGTATACCGTTGATTCCTTGTTCTTATACCTGCTTTACGCTAATACTGGCTATGTTTTTAAGCAGTAAGCTGAGTTAATTGTATGATGTTATGCCTGTTATAACTCCTGATGTGTCTTTTTTGAGCGGATTGAGTAGAATTGGGAATCTACCCTCTTCCTCTCTTACTGAGATGTATTAAAAGACAAATTTGTCCCTTATTCTATATTATTGTGGATTTTTTTTTCCTTTCTCTTACTCTGTTATTATCTGTATTAAAAAAACAATAAAGATTACATTTAGAATAAAAAATACTTAATGGAATGAAATGATTAGAATCAGAATAAAAGTGCAAGTAGCTTTTCCAGAGTTCTTATTCCAGAAACACACTTCTGTTGCTTCTGGATCATCACAAAGTGTTTCTTCACCACCAGCATCTTCAAGTAAGGAAGTGTTACAAACCACTGCCAGAAAAAATACACAATCCCTTCATTTACAGAGAAAATTACACCTGAAAATCAGGAGAACGTTCATCAAGCTCTTTGTGGAGCAATATATGCTTCTGGATCAGCATTATCAACAGTAGAGGGCTGGCAGCCTTAAGCCTGGGGGGCAAGTCCAGTCAAGTGGCCCATTGATCCAACCAATTGAAGCAACTAGTGAAGGACCACAAGTCCTACAAGTCCCAGCATGAACCATGAGATCCAAGGATGCGACCCCCTTAGATCATTAGATCTCACGGGTTCATGCTGTGACCTGTAGTTCTTCACTAGTTGGGTGGGGGACGGGGGGGTGTGACACATCCTGAGTTCTGAGAGGTTCATGCATGGGGTCACATCCACTACAGGTCCCAACATGAACCCCTGAGATCTAAGGATATGACCCCATCCCAACTAGTTAAGGACAAATGATACATCGCTCCAGTTAGCACTTTAAAACTGTCACCTCCCCCGCTGAGTAGAGTGACGGCTCAGTATGCAGGATACATGTGAGTAAAAGTTGTCCGGATATCCGCAACCCAATCAAATACCTTTATTGAAAACATAGTCCATACAAAAATTGGGATCAAAATCGACTGATGCGTTTCATAGCCCCTATTGCTGGTGCTTAATCATAGCCAAATATATATGGTTCTTGATCATCATGTATGTTGACACCCACTTAATCATGTGAAGATTCAGGTTCATTCAATGGTGATGAAAACAGCTGAGACTTTTCTTTGCATACGTGGTTCTAACCCTTTATTCATCATCAAACCAATCGGGCCAGAATCCTGCATAATTCAATTTAACATTTAGTGCATAAATATTCAACAGAGTGGTGTCACACATATAAAAATCCTAAATAAAAAAAATATATAGTAAAAAATAAGAACATAATAGACAAAATGTCATTGTAAATACCATGAAAGCTATCAATTTGGATTACATTACCGGTGCATCAAAAAACAATATTAAAGAAAACTGCTTCAAAAAACAGATACAAACATGGTCTACAGATAGAGCAGGACCTTTATGGTGCCACTGTGGGACCGAAAGAAAAATGTAATTAAATAAACAAAAATAATAAAAAATAAAAAATTGTCATGATCAAAATATCCAAAATAAATATATATATTCTAACACGGTACCCCACAGAAGCACCACATAACCATTAGATTCCTTATAAAAAAAACTGTGTTACAGAGAAAAAAAACTCTATATTTGAAAAATTACTCAGAAATCTTAGTGTGCATATATATATATATATATATATTTATATATATATATATATATATATATATATACATATACATAATTATATAATTATACAATTGTATAACAGCTCCTCCAGACTAATGACTTAGAGATTGTTCATCACAATGATTATAATAAAAGATAACCAATGTGATGTCCATGATTATTTAACCACACTAAAGATGGCTACTAGAGTGTATTTCGATGTTTTACTCAATAAAAAGGGAAACATCCCATTCAAGATTTAGAAACACGCATAGGGAACACAGTTAATCCCTTGATCGCCCCTCGTGTTAACCCTTCCCTGCCAGTGACATTTATACAGTAATCAGTGGCTATTTTTAGCTCTGATTGCTGTATAAATGCCAATGGTCCCAAAAAAGTGTCTAAAGCAATCGATCTGTCTGCCGCAATGTCACAGTCCCGATAAAAATCGCTGATCCTTGCCATTACTAGGAAAAAAAAGAATAATAATAAAAATGACATAAATCTATCCCCTATTTTGTAGACGCTATAACGCTTATTGCGATTTTTTTTTTTTACCAAAAATATGTAGAAGAATACATATCAGCCTAAACTGATGAAGACATTTTTTTTTTACTTATTTTTTGGGGGATATTTATTATAGCAAAAAGTACAAAACATTGTGTTTTTTTCAAAATTGATGCTCTTTTTTTGTTTATTAAAACTAGAAGACAGCTCCACGCTTAGGATAACCAGTATAAGGTGTGCAGCCCGTCCAGAAAAATGTAACCCCCTAGAGGGTAAATTTGGTATGGAAATTGTAAATTAAAGGACGATTGGCGCTCCCCTTTGCTTATTAAAATAGGTCTGTTAAAATAAGAAAGTAAATAGATAAAAATACCATGTATTACCTTAATTAAGGCAAAACTCCTATCTGCCTGCAGACACGTAATAATAATATTAACAATGACAAGGGATGGTTAAAGGCTAAGTGATCCAGTACCCAATGCTAAGTGAGAGGGACGGGATAAAAATCCAGGTCCTCTGCTCCCGTGCAGGTTCAAAACGTGATCCAATAATCCGCCTTAATAGCTAGTAATTTAATAAAAATTAGTAAGGAAAATCCTGTGTGTTGCCACCTGTACGTAACCGTGCTATAAGTGAAACAATACAACCTATTAAATATGGCAGTGAACCATATTGACAAATACCACAACAAAAATAAATTGATTTAGAAGTGTCCCATATAAGGGCTTAAATGTATGTGTGTAAAGTGAAAATAAAGCAAAAACAAAAAAACAAAAATCAAAAAACATATAAAACATAAAAAAGACCAAAAAGACCCAAAAAAACACAAAGTTAATGTGAAAGTCCAGTCCAAAATAAATTCCTGCAATAAAATAAACTTCCGCAGTAAAATGACAAAAATTGTAACTGGTGACTATATATCGAAATAGCTTCCTGTGGTGATTCAAAAAGGTGATTCAAACAAGGTGACTTTTGTGCTTCAGAAGATGGCGGTGACTTTGTGCTATCCCCTCTTGCTCCCTCACTCACCAGATGTAGATACCCCTGCAGGGGTGACCAGCTTTGCAATTTATCAGTGTCAGGTGCTCCTCAAGTTCCCCATTGGAAGCTGTCCTAGCCGGTCAATCCTTTCCAGTCAATCCACCCAGATCTCCTTGGTACGATGGATTGGGAAATCCAGCAGCAATCCCCAGAGGGGATGTTCCTTTGATTGGCTTAGGATGTCTGTAATGATCCTGGCACTAGTAAAGACCTTTTTGGTAAAAATTTTTGCCACAAAATATAATAGAATCTGCGCAAATCTCTCTCAGGGCAAATTTTTGATGATTTACTTGTAAGTAATTCAGAACAAGGACTTCCATAATCTATTCAAATGTGGAATGGAAGAGAGACCAATTCACATTTGAATAGATTATGGAAGTCCTTGTTCTGAATTACTTACAAGTAAATCATCAAAAATTTGCCCTGAGAGAGATTTGCGCAGATTCTATTATATTTTGTGGCAAAATTTTTTACCAAAAAGGTCTTTACTAGTGCCAGGATCATTACAGACATCCTAAGCCAATCAAAGGAACATCCCCTCTGGGGATTGCTGCTGGATTTCCCAATCCATCGTACCAAGGAGATCTGGGTGGATTGACTGGAAAGGATTGACCGGCTAGGACAGCTTCCAATGGGGAACTTGAGGAGCACCTGACACTGATAAATTGCAAAGCTGGTCACCCCTGCAGGGGTATCTACATCTGGTGAGTGAGGGAGCAAGAGGGGATAGCACAAAGTCACCGCCATCTTCTGAAGCACAAAAGTCACCTTGTTTGAATCACCTTTTTGAATCACCACAGGAAGCTATTTCGATATATAGTCACCAGTTACAATTTTTGTCATTTTACTGCGGAAGTTTATTTTATTTTATTGCAGGAATTTATTTTGGACTGGACTTTCACATTAACTTTGTGGTTTTTTGGGTCTTTTTGGTCTTTTTTATGTTTTATATGTTTTTTGATTTTTGTTTTTTTGTTTTTGCTTTATTTTCACTTTACACACATACATTTAAGCCCTTATATGGGACACTTCTAAATCAATTTATTTTTGTTGTGGTATTTGTCAATATGGTTCACTGCCATATTTAATAGGTTGTATTGTTTCACTTATAGCACGGTTACGTACAGGTGGCAACACACAGGATTTTCCTTACTAATTTTTATTAAATTACTAGCTATTAAGGCGGATTATTGGATCACGTTTTGAACCTGCACGGGAGCAGAGGACCTGGATTTTTATCCTGTCCCTCTCACTTAGCATTGGGTACTGGATCACTTAGCCTTTAACCATCCCTTGTCATTGTTAATATTATTATTACGTGTCTGCAGGCAGATAGGAGTTTTGCCTTAATTAAGGTAATACATGGTATTTTTATCTATTTACTTTTTTTGTTTATAGCACAAAAAATAAAAACTGCAGAGGCGATCAAATACCACCAAAAGAAAGCTCTATTTGTGGGGAAAAAAGTACGTCAATTTTGTTTGGGTACAACATTGCACGCCCGCGCAATTGTCAGTTAAAGTGTTGCAGTGCCGTATCGCAAAAAATGGCCTGGTCAGGAAGGGGGCAAATCCTTCCTGGCTAAAGTGGTTAAGATGCTTGTCGTTCCAATGCCTAGCTACATTAGTGTTGTGATTTTTCTCCAATATCATACAAATGGTCATGGAGTCGGTCCTGTAACCTAGGGGTTGTCCGACCTACATACTGAATCTGACATGACTTACAAGTAATGATATATATCAGATATCTAGTGTTAAATGATGATATTTTGGAATTTTTATCGGTTGCCATGGCATGGATGGTGTCCCCATAAGGATATGAGGACAACACGAACATCTATTGGATCCCGACCGAAACGTACCTTTAAACTGCAGCCAGCGAGGGTGTGATTTACTACTGGTGTAAAAGCTAGGCAATAACGTGTCCCCTAAATTAGGATCTCTACGGGATACAGTATTAACCCCTTTTGTCAGAATCTAGGCATAAACTGGGTCATTCGATAATACTGGTAGATATTTTAAGACAATATTCCTGATTTTATTGAACTCCATACTAAATGGAGTGGAAAAAGACGGAATATTAGAGTTTGAAGAGGATTTACTTTGTCTACATTTATTTTTATTGTTATTAAACTGGCCTTCCTGTAATAAGTTTTCGAATAGAGTTTTATCTGCAATCCCCATGGCTCTATGTAGAACTGATTTAAAATACCCTCTGCTCTCAAAGCGTTGAAACATATCTAAAGCCTCCCAATTATAGTCAATCTCTTCACTACAGATATGTTTCAACCTTAGAAATTGTCCTACTGGAATACTTCTTAAATGTATATTTGGGATAGCTGGAGTCCGCACGTAAGAGCGTATTTCCTGCCGATAGTTTCCTGAAAAGACTAGATACTACCTTATTTCCCACTCCCCTCAGCCGTACATCTAGGAAGTCAATAGATACGGGGTCCCAACAACCAGTCAACAGCAAGTTTAAGTAATTTTCATTCAGATAGAACAACTAATTGTCCAAGCTGTCAACTTCATTGGAAAAATAAAGAGTACGTTGTCTATGTAGTGACAATAAAATAAAGTGTCGGAACGGCGGGAACTATCCGATGCAAAGATGAAGTGCCTCTCCCACCATCCCATGTAGAGATTGGCAAAAGAGGGGGGAGACATTAACTCCCATTGATGCACCACACCTTTGCAAGTAGTAGTCCCCAAACATGAAGAAGTTGTGGGTAAGCAAATATTCTAAACTCAACATGATGAATGCCTGATGAACAAGGGAATAACCACTGTACCTAGTTAGAAAAAAGGAGACCGCTTGTAAGCCCAAGGAATGAGGAATAGAAGAGTAAAGTCTTGACTCATCACAGGTCACTCATTATTCCATTCAAAGTCCTTCAACTTTGTCAATAGATGTTTCGTAACTCTGAGCCGACCACCAAGGGCTGTAACTGGTGGTCAACCCACTTGCCTAAACATTCATTCAAGGAGTCAATGCCTGCAACAATGGGCCTCCCAGTCAAAGGGTTACATGCCTTATGTACTTTGGGGAGGAAATGGAATATAGGTATAAGAGGACATTCCGGAATAAACATATATTTTTCCTTCCCCGTAAAGATACCTGCCGCTCTGAGGCATAAATACATGTTGGAATCAGATAATTGGTGTATAGCTTCCATCCTATATGCCTCAGAGTCCAAATCAACACCAAGCCTCCCTTGCCAGCATTCCTAATAACAATACCATCATCATCTCTAAGATTTTTAAACGCTACTTTTTCAGAAGCAGTGAGATTACCATGCGTATTGTTCACAGAGGATTTACAGGCTAGATGGGTCAAGTCCCCCTCAACCAATTTCTGAAAGAGATCCATATCCTTGCGATCCTACTGATAAAAATCAGATTTTAATTGAAATGGTATGCCGACAGGCATATTACTTGGATCGACAGGGTAAGGACCTGATTCAAAAGCCAGATCAACCGAATCAATTAACACACATGTTTCACAAAATAATTGGGGAGAGGTAGGAGACTCACCCACCCCCAATTCATCACCAGAGGATTGGTCTTCCTCCATGGTTTCTCTAAAATAATGTTTCTTTAACATTAAAGTGCGAACAAACTTATTGACATCTAGTATCGTCCCAAAGAGGTCAAATTGTTTGGTAGGACAAAAGTTAAGTCCCTTGGGTAATAGTGATACCTCCACATCATTTAGAACCCGCTGGGATAAATTTAGAACATTTGCGGTTATTGATGGGGACGATTCTGAAGCTGATAGCAACCTCCATCGGCACTGTTGTTGTTTCCTTTCGCCTCTCTTTTTTTTCTTGTGGTTTTCTTTTTCTTTTTTTTTGTCGAAACCTCGGAAATTTCGGTTTAAAAGCTGTGAATTTGCAGCTCGATTGTTACCACCTTGCCAGACAGAAATATCAGGTGAGGAGTCTGAAGCAGTGGCTGCTACAGTGTCATTGGCAGAGTCGTTCTCAAGATCTGAGAAACTGACTCAACTTTTTAGTGGAGTTTCTGCGAGGATGGCCAGAGAAAAAGTGCTTTTTCTCGGTATATACAGTGTTGTTTTCATAATCAATACGATTTCTCTTCATCTTTTCCTTTTTTTCTAGTGAAGAACTACAAGTCCCATCAAGAACCCCTGAGATCTAAGGATGTGACCCCCTTAGATCTTACGGGTTAATACTGTGGCCTGTAGTCCTTAACTAGTTGGGGGGTGACACATCCTAAGCTCTGAGGGGTTCATGCTGGGACCTGTAGTCCTTCACTTTTGGAGGGTCATATCCCCTCCAAAAATAGTATATGGACAGGCTAGGGTAGTATATAGTCAGGCTAGGGTAGTATATAGACAGGCTAGGGTAGTATACAGACAGGCTAGGGTAGTACACAGACAGGCTAGGGTAGAATATGGACAGGCTAGGGTAGTATATAGACAGGCTAGGGTAGTATATAGACAGGCTAGGGTAGTATACGGACAGGCTAGATTAGTATACAGACAGGCTAGATTAGTATACAGACAGGCTAGATTAGTATACGGACAGGCTAGAGTAGTATACGGACAGGCTAGGGTAGTATACAAACAGGCTAGGATAGTAAGCAGACACTGGTGTGGCTCATATTCTACATATAAGAATAACACACATTTCCATGTGGGACTGTCACATCAGACATTTCGGTGACTTCTTCCACCAATCAGGCCTATGGCCCCCTGGCCCCCCAGTACAGAGCCTAGATAGTCCTTAACTAGTTGGGGGGGTGACACATCCTAAGCTCTGAGGGGTTCCTGCTGGGACCTGTAGTCACCTGTAGTCCTTCACTTTTGGAGGGTCATATCCCCTCCAAAAATAGTATATGGACAGGCTAGGGTAGTATATAGCCAGGCTAGGGTAGTATATAGACAGGCTAGGGTAGTATACAGACAGGCTAGGGTAGTACACAGACAGGCTAGGGTAGTACACAGACAGGCTAGGGTAGTACACAGACAGGCTAGGGTAGTACACAGACAGGCTAGGGTAGAATATGGACAGGCTAGGGTAGTATATAGACAGGCTAGGGTAGAATATAGACAGGCTAGATTAGTATACGGACAGGCTAGATTAGTATACGGACAGGCTAGAGTAGTATACGGACAGGCTAGGGTAGTATACAGACAGGCTAGGATAGTAAGCAGACACTGGTGTGGCTCATATTCTACATATAAGAATAAACACACATTTCCATGTGGGACTGTCACATCAGACATTTCGGTGACTTCTTCCACCAATCAGGCCTATTGCCCCCTGGCCCCCCAGTACAGAGCCCAGATACTTATCCCCTTTGCTCCCATCACCTCCCCTCCAGCCTATTTCCCCAAGCTGCTTGCTATGGAGGGGGCACTTGGCGGGAGGGAGGAGCCGGGCGGGGACCCAAGAGAAGGAGGATCGGGGCTGCACTGTGCAAATCCACTGCACAGAGCAAGTAAGTATGACATGTTTGCTATTTTAACAATAGCAAAAAAGTCTGCTTTTAATATCACTTTATGTTCATACTTTTAGGTTAAATGAAGATTTTAATCCCAGTGATGTCATCAATTTAAATCCAGCTGCATGGTGATTGGCATGTGCTGGCCTGCACGTCACATCTGCAGGGGGGGAAAAAGCACTGCATTTCCAATAATTCAATAGGAATGCACTACATGGTGGGGAAGGGTGGGGTGTTTATGTGAGTGAAGCCGTTAGAATACCAGGCAATCAATGGATGTGGGTTGTGACCAAGTGCTGTGCAAATCGTACCTGCCAACAGGAGATCATGTAAGGCATCATGCATTCCTTCCCCTTTTGCAAATTGCGACTGGTGGGATATCTGACCGAAAGTAATTTTTCCATAGGGAAAAAACAGCGGCACCTGCTGGCACATATAGGAACAAATGAAAGAATGGGAACCTTTTCTGACTTTTTTGATCATGTGTAATCTTAATGCAAGCCTGATTTATAATCGTACAAATTTATGCTTACTAAATGTGGCACTGACATTGATTTATCTATCTGATTTACACAGCAATAAAATATGATTATTGATCCTTAAGAAGTGGAATCGTCTGTGAAATTCTATTCAACATGTATGTGTAACTTGGAGCCTGAGCTATTGAACTCTGTCAACAGGCATTTTTTTTTTTGTTAGATAAGGAGGTAAGGATAATATGGAAAAGGTGAAAAATTTGCCTAGATCTCTGCCGTCTAGCTGAAAATGAAAATGTATAGGCAATATTTCCTACTCACATGACAAAAAATATATAATTATATAATGTATAAAAAAAGTATGCAACATCATTACACATTCCCTTTGAAAATATTAACCCAGAAAACTTTCTTTTCAGATTCAGTGGGTTATGTTTGTTCCCATTAGGTGCTGTTTCATTATGAATGTACCATATGGAGAATGGTTGCACTGCATGGGTACCATTGGTAAGTTCAAGTATAATATGATAAGAACAACATAGAGCCTGGTATATAAGATGGATGGTTTATTCATTTTTCCTTTTAATAAATGCTGAAATATATGAAGCAATTAAGCTTTGACAGCAGGAGGGATGACACAATAGATAATTTATCTCCTTAAACATCGTCAGTTTATATTTGCATGACAATTTGCTAAGATCAGTAGCACAATCCTAAGTGACAGATTCATTTTCAATCCTTAATACGAAACAACCTAATTGTAATAGATGACTGCTTGTATCCACCGCATATGGAAAAGTAGAGATGAGAAAAACAAACTCGTTAGTTTATTCTAGTGTAAAATCAAAATCAGTTATCTTAGCTTACCCCCTATTAAAACATTAACCAAAAAGAGTAAAGTCCACTCATGACTCCTATACTCCTTCTTAAACAACTTTTTATTTAAAATTGACTTACGGTATTCTCAAATATTAACAAGAATTTATGGTAACATCTTGTTGGGGTGGTTGCAGTAGAGTAGAGGCCTATTTGCATTCTTTCTGCAGTTAAACACATGAATGTACCTGTACCAAAATGTATTTAAAGTAGAAATTGCACACTTTTCGATGTGGCAGGTTCACATCTAGGTGATATTTTCTGAAGAAAAAATTGATTCACTTTATGTGATCCTGGCCCCTTCCTCCTGTTGAGTGCCCCCCCCCCCCCTCAGCAAGCAGCTTGCTATGGGGGCACCTGAGCCAAGTCACAGCTCCCTGTGTCCATTCAGACACAAAGCAGCGGCCTGGCCCCGCCCCCTCTCTCTCCTGATTGGCTGACTAACTTTGACAGCAGCGTGAGCCAATAACACTGCGCTGCTATCTTAGCCAATGAGTAGGGGAGTCCTGGGCAGCTGAGACACTTATTAAGATTAAAAAAAACTTTCTGCCTTTACAATCACTTTAAACAGGTTGTAAACCTCAAAAAAAAAAAAAACAACCTGCAGGAAAAAGGCACAATGAGTTAGTATACTTACCTTAGAACGATGCCCTGCAGCAGCACCGACACACAGCTGACACAGCCGACATCTTCCCAGGAGTTACTTCCGGGTTCGCGGGCTCCTTCAGTGTGCCTGTGCCGCTGTTGTTGGTGGCAGCGTATATAGTAAATATCTCCTACACAGTTCAGGTTTAGGAGATATTTACAGCACCTACAGGTAAGCCTTACTGTAGGCATACGTGTACAATTAAAGAGAAACTGCTTGCCGACCGCCAGCATACACAGAATAGCTCGTACCGGCAAATGGGCATACATGTACGTCCCTTTGAATTTGCTGCCTTGCTGGCACGTGTGCGGCACACCGCGGGAGCGTGCCCGCGGGATTCGATGTTCATCGGCGGCCCACGATCGTGAGACCGAGAGGCAGAACGGGGCATTTAAACAAGGCAAAACAAGGCATTTCCCTGTTCTGCCTAGTAACATGACAGGGATCTACTGCTCCCTGTCATCAGGAGCAGTGATCACTGTCATGTCAGTGGTAGCCCATTCCCACCCCACAATTAGGATCACTCTCTAGGATACACTTAACCCCTTGATCGCCCCCTAGTGTTTAACCCCTTCCCTGCCAGTGTCATTTATACAGTAATCAGTGGCTATTTATAGCACTGACCACTGTATAAATGACAATGGTCCAAAAATAGTGTCAAAAGTGTCCAATGTGTCCGCCATAATGTTGCAGTCCCGATAAAAATCGCAGATCACCGCCATTACTAGTAAAAAAAAATTATAAAAATCTATCCTCTATTTTGTAGACGCTATAACTTTTGCGAAAACCAATCAATATACGCTTATTGCAATTTTTTTTACCAAAAATATGTAGAAGAATATATATCAGCCTAAACTGAGGAAAAAATTCGTTTTTTTTTATATTTTTGGGGGATTTATTATAGCAAAAAGTAAAAATATTGCTTTTTTTTCAAAATTGTCGCTATTTTTTTTGTTTATAGTGCAAAAAAAAAAATACAGAGGTGATCAAATACCACTAAAAGAAAGCTCTATTTGTGGGGAAAAAAGGACGTAAATTTTGTTTGGGTACAGCGTCGTACAACTGCGCAATTGTCAGCTAAAGCGACCCAGTGCCAAATCGCAAAAAAATGCTCTGGTCGGGAAGGGGGTAAATCCTTCCGGGGGTGAAGTGGTTAAGCAGTACATGTGCTCATAATAAAAAAAAAATGTGGATCAATGATAAAAAAAGAATATGTATCCTAATGACTAAACAACAATAAAAACTTCACTCATCAAAGTGCAAAGTAAATTCATCCAAAAAAAATAAAAAAAAAAAATATATATATATATATATATATATATATATATATATATATATCATAAATATATCATAAATATCTCATTAGTGCAATATAACAATTTTCAGTGCAAGTATATAAATCATCAGTGCAATATAATCAAGTAAAAAAAATAATATATAGAGTGTCCCTTGAGACCCTTGATAAAGTCACGTGCCTGTGATGCAACGCGTCAGTAAGAGCCAGGTGACGTCACTCCGGTTGCTGCCATGACCGGAAGTTTCGATTCTAGCATTCCCTTGTGGATGACCCCGCTGTCATTTTACACTCATATTTGAGTGTGATTTTTAATGTAAGTTGCTATTTATTTTAATTAGGGCTGTGGAAATTAAAGATTAATTCCTCGATTAATCTTACATTTTTTTGATCGATCAAAATTCTTTTGATCAGTACTCACCTTTCTGCCGGCTCCCGGGTCTTCAGGGAGTTCCGTCGGAGATCCGGTGACGTTGAAGTTCTAATTGAACGTAACGCGCACAGGGGAGGAGCTACGCATGACGTCACCCGCTGCTGCCCTACGGAACTAACACGATTGCGTAGTTAGTGAGTAGTTTGTGTTTGAACACAAAACTTAAATCTTATACTTAAGCGTTGAGCACTTGGATCTTTTCTTTCTACCCATGACCTGAGGTGGAGGGATTGTCACGCTACTGTGGAAAAAAAAAATGACTTACGTCAGTGCTACAGTTTGAATTAAAATCGTATTTGTGTGAACTGTGAAGTTAAGTCATGGATTGTGGAAACTAACCAGTGTCGGGTGATTGTATATAGTGTATACCACATTTACCACTGACTAATGCAGAGTTGCAATGCAAGGAGATCAGCTAAAAGTAGTTGGATCTACAGTGGTGTGAAAAAGTGTTTGCCCCCTTCCTCATTTCCTGTTCCTTTGCATGTTTGTCACACTTAAGTGTTTCGGAACATCAAACCAATTTAAACAATAGTCAAGGACAACACAAGTAAACACAAAATGCAATTTGTAAATGAAGGTGTTTATTATTAAAGGTGAAAAAAAATCCAAACCATCATGGCCCTGTGTGAAAAAGTGATTGCCCCCCTTGTTAAAACATACTATAACTGTGGTTGTCCACACCTGAGTTCAATTTCTCTAGCCACACCCAGGCCTGATTATTGCCACACCTGTTCACAATCAAGGCATCACTTAAATAGGAGCTGCTTGACACAGTAAGGTCCACCAGAAGATCCTTAAAAGCTACACATCATGCCGAGACCCAAAGAAATTCAGGAACAATTGAGAAAGAAAGTAATTGAGATCTATCAGTCTGGAAAGGGTTATAAAGCCATTTCCAAAGCTTTGGGAATCCAGCGAACCACAGTGAGAGCCATTATCCACAAATGGCGAAGACATGGAACAGTGGTGAACCTTCCCAGGATTGGCCGGCCGCCCAAAATTACCCCAAGAGCGCAGCGACGACTCATCCAAGAGGTCACAAAAGACCCCACAACAACGTCCAAGGAACTGCAGGCCTCACTTGCCTCAGTTAAGGTCAGCGTTCATGCCTCCACCATCAGGAAAAGACTGGGCAAAAATGGCTTGCATGGCAGAGTTCCAAGGAGAAAACCACTGCTGAGCAAAAAGAACATCAAAGCTCGTCTCAATTTCTCCACAACACATCTTGATGATCCCCAAGACTTTTGGGACAACATTCTGTGGACCGATGAGACAAAAGTGGAACTCTTTGGAAGGTGTGTGTCCAAGTATATCTGGCGTAGAAGGAACACTGCATTTCAGAAAAAGAACATTATACCAACAGTAAAATATGGTGGTGGTAGTGTGATGGTCTGGGGCTGTTTTGCTGCTTCAGGACCTGGAAGACTTGCCGTGATAAAAGGAACTATGAATTCTGCTGTCTACCAAGAGATCCTGAAGGAGAATGTCCGACCATCTGTTCGTGTACTCAAGCTGAAACGAACTTGGGTTCTGCAGCAGGACAATGATCCTAAACACACCAGCAAGTCCACCACCGAATGGCTGAAGAAAAACAAAATGAAGACTTTGGAGTGGCCTAGCCAAAGTCCTGACCTGAATCCTATTGAGATGTTGTGGTATGACCTTAAAAAGGCCGTTCATGCTCGAAAACCCTCTAATGTAGCTGAATTAGGACAATTCTGCAAAGATGAGTGGGCCAAAATTCCTCCAGGACGCTGTAAATGCCTCATTGCACGTTATTGCAAACGCTTGGTTGCAGTTGTTGCTGCTAAGGGTGGCCCAACCAGTTATTAGGTTTAGGGGGCAATCACTTTTTCACACAGGGCCATGATGGTTTGGATTTTTTTTCACCTTTAATAATAAACACCTTCATTTACAAATTGCATTTTGTGTTTACTTGTGTTGTCCTTGACTATTGTTTAAATTGGTTTGATGTTCCGAAACACTTAAGTGTGACAAACATGCAAAGGAACAGGAAATGAGGAAGGGGGCAAACACTTTTTCACACCACTGTATATGTGCGTTATAATTAATCGAAATTAATCGATTAAAAAAAAAATCGATTAATCAAACACGAAAATTTTAATCAGTAACAGCCCTATTTTTAATACATTTTACCTGAATTACTACACTATATGGATCTCTATCATCATTACATGTTATGACTGCTGAGACAAGGAAGGGAGTACTCTGCATCGCTCATGTGGGAAAAGAAATCCAGTATACCCAAAAAAGCTTTATAAGACCTGCTTCGGTTTTTTTTCAGGTGAGATGCCACCCTGCACACTGGTGGAGCACAAGTTTGAGTTTTTAGTCACTGAAGTATAAGGATTGATTTATTTCACCATATGATACTTACACCATTGTTGATGGGACAGTTTTTTGAAATGATAACACTGGGGATTAGGAGCACTACTCGTATTTTGGACACTGTTTATATAATTTTTTTTAACTTGATTATATTGCACGGATGATTTATATATTTTGCATTGAAAATTGTTATATTGCACTAATGAGATATTTATTATATATATATATATATATATATATATATATATATATATATATATATATATATATATATATATATAGTTTGGATGGACTTACTTTGCACTTTGTTGAGTGAAGTTTTTATTGTTTTTTACTTAGTCACTGGGATACATTTATTTATTTTTTTATCATTTATCCACTTTTTTTTATGAACACCATGGGGGTTATTTACCAAAGGCAAATCAATCCACTTTGCACTACAAGTGCACTTGGAAGTGCAGTCGCTGTAAATCTGAGGGGTAAATCTGAAATGAAGTGCAAAGTGGATTTGCCTTTTCGTAAATAACCCCCATGTATTGCTTAATCAGCTACTAGATGCAGCACTGTGTAAATTTTTGCTATTATTTTTCTGGAGAATATGCTGCCTGATGCGGTGTACACGCGGTCGGAATTTCCGATGGAAACAGTCCGATGGGAGCTTTTCATCGGATTTTCCGACCATGTGTATGCCCAACGGTCTTTTTCTGTCGGAATTTCCGACGGACTTTGAATTGAGAACCTGTTCTCAATTTTTCCGACAGAAAACCTTTCTATCGGATTTTCCGATCGTGTGTATGCAATTCCGACACGCAAAATTCCGACGCATGCTCGGAAACAATTTGACGCATTGCTCGGAAGCATTAAACTTCCCTTTTATAGTGCTGTCGAACGTGTTTTATGCCGCTGTGTTATTGACCGTCGGAATTTGGTGTGATCGTGTGTAGGCAACACAGCTTGAGCGGAATTCCGTAGGAATTCCGTCGGAAAAACCATTAGAGTTTTTTCCATCGAGAATTCCGATCGTGTGTACGCGGCATGAAGCTTACTTCAGTGCTGCTCAGGAGACAATAAGCAGCCTTTAGAGATTATATGACCAAGTGCTTTGCCCTCCAAACACATGAAAAGCTCTAAAATAAATGAGAAGTAGCAAGCATTTTACCTCTCCTATTATTCTTCTTTTATATATCCCCTTGACACTGCTAGCATAGTATGAACATTAAGGAACACATTTTCTTTATGAAAGATATTCTACAAAACATGGATAAAAGTAAAAATGTCTGATGATCATAGACTTTTCATTATAGAATGCACTATGAGTTCACAGGTATAGGATTATACCCACCGCAAGCATAAATAAGCCACTGTCCGTGCCACACAATCAATTGGCAATACTGCTCACAAAATACCATACCACAAAATGCACTCATAGGGTTTATTTTGTAAAGGCACACAAACTGTTTACTTAGCAAGGGAAGTTGCACTTTGTAAGGGAATTCTCCCCAGACATAATAGTAAATGACTCTGTTGACTTCCATCATCCAATCATGTGCAAGCAAAAATACTGTTGCTTTATTTTGCTTGTACATGCTTGGGAATTATTTGCAAAGTAAAATTTCACCACATTCACTATGCTTTAGGAAAAAAACCCTACCTTACCTATAATAAATCAACCCTGTTATGCAAGAAAGGGATTTAGAACACTGTGCTGCAGTTTCTCTTTGTGCCCCTGCCCTCATTTGAAACACGTTTGAAAAAAAAAAAAATGTTTTACCTTACCAGAAATCCCTGTTGCTAGGCAGTCTTCCTAATCTGCCTCCTTCCTACTCCACGGTGATCTTCAGTCTTCTTCGGTCTCCTCTCCTCCTCCGCGTTGTCTTCTGGGTAATGGGGCGTGCTGTGTTCTGGGAACTGTGTGTTCCCTAACACAGCGCATCCCATTCACAGAGCGCCGCGCGACTCGCGCATGCGCAGTAGGAAACGGGCAGTGAAGCCTGCCTGTTTCCCTTAGTGAGGATGGCGGCGCTGGGACCCGAGAGCCGAGGGACGTGTCGGCCTCAGCGGCCGACATCGCAGTCGCCCTGGAAAGGAAAGCGTACTTATTAAAAGTCAGCAGCTACTTTTTTTTTAGCTGCTGACTTTAAAAAAAAAAAAAATGTTAAGCTTGAAACACTGCTTTAACTGCAGGACTGAGGTGTTAGTAACTTGAGGATTGAGGTTTGCTTTATTGCTGGGACTAGAAAGAAGCCATGGCAGCCACTGATCTATCATTGTTGCCGAGACTGAGAATATAGGGAAACTGTCTGTCCACTTAGAGGCTTCTATCACTGCATGCAGAGTCTAAAGGGACTGCACTTAAATGCACCACCTTAAAGACTTGGCCCTAACGTTAACCGGTTGAAGATTTAACGTTAAAGTGATTGTAAACGATCACCTTGTAAAACAGCCAATTCAGTTTAAAATTGAAATGAAAAGGCAAAACATTTGTGTTTAGAGATAAAAAAAAAAACAGTATAAATACTTTTTTCCCCTTTTTTTAAGTGATCACATTCCTTCTGTTCTCAGCTGCATAAGAGCTGGGGGGAGGAGAAGCAACAGTACACTGAGCTTTCCAGTGAATGGCTGTGCAGGGGTGGGGGCGTGTCAGGACATGTCTGATCTTAGGAGAGCAGGCTGAGTTTCCAGCACAGCTAGAGAACTGACCACAGTGTGTTCTCCTGCTTAGTGTGGTCAGTTTTTAATAGGAAATCAGAGGGACTGGCAAGGACACTAGGGATTTCACACAAAGGAAGCAATACAAAGAGAACAGGAGACATTTCCATACAAGTACATGACACAGAAGCCACATATCAGGAATTTTAAATGCTGGGGTAACAAACACTTTAAGAACTGCCTCACAACTATCTGCTCACAGGGACTTCACATTAATCACCCATAGCCAGAGTTTTGCTGTTTTGCTGCCGATTCAGCTTTTGATGACACTTGATATTACTGGGGTAACTTTGCTCATTGGGTTCTACTCTAAACTTCTATAACCAAATAATCACATTGTTTAGCCTACTGTAAGTCAGCTTGTGTTTCCATTTGTGTGTTTATTATTGTGCCATTTACCTCAAGCTGTGACAATATATATATATATATATATATATATATATATATATATATATATATATATATATATATATATATATTCTAATCACAGTTACCCAGTTTGGTGTTTATTTACAGATACTTTGATAAAGATATTCTGCACACAGCTATAGGTGGAGCCACTTACAAGGCAGTACAACCAGCCCTTCTGTACTGGGCCCGGGCACCATCAGTTCGAAAGAGGGGTCCAGGCAACTGCTGAGCAGGAGGGCCTGCTGTACTATCTTACTGCAGACACCAATTCTCTTCTGCCTCTCCCTGCAGCACTGCCAGAGTCTCCTCTTCTTTCTCCCTCTGGCTGCACTACAGCGAGATTGGTTCTAGCACATGCATCCCTTCCATCTGCTGTCTAGGCCCCCTGCGTACTTCCCTCTCCCTCCGATCCCGCCAGCAGCTGCTGCGGGTATACAGGAGGATGTTTCAAGATAAAGAGCAGGGGAAGGGGCTAGTAAATATGTAATTGATTGGTACCAATCACTCCTGTGTCCATTCATCAGTGAAGCACAGTAACCTGTGTTTACTATGCTTCAGTTTGTGAAGGAGCAAGAAGCCTCAGAGTGTTTCCTATTCATTCATCTGTGCTGCTGAGGCTGCAGAGAAATAAAATGATAAATCTATGTCCTCAGACACTTTTGCCCGGGGGGGGGGGGGGGGGGGGGCTTGTCATTAACTGTATGGGGCACCCTTATTTCCAACAGCATCCCTGTCTATAGGTGTGCTCCCATACGTGTTTACAGAAACCATTTGTGTAACCAGGTATGTCAGAGAGGTTAAAGTTGCTAAGAGTTGAGGCAAGAGAACAGATAACCCAATATACCAAGTGGCTCCTGGCTCAGAGGAAGAGGCTAGTCCTCGAAATGCGTTAACCTATTGGATCTGCACTTCTTCTGATACATGTTATGATCAGTGTTGGTCATCTTACTTTAAAAAAGTAATTAGTTAAGTTACAAATTACTTCTCCCAAAAAGTAATTGCATTAGTAACTCAGTTACTACATTGGAAAAGTAATTAGTTACGCAGCAAAGTAACTGTGACTTTTTTTTTTTAATATTCTATACGTGTAACTAAGGGGCGGGTCTAGTATTACTGTAAGCAAGGGGCGCATTTATTATTATTGTTATATATCGTGTAACCAAGGGGCTGCTCTATTATTACTCTAACCAAGGGGCAGATCTGTTATAGCGTGTAAGCAAGGGGCGGGTCTATTATTATATAGTGTAAGGGGCGGATGGCTACAGAAGAGGGCGAATGTTAAATTAATGGGCAGAGCTCGATATATAACAATAATAATAATAAATGCACCCCTTGGTTACAGTAATACTAGACCCGCCCCTTACTTACACGATAGACGCCCCTTGCAGAGTAGCACGAGCATCGGGAGCGCGCGGCATCGCCTCGTACAATTACATGTTAACTGCGCCTGCGCGGTGTAGAGTTCACTCAGAGCTGTTTAGGTTCGCAAATTTTCTGAAGTTCCGTAGTCCTTCGTACTGCGCAAGCGCTGCGCCTGCGCAGTACAGGGGGTCCTTATCCGGTGGGGGAACTTTTTCGGCAGGACACCGGAATTACATTACTGCCATCTAGTGGCGGTAGATGTAATTGGGGTAACTAAGCCAAAGTAATGGGAACTGAGTTACCATGAGGGGAAAAGTAATCAGTTAGATTACTCGTTACCCTCTAAAGTAACTGCGTTACGTAACTCAGTTTATTTTAACTCAGTTACTTACATCACTGGTTATGATGTACTGTGCACTGGATGATGCTGTACTTTGTGATGAGCTTTGATGCAATTGTCATTTTGTGAGTATAATACTTACCACTTTTTGCACAATAAAATTATGGTTTTGGGATAATGTGCTAGGTCGGTGCGCCCTCTCTTCAGACTCCCCCAATCTTATGAGGGCAGCAAGACGAGACTAATCCATGCAAGCCAGGTGTCAGGATTCATCAGCTAAGGAGACCAGATTTATGTAGCTACACATGGAAACTGAGACCAAACAATGTTTATATCCTTAAAGTGAGATTTATTACAGTGAAACACATAAACAAGCATACACAGCAAGCAATGAACATCGGAAACTCTGCAAACAAGAACAAACCCCAATGACAAAAATAACTAATAAAAATGACTACTGACTATATACAAATATATACAATAAAATGACAAAAGTAATTCAGAAATGCAAGGAAGAGGGGATCAAGACTGGGTACTAGGGCAGGGAGCAGGAGCAAGGCAGATGGGCACAGGGTGCAGGATGGATCAGGATAACAGGACACACAAGGGGGCAATCAAAATAGTGACGCATTGGGGAAAGGGAGGAGCAGCCTTAACCACTTTCAGACCGGACAATTTTGCTGGCTTAAGACCAGACCAGACAAGAAGTGCTCTCCCATGGGGGGGTTACCTTGAGTGCGTGCTCCCGAGTCCAGCATTTGCGTCTATAGACACGAATGCCGAACTTGACCATGCCCCCCAGCGCCCGCATCATTGGATTTGATTGACAGCAGAGGGATCCAATGGCTGCGCTGCTATCAATCTATCCAATCAAGAGCCAGGACCCCATGGAGAGAGGGACAGTGCATCCCCGCCAAAGGAAATACGGGGCTCAGGTAAGTAAAATGGGGGGGGGGCTAGGGGGCCGGTCACTGACAGGTGAAAGAGATAACTAAACACTTCAGATATATGTACTTTGCTCAGATTACATAAATGAGGTTACAACCACTTTAAATGCCAAAAATGTATGAAAATACCATCTGGGAACATTTGAAAGTGCCTAAGTGATATCAGATACTGGAGGTGGGCTCATTCCCCACCTGTGAGTTCCATCACATCTATCTTGAATGGAACTATGGTTGACATATTCACATGGCTAGGGTGGTGGTGTCTCTGCCAAACAGCAAGGACATTCACTATTACGTAGTGAAGCAATGCCCAGAACTGGGTAATGTTGGGATTATCTCAACCCCCTATTATTGTCTATATATATATATTTTATATGTCCTATTATAAAGTTACTTAATATTGTGCAACGTTACTTTCCTAGTATTTGGATATAATTGTAAGTGTTTCCTGTGGTATTTATACATACTATATATTATGTATGTCACTTTGGGGTATTGCCCCCAATTTATGTGTGCTGAAGCTATGTCTATTTTTTTCCCCAATAGCTATTTTATGTGTAGCGGTGTAGTTGCCACTAGTAACAAACATCCACCAAATCACCCCGCTGCCAGACTACCATACATCACTTGCAGAGACAATGAACAGTCTTTTTCTGTTTTTTTTTTTTGTTTATTGGGGGGTTCAACTTGGTTGGGGGAAAGGGTATATGGGATGCCCATCGGATAGTTGATTTGCCATCATACTTTAAAGATTGTAAAACTTAGCACATAGTTAGAGCCAGAAGAGATGATGTGCATGTATTTATAGATATGATCTTTCCTCCTGCATCACCATGCAGACTGTTGCTTCTCCTCTGCTTAACTCCCACAGACTATTGCATTCCAGGCGTTCCCCATCCATTAACGTGTAAGGGATAAGGACATTACTCTTGACCACATAAGATGTTCCCAGAACTTCTCTCCTCCTGCACAAATCTTATCGGCTCTCCATTCCTCCTGCACAAATCTTATATTGAAGTAAAGTAAAGTCACATCTTCTGAAAGCTAGAAGGACCCACTCTGAATAAATCCTTTAAGCTGGCTCTGGTTGCTCGCAGCTACTAGGCCAGAGGCCTGCAGCACCTCTCCCCGGAGCCCTAGTAGTTTAAAAGCACATTGTTGAATGGTGGACTACTGTTCCCAGCCAGCCCAGCTTGAAAATCCTGTGCCATCAGGCTACATCGATTTGACACATATCCCCACAGTCTCTCCTTTGATCCAGGACTCCCCATCATTGACCGTGCAATGATGAAGACTTTGCTGATGACCGTGTAAAAGCAAAGTTCCCTCACAGACTTCCTGGCACATACAGCCCTCCACTGTGGTAACACTCACCAACCTTTTTCTGCCCTGAGTCCTTGATGGAGAACTTGACCAGACCATACGTTCCGACAGCTTCACCTGCCCCTCTGCTCCAGGAGTTCTTTATCAACGACCATGTGATGATAAAGACATTGCCAATGACCGTGTAATAGCAAAGTTCCTTCACAACTCTCCCTGGGCCTCCTCCTGTGATTGGTACACCCCCCCAATATGGGGGTGCCCTCCTGCTGCTGTCTAGTATTCCTTCCTCCACTTCACTCAGCCGACAACTCCCCTCAGTGGCATGTTACCTCAGCTTATATAGGAGGCCCGCCCCCTGCCAATTCCAATTTGGGATTGGTCAGGGCTCCCACACAGGCTGCCTGCCACTCCAGTCCTAAGCCCTGTCCCTCTTCCAGAACATTCTCCCTGGAAGCAGATAAATTTGCCTGTGCTGACAGTTTTCTAGTAAAACCCTATTACTAGCACCTACATATTGGTAGAGGGTGCTACATATGCATGATGTGTCTCCCAGATTGCAAGGATAACTTCCTTGCAATCTGTTAACTTGCTGCACATTTCCACTGGCAAGTTGTACACTTGCAGAGCACTTAAAGCACAAGTTCTAGTTAACACTTTTCCAATTTGTAGCAAGTTTGCGTGGAAAGTCTCTAGCAAGAGCAAAGTTACAGGGGTGAGTCTACAGCAAGATCTCTGTCAGTCACAGTGACCCCTGTGGTGGGATGACTATTGCACAACATAACTGAACCAGAACTTGCAGCAGACTTGCAGAATGTTTGCAAAGAAAGTTGATCTGGAGTCATGCAATGCGGACTTGCTGCAATTGTGCAACAAACTTGTGAAGCCTGGCAAGTCTAGCAATTGCTTATCAAGTCATTTTCAAACTTGCATCACAATTGCTTGCTATCTGGGTTGTCGTGTTATTACTTGCTGGCAAGAGTTTAAGGTATGCACCAGGCCTCAAGCCGGGAAAACGTGCAAGGATGGGCATCAGGAGAAGAAAGTAATGCCGCGTACACACGATCAGACTTTCCGGCGGACTTAGTCCGGCGGACCAGAGTACGGCGGACAATTCATTCGTGTTTGGGCTCCAGCGGACTTTTTCTTCCCAAAAGTCCGGCGGACCTAGAAATAAGAGTCCGGTCGAAAAGTCTGGCCGTCTGTGTGCTAGTCCGACGGTGTCACAAAACAGGTGAGACCAGATTGTGTGGACTGCAAAGGAGAAACCCAAAACGCAAGTAAAAGTAAATAAGATTAACGTTTATTGAGATAAGTGATATAAATATATAAATAAGCAAACACCCCAAAATACAACAGTGCTCAGCCACAAACAGAAACCCACAGACAACAGATAAATATATACAGGCACAGGGAAGTACCGAAATCAACACGTCAGCCAGGCCAGGGTCATACACGGAAAGATCAAGAGATAACAAGGGCAGTCCAGAATCACAAACGATTAGCCAAGCCAGGGTCATGCACGGGAGATCAGCAGATGAACAAGGGCAGGATGGGAGAGGGAACTAAGGATGGGAAAGGCAACAAGGAGCAGGAACACAGGAACACAGGATCAGGATGGGAAGGGTACAGGTTACAGGTCACAGGTTCAGGGCACATGGAAGAGAGATATCAAGGCAAGTGTGTGAGGGCTGGCCGGGTATTTATAATCTGCCAGTTATTGGCCTCATGTGACAGCTGAGCGCAGAAAGAGCTGTCTGCTCCACACTGCCAGAATCCATCCGCTGGTGGACGCCAGTACTGCGGCCCAAAGATGATATCCCAGCAGGGAAGGCCTCTCCTGACAGTTATAAACTGCCAGGAGACACCTGCTGGTGGACCACAGTACTGCACGCCAAATGATGGGTCTTACCAGCGGACGGATCCATTCCTGACAGTACCCCCCCTCAAAGGAGCGGCCTCCGGACGCTCCAACTAGCTGCTGCTGGGACAAGTCCATGGCATTGAGGTGGGCAGCGGGCACTTCAAGCTGGGCAGCAGGCACGGGCACTTTAGGCTGGGCAGCAGGTACAGGAACATCAAGCTGGGCAGCAGACAGGAACACTTCAGGCTGGGCAGCAGACAGGAACACTTCAGGCTGGGCAGCAGACAGGAACACTTCGGGCTGGGCAGCAGACAGGAACACTTCGGGCTGGGCAGCAGACAGAAACACTTCGGGCTGGGCAGCAGACAGGAACACTTCGGGCTGGGCAGCAGACAGGAACACTTCGGGCTGGGCAGCAGACAGGAACACTTCGGGCTGGGCAGCAGACAGGAACACTTCGGGCTGGGCAGCAGACAGGAACACTTCGGGCTGGGCAGCAGACAGGAACACTTCGGGCTGGGCAGCAGACAGGAACACTTCGGGCTGGGCAGCAGACAGGAACACTTCGGGCTGGGCAGCAGACAGGAACACTTCGGGCTGGGCAGCAGACAGGAACTCATCAGACTGGGCAGCAGACAGGAACTCATCAGACTGGGCAGCAGACAGGAACTCATCAGACTGGGCAGCAGACAGGAACTCATCAGACTGGGCAGCAGACAGGAACTCATCAGACTGGGCAGCAGACAGGAACTCATCAGACTGGGCAGCAGACAGGAACTCATCAGACTGGGCAGCAGACCGGAACTCATCAGACTGGGCAGCAGACAGGAGCTCATCGGGCTGGGCAGCAGACAGGATCTCATCGGGCTGGGCAGCAGACAGGAGCTCATCGGGCTGGGCAGCAGACAGGAGCTCATCGGGCTGGGCAGCAGACAGGAGTTCATCGGGCTGGGCAGCAGACAGGAGCTCATCGGGCTGGGCAGCAGACAGGAGCTCATCGGGCTGGGCAGCAGACAGGAGCTCATCGGGCTGGGCAGCAGACAGGAGCTCATCGGGCTGGGCAGCAGACAGGAGCTCATCGGGCTGGGCAGCAGACAGGAACTCATCAGACTGGGCAGCAGACAGGAACTCATCAGACTGTGCAGCAGACAGGAACTCATCAGACTGGGCAGCAGGCAGGAACTCATCAGACTGGGCAGCAGACAGGGACTCATCAGACTGGGCAGCAGACAGGAACTCATCAGACTGGGGAGCTGGCAGCGGGTCATCAAACTGGGAGGCTGGCAGCGGGGCATCAAACTGGAAGGCAGGCACCGGGGCATCAGACTGGAAGGCAGGCAGCGGGGCATCAGACTGGAAGGCAGGCACATCAGACTGGAAGGCAGGCAGCGGGGCATCAGACTGGAAGGCAGACAGCGGGGCATCAGACTGGAAGGCAGGCAGAGGGGCATCAGACTGGAAGGCAGGCAGCGGGGCATCAGACTGGAAGGCCGGGACATCAGAAGAAAAGGCAGGCAGCGGGTCATCAGACTGGAAGGCCGGCACCGGGACATCAGACTGGAAGGCCGGCACATCAGACTGGAAGGCCGGCACCGGCACATCAGACTGGAAGGCCGGCACCGGCACATCAGACTGGAAGGCTGGCACCGGGACATCAGACTGGAAGGCCGGCACCGGGACATCAGACTGGAAGGCCGGCACATCAGGCTGGGAGACCGGGACATCAGGCTGGGAGACCGGGACATCAGGCTGGAAGGCAGGCAGTGGGACATCAAAGTGGAAGGCTGGAACGTCAGGCTGGAAAGCCGGCAGCGGGTTAGACTGGAAGGCTGGAACATCAAGCTGGAAGGCTGGAACATCAAGCTGGGGGGCTGGAACCAGGGCATCAGGCTGGAAAGCTGGGGCATCAGGCCAGAATGCAGGTAACAGGACATCCGACTGAAAGGCTGGGACGTCAAGCTGGAAGGCTGGCACCAGGACATCAGACTGGAAGGCTGGGACATCAGGCTGGGAGGCTGGGCCATCAGGCTGGAAGACTGGAGCGTCAGACTGGGTGGCAGGCACTGGAGCGTCAGACTGGGTGGCAGGCCCTGGAGCGTCAGACTGGGTGGCAGGCACTGGAGCGTCAGACTGGGTGGCAGGCACTGGAGCGTCAGGCTGGGTGGCAGGCACTGGAGCGTCAGGCTGGGTGGCAGGCACTGGAGCGTCAGACTGGGTGGCAGGCACTGGAGCGTCAGGCTGGGTGGCAGGCACTGGAGCGTCAGACTGGGTGGCAGGCACTGGAGCGTCAGACTGGGTGGCAAGCACTGGAGCGTCAGACTGGGTGGCAAGCACTGGAGCGTCAGACTGTAACAGGTTGGTTGGTGTGGAGGCAGGTTGGGTTACTGGCAGGATTGTGTGGGTCGGAAAGAACTTTCGCTTCTTTTTTGGTTTAGCCACTGCAGCTTTGTACGTAGGTGCAGGGCTGTAGGAAAAGAACGTATCTGGGCAAAATGAAGACCAGGGAACTGTGGCTGGAGGAGGGTTTTGTGGGCTTGTTACAGGTAGAGGAGAAGAGGCAGGTGGGTTAAAGGCAGGATAGCTGCAGGGAGTAGAAGCAGGGTATTGATACTTTGTGGGGAGCAGGGTATATTGGACGGTAGCTGAGGTTGCCTGGGGTGATGGGAGGAAGGACGCCTGAGCCGGCAGGTGTTCAGTAACGGGCCTGGGGGTTGAGGAGAGCTGACAGAGGCTGGGCATAACAGATCTGACCATGCCTGAAGTATAGGCAACACAAAAGTGGGCGCACATACCCTCTGTCTGACCAGGGACTGCACTTCAGCTATACAATCCTCCAACAATTGTTTGGGACAAACCGAATAGTGCTCCACAAAGGATGCAGCGTCATCCTCCAATAGCCATACCAAGGACGCAACCTGGTTAATGCTGAAGGGGGGAGAAAAGTCATCACGACCTTTTGGGATGCAGGGCAGAGCCAGCTCTGTACATATTCTAATCAAAGGCTGAACACCCTCAAACGATATACTGCCCTGATCGACCACAGAGTGAGCTAAACGGATAATCTCCAGCAGCTGATCGCTGGACCACCCTTTCAATGTCTGCCAGAGGTAGTCAGAACTCTCTGTTGCCAGCAGAGCATAATAGGCAATTACATCTGAATCCATTCCAAAAAATGGGAAACAGAACCGAGATGGTTCCCCTGTGCAGCCACTTCTGGTCAGAGATGGCCTTGATATACTGTCACAAAACAGGTGAGACCAGGTTGTGTGGACTGCAAAGGAGAAACCCAAAACGCAAGTAAAAGTAAATAAGATTAACGTTTATTGAGATAAGTGATATAAATATATAAATAAGCAAACACCCCAAAATACAACAGTGCTCAGCCACAAACAGAAACCCACAGACAACAGATAAATATATATACAGGCACAGGGAAGTACCGAAATCAACACGTCAGCCAGGCCAGGTCATACACGGAAAGATCAAGAGATAACAAGGGCAGTCCAGAATCACAAACGATTAGCCAAGCCAGGGTCATGCACGGGAGATCAGCAGATGAACAATGGGCAGGATGGGAGAGGGAACTAAGGATGGGAAAGGCAACAAGAAGCAGGAACACAGGAACACAGGAACACAGGATCAGGATCAGGATCAGGATCAGGATGGGTACAGGTCACAGGTCACAGGTCACAGGTCACAGGTCACAGGTCACAGGTCACAGGTCACAGGTCACAGGTCACATGGAAGAGAGATATCAAGGCAAGTGTGTGAGGGCTGGCCGGGTATTTATAATCTGCCAGTGATTGGCCTCATGTGACAGCTGAGCGCAGAAAGAGCTGTCTGCTCCACACTGCCAGGATCCATCCGCTGGTGGACGCCAGTACTGCGGCCCAAAGATGATATCCCAGCAGAGAAGGCCTCTCCTGACAGTTATAAACTGCCAGGAGACACCTGCTGGTGGACCACAGTACTGCACGCCAAATGATGGGTCTTACCAGCGGACGGATCCATTCCTGACAGACGGACTAAAACCGACGCTAGGGCAGCCATTGGCTACTGGCTATGAACTTCCTTATTCTACGTCATCACGTTCGAATCCGGCGGACTTTTGGAGTGATCGTGTGTGGCTAAGTCCGTTCGCTTGAAAGTCCAGCTGACCTCAGCTGCAAAGTCCGTCGGTTGGCCGCCGGAATGTCCGATCGTGTGTACGTGGCATTAGTGACACAAGATGATGGAGTGTCTCCTAAATAACAGCTAGACGACTATCCCACCCAAGAAGAAGAAGGTAGTACCTGGGTAAGCTTGGTGTGTACAAAGGTCCAGTCCAGGTACTTTACACATTTAATATACGTCATAGAAATATATTGGTTGAAACAAACACAGTTGCAATAGCAGGCAATAACCTGTTTTAAAATTAAGCAAACAAATTTACATTCCCTAGAAAAGGTGATTGGAGTAGCTGTAAAGCCACTTAATCACTTCTACAGACTATCAGAATGCCACGGTATTGGTCCTAGGGAGTCTGAGACAGCTGCAGACGTTATTAGGATGGAAAAAGAACACTGAATTCTCCTGCAATGAGGGAACCCAAAAGAGTGAAATTATGGGCTCTCCCAGGTTCACTAGCTCAGTGCACCCGTGGCAGCAGACAGCTGGACTGCAGAGCAGCGACTCTTGGCCCCTGACCTTGAGATTGGTGGAAGAGGAGACATTAAAGTACAACTAAAAGCCAAACCGTTTTTTTTTTTGTTTGGTTTCTGTGTACCTCCTAGGGAAATTCAATTTCTCTAAATGTCCATGCCCCTTAAATGCAGCTACTCAACCGTGAATGTCTTGGCTGCTTATAATTGGCTTTGGGCAGTGACAGCTTTCTGGTGGGATAGCTCGGGTGTATTCAAACTAGGATCCAAACATGAATAAGCTCATCCCTGTTAGATTGAATGGTGACCTTTGATAACTGGAAAAAGTAGAATTGCGGAGTAATCCTAACTAAGCTTAAACTAAAACTATAGGAAAAACTTTGTTTTTTTTCATTTTTGATAGAGCAAGGGATGGTTTATAACCCTTGTCAGATTTTGTTTTCGCCATCTGTGTCCCATTGCAAAGATTTCCCTTTACTTCCTGTCCCATAGCCAAACAGGAAATGATGGGAAATACCTGCAAATTAGGGAATTTCATAGGGAACCCCAGGCCACCAGAACTAGTGTGCCCATTGGAAGATTTCCCCTCTATTACTTTTCTAGGCACAACCCAAAATATGGAATTTTCTTTTACTTTCACTTTCAATAATGATGGTAAATGGGACAAATAGAGAGGGTGAATCTCTATAACGGGCACAAACAGCCCTAAAAACTGACATAGGTTCTAATCCCTCTCCACTCTATTCAAAACTATAAAAAAAAGTGTTGGCTTTAGTTGTACTTTAAAACTGTTCCCACCCGCCTTCGATCACTTATACTAGCTTCCTTGTAAATTAAAGATGGATATACTTACTTTTTCTCAGGCTGCTCAGGTCTGGTCATGTGACCTCCTCAGCACTGGCTACAGGGGAGAGGAGAGAGCACTGCGACAACTGCTGGAGTGCCTGTGTAGTGTGGTGACCTTTAGGCTTACTGTGGGCCATCTGTTGTCAGTAGGGATGGCCCGAATGGAACTCTGTTCGGCTTGCACCAGAACTTTCGAACACCGCAAAAGTTCGGACCTGAATAAAAAACCCCATTAAAGTCAATGGGACCCGAACATCAAAAATATAAAGTGCCCATTTTGAAGGCTTATATGCAAGTAATTGGACATACAATGGTTATAGGGGTCCGGGTCCTGTCCTGGGGGACATGTATCAATAAAAAAAAAAAAGTTTGTGAAAAACGTAATTTTTAAATGAGCAGTGATTTTTTTATTTTTAAAGTGAAAGCATAAAAATTAAAAATTCCTTCCAATATAGTGCCTGGGGAGCCCCCTGGCGCCGCGTACACACGTTCGGACTTTGTTCGTCGGACTATTGTCTAAATGCCCCACACACGCCCGGACTTCCGAGCGTGTGACTTGCCCACACACGCCCGGACTTCTCCGGCGGACAATCCGCTGGAAAAAGTCAGCGGGAATGAAAGGACTTTCCAATGAGCGGCAAGTCCGTTCATTTCAAAAGTCCGGCGGACTAGCCTACTAACGGCGGGATTGTCCGCCGGACTGCCAAGTCCAGCGGACAATTTTAAAACAAAACTTAAAACCTAGTCCGCCGGACTTTTGGCGCCAAAAAGTCCGCCGGCGCCCACACACGAGGGGATTGTCCGGTGGACTTGAGTCCAGCGGACAATCCCGCGGGATAGTCCCTTCGTGTGTACACGGCATTAGTCTACCTGTAAAGTGGCAGATATGTATCATATCTAGAATCTGCTGCAGCAATCATTGCATTTATAAAGCCAAAAAAAAAAAAAAAAATTTTTTCCCTGCAAGCTTCCTTTATTTTTTATACAGCTGGGGAGCCAGTGTGTATGATGAGGCCACAATGTAGTGCACTGGGAACAAGATTAGTAACTTTTTGGATACATTCTGGTGTCACTTTGACTTTGAATAGAAGTAACGGGTGCAGAAAAATTGGTCTTTGGTTGTCGGTGGCGCCTTCCCACCGTAACCCTATAGAGGTACAGTTGATGAAAGCAAGAATTGGCCTTGCTGTAAAAACATGCAATGATATGCACCTGTCAAACAGGTGCAGAAAAATTACTCTTTGGGTGTCGGGGGCGCCTTCCCACCATAAACCCTATAGAGGTGCTCTTGATGAAGGCAAAAAATTGCAATGTCATACACCTGTCAGACAGGTGCTGAAAAATTGGTCTTTGGGTGTTAATTGTGCCCAAAAACATTCTTCCAGATGAAATTATTAAACACCCTCAAAGCTAGGCAGCCTCGAAGTCCTACAGAGATTCCACATCCCAAAAAGTCTTAATCAGTGACATCGGCATCAGGGGCTTCACAGCTGGCAATCCAGGACTGATTCATTTTTTTAAAAAAAAAGTCAAACATTCCACGAAGTCTGTGGACAGACGTGTTCTATGATCAGTAACAAAGCCTCCTGCAGCACTGAATGCCTGTTCTGAAAGCACGCTGGATGCAGGGCAGCCCAACAACTCACTAGCATTCTGGGCAAGTTCTGGCCTATGGTCTATTCTCATGACCCAGTAAGTCAGTGGATGGTCAGCTGGAAAGCTATCCATCTATGTTTTGGCCCCGAGGTAATCATCTACCATGTGATGCAGACACTCCCGAAGGGATGTGGAAGCTGATAGCCCTGGGCAGTTAAGACTAAAAAAAATTGCGAAATGCCTCATTAAGGCGGAAGTTCTTCTCCAACGCTCCTCTCTTGACTAACAGAAGACTCAAAGCTACGTTTTCCACGACACTGTAACCTACTGGAGTCAGGAAAAACGTTCAATAAAATTCTCTTTAATGTGTCCTCAAAAGATTTTATCTTTTGCACCCTCTGTGGGGACGGGATGAGTTCTGAGACCTTCCCCTATTAACCTTTGGTCAAGGAGGGTTGCCAACTGGTAATTATCCTTCTCCTTTATGCCACGTATTCTTGGGTCCTTTTGCAGGCTTTGAAGCATGAGGTTGCCCATGCGCCTCAAATTTGCTGAGGCTTGAGAAGCAGACTCCTCAGGGTCACTCAGGATGACAGCATCTGGAACTTCCTCCTCCCAGCCACGTACTACTTCCAAGGGTCCTGGGGTAGGAAAGCCATCGCTTACAGATTGACGCATGTCTTCCTCTTCTTCGAAGCCTATGAAAGTGCCAGAATTCTCCTCCTCATCCTCCACCCCTCTCTCCTCCTGTGTGTTCTGTGACATAGGAATGATGGTGTCTGGATAAAGTGTGCCTTGAGAGGAAAGGAAGTCCTCCTCTTCCTCCTGCTGCTCTGCCTCCAGTGCCCTGTCCATAATGCTATGCAGAGTCTGCTCCAGCAGGAACACAACAGGGATTGTGTCACTGATGCATGCACTGTCACGGCTCACCATCCTTGTGGCCTCCTCAAATGGTGACAATACAGTGCATGCATCATTAATGATCAGCCAGAGGCGGCCTGAGCCTGTCGTTGTGCCGTATTCGCACAGGTACTTGTTGACGGCCCTCTGCTGCATTGCCAAAGTTGAGCTCCACCTGGTGGGCATGTCACAAATCAGGCAGTTTATGGGCAGGTGGAATTCCCGCTGAATTTCAGCCAACCGAGCACTGGCTGTGTATGACCGCCTGAAATGGCTACAGACTCTTCTGGCCAGCTTTAGCACATCTTGCAACCCTGGGTACGTATTTAGGAAACGCTGCACCACCAAATTGAGGACATGTGCCAGGCGTGGCACATGTGTCAACTTTCCCTGTCTAAAGGCGGACAGGAGGTTTGAGCCATTATCGCACACCACCATTCCTGGCTCCAGCTGGCGTAGTATGAACCACCTCTGGGCCTGTCCCCGCAGAGCTGCAAGAATCTCTGCTCCGGTAAAATGCACTTTTTATCTATCAAAAAGTGTTTTCCAGTGCTAAACCTTTCATCATGATTTCTAAATTGCTGCATTTGTAAATTCCAAAAGCCGATATAAAGGAACAGTAGTGGTAAAAAAAAAAGCACTTGTGGGTTTAACCAATCCTATTTTTTTCTACAATTCTCCATTAAGGGGGCGTGGCAGGGGGGGGGTGTCCTATGCCTGCATACTTTTGCTGATAGGTGTCCCTCATTCCAATCTCAAAAAGTTGGGAGGTATGTTTATAGGTAAAGCAGCATGATGTTAATCGAAGTTATTGTAACAAATATAAGAAGATCATATGCGGATTACATAGCATATTGAACACTGGTTGGAAAACATGTTCTACGTGCTTGCATGTATTTCCATGGAATGTTCCAAGGAATGTTCATAACTCCTTGTAATTCAGTCACCAATTAGCAGCCCTCGTGAAAAAAGCTGTTAGTTTTACACCACTCCTTCCTTAACAAGAAAGGAAACACAAAATTAGTTGGCCGAACATGCCCTTTTCAAATATGGCCGCGATGGACGCGTACCTTTCCTTCCTGATTATGTCACGTGCTTTCGGCACTTTCAAACACGCTAGTCCACGCTTGAATCTCGCTGTCAAGCTCGATGGGTCCTGACAATGAGGACCCCTGTTATAGCTGTCTAACTATTGCCTTTATTAAAACAGATACACGGCTACCTTAGTTTTACTTTTTTTGGACTCCTGTTAAAGAATATTTACAAATTTTATTTGACTGTATATACTCTCGCGTTGGATAGCTGTTTTAAATCCGAGACATTGTGGAGGCATAAGACAGGCGGAGCAGGCGACCTCTCTGTGCAGAGATGGCGGCTGTGAGATGGTGTAGCGGTGTCCTCCGCTCTGTATATAGAGGTGAGAGGGGCATTCACTGGGGAAGTGTGTGTAGTGAGATCTGGCTGACTGGTATCTGTATTTATCAGTGTTTGCATTAGGATAGTGTGTAGCATATTTAATATTCCAGGACTAAGCAGTGAACATACAAGCATGTCGTTCTGTTGAATTGACTCTGTTGCTGCCATTCAAGGTGTCCCATCTAGGAGTGTTTGACAGTGCACCCCCCACGTTCAGTGGTTCCTGCCGCTGCCCCCAGTAACATAGTAGCCAGTGGGAGAAACCACAGTGGCTGGGGGGGGGGGGGTGCAGTTGTTCTGACAAAATGATTTGGTAGCCGGTGCAACACCAATTCATTCAAATCAGCAATTACTGATGGTTTAAAGAAAGCGGAAGTGACGAGGTTCAATTTTCTGCCGAGTTGTCTATTTTGTCAGGACACAGGCATCCGACACTCCTGGAAGTGTCAGATGTGAAAACGCTGTCCAAGGCTCTACCACTTGAATCAAAGTTTGTACTCTTCACCCAGCAGACAGTCTTCTGTTTCAGGGACCAGGGTTTAGATCATTTTGGGAAGCAAAAGAGGCACTTTAACAAAGACCTTCACCCTCCTAAAGAAATATACATCCCCTAACCTTGGGTGGCCCAGTGCTGTCCTCCTTTTTCACCCTGTTATAGGTCTCATTCCTTGCTGCCATCTTCCTTGTTTACATCATACGGAGTCCCCTGTTTCTTCCTTGTTGCTGTTGTCAGACCCCCAGTGATGTGGTGCCAGACCTTGCACATGCGCAGGAACAGATCTGGTGCTGTGTCTTTGTTTACATATTGTTTTATGGATGGTTGATGCCTTCTGGGATGTTGACATTACATGTCCCAGGCGGCCCCTTTGAGACCCCGTCAAGCGGATCTGCCTGCTCAGCGGGAGAGCTATCCGCTGTGTCTGTGTCCGCTGCTCTGCAGAGCAATCACGGACACAGCCCACTCTTCTCTATGGGGCGGTCGGATGGAAATATACCACCTGTCCGTTTCCAACCGACTGTCATCCCATCCACCCTATGCATGGCGAACGTATCTCCATCCATCTGTTTTTAGCAGACCGGATCGGATGCTGGCAGGTGTCCGCTGACATCTGCTGCTCCATAGAGAACAATAGAAGAAAGAAGAAGCAAAAAAAAATACTGGTACGTGGAAAAAAAAAGACAAAAAGGGGTGCTTTTTTTTTTTTTTTTTTTTTTTAGGTGAAGGAGCGGGATTAGATTGGTGAAAACATTCGCTTTTGAGTGAAGATTCAGTCTAACCTCTTGACGACCGCCTAAATGGGAAAATACGGCATGATTTTACAGTAGAATACCGGGGTTATGGCTGCAGCTAAATGCCATAATCCTGGTATAAAATTTCAAGGCATGGCTATATTATACATAGATCTGCACTTGCTTTCGGGTCCTGTGCTGATTGGCTGCCCTGCTGCATTTCTGAACACTTTTTCTGAATGAAAGCAGATCATTCTTTGATTGGATAAGGTGGAGAGGGGTGGCCAGGGCTTGTCAAATTTGCTTACAATCTAGGAGCCAGCTAAAAAAGTTAGGAGCCAGTTTTTTAAATCAGCTGCCCATAAGGATTGCTCACGCCTGGTTCCAAGCGAAAAAAGAACGAACATTAAAATAAACAAGAAAAAACGTTTTGTTTGAATTTCTTTGTTATAAGATTTTCCGAATAAGTAATTTTTTCTCCTTCACTGATGGGCGTTGATGAAGCTGCACTGATGGGCATTGATAGGCTGCACTAATGGGCCCTGATGGACATTGATAGGTTGCACTAATAAGCACTGATGGGCACTGATTAGACGACACTGATGGGCACTGACAGGAGGCAATGATGGGCACTGACAGGCGGCATTGATAAGCACTCATAGGCGGCACTCCCGGTGATAAGGAAAGGGCGATTGATCAAGCCTGCAACCCCAACCCCAGCTGTCAAACTGGGAAGATGATGTTGATGGTGGGCAGGCAGTGAGAGCAAGTCGCACTCATCACACCACTGCCCACCAGGGGGTGATGGTTCGCGCAAAGGAGTGTGTATCCCCCCTCCAGCAGGCCACTGGGGTAGCGGTGTCTACTTCAGTAAATTGTAGCTTCCAGGGGCATCGGCCAGATATGGTGTATATACATACTTATATTAGTTGGCCTAACTATGAATATTATAACCATACCTGAATTTTTTCTTTAACCACTTGCCGTCCGCGCTATAGCCGAAAGATGGCTACAGCGCAGACTTAATTTGCCGGGAGGGCGTCCCTGGATGTCTAGCTCATTTATGAAATACTTAACTCAGAACAGCTGACATCTTGCCCTCGGCGTGTCTTCCGGGTTCGCGACTCCGGCGATGTGAGTTGCCGGAGCCGCGATGATGTCACTCCCGCGCATTCGCGCAGGAGTTTTCTTCCCGGCAAGGTCCGGCAGCGTCTGCCGGACCTTCAGCCGGGCACTCAGAGTGCATGCACTGCTGATGTCAGCGGCTGCATGCAAAGGGAATATCTTCTAAACCGTACAGGTTTAGGAGATAGGGTCCTGCCTTATTATAAAAGAAATGATACAGCGCTTAACAAACGTGTCCATATAAGTGAATATGTAACAAAAGTCCATGTGAACCGTGGAAATAATAAACCACTAAATAGATGCTTCACATCCAAAGTGTAAAGTTGCAGGGGATATTTCACATCTAATAATCAAAGATGCAAGGCAGAAAAATCGCAGACAAGTTCAGGTGTGACAAAACACCCCCACATGTGTCCCCACTCACCGGATCACGATGACACCCAGCTTTGCAGTCTGGGAGTCAGATTAGACTTGTAACAATATCCACCGGGAATTGCTGGATGGCAGGAATGGTTGATGAAAATTAGGAAACGAACGATCCTTCCACATTAGTTCTCAATCATGAGAAAAACAGGTACCCATAGAGGAAAGAAAGGGACCAATAGTGAAGTATGCTAGGAAAAAGGGATTTATTGCACATAAAAGGGCATACTTACAAACGTAAGTTAAAAGTAGGCATTGCAGCAAACGAGACCGGAAGTGATGTCAGAACCGGAAGTAGGTCCCTTTCTTTCCTCTATGGGTTCCTGTTTTTCTCATGATTGAGAATTAATGTGGAAGGATCGTTTGTTTCCTAATTTTCATCAGCCATTCCTGCCATCCAGCAATTCCTGGTGGATACTGTTATTGACTCCCAGACTGCAAAGCTGGGTGTCATTGTGATCTGGTGAGTGGGGACACATGTGGGGTGTTTTGTCACACCTGAACCTGTCTGCTATTTTCTGCCTTGCATCTTTGATTATTAGATGTGAAATATCCCCTGCAACTTTACACTTTGGATGTGAAGCACCTATTTAGTTGTTTATTATTTCCACGGTTCACATGGACTTTTGTTACATATTCACTTATATGGACACGTTTGTTAAGCGCTGTATCATTTCTTTTATAATAAGGCTTACCTGCAGGTAAAATTAATATCTCCTAAACCTGTACAGTTTAGGAGATATTCCCTTTGCATGCAGCCGCTGACATCAGCGGCGCATGCGCTCTGAGTGCCCGGCTGAAGGTCCGGGCACTCATGTTTGTTAAGCGCTGTATCATTTATTTTATTATGTTCAAGTGTGTAGCACTTTGTGTATAGCAGCTTCATTCACGTCTGATTTTGTTTTTCTTCAAGGCGAGTTATATATTTAGATATATATTTTTCAAAGCGTTATAGGCTTACCTGTAGGTAAAAATGGCAAATTTGGGTATACAACTCCTTTAATCCATGCCAAACAGCGTGGGTAGTTGGATCTTGTGCTGTCAGCTATTGTAACTGGCACCCACAGAACACCTGAACTGTCATTGAAGCGGATTGGCTGCAGTTACAGTTTGGCTAACTTTTTTCCACCCTATTCCTTCGATTTGACAATCAAGGTTTGTTGAGACAGGTGGGATCGGCAGGGCTCCCTATGGCTTAAATAGTGGGCCATTCACAGAAATCTGCTGACATTTAAATCATGTATTCCCTGCTTTACATTGATTGTGCTAGGAGGACCCTGCTCTGGCACTTCTGTGACTTCCAGGTACAGGTATTGCTTTTACATTCAGCTGTAAACAAGATTATGTAACTCTTGGATTGTACAGCCTTCCAGAATATGTTGGTGCCGTGTAAAGCAATACTAATGTTGTGCTAGCATGCATTGACAAATAGGGTCCTGCTGTGTTGCTAAATTAAGGGATTCACTTTTTGAATAACAATTAAAATTAATTTATTTGACGTTGCAGTGCCCAGCATGACATTTTAAATGAAACTCAGCACCGTCTTATAATTACTGCACATTAAAAAAATGTAATGCATATTGTTACGTTAGCATAAAATATTTGGTGACTTTTAGGCTGGGTTCATATTGTTGTGTTTTAGCATTGTGCCCAACAATGCATGATAGTGCTGCACTGTTTGTTACTCTCCACTGCAATACACATCTGCTGGCAGGGTCTGTTAGGGCAGTGGTTCTCAACCTTACTCCTCAAGTACCCTCAATGGGCCATGTTTTCAGGTTTTCCATTACTTTGCACAGCTGCTTTAAATCAATATCCATGACATGGAATTGATAAGAGCTATTTTACCTAAGGGCTCTTTCACACGGGGCGGATCAGTGCAGATCCGCCCCGTGGATATCCGCTTGCTCAGCGGGGATCGCCGGTGCGATCTCCGCTGAGAAGGAAGATGACAGGTCCGTCACTGCACACTGTGCAGGGACGGACCTGTCACAGCGCCGCTCTCCCCTATGGTAGATCGGGTGACGATGGACCGTAGAGTCCGTCGTCATCCGATCCGCTCTGCAGACGGATGGAAAAATAGGGTTTTCCTCCATCTGCAGAAACGGACCATAGCGGACACGGACGAGATCGGGTGTCAGCGGATGCTCATCCGCTGACACCCGCTATCCCATAGGGATACATGTATGTCCGTTTTTAATCCGAAAATAGATGGATGAAAAACGGACATACGGACCGTCCGTGTGAAAGAGCCCTAAGGGAAGTTCCCAAAACATTGCCTGTTGGGGGTACTTTAGGACTGAGGTTGACCCAAAAGCAAATATTTATTGTATTTTTGTAGCTTACCAATTCTAAGGTGATGGCTGCATTTTTTTAATTTAATTTTTTTTAGGCTTTCTTTCCTTTATTTTCGCCTGGTGATACTGCCAATATGTCTGTTTTTCAACAGAACAAGCTGTTTTGCAGATGTAGCAGTTGGGTTAGGACACACCATTTCACACTGACAGGGGTGCTTACATGAACAGCTTTTATTTATTTATGTAAAACCTTTTATCCCAAAAGGAAAAAAACTGGAGTTTGGCTTCAATTTGTTTAGTGTATTTAACCACTTCCAGACCGGCTCACGCCGATATACGTCGGCACTTTGAAGAGGGATATCGTTGTTATGGCAGCAGCTAGCTACCATAATACCATAACCCCCGGTATCCTCTTCTTCAGTGAGCCGTCCGATTTCAGATAAAAGTGGTCTCTGCGGCGGATTCACCGATAGATCACTTATCGGCAGCGGGTAAAAGGTAAAATAAATGAGAAAACATATTTACACCGCATCCAATTCGCATGACATTTTAAAATACGTTCATTTGAATGAGGCTGGTTCACATATGTGCGTTGCATTTGCACTCCGCATTGCCCAAAAAAGGTATGAATTGCAAGCACATTATCTTCTATGGGAACACATCTGATTTGCAGAAGAATTACGTTGTGAACAGGATAAAATCCTGACCTGATCCTGATGTAAACCTGACCTGATCCTAGGGCTGGGAAAAAAAATCGATTCAAATCTTGAATTCAGCTGAGAGGTCAAATCGATTAAAAATTTCAGCAAATAGATTTTTTTTTTTTTTTCACCAGCGGCGGTCCTAAAGAGCAGCGTGTAGGAGTTTTTAGGCGAGGCCGCGGCTTCGGCCTAGTCCGTGGCGTCCGGCCTCGTGGACTAGGCCAAAGCCGCGGCCTCTCCTCTCCTAAAACCTCCTGCCCGCTGCTCCTCAGGACCGACCCGGTGTCCATAAAAAAAAAAAAAACTTGATTCGAATCGTGAATCAAGTTTTTTTTATTTATTTTTTTTGAAAATCGCAGATTTTTTTTTGGGGAGAAAATTGCCCAGCTCTACCTGATCCTGTTCAAAAACTGCAGTGAAATGCTGAACAACTACTTTGTCAATTAGCTGTGAAAACGGAGCTTCAATTCGTACCGCACATGTATGAACCCAGCCTAAGGCTGGATTCACACCTATGCATTTTTAGTGCATTTTGCAGATTTGCATAAGAAGGATTTTGGTGTATGTTACCGCAGCAGTGTGAACCCAGTTCAGGCAAGATCTGATTGGCCACATCTCTCCTGGTCCTTCTGTTATGCATTAGAGCCAGGGAGAAAAAGTCCATCTTTTGCAAAAAAAAACGCATAAGAATTTCCAGGCCAAAAAATGTGCATTTATTTATTTTAGCAAATAAACCTGCAAAGCGTTACGGTAAAAAGAAAAAAAAACAATTTTACCTTTTTAGAACCACATTTGATTTGCTATTGTTATTATTAGGATGGTATTTACTAAGATGTAAAAATTCAAGTGAAAAAAAATGATCTGTTTTGTGTGAATTGTTACAAGGAATGTAAAGTTGACCTTCCACCTATTTTTTCACTTTCTCTTATTTCCTTCCTCTTACTTAAAGAGGAAGCACCGCTTATCTGCCCCCCCCTTTGCTGACACATTTTGGCACCTTTTTTTGGGGGGGGGGGGGAGAGGCGGGTACCTGGTTTAGCTCCCCCCCTCCTACTTCCCCCACAGCCGGCCCAATTAGAGAGTGCAGTGCGCTTCGCGCATGCGCAAAAGGGAACCGCCTGTGAGGCCGCATGGCTTCACTGTCGGTTTCCCTTTGCAAAGGTGGTGGCGGCAGCATCTGATAGCTGATTGAAAAATCAGCTCGGGTGAGGACACCGCTGGATTCCTGGACAGGTAAGTGCCCTAATATTAAAAGTCAACAGCTGCAGTAGCCGGGAGCTCCTATTTAACCACTTCAGCCCCGGACCAATTGGCAGCCAAAGGACCAGGCCCCTTTTTGCGATTCGGCACTGCGTCGCTTTAACTGACAATTGCGCGGTCGTGCGACGTGGCTCCAAAACAAAATTGGCGTCATTTTTTCCCCACAAATAGAGCTTTCTTTCTGTGGTATTTGATCGCCCCTGCGGTTTTTATTTTTTGCGCTATAAACAAAAATAAAGCGACAATTTTGAAAACAATGCAATATTTTTTGCTTTTTGCTATAATAAATATCCCCAAAAAATATATAAAAAAACATTTTTTTTTCCTCAGTTTAGGCCGATACGTATTCTTCTACATATTTTTGGTAAAAAAAATCGCAATTAGCGATTATTAATTGGTTTGCGCAAAAGTTATAGCGTTTACAAAATAGGGGATAGTTTTATAGCATTTTTATTAATATTTTTTTATTACTAGTAATGGCGGCGATCAGCGATTTTTATTGTGACTGCGACATTATGGCGGACACATCGGACATTTTTGACACATTTTTGGGACCATTGTCATTTATACAGCAATCAATGCTATTTAAATGCATTGGTTCCTGTATAAATGACAGTTGTAGTGAAGGGGTTAACCACTAGGGGGAGGGGAGGGGTTATGGGCTCTGACATGTTTTTTTTACATTAGGGGGCGGGGCTGACGTCTGACGTCATTGATCGGCTTTCCCGATGACCGGGAACAGCCGATCAATGACAGGCAGTGTAGGAAGCGCGGGGAGAGGTTTGTTTACACATACCTCTCCCCGTTCTTCAGCTCCGTAACCCGATCGCGGGACACCAGCGGCGATGGGGTCCGCTGGTCCTGCGGCCGGGGTCACGGAGCTCCCGACCGGGTCACGAGCGCGACCCACAGGCAGGCACATGCACGATCACGTACAGGTACGTGATTTTGCCTGCCCGTGCCATTTTGCCGACGTATATCGGCGTTAGGCAGTCGGGAAGCGGTTAATCACATATGTATTGCTTTTTGGATCAAATTAATTGCTTATATTTGGTGGTGCACTTTTCCGTTCTTCGTCTACGTGAATTTTATGTAGCCCTTGGCTGCTATGGTTCACAGACTGACAACTGTGCAGTATGTTACGATTGTAGCTTCTTCTCCATGGCCTGCTTGCTTTTTACCCCTCACCTTTCTGTATCTTGCTTCTGTTACCATCTCTGTGGTTTGCTCATGGGGTGGGAGGAGAAGGGGAAGATTCATATTGTTAATAAAGAACTTCACCCTAACTAACCCAACAAATAAGAACATAAAAATGCCTAAATCTTTCTGTCTCAAAAAAAACAAAAAAAAAAACACGAAGGGCCCATTAGGACTCCATGCTCATTGGGCTTAGTTCCCTTGGCAAAAAAAAATGCTCATATAGAGTGTTTTTGTACGGAATTTAGGAGAGTTTCGTGTTTTTTTTTTTTTCTGCCAGAAAGCTCCAATCAGAAACGCAAACCATAAGGTTTTTTTTTTCCTGCCTCTAAACACTGAGCTTAATATAATATAATAATAAACGTTAATTTATATAGCGCCTTTTAACCGCTTCCGGACCAGCCGCCGCAGTAGTTTTACTACGGCAGGTTGGCTCCCCTGCGCAAAACCATGTAACTATATGTTGGCTCGTGGGGTCCGGATAGCCCCTGCAAACACACACTTGCCTGTTCTGTTCTGACAGGAGTGACAGATCGTTTGTTCCTATTAGGTAGGAACCACGGTCTGTCACTTCCTGTAGTTAGTCCCTCCCCCTTCAGTTAGAATCACCTCCCAGGGAACACAGTTAATGCCTTCACTGCCAGTGACATTTTGACAGTAATCAATGCATTTTTAATCGCACTGATCACTGTATTAATGCCAATGGTTCCAAAAATGTGTCAAAATTGTCCGATGTGTCCGCCATAATGTCGCAGTCACGATAAAAATAACAGATCGCCGCCACTACTAGTAAAAAAATAGTAATAATAAAAATGCTATAAATCTTTCCCCTATTTTGTAGACGCTATAACTTTTGCGCAAACCAATCAATATGTGCTTATTGCGATTTTTTTATTTTTTTTTTTAACAAAAATATGCAGAAGAATACATATTGGCCTAAACTGAGGAAAAAATATGTTTTTTTATATATTTTTGGGGGATATTTAATATAGCAAAAAGTAAAAAATAATGCGTTTTTTATTTTTCAAAATTGTCGCTCTTTTTTGTTTTATAGCGCAAAAAAGAAAAACTGCAGAGGTGATCAAATACCACCAAAAGAAAGCTCTATTTGTGGGAAAAAAATGACGTCAATTTTGTTTGGGTACAGCGTTGCACGACCGCACAATTGTCAAGCAGGGCCGAATCGCAAAAAGCTCTGGTCAAGTGAAAGCTTGTCTAAAGAAAAAACTTTTTAGATTTGAGTTGAATGAATTTAGAGAAGATGCCTCTCTGACGTTCTTTGGAAGTGAATTCCAGTGTTTTGGAGCATAGCAGGAGAGGGGTCTGTCCCCCATTGAGTGTAGGTGAGAAGGGGGGGACACACAGCAAACCAGAATTTGAGGAGCGGAGGTCAGAGAGATAATAGGGTACCAAGCCACGAATAGCCTTGTAGGTGAACAAGAAGATCAAGAAGATCTTAAAGTCTATGCGAAATCTGATGGGCCAGTGCAAGGACTCCAGGATCACATGTACCAGACCTAGTCAGGATTCTGGCTGCAGAATTTTGAACATATTGATGTTGATTTGTAGTGGATTTAGGTAAACCAGCGAGTAGAGCATTGCAGTAGTCCAGTCGGGAGAACTCAAATGTATGGATTATCTTTTCAGCTACAGTGTATGATAGCAAAGGACGCAGCCGAGCAATGTTTCTCAAATAGAAAAAAGATGTTCTGACAACATTTTGTGCATATAGCTCAAAGGTTAACTGCTTCCCGACCATGGCACGACGACTGTGCCCGACGGTCGCGATGTCCGCCGGGCACCCGCGATCGCTCCACACAGGGACAGAACGGAGGTCTGTCAATGTAAATAGACAGATCTCTGTTATGTCAGGGGTGAGGAGACTGATCAGTTGTTCCTAATGCTTAAGAACAACAATCTGTCTCCTCCCCCAGGCAGTCCCATCCCCCCCACAGTTAGAAACTCCCTAGGACACACATTTAACACCTTTGATCGCCCCCAGTGTTAACCCCTTCTTTGCCAATTACATTTATACAGTAATCGGTGGCTATTTTTAGCTCTGATCGCTGTATAATTGTCAATGGTCCCAAAAATAAAAAAATTATAAAAATGCCATATTATTGTAGACACTAACTTTTGCGCGAACCAATCATAATACACTTATTGCGATTTTTAATTTTATTTTTTTTACCAAAAATATGTAGAAGAATACATATCGGCCTAAACTGAGGAAGACATTTTATTTTTTTTTTAGATAATAGGGGTAACCAGTGCGCTCAACCAAAAACTATTAAATCAAATAAGGAGAAAAATGGAAAAGGAAAGCAGCCAACATATAAGTGATCTCACACTTGTAAAGGTAAAATTGAATGAAGAGGGTATGTGGCGCTAACCCTTATGTAAATCAATAAATAATCTAAAAATAATCTAAAATGACCAGTTTGCAAAGCTCAGAGTATCCGAAAGATGAGTGACCTTTCTCATAAATAGATATATAAAAACATAAAATAATGAACTAAATAAATAAAATTCCTTAATAGCAATACACATAAAATATTGAATAAATATAAGACGTGTGTAAAAAATGAAAAAATATTCAATAAAAGTGATGGTGCTAAAATAACCGTGCTGAAAATAAATATATGTGCTGGGGTAAAAATGATGATGGAGTTGGGTTAAAAATAGTGAACACGAAATCTTCTAGCAATAAAAGGTGCACAGTGCAACGTGCAAAATATGTGAATAAAGAACCAATAGAGAACCGATAAATTGGTTCTGAAAGTGCAAGGGAATTGCAAGGAAATTGCAAGGGAAATTAATGATTGAATGTGCAGAAATATCCAAAATAATGACAAAGTGACCATACAGATGAAAAGAGTGTGTCACTGTAGGTATGGTATAATCAGATGATACCAAAACAATAATATCGCTGAAAAAAATTATTAAAAAATAAAAGTAAAATTTGGTGCACTAAGAGTCCCAGCTTGTAAAGAAAAAAATGGCGGAAAATAAACGATAAAGTCCACAATCTGGAACAATGAAGAGCATACTGCTCTGGAATAAGTGAAGGTGAGTAGAAATATTCAGGAATCTTTGTGTTGATCACAGTGATGATCCGTGCAGGCAGTGCTCTGTGCTGACTTCAGGGGTGCACCCTACTAGTTCCCCCCAGCCTCTCACCTCTATTTGCGGCCCCTACAGGCCTAGTGGAGCAGATAGCCTCTAAAGTGGCAAGCCTGGTCACTTTCCGGGTCCTCTTTCTTATGGGCTCCTATGGGCTCCTATAGGCTTCTATGGGCTCCTATGGACTCCTACTCCGATCCGAATTTGACAAAGTCACGTGTGCTAGTGACGATACTAGTGAGGGAGGAAGGAAGTCAGGTGCCTATCGCTCTACTTCCGGTTTGCGGCCGCGACCGGAAGTTCATCTATGCTGATGCAAGAAAACTTTAAATGTGAGTGGATATTATTTTTGTTTCAATAAACCTGTTTTTTACTACACATTGGAGCGCTTCTTTGTACCTTTAACCCCTACATGCTGATCTAACCCGTGAGTGACCCCTTACCCCTGGAGTGCCTTTTCGGATCGGAGTAGGAGTCCATAGGAGCCCATAGAAGCCTATAGGAGCCCATAAGAAAGAGGACCCGGAAAGTGACCAGGCTTGCCACTTTAGAGGCTATCTGCTCCACTAGGCCTGTAGGGGCCGCAAATAGAGGTGAGAGGCTGGGGGAACTAGTAGGGTGCACCCCTGAAGTCAGCACAGAGCACTGCCTGCACGGATCATCACTGTGATCAACACAAGATTCCTGAATATTTCTACTCACCTTCACTTATTCCAGAGCAGTATGCTCTTCATTGTTCCAGATTGTGGACTTTATCGTTTATTTTCCGCCATTTTTTTCTTTACAAGCTGGGACTTGTAGTGCACCAAATTTTACTTTTATTTTTAATAATTTTTTTCAGCGATATTATTGTTTTGGTATCATCTGATTATACCATACCTACAGTGACACACTCTTTTCATCTGTATGGTCACTTTGTCATTATTTTGGATATTTCTGCACATTCAATCATTAATTTCCTTGCAATTTCCTTGCAATTCCCTTGCACTTTCAGAACCAATTTATCGGTTCTCTATTGGTTCTTTATTCACATATTTTGCACGTTGCACTGTGCACCTTTTATTGCTAGAAGATTTCGTGTTCACTATTTTTAACCCAACTCCATCATCATTTTTACCCCAGCACATATATTTATTTTCAGCACGGTTATTTTAGCACCATCACTTTTATTGAATATTTTTTCATTTTTTACACACGTCTTATATTTATTCAATATTTTATGTGTATTGCTATTAAGGAATTTTATTTATTTAGTTCATTATTTTATGTTTTTATATATCTATTTATGAGAAAGGTCACTCATCTTTCGGATACTCTGAGCTTTGCAAACTGGTCATTTTAGATTATTTTTAGATTATTTATTGATTTACATAAGGGTTAGCGCCACATACCCTCTTCATTTTTTTTTTTTTGTTTTTAAATTTGAGGGATATTTATTATAGCAAAAAGTAAAAAAACATTTATTTTTTTTTCAAATTGTTGCTCTTTTTTGTTTTATAGCGCAAAAAAAAAAAAAATGCAGAGGTCATCAAATACCACCAAAAGTAAGCTCTATTTGTGGGGAAAAAAAGGTTGTTTTTGTACAACGTTGCACTACGGTGCAATTGTCAGTTAAAGTGACACAGTTCCGTATCGCAAAAAATGGCCTGGTCATTAACCTCCCTAGCGGTAATCCCGAGTCTGGCTCGGGTTCAGTTTTTTCTGCTAGGAGCGGTAACCCAGAGCCAGACTCGGGCTTGCGTGCAGGATACAGGGGGGAAGTTACTTACCTTTTTCCCCTGGATCCTGCGATGTCTCCCCGCTGTGTGAGCTAGCCGTCCGCTCGCTCGATTCACACAGTGCCGAGTGCCGCCGATCTCCGTTCCCTGCGACGTTCCGACGCACGGGAGCGGAGATCGGCGCCAAATTCAAAAAAGTTTAAAAACACACAACACATACAGTACTGTAATCTTACAGATTACAGTACTGTATACAAATAATACACATCCCCTCTGTCCCTAGTGGTCTGCCCAGTGCCCTGCATGTCATTTTATATAATAAAAAAAAAAAATTTCTGCCTGGAAACTGGAGATTGTCCATAGCAACCAAAAAGTGTCCCTTTATGTCAAAAGTGGTTTTAGACCAGCTAGAAAACACAGATAAAAAATTAGAATCACAATTTATCATCAAACAATAAATTTAATGACAGCGACTATTCTGCAACTGAGCAAATTTCAGTGTTTTTGATTACATTATTGAATCATTTCTATATATATATTTTTATTATATTATAATTTATGATATTGTGTTTCAAACTTTATCATACCCGGAATGTCTACTAGACTCTGGTTCGGACAGATTTAAGTGAGTTATTCATAAGAATTGCATGCCTACAATATAAAAACGCCAAATTTCCATGCAAAATAATTGTACCGCTTTCAGCACAAAATTCCAGCCAGAATCAGGGAGGTTAAGGGGCCAAATCTTCCGGGGCTTAAGTGGTTAAACTAGAATCAAATATCACCCCTAGATTTTTCAATTTAGACTGAATCTCAAGTACAGTGCCATCAATCTCTAATCATTTAATCTTGCACTCCCCTACTCGCATTTGGTGAGTAAACAAATGAGAAAGGCGAGTATGGACAGGGCTGTGCTGTCCCAGGAATGTATAGCCAGTGCCCCCCCCCCGCTGCGCACAGGCTCGTAGTGCGGCCATTGCAATACATACAGTCAGCCGCCTGGGACCGCCCCTCTCCACCTCCTGCCGCACATCCCCGCCCAGGCTCGCAGAGCGTGCTGTTCAATAGGTATTAAAGAGCTGCCTGGGACCGCCCCCCTCCTGCTGTACATTCCTGCCCATGCACATAGACCGTGCACTTCCAATAGGCATAAAGAGCCACCTGAGACCGCCCTTTTACACCTCCCTCCTGCTGTACATCCCCGCCCATGCACACAGACCGTGCACTTCCAATAGGCATAAAGAGCCGCCTGAGACCGCCCTTCTACACCTCCCTCCTGCTGTACATCCCCGCCCATGCACACAGACCGTGCACTTCCAATAGGCATAAAGAGCCGCCTGAGACCGCCCTTCTACACCTCCCTCCTGCTGTACATCCCCGCCCATGCACACAGACCGTGCACTTCCAATAGGAATAAAGTGCCGTCTGGGACCACCTCTCTCCGCCTCCCTCCTGCTGCACGTTTTGTGTACCGGTGACTGACCCCCGTGGCTGCAGAATGGTAAATATGACAGTGTGCTGGAGGCATTGGTACAATGGGGGATTAAACAGGATGTGTGTTGGGATGAAGGGGGAGGGGGGGAACTGTGACTGAGAGCAAGCATGTGCTGGATTGGGGGGGGGGGGGGTTAATTGGAGGCATAGTGAAGATGGATTGAGAAGGGGGGTGGAATTGGAGGTCTGAATCATATCTATGCCTCCAACCCCCCCCCCCCCCAATCCATCATACCTATTCCTCCAATTCCACCCCCCCAATACATCATACCTATGCCTCCAATTCCACCCCCCCCCCCAATACATCATACCTATCCCCCCCCAATCCATCATACCTATGCCTCCAATTCCACCACCACTCCCCCCCCCCCAATCTATCATACCGTATGATAGATTGGGGGGAGTGGTGGTGGAATTGGAGGAATAGGGATGATGGATTGGGGGGGGGGGGGGTGGTGCAATAGGTATTCTGTATTGGGGGGGGGGATTGGATGAATAGGTATGATGGATTGGGGGGAATATTGAAAGCATAGATGCGCTGGATTGGGGGGGGGGGATTAATATTGGTAAAGAAGTTGTTACTAATTATTTTTGTATGAAACACTGAATAAAGTATTTAACAGTGTAATTTTATAAGATAATTTACGAGGGCGGGTTTAGGGGCTGGCAGGGCAGGGTTTGGGTGGGGCAACTGGTGTAGCTCTTAAGGCCTGGCTAGTTGCTCAGGACTTGAAATTTTGAGCCCTGATCTAATCATCCTAATGTGCATAGACAAATAGGATAACATTGAGCTGCTTCTACAGGCAAAAGACAAAACTGTAGAAGCAGCATTATTTAAGCCAGTGTGCATAGACCCTAAAGCTGGATACACACTATACAACTTTTGTTCGATTTCCTTTTTTTTTTTTTTAACAAGAAAATTGTTCGATTTCCTTTAGATTGACCTTCAACTATGTAGTGCAAGAGCCTGCCCGATTGCATACAAATTAAAAGTGTTTAGGTTTGACCACATATTATATGGTTTTGGTAAATCTAAAGGGAAAAAAAACTTAAAAAAAATTGTAAAATTTGTAGCCAGCTTAAGTCTTAAATATTGCTTAGAAAAACTCAAAAGGCCACATTACGAAAGCTTTAGATTTCAACAAATTCACCATTTTATAAGCTCTAGTACAATATTTTTGGGTTAAACATAAACACACCTAACACATAATGAGATATGGTCTATGCAAACCACAAGAAAGAAGGGGAACATATCAACAATTTATGGGTCGTTGATTGACAGTGTTTGGTATTTAGTTCCTGAGGGACTTTCCGAAATATTCCCAGGAGCATCTCCATTCTGCTTTAGCAGTTGATCCTCAAGGAACTATCCTCCACATATAATAGGAATGTCCCAAAATCCTAGAATATTGGAATAGAATATTGAACTTAATAGGGAATACAAGTCCCTAAACACTCAATTCACACTTCCTAATGACCCAGTTCAGGACATCCCCAGACACTCTCTTTAATCTTTAATTTTCGATGTAATTTTAGCAGTTTAGATCACATAAGCAAGAGCTTGGGAAAACCCCAAACCAATCTCTATCTTTAATGAAAGCCAAATTTTTCTGGATTTTGATGCACGAGAAACTAGCCAGCTCATTAAAGATAAACAGCGCCAATTTGAGAGCGTCTGGGATCCCTGGATTAATTAAGTTAACACTCATTAGACTTCTTGAATAATCTTCGCTCCAAATACAGCTTTTCAACCCCTTGAATCAGAACAATTATTTCCCTTTCTTTTTCTAACTCCTTTTACTTTTTCTTTCTGTTTCCTATTGGATCTTTTGTATTGGCTGTATGGTCATGATCTCGCAGAATAATTTGAGAAGTTTGTTCCCCCCCCCCTATTTTTTGGGGGGGGAGGGCGACAAATACCTCCTTGTATTTATAAGGTTAACCCTCTGTGTATAAAAGTTAATATGCTTACAACCTTTACTACGGCTAATTGATAATATGGTGGAGAGATTGGCTATACATAACCAATCTCACCTGCGCTAACACGCGCCCCTTCACCATAATGATTTAATGCATCCCTAAGTAACCCATGCCTCCCCTGTTCCCCAGTAAACATACATCACCATCATCTCGGCTCCATCATCATTCCTTCATCTGCCCAGCAGGGCAGAGACTCTCGGCTTTTTATTCACACACAAACAGAAAGCCACCAACACAATGTGACCTCAACACAGGATATGACCAAATAAGGATATGACAACACAGGAACTCATGGCCCCAACAGCCAATTGCTCACTCAATACAAAATTACATCACAGGAAATGACAAACAGTAAAGGGGAGGGCACTCGCAGGAAGGGGAGGGGGAGGGAGAGTGCACACACCCCATCATTGTCAGCACAGATCCCACTCAATACTGCGTAGAGTAACCAGTATTCCATAAGATCATTCTACTTGTTCTTACAGGCTTGAGAAGATCTGCGGGGACATTGCTACGGGTGTTGTTAATGTACTCGTACCGTATATTGACAAGGCAGATATCAATGTCCTCTTATTAAAGCAGATATATATCCAAAAGGGATAGCGTAGCCACACAGAGATAAAATAATATGTTTCTCTCGTTATGCGGACTTCGCTTCTCTAATGCGATAGACATTTGAAGGCAAGAAGTCCAACGCATTGCGCTTAATACTTACAAACCAGCAAAGGCCCACACACACACACACACACACACACACAACACATCTCCAAGCCCATAAGAAGGTTTTCATACTGATGGTTTTACCGTTGGTCCCAATTCAATCCAAGTGCGCTCTGCTAGATCGCTCCTTGGTTAGATCAGACACAGGGAGACAGATGACAATCTATAAAACACACATCCTAGAATGAAATGTCCACATGAGTCCATATAATAAAAATTTCAACAACAATACTTATGGATAACATGACCTGCAGCATGTATGCACATGTGTGAAGTTTGCCAACTGCCTGTGACATGGTACAGACCTTCTTCATTTCCATATGCCCAGGGGCCTGTAATGTCATCCTCTCCCAAGTTAGCATTTAGCAAGAAAATTATTATTTTTTTATTTTAAATGTTACATTTGTTTTTCTGCAATTGTGTAAGAGGGAGGAGGGGGCAGGATAGGTGAAGGTTCGCTATAAGCCCCCATTCACAACTTGTCATGCAATTTGACAGTTCCACATATACTGCGGTGTACTTAGTACGTGATCGGACACCTCTGGGGTGCGTGTGTCCACGCTGCCGGCAACCTGCTTCTGCTGTAATTGGACACAGCGGGAGACAGTCAGTGGGTCCGGCAGGTGCGATGTTCACCTGGAACCGCTGATCGTTTGGGGAAAAAGGCCGAATGCCGGTCTGCCTATGTAAACGAGGCAGACCGCCGTTCTGTGAGAGAGGAATATACTGATCCTGTGTTCTTGCTAAGCAAAGTACATCCCCACTGTTAGCACTCCCGGGGGAACGCTCGCTCGATTCACACAGTGCCGAGTGCCGCCGATCTCCGTTCCCTGCAACGTTCCGACGCACGGGAGCGGAGATCGGCGCCAAATTCAAAAAAGTTTAAAAACACACAACACATACAGAACTGTAATCTTACAGATTACAGTACTGTATACAAAAAATACACATCCCCTCTGTCCCTAGTGGTCTGCCCAGTGCCCTGCATGTCATTTTATATAATAAAAAAAAAAAAAAATTCTGCCTGGAAACTGGAGATTGTCCATAGCAACCAAAAAGTGTCCCTTTATGTCAAAAGTGGTTTTAGACCAGCTAGAAAACACAGATAAAAAATTAGAATCACAATTTATCATCAAACAATAAATTTAATGACAGCGACTATTCTGCAACTGAGCAAATTTCAGTGTTTTTGATTACATTATTGAATCATTTCTATATATATTTTTATTATATTATAATTTATGATATTGTGTTTCAAACTTTATCATACCCGGGATGTCTACTAGACTCTGGTTCGGACAGATTTAAGGGAGTTATTCATAAGAATTGCATGCCTACAATTTAAAAACGCCAAATTTCCATGCAAAAAATAATTGTACCGCTTTAAGCACAAAATTCCAGCCAGAATCAGGGAGGTTAAGGGGCCAAATCTTCCGGGGCTTAAGTGGTTAAACTAGAATCAAATATCACCCCTAGATTTTTCAATTTAGACTGAATCTCAAGTACAGTGCCATCAATCTCTAATCATTTAATCTTGCACTCGCCTACTCGCATTTGGTGAGTAAACAAATGAGAAAGGCGAGTATGGACAGGGCTGTGCTGTCCCAGGAATGTATAGCCAGTGCCCCCCCACCCCCTCCCATCACCCCCCCCCCCCCCGCTGCGCACAGGCTCGTAGTGCGGCCATTGCAATACATACAGTCAGCCGCCTGGGACCGCCCCTCTCCACCTCCTGCCGCACATCCCCGCCCAGGCTCGCAGAGCGTGCTGTTCAATAGGTATTAAAGAGCTGCCTGGGACCGCCCCCCTCCTGCTGTACATTCCTGCCCATGCACATAGACCGTGCACTTCCAATAGGCATAAAGAGCCGCCTGAGACCGCCCTTCTACACCTCCCTCCTGCTGTACATCCCCGCCCATGCACACAGACCGTGCACTTCCAATAGGAATAAAGTGCCGTCTGGGACCACCTCTCTCCGCCTCCCTCCTGCTGCACGTTTTGTGTACCGGTGACTGACCCCCGTGGCTGCAGAATGGTAAATATGACAGTGTGCTGGAGGCATTGGTACAATGGGGGATTAAACAGGATGTGTGTTGGGATGAAGGGGGAGAGGGGGAACTGTGACTGAGAGCAAGCATGTGCTGGATTGGGGGGGGGGGTTAATTGGAGGCATAGTGAAGATGGATTGAGAAGGGGGGTGGAATTGGAGGTCTGAATTATATCTATGCCTCCAACCCCCCCCCCCCCAATCCATCATACCTATTCCTCCAATTCCACCCCCCCCAATACATCATACCTATGCCTCCAATTCCACCCCCCCCCCAATACATCATACCTATCCCCCCCCCAATCCATCATACCTATGCCTCCAATTCCACCACCACTCCCCCCCCCCCCAATCTATCATACCGTATGATAGATTGGGGGGAGTGGTGGTGGAATTGGAGGAATAGGGATGATGGATTGGGGGGGGGGGGGTGGTGCAATAGGTATTCTGTATTGGGGGGGGATTGGATGAATAGGTATGATGGATTGGGGGGAATATTGAAAGCATAGATGCGCTGGATTGGGGGGGGGATTAATATTGGTAAAGAAGTTGTTACTAATTATTTTTGTATGAAACACTGAATAAAGTATTTAACAGTGTAATTTTATAAGATAATTTACGAGGGCGGGTTTAGGGGCTGGCAGGGCAGGGTTTGGGTGGGGCAACTGGTGTAGCTCTTAAGGCCTGGCTAGTTGCTCAGGACTTGAAATTTTGAGCCCTGATCTAATCATCCTAATGTGCATAGACAAATAGGATAACATTGAGCTGCTTCTACAGGCAAAAGACAAAACTGTAGAAGCAGCATTATTTAAGCCAGTGTGCATAGACCCTAAAGCTGGATACACACTATACAACTTTTGTTCGATTTCCTTTTTTTTTTTTTTTAACAAGAAAATTGTTCGATTTCCTTTAGATTGACCTTCAACTATGTAGTGCAAGAGCCTGCCCGATTGCATACAAATTAAAAGTGTTTAGGTTTGACCACATATTATATGGTTTTGGTAAATCTAAAGGGAAAAAAAAATTTAAAAAAATTTTAAAATTTGTAGCCAGCTTAAGTCTTAAATATTGCTTAGAAAAACTCAAAAGGCCACATTATGAAAGCTTTAGATTTCAACAAATTCACCATTTTATAAGCTCTAGTACAATATTTTTGGGTTAAACATAAACACACCTAACACATAATGAGATATGGTCTATGCAAACCACAAGAAAGAAGGGGAACATATCAACAATTTATGGGTCGTTGATTGACAGTGTTTGGTATTTAGTTCCTGAGGGACTTTCCGAAATGTTCCCAGGAGCATCTCCATTCTGCTTTAGCAGTTGATCATCAAGGAACTATCCTCCACATATAATAGGAATGTCCCAAAATCCTAGAATATTGGAATAGAATATTGAACTTAATAGGGAATACAAGTCCCTAAACACTCAATTCACACTTCCTAATGACCCAGTTCAGGACATCCCCAGACACTCTCTTTAATCTTTAATTTTCGATGTAATTTTAGCAGTTTAGATCACATAAGCAAGAGCTTGGGAGAACCCCAAACCAATCTCTATCTTTAATGAAAGCCAAATTTTTCTGGATTTTGATGCACGAGAAACTAGCCAGCTCATTAAAGATTGACAGCGCCAATTTGAGAGCGTCTGGGATCCCTGGATTAATTAAGTTAACACTCATTAGACTTCTTGAATAATCTTCGCTCCAAATACAGCTTTTCAACCCCTTGAATCAGAACAATTATTTCCCTTTCTTTTTCTAACTCCTTTTACTTTTTCTTTCTGTTTCCTATTGGATCTTTTGTATTAGCTGTATGGTCATGATCTCGCAGAATAATTTGAGAAATTTGTTTCCCCCCCCTATTTTTTGGGGGGGGGGGGCGACAAATACCTCCTTGTATTTATAAGGTTAACCCTCTGTGTATAAAAGTTAATATGCTTACAACCTTTACTACGGCTAATTGATAATATGGTGGAGAGATTGGCTATACATAACCAATCTCACCTGCGCTAACACGCGCCCCTTCACCATAATGATTTAATGCATCCCTAAGTAACCCATGCCTCCCCTGTTCCCCAGTAAACATACATCACCATCATCTCGGCTCCATCATCATTCCTTCATCTGCCCAGCAGGGCAGAGACTCTCTGCTTTTTATTCACACACAAACAGAAAGCCACCAACACAATGTGACCTCAACACAGGATATGACCAAATAAGGATATGACAACACAGAAACTCATGGCCCCAACAGCCAATTGCTCACTCAATACAAAATTACATCACAGGAAATGACAAACAGTAAAGGGGAGGGGGAGGGAGAGTGCACACACCCCATCATTGTCAGCACAGATCCCACTCAATACTGCGTAGAGTAACCAGTATTCCATAAGATCATTCTACTTGTTCTTACAGGCTTGAGAAGATCTGCGGGGACATTGCTACGGGTGTTGTTAATGTACTCGTACCGTATATTGACAAGGCAGATATCAATGTCCTCTTATTAAAGCAGATATGTATCCAAAAGGGATAGCGTAGCCACACAGAGATAAAATAATATGTTTCTCTCGTTATGCAGACTTCGCTTCTCTAATGCGATAGACATTTGAAGGCAAGAAGTCCAACGCATTGCGCTTAATACTTACAAACCAGCAAAGGCCCCCCCCCCCCCCCCCCACCACACACACACACACACACAGAACACATCTCCAAGCCCATAAGAAGGTTTTCATACTGATGGTTTTACCGTTGGTCCCAATTCAATCCAAGTGCGCTCTGCTAGATCGCTCCTTGGTTAGATCAGACACAGGGAGACAGATGACAATCTATAAAACACACATCCTAGAATAAAATGTCCACATGAGTCCATATAATAAAAATTTCAACAACAATACTTATGGATAACATGACCTGCAGCATGTATGCACATGTGTGAAGTTTGCCAACTGCCTGTGACATGGTACAGACCTTCTTCATTTCCATATGCCCAGGGGCCTGTAATGTCATCCTCTCCCAAGTTAGCATTTAGCAAGAAAATTATTATTTTTTTATTTTAAATGTTACATTTGTTTTTCTGCAATTGTGTAAGAGGGAGGAGGGGGCAGGATAGGTGAAGGTTCGCTATAAGCCCCCATTCACAACTTGTCATGCAATTTGACAGTTCCACATATACTGCGGTGTACTTAGTACGTGATCGGACACCTCTGGGGTGCGTGTGTCCACGCTGCCGGCAACCTGCTTCTGCTGTAATTGGACACAGCGGGAGACAGTCAGTGGGTCCGGCAGGTGCGATGTTCACCTGGAACCGCTGATCGTTTGGGGAAAAAGGCCGAATGCCGGTCTGCCTATGTAAACGAGGCAGACCGCCGTTCTGTGAGAGAGGAATATACTGATCCTGTGTTCTTGCTAAGCAAAGTACATCCCCACTGTTAGCACTCCCGGGGGAACACATTTAACTCTTTGATCGCTCCTGATGTTAACCCCTTGTCTGCCAGTGTCATTAGTACAGTGACCGTGCATATTTTTTAGCACTGGTCCCCAAAAAGTGTCAGGTGTTTAATTAATCCGCCGCAATATTGAATTTCCACTATAAGTCACTGATTGCCACCATTACTAGTAAAATAAAAATATCCCATCATATGTAGACGCTATAACTTTTGTGCAAACCAATCAATAAACACGTATTGGGATTTTTTTTTACCAAAAATATGTAGCAGAATACATATTGGCCTAAATTGATAAGGAAAGTTGATTTTTTTTTTTGTTTTGTTTAAGTATGTTTTATAGCAGAAAGTAAAAAATATTGTGTTTGTGTTTTTTATTTTTTTTTAAAGTGCCGGCCTTCTTTTGTATATAGCGCAAAATATAAAAACCACAGAGGTGATCAAATACCACCAAAAGAACGCTCTATTTGTGGGAAAAAAAAAGGACATCCATTTTATTTGCGAACAGCGTCACATAACGCAGTGCCATATCGCAAAAAATGGGTTGGTCATGAAGAGGGGTAAACCTTCCAGAGCTGAAGTGGTTAAGCAATGCAGGTAGTTTTTTATGTCGGGTCCCATCTTGGACTCGACTAGATAACAGGTCCTCCCTCTTTACTCATAATTTTTTGTTTTTTTTTTTTTTTTTCAAACAAAAAAAAAAAAGCATAAAAATAAAATTATATTTTGAGAGGACCTTCGGGTGACATGTATTTCCCCAGCCCAATAAAATGCTGTATTCTCAGTAAACTACTTGTATTAATCATTCTTATGGATTCATCCTGAACACTTCTCATACATACAAAACCCAAACTCGTGTTTAGAGGTCAAGCGATCATTTTATTTTATTTTTTCTCCTACTGTTTCACTGCATCAAAAAGTGTTGGAATATAACAGAGTCTGTTATCTGTTTAGTATTAAATGGCTGCCCTCAGTTTTTTTTCTCCCCCCCCCCCCCCCATGACCTTGCAGACCAGAAGCGCGGATAAAAGCACCACTCCCGTAGAAGCACTCGTAAATGCTACTAAAAATGTGGAAGCGTGATCTTATGTATTCATGAAGCTGCAAAAAGTGTTTTACACAGTGGTTTATGAGCACTTGGAAATGAAAGAAAGAAAATGGAGAAATGAGTGGAGTGCTGCCTGGATAGACGAGGAGCATTTCAATGCGATCCTTTAGGTGTAAAAGAGATGACACAATTTGTCATTGTCCGGGAAAGCTTGCTTATTGATTGTGATTTTAATGATACGCTGAAACATTGCATTGGTTGGAAACTATGACCTTCTAATGTTTTTTTTAGATAAACATAAAGATTTGATCCGTCTACTGGATTTTTTCTTATCAGTGGTTTTTATTCTTGCAGCAGTAGTGGATCAGTTTTCGGAGGATGGTACAGGAGTGGCATTCAGGAGGTGATACTGACCTGAACGACCCAATCACTCTAATGGGTTACAGTGGCGGCCCTAAGGGGCACAGGGGCACCGCCCCCATAATCCATGCGCCTGACCTCTAATCTACATGCAGGGCGCTGGATGCATGGATTCCAATGGGTTTTTTTTTTATTTTTTTTGAAGCACGTGATTAGAGCCTGAGGCGTTAGTTTGCGTGAAAGGGGGTATAACTTTTGCCATAGCCGCAGAGCATTTTGGCTGTGACATGTGTACAATACTTTTTAGCTGCTATTGTCTGGTGGTAGGTGGTAAACCTGGCCCAACCGCATCCAGCGGAAAAAATATGTTGAGAGGAATATATTCACTTTGTCTATTAGGCAGCCCATAGATTTGTATTTATTTATTTTATTTATTTTTATTTTTTTAAACCAGTGGGTTGAATGGAAAAAAACTGACTTGATTCCCAAATCCACACACTGTGGATGGGTGACATTTCCCCGATGAGCTATTGTATTCTGAAAGTGGAGAGACTTCCCCATCATCAGAATACACTGATCAGCATTGCAGGCTATAGCCTGCTGTGCTGATCGAGCATGGAAAATGCAATAGGGCAGTTGTACAGAAGTGTATCAGTAGATTAACTTCTGTACATCCTCCCTACCCATACATGGCTCAAGGTTTCTCACCTTCTTGCATTTTACAATCGTGGCAAAATCGTGGCACGATTGGGGGCCATTAAGTAATGGCATCGCGTCCCGCGTTTTGCAGCCATTTGAAATCGCGGGGCGGAATCTTGGCAATTCTGCCCGCAATCATGTGTGAATGCTGCCTTAGTGTGTCTCCACTCTGGATAAAGGAGAAGTGGAGACACCTTTTGGATAGCAACATTGTCAACTGGAAAAGTGTAGTGTTAAAGGAGTTTTTTTTATCTTAATGCATTCTATGCATTAAAGCGTAATTCCAATGACCTATAGCACTTTTTATTAAAAATTCTTCCATTAGCAGCATAGCCTTCTAATGTGGCACTCATTTGTCTTTTAGATTATATATAAAAACGTACCTTTTATATTTCCTCTTCTTGTGTGTTCCCATCTTGCTTGTGGGCAGGCGAAGCTCACAAGGATATTCTTCCGGTATATGGTGCTGCTGAATAACCAGCATGCACCACCCGTTCTCGCGTATGCACAGTATGGACACTTTGCAGTGCTGGAAATGCAATGCTAGCCTTTGGGGCTGCCCACTGACTCCTGGGAAATGATGACAAGCATCTCCCAGGAGCACTAGCGACAGGCGCCGAGGGAAATTATGTTAGGCGCTGTGGAGAGGAAGTGGCAGAATACAAGGGACCCTATAGCAACAGTGCTGAAGGGGTGAGTTAAAAATAAACAAATTTCATAATGTTTTGACTGATGCATAATGCTGTTGATTTTATTGGTGGAACTCCGTTTTAAGATAAAAAGCCTTCTGTGTGTAGCAGCCTTCTCAGCATCCCCTAATTAATTACCTGAGCCCCTTCTCTCTCCAGCGATGTCCACGAGTGTCTTAGCTGTTCTCCTCCTAATTGGCTGAGACACAGCAGTGGCGCCATTGGCTCCCGCGGCTGTCAAAGTCAGTCAGCCAATCGGGGGAGAGGGGCGAGGCCAGGTCAGACGGCTCTGTGTCTGAATGTATACACGGAGCTATGACTTGGCTCCAGTGCCCCCATAGGAAGCTGCTGGCTATGGGGGCACGCAATAGGAGGGAGGGGCCAGGAGCAGCAAAGAGGGACCTGAGAAGAGGAGGATTGGGGCTGCTCTATGCAAAACCTACTGCACAAAGAAGGTAAGTATAACATGTTTTGTTATTTAAAAAAAAAAACAAAAAAAAACAATCACTTTAAAGTGGTGTTTCCCCCCTAAAGAAAAAAAAAAAAAAAAAAAGAATGCTTAAAATTCTTAAAAGAAAAATAAATAAAAATAATTGGAAAAAAATAAATGCCTGTTGCTAGGGGGTCCCTCGTAGTCTGCCTCCTTCGGTGCCTGGGCTGGTGATATCACTTCACCTCGTGCAGGAAAGGCTCCCTCCCTCCTGTCAGTCATCTGGGACACGTGACAGGTCCCAGATGACTGTGCGGCGCCGCTCGCGCATGCGCAGTGGGTGCCCGGCTGTGAAGCCACAGCCGGGTGCCCACAGTTGCAATGCCGGCACCGCAGAGTGGAGCTTCGACCATACCCCCCCCCCCCCCCCCCGCATCGCTGGACCCTGAAACAGGTAAGTGTCAGATTATTAAAAGGCAGCAGCAGCAGTATTTGTATGTAGTGCAAGGACCTGCCTGATTGCATACACATGAAAAGAGTTTAGGTATGACCTCATATTATATGGTTTTGGTAAATCTAAAAGAAAATTGTACAAAAAAATGGTATAATGTATGGCCAGCCTTAGATGCAAATTTAGCTGGACTTGACTAACAAATTAAATTTAAATTCCAGCTAACAGTTTTTTTTCTTCTTGAAATAAAGTATATAGGCCCCTTTTCACACAGGCGGTCCGTTGGAGGGACGGATGTCAGCGGTGACATGTCCGCTGACATCCGACCCACTCCGATCCGAAAAAGTCTGACGGAGGAAAAAGCTATTTTTCCATCCATCTGCAGATCGGATCGGATGACGACGGACTCTACGGTCCGTTGTCATCCGATCCCCCATAGGGGAGAGCGGCGCTCTGACAGGTCCATCCCTGCGATGTGCAGAGCGGGCTCCGTACACGGACACGTCCGTGTGAAAGAGCCCTAAGTGGTTTTCCTCAGCTATCTAACTATCTATTAGTGGCCAGAACAGGTGAAAGTAAAAAAAAAATAAACTATTGCAACCACCACATCTGATGCCCCATACACACGGTCGGAAAATCCGACCACAAAATCCATCGGATTTTGTCCGACGGATTTAGTCCGACACTGGTGTTGCATACACACGGTCGGACAAAGTTGTCGGAAAATCCGATCATTCTGAACGTAGTGACGTTTGTTGCCTACGACGGGACTACGTAGAGGCTAGTAGCCAATAGCTTTGGTCTTGTAATGTGATCTGAGCATGCGTGGCACTTTGTCCGTCGGAATTCGCTACACACGATCGTAATTGGTGTGATCGGACTTTGTTGTCGGAAAATCTATCCAGCAGGAGATAGAACTTTGTCCGTAGGACAATCCGATGGAAACTGTCTGATGGTGCCTACACACGGTCGGAATTTCCGACAACATTGTCCGATAGGACAAAATCCATGGGAAAATCCGACCGTGTGTATGGGGCATAAGAATTGGTAAGCTGCTATATTTAAATATTTGTTTATGTTCATTGACTAGAAGCTCCTCCTGCCACTGTTTTCCTGCAGACAGGCTGGGAAAGAGCTTGGTCACATGATAGCTGTATATCGATTATGAAAAAAGGTACTTACATTTTTTATATATTAATATAAATACAGTGCCTTCATCCATATGCATAAAGAGAAGGAATAATGTAAATTAAACCGTGTGTGGTTCCTATCACTTTAACCACCTCCCGCCCGCCCTATTGACAAATGACGGCGGGCGGGATGCTCTTTTGTACTGGAACAATGTCATATGACGTTGCCCAGTCTCACTGCAATTGCGCGTCTCTCAGGGGCACGCAGTGCAGCAATCGTGGGTGCGCTGTGTCCCTGGGACATGGCGCAACCACGGTCTCAGTAAAGCGCTGATGACACAGCTCTTTACCCATGTGATCCACTGTGTCCAATCACAGCTGATCACATGTTAACACTGACTGAGTGTGAGGAGAGGAGAGCCGATCAGTGGCATCTCCTCACAGGGGAGACCTGTAGAGATGATCAGGGCACTGATCGTCAGTGCATCCCCAACAGTGCCCATCAGTGATGCCAATCTGTGCCCATCAGTGAGGCAAGTCAGTGTCTGCTCATCAGTGTTGCATATTAGTGCCTCCTCATCAGTGCAGCCTCATCAGCGCACTTCAGTGAAGGAGAAAAAGGATTTGTTTACTAAATTTTCCGACAGAAACTTAGAAAAACATATTTGTGCTATATTTGTGTGAAAAAAAAAATGATAAAAAATGTATTTAGGTACAGCGTTACATGACCGCGCAATAGTCATTGAAAATGTGACAGCTCTGAAAGCTAAAAATTGACCCGGGCAGGAAGGGTGAAAAAGTGCCCTGTGGTTATCATTTTGATGATGTTAATAGTATAGGACAGGGTCTCTTCAAATACTGTGAGACTATCCTATCCTCCTATTAGGGTGCATACATGTAAAAAGTCCATATGTGACCACTGCTTAAAATGGAGCTCCATCCAAAAGAGGAAGCTCCACTTGTTCGCATACTATTCCCCCCCCCCCCTCCACTGCTACGTTTGGCACTTTATCTTGGGGGGAGAGCGGGTACCTGGTTTTGACAGGTGCCCGCTTACACTTCATGGTAAGATCGCTGCACTGCGATCTATGTAATTTCCGGCCCCTTCTTCCCTCTGCTGCCTTCTGGGACACACACAGGTCCCAGGACAGCAGGACCATTCATAAAGCACAGTGTGACTAGTGCATCCGCAGTAGGAATCAGGCTGTGAAGCCGCGAGGCTTCACTTCCTGTTTCACTTACTGCAGATTCCAGTGCCTGCACCTGAAGCCGATTGATGAATCAGCTAGGGGTGCCGACATTGCGGGATCCTGGACAGGTAAGTGTCTTTATATTAAAAGTTAGCAGCTACAGCATTTGTAGCTGCTGATATATTTTTTTTTTTTTACATACTGGTACTTCTTAATTATAGTCAGCTCAGGCTGAATTTTCCATTGTTTTGTTCGCACTTTACATAAATGAAAATAATTACAATACATGCAAATCATATTAGCCATTTGATCCTCTTGGGCTTTTCTTTCAAAGTGTTTGTAGCTTTAGTTTTCTTTTGAGTTGTATCATTTAAAAAAGAAAAGCAAACACTGTTGGATGAATCCAACCATGTGCTCAACAGTTTTGTGACCAAATAGATTTTATTTTATTTTCTGTATTCCAAAGAGATGTTTTAGAGAGCAACAGTCACTAAACGCACATCTTTGGAGAAAACCGCTCAGACTTTCTTCCCTCAAGTGTTGAGAAATAAGCTGTACTTGACATTCAGATAAACCAGTTAACTGCCATTTTGAGAGTTCCTAAAAGAAAGGCAGAAAAATAAAGTAGCCCTGTTCGGTGCAGTTATGTTAGTTTGTGCTATATAAAGGTGAACGTGCTGGCCGTGGGGTTTACCCTTAGAATTATATATTGTATTTGCAGTCTTTTCACAGCACTGGGGACTTGTTGATTGCTTTTTCTCCAGTCCCTCCTGACACATCAGTAAGTAGGTTTTATTGAAACAGCTGCTACATGTTGACAAGTGGAAGGTATATCGTTATACTGCCAATCCACTAGCGCTTTATTAAGAGAATTTACAATGTATTTAGGTCTAAAGTTGCCATATACACAAAATTAGCTGCACCTGATTGGCTGATTACATTTCACTTGGGAAGTGAACATCTGTAGGTGCTCTATGTACAGTACTCTGCAAATAAATTTTTTTTTTTTTTGTTACAAATCTTTTATTTAATCAAAAGACAAGATCCATAGAATTCAAGCAGTGAAGATGAAAGAACATACATTACAACATAGTTTGGTTTCTTATATGATGTATGATGCTAAAGCCAGAACATCATGTAACTACTAGTGTCCAGACAACACCAGGTGTTCCTGGCCCATTTGTGTTCTAGACATAACTACAGTGCCTTGAAACAGCATTCATATCCCTTGAAATTTTCAAAATTTTGTAATGTTAAAATCAAAAGTGTGAATGTATTTTATTGGGATTTTATGTGATAGACCAACACAAAGTGGCACATAATTGTGAAGTGGAAGGAAAATGATAACTGGATTTCAAATTTTTTTTTTTTTTTTTTTTACAAATATATATGTGAAAAGTGTGACATGCATTTGTATTCAGCCCCCCCGAGTCAATACTTTGTAGAACCACCTTTCTCTGCAATTACAGATGAAAGTCTTTGTGAGGATGTCTCTACCAGCTTTGCACATCTAGAGTGACATTTTTGCCCATTCTTCTTTGTAAAATAGCTCAAGCTCTGTCAGATTGGATGGAGAGCGTCTGTGAAGAGCAATTTTCAAGTCTTGCCACAAATTCTCAATTGGATTTAGGTCTGGACTTTGACTGGGCCATTCTAACACATGAATATGTTTTGATCTAAACCGTTCCATTGTAGCTCTGGCTGTATGTTTAGGGTCATATATCAAAAAACAAAGGATAGTTAAAGGAGTCTAACCCTAGTAAATGTTGACTGGGCAGGGAAGGGTGTTTGTAGTCAAAAGTAGAAAATAGTACTTCCACAGCCCAGATACAAAAACCAGTCACCTAAATACGTACAAATTAATGGTTAAGTGTGTTCCCCTGAATCAAATAGACATATAGAGAAAAAGGAATGGACCAAGGGTCCAAAAAGGGATTCTTCAGAAAGGTACAAATTGGTAGTAACAAAAATAGTAATCTTTATTGATAACAATTCCACCAAAATATTTTTCAAAAAGGAAAAAATGTCTCCACCACATAAGTATAAAATGTGATAACGTTATCAAAGCACAGATGGCCACAATAAACTAACATTCATTCATTCAACCCTCATACAATTCATACAAAAATTGAGAGCATATGGGAATCCTGCCTATATAAACAAGTAGCACTCACCGACTATATTGCGGGGGTGTAATCAATAATCATAGACTCAAAAAATTAAAATAACAAAAAAAATGATAATAAACACACCATAAAGAGTAAAACAACATAATTTATTAGCTATAAATAAGCAAAATACAAAAAAGGTGACCTTAATATCCCCTAATCCCCTACAAATAGACCATCAAGTAGGGGTTAACTTCCAAGTGGTCTATATCCTCCTTAAAGAAAAAAACACTAAAACAGATGATCAAGATAATCCATTTTTCACAATGAAGATAAAGATATAGCTGGTTGTTTGAAGATCTCTTCAGATTATAATGAGATTCAATCTGTCAGTCATATACATACCGATTTGATCCAGCTGCTTACTTCCTGATTCGTGTTCAAGGCAGTGTATCAGTATATAACATATGCTTGGGTAGTAATCAGGGACTAGTGTTTATATGTCCACTATGGTTATATGTCCAAAACCATAGTGTCCGTCAGTGATGGATAATTATCCATAGAAATCCGTATATAGGTTGCATACACTGGTCGTTACCAATTTTATCATCAGGCAATAGTTCAAAGTCCTCAAATCCATAGAGAAGGTATTGGTATGGGTCGGTGAATAGTGGGACACTATGGTTATGGACATGGAGTAAACACTAGTCCCTGATTTACTACCCAAGCATATGTGATATACTGATACACTGCCTTGAACACGAATCAGGATCAACTAGACAAGTAATCAGCTGGATCAAATCGCTATGTATTTGACCGACATATTGAATCTTATTATAATCTGAAGAGATCTTCAAACAACCAGCTACCAGTAAGTAACCAAAAGAGCTTTTATATACGGCTTTAGGCCCCATGCACACGAGACGCTGTTAAACGCGCGTTCAGAGGCAGTTGGACACTTTTTTCAACTGCCCCTGAACGCATGCAATGTTATCCTATGTGTCCATGCACACAGTCTAGTTTTTTTCCCGTTTTTTTATGCAGTTGCGTTTAACCTCGTTTTTCCAGAAGCAAAAAAATGCGTTCAGACACTTTGCTTTTCCACGTTTCAGACGCTAAACGCGGCTAAACGCAGGCACCTGCACAGCAAAAGTTTGCATCTGCGTCTCGTGTGCATGGGGCCTTAATTGTCTGGAGGATATACCTGCACGTTGTGGGCACCTCGACATAAGTTTACACTGAATATACTTGGCTTTATTTGTTTGATCAACCTGGACTGCAGTATATAGTAATCCAACTAGTGTCTGTCATTCGTTGTATTGTGAAGGACAAAAACAGCAGGATGTAATTTATCAGAAGACATATGGAAAAACTGAGAGGAATGCATTATCTTTCCCTAAATTAGTTGTTATTTGAATCCTCATACAATTTCTAATGTCTCTTTTTTTCACTTTTTTCATCCTTCTCAATTACGTTTTTGTTGCCCCAGACTGACCTTTGACTTTTGGGTTACACTTTGTGCACAATTCTTATAGGCTGCTATTACTGGGTCTTTCCGAATGGAACAGTGTGAACATTTCTATATTATAGAATCGCAGTGTCCTCTTCAGGAAATGTCATAGTTCAGTCCCTGCCCCAGGTGGCTTGGGTTAATTACAGGTGTTTTTTGGGAGTGCTCTTTATTGATGGAGGGAGGGATAAAATTCATACACCCAGCTGATAAGGATGTGAACCCTTGGAAAAAATTATTTCTGATATGTATAGAAGCAAGGAGCTAAATAGTAATTACTGGAAAAGTCCATGGGCATTATAGCACCCTTCAGCTGAGGACACAGGAACTGTGTATAGAGAACCATTTCAGACAGTCCCGAGTATATTAGGTACAATGGCCATATAGGGGGGTTAACAAAGGTATTCTAGGACAGGGAGAAAATTTAGATGGTTTGACTTCACAAGTGACATTATTAGTTCCACCATAAGTAGATCACAGTGAAAGTTAGATGGCTGGCGGAGAAACAGTTCAGAGAACGAGTAAAATCTTCACTCCATATACGCTGACCAATACCATCGACATCAAAGTTCTCCCAGTAGACAATTCCACTCCCATCTCTCATATGTTATCTTATCAGAGCCGGCTGAACAGCAGTGAATCAAAGTAGGAAGGAGATGTGAGATGTGGGGTGGAAATCAATTACCTTCACTTACCCGGTCCGGTGATGATAGACACAGATAAATAGCTCACCATTCTCCTCCAAGTCCAATAAATGGATAGGCTATGCCTTTCAAAATAGTTTTCTGCTGTCTGGTATTAATGGGGAAGAATGGGGGAAATAGATTTGTCCACCACTTTGGAATGGAGCATGTCTGCTTGTAACACTCTCAATCATGCTGCAGTCTCTGCTTTGTCCAAAAAGCACTTCCACATTCCAATGGTCCAACCAAACTCCGTAAATGTCTGAGAGGGGAAAAGTTTGTTGCTTTCAATCTGTGTACCAATCACAGTTTACAGATAGTGTAGTGACGTCTTAACACTTTCTTAAGCCACAGGTCAATAGTCGCGTCAAGAAGGTGGCGTATAACAGATCATTTGTAGATATTTTCTGGAATTGTGGAGGCATGGAGAAGAAAGAAAGCTGGGTCGTCTGGGATTGGACATTCTGTGAATTTTTTGTATGGTTTGACGGACCCCCTTTCAGAAAAGGTTGAGTTTGGGACACGACCAAAATATGTTGAGTGTTCCTCGCTCCTCCTGGCATCGCCAGCGGCGGTCCCGATGTTGAAGCAAAGAAATTATGTAATCATGATGATGTTCAGTACCATCGTGTCAGAATTTTAAAATTAGTCTCTTGTATTCTAGCGCAGATGGAGGATTTGTATGTGAACCGAATGATGTGTTGTCGATGGCTTGGACTGTTCCCATTTAGTTACACAGGGTGATTGGTGGTTTTCTGGGGGTGTAATCAATAATTTATAGGTGGTAGAGAGTACATGTGGAAGGACACCAGTGTCCGAACAGTATTCTTCAAGAGTAGTGAGAGGTTGACTAAAATTACCAGAGGGTGGTATGGACTTTAGGAAATTACTAAGTTGGAAAGCTCTCCAAAAGTCTAGCTGGAATGTACCTGAGTATTTCGTAACATAAATTTTGCCCCCTTTTAGAATATCTATGCCTACAGTAAGCATTGCCTCTTGTGGGTTTGCTTAGTCTACAAATTGGCACATTTACGTCTGTTTTACATACATGTGTTCCCTAATGTCTACATAGTTAACATCCACGATCACATACCAGGAATTACTTGCAGTATGGTATGGATTACTGCAATTGTCATCTGCTCTTCTAGGGATTGATTTGTTCTATAACCCAAGCTGACTTTTGTTTTTGCAGTGGCTATATGCACTAGCGAGGTCCCTATGGACTAACCACAATGTGCACGCTCCCCCCACCGTCAAGCTGCTCTGTGCGCAGACATGCACAGGTGGCTCATTCAGTCCAAATTTGAAGCATTGTAAGCCGCGTACCTTTACACCCATATGACTTTGAGTGGTGGGTAAGGAGGGACCAGCAGAAACGTTTTTAGGCTCGGTTCAAATATGTGCGGCCACAGTTCCCAGCACGGGGTCCTGTGCGTTCCTGTTCACGAGTTCAGGTGCCAATCGGGATTGAATTTGCACCTGAACCGGACCCAAACACGCATAGGACCCTTTTGGAATGTGGACCACGGCCACCCCGGACCTGTGTGAACCGGCTCTATTGAGGGCCAGTCACACTAGCGTGTCATGCGAATTAGATGCGGAAAATCTGCATCCAATTCGCACATATGTGAACCTGGCCTTAGCATTGCTCATGTGCATTATGGGTGCCACTGGGCATGGGGAAAAGATTAGGTGGAAATGACACTGAAAGCACAGTACCACAATGGAGGTACATTTTTCATTGTAAACCGTTGGTGAAAAGTAGTGAAATTTTGGAGTATATTAAAGGTAGTCTAAATGAAAGCTTTGTTTTACAGCCGTGGATACATTTTTTGGTACTCTTGCAGCTCATTTAAACATTGCTTTATTCCTCCTGAAACGTGATGAAATTAAAAGCAATTGTGCCTTTGGTATGTCTCAGGGCAAAGCATAGAAAGTGGTATTAATTATACATTATTGCTTATTTTATAATCTTCTAAAATGCCATAGACATATATGTTGGTCCCCTCAGAAAAGTGATAAATAAGCGATGCGTAAACTGTTGGCGCTATATAAATCGTGTATCATAATAATAAATTAAATATGTGGATCATTGCTATTTCAAACTGCTTTCTGTAACCAGTATAACACATGTCTTCAAGAAAGATATCCACTCTTTGGTATCATCATGCATGGCACCACACTGAGCATTGACTAAAGAAAGCAAAGAAGAAAGATTGAAAATAAAAATTTAGATAAGCACATCAAAGGTAAAGGCTAGAAGACTATCTACAAGCAGCTTGATATTCCGGTGACTACTCTTGCACATTTTAATTAGACATTTAAGGTTCATGAAACGTGTAGTTATCCTCCCTGGACATGTCTGCAAGACAAAAATCAACCCCCATATTGAACAGAAGTGAATGGTTGACTGACAACCAGGGAAAACTTCCAAAGATACAAAGCCGAACTCCAAGGTCAGTGTACATCCGTACATCATGTTTTGAGCGATAATGGGCTCTGAAAAAGAAGACCCAGGAATTTTCTAAAATATATGTTGACAAGCCACAATGCTTCTGGGAATGTCATTAAGACAGATGAGACAAAACTGGACCTTTTGGCAAGTCACATCCGCTCTATTCTAAAAAAAAAAGAAAAGAAGCTACCGAAAAAAGAACACCATAACAACTGTAAAACATGGAAGAGGTTTGGTTATGTTTTAGGGCTTCTTTGCTGTGTTTGCCATGGGGTACCTTGAATCTGCGCAGGGCAAAATATAATCTCAAGACTGTCCAGGAATTGTGGAGCGAAATGTACTGCCTAGGTCATAGGTCCTCAAGATAGTGGCCCAAAACACATACCATTAGGTCCATATATATTTGGACACATAGTCAAAACATAGCCAAAGTTCAGTAACCGGAACGGATAGTCAGCCAAGCCAGAAGTCAGGGATCAATGTAGTGGAACAGCAAGCAGGATCTGGAGCCAGAAGGGATGTCAGCAAAGCAAGTCTTAAACAGGATCACAGGAGATGGTTTCTGTGATGTTGACCAAGGCGAAGGCAGAGAATCTCAAGACTATACGGCTTAACCACTTCAGCCCCGGACCAATTGGCAGCCAAAGGACCAGAGGTCTTTTTTCAATTTCGCACTGCACTGCTTTAACTGGTAATTGCGCGGTCATGCAATGTTGTACCCAAACAAAATTGGCGTCCTTTTCTTCCCACAAATAGAGCTTTCTTTTGATGGTATTTGATTGCCTCTGATTTTTATTTTTTGCGCTATAAACGGAAAAAGACCACAAATTTTGAAAAAAAAAAAGATATTTTCTACTTTTTGTTATAAGAAAAATCCAATAAACTCAATTTGAATCAAACATTTGGGCCAAAATGTATTTAGCCACATGTCTTTAGTAAAAAAAATGCCAATAAGCGTATATTTATTGGTTTGCGCAAAAGTTATAGCGTCTACAAACTAGAGTACATTTTCTGGTATTTACACCGCTTTTAATTTATGACTGCCTATCTCATTTCTTGAGGTGCTAAAATGGCAGGGAAGTACAAAACCCCCCCAAATGACCCCATTTTGGAAAGTAGACACCCCAAGCTATTTGCTGAGAGGCATGTTGAGCCCATTGAATATTTTTTTTTTTTTAGTCCCAAGTGATTGAATAAAGACAAAAAAAAAAAAAGTTGTCACTAAATGATATATTGCTCACACATGCCATGGTTATATGTGGAGATGCACCCCAAAATACATTTTGCTGCTTCTCCTGAGTATGGGGATACCACATGTGTGGGACTTTTTGGGAGCCTAGCCGCGTACGGGGCCCCGAAACCCAAGCACCACCTTCAGGATTTCTAAGGGTGCAAATTTTTGATTTCACTCCTCACTACCTATCACAGTTTCGAAGGCCATAAAATGCCAAAATAGCACAAAACCCCCCCAAATGACCCCATTTTGGAAAGTAGACACCCCAAGCTATTTGTTGAGAGGCATGGTGAGTATTTTACAGCTCTCATTTGTTTTTGAAAATGAAGAAAGTAAAGAAAAAATTTTATTTTTTTTCTTTTTTCAATTTTCAAAACTTTGTGACAAAAAGCGAGATCTGCAAAATACTCACCATACCTCTCAGCAAATAGCTTGGGGTGTCTACTTTCCAAAATGGGGTCATTTTGGGGGGTTTTATGCCATCTGGGCATTCCATGGCCTCCGAAACTGTGATTGGCAGTGAGAAGTGAAATAAAAAAATTACACCCTTAGAAAGCCTGAAGGCGGTGCTTGGTTTTTGGGGTCCCGTACGCAGCTAGGCTCCCAAAAAGTCCCACACATGTGGTATCCCCGTACTCAGGAGAAGCAACAGAATGTATTTTGGGGTGTATTTCCACATATGCCCATGGCATGTTTGAACAATATATCATTTAGTGACAACTTTTTGTAAAAAAAAATATATATATATTTTTTTTTTTTTTCATTATTCAATCTCTTGGGACAAAAAAAAAAAAATATTTATTGGGCTCAACATTGCTCTCAGCAAATAGCTTGGGGTGTCTACTTTCCAAAATGGGGTCATTTGGGGGGGATTTGAACTGTCCTGGCATTTTATGCACAACATTTAGAAGCCTATTTCACACGTCACCCACTCTTCTAACCACTTGTAGATAAAGCCTTTTCTGACACTTTTTGTTTACATGAAAACATATTTTTTTTTTGCAAGAAAATTACGTTGAACCCCCAAACACTATATATATTGTTAAAGCAAAGGCCCTACAGATTAAAATGGTGGGTGTTGCATTTTTTTTTTCCACACAGTATTTGCGCAGCGATTTTTCAAACGCATTTTTTGTGGAAAAAATACACTTTTTTTTTATTTTAATGCACTAAAACACACTACATTGCTCAAATTTTTGATTAAATAAAAAATATGATCTTAGGCCGAGTACATGGATACTAAACACGACATGCTTTGAAATTGCGCACAGACACGCAGTGGCAACAAACTACATACATTTTTAAAAGCCTTTACATGATACCACATTAGATTCACGGAGGAGGTCTACTGCTAAAATTACTGCCCTCGATCTGACCTTCGCGGTGATACCTCACATGCATGGTGCAATTGCTGTTTACATATGAGGCCAGACCAACGCTTGTGTTCGCCTTTGCGCAAGAGAAGGGGGGGCAGGGTGCTTTTTTTTTTTTTTTTTTTTTTTTTTTAAAATGTTACTTACATTTTTTTCCTTTTGTTATCATTTTTATTGTTATCTCACGGAATGTAAATATCCCCTATGATAGCAATAGGCAGTGACAGGTACTCTTTTTTTTGAAAAAATTGGGGTCTGTTAGACCCTAGATCTTTCCTCTGCCCTCAAAGCATCTGACCACACCAAGATCTGTGTGATAAAACGCTTTCCCAATTTCCCAATGGCGCGGTTTATATCCGGGAGGGGGGACATTCCCTCCCACTGCTTGTAAAAGCAGTCTAGAGGCTAATTACCCGCTAGAATTGCTTTTACATGAAAGCCGATCACTGGCTGAAAAGAATGATACCAAGATGATACCTAAACCTGCAGGCATCATTCTGGTATAACCATTCAAAGTCCAGCAACATACTGGACATATATTGTAATCTTTATTTTTCATGCAGCCTCTTGGCTGAACGAAAAAAAGAGATTGATTGGTGGGTATGCCCACCATTAGAATACCTCCCTTCATCCACCCACTTCTAATGATGGGCATACATGCACCATTTATATATGCCGAAGCATGGGGGCATCCTCCCACAAAAGTTATGCCATGTACACACGGTCGCACTTTTCCACGGGGCAAGCCTCCGTCGGAATTTCGACCGTATGTACGCAGCATTAGGAGCCAATCGCTCCTCCGCCCCTGCTGCCCCCATGCTTCGGCATATATGCTCTTTTTTTTAACTGTGGTGGTGAAATCACCTCCTACAGCGTTGGAGTCGCGTCTTTATGTATCGTGGGAGCAAACGCTGTTGCTGTCAAGATAAATAAATCCGCGCTGCAACTGAATGGCGCACCTGAAAACAAAAAAATGGTTAACACTAAAACACAGTAAACAAAATTACATACCTGAAAAGCAAGCATGATAAAACATAATAAAACATTGCAGAATAGAATGGAGTAAAAAAAGAGCAACAATAGAGAGAGAATAGAGAGAGAACAATAAACGACAACTATTTTTTTATTTTTTTGAGATTTACAGGTAAAAAAGCTCCTGACTGTTAGCGACTGAATCAAAACGCTACCACAAAAAAAATGTTAGCGATCGCAGGGATCAGGCCTGACTCTGCGAACGCTGCAGTTATGTGTGCTTAGTGTTTTGTAAGTGACAGTGATCGATCGATACTGCACTTGGGTGGGCTGGGCTGGGCGGAGGGGGAAAACGCAGGTGCTAGCAGGTATCTGGGCTGATGCCGCTAACAATGCGTTTTTTTTGGAACCCTAAACTGCTGGAACGCTAGTATAGATCTGATCAGATCAGATATTGATCTGTTCAGATACTGTACCACTAAGGGAGGTGTATGCTTTGCGCGTGGGTGTTTGCGGTACTGGCACTAACCTGGGGCGACGCAGACCTTATTTGACCCTAAAACCTAATTTATATCACCCGCCGGGCGATCAGGGGGTTAAACTGTTATTGGGTAATAAATGGCGGGTGCCCTGACAGTATAATAAACAAACTATCTAACCAGCGTCACCCGTAACAGTTATACGGTGATCACTGGTGAAAGGGTTAACTAGGGGCAATCAGGGGGTTAAAACCTTTATTAGGTAATATATGGGGGTACCTGACGCTATATAAAAACCTGACGGGGAACCTAAATAACTAAATAACTAACTGGCTAACCAGCGTCACCAGTGACACTTATACGGTGATCACTGGTGAAAGAGTTAACTCTAGGGGCAATCAAGGGGTTAAAACCTTTATTTAGGTTGTAATTTGGGGGTACCTGACCTATAAACCTATTTATGAACCTATATAAACCTGGCGGTTACCTAAAAAAAAAACTGGCTACCTAGCGACACCAGTGACACTAATGCAGCGATCAGAAAAACGATCGCTTAGTGACACTGGCAAAAGGGGGTGAAAGGGTTAACTAGGGGCAATCAGGGGGTTAAAACCTTTATTAGGTAATATATGGGGGTACCTGACGCTGTATAAAAACCTGACGGGGAACCTAAATAACGAAATAACTAACTGGCTAACCAGCGTCACCAGTGACACTTATACAGTGATCACTGGTGAAAGGGTCAACTCTAGGTGCAATCAGGGGGTTAAAACCTTTATTTAGGTTGTAATATGGGGGTACCTGACCTATAAACCTATTTATAAACCTATATAAACATGGCGGTTAACCTAAAAAAAAAACTGGCTACCTAGCGGCACCAGTGACACTAATCAGAAAAACGATCGCTTAGTGACACTGGCAAAAGGGGGTGAAAGGGTTACCTGGGGGGCAATCAAGGGGTTAAACCTTTATTAGGGGGGGTAGGGGGCTACCTTGGACCTAAAACTAACTGCCCTGACAGTTATTACAGTCACACTGACACTAAATGCAGTGATCAGTAAATAAATTATCACTGCAATTAGTGACACTGTGACTGGGGGGGCAGGGGTGATCTGGGGGTGACAGGGGGGTGTTTTGTGTGCCTATGTGTACTGGTGTCAGTGTACTGTTGGTGCACTAACCTGTGTGTGTTGAGGAAGCATCTGATTCGCCAGGAGCGATCGCGAGGGGGTGGCCAGAAACCACTGGCCGTCCCCTCATCCCGGATCGCACCTGAAGCGATACCGACCGTCCCCGCCGGCCGGGGGGGGGGGGGTCCGATCGGACCCCCCACGTGCCTGAAGAATGGCACGTACAGGTACATGGTTTTGCCTGTACGTGCCATTCTGCTGACGTATATGTACATGGAGCGGTCGGGAAGTGGTTAAGTAAGCAGGACTGATGAGCAGGATACCATCAACCGCTGAGTAACTGGAGAGATAAGAGCTGGCAATTGGCCGACAGCTGAGCAGCCAGCTCAGAGAAGGAAGGGCTGAGCCCAGCCCTGACAGACTTTCAGATTTAATTCAAGGTGTCAAAAAATATCAAGTACAAATTTTCGAAACTGCAACGATATTTAAACACAGTCCCCCCCATTTTCAGGGGCTCAAATATAATGGACATTGCCAAAGACTGGGTTTCCTCCTTTATGATGCTTTGCCAGGCTCTAACTGCAGCTGTCTTCAGTTGTTCTTTGTGGGTCTTTTTGCCTTTTTAGTTTTGCCTTCAGCAAGTGAAATGCATGCTCAATTGGGTTGAGATCAAGTGATTGACCTGGCCATTGGAGCATATTCCACTTCTTTTCCTTCAAAAGCTCGTGGGTTGCTTTTTGAAGTGTTTTGGATCATTGTCCATCTGTACTGTGAAGCGCCATCCAATCAACTTTGCTGCATTTGGCTGAATCTGGGCTGACTGAATTCTGCAGAATTCATCCGGCTGCTTCTGTCTTCTGTCATATCATCAATAAACACCAATGAACCAGTGCCACTGGAAGCCATGCATGCCCATCCATCACACCATGTTTTACAGATGACGTTGTGTGCTTTGGATCATGAGCTGTTCCAAGCCATCGCAACACTTTTTTTTTTTTTTTTTTCTTCCCTTCATTCTGGTACAGATTAATCTTAACAACAAAGCCTGGGGAATGCCCAGGAAAAAATCCAAGCCTACTTATCAAACAGCTCGCAGACAACTGAATTAACCTGTCTAACAGTATGCGTTAAAAATGGGTTTAGTCCGCACGCATTTGCAAACGCATGCGTGAACCACAGAGCCACGTCACGGCACCCTGGTATCTGTGGTCCTAACACTAAAATAGAAGTGTCCCCACAATGGAGGCACATGCATTCTGATGGATAAATGAGGACAGTTGGCTGAAGGAGAGCCTAACCCCTTCTTAAAGGTGCAGGAGCACACCAAGCACCCAGCAGGTAGCACACTGGCTGCAAAGTTGTTGGTGCGTTGCTGGACCAATACAAACACCAACGTGATAACAAACAACTTGCCACCGTCCTCCTCTAAAACTGGCTATAGCAGTAAGCGGCATTGGAAGGCTAAAACGGATAACAACAAAGCTGGGTGCTTGGTGTGCTCCTGCACCTTTAAGAAGGGGTTAGGCTCTCCTTCAGCCACCTGTCCTCATTTATTTTGTATTCCTAATATTTTTTTTTTTTTTACAATTTTAACTTCATTACCTTTTTTTTTTTTTTTTTTATTCTTTATGATTATTGAAAGAACACATACAGGAGAACGATTCTTGACACAGACACAAAACAAAACATATTTCAGCAAACATTGTGACATGTTCAGTGCATTACAACTGACACAGCTGGCCATCAAACCTATTACAATCACATTGTATGCAGTGTGAACTGTATCCATAAGAGCCGGATACAGTACAAAACATAAAATAGGTTTGGAGAAGGCATTCTGCAACTATCTGGGCATTGGAGCCATTTGAAGAACCTTCCTGTATGTGGCGGCAAACCAATAAAAATAAAAACATTGGGTAAAAAGACAAAACAAAACAGACCAAGAGGAGAGGAAAAAATGAGGGGGGGGGGGGGGGTGATAAAGGGAGTGGAAAGAGGGACAGAGGGAAAAGGTTGATCAGGGTCAGTTTTTGCCACATTTAATACATTTTGTGCCAAATTATTTTTTTATTTTTTTTAGCATGTTCGAATCAAATACCCTTGTTGTACTTAACAACTTTATTGACCAACTGTTTTAATTCAGTAAGTCTGCAGTCAATTATAAATGATTTTAGAACTGCACATTTCTTGAGCTTTACCTCACAATCTACATGCTTTAAATGCAGAAACATATTAAGCCTTTTTTTTTTTTGGTTTTTGGGTGCTACAATTTCTAAATGTGAAAAAGCTATATCTATTTGCTTTGAAAGAGACTCTGGCTGTGTACTCTACAGTAAAAAGCAAAAATGAAAAAGCCTTTAGAAAGTAAAACGATCCCAATGACTTCCGTAAAAACAATACAAAGAGTAGGATTTTGGCATAACTTCTTGGCTAACTTCTGAAACCAAGCATAATATATACACAAGTCACATTATGAATTATTGAAATGCGTATGTGACAAAAATATGTCATTTTTTTTTACAGTAGAGTATAATATGCAAAAGCCAAAGCTGGTAAACAAGCTTAAATGTGTGGAGTGACGGCGGCAGGTAACAAGAGACCAAATTACCATAAATGAACGCATCAAAGACAGAAAGGGGAAGTGAAATAAACCTACTGCAACCTTCTTTTTTCTGTATACAGTATCTCGCTTAGTATTGTGAGTGCACAAAGCAAATTCTCCAAGCTCTTGTAACTTCCCTTTTACAGAAAATACACTGAGCCAATACGAGTAGTTTTATAGGGCACAGTGGGCATAAATGACAATGCTGATTGAAGGCTCAAACAAAACAGCGACTTTTACTGAGTATAAAAATGTTTACTTGAAGTCAACCATTGAGCGAAGATATACGACAGCTGTCATTTTCCAATATGGTTTAAGGCGCAGGCTCCAGGGCTGTTATCCTGAGTTTCTTTTTTCTAACCTTCTAAACCATGTAAAGTTTCAGAAGGGTATATATTTTTGCTTCTTTTATAGGTGGGCTATTGAGAAAACTGATCCTGTGGCGACAGGGTCACTTTAAAAGCAAGTCCTTCACTGACCTCTGTAGCTGCAGGCACTGTGGACCTATACCGAGAGAAGTGTTTTTTATTGACCGTGCTAGTGTCTCTGTCCCAAAGTATAAGGGGCAGAGGGATAATATGTTTTCTGTCAGCTCTTTATGTCGTACCCAGTATAATTGTTTTAAGGGTTGATATCGTAGCCAAAATCGCATATATCTTGTCACTTAGGAAACCAACCCCAACACTTGCAACAACAATTGCATCCTATGGACTGTTTCCTAAACTATCACTGGACTGCAATTAAACTCTAATTGAAGAGCCATGCAACTCTACAGCTAATAGAGAAACATATCTCAACTTATCACTAGCTGCATAGTCAGTAATTATCTTGCATTAATAGTTGCATCTCTCTGGACTGCTTATTGCCACCGACTTCTAACTTATTTACAATCATCTCATGATGTCATTAGCAGCAACTAGGGGGATTACAGTCCGTTTGTATTACTTGCTTAGGTAGCATAGCCATCTCCATACCCCATTTATCACATATGTGTCAATATACAAATACGACCACACAGTGGTTCAATACTTGGTTACCCTAATATGGAATATTGACACTGTTGTGATCAAGGAGGTGCCTCCAACCGTTATTGTTGTATGTTTGTATATTTTTTGTTTGTCTTTATTTGTTGCGTGTTCCATGTTTAGCCCCGGAGGATGGGCATTTTTAACCATAGCAAATATTCCACGTATAAGATATGACAATTTGTCGTTTTCAACAGCAATATTATAAACTGTAATTAATAAAGTAGCTTTTCTGTTAACCATTGAGCATCAACTCGCTATTTCCCCCCCCCCCCCCCCTCTTTTTGTCTTTATGATATCTGCAGTAGCTTCTTTCTCACCCATTTTTCATGTGGGACTGCCTCCTCTTGGTATCCCCTATGAAAAACTGAGTGGGGTCTTTTTCTTTTATATGTGGACCTATACTACCCCACATTCATGTTGGAGCAGACCTCAATTATCAATAGAAATGTGCATTTTCTAATATCCCAGGGCCAATGGGGGAGAAGTTTAGTGATGAGCCCGATGGTATCAGTCTCCCCCTCACAGAAGATATTGCACATAATGTTGCTAAATAGAGCCCTATTATACCCCAAAGCGGCTATTTCAGTTTGAGAGAAGACCCGACGATAGTTGCCTAAGGTGTCGGGGGTCTGGGGATCTCCTACACATGGTGTGGAAATGCCCCAAACTATTCCGTTACTGGGAAGAAGTAACAAATTTTTTGAAAGTAGCGTTTGGAATAAGGCTGGAAAAAGAGGTGATAGCATGTATATTGGGATATAGGCAGGTACAGGGGGAGAAGAAGAGCACCACGGTTGCTATACTCCGGTGCTTGTATCAAGCTAGGAAAATGATCGCAGTAAGATGGCAATCAAAGACCCCTCCCACAGTAAGAGATTGGACGGATACAGTTAATGAAACCCTCTCTAAAGAGAGAGTAGCTTCTATAAAAAGGGGTAACTTGAAGGAATACAACAACATGTGGAGGCCCTGGTTAGAAAAAATAGGATGCTCTGTTTAGAAAGTTAAAAAGTATAGCAAACCGGGGGGGGGGGGGGGAATAAATCGATTAAATAACCTACTAGGAAGGAGATAGGTTAATAGGGCGCAAACAGAAAAAAAAAAAAAAAAAGACAGGTAGCCCCAATAATGGTATAGTGGTGCTGATCCAGGAAGGTAAACCGACACGTACTGGTAGGGGAGGGAGAGGGTGGGGGATAATGGATATAAGATATGAATGAATGAATAATTTGTATAGCGCTACAATGCGAACCGAATCGCCTCAAGGCACTGTATTAGTGCTTTGTTGTCAGCTTCTTAGAAGAGGTGGGTCTTGAGTTTTTTCCTGAAGGCCTGATGGTTTTCTTCCATGCGAATGTAGGTTGGTAGAGCATTCCATAGCCGTGGTCCTTGGACAGCGAATCTTCGTTCCCCTTTTGATTTGTAACGGGACTTGGGGATGAGGAGGAGGTTTTGGTCGGACGATCGAAGACTGCGATTGGGTGTGTAGTGTGTTATCTTCTCGTGTAGGTATTGTGGAGCGTTTCCATGGACGCATTTGTGGGTAAGGCAGAGGGTCTTGAATGTGACCCGATTCTTTACGTTTAGAGAGTGTAGGCTCCTCAGGGAAGGGGAGATGGATTCCCACGTTTTTTTTCCTGTTATCAGCCTTGCCGCCTTGTTTTGGATAAGTTGTAAGCGCGCAAGTTGATATTGGGGTAGTCCTATGTAAAGGGAGTTTGCGTAATCAAGTCGTGAATCAATGACTGTTCCAACTACCACTGCTTTGTCCTCCTTTTGGAATGAAGGGGATGAGTCTGCGTAGCAGGCGAAGGAGATGGTGATACTCTTAAGTATAGAAGCGAGGCTAGAAGGAGGAGCTGAGGTAGGGGCCACCGGTTTTGTGGCATCTGGCCCTGTTCTGATCCCCTGTACGATGCCTCCTTTTCGCGGCTTCCCGCAACTCTTAAATATATAGTGATTTAACGCTTGAACATAATGGATTTTAATTAAAATAATGGTTAAATTACTCTGTACAATAACACTGTTAAAAAATGTAAAAAATGTAATAAAGAATAAAGTTTATAAAAAAAAGATATGTGCATTTTCAGCACTGTTAGGAAGTGCTGCAGCTCTGCCTGGCGTAACAGCCAGACAGTCAACCGGGATGGGTAAGGGTTGATCTTTAGATTGCTTTCTTCTCAAAGTGAGAGTTGTGCTTTGCTTTGCAATGCTATTGTGGAAAGTCTTGCATACATCTCTTAAAGGTGAATTATAGCCAAAGCTATTTTGGCTATACATCTTCTGGGGATCACAGGAGTTCACTCCTGAGACCCGTTTTCAGCTGACAACGCGCTAAAGCCCGCTAACTTCACAGAGCCGGTCTAGGCTTTGAAAAGATCCCGACTACATGGTTGGGATCCACCCAGAAGCCTGTACTGGCAGCTGGCTCAAGCTCTCAGCGATCCACTGAGAGCCTGAGCCAGCCGCTCTCGCCTCTCCACAGCCCAGCACTCCAGCAAGTGCTGGAGGGGCAGAGCAGAGAGCCGATGACTGTCAGTCTGCTCACTAAAGGTTGAGAACCAAGCGATCAGTGGTGTTTGATCGCTTGGTTCTCAGTCTTAGAGCTGGCGGAGGATTGATGCAACATCGGATCGATGCTGCATGCATCTGGTTGAGTATAAATATATACTGTGTGTGTGTGTGTGTGTGTGTGTGTGTGTGTGTGTGTGTGTGTGTGTGTGCTAACATGCATTGTATTCGTCCTTGGACCAATATATTTTTAAAAATGCATTTTAACGATACAACATTATTAATACTCTGTAATGTATATCTATATGACTTTAATTGTTATTGTATGTGATACATACAAACCTGTCAGGATTTTCTGTCTCCTCAGGTGGGATCTCTGCACCAGTGTTAAAGACCAGCTGCCAGTTCCACAGCCTTAGACTCGTACAGCCCACACAAGAAACGTGCTACTTATCGGCTTATCACAGTGTCTCTATTCAGCAAGCAAGACCAGCAAGCAGCTTCTTTGGCAAATGTGAGTTAGTGTTTGTTTTTGTTTTTTTTCTACCTTTTGGTTTATTCAGGAAAGTCTGGTTTAAAAGATGATGTCTTTCTGAAAAATGCCACAGTTATATTGGCTTTAATACTTGGCGTCACAGAAAGTAAGCAGATCAGGAACACTTGCTGTCCAGGACATTTTTAAAATTTTTCACATACATGCTAAAATTAGCACTTTTTATTTTTTTTCTAGAAAATTACTCAAAACCCCCAAATATTATATATTTTCTGAAAGCAAAGGCCTTGAAGAATAAAATAGTGACTGTTGCTATTTTTATGTAACGCAACATTTGTACAGCCGTTTATCAAACACTAATTTTCAGGGGAAAAAATACACTTAAATTAAGTGAAACCTCTTTCCTAAACCTCTACAATCATATGGAACTCCTTACCCCAATCTGTCCGATTATCACCTACTCTAGTAGCTTTTAGACGAACCCTGAAAACCCTCCTGTTCAGAGAAGCCTATCCTACACACACCTACCAACTGTATTTTCATTTTCTCCATCTGATAATCCCCCCACAGCTTATTACCTTTTGTTCCACTTGACCCTCCCTTCTAGATTGTAAGCTCTAACGAGCAGGGCCCTCTGATCCCTCCTGTATTGAATTGTATTGTAACTGTACTGTCTGCCCTCATGTTGTAAAGTGCTACGCAAACTGTTGGCGCTATATAAATCCATAATAATGATAATAAAAGCGTTAATAGATACTAAACATGAACCTGAAATGGTGACAAACTACGTGGTTCAAGGAAAGAAAACGGCAAAATCTAAGGCGAGCCTTAAACTGGTCATACATGGATCAAAATTTGTCTGGTTCAGCAGGGACCAGCTGAATTTCAATCAATGCGTGGCTACAATAGTTGATAGCTGTGGGTTACCAATAGAAAAGGCTGTTTGGCTTAAATTCTCACAAAAAAAAAACGCCCCCTGTGGAACATGAATAACTTCTTTATCTTTCAGGGAAATTGTCCCTCCCTTCCATATAGTGTTGAACTCAAGATGTGATCTTTCTTGTATACTTACACTGGTTCAGCTAGGGCCATTGTAAGTGTAGCCATGGTGTTGCAGCTAATAACAAACAATCTGCCAAATCACCCCACAGCCAGACTTCATACATCACTTCCAGAGACAATGAACAGTCTTTGGCAAGCTTTGTTTTTATTGGGGGGGTACAACTTGGATAGGGATTAGTAATATTGGATGCCCATAGGATAAGTTATTGCCATTTATATTTAAGGCTTTAGTACATTCTGAATAAAGTTAGAGCCAGAAGATTGAATGTGCAAATTGAATTCAGTACAAATCTCCTCCTGCATCTCCATGCAGACTGTAGCTCCTCCTGTGGCTCAACCTCAACAGACTATTCCATCTAAGAGTTCTCTTACCATCCGACCATGTGGTGGCAGAGACATCACTAATGACCGTGTAAAAGCAATGTTTTAGATCTCTTTCACCTCCTGCCCATGACTTGTTTCCTTCTGTTCACTTGGTTCCTCCTACACAAACTTTGAAGTTACTGTATTGAAATCTGACACATCCTCTTCTATTGAAAAGTAGGGGCCCACTCTGAATTAGCCTCTCTACTGTGGCTCTGGTTGCTTGCTGCCTGAGGCCTGCAGAACCTCTCCACGGAGGCCCAGTGGGTTAAAAGCATATCTTCTAGGAAATATGGACTACTGTTCCCAGCCAGCCCAACTTGCAAATCATGTGCCCGCAGACAGCATCGACTTGACACAGATCCCCACAGTCTCTTTTCTGCTTCAGGCCTCCCCGTCATCCACCGTGTGTATTGATGAAGATGAGTTCTCTCACAGGTTCCTTGGCATCTCCACCCCTCCACTGTGGTAACACTCACCGACCTTCCAACAGCCCTGAGTCCTTGATGAGGAAATTTGACTGGACCATGCTCAGCGACAGTTTCACCTGCCCCACTGCTCCAGGAGTTCCCTGCCATCTGACCGTGTGGTGGCAGAGACATTGCCAATGACCGTGTAGAGGCAATGTTCCCTCACAGCTCTCCCCGAGCCTTCTCCTGCGATCAGTGCAACCCCCGCCCCAGATGGGAATGGCCTCCTGCGACTGTCTAACATGCCATTCCTCACTTCACCCAGCCAACTCTGACCCTCAGTGGAAAATCACCTCCGCTTATATATGAGGCCCGCCCCCTGCCAATACCGATTGGGGATTGGTCAGGGCTTACACACAAGCTGCCTACCACTCCAGTTCCAGGCCCAGACCCTTTTCTAGAACATTCTCCTCAGAAACGGTGGAGGCGCCTCAGAACTGATGTGCAGGTGGTCACACCCACTGCTACTCTGACCACTCCCAGCCCCCAGATCAAAACATGTAAAAGAAAGCACAGAAGAGAGGCGCCACCGAGTTAAGATAGTAAGCATTTTATTCCACAAAAATAAGGTGCATATAACCACTTACATTTAAGTAGAGGTAATTCAGCACAATAAGAAAGTCCTCTGGAGCGCCTACGGTGTAGGCTTAGCTGTGATGTCATCACGCCCGACGTTTGTTTGAATCATCTGACCGGAGCCAAGCCTCGCTCTCGGTCCAACAAGCCAGTATCACCAACGTTAGGATATCCTGCTGGACAGGACGCCGCACTGGACTAAAACAAACGGACTTGGTGCACACATGACGCTCCAGAGGACTTTCTTATTGTGCTGAATTACCTCTACTTAAATGTAAGTGGTTATATGCACCTTATTTTTGTGGAATAAAATGCTTACTATCTTAACTCGGTGGCGCCTCTCTTCTGTGCTTTCTTTTACATGTACTTTGGAGTTTGCTCTCAACTTCCCGTTCTGAAGGCTGCCTTGGACTGTTAATTAGCTTGCATGCCACAGATCAAAGGTTTTGTTCCCTCCATTATTTCTTGTAGAATACAAAATATGTTTACATACTATGATAGTTCTGTTATGCTATTTGTTATTTAACATAAGGGAATTGCAAAATATCGAATACAGAGCAACAGCGCCATCTATATATATGTTTTTCCCAGATCAAAACAGACAGGCCTAGCATGCTGCATAGGCCTGCCTAAATTTGCCTATGCTGGCTAACCTAGTAAAATAAACCTTACTAGCACCTACCTATTGGTAGAGCATGCTACATAAGTATACAAATTCTATACCTGAGGGACTGCTGGGGAAGCTGGCAATCATTGGAGAAGACGGTGATACTACAGAGATGGCAAGAATCTTCTGGGTCCTGTACTGCCATTCATAGAATACTTTTGCACTTTATTAAAAAAGGTGTTTTTTGATTGGATGAGGTAGAGCGGAGTGGTATGTCACATTACTTAAGTTAGAAGTGTTGGTCCCTTGGCAGTGATTTCTCTACTCCGGTCTGAAGCACCAGATTGATCCTCTGTGGTCTCCTTTTGGTCATGGCAGCTCCCATGTCTTATAGAATGCTTCACTTTATCTGGTGCTGCTTTTGGTCTTTTGGATACTTCTGTACTCCAGACAGTCCCCAATTTATTTTTGGGCCTGTCAGTGGCTTTTGCTGACCCCTCATATGGACTGCACTTGTATGTCCACACTTTTTCTAGAATCCTGCATCCGAAATCAATGGACGATGGGGAAAATAAGATATTTGTACTTACCCTATTTTTTAAATTGGAACATCATTTTCTCTGTCAACACTGACTAATTTTAATCCTTATGCTGCTAGTAAATAGATAGGGAAGGACATCCATATTTACTTGTTTTTACCTTTTTTATTTTTAAATTTCTTCAGTTACTTCCTGGTTTCCAGGTTCAGGTAAATTTATGTCATACATGCCTGTAGTCTTCAGGAAGGGAGGAGGGGTTTTCTCAGCTAAGCACGCCTCCTTGCCTGCATACCCGAGCTAAGGGCAGATAGATTCCAGGAAATAAATGCTACACGAATCATCTGCTCAAGATGGCCACAGACAGAATTCTAGGAGGTGTTTCAAAGTGATTTCTCAGCAAGATAAACCATGGAGACATGGATGGTTGGGTGTGTTTTGTGGTGTAGTTCTGCTTTGTGTCCAGTGTTTTTCCTCACCCTGTGTATTGTGTTCTCAAATAGCTGAGGCATTCTGAGTAGAGGAGGAGTTATATTGGGCTTGGTTAACGACTTTTCTGTTTGCCAGTCTTCCATCCTTCGGTAGGCAGCAGCATTGCCTAATGCCCTGTACACACGATCGGAAATTCCGCCAGCAAAAGTCCAATGTGAGCTTTTGGTCGGAAATTCCGACCGTGTGTATGCTCCATCAGACTTTTGCTGGCGGAATTCCCACCAGCAAAAGATTGAGAGCACGTTCTCAATTTTTGGGTCCCTGTACCAGTGATGTAAGTAACTGAGTTAAAATAAACTGAGTTACGTAACGCAGTTACTTTAGAGGGTAACGAGTAATCTAACTGATTACTTTTCCCCTCATGGTAACTCAGTTCCCATTACTTTGGCTTAGTTACCCCAATTACATCTACCGCCACTAGATGGCAGTAGTGTAATTCCGGTGTCCTGCCAAAAAAGTTCCCCTGCCGGATAAGGACCCCCTGTACTGCGCAGGCGCAGAGCTTGCGCAGTACGAAGGACTACGGAACTTCCGAAAATTTGCGAACCTAAACAGCTCTGAGTGAACTCTACACCGCGCAGGCGCAGTTAACATGTAATTGTACGAGGCGATGCCGCACGCTCCTGATGCTCGTGCTACTCTGCAAGGGGCATCTATCGTGTAACTAAGGGACGGGTCTAGTATTACTGTAACCAAGGGGAGCATTTATTATTATTATTGTTATATATCGAGCTCTGCCCATTAATTTAACATTCGCCCTCTTCTGTAGCCATCCGCCCCTTACACTATATAATAATATAGACCCGCCCCTTGCTTACACGCTATAACAGATCTGCCCCTTGGTTAGAGTAATAATAGAGCAGCCCCTTGGTTACACGATATATAACAATAATAATAAATGCGCCCCTTGGTTACAGTAATACTAGACCCGCCCCTTAGTTACACGTATAGAATATTAAAAAAAAAGTCATAGTTACTTTGCTGCGTAACTAATTACTTTTCCAATGTAGTAACTGAGTTACTAATGCAATTACTTTTTGGGAGAAGTAATTTGTAACTTAACTAATTACTTTTTTAAAGTAAGATGACCAACACTGGTCTGTACCAACGCGCAAAATTCCTATGCATGCTTGGAAACAATTAGACGCATGCCCTGAAGCATTGTACTTCATTTTCTCGACTCGATGTAGTGTTGTACGTCATCGCATTCTTGACGGTTGAAAGTTCAGCAAACTTTTGTGTGACCGTGTGTATGCCAGCCAAGCTTGAGCGTAATTCTGTCGGAAAAAACATCATTTTTTTCCGACTGAAAATCCGCTCGTGTGTACGGGGCATAACTGTTACTGTGTCCGTTAATTGACTTGAAGAACAAGACTTTACAATAAGTATAATTGGTTAGATGCTTTTATTGTTAAAAGAATCTTCATGCAATATATTAAAAAAACACAATGTTTACTCATGGCTGGTGGGCCTTTATCTTCCTGCTGCCTGCTTATGTGCAGTAGAACTCTATAATCCTCTGTCAGTGGTTTCCAAACTGCAGTCCGGTGGCCAGATGCAGCCCTTTGCTTGCTTTTATTTATTTGCTTGCTTTTGGCACTATTTCATTCACTAATACCAATAATTCCCCTCTCTGAAACCAAAAATGGGAAACCGTTTCTACCAATGACAGGGCACAATTCCTCCCAAGGACACTAATAATGAGGCCAATGATACCAATGATGGGACACAAGTCCTCCCAATGATACCAATGATGGGACACAATTCCTCCCAATGACACCAACAATGAGGCTCAATCACATTAATAATGAAACACAATTCCTCCCAATGACACCAATGATGGGAAACAAGTAGGGCTGTGGAAATTAAAGATTAATTCCTCGATTTAATTGTTAATTTTTTTGATTGATCAAAATTCTTTTAATCGGTACTCACCTCTCCGACGACTTCAGGGAGTTCCATCGGAGATCTGTTGACGTCACGGACATCGATGTCACATGACTTCTCCCCCCTTCCCCAAGTGCCTCCGTCTGCTAACGAGTATAGTGATGTCGAAGTTCTGATTGAACGTAACGCGTATGGGGGAGGAGCTACGCATGACGTCACCCGCTGCTGCCCTATGGAACTAACACGATTGTCGGCTTTACATGCTGTGTTTTTATCATCTTTATTGGTACAAGAGAAGGAAAAAATTGGCGCTACCTGTGAGTCCAGGTGCAGGGTATTAAAATGTGCTTAACTTGGCCAGAGTTTAGTAAAGAGAGAGAAATGGAAATAAACACCTAATTGCTAACGGTGTCACCGTATCCTCCCCTCCTGGACAGTGTATTATAGACCCAGAATCTGTAATAGAATGGGTGTGAGGAGGGGCAAACCCTTGGGATATAATTATCCCCTAATTACCCAAACTCCAATATACACTGATAAATGTATGTGCAGAAACATGTGCAATGTGCAAAGAAATATGTATACTACTATGTATACAGTAAGGAAAATACACACGGGAAAAAGGGAAAGAACGGCTAGGTCCTCTGCCCACCCGTCAATATCCGTAACAGTATCCTATATATAGGGGTGGTATAATGATATACAACCTCTACCAATGAAGTAATACCATATAAGCCTAGATTAAGTGTATAGTGGTAGTGAGAAATATCACTCTATTGATAGGTAACATAAGTGATAATCTTGCACAAATAAGTGACAATATCCAACCAGTGAAAAATAGCAGTAAAATATGACAATAAAAAAATATATATTTTTAAATATAAGTGAAAAATAAATAGAACATTAGTGAAAAATTGTATATATAGGTTATAATTGAACCCGCCCCAGGTGAGTAAAAAATAGTAATAATAAGTCCAGTAATATAAACAAATGTTGGTGACACTGTATCAAGTGATCTTGCAGCAGTGATTCAAGCGGTGACTTTGTGCCGCCCCCTTTGGCTCCCTCACTCACCGAATTTATATACCCCTGCAGGGGTGATCAGCATAATGGATGTCTGTATCAGGTCCTCCTCTGGTTCCCCACTAAGAGGTATCCTCACCATACGAAACGGTTATTTCCTCCAATGGATCCTTCCCAGCTGCCTTTGTATAATGTTAAGAAACTCCAGCAGATGACAGGGGATAGCGTCCAGCGTCCCCCAGATGGCGCATTTCGTCGTCAGACGTTCTCAAAGGCGATTCTTGGTCGTATTTGTGTGAACTGTGAAGTTAAGTCATGGATTGTGGAAACTAACTAGTGTCGGGTGATTGTATATAGTGTATACCACATTTACCACTGACTAATGCAGAGTTGCAATGCAAGGAGATCAGCTAAAAGTAGTTGGATCTGTATGTGCGTTATAATTAATCGAAATTAGTCGATTTTAATCGATTAAAAAAACAAAAAAAAACGATTAATCGAACACGAAAATTTTAATCAGTAACAGCCCTAGAAACAAGTTTTCCCAATGACACCAAAATGAGGCCCAATAACAATAATGATGGGACACAAAGTCCTTCCAATGACACCAATGATGGGGCACAATTCATCCCACTGACACCATAGATTGTTTGTTTTATTTTTTTTTCCCCACTGCTGTCAGGACCCTTTCTACTCCCACATATGCCCTCTTTGCTCCACTGTGCCAACTCCTGCCACTGCACCAACACATCTCAGATCTTGCCATCACTTTACCAATGCACACTTCTGTGCTCCCCACCACTACAGTGACACACCCTCCTATATTTGACCCATTTAACAAACACACACTTTTGCTGGTAGCCTTTTAAATACAGGAATCCTTAACAAGTTTTAGCTTGACTAGTTTAATAATTCCACTAGTGAAAAATACTGCAAATGCTTCCATTTTTTTTCTTTTATAAGTAAAACGGAGACACATTAATAATGTTTGCATGCCATTATTCAGCTTTTTCTGTGATTGATAAACCAACCTATTAAATAAAAAAAGTTTGCTTTTAGCTGCCTTTTTCTAGAGTCCATAGTAGTAAAACCCTGGGTGTCTTGCGGTATATTGGTGCCCCCTAGAGGGTTTTGTTGTAAAGACACTTGGCTGTGTATTTTTCTTTTTAAATGGGTAACAGATACACATGCTACAGAGTGGAGAAATAAGTTCATTGTACACAAAATTTCATACCTATACAAAGTACATTATCAGACAGAAATCCCACTTTCCCTGTGTCCCTTTGTGATTAATTTTTAACATTAAAGTAGTTGTAAAGACTAAAAGGTTTTTACCTTAATGCAGACAACAGCATTGCCTCCCAGCCCTCCTCCCTAATACTTAACAGAATCCTGTATTGATCCAGCGCTGTACCTGACCTCAGTTTTTCTCTCCTCTCCCCCTGCTCTCAGAAACTTGGTTGAGCCATTGGCTCTTGCTGCTGTCAGTCAAATCATGAGAGGAGGGGGGGGGGTGGGGGCAAGCTGTGCTGTGTGTGTCGCTAGATGCAAACAGCCTGGCTGGGGATCAAGCCCACACCCGTGCCCCCATGGCTAGCGGCTTACTATGGGGGCACATGGAGAAGAGGAGGAGCCGACGGGGGACCCCAGAAGAGGAGGTTTGAGGCCACTCTGGGAAAAACCATTGCACAGAGCAGGCAAGTATAACATGTTTGTTTGTTATTTAACCACTTCAGCCCCGGACCAATTGGCAGCCAAAGGACCAGGCCCCTTTTTGCAATTCGGCACTGCGTCGCTTTAACTAACAATTGCGCGGTCATGCGACGTGGCTCCAAAACAAAATTGGCGTCCTTTTTTTCCCACAAATAGAGCTTTCTTTCGGTGGTATTTGATCGCCCCTGCGGTTTTTATTTTTTGCGCTATAAACAAAAATAGAGCGACAATTTTGAAAAAAATGCAATATTTTTTACTTTTTGCTATAATAAATATCCCCAAAAAATATATAAAAAAAAACATTTTTTTTCCTCAGTTTAGGCCGATACGTATTCTTCTACATATTTTTGGTAAAAAAAATCGCAATTAGCGATTATTGATTAGTTTGCGCAAAAGTTATAGCGTTTACAAAATAGGGGATAGTTTTATAGCATTTTTATTAATATTTTTTTTTTTATTAGTAATGGCGGCGATCAGCGATTTTTATTGTGACTGCGACATTTTGGCGGACACATCGGACATTTTTGACACATTTTTGGGACATTTGTCATTTATACAGCAATCACTGCTATTTAAATAGCACTGATTCCTATGTAAATGACAGTTGTAGTTAGGGGGTTAACCACAAGGGGGCGGGGAGGAGTCAGTGTGACGTGTTGTGTTGTGGTTACTGTAGGGGGGCGTGGCTGTACGTCTGACGTCATTGATCGGCGTTCCCGATGACAGGGAACCGCCGATCACTGACAGTCAGTGTAGGCAGCGCGGGGAGAGGTTTGTTTACATAGACCTCTCCCCGTTCTTCCGCTCCGTAACCCGATCGCGGGATACCAGCGGCGATCGGGTCCGCTGGTCCCGCGGCCGTGGTCACGGAGCTCCCGACCGGGTCGAGCGCCGCTGGCGGCGCGCGCGCGCCCCCCGGGCAGGCAAATTAAAGGGGACGTACAGGTACGTCCTTTTGCCTGCCCGTGCCATTCTGTTGACGTATATCTACAGGAGGCGGTCGGGAAGCGGTTAAAAAAAAAAAAAAAAAAAAGCGCATTTACAATGACTTTATAGCGATATTAAAGCTTAGCAATTGTTAGATGTAATGGCTGCATTCTTTTTTTCTTTCAGGCTTTCTTTTTTATTTTCATCTGGTGATCTGGCCATTATGTCTGTTGTTTTTCAGCAGAACAAGCTGTCCTGCAGATGAAGTGTTGAGACAAACCATTTAACACTGACAGTAATGCTAACCATGATCCGCTTTTATTTATTTATGTAAACCACTTTCCCTAAAAGGAACAAAACTGTTGCTATAACTAATTATAAAGTGATAGTTGGAGTTCATCTTCAGTTTGTTAGTGTATCAAAATCTGCTAGTGCATCTAACACCCCCCTCCCCGCAGACTGACAATGATGTTTGTCCAAAGGTGCCCCTGTGCTCCTTCATCCAGAGAGGGGGCACTCTAATACAGGAGGTGTGTTACTGGCCAGATCACCAGGTGAAAACAGGTGTAAAAAGCTTAAGAAAATAAAAATAATGCAGCCATCACATCTACGGATTGGTAAGCTGCAATATAATACATGTTTAGATTTGGATTTATTACCACATTTTTATTGCTTTTGAAAACATAGGTGACTAAAAGGAGGAAATGTTGCTAAGGTTCCATGGCACATCAGTTCTTTCACTGTTTTTAACAAATATCAGTCCACTCTGTACTCTCTGGGCATAGATTTGTGTATGGATATGCCACTCGACAACATGGCTTATGGATATGTATTTACTTTATAGCTTCATTTTCGCTTCAGGTTCCCTTTGATGCAGAATTTAGTTCTGTATGTTTTCATTGCATACATGCAGATTTTGGCAGATTTCTCTGTTTGTTCAACCAATCAGGACCAATTTCTGAATGATCTGACTACATTAAAGCGGAGTTCCGCCTAATTTTTTTTTTTTTTTAAAGTCCGCAGCTACAAATACTGCAGCTGCTGACTTTTAAAATAAGGACACTTACCTGTCCAGGGTGCCCGCAATGCCAGCACCCAAAGCTGCCCCACCCCTCGGCTCTTGGGTGGAGGCGCCGCCATATTCAGTAAGGGAATCAGCAAGTGAAGCCTTGTGGCTTCACTTCCTGGTTCCTTACTGCACATGCGTGATCCCACTGGTCCCTACTGTCTTCTATGACCTGTGTGTCTCCCAGAAGACAGCGGGGGGCGGAGAAGGCGCCGGAAGTGGCGTAGATACCCGCGGGTGGCTCAGCTATCTATGCCCGGAAGTGGGAGCAAAATACCTGGATTAGACGGGTATCTGCTCCCCCCTCCCCTTGAAAGGTGCCAAATGTGACACCGGAGGGGGGGGGTTCCGAAAAGCGGAAGTTCCATTTTTGGGTGGAACTCCGCATTAAACTGAAGTCTGTCTGTCTGTCTGCAACTGCACTTTGTACAGCAACACTTGTCCTTGAGTTAAAGTGGAACTACACCGCATCTGAGCACCACAAACCACAAATGCTCCTTAATTAATTTTTAATATTCAACGCAAACTCCCCGAATCATCCTTGTCGCCATTATTTTGTTAAGTAATCATGTACAAAAAAGCATTTCTAGCTGCAGCCATCTTGAGTAAGGGCAGATGATTAATGTAGCATTTACTTCTTGAAATCCATTTGCCCTTAGCTCAGGCTGGCAGGCAGGAGGGTGTACTTAACTGAGAAAGTCCCTCCTCCTCTCCTCCCGATGAAAGAAAAATGTCCATGAATACTCCAGGAAGGTATGACATTATTTGCCTAGGCATGGAAACCAGGAAGAAAAAAATAAAATAAAATAAAAAATGTAAATACAATATACTTTCCTATCTACTTACTAAGGCTAGTAGCATGAGGACTAAAAATAGGAGTCTTCAGGAAGGGGGTTTTCTCAGCTAAGCACACCCTCCTGCCTGCATGCCTGGGCTACAGGCAAATGGATTCCAGGAAGTAAATGCTACATGAATCATCTGCCCATACTCAAAATGGCCACGGGCAGAAATGTTGGGGGGTGTTTTTAACCATTTTCCGACCATGCTATAGCTAAATGACGGCTACAGCACAGATAGCTAGTTCTGGGAGGCCGTCATATGACAGCACGCTCTCTGTGTCCAGAGGACACGGTTGATCAAGGTTAAGAGACAATCAGTGGCTCTTTACCACATGATCAGCTGTGTCCAATCATAGCTGATCACGGATGTAACTAAAAGCCAGTTATCGGCACTCCTTTCCTCATGCTGACAGCGTGAGAAGAGATGAGAGCCGATAACCGGCTTCTCTAAAAGGAACTTGTACACTGATAATCAGTGCATCGATTATTAGTGCAGTCCCAACAGTGCCCATTAGTGCCTCCTCATCAGTGTTACCCATCAGTGCCGCCTCATCAGTGACCACTAGTGCCAAATCATCAGTGCCCAACAATTCCCATCAGTGCCCATTAGTGCAGCCTCATCAGCGCACATCCGTGAAGAAGAAAAATTAAAGTGATACAAAAGTCTAGTTTTTTTTTTTTTTAGTTAAAAATAACAAACATGTCATACTTGTCTGCTCTGTACAGTGGTTTTGCACAGAGCAGCCCAGATCCTCCTCTTCTCAGGTCCCTCTTTGGTGCTCCTGGCCCCTCCCTCCTATCGAGTGCCCCCACAGCAAGCAGCTTGTCCATTCAGACACGGAGCCGCGGCCCGGCCTGGCCTGGCCCCCCTTTTTTTTTTCCCCTCATTGACTGACTGACTGACAATGACAGCAGCAGGAGCCAATGGTGTTCCGCTGCTGTCTCAGCCAATGAGGAGAGGAGTCCCGGGTAGCCGAGACTCTCTTTCAGCATCGCTGGATCTAGATGGGGCTCATGTAAGTATTCGAGGGACTGGACACAGAAGGCTTTTTATCTTAAAGCACAGAATGCATAATGCAAAAAATAAATAACCCAGTGGTGATTAAATACCACCAAAAAATAAATAAATATATTTGTGGGAAGAAGAATGATAAAAATGTTTGTTTGGGTACAGTGTTGCATGAATGCGCAATTGTCATTCAAAGTGCGACAGCGCTGAAAGCTGGCCTAGACAGGGGGTAAAAGTGCCCAGTAGGCAAGTAGTTAAAGTGATTTCCCAACAGAATATAGCATGGAGATATTGATGGATGGGTGAATTTGTTTTGAATATTTAAAAATGAGTTAAATGGTGTTTTTGTTTTGTGTTGCTCAGATGCAGTGTAGTTCCACTTTAATGTAGATTGAGAAGGTTTTGTTGCGCTTCTAACCAAAGAAGCGTTGTTGCTGTACAAAGTGCAGTAGTACCGTAGCAGCCAGACAGACTTCCGTTTTATGTAATTAGATCAATTTGGAAATGGCTTCTGATTGGTTGTTATGTATATCTGTCTTCGGACGCCATCTTTGCAGTGCTGTGTTCAGTAAGTACAATAATTAATTCGTTTTATGTGTGCAGCTATATATTTGGTAAGTGCTTGTCTTTTTATTTAATTTATTTTATTTAATTTTTTTTAAATTGTGTTTTGTTACCACTAAGAGATTAAAGACTAAACTGTTAATCTGCTGAGGTGAGATGTGTTATGTTCTGTGTGAAATAAATAAATAAAACCATTAATAGCTGTCTCACAAACACATTTTTTTATGTGTAAACAACATTAGTCTCTTGGAAACCCTGCTGTTACAATCTGTTACTTCAAGAGTTTAGCATCTGGAGATATTGGACTAAATTAGTTTTTCAAGTATAAAAATAGCTTTTTTTTTATTTGCTTAGGATTGCAGCAATGCATTATATCCCTGGTTGCCTTTTTTATTTTGCACTATATTTTTTTTTCTGTATTTTCGCTTCATTTTTCCCATACGCAGCTGAGAGGGGCAGCACTGTTTTCCACTTCACCCTTGTACATGACTGCGTCATAGATAAGGACGCAGAGCGAATTTCCTCCTGCCAAAGAACCAGCTGATAGGACAGATGCAGTGCCGGAGGAGGCATGGCAAACTGAACATGCAGGCAGCTGTAAATAAGTGAACCTGTTGTGTCATTTTAATCTTGTGTTTCATCAGTAGCTCCTAGGGGCAGCGCACAAGATATCAGCTTTTGCTGAGTTTTCCATGCTAACCCGTTCATGATGGAAGGTAAAATGAATCTTAAAGTGGTGTTGCACAGAAAAAAAAAAAAACAACAAAAAAAAACATTTGGAGTTTTTTTTTTTTTTTTTAACTACCCTCTAAATGCCTGTTGCTAGGGCGTCCCTCGTAGTCTGCCTCCTTTAGTGCTTGGGCTGGTGACATCACTTCCCCTCGGTGCAGGAAGGGCTCAGCTCTGCCCCCTCCCTCCTGTCAGTCATCTGGTACACGTGACAGGTCCCAGATGACTGCGCGGCCAATCACGCATGGGCAGTGGGTGCCCACAGTTACAATGCCGGCGCCGCCGAGCGCGCACAGGGGGGGATGAGTGGGGCTTCGATCTCCCGCATCGCTGGACCCTGGGACAGGTAAGTGTCTGATTGTTAAAAGTCAGCAGCTGCAGTATGTTTGTAGCTGCTGACTTTTTTTTTTTTTTTTTTATGGAAATTCCTCTTTAACTATGGTAACCCCTGAAGATAATTTTGCAACTTTGACATGTGTTAGTTAAACTGTACATATCATCGCAACTACCGCGTTTATTCAGGAAAGATGGCTTTTGGGATTTATTTTTTGTTAACCGGTTCCCGACCGGCGCAAGACGATGTACGTCGGCAGAATGGCACACACAGGCATAAGGGCGTACAGGTACGTCCCTTTGAATTTGCTGCCGTGCCATCGGGCCGGTCGGGACCCCCGTGAGTCCGATGGAGGGTCCCGCGGACTCAATCGCCGCGGGGATACGTCTCACGGGGAAGAAGAACGGGGAGATGCAGATGTAAACAGCATCTCCCCATTCTGCCTAGCAACAAGTGACACTGATCTCTGCTCCCTGTGATTGGAGCAGAGATCAGTGAGCTGTAGAACACGGCCACGCCCCCCACAATTAGCAACACGCCCCTAGGACACACTTAACCCCTACACTGCCAACCCCTGGTTAACCACTTCACTGGCAGTAATTCCTGATTCACAGGAATCAGTGCATTTGTAAAGCACTTATTGCTGTATAAATGACAATGGTCCCAAAAATGTCCGATGTGTCCGCCATAATGTAGCAGTCACAATAAAAATCGCTGATCGCCGCCATTACTAGTAAAAAAATATATATTATTAAATTTGCCATAAAACTATCCCCTGTTTTGTAAACTCTATAACTTTTGCGCAAACCAATTATTAATTGCTTATTGCGATTTTTATTTTTTTTTACCAAAAATATGTAGAACAATACGTATCGGCCTAAACTGAGGAAAAAATATGTTTTTTTTATATATTTTTTGGGGATATTTATTAAAGCAAAAAGTAAAAAATAATGCGTTTTTTTTTTTGTTTTGTTTTTTTTTCAAAATTTTCGCTCTTTTTTTTGGTTATAGCGCAAAAAATTAAAACCGCAGGGGTGATCAAATATCACCAAAAGAAAGCTCTATTTGTGGGGAAAAAAAGGACGTCAATTTTGTTTGGCAGCCACGTTGCATGACCGCGCAATTGTCAGTTAAATCGACGCAGTGCCGAATCGCAAAAAGTGCTCTGGTCTTAAGCCAGCAAAATGGTCGGGTCTGAAAGTGGTTAAGGAAAACTTGCCAAAAATAGTAAAAAAAAAAAAGAAGAAATTCTAATTTAGCTGTATATTTCTTGCTATTACCATAACTTAAGACAAAGAACAACCAAACAATTCTGATAGTCCTGACTATCGCAGCGATACTACATTGTCAAAAATATTGGGCCTGTGTTTTAGGAAGGGAAAAAAAAAAAGTGCACTGTTGATTCTGGACCCTACTATGTATACCAGCTACAAATAGCATACACGTACACTATATTATCAAAAGTATTGTGATGCCTGCCTTTACATGAACATTAATGGCATCCCGTTCTTAGTCTGTAGGGTTAAATATTGAGTTGGCCCACCCTTTGCAGCTATAACAGCTTCAACTCTTCTGGGAAGATTGTCCACAAGGTTTAGGAGTGTATATATGGGAATGATTGACTACTCTTCCAGAAGCACATTTGTCAGGTCAGGCACTGATATGGACGAGAAGGCCTGGCTCGCAGTCCACTCTAATTCATCCCAAAGGTGTTCTATCTGGTTGAGGTGCAGGCCAGTCAAGTTCCTCCACCCCAAACTCGCTCATCCATGTCTTTATAGACCTTGCTTTGTGCACTGGTCTAAATCATTTGGTGGAGGGGGGATCATAGTGTGGGGTTGTGGGCAATCCCCAAACCGTTTCCACAAAGTTGGGAGAATGAAATTGTCCAAAATGTCTTGGTATGCTGATGCCTTAAGACAGGGATATGCAATTAGCGGACCTCCAGCTGTTGCAGAACTATAAGTCTCATGAGGCATAGCAAGACTCTGACAGCCACAAGCATGACACCCAGAGGCAGAGGCATGATGGGACTTGTAGTTTTGCAACAGCTGGAGGTCCACTAATTGCATATCCCTGCCTTAAGAGTTCCCTTTACTGGAACTAAGGGGCCAAGCTCAACCCCTGGAATAACAACCCTACACCATGACCCCCACCCCCACCAAATGATTTGGACCAGTGCACTAGGCAAGGTCCATAAAGACATGGATGAGCGAGTTTGGGGTGGAGGAAATTGACTGGCCTGCACAGAGTCCTGACCTCAACCCGATAGAACACCTTTGGGATGAATTAGAGTGGAGACTGCTATCCAGGCCTTCTTGTCCAATATCAGTGCCTGACCTCACAAATGTGCTTCAGGAAGAATGGTCAAACATTCCAATAGACACACTCCTAAACCTTGTGGACAGCCATCCCAGAAGAGTTGAAGCTGTTATAGCTGCAAAGGGTGGGCCAAATCAATATTAAACCCTATGGACTGAGACTTGGATGCCATTAAAGTTTATGTAAAGGCAGGTGTCCCAATACTTTTGACAATATACTTTGAGATGGGGAACAGGAGACCGTGGGAATAAACTGCCGAAGGGCCTGTTTCCACTGGTGGTCCTCCAATGGGCCTATTACAACTTTGAGTGAAAAAAAAAAATAGTTCTTTGTGGTGATGCTCATTAACACTGCAAGAAGTAAATGCTCAATTTGTCTAGGGTTAGAGGAATAAACAGAAATACTTACCATATATACTCGAGTATAAGCCGAGTTTTTCAGCACATTTTCTTGTGCTGAAAATGCCCCCCTTGGCTTATACTTGAGTCAAGCACTTTTCTGCAGCAGAGAATTACATTTTCGGACCCGACTTTGGGGCCCCACATCTCTGGGCCACTTGGTGCTAGGAACCCCAAATTTGGTATGCAAACCCAGTGGAACTATCACTACAACATATCAAGATGGGTTTGCTATCACAAAGTGGCCCCGAGATATGGGGCCCCAAAGTCGGTTCGGAAAATGTCAAGCACTTCTCTGCGGCAGAGAAGTGCTTGACATTTTCCGAACCGACTTTGGGGCCCCGTATCTCGTGGCCACTTTGTGATAGGAACCCCATCTTGATAAGTGTCCCGGAGATACGGGGCCCCAAAGTTGGTTCGGAAAATGTCATTCTCTGCTGCAGAAAAGTGCTTGACATTTTCTGAACCGAATATGGGGCCCCGTATCTCGGGGCCACTTAGTGATAGGAACCCCATCTTTGGATATGTTGTAGTGATAGTTCCATTGGGTTTGTACAGAAATATGGTGTGCAAACTCAGTGGAACTATCACTACAACATATCAAGAGGGGGTTCCTAGCACCAAGTGGGCCCGAGATACGGGGGCCCCAAATTCGGTCAACTGTGTCCATCTGCAGCAATGTAATTTCGGGTCCCTTTGGGTCCAAAGACCCCAAATTTTGGCTGCAGCTAGGGGGCATCTAGGAACCCTTAACTTCCAAGTTTGATATTTGGGGGACCTATGGCTGCAAATGGGCACAATGAGGCTGCAAATGGGCATTCTTGACCCTCTTTTCCACTTACAGTAGCTGCGCATTTCTCACCCTAGGCTTATACTTGAGTCAATACATTTTCCCATTTTTTTTGTGGTAAAATTAGGTGCCTCGGGTTATATTCGGGTCGGCTTATACTCGAGTATATACAGTAATTCCATGCTTCCCTGGCAGCCGGCGCTCGACTCCTCTCTCCCGTGCTTCGTGATGTGGGTTAACCCTTGCTGTTCTCATGCACAAGACAGGACTGCTGGTCCTGCATTGTACATGATGATATTGGAATGCCTGTGACCAGTGGAGTGGCGAAGGGAAGCGGCTTGCAGGGATTAGTTGTACGGTGTTAGAGAAGCCTGTGGGAGTGAGGAATAAGGGAAGTATAGCTGCTTATTCCTCAACTCCTCGATAAAAACAAGCATTAAAAGGATTAATTCACCTTTGGGAACATGTTACACGTTTCACCCGTTTTTAAACGTATCCTTTTAATCCTTGAAGTGACAAATTTATTTTTATTTTTTTCTCATTTAACCTGGTGTTCAGCTAAAAGACATTGTTTGCCCAGGGGAAATCTTCAGAAATTACTGGGAGCTATGTGGTTTGTCTACAGCAGATTTACTGACCTGATGAAGATGGAGTTGGCAGAGCAGATATTGCAGTTCTAAGGCAAACCTCTTTTATTAGGCAGAGCGGAGGGTGATGGACAAGCTTTTAGGAGAGCTCTCCCTTCTCTTCCCTAAAAGCTTATTATTTGTATTATTGACTGCCTATTAAAGAAAGATGTATATCCATAAATACAAGATGTGCTCTTGTTACATCTGAAATGTGTTTGCAGATGGCCAGTGGCTGGCTTAGAGCACTTTGCATTTATGGTCTTGTGAGCTGCTTTGTTTTGGCAAAGCATTTAGTATATAAACATCATATCAATATACTATAAGGCCAGAAGTTTCTGAATGCCTGACCATCATACATATATGAGCTTTGAGGACACCCCATTCCAAAAACCAAGGCTTAATTATGGAGTTGCTGGATTCCCCACGTTTTCAGGTTCTGCTTTTCTGGAAAGGCTTTGCACAGGATTTTGGGGTGTCTCTGTGTGAATTTGTGGCCATTCAGCAAAAACTGCATAAATGAGGTCAGGTATTGATGTTGGATGAGAAGATTATCTATCCATCTTTCTATCTATCTGCATTCCCGGTCACCCCAAAGGCGTTCATTAGGGTTGAGGTCAAGGCTCTGTTCAAGCAACCAGAGTTCCACCAAATCAAGTTCCTTAAAGGAATAGTTCACCTTTACAAAAACACTGCCTATGCAAGTAAGGGATGTTTGTAGATTAAAACAAACTATGCAGCTCTGACAAAAGATGAATAATACCCTTGCTATAGGTGTAGGCCATTTACACATCTTATGATGCCTGACTGGAACACTCCCAGGACGTTGCTAAGTACTCCCAGGATGTTGCTACGCAAGGCCTAGTTGTCACTGCTCATCTCCACCACCACAGGAGTGAGCTCTTTCTCTGATTTGAACCCCCTCAGATACTCTTTCTCTCCCCTGAGCTCAGCATTTGAGAGTTCACTCTTGTGATGGTGGAGGTGAGTATTAATGACTAGGCCTCACTTAGCAACGTCTTGGGAGTACTTAGCAACGTCTTGGGAGTATTACGGTCAGGCTTCATAAGGTATGTAAATGGCCTTCACCTATATCAAGGGATTTATTCAACTTTAGTCTGAGCTGCACAGTTTGTTTTTATCTAAAGATGCCCCTTATCTACATAGGCAGTTTTGTGGTAAAGGTGAACCATCCCTATAAATCATGTCTTTATGGCTAGGGCACATCTATGCTGGAATTAAAAATGCCTTCCCCAAACTGATACCACAAGAGTGGACATGCACAGTTGTCTAAAATGTCTTTTGTATGTTGTATTATTAAAGTGATACTAAGCACACACTATTTAATTGATATTATCCCATTTATTTCTGTATGGGCATGATTGCGCTGTAATTATTTTAATAAAATAAAAATCTAAGTACCTTTTATCCTAATTGATATACAGCTGTCACATGACCAAGCTCTTTCCTAGCCTGTCTGTAGGGAAACAGTGGCAGGAGAAGCTTCTAGTTCTCTGCTGCTAGTCACGTGTTCAAAATATATATTTAAAAAAAAAAAAAGGAAAAAAAACAGCCTTTGGAATACAGCGTAAGAATAAATAATTATCAATAAACTGATTTAATTTGTCATAAAATATTTGTATTTTAAAATTAAATCTTTATTTTTTTGGCGTGGACAGATTTCTGTCCCTCCAGCCCGTGTCTTATAATAAAAGGAAGTGAAGCCACCATCAATCAAGATGTAATATCCCACGCCCATTATGTTTAGCTTCTTAGTGGGCATGGAGGAAGATGGGAGGGAGTGGGCTGTCATTAACCACTGTGTATATGCCCACATGTGTGACTCTATAGTCACATGGGTAGAAATACACAGAAAACTGAGAATGTGCACTATCTGCCAATACTGCTGTGCAAAATCCCCAACTGCAGTGGGGACATGGACAGGAAGGAGGAACAAAGAACAGCAGGATCAACAAGGTTTTTTTTTACAGAATACAGAAAACAAATCCCATAATGACTAAGTGCGTATAAACAGCATGTAATACAGCATTTGTTCTTAGTTTTTTTTTTTTTTAATGACCATATATCGCAGAAGAAAGGATGGACACACATACCATACGGCAAGAATGTGTCAAAAGTGCTTGTGTTTTTTTTCTCCTTTTGGATGGTAGGGGGCGATTCCAGGTCCTGTGGACAAGTCTTATAGATGTAGACGCGCAGCCTTGGGGTATCACCAGACCTTCCAGGAGTAGACACAGGGTGGATCATCTGGTAGACACACAGTAGATCATCCAGGTTTGGCACGCGGTATGAGTTATGTCTCCAGTGCGTCCGGGGTAACCAGTGGTAAGATGCGATTATTGGGATAAAAATCTCTCAATGAAGGAGCATAAAACAGTCCAATACGATAAAAGCATAAAAGACAGTAAAGGGCAATGCAAGAGTCTCAAATGGAAAATCCCTACGCGTTTTGAAGCTAGTGGCCATCAACAGGGGCATCATTTGGTCCCCCACATTGCTGCAATATATATACATAATACAAAATGGAAGAAAAACAGGAAGTATATCGCAAGACATATGTAACTCCATGTAACTTACAGTCCTTGCATTGTTTCAGTTGTATATTTATAGATTAGAATAGGTTTAAATGGTAATCCAGACAATATGTGTTTTTAAAAGTCAGGGACCTTTTGCAATTTCACAGTACCATCTCCTTTTGGATGTAATGATAACTTTGTAGTGCAAGGGAGTATATGAGTGATTTTAAATTGATTAGATTGTTTGTTTATAACTGTGAATAAATCTAAACAAGATAAAACAAAGGTTTTTGCATGTGTGTGGCTGGTTTAAACGCTATAGCAGTACTGTGTATATGTATTTCCTAATTCCACATTTAGTGCCTAGTCAGAAATCATGGTATGTCCTAATGCAATGGAATGCTGACCATTGCATGGCCTGTTTTTATCTCAGTTGTATAGAACAATTTGGATCCCTCAGCCTTTATCTTCTATTATAGGAGAAAGCTTGTTTTACAATCCCTTTTAAACATTTCCCTTTGGTAAGAACCTGAACAGCCCCCTGTGAAGATATATTGTCAGCTCTTTGCACAACACCCTGTACAGGCGTTTGCAGATACTTGAATGAAGGCAATGACTTGTAATCTTGTACGGGAAAACCCTAGGCAGCATATTTAAAAGGTAGACATGAAAGGCAAAGAGTCTTTGAACCAGCCTTATGATACCTCAAACGCTATCAATGTGGGTTTTAAAGAAGCAGAAATAAAGAAAATTAAACTTTGCTGCGCTCGGAAGTTGGCAGGGCTTTTCCAAAAGTTGTCAACTAGGAGACAAAGCAAAGCAAAAAGTGTGCTCCTTTTTTTTTTATTTTATTTTTTTTTAATTTTTTTTAAATAAACCGCTAGTACATTGTTGAATTTTATGGGGTACTTAGCACACTGGAAATGAAAATCAGTTCATAGCGTAGCATGTCCTAGACAAGACGTTCTCAGTCAGCACTGTGGGGTGGTTTAGCTTGAGATCTCCGAGGCATTTCAGCTTTCTGAACTATTAAAATTGTACATTTTGTCACTAGACAGTTACATTAAATTTTTTTCATCATTGCAAAAATGATAGCCAACGCATTTCACACCCATGATGAATACAAATATTACTCAACTGTCAACTATACATCTGATGCTCTTTGTTTTTCCGGAGTTAGTACTGTCATTCCATTATCCTCCTTTCAGATCTTGAAGAGCAGCCTCTTAACCACTTCAGCCCCAGACCAATTTGCAGCCAAAGGACCAGGCCCCTTTTTGCGATACGGCACTGCGTCGCTTTAACTGACAATTGTGTGTTCGTGCGACGTGGCTCCCAAACAAAATTGGCGTCCTTTTTTTCCCACAAATAGAGCTTTCTTTTGGGGGTATTTGATCACCTCTATGGTTTTTATTTTTTGCGCTATAAACAAAAATAGAGCGACAATTTTGAAAAAAATTCTATATTTTTTTTACTTTTTGCTATAATAAATATCCCCAAAAAATATATATAAAAAAACGTTTTTTTCCTCAGTTTAGGCCGGTCACGGAGCTCAGGACCGGGTCGCGCGTGCGACCCATGGCTGGGCTCTTAAAGGACAACGTACCTGTATGTTGATGTGCCCAGCCGTGCCATTCTGCCGACGTAATTGTGCAGGAGGTGGTCCTTTAAGTGGTTAACTACAATCAAAATCCCTTAACTAACTCTCAAAATCTGCAAAAATCATGATCCATTCCTCCACCAACATAATTTAAAATTTTAACTAAAGGCAAACCTTCTTTTTAGTTTTGGATAGAGGGGAGAGGGATTAGTACACTAAGGGTTCTTTCACACGGACGGACCGTATGTCCGTTTTTCATCCTTCCGTTTTCGGATGAAAAACGGGCATACAGGTATCCCTATGGGATAGCGGGTGTCAGCGGATGAGCATCCGCTGACACCCGCTCTCGTCCGTGCCCGCTATGGTCCGTTTCTGCAGACGGAGGAAAACCCCATTTTTTCATCCGTCTGCAGAGCGGATCGGATGACGACGGACTCTACGGTCCGTCGTCACCCGATCTCCCATAGGGGAGAGCGGCGCTCTGACAGGTCTGTCTCTGCACGGAGTGCAGAGACGGACCTGTCATCTTCCTGCTCAGCGGAGATCGCTCCGGCGATCCCCACTGAGCAAGCGGCTATCCACGGGGCGGATCTGCACTGATCCGCCCCGTGTGAAAGAGCCCTTAAAGTGGTTGTTAAATCACTATCTCATATATATATGTGTGTATATATATGTGTATATATATGTGTGTGTGTGTGTGTATATGTGTATATGTATATATATATATATATATATATATATATATATATATATATATATATATATATATATATATATATATATATATATATATATATATATATATATATATATATATATATATATATATATATATATATATTTTTATAAAGCGTAGGCACTAGGACATAGCTTTTTATGTGACAGAGCGGATGATATACAGATCAGTTTGTTTTGAAGCAGTGGGGAGAGGAGCAGATCAGCAGTAGTGAGAGATGACAGGCAGGGAGGGGGAGGAGGAGGACAAAGGGAGGCCAAAGAGCGCTGCAGATAGCAGCGTATGGCGGAGGCACGTACACTGACAACGGTGTCAGGGCTCAGCAGCCCTGATATATCGGAGTCAGCGTACAGAGGGGAGGGTAGAAACTGTCAGGATCAGCCATGTATTTCAGGTGATGGACGGGGCCAAAACACACAGCACAAGCATTGTGCTGTATAACATGCTTTAAAGGAACAGGATCTTTTATTTTTATTTTTTGGGATAACAAACGCTTTAACAGGTCGCATTGCTGTCTGTGCATTAGGGAGATTCACTCTTTTCTATTTGTCCTGTTTACCATTATCATTGAAAGTGAAAGTAAAAAAAAAAAAAAAACAAATTCGTGTTGTCCCAAGAAAAGTGATAGAGGGAAAATCTTGCAATGGGGACACTAGTTCTAAAGACCTTGGGTCCCCAAGAGATTAATTTAATTAGCAGGGATTTCCTCTCACTTCCTGTTTGGCTATGGGACAGGACGTGAAGGTAAATCTCCCCCATGGGACAAAGATGACAAAAATAAACCTTACAGGGGGTTATAACCTTCCCTTACTCTATCCAAAATGAAAAAAAAAAAAATAATTAATTTAGTTCTACTTTAACCACTTGTCGACTGCGCTATAGTCAAATGATGGCTACAGCCAGTTCTAGGAGGGCATTGTAAGGAGAGAAGAGAGCCGATAAGCAGCTTGTGTGAAAAGGACATCTACACTGGTAATCGGAGCACTGATTATTGGTGTCCTGATTATCAGTGCAGTCCCAACAGTGCCCACCAGTGCTGCCCATCAGTGTCACCTATCAGTGCTGCCTACCAGTGCCCATCTGTGCAGCCCATCAGTGCCCATCAGTGCCGCCTCATCAGCACACATGAGTGAAGGAGAAAAATTACCTGTTTGCAAAATTTTATAACAAACTATGAAAAATGTATTATTATTTTTTTTTTAAATGTTCAATCTTTTTTTAGTTTATTTAGCAAAACATAAAAAAAACAGTGGTGATTAAATACCCCCAAAAGAAAGCTCTATTTGTGTGAAAATAATGATCAAAAAATTTCAAATGAGTACAGTGTTGCATGACCAAGCAATAATTATTCAAAGTGTGACAGTGCTGAAAGCTGAAAATTGGCCTGGACAGGAAGGGGGTAAAATTGCCCAGTAGGCACGTAGTTAAGCAAGCAAGTTGGAACTCTTGTTGTTTTAAAATTTACAAATTTACATTCAGCAAACCTTCTACGAATTCCGAGTACTGTGATGGACTTCAGAAAAACACCTATGATGGGGGCCCCTTATGTTCTTTGCAGTGTGAACTTTCTGGTTTTGAAAACCATTGTTTATAAATTTTATGCATTATGGCAAGCCTATATTCACTTAGTTTAAGAAGGAATTTAGAAAAATACATTATTCAAGAATTTAGTTTAAATGATAAATAATTCATGGTGTGCTTCTACTGAATCAAACTTGTGCAATAAAATAAGATAACTTTTATTTATTTTTCTATTTTATTCTAATATTTTATTGTACAAAGGCATATTCATATTTAATTTCTGATAGAGACCATTAATTCGACGCTTACTCATCTGGGACACGTGACAGGAGCCTAGGGGAAGTGACGTCAGTGCCCGGGCACTGAAAGTGGCAGACTACGAGGGACCCCCTAGCAACAGGCATTTAGAGGTGAGTAAAATTTTTTTTTTTTTTTCTTCCAATTTTTTAAAAAAAATTTATGATTTTTTTTAAGACAATTTTTTTTTTTTTGGTGGCAACACCACTTTAAGGGGGTAAAATCTTCCAGAGCTGAAGGTTATATATGCCCCGTGTGGGCAAAGCATAGATTCACTTTGAGCACCATCTTATTTTTACATTTAAAATAATTGACATTTGAAATGTACGATTTAATTCTGAGACTGGAAAATAAAGAATACCGTATATTAGAAGGAAAGCTTCAAAATTGATGTTCTGCGCAGAGCTTGCCGGCTGCTAGTATTGTCATCACGCTTCTTTGGCATCTCGCTTTCTTCTCCTATATTAGTGTACAAAGCAGAAAATAATGGATTCCTCCAGTGTTTGTTCTGGCACTAACCTCGGCGTCTGCTATTATTGCCTCTTGTCACTCCTGCTTTCTGCTGTCTGTAACAAATTTTAACATATCGCTGAAACGTCCCTCGTTTGTCCCGCGTAACCTTGAGAAGATTGGTTTCTGTTTGCCATCCTAATGAACATTTTGTGACAGGATCTCAGATGACTGCATCTTGCATCAGAACAGCTTGAACAGCGCTTGTTCACCTCATCGCTTATCTGGAAAGCATTCCATATGCTGTTCTTACTCTTTGGAAATTCTCTGTACTGACAGCCATGCATGTAAAAGACACTGTACAAAAAGGCTACGGTTTACCTCTAATGACTTATTTTGCCATGCAGTCTTGTGTCTTCCTTGTTCCTTTGCTTTTACTCTGAAAGTGTTTGTAAACCTCAGACATGAAATATGAACAAAGCATATCCCTCTATAGCAGGGATCTGCAATTAGCGGACCTCCAGCTGTTCCAAAACTACAAGTCCCATCATGCCTCTGCCTCTGGGTGTCATGCTTGTGGCTGTCAGAGTCTTGCTATGCCTCATGGGATTTGTAGTTCTGCAACAGCTGGAGGTCCGCTAATTGCATATCCCTGCTTTATAGTGTATACTGCATGTGCTCGAGTATAAGCCGACCCGAATATAAGCAGAGGCACCTAATTTTACCACAAAAAACTGGGAAAACGTATTGACTTGAGTATAAGCCTAGGGTGAGAAATGCGCAGCTACTGTAAGTGGAAAAGAGGGTCAACAATGCCCATTTGCATGCCTCACTGTGCCCATTTGCAGCCATAGGTCCCCTGAACTTCAAACTTGCAGCCAAAATTTGGGGTCTCTGGACCTAAAGGGTCCCGAAATGACATTGCTGCAGATGGACTGACTTTGGGGCCCTGTATCTCGGGGCCACTTGGCCCAAATTTTGTTATGTTTTAGTGTTGTTCCACTGGGCTTGCACACCAAATTTGGGGTTCCTAGCACCAAGTGGCCCCAAGATACGGGGCCCCACAGTCGGGTCGGAAAATGTAATTCTCTGCTGCAGAAAAGTGCTTGACTCCAGTATAAGCCGAGGGGGGGGGGGGCATTTTCAGCGCAAAATTTGCTGAAAAACTCGGCTTATACTCGAGTATATATGGTACCTGTCTCAATTAACCACTTGCCGACCAGCCACCGCTGTTTTGAGAATGGCACGGCTGGGCAAAGCGACGTTATGTAACGTCGCTTCGCCTAGTGGCCCGCTGCTCGCCCCCAGGGCCAATGCGAGTTCCCGGCGTTAGTTATGATCGCCAGGCTCCTGCGATCGTACAAAGTACAAAATATTGTGTTTTTTTATTTTTTTTTCAAAATTTTTGCTTTTTTTGTTTATAGCGCAAAAAATAAAAACCGCAGAGATGATCAAATACCACCAAAAGAAAGATCTATTTGTATGAAAAAAGGACGTCAATTTTATTTGGGTGCAGCGCCGCTCAACAGCGCACTTTTCAGTTAAAGCGGCGCAGTGCCAAATCGCAAAAACTGGCCTGTTCATTCAGCAGCCAAATCTTCCTGGGCTGAAGCGGTTAAAAGCACTAAGTGTAATTTCTGTCTGCTGCTTCATTCCACTACTATGAGCATTAGTCACTTCTGCTACGTTTTCCTGACACCAAGTGAAAACAGGTGACAGGGGAGGGACCTCCAGCTGATTGACAGCCTCGGCTCTGTTCCCGTGTGCTGTGTGCAGGAATGTGTGTCCCTTCCCTCCAATCAGCTCTCAGACCTCTCCTCACTGGGCTCTACAGAGTGTAACTTCAGCTTTCCGCTCCTTTTTTTACTCTCAGAGTTGTTTTGACATGTTTGTATGTTTTTTGGCTTTGACATTGATTATAGTTTGGTAATGCACTAGGCTTTTGCACGTTCCTGTGTCTTTTTGCAGCTTTTTCTGGAGTTTGCCTGCTTGAGGATTACATGCGCACCATTGGATGAGTGAGTGCTGAGGTGGTTATACGTTCTTTGTGGATAAAACTGTAGACCTAATGTCTACCTTCCAGCTTAAAGTAGAACTATGGGCAAAACTTTTTTTTTTTTTTTTCCATTTTGGATAGTTTTGGAAGGTTCTAACCCCTGTTTTTTGGGGGAGATTTCCCTTCATGTCCTGTCCCATAGCCAAACAGAAAGTTAGAGGAAATTCCTGCAAATCAGGGGAATTCCTTGGGGACCTCCAGGTCACCAGAACTAGTGTCCCCATTGGAATAATTTCCCTCTATTACTCTCCCAAAATGTGGCATTTTCTTTTACTTTCACTTTCAATGATGGTAAACAGGACAAATGGAGAGGGTGAATCTCCCTAATGGGGGTCACAAATAGCAGTAAAACCTGACAGCTGTTCTAATCCCTCTCCATTCTATACAAAACGAAAATAAAAGGTTTTGCCTTTAGTTCTACTTTAATAAAGACATAGTATTTCCCTCTTTGTATCCTGCTACTAAGCAACCCAAAGAGATTGCTCTTTATTGTGTGGATGTTGTCGGAGCTGTCCGAATTTATCTAAAAGCCACAGCTTCTATAAGAAAGACAAACTTTCACTTTCCCTTATCAGGGCCTTGCAAAGGACATTCTGATTCAAAATCAACTATTGCCAGGTAGATAAGACAACTCATCTCGGGAGTTTACACTGAGTTCACTTTCTGCACTGTGCTCACTCCACCAGAATAATGGGTATTTCCTGGGCATTCCGGCACCAAGTCTCTGTTGCCTAACTTTGCAAGACCACCACCTAGGTGCGGTTTGAGGGTGGGTGGCCCGTTTACACCATGTTACACCCTAAATTAAACCCTAAAAATGGTTGTAACATGGTGAAAAGGATAAAATAAGTCTTCCTATTAGGACTTCAACCTTTAATCATTTAAAGAGAAAACCCACTTTTGTTGGAAAAAAGAAAATCCATTCTTGGTGATCAATGTACTGTATATTGCAGGGATTTTAGCAATTTTTGTTGCCAATTCCGACCTGTTTCTGCTTTAAAGAAAAAGCTGCTTGTTGTGTGCAGAGTGAATCTGAATTGAGTGATGCCCCTTCCATATTCAGCTAATTCAATGCACAGGCACACTTTTACTAGTGATTCTGTAGGCAGTTATTTTTTTTTTTTTAAATGAACAAGATAAGATAAGATATTTATTGTCATTGTAGAAACCAATCACAACGAAATTACATTTCTACTCCACACATTATTCATACATCACAATTTTCAACCATGCATTTACCACATAGGATTTAATTTATACCAAAAAGAGTATAATGTACAGGCATACCCCACTTTTAAGTACACAATGGGGTTTATTTACTAAAGCTGGAAAGTGCAAAATCAGGCTCAGTTCTGCATAGAAACCAATGAGCTTCTAACCCCAGCTTGTTCAATTAAGCTTTGGTAATACAACCTGGAAGCTCATTGGTTTCTATGCAGAAGGGAGCCTGATTTTGCAATTTCCAGCTTTAGTAAATAAAGTGTACTAAAAAGTGTACTTAAAAGTGGGGTATGCCTGTATATAAATGTATAAAAATAAATGTATATAAAAGTGCCCCCATATTCT